>JASWHV010000004.1:29945923-31352173 GCA_030760725.1 Neostapfia colusana | reverse complement strand
AAGGGTGATGATGAAAGGACTCAAAATCTAAAGAAGCTACTCGATGCCATTCAAGACAGTGAGGATGATGATGATGAGGTGCTCCAACTCAAGGATCTTCTACGGAAGAAGGCACTCTCCCCAAAAGGGAAGAAGAAGATCGATGATGAAAAGAAGAAGAAAGGGGGTAGTCACACAGACTACTCCCGATATCCTTTTGACTATGAACGTTTGAATTCTAACAATAGTCATTACTTATCAATTCCTCTAGGGAAAGCACCTTACTTTGATGGAAATGACTATTCAATGTGGAGACAAAACATGAAAATGCACCTTATATCTCTTGTGGCATATAGTGTGTACAGGGATAGATATCCCGGATGATGATGAAGAGTTGACTCCAAGCCAAGAACAAGCCGTTCGTCACAATGCTCAAGCTGTAGCTGTGATCACGTCATCACTGAGCCGAGACGAGTTCACCAAGGTGGATGAACTCGAAATTGCCAAGGAGATATGAGACACACTACAAATCACACATGAAGGTGACCGTCATCTACACGAAGCAAATATAGAAATGATTGAAGGTGAATTGGGAAGATTCGAGATAGAAGAAGATGAATCACCACAAGATATGTACAATCGACTAAAGAATCTTATCAACAAAGTCCGAGCTTATGGCAGCAAAAAGTGGAATGATCATGAGGTCGTGAAGTTGATTCTCAGAGCATTCATGCCTCGCAACGTGACTCTTTGCTCTATGATTAGAGAAAGCCCCGGGTATCGGAAAATGACCCCAGACAAACTTCTTGGCAAGATCATCAACTTTGAAATGATGGATAAGCAAGCCAAGCATGTCAAGGAAATTACCGATCTCACCTTGGCAAAGAAGAAAGGAGTTGCTTTGAAGTCAACTTGTAAACCCGTATCAAAAGAAGCTCGAGAAGCTCATGGAGAAGACGACAATGATGATGAAAGTAGTGATATCGATGAAGAAGACATGATCTTGTTCATGAAGAAGTTCAAGAAAATGATGAGAAGAAGAAAGGGTAGCAGATCAAACGAAGGAGGACAAAGGGACAAATAAAGTCCCAAGATGAGACGGGCGTGCTACAACTGCGGAGAATATGATCACTTCATAGTAGATTATCCATATGAAGAAAATAAGAGGAAGACTAAAGACAACAAGCCTCAACAAAAGAAAATGTTCAAGAAGAAGAAGCAATATGGACAAGCGCATCTATGGAAGGAGTGGGACTCCAATGATGAATCCTCATCCGAAGAAGAAGAGGAGATGGCCACCATAGCTATAAAGAAGACTACCAAGAAAACCACTCTCTTCCCAACCATGGGCGCATGGAAGGACACCGATAACACTTGTCTAATGACAAAGGAAGGTAAAAGAAAGGTAACAACTAAATCTTGCTTCTCGCATTCTTTTACTAGTGATATTGATAATTCTAGTGAGGATGATAGCAGTGATGAAAATGAATATATGCTTAGGGGTTTAGACAAAAAGACAGCTGCTAAGATGAAATTTCTATTTGATAAGCTTGTTGATATGGAGAAGTTAGTCAATCGTCAGGAAGATATGATCATCTCCCAAAAGGAGGAATATCTTGAGATTGAAAAGCTTCTTGAACTTGAAAAGGAGCAAAGTAAATCACTAGAACTTGAGTTAGCTTCAAGCAAGGAAGCTTGCTTGAAGTTAAAAGACTCAAATGCCACCATCAAGGATGAACTTGCTAACTTAACCAAATTTAACAAGATCCTTGATGTACAAGTTGAGTCACTCAAGCAAAGTGGTTCTTCATCCACTTCAAGCTCACCTTCTCAACATATAAAATCTGAAACTAGTATTACTTGTGCTTGTGCCAAAAGTGACACTGACTTAAAGAAAAAGCAAAACTCGACAAAGGACAAGAAATCTTCTCAAAGTGGCATATTTGACAAGGAGAAGATCAAGTATGCACGCAGTGCATATTCGGTCACAAGACCTCCTAATGTCAAATATGGCATTGGATATTCTTATGGTGAAAAGCAAAACGCTACATGCCACAAGAATAACAAGGGTTGCATTGCCTTTGTCAAGGGAAACTCTTCTCAAGTTAGAAAACTTAATAATGTTGATAAATTTAACACTGTGAATACATATGAGCAACAACTTCTATTTAGAACTTTTGATGCTTCATATGTACTTATGAAAAGTAATCTTGGAAGAGTTTATGCTAAATATGTTGGGCCACGCCATGGGAACACCAAATCTCATGTGTGGGTGCCCAAATCACTTGTGACTAACCTCGAAGGACCCAAGCAAACTTGGGTACCTAAGACCAAGGCATAATTTGTCTTTTGCAGACTTATTCATCCGGTGGAGCAAAATGGGTGCTAGATAGTGGATGCACCAATCACATGACCGGAGAAAGAAGAATGTTCGTGGAATATGAAGATTCAAGCGAAGGCATTTACTTTGGTGATAATAGTCAAGGAAGAGTGCTTGGTACCGGCCTTGCAGAGCGTGCCAAGCAAGGAAGCAAGTCGGACCACCCCATCCCGCGAAGAATGTCATGACTATAACAAGACCGCTTGAGCTCCTCCACATGGATCTATTCGGTTTAATTGCTTACATAAGCATCAGCTGTAATAAATATGGTCTAGTCATTGTTGATGATTTTTCACGCTTCACGTGGGTTTTCTTTTTGCATGATAAGACATAAACTGAAGGAACCCTCAAGAAGTTCATCAAGCGTGCCCAAAATGAATTCTCATTGAAGATCAAGAACATACGAAGTAACAATGGGACAAAATTCAAGAACACCCAAGTTGAGGAGTATCTAGATGAAGAAGGGATAAAGCACAAATTTTCAGCACCATATACTCCTCAACAAAATGAAGTAGCCAAAAGGAAGAACAAAACTCTCATTGAGATGACGAGGATAATGCTCGATGAATACAAGACTTCAGACAGGTTTTGGGCTGAAGCGGTTAACACCGCTTGTCACGCCATAAACCGACTATATCTTCATCGGTTGCTCAAGAAAACTTCATATGAACTACTCACGGGTAACAAGCCGAATATTTCATATTTTCGAGTTTTTGGTTCAAAATGTTATATTTTAAACAAGAAGCCAAGGGGTTCAAAGTTTGCTTCGAAGTCCGATGAAGGTTTCTTACTTGGCTATGATTCAAACTCCTACGCTTATCGTGTCTTCAACAAAACCTCCGGACTTGTTGAAGTAGCAAGTGATGTAGTGTTCGATGAAACTAACGGCTCTCAAGAAGAGCAAGTTGATTAATGTGTGCTAGATCAAGAAGAAGCTCCATGTCAAGCATTGAGAAGAATGGCATTGGGCGATGTTCGACCATAAGTGCCACCTTCAAATACGAATGAAGAAAATGAACCACAGGTGGAGGAAAATGATCAAAGGGGAGATTCCATACAAGATCAACCTCAAGAAAATCAAGAAGATCAAAACATCAATGAGGGCAACTATCTAGGGGGATAAGAAGATGATAATGAAGATTCAAGATCACAAGTGCCACATCCAAGAGTACACCGAAGCATCCAAAGAGATCACCCCGTCGACAACATAATCGGTGACATCCAAAATGGAGTAATAACTCGATCTCGCATAGCTAATTTTTGTGAACACTATTCTTTTATATCTTCTTTGGAACCATACAGGGTTGAGGATACATTAAAAGATCCAGATTGGGTGATGGCGATACAAGAAGAACTGAACAACTTTAAAAGGAATGAAGTGTGGGAGCTTGTTGAAAGACCCAAGTCCAACGTCGTCGGCACTAAATGGGTCTTCCTCAACAAGCAAGACGAACATGGAGTGGTAACAAGGTACAAGGAACAACTTGTGGCAAAAGGGTACTTACAAGTCGAAGGTTTGGATTTCGACGAGACTTTTGCTCCCGTAGCTAGGCTTGAATCAATTCGTATATTACTTGCATATGCTACTCACCATGATTTCAAGCTTTATCAAATGGACGTAAAAGCGCCTTTCTCAACGGACCGATCAAGGAGGAGGTGTACGTGGAGCAACCACCCGGTTTTGAAGATCAAGAGTACCCCGACTATGTGTTCAAACTGCGTAAGGCTCTCTATGGCCTCGAACAAGCTCCTAGAGGTTGGTATGAGTGCTATAGAGATTTTTTGATTGAAAATGACTTCAAGATTGGAAAAGCTGATTACACTTTGTTGACGATATTATATTTTGTTCAACTAACAAATCCTTTTGTCAAGAATTTAGTAAGATTATGACAGATAGATTCGAGATGTCCATGATGGGAGAGTTGAGGTACTTTTTGGGATTCCAAGTGAAGCAACAAAAGGACGGGACGTTCATAAGCCAAACAAAGTACACTCAGTACATTCTCAAGAAGTTTGGAATGGACAAAGCAAAGCCCATAAAGACTCCCATGGCGACAAATGGACACTTGGATCTCAATGAAGACGGACCAAATGTGGATCAAAAGGTATATCATTCCATGATTGGCTCCTTACGTTATTTATGTGCATCTAGGCCTGATATTATGTTGAGTGTATGTTTGTGTGCAAGGTTTCAAGCCAATCCTAAGGAATGTCATTTGACAGCCGTTAAAAGGATCTTGAGATATTTAGTTCATACACCAAACCTAGGCCTTTGGTATCCCAAAGGTTCAAAATTCAATCTCATTGGATACTTCGATGCAGATTATGCCGGATGCAAGGTAGATAGAAAAAGTACTTCCGGTACTTGCCAATTCCTAGATAGATCCTTAGTTTCATGGTCCTCAAGAAACAAAATTCAATTGCCTTATCCACGGCCGAAGCGGAGTATGTTGCAGCCGGGAGTTGTTGTGTACAACTCCTTTGGATGCGACAAACTCTAAGGGATTACGGTTACAATATGAGTCGTATTCCACTTCTTTGTGACAATGAGAGTGCAATTAAAATTATCCATAACCCTGTTGAGCACTCTAGAACCAAACACATATATATCCAGCATCATTTTTTGAGAGATCACTCAATGAAAGGAGACATAGCCATTTCCCATGTCAACACTGAAAAACAACTAGCCGATATCTTTACCAAGCCACTTGATGTAAAACGCTTTTGTGAGCTCCAAAATGAACTAAATATCCTTGATGCTCGGAACGTGGCTTGAAAACTTGCATACCTATATACCATCCTCAAAAATATGTTAATTGTGTTGAAAAATCATCTCTCTCTATCTTCTCCTAAAAACTATGTTAGTTACTTGATCTTGATGAATTATGGTCATAGCTTGTTGTATGTTTACTGATCATATTAATCAAGAATATCTGTGTGTCTTTGTCCCCTATTCCTTATTAGGAACCATTGAATACATATATATAAGTGTTTTGTACTTTTTTGTACAAGGGACCACGGACCTAGACTAGTCCGCACATTGCAGACTAGTCCGCACTTGGTCCGCTAGTCTGGACTAGTCCGGTTCGACCACGGACTAGTCTGATATTTAGACTCCATAACCCTAGGGCCAGCTCAGACCTAATCTCCTTCAACCTCACAACTCCTCCCACGTTCTCTCTCCTCACTCAAGTGCTCCCAAGGCGGATTTGTGAGTTCTCCATCAAATCCACTCAAATCTCCGTGGGAATTGATCTCCACTGCAAGGGGATCGAAGACCCCGGACTAGTCCGCATCAAGAACTCCTTCAACGCCTCGAATCGAAGGATTTGGTAAATTTCTCTCCAAACCCTAGAACCTTCGATTTTCCTTGTTTTTGCTCAATTAGCTTAGCTCCTCCAGTCAATACATGCTCTATTGATGTATTCCATGTACCCTAGATCATATTTGCATTGAATAACCTCAAATTTCGACAAGTTAGGGTTTGAGCAGTCTCATAACGGACTTGTCCTCCTCCTCCTCCTCAGCCTGATGATGAAGACAAGGAAAGGACCGACAGCGAGGAGTGAGCCGGCGACGACAAGTAGATCCCTCCCCTCCTTCTTTTTGGTGCCTTGATGCCAAAGGGGGAGAGATTGAGGGGGAGTCTTAGGTCGTAGGTTCTTCTTTTTGTGTCCTATTTTAAGAAGTGGGCTTTTGTAAGACTTATGTTATCATTATGCTTTTGGACATGTGCTGTGAAATGATGACTATGTTATGCTTATGATTAATGGTGTATGTTTAAAACTGCTATGTAGGCTTGAGACTCTTGATGATATTATGATTATGCTTATTATGATATTCACATCAAAATTATTGCTCACACACATAGTTTTGCACCCCACCATAAAGAGTGCACATATGTCTTATGTCTACATTGCCTATTTTGCTCAAAGCTCATATGTGCACACTTTATGAAAATCTGAATTTTTTATTATATTTGTGTGATCTCAATTGGTTGTCATCAATCACCAAACAGGGGCAGATTGAAAGTGCATCTAGGCATCCCTTGTGGGTTTTGGTTGATTTATGACAAACGAATGAGACCCTAACAAAATCGTTGAGATGAGCGCAGGTTTTTAAAGAAATTAGTAAGAAAGCTAAAAAAGAAAGGAGAATGAGGATCTAAAATGATAAGAGCTCAGGAGCTGAAAAGATTAGATTACTTAGTAGGGAGTGTGTTGGAGAAACACACCCCAAGAGCTCAAGTGAAAGAAATCACACTAACTGCACAAAAATCAGCATGTGCGGACTAGTCCGATATCAACTGGACTAGTCCGATTTCTCTCTGACTAGAAAACGGACTAGTCCGATATGGACCAGACTAGTCTGATTTGTCGGACTAGTCCGCACTTTTATGGACTAGTCTGGTATCTCACAACACTTATGGTTTTCCACACGCCGCACACCGGACTAGTCCGGAGTCCACCACGGATTAGTCCGGACATCACAAACCCTAACGGTAACCTTTGGAAACCCTAGTATAAATAGAGGTATACGGCCATACTACAACTCCTCTCGACCCCCTGTGCCGTCACACCTTCCAAGAGCCCAAAATTCACATCTCTCCACACATTCTAACCCTAAAAGGATCAAATCTTTGAGGATTAGCAATTGATCAAAAGAGAGACTTGTTCTACACATCTTGAGCTCTTGGGTTTGATCTCTCGCATACTCTTGTTCATTTATTGTACATCTTTTGAGTGTGCTTGGTGGTATTCATTCATTGTAATTCTTGGGGAGCCCTCAACTTGTGAGAAGTCCCCTTGAACGATTTATTTGCCCTTTGTGATTAGTTGAAGAGAATCGGCCTCTGTGGCGATTCGACGAGGGTAGGGTTTGTGAAGACCCGGTCCTTCGTGGACTCCTCAACGGGGGCGTAGATTTCCTTCGTGGAATCGAACGTCGAGATAAAATCTTGTCTCTTGCTCTTGTGTTTTATTGTTCATCATATTCTAGGGTATACTTAATCTTGTGTAATTCACGTTGAAATATTGAAACTAAAGTTGATCTTTGTCATTCATTGTTTCACTGTTGTAATACATCTAAGTTCCCAATTAATTTCCGCTGCATAGTGTACTAGAAGTGAAAATATTGATCAACCTTGATCTTTCTAGTCCACGCATACCGGACTAGTCCGCACAGTACCGGACTAGTCCGATTTCCCTGTATTTGATAAATCTATTAAGTGTTTCAGGGATTAACAAAGAATCAAAAAGCTTATTCACCCCCCATAGGCTACATTCACTCACTAACCACGAGGGACGGTGATTATAATTGATTTACACCTGCAGGGTTACCCGAATAACACGTCATGTATGCCCGTACTCGATGTTGCGTACAACAACCATTCAGGACGTCGTACGCAACCACCTTTCACTCGTTAGCCAAGTGTTGAACTGGTCCTATCGTCCCGAGCAGGAGGTCCCTATGCGGAGCAACCTACGTGCCCGCTAGCAGATTTACACCTTGTTGCTCTCAACCAACCCCTTTGGACGACAAGCAATGCCTCAACATATCGCTACCGAATTACATCGGTTTCCTGGTTCCCATATAGCCGGTATGTCTTCGGTACAGTTCTAGCTTGTTCAACAGGTCCGCACATGGCTCGGTCCTCAACCGGCACAAGCAGAGCTATGGAAACACAGGCCCCATCGTCCTGCTGCTTCTACTTTCTGCTCGGTCTCATTTTCATGCCATGTGGTTCATTGTCTATCTCTCTATACCGAGTAGTGTGCCTCTACATCTAATCTCACGAGTACTTTCAACTACTCAACTTGTACTCAATCCTATACTAAGCATTGCTGTAGCTACTCGAGGATCAAAACCTAGACTTAAACTCCCTAGTTATCTTGGCTATGCAAGTGGGTTTCAATTCAAGACTCTAATGCACAAAACATATAACTCATAAAGTACGTGATAAAGCTAAGACTTTAAAATTAGGGTTAATGTAAACCGAAGCTTGCCTTGCTGCTGGTCATCGACTAAAGATTCTTATGGAGGGATAAAATCCAGAATCTCTGGGTCTTCTTCGACCTTAGCGACTGCACGAAATAAAAATAACAATGCGTGTCAATTTAAATGCATTTGTGTTTAGGTGAAAGAGTAAAGACTATAAGTATAGCTAGACAGCACTTCTGACTCTGAAATTTTTACTTTGGTTTGGTGACCAACTAAACAGATAATTGGCCAAATTTCATTTGCAGCAAAGATCATTTGAGCCCTGCAAAATAAATGTATAATTGGCCATAATTAGAGCTTCTATGATTTTCTAGGGATTTTCATGGAGCAGGCCATTACTTTCTGAAACTAGAGTTTATGATGGTTATAATAGAGTTGGTTTCATGTAATTTTAATAATCCTAGAGGAAGTTATGAGCTAATGAAGTTCAGAGAAAATTCTGAAAAATGTTTCTGTATATTTTCCTTTTCTCTGGGTCAGTTCACTTAATCACACCATTAGGGGGACTTAATGCACTAGGATGGATCTGAAATTTTTCGTGTGACTCAGGGATATTAAAATTAACATTCTTCCCAAATTTCATAATTTTCCATAAAGGGGATCTCCAGTTAAAATTCCCAACAGTTTAATTTTTTGGGGAATTAATTCTGAAGAAATAAAGACTTTCAAAAGCTGAAACTTGTTTTGTATGAAACTAATCAGAGAGATGAATCCAACAAAACCTGGTTCACTAAATTTGAACAATCCTAGCAAAAGTTATGAGCTTCTAAAATTTTGGAGGGAAATCTGATAAAGCATTTTGAAATGTTTAAACTTCTGACACCCGGGGCCCACAGCACAGTAGCGTCTTCAACATCCCGCCAGTGCCTGAGTGCGCGCTGAACAGCGACAGTGGCGCGCGCTGTTCTCGGCCTACAGCGGATAATTTTCGAAGCGGCTTCTTCCTACACTCTCCTTGGACTGTGGTACACACGCCGGACGACCTTGTGCACCTCGGCATCACCGTAAAACTCATCGGCGACAACGGCGACGGAGCTAGGATCGGGTCCAATGGTGATAGCACGTCTCGGCGGGAAACACGACCAACTGAAGGGTTGTACAGCAACACAGGGGCACGGGGAAGCTAACTGTGATTACCTCTTGACCGGAGATCGCCGGGAAGATGGACTTCACCGGTGACCCGAGGTGTATTCACTAGCGGCGGCGAAAGCACGGCACTATGCTCGCCGGATGGCTCATTTTTGCTAAGGTTCGACCTAGTTGATCATTAGGGGTCACTCTAGATCTAGCTAAACCAGAAGATCCGATGATCAAGTAATCGATGCGAATTTCGGGTTTTGGTTCTCAGGGTTCTACACGGCGGTCGTGAGCAAAAATGAAATTCGGGCTCACCGGTGTTGAACTAGCTCGACCAGGTCTAGGAGTATGAACTACAGTCGGTTACTAACCTCTGTGATCGGTTGTTCGAGCTGGAGAGGGCATGGTTCATCCGGGCGTCAAGAAATTCCACCGGCGACTTCACTCGGGGTCGAGGAAGAAGATGGCGGTGGCACGGCTCAGAGGAAGCCGGGAATCAAGTGCCAAGGCATCGAGGATGTAGAGGGGGTGCAGGCTATCCCAGTTATGGCCTCAGCTCGCCGTGAAAGCCTCTGGTTTGGCCGGTCAACGGTGAGGGAGTGAGCTTGGGTGAGCGGTGATGGCGTGCGCGGTTTCTGTGCGAAAAGGCAACGACCGATGATTGAAATGACTCAGTGGCGTCCCGGGCTCGATGATAAGGGCGCTGGGGACATTGGGCATCGTCAGGGGCTCGAAGCAGCTGCTGGCGATGGCTCCAGCGCCGTGGCACTCACGCACGCGCGCGCAAGAAACCGAGTGACTCGGTTGGAGTCGGTTCTCTCGTGTGTGTTGCTGACAGGGGGCCCCACCATTTGAATTCGTCCTCAGAAATTCAATTTTCCACCGTTTCAAGTTCTTGGTGACCCTCCTGTCCTTTGATCTTTGATCAAACTACCAAATTGGGGTTTGGTTTTTGAAGTAATTGTTGGGACGATTTCCTCACAAACACTCAAGGATTTGTGTCACAAATGGAGGAAAAACCAGAAGAGATTTCTATGCTCACAAACTCGGGATTTCAGAAGAGTACCGAAAGAGGATGAACACCAGAAAGTTTGTTGCGGCGCTTAACTACTCCAGCGCCAATCTACTCCTTTTATTAACAGAAAGCACACCCTGGTGCAACAACCTCCCGCCTGGGCTCAGCACCATGCAGTGCATGTATTCGCATGCATGCACCCATGCACGCATGACAGAAACCCCAGATGTTTGAAACTCAAAAAACAGAACTCACACAAACGCTAGGTCTCGGTGCAACACATGAGGCATAGGACAACCCCCTGGCTCTTGTCACGTGAGCATTATTTGCTTAAAAACATGAAGCAAACTAAACTTGATAAACCTTCAGAAGTACTCAACAATCTCCCCCTACTTCTGAGGTTTGATCTCCAGAACTCCAATCTTCTCACGAAGCTCTTGAAAAAGAGTACGTCCCAGTGGCTCTGTGAGAATGTCAGCGAGTTCATCCTTCACCCCAACGTGCTCCAAGATGACTTCTCCATGGCTAACACATTCCCTGACAAAATGAAACTTGATGTCAATGTTTTTACTCTGATCATGCAAGACCGGATTCTTTGCAAGTGCAATTGCTGCCGTGTTATCCATCTTGATCACTGGTGCAGGTACTTGAATTCTTGTCACCTCTTCAAGCACATGCCTGAGCCAAACAGCCTGACTAGCTGCTGCTGCTCCTGCCACATACTCAGCTTCACATGTGGACTTTGCCAGAGCCTTTTGCTTGTGTGACATCCAGCTGATAGGATTCCCAGCCAGGAAGAAAATTACTCCAGTTGTGCTTCTCCGATTTCCACATCTCCCCCGAAGTCACTATCACTATAGCCTTTCAACACAAGACTTCCTTCACCTCGGTTGTAAGACAAACCATACCTCATTGTAGCTGCCACATACCGAAGCAAATGCTTCAAAGCCACCATGTGTTCCTCTTGTGGTTCGGCCATGAACCTACTCAAGTCCCAATACCAAACCTAAGATCAGGTCGAGTGTGTAAGAGATACCTGAGTCCACCGATTATGCTGCGATAGACAGTTGGATCAGTCAGTGGTGCTGTACTTCTCTTGGTGAGCTTCAAGCGAGGTTCCATGGGAGAGCAGACCCATTGCAAGTTATCATGCCACTCCGTTCCAGCAACTTTGCAGTATATGCATCTTGACACAATTCAATACCATGTCTCCCTTGTTTTACTTCAATGCCGAGGTAGTATGACAAGCTTCCAGATCACTCATGCAAAACTTCTCCTTCATCTTCTCCTTGAACCGACTGATCTCCTCCATGTTCTCCCCCACAATCAACAAGTCATCAACATACACCCCCACAATAAGTCTTGCCTCGCCTCCAAGCTTAGTGTACAAACCATGTTCTGATTTGCACCGTGTAAAACCAAGCTGATTGAGACTTTCATCAAGTTTGCAGTTCCATGCCCGAGGAGCTTGCCTTAAGCCATACAACGCCTTGTGGAGTCTTAGAACCCACTTCTCCTTGCCTTCAGCTATGAAACCCGGTGGTTGAGTGACATAGATCTCCTCGTCAAGGTTCCCATTCAAGAAAGCGGACTTAACGTCCATGTGATGAACGTACCACCCAAAGTGTGCCGCAACAGCTAGCACAATTCTCACAGATTCCATCCTTGCAACCAGTGCGAACACCTCTTCAAAATCAACTCCTTGCTTCTGCACATACCCCTTGGCAACAAGCCTTGCTTTATGACGTGCAACATTCCCATGCTCATCTTTCTTCAACTTGAAAACCCATTTCAAGCCAATGACACGGTGTCCCTCCGGAAGATGTACCAATGACCATGTTTTGTTCTCTTCAACGGATGTGAGCTCCTCAATCATGGCTATACGCCACTCCTTAGTCCTCAAAGCCTCTTCTGCTGTGCATGCTCTTCGCCTATGACAACAAGAAGCTCATCCAAGCCTCCTTCTTCTGGTTCACAATTAGGTACCATCTCAAGAATATTTCTCATGGAACGATAGCAAAGTGGTGCTTCTTCCAGATCACTGTCCATCTCTGGTGACAAGGTACGAGGTGACACAAACTCCACCTCCTTGGATGTATGATTCCTCAGCTGTGTCCCTGAAGACACTCCCTCGGCTGGGGTTTTCTCACCATGACTTGTGTCAAAAGAAGAAGAGCTCAATCCATCAGGGTTTTCACTACGAAAGATATACTCTACCGTGAAAATGTCTTCATCATTCATCACTTCACTTGAGCCGGCTGCATCCCACTTCCATGAACGATTTTCCTCGAACACAGCATCACGTGACATGTGAACACTCCCCGTGTTGGGATTGTAAAACCTCCAAGCCTTACTTCCTTGCTCATACCCGATGAAAACCATTCGGATCCTCCGATCTTCAAGTTTGCTGAGACGCTTGCTTCCCTGTTTCACATGTGCCACACAACCAAACGTGCGCAAATGATGTATACTAAGTTTCTTGCCATGCCATACCTCATATGGAGTATTTTTCTCGACACTCCGAGTGGGAGATCGGTTCAACACGTAGACATCAGTGCTCACCGCCTCCCCCCCTCCCAGAACCAACCGGGCATGTTCATCACCTTCAACATACTTCTTGCCCTTCCCATGACAGTTTGATTCATTCGCTCGACTACCCCGTTCTGCTCAGGGTAATATGGGGCTGTCAAGTGACGTTGAACACCCTCCTTGATGCAATACTCAACAAATGCCCGTGCTGCGAATTCTCCTCCACAATCCGTGCGAAGAGTTCCAATCTTCCTTCCGGCCTCAGCTTCAACACATGCTTGGAATGACACAAAACACCCATTGCCTGATCCCTTGTGCTAATCAAAGATACCCACATGTATCTGCTAAGATCATCCACAAGAAGGAAGAAGAACCTGCTGCCTCCTGGCGTCGCCGGCATCACCAGTCCACGAAGATCTCCATGCACAAGCTCAAGTTTCTTCTCAGCCCGATACTTGCCATGCACGGTAATGGTTGACGTCGTTGTTTCCCGGTGAGGCAGCTATTACACTTCTCCTCTGGTTAAATAATAGTTGGCAACCCATACACAAGCTGTTCTTCGGCAAGTTTTCTGAGACTTTGAAAGTTCAAATGTCCCATTCTTGTATGCCACCTCCATGTTGCATTGCTCCCTTGTGACATGAAACATATTGGTTATACCACCCTGAGATCAATGGTGTACAACCGATTCACACCACGTTTCACCTCTGCCACAGGGGTTCCATCTTTGTCCCAAATCTTGACACAACCATCGATCATCAAGATTCGGTGTCCTTCCTCCTCAAGCTGTCCAAGACTTATGATATTTGCCTTGAGATGAGGTATGAGATAGACTCTGGCCAGCTCCTTTCGACCGCCCCTTTTCCTTGGAACACAACAATCCTTGCCCATTAATCTTTGTCACCGAGCCATCTCCCAACCGAACAGTACCATGCACCATGTTGTCAAGATTTGTGATCACGTCTCGTTTCCCGGTCATGTGATTTGTTGCACCTGAATCCAGGATCCACCGTGTACTGCCTCCACCTTCCATGTCTCCTACTTGAACATGTAACATGTCGTTGTTGAGGCATACCTCCTCCCGAGACATGAATGGCTTGACATTAGTGCTGGCACACGCCACCAAGAGACTGGACTCGAACTCACGATCAACTTGAGCCGTGTTCACTTCTTCATCCTTTTTCTTCCTGCATTCTCTCGCCCAATGACCTTTCTTACCACAGTAGCGGCACTCATCTTTGGCCACACCACGGCCTGAGTTTCCACCGCCATGATTTCCTCGACCACGACCACGTCCTCGGCCATGATATTTCCTGGGTGCAGATGAGTCTCTGTGATGTTCCTGTCCATTTCCCCCGGACATCTTGAGACGTGACAACAAGCGTGCAAGCAACTCTTCTTCACTCAGATGCAACTTCTCTTGCGTGTTGCCTTCCCCAGTGCTTGCACCCAGTCTTTCTTCTGCTGCCTTGAGTAGACCGATCAACTCATCAACAGACATCTCACTCAAGTTGAGAAAAGTCTCGATGGAAGCCGCAATCTGTTCAAACTTCTGTGGCACCGCCTGCAAGAACTTCCGTACAATCTCCTCCTCCGAACACTCACTCCCAAGTGCCGTGAGTTGAGACATGATCCGGCTTATACGTACGCCGAACTCATCCACCGTTTCTCCGTCACGGAATTTGAGTGCATCAAACTCCCGAGGCAATGTACTCCCCCTGGCCTTGCGCACACGTTCAGATCCCACGTTCCGCAACTTGATCACATCCCATGTAACCTTTGCCGACTCCTTCACGGCAATGATCACTACCAATTCTGGTGGCACAGCCTTGGTGAGAGCCTCCAACGCCATCCGATCTTCTATGCAATCGTCGGTGCCGAGACTCACCGCAGTCCACAAGCCTCTCGCTTGCAACATCACCCGCATGAGTGCCACCCAATCATGGTAGTTTGTCTTCGTGAGCATTGGGTACGTACCACCACTGCTGACTTCCTTCGTGATGTGATGAATCACCAACGCCCCCAATCCTCCTCCTGCCCTGCTGGCGCCTCCGGGCGGTGTGACATTCCTCCATCAATGTCGGGCTGGCGAGGATGATCTTCTTCGCGACATCAGCACCCACTCAATGGACGCGTCGCGATTCCAGGTAGCGTAACCAGCTCTGATGCCAATTGTTGGGATGATTTCCTCACAAACACTCTAGGATTTGTGTCACAAATGGAGGAGAAACCAGAAGAGATTTCTGTGCTCACAAACTCGGGATTTTGGAAGAGTACTGAAAGAGGATGAACACCAGAAAGTTTGTGGCGGCGCTTAATTACTCCAGCGCCAATCTGCTCCTTTTATTAACAGAAAGCACACCCTGGTGCAACAACCTCCCGCCCGGAGTCAGCACCATGCAGGTTTGATCCCATGCAGTGCATGTATTCGCATGCATGCACCCATGAACGCATGACACAAACCCCAGACGTTTGAAACTAGAAAAACAGAACTCACACACACGCTAGGACTCGGTGCAACACATGAGGCACAGGACAACCCCCTGGCTCTTTTCACGTGTGCATTATTTGCTTAAAAACATGAATCAAACTAAACTTGATCAACCTTCAGAAGTACTCAACAGTAATCAAATTTTAGAATT
The DNA here is from genome assembly GCA_030760725.1 of Neostapfia colusana. NCBI lineage: Eukaryota > Viridiplantae > Streptophyta > Magnoliopsida > Poales > Poaceae > Neostapfia > Neostapfia colusana. The sequence goes on along the minus strand of JASWHV010000004.1, from coordinate 31,336,551 downwards.
GGTTTGATTGGATTTGCAGCAAATGTGAAGTTTGATATTTAAATTCAGTTTGAATTTGCTCCACTAGCTCATGTCAAGATCAATCCCAAATAGGATTAAAATTGGTGGATGAGCTCATAATAATGTGCTGAGTATGAATATGAATCCCTCTTTTGAATTCAGGTGATGGAAGTAGTTTGAATTTAAATTTAAGTTCAAACTAGCTCTTTTAATAATTGTATCCAAAAGTACCTCAAAAATGTTTGTATTTGCATGAAAATTGGCATGATCATTCCTAAGAAAGTTTAGGAGGTAATTGTGAGCTCAGCCCATCATGCCTACATGTGAGAAATCCCTCTTTTGGATTTTTGGTAAGTTCATCTTCTAATCATCTATGGACGGTGGTTACTTGATCTTCAAACATGTTCATGTGTTTACCACAATTGAGCTGTGGTGTGTGTGATGAAGAACACTTTTAGCAAGTGAAAAACTTGGTCCCTTACATTCCTCCCTCCCTTAAAATAATCTCGTCCCAAGATTATAAGGTGAAAAATGAGAGAGAGGATGATGGAAAATTACCGGATGTGCGATGTTAAAAATTTCGGATAATTGCTGCAAAGAAATTCCTCGCTTTCCCATGTCGCTTCATCCTCGGAGTGATTGCTCCATAAAACTTTATAGAACAACAACGTTCAGTTACTTGTGGTTCGGGCCTTCTCGTCGATGATCTGAACCGGTTCCTCCCGATATGTAAGATCCGGTTTCACTTCCTCGATGTCTCCCAACTAAACTGTGGTTGAAAACTTGAGGCACTTTCTCAGCTGAGATATGTGGAAGATGTCGTGCACACAAGAGAGTGTTGCTGGTAATTCCAGCTGATATGCAACGGATCCACATCTTTCCAAAATCATTAATGGACCGATGAATCGGGGTGCCAACTTTCCTCTTACCCCAAATCTGTTTACACCCTTCATCGGAGACACACGTGATCACCAACCTCAAATTGTAGAGGGCGCCTTCTGCGTTCCGCATCTTTTGTCGGGATTGGGCGGCTTGCAAGTTCGATTGAATAGTCCAAACTTTCTCTTCGGCATTGTTGACAAGATCAACCCCGAAGGTGACCCTCTCGCCGGACTCACACCAATTCAGCGGTGTGCGGCATTTTCTCCCGTATAGCGCCTCGTAGGGCGCCATCTTTATACTGGCCTGGTACCCATTGTTGTACGAGAACTCGGCTAACGTAAGTGATCATCCTAATTCTTACCGTGATTTATAGCACAAGCCTGTAGCATATCTTCCAGTATTTGATTTATCTGCTCGGTTTGTCCACCCATCTGCAGGTGGTACGCTGAACTACGGATCAATTCTGTACCCAGTGCAGCATGTAACTGCTATAAAAAACGAGACACAAATAAAATGCCACGATCCGAGATGATAGTGTGGGGTACGCCGTGTAAACATAAGATCCATGAGATGTATAGCTCAGCATACTTCTTGGTGTTGTAGTTTGTGTTCACCAGAGTAAAATGGGCAGACTTCATGAGCCGGTCGATGATTACCCACACTGAATCAGGTTTCTGAAATGTGTTGGGTAAACCGACAATGAAATCCATGCTCACGTCCTCCCACTTCTAGGCAGGAATGCCTAATGGTTGCAACAGTCCCGGTTTCTTCATGTGGTCAGCCTTCACTCTCCGGCATGTATCGCACTCGGACACGTAATTAGCGATCTCCCGCTTCATCCGTGTCTACCAAAATTTGCTCTTGAGCTCTTCATACATCTTGTTGCTGCCGGGGTGAATAGAAAACTTTGATAAGTGAGCCTCATCAAAGATTTCTTCCGTGGCTCCGGTTTACGGGGTGCTACTATTCTGTTCTTGAACCACAGAACACCTTCTCCGTCCTTCCGGAAGCATTTCAGCTCCCCACTGTCTACATGCCTCCGCAAATGCAACATTCCCTTGTCATTTGTCTGGGCTGACACTATCTCTTCACGGATGGTGGGGATAAGAGCTAAGTTGTAGAGAGATCCATGTGGAACCAAATACAGATTTGGTTCACTCTCTTCAACTGGTGCGATGGTCAGATTGTTTACGTGTGACTTGCGACTCGGCGCATCCGCCAACACGTTTTCCTTGCCGGGATGATAATGGATCTCTATTTCATAATCCTTTATCAACTCTAATCATCTTTGCTGCATCATGTTCAACTCCTTCTGAGTGAATATGTACTTGAGGCTCTTGTGGCCGGTATATAGATGTACGAGGTTTCCAAGTAGGTAATGCCTCCACATCTTGAGTGTGAGTACCACAGCAGCGAATTCTAAGTAATTAGTTGGATAATTTTGCTCATGATTCCGGAGCTCCTTTGATCCATGCGTGACCACTCTTTTGTCTTTCATCAGCACACATCCGAGCCCAATGCCGGATGCATCGCAATACACATCGAACGGTTTTGTTGTATATGGCTGCACCAAAACCGGTGCTGATGTTAGGTGGTTCACTAAAGCCTTGAATGCCGCTTCACATGCTGGGCTCCATATATATTTGATAGCCTTCTTCAGAAATTCGGTCTTTGGCTTTGCAATCTTCGAGAAGTTCGGAATGAACCTCCGATAATATCCCACGAGTCCGAGGAAACTCCGCACCTCGTGGACAGACCTCGGTGATTTCCAATTCAACACATGTAAAATCTTGCTCGGGTCTACAGCGATGCCCTCCGCTGAGATAATATGCCCGAGGAAGGGTACTTGCGATATCCAGAATTCGCACTTGCTGAATTTGTTGTACAATTTGTGATCTCGCAGCCGTTGCAAGACTATACGCAGATGGTTTGCATGCTCTTCCTCCGACTTGGAATAAACCAGGATGTCGTCGATGAAGACCACAACAAACTTGTCAAGCTCCAGCATGAACACAGGGTTCATCAAGTACATGAAATGAGCCGGAGCATTGGTGAGGCCGAAGGACATGACTAGGTACTCATAAAGCCCGTACCTCGTTGAGAAAGCCGTCTTCGGTATGTCCTCAACCCTGATCTTAATTTGATGGTACCCTGATCTTAAATCCATCTTGGAAAAGATCTTTGCCTCGTCTAATTGATCAAATAACATGTCGATGCGGGGCAATGGGTACTTGTTCTTGATCGTAACGGCGTTTAGTGAACGATAGTCCACACAAAGCTGTAACGTCTCATCTTTCTTCTTAACAAATAATGCCGAACAGCTCGGCCTAATGAAACCCTTGTCCAGCAGGTCTGTCAACTGCATTTTCAATTCTGCGATCTCCTTCGGTGCCATCTTGTACGGCTGTCAGGATATTGGCATTGTTCCCGGTGCAAGCTCAATCTTGAATTCCACCTCTCGGTCGGGCGGCATACCTGGTAGATCATCCGGGAATACATCGGGGAACTCACGAACTACTGGAATATCTTCCAATCTGATGGTGGTGGATTGGTATATGGCTGGAAGATTTATTTCTGGACTGTCCAGAAATAAAGAATGAGGTTTGTGCACTGATGAGTTCAAATGCACGACTCGAAGGACGACGTCTAAAAGAGCGCTGTGGCAGGTTAACCACGACATCCCTAGGATAATGTCGACCTTTTGTCCCTCTAAGACTACGAGAGACGCAGGGTATATTTCCCCCCTAGGCATAATGGTGCTTTTGGAACCATTATGCTTGCTGAAATTCTCCCACCTCGTGAACAAATCAAGTAAGGACTCTTCGTGGGTAGTATTTGCAAACTATGCTTAGCAACATAAGCTTGGCTAATAAAATTATGCATGGCACCCGAATCAAATAAAACTATGGCGGGGTGTTTGTGGAGTTGGAACATATCCACAAGGATGGGTTCTCCCTCTGGCACGTCCTCAATGGCAAGTTGGTGGACATTGCCGGGCTTAGGAACTGCACGCCATGCATTGTTATTTTTTCGGGGCTGATTTCTCTATGGGAATGGTGGTGCCGCTCTGTTGCCTTGCTTCTCGAGGCAATCCTTCAGAAAGTGCCCCGGATGACCGCACAAATAGCATACGTACGGTGGCTGGCCGCTGCCTGGGGAACGAAAACCCGACATGCATTGCTGAGGTGCAAACGCACGCGGCATCACCCGCTGCTGCTGTTGTTGCTGTGGAGGAACTGGTAGTGCCGGTTGGAACGCCGGCTGTGGATACGGCTGATTGCGAAATTGCATCGGTCGCTGTGGTGGCTGCCAGGGTTGACCTGATGGTGTGTGATACACTATCCTATACTTTTGAGGAGGACGACCTCCCTCTCCGCTACTCTGGCATGCTGCGCTTCTTCTCTGCCGCAGCCAAATCTTTGCAGGTGTCTTCTTGAACAATCGCAGCATCAATTATTTCATTGAGGCTGTTGCGATTGAACATCGCCAGCTTGTCCTTCAGGAGCGGATTCAGCCCCTGGTAAAAGAAGTCCCACCTCTTCTCATCAGTATCAGCATAATGCAAAGCATATAAGGCGAGATCGATGAACACACAAGCATATTCCAGTGCGTTCCGGTTGCCCGGCTGCAGGTGTAAAAACTCCTGCGTCTTCCTCTTCATTAGACCCGGCGGAATATGATAGGCCCTGAAGGCCGTCAGGAACTCCGTACATGTCAGAACTCGCTCAGTGGGTTGGGAGGCACAGAAATTCGCCTACCAAGCACTCGTGGACCCATTGTGTGAAGCCAGTTGTCCGCATCAATGGGCTCATCCGCCCGTGAGAATACCGAGGGATGTGTCGCAAGAAAATCCAAGTAGGAACTCTGTTGGCGTTCCTCTCAGTCTTGACGTCTCTCTGGGCGAGACGCAATCTCGATTAAAGTTCGCAGCAACTCAGTGTGCTGCTGGTGCTAGCCCGCCAAGGCCGCAACAATATCTGCCAACGTAACCGTCGGCGGTGGTAGTGGATGTTGCTTCTGCTGTCCGAGGAAGTCTTGGGAGGCTGTTGGGAGGCTTACCCCCCCTGACTGGAACCCCAAACCTCTGGGTTGGCGCGAGTGCGAGTCATTCTGAAATTCAACACAGCAAAGATCAGCACGTCATACTTAAAAATCCTTGAAAAACAGTATGTATGTAGTGACACATTGAAAAAGATGCACAACATTAACATATATTGATAAAGCAAAAACTTTATACAAGATACATTATTTTCAGTTCAAAATTACAGCCACTTTTGAACATCCGAGAAGTCGTTCTCATGTCGTCACTACATATCCACATTCTACTATTTTACACGACATGTCGCTGCTACAAAAGCTATTACATACAACAACCTTCACTACCCAACTCGGCAACAGAAACTCTCTAGTCGGAGTAGAAGTCGACCTCCTGCGGGTCTTCCTCCTCCGCTGGTACTGCTGGTGGCTCAGGGTCCATGACCTCATCTCCGGGTTCAGGTTCCGGTATCACCGGAATACTGAGAACCACCGGTACTGCACCTACCATCGATAGGCCCACTACCTGAGGTACTAGGCCCTGCAGCTCATTCACCTCGTCCATGGCCTGATTATAGTCCATCTCCCAGTTCTGTCCATCCTAAATCACATCATCACGCTCTTGAGTGAGGACTTCATTCTGCTGGGTCAAAGTCTTGACTTGCTGCTGCAAAGCCATGATGTCGACATGGCTTTTCTTCCCCGCCTTCTTCAACCAACGCAAATGATTATGTTGCTGGTTCAGTCGCTGTATGGTTGGAAGAAGTACATTGCGGAGTGCATTGTGGGCACTCTCGTAATGGTGATGACAGCTGATGCTCTCCTTGAGCTCCATGGAAAGATGAGCCGTATGGACAGCTTGGCTGTCCATCACGTGCTTTCCTGCCGTAAGATGGAGGCTGAGATTCGCCTCCGCTGGATTGTACCTTGGGCGACTCGGATCAGTCGCCGCGAAATACTGCTCCCACCACACGTGGTTAGCTCATCCCTCCACTGGAACAAGCGCATATGGAGTGCCCTCCATATCTCTCACGTGCCTGGCAGAAGCGCGACATGGCGTCGTGGGCTGCCACTTGCCACATGTCCTCCTGGTGTCTCCCTTTCACCGTGATGGTGAACGGTACCCAACCCGGTGGAGTGGTCGCTGCCGGAACATCGACATGTATAGTCCATGTAGTATTCCCCTCCTCGCCTTCTTTCTTGGCAAGGAAACACGACATTTCTGTATATCTGAAGTATTGAAGCATAAGCTTCAACAAGTCCGGATACCCGCTGCGTTAAGAACAGTGGAACACCACCCATCTGTTCTCCAATTTCTTATCAGCTTCCATCTGTAGAAAAATATTTGAAAAAGGTCAAATATTCATTTCAACAGTAAAACAGTGAGTTATAACATAAAACATGTCATTGAACTTATAAAACTTGGAGACATAAATCAAACTTAGAACAAACTTTATTTCTAGTCTGCTGCCCAAACTGACAGTGCTGACCAGTTTCCCTTCTACTCAGAATTAGACTCATCTAAGTGAAAAACCAGTTCTGGTGTTCAACATAAAAGTTAAAGTTAACCTCAATATATTTCCAGAATGTATTTATATGCCCTCATATCTGTTATGGATCAAAAGTTATGAGATGTCAAAGTTGACAGAATTTCTGGAGAAAATTGGGCAGCACCTCCCTGCTTGAGGTACTGAGTTGATCCAAGAATTCCAATTAATTCCTTGCATACTTTGACAAAAATTTCTGTTACAAAGTTGTAACATATCTCATGAACTTTCCATAACTGTATCTTTTTCTATTTTTGTATTTTTATGCAGGAAGTTATGGTCATTTTACAGAGAGTTCCAGAGAGTACTTACTCTGCCCTGTTTTCTGGACAGTTTCGACACTACTGCATATTTCGACAAGTTAAGTGATGAAACACCTCTGGACAATAGAAAACTTGTAGAGATCTTCCAAAGCTTTCCATAAATGTAACATTGTTGGTACCCTGCAGACCGGGTAACACGCGTAGTGGGTAAAACACAGCCTGGGCCCCGCCTCCCTGTTGAGGCAGGGCCCGGCATAGCCACATGTCCTTGGCCCTGGTCAGCCCTAAGGCTGCCACGTGTGCTTGAGTTCAAGAGCCGACGTGTGCCCTGGGCTCTGGTACGAGCCTCCCCGCTGAGGTAAGATCCAGAGCTGCCACGTGTCTTCCGTCTTAGAGTCACCTCCCTGCTGAGGACAGCTCCGGGGATGACACATGCCCTGGGCTCCGGTCCGAGCCTCCCCACTGAGGTGAGGTCCGGAGCTGCCACGTGTCCCATGGCTCAGAGCCACCTCCCCGCTGAGGACAGCTCTAGAGCTGATACGTGCTCTGGGCTCCGGGCCGAGCCTCCTCGCTGAGGTGAGGTCCGGAGCTGCCACGTGTCCCCTGGCTCAGAGCCACCTCCCTACTTAGGACAGCTCCAGTGCTGACACGTGCCCTGGGCCCCGGTCCGAACCTCCCCGCTCAGGTGAGTCCAGAGCTGCCACGTGTTCTCTGGCTCAGAGCCACCTCTCTGTTGAGGACAGCTCCGGTGCTGACACGTGCCCTGGGCTCCGGCCCGAGCCTCCCTGCTGAGGTGAGGTCCGGAGCTGACACGTACCCCCTAGCTCCAAACCCATTGATAAGAGCTCCAGAGCTGCCATGTGTCCCATGATCCGTCGTGGGCCGTGGGTCGACAAAGTCAAGAAGGAAGTGTGCTGTCAGTCTTTGCATTCAAGGCTCGCGCCTTCCTCAGAAGCATGGCACACTACACACGCCTTCGTTCTCTGCCGTTCACCATTACGGTGACAAGACAGGACGGTGAGGCGTGACAGCGGTACAGTGCGCCCTGGTACGAAGCCGCCCAAGCAGGACGAGAAGACGCGGCGACAAGACGTCGCCTTCATCATCACCTGATACACGGTCAGGGCATTCAGCGCGCCAGGTGGCGGGACTTAACTCCCCCTCCAACTACTCTACTCAGAGGACGAAACCCTAGATCATGTATAGGGTTCACAAAACTTCGGGGCCACCTGTCGAGCCCCAAGCTGCATTGTAACCACCCGGCCTTGGACTCTAAAAGGACCAGGGTGACCACTCGGCAAAGGGTTGGTCAGTCCCCAATTTCACCCTCACAAGCACACGCAAGGAAGAAATACAACAAGCACTCCCGTGGACGTAGGGTATTACGCTCCGGCGGCCCGAACCACGTAAATCTCAGTGTTCATCCGCTCCCTCGAGCCCAAGTCGCGTAGGGCGCCAAGCTCCCTCCGATAAAAGAACCTTGCAGGCTGCTTCTGTAGCAAGCCGGGAGGAGTGTCGCAGCTCACACACTCTGACATTTTGCGCACCAGGTAGGGGGCTTTCCTCGCTCTCCACACGACCATGGTGAACATCACCTCCCATGGCTAGCCTTCTCGCCCAACTCACCATTATCTCCAGGTGGGAGACGACGAGGCTACCCCCCGCTCCAGAGCGGGTAGGCCTGGCCAAGCCGGCAGCCAAACGGCCGGCGCACTCTGCGTGATGTATGGGGGTTCTTCCGACGTCTCGTCCAGGCGAGCCGTCAAGACCCTCTATCGAGAAGTGGCAGCAGTCGCCCCAGTCCCGGGGCCGGCGCCACATCGCAAGTGGATGGAGACGCCAATCAGCTTCGATGCCTCTGACTGCCCCAAAAACATGGCAGGCGCCGGGCAGCTGCCTCTCCTTGTCGCCCCGACCATCTCCAACGTGAAGCTCTACCATGTGCTGATTGATGGCGGGGCGTCCCTCAGCGTTGTCAGCCTTGCAGCCTTCAAGAAGCTGCAAATCCCTATGTCCCAGCTTATCCCCTGGAGACCATTCTCGGGGGTAGGCCGGGACCTAACTTCCCGTGTGGCAGTATCTCCCTCCCAGTGACACTCGGGACGCCTGAGAACTATCGTACGGAAAGCATCGTCTTCGACGTTGCGGAGGTCAGCCTCCCCTTCAATGCCACAATCGGCCGATCATCCCTGTACTGGTTCTTGGAGGTAGCCCACTACGGCTACTTGGTCCTGAAGGTGCCAACCCCGAGTGGCGTCCTCAAGATCCGCGGTGACCGCACCGTGGCTGTCTCAGCGTTGGAAAACTCTAAGTGCTGGCGACAGCACAGGAGGCCGCTTCTGGTCACGCTGAAGCTAGCCGGCCGCCTCTGAGCATGCGTCAGCGAGGGATGACATCTGCACCCCATGTGCAGCCCTCAGATGGTGAGGACGTACCGGTAAAATTCGTCCAAGTCGATTCTGATGTCACCCTGACCTACCGAATCGCCGGGGCCTGAGTGGCAAATAGGAAGACGCGCTCGTCACCTTCCTCCGGGCCAACGTCAACGTATTTGTATGGCAACCGTTGGAAATGCCCGGTATCCCCAGGTAGGTGATTGAGCACTAACTGAAGATCCATCCCAACGTCAGGACGGTCCAACAGAAGCCTTGAAAGCAATCCATCAAGCAGCAAGACTTCATCCGTGAAGAAATCAAGAAGCTGCTCGACGCTGGCTTCATCCGAGAGGTCTACCATCCGCGATAGTTGGCCAACCCTGTTGTCGTCCCCAAGGCTGGCAGGAATGTCCAAAGGATCATTTCCCTCTCGCCCGTATAGACCAAATAGTCGATTCTACATCCGGCTGTGATCTACTGTGTTTCCTAGATGCATATTTAGGTTTCCACCAGATACCAATGTCTAGGGAAGATGAAGTGCATACCACCTTCATCACAGTAGATGGTCTATACTGTTATGTGTCCATGCCCTATGGTGTTAAGAATGCCCTTCCCACTTTTGTGCGTGCAATGCACAAGACATTTGGGAACCTCATTCTGGACCTAGTAGAGGTTTATGTCGATGACATTGTAGTAAAAGTTAAGTTGCAGGCATCTCTGCTCGACAGCCTAGCCCTAGTCTTTGACAGACTGCGTTTGACGCACACGAATTGAACCCAGAGAAATGTGTCTTCGGGGTCTCTGCAGGGAAGCTGCTCGGTTTCTTGATCTCACACTGAGGAATTGAAGCTAACCCAGAGAAGATTAAGGCGATAGAACTAATGCGGCCCCCTGCCCGCATCAAGGACGTGCAGAAGCTTACCAGATACTTGGCTGCGCTCAGTCGGTTTATCTCTAGACTGGGCGAGCGGGCTCTTCCGTTCTACAAGCTTCTGCGCAAATCTGGTCCATTCGTATGGACCGAGGAGGCGGATGAGGCATTCGAGTTGCTGAAGAAGTTCCTCACAATGCTGCCAATCATGGTGACCCCAGAACAAGGTGAGCCTCTACTCCTCTACATCGCTGCCATAACTGAGGTCGTGAGCATGGTTTTGGTTGCGGAGTGGCCAGGACTCCATCGACCTCAAGTCCTAGTTAAGGCTCCTGCTGCCATTGGTCTAAATCCCTAGGGCTCAGACTTTGCAGGAGACCCTTGGGATGGGGAGATAATCAGGTCCAAACAGGCGGACCTGGTGATCAATGCATATCTGGGTCCAAGCTCTCAGAATGCAGTCCCGGACCCGGGGGCCTGAGGGCCACGAGTCCCGGACCTCCCCAAGAAGAACTAGTCAAGTCTCAGCCATCTAGACCTTACAACCGGTGAACATCTGGGTCCGAGCTCCCGGAGTGCAGTCCTGAACCCGGGGACCGGGGGCCCCCGAGTCCCGGACATCTACAAGAATACGCTCCGAACCCCTCCAAGAGGGTCCGAACCATCTAGCGTCCGGTCTACTTCATCAGCAAGGTCCTCCACGAAGCCAAGACAAGATATCAAGAGGTGCACAAGCTGCTCTATGCAGTCCTCGTTGCATCAAGAAAGCTGATCCATTACTGCCATGCTCACAAGATCTTGGTGGTTACTTCATACCCGCTGAGAACCGTTCTCTACAGCCCCAACGCCACCAGAAACATAGCTAAATGGGCTGCGGAGTTGGTGGAGTTCGAGCTGGACTTCTTACCGCGCCATGCAGCGAAAAGTCAGGCGTTAGCTGACTTTGTGGCAGAGTGAACTCCACCACCATGCCAGCCAGGGGGCCAGGACATCGGTGAACCAGAGCCCAGAGCTCTGATCTTCACTGGGCCCTACTGGACTCTCTTCTTCGATGGCTCCTCGTGAAAACAAGGTGCCGGAGCAGGGGTTCTGCTCATTACACTAACCGGAGAGCAATTCAAATACATGGTGCGACTTGAATTCAGGGCAACCAACAACATGGCGGAGTATGAGGCTCTCATCTTCGGGTTAAAGACCACGCTGTCCCTTGGCGTCCAGCAGTTGTTGGTCAAGGGTGATGCTCAGTTGATCATCAAGCAAGTCAAGGGAGAGTGCTGCTGCAACGGCCCACAGCTTGCAGCCTATGTCCTCCAGGTACAGAAGTTGGAGAAGGACTTCTTATCCTTGGACTTGTGCCGTGTTCCCCGTGCCAATAATACACTAGCCGACGACCTGTCAACAAAGGCTTCCACTTAGGCTCCGGTGCCTGAGGGGGTCTTTGAAAGGAAGTTGCTGCGACCTACCGCCTGATCGGCCAAAACAGGCGAAGGGGGCGGGACCAGCACCTCGAAGATGGCGGTCCCAGTGGCCATGTTACCATGGCGCCCCGCCAAGGATCGTAAGCGTCACCGGGGACTCCGTGCAACCCGGCGCTCAAGATCCAAGTGCTCAAGTAGGTCCTGACGCATGGATCACGGAGATCCGAGACTACTTGAAAGACAATTTACTTTCCGATGAACGTGTATCTGTTGAACAGATCGCTCGGTTGGCTAAGAGATACACACTGGTAGAAGGGGATCTCTACCGGCATGGCACTAATGGCGTCCTATTCCGGTGCATTACCCGGAAGGAGGGCTGCGACCTACTCGCAGAGATCCATGGAGGCGAGTGTGGAACCATGCATCTTCCCACACGCTGGTCTGTAAAGCCTTTTGGCATGGCTTTTACTAACCGACAGCTCTCTAGGATGCCGTCGACCTGGTTAAGAGATGTAAGGCATGCCAGTTCCATGCAAAGAAGATCCACACACCAGCGCAGACGCTGCACATGACCCCGCCCTCATGGCCCTTCGCTGTGTGGGGGCTGGACATACTGGGACCATTTCCCAGATCCGTCGGAGGGTACTGGTACCTCTATGCCACCGTAGACAAGTTCACCAAGTGGCCGGAAGCTACCGCTGTATTAACTATCAACAAGTAGTCAGCAGTCAAGTTCATCAAGACGATCATCTGCCAGTTCGGGGTCCCAAACAGAATCATCACCGACAACGAGACCCAGTTCACCAGTGTAGTATTCTGAGACTGCCGCGGAGACCTCAGTATCCAAGTTTGCTATGCTTCTTTTGCTCACCCAGAGAGTAACGGTCAAGCCGAAAGAGCAAACGCCGAGATACTCAGGGAACTCGAAACGCACACCTACAACAGCTTGAAGAAGTACGGTGCCAATTAGGTTGAAGAGCTTCCGTGTGCACTGTGGGCTAGCCGGACGTCCCTCAATTGCTCGACAGGGGAAACACCCTTCTTCCTGGTGTATGGGGCTGAGACCGTCCTCCCCTGGAAATCACCATGGGCTCATCCTGTGTCTGAGCGTATGATAAAGCCACGCAGGATCATCTCCAGCGTGAAGATATCGACCTTGTCGATGAGAGAAGGTGGCAAGCAGCTGTCTGAAACACGTGATACCGTCAAGCACTCCGGCATTATCAGCAGCGGTTCGTGCAAAGTAGACAGCTCGAGGTGGGTGACCTTGTGCTTCGGCGAATACTCTCTCGAGAAGGGCGGAACAAACTCTACCCCAGCTGGGAGGGCCCCTTCCGAGTGACACAAGTATGTCGGCTCGGGTGCGTCCGCCTAGCCACAGAGGATGGGGTACCTCTACCCAACCCGTGGAACATAGAACACCTCCGTAAGTTCTATCCTTAGCACAGCGATAGGGTTTTATTTTCTCTGAAAGGGTGTCATAGTGTCTAGGAACAACGCTTAGAACAGATAAGCCTCGGAGGAGTCCTTCTACTCTCGTCATCTGGGGCGGGTCGCTGCCTTCTAGTACAACCTGTTTCCTCCTACGAGGGAAGCCTAAAGTGAGAAAGTTTTGCCTTTCCCTGTGCATTCTCCCTTTACAGTTCGTGCTTACTCATGCATATCAACTGTAAACGAGCAAGCCATGTGTCCTTGGCCCTAAGGTCAGCCCTGGGGCTGCCACGTGCGCTTGAGTTCTGGAGCCGACGCGTGCCCTGGGCTCCGGTCTGAAGCCTCCCCGCCCACCCGAAGCTGCCACACATCTCCTGGCTTAGATCCTCCTCCCTGCAGAGGATAGCTCCAGAGCTCACACGTGCCCTGGGCTCCGGTCCAAAGCCTCCCCGCTGAGGTGAGGTCCGGAGTTGCCACGTGTCTCCTGGCTCAGAGCCTCCTCCCCGCTGAGGATAGCTTCAGAGCTCACATGTGCCCTGGGCTCCGGTCCGAGCCTCCCCGCTAAGGTAAGGTCCGGAGCTGCCACATGTCACCTGGCTCCAGAGCCTTCACCCTGCTAAGAATAGTTTTGGAGCTGACATATGCTCCGGGCTCCGGACTATCCCCCCACTGAGATAAGGTCTGGAGCTGCCACGTGTCTCCCTGGGACAAGCTGAAGACAAGGGCCGAACTTCCCTCATGTCCTTGCGCTGCCAAGAACCCGGAAGGAGTGGTAGCCACACTGCTGGAGCGCCCCGGGTCCTTACGCTGCTAAGGACCCGGAGAAACAGGTTCAAGACATCGGCAAGGAGCTATCCACGTCGGCTAAGTCATTCCGGACCCATGTGCTGCCAAGGGTCCGAAGTCTACATCGACAACTCAGAACAACACACAAGACTTGAAACAAAAAGTCTCCATTAATGACAGAGTCCGACATACAAAATGGGATACAAGGAAACTAAGGAACTTAGCAGCTACAAGTCGAGCAATCTTCTGCTCCATGGCATACTTGGTTATCCCCCAAGCGAATATCTATGCAGAGAGACGGTCACCTGCTATAAGACCGAGGACGGCAGCAAACGTATCAGTCTGACGCCTCAGTTCTCGTTAGGCATCACCAATCTGCTGCACCAAGGCAACGGTGACATCCAGTGTCACGTGGCCCAAACGCCATCTATGGCAGATTTGGTTGTCCACAACAATGCCTAACGGAGGAAGGCTTGACCACTCTGGACTTAACCTTCTTCCGGTGTTGGCAGATCGCCCTTCTTCGGCAAGGCGGCTAGAGGACATGCCCCACACGACACCGGCATAGAGACACCCTGTGAATCGAGGATCCTGTCCCCGATGGCTTCCCTTACCATTGGCGTGCCATTCTGATGGCTTGTGCTTCTATACGGGATCATCAAGGAGAAGGACGCCACAAAGAGCCGCACCAAAAGGCCACACACACGAACATCTCACAAAAGTGGATGAAGACGGCTACCGGCGTAAGAGCATCAGGTGCACGAGAGTGCTGGGAAGCGTAGGCTTCCAGCGCGCAAGAGGAGGACAAAGGCCACATGATGAAGGAGGGCACTATCCAACACCAGAAGGCCTCCTTTTATACACATCAGCGACCTCTGGCAGGGCAACAGGTACGACGATTGGGCTTCCACCTCTGCACGCTGCGAGCTATTCGCCTCCCCTAACGATGGGTAGGATCTAGGTCCACCCGTCAGACACTGGGGGCTGGGCGAATAACCTCTCGAGAACGTCTGGCGGTTCCCGAGGAGAGCGATGCAGTAGAGCTGTAGTGACCAACCTGTTGGTTGCCACAGTAAGTGCCCCGAGGCAACCCCTCGAGCACGACGCCTAGGCACTCGCCTCCCCCTTTGTTTGGTAGGACCCAGGTCCACCCGTCAGACACTGGGGGCCAGGTGAGTAACATCTCGAGAACGTCCGGCGGTTCCCAAGAAGAGCGGTGTGGTGGAACTGTAGCGACCGACCCGTTGGTCGCTGCAGTAAGTGCCCCAAGCCAACCCCTCGAGCACGTCACCTCGGCACTTGCACCCCGCAATGACGGGTAGGATCCAGTTCTACCGGTCAGACACCGGGGGCCAGGCGAGTGACATCTCGGGAACGTCCGGCGGTTCCCAAGGAGAGCAGCGCGGTAGACCTGCGACCCATGGGCTGCCGCAGTAATTACCCTGAGGCAACCCCTTGAGTGCATCATCGTGACCAATCAATCAAGAGTAGACACGACGACACGCTGCTGCTTTGACTGACAAATACGCCCACTACAATCACTCGTCCACTATGCAAAGTTCTCACCACCACATCGGTTCCAAAGTACAGGTTCAAAACCGCCACGCGGGAGAGATGGAGGCCCCACCTACGGGCTTGTTGCCTCCCCTGAGATGGGCCCGGGGGCCACTTTTGGTACCCTGCAGACCGGGTACCCCCGCATTGTGGGTAAAAGACAGCCTAGGCTCCACCTCCCTATTGAGGTGGGTCCCGGCGTAGCCACGTGTCCTTGGCCCCATGGTCAGCCCCGGGGCTGCCACGTGCGCTTGAGTTCCAGAGCCGACGCATGCCCTGGGCTCCGGTCCGAGCCTCCCCGCTGAGGTAAGGTCCGGAGCTGCCACGTGTCTCCCGGCTCAGAGCCACCTCCCTGCTGAGGAGTGCTCCTGGGCTGACACATGCCCTGGGCTCCGGTCCGAGCCTCCCCGCTGAGGTGAGGTCCGGAGCTACCACGTGTCCCCTGGCTCAGAGCCACCTTGCTGCTGAGGACAGATCCGGTGCTGACACGTTCCCTGTGCTCTGGTCTGAACCTCCCTGTTGAGGTGAGGTCCGGAGCTGCCATGTGTCCCCTGGCTCAGAGCCACCTCCTTGCTGAGGACAGCTCCGGTGCTGACACGTGCCTTGGGCTCTGGTCTGAGCCTCCCCGCTGAGCTGAGGTCTAGAGCTTCCAAGTGTCCCCTGGATCAAAGCCACCTCCCTGTCAAGGATAGCTCCGGTGGTGACACGTTCCCTGGGCTCCGGCCCGATCCTCCCTGCTGAGCTGAGGTACGGAGCTGTCACGTGTCCCCTGGCTCCAAACCTGTCGATAAGAGTTCCAGATCCGCCATGTGCCCCACGACCCGTCGTGGGCTGTGGGTCGACGAAGTCAAGAAGGAAGTGCACTGTTAGGCTTCGCATTCAAGGCTCGCGCCTTCCCCAGAAGCATGGCCCAATACACACGCCTTCGTCCTCTATCGTTCGCCATTACGGTGACAAGACAGGACGGTGAGGCGTGACAGCGGTACAATGCCGTCCAACATCACGAAGCCGCCCATGTAGGGCGAGAAGACGCGGCGACAAGACGGCGCCTTCATCATCACCTGACACATGGTCCGAGGCGCTCAGCGCGCTAGGCGGCGGGACTTAACTCCCCCTCCAACTACGCTACTCAAAGGATGAAGCCCTAGATGATGTATAGGGTTCATAAAGCTTCGGGGCCACCTGTTGGGCCCCAAGCCACATTGCAACCACCCCGGCCTTGGACTATAAAAGGACCGGGTGACCACCCGTCAAAGGATTGGTCAGTCCCCAATTCCACCCTCACAGGCACGCGCAAGTAAGCAATACAACAAGCACTCCTGTGGACATAGGGTATTACGCTCCGGTGGCCCGAATCACGTAAATCTCTGTGTTCATCTGCTCCCTCGAGCCCAGGTCGCGTAGGTCGCCAAAGCCCATCCGATAAAAAAACCTCGCGGGCTGCCTCTGTAGCAAGACGGGAGGAGTGTCGCAGCTCACGCACTCTGACAAACATACAACCCCAATGTCGAAAGAACTCGACCTCTACACTCTGTATAACTTCAGCATTATTTCAGCTAAAAAACAGAGGACTATGTTCATAGTATCATAAAAGTTGAACTTGCTTAATTTTGAAGTCCAGATCAAGAGAAGAAGTTTTAATCATCTTTTTAGTTCACTGGATCAACATTTTCAACTTTTACAATCAAGTTGATCATTTAATGGGATTGTAACACCCTCATTTCCATCATCATGCATTGCATCCATTCTCATATAGAGATCACTTAAAAGAGAAGCGAAATGGGATAAAACCCTAGCCGCACCTTAGAGATAACGCTTCTAGAAGAATCTTGGGGATAAAGCTTCTAGAAGAATCTTGGAGATAAAGCTTCTAGAAGAATCTTGGAGATAAACCTTAGAGATAAAACCTCTAGAAGAATCTTGGAGATAAACCTTATAGATAAAGCTTCTAGATAACCTTAGAGATAGAGCTTAGAGATAAAGTTTTGGAGATAAAACGCCCTGCTGGCCGCACCTCTTAGGGATAGAGTCCTTCTCCTTCTCCAAACTGAGTAGGAGATTGCATATCTTGGAGATAGAGTCCTTCTCCTCCTCCAAACTGAGTAGGAGATCTCCCCCTTATAAATATAGCCTTCCCTAGCCGCCACCCCTACCAAAACAAGTGTAAGGGCCTAAGTTTTTGGCACATATTCAAAGTGTTCATCACCACCCACACACTTCATTTGAAGAAACTTGATGAATACATTTGAAGAGCAAGTAACCACCATCAACATGATCATTAGAGAATAAACTCACAAAATGCAAAAGTGGTATTTCCCACATGCATCATATAGGGGCTGGGCATATGAAAAACTCCTACACCTTGCTAGGAATGTCCATGCCAAGTTTCGCCCAAATTCAAAACCTTTTTGAAGTCCTTTTGGGTATAGCTAGAAAGAGGGTGGTTTGAACTCAAATTCAAATTCAAACTGTTTTCATCCAATGCCTGAGGATAATTTAGTCTCTACTGTTTAGAGCAGTGGAGAAAAGTTAATTTCAGAGGTTAAAACCTCGGGTGGGACTCACATGTCAGCCACTGAAGCAAATTCAACCGACTGAAGATTCAGCCCTCGGTTTCTTGGGCTTCCTTTGAGGGCGCCACCGAGCTAATCACCGGGACAGCTCGTGCTCGGGCTGGCCGCGTCGAGCGACGTCACCCCCGCCTTCTTATCCCCGAGCCCGAACCAGCGAGAGAAGTATTCGGCTGATCCTCTGCTCCCTCGCGCTAGAAAAACAGCTATCGCCGCCGCTCTCTCTCGTTGATCAGAGAAGCCCACGACCACAGCCTCTCCATCCCCTCCAAGCTGTAAAACGGTACGAAGGGCTCTCTTTATCCTTCCCCATCGCTGGAAATTGGTTGAACTCGGACGATCTCGACCATGCCGAGAGTTCTTTTCGGGGACCTATGTCCGCCGCACCTCGGGCTCCCGTGGACAGCCCAAACGGGAGGGTTTTACGCCCAAGCAAAGGTGTCCCTGGACGCTTTAGGGACCAGTGCTGCTCACCCCGAGCCACAGCCCAAGTGCTTGATCGCCGGCGACGAATTTCAGTTTTTCCTTTCACTCGGTGCAGACCGACCTTTGGGTGCGGCTCCGCCGAATTCACGCTTCAGAAAGGTTTAGAGAGTCGCGATCCGTTCCTACACCAACTAGACTTAGTGGCGTGCAAGTTGCTTTCACAACCTCTAGCATGAGGACCTCTGTACACGGCGTATTTCAAAGCTTGCCGACGGCGGATCATGCAGGAAGCATCGGGCGCACGGTGAGAGTCTACTTCGGACCTCTCCCGAGCTGCTTCGAGCCCATGCCGAACTTCCTTAGGGACCACTGATGCTTTCTGGCCTTTTGCTCGGTCGGTTGGGGTGCTAGGAAGGTCGGCCGACACGGCCAAAGTTCTTCCGAAGCCGCCGCTCGTCGCCGACTATGTGCCGGTGATTTTCATGACGAGCTGAGCCCAGCATCATGTTCCCCGGGTGGATTTAGGCAGAGGTGGCCGGGATCATGGAGTTTGGCGCACCACAGAGGCCACAGGCGAGCTCTCCGGCGAGGTATCACGGCGGCCGAGCGCGGGAGGCGGGAGGTAGACGAAGCCCCCGGTTCCACACGTCAGCGGCCGATATTTTAAACCCCGGGATTCGCTGTGGCACGTATCGGGTGCGGCTGCACGCAAAGAAATCCGTAGCCCCGTGTGTCCACCGATGAAGAGTTGACACGTAGCCCCGCTCCCACGCGCAGCGGTTTAAACTTTTTCCCGATTTTCAGATTTAGTTCAAAATTCAAACCCACATAACTTTGGCTAGGAAACTCCAAATCGAGTGAACCAAATTTTGTTGGATTCAGCTCTCTGATTACTTTCCAGAAAATCAAGTTTCACGTCATGAAAATCCCTATTTGTCCAGAATTAATTCTTCAAATTCAAACTGGTTAGAATTTTAACTGGAGAACTCTTTGGGGGCAAATTCTGAAATTTTTCTGGGATGTTCACCAAAATATCCCTGAGCTACCATAAAAATTTAAGATCCATTTGAGCTCATTTGATCCACCTAATGGTGTGATTAATAAAACTGTTCCAGAGAAAATAGAAAATGTCCAGAAACATTTTCAGAATTTCTCTGAAATTGTTTAGCTCATATCTTTATCTAGGAACCTTCAAATTAAGTGAGACCAATTCCATTAGAACCCTCTGAAAATCTAGTTTTAAGAAAGTAATGGCCTGCTCCATGAAAATTCCTAGAAAACCCTAAAAAGCTCCAATTAAGGTCAAGTACATAATTATTTGTGGAGAGCTCAAATGAACTTTACTGCAAATAAAACTTGGCCAGGTCTCTGTTTAGGTTGTAACCAAACCACAGTAAAGATTTCAGAGTCATTGGGTCTGTCTAGTGAGACTTATAATCTTCACAAGTTTAAATTCAATTCAAAAGCATGTAAATTAATACATATACATGTTATTTCATGTAGTCGCTAAGGTCGAGGAGGAACCCGAAGTCTTAGACTTCATCACTCCGGAGGAGCAGCTAGCCTACGACCAAGAGCAGCAAGGCAATCTCCGGTTTGCATTAACCTTTTTCTAAATTTTTATTGTTTTGAGAACTTACTTTGAGTACAATTACTTCTTGCATTAGAGTCTTGTTTGAAACCCAATTGCATAGCCAAGGAAACCATGGGTTGGGATTAGGATTGAAAACCCCGTTTAGCTACTGCAAAGCTAAGATAGAGTAGGATTCAGTACAAGTCGAGTAGTTGGAACTACTCGCGAGGATAGGCTAGAGGCACTCGACTCGGTTAAAGATGGCGAATGAAACACATGGAAAGAAAAATGAGACCGAGCGGAGAGTAAGGGCAGCAGGACTTTGGGGCCTGGATGCTATAGCTCCACTTGTGTCGATTGAGTACCGAGCCATGTGCGGGCCTGTTGAACAAGCTAGAACAGTACCGAAGACCTACCAGCTATATGGGAACCGGGAAACCGATGTAACTCGGGTAGCTGGGTGTTGAGGCATAGCTGGTCGTTCAGAGGGTAGTTTGAGAGCTCAAGGTGTAAATCGGCTGGTGGCACTGTGGATGTGCGCGCAGAGACCTCTTGCTCGGGACAATTGGACCGGTTCAACATTTGGCTGACGGGTGAAAGGTGGTTGCGTACGACGTCCGTGATGGTTGCTGTAGGCAACATCGAGTACGGGCGTACGTGACGGGTTATTCGGGTAACCCTGCAGGTGTAAATCGATTATAATCGCCGTCCCTCACGGTCAATGAGTACCACTTGTTCACTGTACCGTGACGTAGAAAGAACAGGCTAGATACATGTTAAAAGTTTGCTGATTTGAAAGTTATACTTGCTTGTTAATGTATTGTTGTAGTTTAGAGCTAATTAAAGTTCTTTTCAACTTTGGGCAAAGTACATGAGAGAAATGCGTTTCTTGTTTGATTGCGGCTCTCTCATGTGCCTTAGCGTAAGGTTCTCCACAACCTGCTGCTAAAACTTGAAAGTAAGGTTCCACTAATTAGGCGAGTCCTTTGCAACTTATTTACCTCATGTAACCTATCAACCTTCATGTAGAAGTTTCATGTATAGGAGAGACGGGTCAGTCTTGCTGAGCCATCGTGCTCACTGCTTGTGTTTGAAGCTTTTGCAGGGTTTTATGAGGAAGGGACTCCTGAGGAGGAGACGGAACCCCAGGAGGGGAACCCTGTCGAGTGGGAGTCATGCACGCCGCCGTGTTAGTGTGTGTGCGTGCTAGCGGGAACACGTTCACGGGCTGAACGTGAACTCGATGCATAGTCTACGCCCGTGAGTGTAAACTGGACTCTTTTGTTATAAAATGTTCATAAACTGGTTTATGTAATAAAACTTTGCTTCTGCTTTGTACCTTTGATGTTTGTTATCTGGTGCTATGCAACGCAGAACCCCTCAGCGTGATCCTGGCTCGACAAGGCCGATGGTGTCGTGTCAGCGTGGTATCAGAGCTCGCTTGAGGTTTAACGCACTACAAATGTCATCTTTTTCAAAAATCCAGTGAGGAACTAGTTAGTAGACCGTATAAGGATGTTATTATTATATGGAAAGTGGCATACTAACCTATTTGCTTATGTCGGAAAATCGTGCATCTCGGGATATTTTATGCCTTGGGGGGTGCACGTAAGCGCTGTCCACCAGTGCACACAAGCTGAAGGATTGAGCCCCACGGGTGGCAGGTAACCCGACCCGCTTTAATATCCTCTACGACTTTTCATGTCGTTTGGGATATTCGAGCAACGTCTGTCCCTGGCGTGCTTTGGGCAATTTGGGAGACCCTGTCACGTGGTCAGTAATGTGAACACGTAGCTCAAGGCATGTTTGGCTTGAGAACATCCGGGCGAGTGATGACGGCCGGGTGTACGAACTGTATGGATACCAGGCTCGGTGTGCAGCCGAGTCTGACGATTGTGTGAGTTACCTGCAGGTAGTCTAACCACGAAACGGTAGACGTGTAGCATCTGTGTGCGAGAGACGTTTAGTGCCACTGAATTAACGGAGCCCGCTAAGTCCGGTATAGGTTTTTCTTTGTGAGGACGTAGTACCGACATGATCTGGTGACGCATCGACGTCACAATTCACTAAATGAACAACTTCATTGTAAAACTGGAAAGTTTTAATCCAGAGCACTAAAACTTGATGTAACTCCGTCCCTCGATCAAGATATTCAAAGATAACAAGTTTTCAACTTATAGGATACTAAGGACAGAGTCCCCTGTTTTCAGCTGAAATAAGGCTGAAGTTCATCAGAGGTTAGAGGTTGAGTTCTTTCGAGGTTGGGGTCATATGATACATTTATGGAAAGCTTTGGAAGAACTTTACAACTTTTCTGTTGATATCCAGAGATGTTTCATCCCTTAACCAATCGAAAAATGCAGTAGAGTTGAAACTGTCCAGAAAACAGGGCAGAGCAAACCCTCTCTGTAACTCTCTGTAAATTGAGCATAAATTCCTGCATAATAATCCAAAAATAGAAAATGAGGTAGTTATGAAAATTTTATAAGATGGGTTACAACTTTTTAACAGAAAGTTTTGTCAGATCGGGAGTAGAATTAACTGGAATTCTTGGACCAAATCAGTACCTAAAGCAGGGAGGTGCTGCCCAATTTTTTCCAGAAATTCTGCAAACTTTGAAATCTCATAACTTTTGAACCAGGACAGATCTTAGGCTCAGCAAATACTTTATGGAAAGCTATTGAAGTTTTCTTTAACTTTGATTTTGAGCTCCAGAATTGGTTTTGCATTTAGCATGGTCTAAATCAGGTTGAAATGGAACTGGTCAGGGCTGTCATATTGGACAGCAGATCAACAGTCAAATCTGTTTAAGTTTGAACTATGTTTCCAAGTTTTATGAGTTCAATGACATGTTTTATGTTATAACTCAATGGTTTACTGTTGAAATAAACATTTGACATTTCTCAAATATGTTTTTACAGATGACAGCGGATAAACAGTTGGAGAACGGGTGGGTGATGTTCCACTGTTCTCACCGCAGCGGCTATCCGGAAGCATTGAGGCAAATGCTTCAATATTTTGGGTACAGCAAGATGCTGCCGTACTTCGACAAAGAAAAGGGCGAGGAGGGGAACAAGACGTGGATGATCCATGTCGAAGTTCCTGCAGGGCCTACGCCACCCGGTTGGGCGCCGTTCACCGTTACGGTGAGAGGCAGGCAACCGGAGGGAATATGGCAAGTGGCAGCCCGCGACACCATGTCGCGTTTCTGCCAACTGCACGTGAGAGCTATGGAGGGCACTCCATACACACTCGTTCTGGTGGAGGGACGGGCTAATCACGTGTGGGAAGGGAGGTATATGGAGGCAACCAATCCGGGTTGTCCAAGGTACAACCCCGCAGAGGCAAACCTCAGTCTCCAGATAAGGGCGGGAAAGGCCGTGATGGACAGCCAAGCTGTTCATACGGAGTGTCCCGCCACGAAGCTCAAGGAGAGTAACAGCCGTGAAGACCATTTCGAGAGTCCTCACAGCGCACTCCGCAATGTGCTCCTTCTGACGATCAAGCGACTGAACGAACAATATAATCAGTTGCATCGTCTGAAGAAGGCGAAGAGGAAAAGCCGTGTCAACATCACGGCTTTGCAACATCAGGTGGAGGCTCTCACCCAGCAGAACGAGGTCCTTACTCAAGAGCAGGACGACACTATTGAGGAGGGGCAAGGCTGGGAAGAGGACTACAACCAAGCCATGGACGAGGCACACGCGTTGCAGGACCTCGTACCTCCGGTAATGGGCATACCGGTGGTAGACGCCATACCCGTGGTCGTGGGTCTTCTGACAATGGGAGAACCTGAGCCAGAAGAGGAGGTTGTAGACCCAGAGCCACCAGTAGAGGTACCGGAGGAAGATGACCCGCAGGAGGTCGAGTTCTACTCCGAGTAGGGGGTTACTGTTGCCAAGTAGGGCAGCTAGGGTAATGTAACCCAAACTTTTGTAATCGGTGACATGTCATGTAGACAGTAGTGTATGTATAGGTAGTGATGACATGAGCACGACTTCTCGAAGACCCGAGACTAATGTATCTTGTATAAAGTTTATGCTTTATCAATATATGTGAATGTTGTGCAAATTATTCATGCGTCACTTCGATACCTACTATTGCGTATGGAATTTTTAAGTATGACATGTGCTGATGGCTGCTGTTTTGAATTCAGAATGACTCGTACTCACGCCAACCCGGACGTTGGGGGTTCCAGTCAGGGGGGAGAGACCTCCCAACAGCCTCTCGAGGACTCCTCGGGACAGCAACAGCAGCAACAACAACAGCAACAACCGCCACCGCCAACGGTTACTTTGGTGGATATTGTGGCAGAAATGGCGGGTTCTCATCAGCAGCACACGGAGTTGCTGCAAACTCTCATTGCAAATACGTCTCGACCAGAGAGGCGTCAAGATCGTGAGGAGCGTCAACAGAGCTCCTACTCCGATTTTCTGGCGACTCATCCCCGGTATTCTCAAGGGCAGATGAACCCATCGATGCGGACAACTGGCTCCGCACGATGGAGATGAAGTTTGGGATGCTCCAAGTGAGTGAGCAGCGTAAGACTCAATTCGCGGTCCAACAGCTTCAGGGATCCACGAGCGCGTGGTGAGCGAACTACAGTGCTTCGCAGCCCACCGACCGAGTTATGACCTAGACGGAATTTAGGACGGCCTTCAGGGCCTATCACATACCGCAGGGTATCATGAAGAGGAAGACGCAGGAGTTCCTACGCCTGCAGCAAGGGAGCTGAAACACGCTGGGATATTCCAGGGCGTTCAATGATCTTGCGCTCTACGCGTCGTATCACGCCGATACCGACGAGAAGCGGCGGGATCACTTCTACCAGGGGCTTAACCCACTCCTGAAATACAAGCTGGCGATGTTCAATAGCGGCAGCCTCAATGACATAATTGATGCTGCGATTGTTCAGGAAGACTCCGGCAAGGAGTTAGCGGAGGCGGAAAGGAAGTGAAGCGCGCCGCAAAGCAGCGGAGAAGGAGGTGGTCCTTCTCAAAAATACCGGATGGTGAATCGCCCACCATCGGGTCCACGCTGGCAGCCACCACAGAGGCCGATGCCATTCCGTAGTCGGCCATATTCTTCACCGGCATTCAAGCCGGCACTGCCAGTTCCACCTCTGCAGCAACAACAGCAGCAGCGGGCGATGCCTCGTGCGTATGCACCTCAGCAGCGCATGCCGCGCTTTCGTCCCCCGAGCACCGGCCAAGCAGCAGCCACATGCTACAAATGTTGTCGTCCCGGACACTTTGCTAGCAGTTGTCCGGAGAGGCAAGGCGGCGGAGTTGTACCGCAACTTCTGGGGAGGAATCAGCCCCGGAAACCCACTAATGCGCGGCGGGCAAACCCTAGGCCCGGCACCCTCCACCAACTTGCCATAGAGGACGTGCCGGAGGGAGAGCCAATCCTTGCGGGTATGTTCCAACTCCACCAGCATCCGGCCATAGTAGTATTTGATTCAGGCACCGCATATAGCTTTATTAGCCAAGCTTTCATTGCTAAATACGGCATGCAAATACTACCCACCGATAGTCCATACTTGATTTGTTCAATGGGTGGGAAGATTTCAGCAAGCATAATGGTCCCAAAAGCACCATTATGCTTAGAGGGTAGGGTATACCCTACGTCCCTCATAGTCTTAGTGGGACAGAAGGTCGATGTCATCTTAGGGATGTCGTGGTTAACCCGCCACGGCGCTGTTTTAGACACCGTCCTCCGAATTGTGCACTTGAACTCAGAAGTGCACGAATCTCATTCCTTATTTCTGGACAGTCCAGAAATAAAACTTCCAAGTATCTATCAATCCACAACCATCAGATTGGAAGACATTTCAGTTGTCCGAGAGTCCCCTGACGTGTTCCCAGATGATTTACCGGGGATGCCACCCGACAGAGAGGTGGAGTTCAAGATTGAACTTGCACCGGGAACCATGCCAATATCCCGAAGGCCGTACAAGATGGCGCCCAAAGAATTGGCTGAACTGAAGACTCAGCTAACGGACCTGCTGGAGAAGGGTTTTATTAGGCCGAGCTCCTTGCCATGGGGTTGTTCGGCATTGTTTGTGAAGAAGAAAGACGAGACGTTGCGGCTTTGTGTGGACTATCGTCCACTAAATGCCGTAACCATCAAGAACAAGTACCTGTTGCCACGGATCGACATGTTGTTTGATCAGTTGGTCGAAGCAAAGATCTTTTCCAAGATGGATTTAAGATCCGGGTACCACCAGATTAAAATACGGGCTGAGGATATTCCAAAGACAGCTTTCTCGATGAGGTACGAACTTTATGAGTACCTGGTCATGTCCTTCGGCCTCACCAACGCTCCAGCTCACTTCATGTATTTGATGAACTTGGTATTCATGCCGGAGCTGGATAAGTTTTTCGTGATCTTCATCAAAGATATATTGGTATATTCCAAGTCAGAGGAAGAGCACAAGAAGCATCTGCGTATAGTCTTGCAACGGCTGCGGGATCACAAGATATACGCAAAATTCAGCAAGTGTGAGTTCTGGATATCACAAGTGCCTTTTCTCGGGCATATCATCTCAGCGAAGGGCATCGCTGTAGACCCGAGTAAGATCACCCAAGTGCTGAATTGGAAATCCCTGAGAACTGTTCATGAGGTACGGAGTTTCCTCGGACTCGCGGGATATTATCGGAGGTTCATTCCGAACTTCTCAAAGATTTCCAGGCCGATGACGGAGCTGCTGAAGAAGGCTACCAAATATGTTTGGAGTCCAGCATGTGAAGCAGCATTCAAGGCTTTAGTCAAGCACCTAACATCAGCACCGGTTTTGGCGCAGCCAGACACAACAAAACCGTTCGATGTGTACTGCGATGCATCCAGCATTGGGCTCGGATGTGTGCTGATGCAAGACCGAAGGGTGGTCGTGTATGGATCACGGCAGCTCAGAAACCATGAGCAGAATTATCCAACTCATGACTTGGAGCTCGCTGCCGTGGTACTCGCACTTAAAATGTGGAGGCACTACCTACTCGGTAACCTCGTACATTTATATACCGACCACAAAAGCCTCAAGTACATATTCACTCATAAGGAGCTGAACATGAGGCAGCGAAGATGGTTATAGTTGATAATGGATTATGAGATAGAGATCCATTATCACCCCGGCAAGTCAAACGTAGTGGCGGATGCGCTGAGCCGCAAGTCACACATCAACAACCCGACCATCACACCATTGGAAGAGAGCGAGCCACCATTGTATGTGATTCCACATGGAGCTCTCTACAACTTAGCTTTGATCCCCACCATCCGTGAAGAGATAGCGGCAGCTCAGAAACATGACAAGGGCATGTCGCATTTGCGGAGACGTATAGATAGTGGGGAGCTGAAATGTTTCCGAAAAGACGGAGACGGCGTCCTATGGTTCAAGGACCGGATTGTCGTACCCCGCAACCCGGAGTTACGGAAGAAAATCTTTGATGAGGCTCACTTGTCAAAGTTTTCTATTCACCCCGGCAGCAACAAAATGTATCAAGAACTCAGAAGCAAGTTTTGGTGGACACGGATGAAGCGGGAGATCGCAAAGTACGTGTCCGAGTGTGATACATGTCGAAGGGTGAAGGCAGATCATATGTGGAATCCGGGACTGCTACAACCACTAGGCGTTCCTGCCTGGAAGTGGGAAGATGTGAGCATGGACTTAATCGTCGGTTTACCCACCACCTTTCAGAAACATGATTCTGTGTGGGTGATCGTCGACCGGCTCACCAAAGTTGCCCATTTCATCCCGGTCAACACCAACTACAATGCCAAGAAGTATGCTGAACTGTACATCTCACGGATCCTATGCTTATACGGCGTACCCCGTACCATCATATCGGATCGGGGCACTTTATTTGTGTCCCGTTTTTGGGAGCAGCTACACGCTGCATTGGGGACGAAGCTGATCCATAGTTCAGCATACCACCCGCAAACGGATGGACAAACTAAGCGGGTAAACCAAATTCTAGAAGATATGCTACGAGCTTGCGCTATCAACCACGGCAAGAATTGGGATGATCACTTGCCGTTGGCTGAGTTCTCGTACAACAATGGGTACCAAGCCAGCATCAAGATGACGCCTTACGAGGCGCTATACGGGAGAAAATGCCGCACACCACTGAATTGGTGTGAGTCTGGCGAAAGGGTTAACTTCGGGATTGATCTTGTCAATAACGCGGAAGAAAAGGTTTGGCTGATTCAAGCGAACCTAAAAGCCGCCCAATCCCGACAAAAACAATATGCGGACTGGAGAAGGCGCCCACTACAATTCGAAGTCGGGGATCATGTATATCTACGTGTGTCTCCAACGAAGGGCATAAACAGATTTGGGGTGAGAGGAAAGTTGGCACCCCGATTCATCGGTCCATTTCAGATTACCGAAAGATGTGGATCAGTAGCATACCGGCTGAAATTACCAGAAGCACTTTCCGGTGTGCACGACGTCTTTCACATTTCCCAGCTGAGGAAGTGTCTTAAGCTATCAACTACCATTCAGCTGGAAGATATAGAAGAACTGAAACAGGATCTCACGTATCGGGAGGAACCGGTTCGGATTATTGATGAAAAGGCCCGAACCACACGCAACTGTATGTTGTGGTTCTACAAAGTTCTATGGAGTAATCACTCGGTGGACGAAGCGACATGGGAGAGCGAAGGAATTCTTTGCGCGAACTACCCCGACTTTTTCAAGTCGCATATACGGTAATTTTCCACCGTCCTCTCTCTCATTTTCACCTTCGAATCTCGGGACGAGATTCTTTTAAGGGGGGAGGAATGTAAGGTCCTAAGTTTTTGGCACATATTCAAAGTGTTCATCACCACCCACACACTTCATTTGAAGAAACTTGATGAATACACTTGAAGAGCAAGTAACCACCATCAACATGATCATTAGAAAATAAACTCACAAAATGCAAAAATGGTATTTCCCACATGCATCATATAGGGGCTGGGCATATGAAAAACTCCTACACCTTGCTAGGAATGTCCATGCCAAGTTTCACCAAGATTCAAAACCTTTTTGAAGTCCTTTTGGGTATAGCTAGAAAGAGGGTGGTTTGAATTCAAATTCAAATTCAAACTGTTTTCATCCCATGAATTCAAAAGTGAGAGACATATTCTTACTCAGCACATTTTTTTGAACTCACACACCAATTTTCACTCCATTTGGAGTTGATCTTGACATGAGCTAAGTTTAGAAAATTCAAACTTTATTTGAATTTTAAACTGCATATGTGCTGAAATTTAGTCAAACAAAAACCAATTTGAATTCTATCCCATTCAAATGGCCCAGGGGTAGATAATTCAAATGCCTGAGGTTAATTTGGTCTCTACTATTTAGTGCAGTGGAGAAAAGTTAATTTCTGAGGTTAAAACCCCGGGTGGGACCCACATGTCAGCCACTGAAGCAAATTCAACCGACTGAAGATTCAACCCTCGGTTTCTCGGGCTTCCTCCGAGGGCGCCACCGAGCTGATCGCCGGGACAGACCCTGCTCGGGCTGGCCGCGTCGACTGACGTCGCCCCCGCCTTCTTATCCCCGAGGCCGAGCCAGCGAGAGAAGTATTCGGCTGATCCTCTGCTCCCTCGCGTTAGAAAAACAGCTCTCGCCGCCGCTCTCTCTCGTTGATCAGAGAAGCCCACGACCACAGCCTCTCCATCCCCTCCAAGCTGTAAAACGGTACGAAGGTCTCTCTTTCTCCTTCCCCATCGCTGGAAATTGGTTGAACTCGGACGATCTCCACCATGCCGAGAGTTCTTCTCGGGGACCTATGTCCGCCGCACCTCGGGCTCCCGTGGACAGCCCAAACGGGAGGGTGTTACTCCCAAGCTAAGGCGTCCCTGGACGCGTTAGGGACCGGTGCTGCTCACCCCCGAGCCACAGCCCAAGTGCTTGATCGCCAGCGACGAATTTCAGTTTTCCCTTTCACTCGGTGCAGACCGACCTTCGGGTGCGGCTCCGCCGAATTCACACTCCAGAAAGGTTTAGAGAGTCTCGATCCGTTCCTACACCAACTAGACTTAGTGGCGTGCAAGTTGCTTTCACAACCTCTAGCTTGAGGACCCCTGTACACGGCGTATTTCAAAGCTTGCCGACGGCGGATCATGCGGGAAGCATCGGGCGCACGGTGAGAGCCTACTTTGGACCTCTCCCGAGCTGCTTCGAGCCCATGCCGAACTTCCTTAGGGACCACTGATGCTTTCCGGCCTTTTGCTCGGTCGATTGGGGTGCTAGGAAGGTCGGCCGACACGGCCGAAGTTCTTCCGAAGCCGCCGCTCGTCGCCGACTATGTGCTGGTGATTTTCATGACGAGCTGAGCCCAGCATCATGTTCCCCGGGTGGATTTAGGCAGAGGCGGCCAGGATCATGGAGTTTGGCGCACCACAGAGGCTACCGGCGAGCTCTCCGGCGAGGTGTCGTGGCGGCCGAGCACGGGAGGCGGGAGGTAGACAAAGCCCCCGGTCCCACGCGTCAGCGGCCGATATTTTAAACCCCGGGATTCGCTGTGGCACGGATCGGGTGCGACTGCGCGCGAAGAAATCCGTAGCCCCATGTGTCGACCGATGAAGAGTTGACACGTAGCCCCGGTCCCACGCGCAGCGGTTTAAACTTTTTCCCGATTTTCAGATTTAGTTCAAACTTCAAACCCACATAACTTTGGCTAGGAAACTCCAAATCGAGTGAACCAAATTTTGTTGGATTCAGATCTCTGAGTACTTTCCAGCAAATCAAGTTTCACATCATGAAAATCCCTATTTATCAAGAATTAATTCTTCAAAATTCAAACTGGTTACAATTTTAACTGGAGAACCCTTTGGAGGAAAATTCTGAAATTTTGCTGGGATGTTCACCAAAATATCCCTGAGCTACCATTAAAATTTAAGATCCATTTGAGCTCATTTTATCCAACTAATGGTGTGATTAATAAAACTGTTCCAGAGAAAATAGAATGTCCAGAAACATTTTCAGAATTTCTCTGAAATTGTTTAGCTCATATCTTTCGCTAGGAACATTCAAGTTAAGTGAGACCAACTCCATTAGAACCCTCTGAAAATCTAGTTTTCATAAAGTCATGGCTTGCTCCATGAAAATTCCTAGAAAACCCTAAAGAGCTCCAATTAAGGTAAAGTACATAATTATTTCTGGAGAGCTCAAATGAACTTTACTGCAAATAAAACTTGGCCAAGTCTCTGTTTAGGTTGTAACCAAACCACAGTAAAAACTTCAGAGTCATTGGGTCTGTCTAGTGAGACTTATAATCTTCACAAGTTTAAATTCAATTCAAATGCATGTAAATTAATACATATACATGTTATTTCATGTAGTCGATAAGGTCGAGGAGGAACCCGAAGTCTTAGGACGTGTTTGGCATGGCTCCGAAGTCGAACTTCATTCTGGAGTTGAAAAAAATCCAACCAAACACCTGAACTCTAGAAATCTGTGGAGGAGCCCAACTCGGTGGAGTTTGAGAAGTTCTAGTTTATTTTTTCGGAGTACCTGTTTTCTTGCTCCAAAACCAGTCATTATACAACTAGATGCGGAGTTGGAAAGTATTTACCCGCATTTGCCACTGGTTAAAAAAACGGTTCAATCTTTTTTTTTTCCACCGAGGTCGGCTCCTTCTGTTCGCCCGTGAGAAACCCTACGCCGCCGCCCACGGCCGTGCCGCCCTCCGGCCACGCCGCCCTCAGCCCCCTGCAACCCCACCCTCCGGCCACGCAGGGCCCTCCCAGCCGCACCGCGGTGACGAGCGACCCGGTGCCTCCCAGCTGCGCCGCCCTCTGGTCAAGGCTCCGCCCCAACGCCTCGCCGCCCAGGGCCACGCTGCCCTCCGCCCCCTGCAGCGCCGCCCTCCGGCCACACCGCCTCTTTCCTCAGATTTGGTTTTGCTCTTGAAATAGTAATGTTTTGATCCAAATCTTGGAGGTCCGGTTCCCAATCTTGCTGATTGTTCTTGTTTTAGTTTTCTTGACAATATAAGACCTAGGCGTAGAGGCATAATTTTTTGTGACTTGTCATCTTTTTACTGACAAAATGCACTGATGCTTACATATCTGAAGCGTGACACCATGTGGCAATTTTGTAATGCCTTGTTAATAAGCTGAGGCATTCTTTGTAGGGGTTGTTAAGTGAAGAACATGAAATATATTTACTTCCGCCTCATTCTTGCATCTGCCATTGTAGAAAACGTGAGTTAAGTGAAGCAATAGGACCAGCGCTGTACATGTTTATATTGATTCGGTCATATGAGAACTAACTTGCAGTCCTGATAGATCCCATGCAGTTCCTGAGTGCAGATCCCTCTTGTCACCGAGAAAACACTGTTGAAGCAGTTTAACACTTGTATGATGGTCTAATGGATGCATTTCAAGCGGTGATAGGAGTGGGATGGGACCATTGACATGAACTTAGAATGTTGAAAATACAGGGCACAACATTGTACATGTATTACATGCTCATGAGCATTGTCTTGCCTGTTGTAAGAAACATGCTACTATAAACTTCTTATCATTTTGTTAAAATTTCTATCAATGGTTCACGCTACTTGGCTTGATTCAGTTCAAGCTTTTAGACATACAAGATTTTCCCCTTCAAGTAATACAGTAACGATGGAGGATTTTAGTTCATGCTTTCAGGCATCTATAATAACATTTCAATCTCATATTTTTCTTAAATAATGTAAATTTCTCATTCTTAATAAATAGTTCATAGTTTTGTTGAATAAATATAGTTGCATACACTTTATTATCCTCAATAAACATACAATTAGTTTAACCAAGGGCAAGAATGGTAATACACACTCAAAACTCTCTTTTCTAGAGCTGGGAACAATCTTCTAGCCAAACACCACTATAAACAGCTCCAGCTCCACAACAAAGCAACTCCATCATGGAGTTTTAGAGCAGAGTTGCTCTAATGTGGAGTAGAGCCATCCCAAACACGCCCTTAGACTTCGTCACTCCGGAAGAGCAGCTAGCCTACGACCAAGAGCAGCAAGGCAAGCTCCAGTTTGCATTAACCTTTTTCTAAATTTTTATTGTTTTGAGAACTTACTTTGAGTACCATTACTTCTTGCATTAGAGTCTTGTTTGAAACCCAATTGCATAGCCAAGGAAACCATGGGTTGGGATTAGGATTGAAAACCCCGTTTAGCTACTGCAATGCTAAGATAGAGTAGGATTCGGTACAAGTCGAGTAGTTGGAACTACTCGCGAGGATAGGCTAGAGGCACTCGACTCGGTTAAAAATGGCGAATGAAACACATGGAAAGAAAAATGAGACCGAGCGGAGAGTAAGGGCAGCAGGACTTTGGGGCCTGGATGCTATAGCTCCACTTGTGTCGATTGAGTATCGAGCCATGTGCGGGCCTGTTGAACAAGCTAGAACAGTACCGAAGACCTACCAGCTATATGGGAACCGGGAAACCGATGTAACTCGGGTATCTGGGTGTTGAGGCATAGCTTGTCGTTCAGAGGGTAGTTTGAGAGCTCAAGGTGTAAATCGGCTGGTGGCACTGTGGATGTGCACGCAGAGACCTCTTGCTCGGGACGATTGGACCGGTTCAACATTTGGCTGACGGGTGAAAGGTGGTTGCGTACGACGTCCGTGATGGTTGCTGTAGGCAACATCGAGTACGGGCGTACGTGACGGGTTATTCGGGTAACCCTGCAGGTGTAAATCGATTATAATCGCCGTCCCTCACGGTCAGTGAGTACCACTTGTTCACTGTACCGTGACGTAGAAAGAACAGGCTAGATACATGTTAAAAGTTTGCTGATTTGAAAGTTATACTTGCTTGTTAATGTATTGTTGTAGTTTAGAGCTAATTAAAGTTCTTTTCAACTTTGGGCAAAGTACATGAGAGAAATGTGTTTCTTGTTTGATTGCGGCTCTCTCATGTGCCTTAGCGTAAGGTTCTCCACAACCTGCTGCTAAAACTTGAAAGTAAGGTTCCACTAATTAGGCGAGTCCTTTGCAACTTATTTACCTCATGTAACTTATCAACCTTCATGTAGAAGTTTCATGTATAGGAGATACGGGCCAGTCTTGCTGAGCCATCGTGCTCACTGCTTGTGTTTGAAGCTTTTGCAGGGTTTTATGAGGAAGGGACTCCCGAGGAGGAGACGGAACCCCAGGAGGGGAACCCTGTCGAGTGGGAGTCATGCACGCCACCGTGTTAGTGTGTGTGCGTGCTAGCGGGAACACGTTCACGGGCTGAACGTGAACTCGATGCATAGTCTACGCCCGTGAGTGTAGACTGGACTCTTTTGTTATAAAAATGTTCATAAACTGGTTTATGTAATAAAACTTTGCTTCCGCTTTGTAACTTTGATGTGTGTTATCCGGTGCTGTGCAACGCAGCACCCCTCAGCGTGATCCTGACTCGACAAGGCCGATGGGGTCGTGTCAACAAGCCTGTCGCCCCCTGCTGCCAAGCCCTGGTCGCCACCCCTTTGCTGCTGCCTTGGCCGCCGTCGAAGCTCTGTCCCGCCTCGCGATCGCCGGAGAAGAAGACCCCTGCTGCCAATCCCTGGCCGCAGCCCTATTCTTCTCCAAAGTAAAACCCCAGCTGCTGCCATTGCAAGAAAAAAAGTCCAGCTGCAAGGAGTAGAGGAGGAAGAAGAGATGTAGGTCCCCGTCACCCCTCTTACCATGTCGCTGCTGTTGCTACGCACTCGTTTTTCTCCACCCCCTGCGAGCAGAAGTTTCTGCGTGTGGATAGACCATGTTTTGGTCAAGTTTTGATGGTGGAATTGATCTACAAATTGAGTCATGGTCATAACCACGTCCACACTTTATCCCAACAGCCTTGTTCATCATAAAACCCCGTAGAAGCTTATTAAAACTTGCAAGTACAGGTGCAAACTGATTTTTTAAACTGCACCATAGGAATTGCATTCATCCACCTCATTGCATCTTGAGTAAAGTTTGTACATGATAAATGATTGTTGTAATCTTTGTATGTGCGTGGTCGTGAGTAGAAGGACACACTCAAGAGGCTGTCTACGAGGAACTATAGCACCAAGACTTCGAGACGCTTGAGCAACACGAACTGCGGGAGCAAGGCAAGTGCCCCTTGACCATATTGATCCCATGTTTTTTAAAACTGTTTTGCTTGCAAAAACTTGTATGCTTGTGTCAACTTGATGGGACACCCTTTTATAGGAGTTTACTAGTTTTGTTTACCATCCTTGTCACCGGGAAAGTTGATGAGTCGGGTATGGTCGTTTTTCCATTTTGATTCGCTTAACTTACGGGATACGGGAAGCTGAAATAAAACTTGTTTAGCTACTGCACTCATGAGATTAAAGATAATGAGAAGTTGATGATGTTAATGAGCATGGAATCGGGGAGATCTAGGCGAGCTTGGTTCATGGATGTTGCTGAATAATATGGTGGTTTGCTTGCCGTAGATCTAAGGACCGGTTCATGCGAGCACATGCCAGGAAAACAGTGCCACCATAAGGCCAAATACGGGTGCGGCTTAGCTGACTAATTAGGTGTGTTGCTAGCTTGTTATGGACCGTTGGATGGCGCGGGAAATGGGAGTCGAGAGGGACTTCCCTGGGAACTGCATGGCACAAGAGGGGGGGCATGGGTCAGAGAATGGAGATTCGAGCCTGCCGGTGAAACCTCAGTGGGTCCGTACATACTAGTAGCCCCTTTGTAAAGGCTATTTTGTGATCTCTTGGCCATACACCGACGGTTGTGTAGTGGCAGAATGGAGGTTCTCTCTAGTCATCGACGAGTGACGAAATTATGAACTTGTGGGTAAAGTGGTGCCACCTCTGCAGAGTGTAATACTATCATGATAGCCGTGCTTCCGGTTACTAGCACCTGGCCAACTTCCATGATTAGAGGCAAAACTTGGGATGTTATTCGGGTATGGTTTTTGGGACTGGTTTCGGGACTGTTTGGGTCATGACAATGAGTTTGGTTTTGGTTCCATGAAAATCAGTTGGTTATCAGTATTTATGAGTATGAGATGAACTTGACAAAAAATATTGGCTGGTTGAGGCTTGATAAATGATGAATTATGATGAAGGAATGTTGATGAATTACTTGGTTATGTTGGGATTTAACTCACCTAGAAATAGTTGTTGTTTTTATCTTGTTTGTGAAATAAAATTTGCTTGCTGTAATGAAATCATTTATTTTCTACCTTGTTGTAAGCTACATGTCATACTTTTCCCGTACTTGCTGAGTACGACATGTACTCACCCTTGCATTCCCACATACACATCAGCTACAAGAGAAGAATACTACGGGGAAAAAGTGGAGTACTAGGCGTGCACACTACCGTCAACATGCCTGTGGAGTTGAAGTTGGAGCCTGCTGTCTTAGCCATTTTCCGCTGTCGTTTAGAGTCTTCCGCTGCCAGAATAAGTTAGGCATTTATGAATGAGACAACGAGTAAATA
Source organism: Neostapfia colusana (assembly GCA_030760725.1). Classification (NCBI taxonomy): domain Eukaryota; kingdom Viridiplantae; phylum Streptophyta; class Magnoliopsida; order Poales; family Poaceae; genus Neostapfia; species Neostapfia colusana. The sequence continues at coordinate 31,300,390 of JASWHV010000004.1, read as the reverse complement.
TAATAAAGTATTTAAACATCATTTGTATGTGGTTATATTCTGAGTTCAGTTTGTGATAGAGCTGTTTATGTGTGATGAACATCCTGGGAACACATATGCATTCACTTGGTTCATTTTCAGGACCGGGTGTCACAAATTGGCATCAGAGCCAGGTTGACCGTAGGACGCAATCCTAGGTAGAATGGACACTCTAAAACACATAGGAATACCCCTCTAAACTGTTATTTTCGAAAATTGCTTGCTGCTGCACTTTATTTGTCAACTCAGCCACCGCAAAGTGCTATTTTCAGCCCCTCTTTTCTTCTTTTCTTGTGGACAGCCACACTTTCTGTTTTCTTGCTTCATAGCTTCGGAAATTTTGGAGTTATTTCCTTCTTCTCTAAAGTTTCTCATGTCTTATTTATAGATGCCGATGACTAGGAGCACAACATGCATAAGAACTTGTCCACCACCACTTGGGAGTGCACTTAACCACCTTGAGGTGTCTGATGGACCATATTAGGAGGAGGTGAAGATGGAACCGCATGAGGAAGATGAAGTCAGTAGCTCCATGCATGAGGAAGAGGATTCGGAAGAGGTGGAACCAATCAAAGAAGACATGGAAGATGATCTGCAAGAACCGCAGCATTGGTACGCACCTCTGGAGGAATTTCACGCGGGATTACACCCAGCGGAGCCTCATGAAGCTATGACGGAAGGAGATGAAACCAAAGATGAGCCACCCCCTGCTGAGGCCGATAATGAAGGTGATGAAGGGGCCAACCGTTCAGTTCAAGAATTTCGGTCCAATGGGATGGAAGGAGGACACATATCCAACGAACTTAGAGAGTGCCTGGATTGCTGCAGCCTATACCCGGAGTATCTTCTCAAGAAAGTCCCTCGTCTCGGACATGAAGAGTGGAAGGGTGAAGTAACTGTAGGATCGAAGAGCACGTTAAAAGCTACCAGAGGGGGGGTGAATGGTAGATTAAAACTTTTCGCAGCGGAAACAACAAAAACCCCTCAGCAAAAATCAATCGGTTAAAGAAACCGTGTGTGCAAGTGTTTTCAAACGTGTTCAACCGTGACAAATCAAGTAGAGAGGTATAGAATCAAGTCACAGATCTAATGCAACAAGAATCACTTGAAAACACGAAGTAAAACTTGAGATACGTTCAAAACATTAAACGAAGATCAATCTGTTCTACCCGATATAAAACAGATCTGCAACGCTGCAAAGAAACTCGTGTATCTCAAAAACTACAGATCCGAAGCTCGTGAAAATTTCAAAGATTATATATAATTGAGTTCTGAAGACAACCCAAAAAAAATCACGTCAATCGGATTTGTAAAACTCGAGTTATGAACGAAACACCGAAGCAACGTCGGTCTGTCCAGAAACTCGGCGAGAAAGACTTGACGAAAAACAAGTCGGACGAACAAGGCACAAAAGCTCCTCGAAACTATGAACTTTATTCAATAGAAACACAATAGGAACAGCCCAAAGTCGTGCACCACGAGCTCTGACCTCCCTTGCTTATATAACCAGCTCTATGGCCAATCCAATTCAAACTAGGACTCCTACTACTACTTGGATTCAAACTGTAACTTTCCAATACTGCTCAAGACTCTTCTATACGCAGATAAAAGCAATCTTAAGACTTCCAAACACCTTAGGAACGTCCCAAACATTCCTAAAACAACTCAAATTCGTGACCCACACGAAATCCTATCATAACCAACTCAAAACTTTCCATATTTGAGTCAAACACGACTCAGCCGCAGCCTGAGTCCATAACCTAGTCGGTTGGACCTTTCCGACCAATGCTTTACGTCCACTTCTCTTCATCACGCCTTGGAACAATGTTGCCACGTCCATGCACTCCTTGCACACGTGCAAACACCTTCCAACGACGTACACACAACCTTCATATGCACTGCCCTTGATCCAAACATGCTGCGTGACCTCCCGATCAACTCAACCATAGCTCCTCCCGAATTTGGTTGTTGGAACCTCATCTCCTCCCTGAGACTAGTCCAAGGATCCCGTCACCAGCCATGTCTTGAACTCAAGCAACACCTGCATATGAATAAACAACCAATTCTTCCGAGCACAAGTCCTCGACTTGACTCACGTTAGTTCGAAAACCACAACACCTTACATGAGCACGTCACATAAGCATGTTGCAAACCATATCAAATGATAACAGCCATAACCACCAAAACACACCAAAAACTTAGCAAATTAATACTAAGCAAACCTTCCCATAAAGCAAGTTTAAAACATTGCGAGTTAAAAGCAAAAACAAGACGCTGTAGTTCTACGAGTTGAACTTCACGGGAGCCCTCTAAAAATAAGCTCCGGACCTCACAGAAGCTCTCCGGACCTTGCAGGAGCTCTCCGGACCTTGCGTCGGACCTTGACAACACTTGGCGGACCTCACAAAGAACTTGTCGGACCTTGCCACAGAAGAATGTTTTGGCAATATTCAAAACTTTGAATGTTAATGCTAACTTTTATCCTAATTGCCAATGTATTCAGCACACATAGGTCTCACAATCTCCCCCTTGATGAATGCATTGGCAACACCAATTAAAATCCGAACACTGGCTTATGAAAAGTTTTGAAAAGCTTTGAAAACTCATTTCTCCCCCTTTATTAATTTCTCCCCATTTTTAAAATCAGAGAAGGAAGAAAGTGTATAACATATGCAAAGTGTAAAAAAAATCTCTCCTTATACATATTTCTCCCCCTTTGACAATGTATTCAGCAAGGTTCAAAAGAGAAATTTTTAAAGGTTATGATCATATTATAACATATACATACAAAACAAAGCTCATCCAAGTCATACTATCAGGTTACTTACACTATCACATCAATGAGATACATAAAGTAGTGTAAGCCATGCTAGAGATCAAATGTATTTTTCAGTTTAAGCAAGTCATGATCTCCCTTACTCAACTATTTTAAAACCTAAAAACATGACACTTGTTGCTGCATTTTTATTATTCATAATCATTTAAGGCACAAAGTTGGTCATATGATATTTGCAAGAGATTATATGCCGCATCAGCCTTATTCTAACCAACCAAGCCAAGCCTATGTCATTTGACAATCAGAAGCTTAAGGACATGGTTTTAGTCATACACAATTCTTTCCAAGTTCATATCTTAGTGCAATGATAAGCAATCTCAAAAGAAGAAGTCCGATGCATGCATATTCTCTTGATCTTTTCTCAATTTTTTATTTGAAAACTCAACATGTGAGCTGATCACTTGATTAATTTTTTATGATTAAAAGCACTTGTGAGCACGCAACAAGTTCAAAACAGCAAGAAAGTTCGATCATGACCAGATTTAGTGTAAGTAATTATTCCAATTACTAGTCATGGCAAAAACTACAAAATGTATAACATGAGTAATGTAGTAAGAACTTTCAGCCTGTAAAAGGAACCACAAAGTCATATATGTATGAAATACTATGCTCATATTATTTTAGTTTCAGATGCACACATAGACTTCCAAAGTTTCAAAAACTCCCCCTCAATTTAAGCCATGAGGATGCATAACCCCTATTTCACTACGAATGAAGCAAAAACGAGTGAAATCCAAAGGTTTTGTAAAAATATCAGCCAATTGTTGTTCGGTATCGACATGGTGAAGCACAATGTTTCCTTTTTCAACATTATCACGAAGAAAGTGATACCTAATGTCAATGTGCTTAGTTCTAGAGTATTTCACGGGGTTTTTAGCAATACAAATTGCACTAGTGTTATCACAAAACAGTGGAACACTATCTAAATCAACCCCATAGTCCTTAAGTGTTTGAACAATCCAAAGAATTTGTGAGCAAGCGCTAGCCGCAGCTACATATTCAGATTCGGCCGTGGATTGTGCAACTGAACTTTGTTTTCTAGAGGACCAAGCAACAAGTGAATTACCAAGAAAATGACAAGCACCCGAAGTACTTTTCCTATCAATCCTACAACCCCCAAAATCAGCATCCGAAAAAACTTTCAAAGAAACGGTTGATGAAGAAGGAAGAAAAATGCCAGATTCTTGAGTTCCATGTAGGTACCTGAGAATCCTTTTGATGGCTTGGCGATGTGAAGCACGTGGAGAAGCTTGAAAACGTGCACAAAGACATACGCTGAATTGTATGTCCGGTCTTGACGCCGTGAGATACAAAAGTGATCCAATCATACTTCTGTATTCTTTTTTATCGACCGGGTCACCATCTTCGTCAAGTTCAAGTGTTGTTGCTGTTCCCATTGGTGTCCGAAGAGGCTTGCATATGTCCATGTTGAAGCGCTTAAGAAGGTCCTTTGTATACTTAGTTTGATGCACAAAAGTTCCTTCTTTTGTTTGCTTGATTTGCAGCCCCAAAAAGTATGCGAGTTCTCCCATCATACTCATCTCAAATTCTGAATTCATCATAGTTGAAAACTTGGACACGAGATCATGAGAAGCACAACCAAAGATAATATCATCCACATACACTTGAACGAATAATGAGTCATTGCCATGCTTAAGTACAAAAAGAGTTTTATCAACCTTGCCCATGGTAAACCCCTTTTCAAGTAAGAATGTTTTTAACCTATCATACCATGCTCTAGGGACTTGTTTTAGAACGTACAAGGCTTTGGACAGTTTGTAAACATTATTAGGAAAATTTGGATTTTCAAAACCCGGTGGCTGCTTAACATAAACCTCCTCCTCTATGTAGCCATTAAGAAAAGCACTTTTAACATCCATTTGATATAACTTGAAACCTTTAGATGCAGCAAATGCTAATAAAATTCTTATAGCTTCTAATTTAGCAACAGGAGCAAATGTTTCATCAAAATCTAGACCTTCAATTTGAGTGAAACCTTGAGCAACCAACCTAGCTTTATTCCTAACCACAACCCCATCCTCACTTTGCTTATTTTTAAATACCCATTTAGTTCCAATTAATGTGTGACCTTGATGTGGAGGTACAAGTTTCCAAATATTATTTCTTTCAAAATTTTCTAACTCTTCTTGCATGGCATTAATCCAAGATTCATTAGTGAGTGCGTGTGATACATCCTTGGGTTCAAAAGAAGCAACAAAAGCAGAATGAGCATGAGAGTTTGGATCGCAAAACCTGGACCGAGTGACTCGTTCATGCAAGCTTCCAATGATTTGTTGTGGAGGATGACTTTTGAATACTCGGAGGGGAGTAGATACTTCACAAGCACCTTCTTCTTCATGTTCGGACCTTTGATTAGGAGAGCTTGTTGATTGAGGAAGGTCCGAACCAGCAGTAGTGACTGTTGGTTCTGGTTGTGGTGCAAAATCAGCATCTTGATCGTTATTTACTTCCGAGTTTTCGGGCAGCAGCACCACTTCTTCATCTTCTTTAATAAAAATACTCTCCCCCTGCGGATATGGATCCGGACCTGCAATATCGGAGCTAGTACTTGGGCTAGCTTCATCAAAAGAAACCTCGCAAGTCTCCACAATTTTGTTAGTGTCAAGTAAAAGCACACGATAGCCTCTAGTATGAGATGGATAACCAAGAAACATGCCATCAACAGATCAAGCTTCAAATTTATCAAGATTACCATGTTTCTTAACAAAGCATTTGCAACCAAAAACCCTAAAGTGTGTAACACTAGGCCTATGTCCAAACCGGAGCTCATATGGGGTTTTTCCAAGCTTAGCACGCAAGAAAACACGATTTGAGACATAACAAGCGGTTGCAATTGCATCAGCCCAAAATTTCCTAGGAGTTTGATATTCATCAAGCATAGTCCTAGCCATCTCAACTAAGGTCCTGTTCTTTCTTTCTACGACACCATTTTATTGTGGTACATAGGGTGAAGAGTATTGATGATCTATTCCATTTTCAGCACAAAAGTGATCAAAGGATTGGTTTTTAAATTCAGTTCCATTATCACTTCTAATTGCTTTTAATGATCCTGGGTGATCAATAGATAATCTAAGAAATAAAGTTCTAAAATGACTAAAAGCTTCATTCTTAGATGCCATAAAATAAACCCAAGAATATCTGGAATAATCATCAACAATCACAAGCACATACCATTTACCTCCGAAGGATTGAACACGTGCCGGACCTACTGTGTCAAGATGTAAAAGTTGTCCCGGTTCAGCTGTCATGGTCATTGTGAGAGGAGCATGTGAACCTGCAACAAACTTAGCATGTCTACAAGAAGAGCATACAATATCATTGTCCTTTTTAAGCTTCGGCAGCCCACGTATGCGATCGAGAGCACTAACACGAGTGAGATGATCAAAGCCTATGTGACCAAGTCTACGATGCCAAAAATATAGATCCTTTGTATCATTAGCAACTAGACACCGATGCTTAGAAGTTGACAAATCAAAATCAGCTTTAAAAACTCTTCCAAACCTAGACATGTTAAACAAAAGCTCACCTTTTGAATCTACAACCTTGCAGCAATTTTTAGCAAAGCTAACCTCTAGATTTTCATCTAGCAATTGTGAAACCGAAAGCAAGTTGTATTTCAAATTTTTAACAAGTGCCACATCTTTCAAAGTGTAGAGATTGTTTACTCTAACCGAACCTTTAGCAATTATGGGAGTAGAAGAGTTATTGGCGAAAGTAACATTTTCTACACGTGACACAAAAGAGAGAGAGGAGAACCATTCTTTGTTACCGGTCATGTGGCGTGAGCAACCTGAATCCACAATCCAAATGTTCTCCTTCCTCAAACATGAAACCTACACAGCAGCACAATACGTCGATGACTCAATACTGGGGTTAGTTAAAAGACTTTTAGGAATCCAGTACTGAGTCACACGACGTCCAGCAGGAATAACACGCGAAAGCTGAGAAGGTACAGCAGGTTTATGAGCCAAACATCGAAAATTTTTGTTCCCAACTACTGACTTAGAAGATGTGTTATATGTAGCACAAAAAACAGCAGGTCCGGGAGCAAGTTTTTGACTCATTACAGCAGGTTGCAAGCTCCGAACATTCGGTCTAGCAGATTTTGCTTGGTTGTTATGTTATCTAGCAAGTATTCTTTGTTTCTTATCGTGTTTAGCTAGTCTATAACAAAAATCCATGACATGACCATCTCTACCACAGTAGGTACAATGAAAAATAGCCTTATTATCATGTCTAGATGAGCAAGCAACACGTTTATTAGAACCCGAATGGGACAGTACTCCTGCAGATTTGAAAATCACCTCTTTTTGTCTAGGAGCTGTTTGAATCAAACCGCTTCCTAATGACTTTACAACTTTAGGTGGGTGTGCCTTAGCATGAGCATGAGAATTAAAACCTAAACCAGTTTTATCATTACAAGACTTGGAAGAATTCAGCAGCAAGTTTAGGTTCTTATTTGCATTAGAAAACCGATCTAGTGTCCTATGCATGTAATCAAGTTTATTGGACAGATCAAAGAAGTTTTCACATGAAGTTTTTCCTTTTAGTTTGCAATTTGAACAATATTTAACTTCATGCACACGTAAAGCATTGTTCAAAATAGAAATCTCATTCATAGCATCATTTAGTTTCTTATTCAGATCATCACATGAAGAACAATGCAAATCAAGTGTAGAACAACAAGCATCTTTCAAATTTTTATCATTAAGTGCAGCAAGCTCTTTGTTCTTTTCAATTTCAAGTTCAAGTTTATCAAGTGTAGATGCGTGTGCACTTCTTAAAGAGGATAATTGTTCATAAATCAAATGACATGAGGAACAAGAATCATCACTAGGAATCAAAGTTTTTAAACGATTAATTTCAGATTCTAGTGATTCAATTTTAACAGCATTGTTCCTAAGTTTTTTATCCTTTTTCTTTAATATAACAGTGGCACGAGAAATAGCATCACACATTTCTTCGCAAGTGGGACATACCTCTTCATCGTCGCTGTTGTGTTCTGCCTCCTCGGAGCTTGAACTTGACTTGCTCGCCATGCAGCACATATTTGCCATAGCTTCTTCATCTTAATCACTACCGGTGTCCACATCACTTGAGCCAAAATCTTGAAGTGCAGAGATCATACTATGCACTATGTTGCGCATTGATAAATCTTTCTTCTTATTCTTTGCAAACGATTTCTTCGGCTTTGTTTGCTTTTCTTCACGTGATGTCGGACCTGAAAGGTTAGGGCACTCCGTACGAAAATGTCCTGTCTTACCACATTCAAAACATCGTTGAGGTCCGGAGCTTCCTCTCCTTCTAGTTCTCACATTTTGCAATGCTTTTGAGAACCGAGTAGAGATGAGTGCAAGCTCCTCCTCTGGAAACTCTTCAATCTGTTCAAGGGTTAGAGAGGACAGCAAAGAGAGTGCACCACTAGATGATGATTGACTAGAACTAGACATGACACGTTGCGAAACAAATGCAATAGACTTGTTGGGGTTTTTATGTGAGATGATGTCAATTTCATGAGTTTTCAATTAGAATAAAGCACGTCTAAAGTAAGAGAATTCATGACAGTAGATTCACGAATAGATGTAACTTTCATCACCCAAATTGACATATCTAATGCTCCTAACAATTGTCTAGCATTTTCAGCATCTAAAAAGTTAACATTGACACTACGCAAGTTGCTGAGAATTTTATTAAAGGGAGCAAAAAGGTCGTCAATTGACTCACCGGGTTGCATCTCAAAACGCATGTATTCTTTCTTGAACATATCTTGCCTTACCTCCTTGACCGTATTGGGTCCTTCATGGTAGTCACAAAGAGCTTTCCAAACATCATATGCAGATCGGAGGTGTGCAACACGGTCGAAGTCGCTTTGAGTCAATCCTTGGATGATCAAGTTGCGAGCCTTGTTGTTGTTGTCAACATCTCTCATGTTCGCAGCCATAACTTGATCGTTGGGTGGTACATCGAAGTTCCGGTAGACCTTTTCCCATATGGCGAAGCCTTGCGCCTGTATGTAGGCCTCCATCCGCGCCTTCCAAACCTGAAAATCGATGCCATTGAACACACAAGGTTTTGCGGAGTACTTCTCCATGATGGTTAGTCAAAACACGTGCAAATCACAAAGATTAGAGCACCTTGGCTCTGATACCAATTGTAGGATCGAAGAGCACGTGAAAAGCTACCAGAGGGGGGGTGAATGGTAGATTAAAACTTTTCGCAGCGGAAACAACAAAAATCCCTTAGCAAAAATCAATCGGTTAAAAAAACCGTGTGTGCAAGTGTTTTCAAAAGTGTTCAACCGTGACAAATAAAGTAGAGAGGTAGAGAATCAAGTCACGGATCTAATGCAACAAGAATCACTTGAAAACACGAAGTAAAACTTGAGATACGTTCAAAACATTAAACGAAGATCAATCTGTTCTACCCGATATAAAACAGATCTGCAATGCTGCAAAGAAACGCGTGTATCTCAAAAACTACAGATAAGAAGCTCGTGAAAATTTCACAGATGATAGATAATTGAGTTGTGAATACAACCCAAAAATAATCACGTCAATCGGATCTGTAAAACTCGAGTTATGAACGAAACACCGAAGCAACGTCGGTCTGTCCAGAAACTCGGCGAGAAAGACTTGACGAAAAACAAGTCGGACGAACAAGGCACAAAAGCTCCTCGAAACTATGAACTTTATTCAATAGAAATACAAGAGGAACATCCCAAAGTCATGCACCACGAGCTCTGGCCTCCCTTGCTTATATAACCAGCTCTATGGCCAATCCAATTCAAACTAGGACTCCTACTCCTACTTGGATTCAAACTGTAACTTTCCAATACTGCTCAAGACTCTTCTATACGCAGATAGAAGCAATCTTAAGACTTCCAAACACCTTAGGAACGTCCCAAACATTCCTAAAACAACTCAAATTCGTGACCCACACGAAATCCTGTCATAACCAACTCAAAACTTTCCATATTTGAGTCAAACACGACTCATCCGCAGCCTGAGTCCATAACCTAGTCGGTTGGACCTTTCCGACCAATTCTTTACGTCCACTTCTCTTCATGACGCCTTGGAACAATGTTGCCACGTCCACGCACTCCTTGCACACGTGCAAACACCTTCCAACGACGTACACACAACCTTCATATGCACTGCCCTTGATCCAAACATGCTGCGCGACCTCCCGATCAACTCAACCACAGCTCCTCCCGAACTTGGTTGTTGGAACCTCATCTCCTCCCTGAGACTTGTCCAAGGATCCCATCACCAGCCATGTCTTGAACTCAAGCAACACCTGCAGATGAATAAACAACCAATTCTTCCGAGCACAAGTCCTCGACTTGACTCACGTTAGTTCGAAAACCACAGCACCTTACATGAGCATGTCACATAAGCATGTTGCAAACCATATCAAATGATAACAGCCATAACCACCAAAACACACCAAAAACTTAGCAAATTAATACTAAGCAAACCTTCCCATAAAGCAAGTTTGAAACATTGCGAGTTAAAAGCAAAAACAAGACGCTGCAGTTCTACGAGTTGAACTTCACGGGAGCTCCCTAAAAACAAGCTCCGGACCTCACAGAAGCTCTCCGGACCTTGCAGGAGCTCTCCGGACCTTGCGTCGGACCTTGCCAATACTTGGCGGACCTAACAAAGAACTTGTCGGACCTTGCCACAGAAGAATGTTTTGGCAATATTCAAAACTTTGAATGTTAATGCTAACTTTTATCCTAATTGCCAATGTATTCAGCACACATAGGTCTCACAGTAACCATCCTATCTAACGGTAGGGTTGTCGCTCGACACTTCGCACCCACATGGAGAGCTACAAGGGCAGAAGCTATTGATGATGCTGCATGGGATGCACTCACCGGACTGTGCTACGCTTTCCGTGGGCAGACTGAGAACACTACCTTTGAGCTGCACCCGTATCAGAAGAGTGGTACAAGGGAGATCATTAGACCCCATGAAGGAGCTCTTTCAAACCCACAGGCTGCTGACATGTCTCAGAGGTTGCTCATGGAGTTAGGAAACCGCTATGCAAGCACACAAGAAGAGATCCGTTACCTCCGCAAGAAGCTATACTTGCTGGAAAACAAGAGGAGACTCGTGCCAACGCGGGAATAAATGGAGCACCAGCGTCATCTATCCCTACAAGGACTGCCGACTCACCATGGCGTGCACCCATGTATGGACCACCCCCGTCACACAGCGAGAACAGCCCTGGTTCTCACGATTAAGTTTGGAATTCTCATTGAATAAAAGTTGTAATAGCAACGCTTAGACGTAGTAGGTTGAAATAATAGTGGTGTGCTGAATTTTTATGATGATTGCTTTAGTTGTGTGCTTGGTGTGAGTTGTGAGACGCTTCGACAAATGTCCACATCCACACATAGTGGAGAGATGTGAGATGCTTCAGCACTTGTTCACATCCTCATATAGGCTGAAATTAATAAAAGAAGTTGCTTAGTTCATACACCTTGATGCATATAGTATGTCCAAAAGTAAGCCTTAAAATAAGGGGGTAAACTTTCTCGCCAACCTTATTGTATTGGATTCCTAAGGGATTGATATAATACTTGGAATGGACTGGTTAAGCAAGTACAATGGAGTAATTCAATGCACTCAAAGGATCATGCAGATGACGAGTGAGCACGGTACTCGTATTGAGTTTGAGGCAACCCAACCTGCAACCGAGAAGGTAGTGCTGAACCACATCGAAGAAGCGACATCGGAAAGCATTCCGGTGGTTCGAGAATATTCATATGTGTTCCCGGAAGAACTTCCAAGTATGCCACCTGACCGGGACATCGAATTTGCTATTTATTTAGCACCCGGAACTGCACTTATAGCTAAGAGGCCATATAGGATGCCTGCTAATGAATTAGTGAAGCTCAAGAAACAAATTCAGTAGCAGGTAGATAAGGGTTTTATACGCCCAAGCTCGTCACCGTGGGGAGCCCCCGTGCTCTTTGTAGATAAGAAAGATGGAATCCAAAGGATGTGTGTGGACTATAGGTCTCTCAACAAAGTGACGATCAAGAATAAGTACCTGCTGCCCCGCATAGAGGACTTATTCGATCAAACGAAAGGCGCCCGTATTTTCTCTAAGATTGATTTTTGGTCGGGATACTTCCAGCTGAAGATTAAGCCCTCCGACATACCCAAGACTGCATTTAGAACATGGTATGGTTCGTATAAATATACCGTTATGTCATTTAGGTTGACGAATGCACCTGCATACTTTATGTACCTCATGGATAAGGTCTTCATGGAGTATTTAGACAAGTTCGTCTGGTTTTCATCGACCACATCATGGTGTATTCAAAAAGCGAGAAATAACATGAAGAACACTTGAGATTGACATTTTAGAAACTGCGAGAGCATCAATTGTATGCTAAGTTCAGCAAGTGTCAGTTTCGGCTAAAGGAGATATCGTTCCTAGGCCACATCGTCTCCGAAGGAGGAGTATCGATTGATCCCAGAAAAGTGAGGGATGTTTTGAAGTGGAACCAACCTCAAAATGTGAGGGGTATTCGGAGTTTTCTTGGGATGGCTGGATACTACCGCCGATTCATCAAGGATTTCTCCAAAATAGCGAAGCCTACGACTGAATTGCTGATGAAAGGGAAAGCATTTCAGTGGACACAAGCATGTCAAGACAGCTTTGAGGGGCTAAAGAAGAGATTAACAACAGCGCTAATTTTGGTATTGCCGGACGTGAGCAAGGGTTTCGATATATATTGTGACGCATCGATACAAGGGCTTGGATGTGTGCTTATGCAAGAAGGACGAGTGGTAGCCTATGCATCGAGGCAATTAAAGAAACATGAGCTGAACTACCCTACACATGACCTGGAACTTGCAGCCGTGGTACACGCCTTGAAGATTTGGAGGCATTATATCCTCGGTCATCGATGTGAGACCTACACGGATCACAAAAGCCTCAAGTATATATTCACGCAAATGGATCTGAATTTTAAGACAACATCGATGGTTGTAACTCATCAAGAATTATGATGTTGGAATCAACTATCATCCCAGAAAAGCCAATGTAGTAGCTGATGCGTTGAGCCGAAAGGGAGCGCGTCACCAACTCACGGTTTGGGAGCTGCCACCCAAGCTACGTAAGGAGTTTGAACGGTTACATCTCGGGTTCTTGAACGAGATGGAGGTGATAGAACTGAACTCAATTCTAGAACAAGAGATACGAGATGGCCAAGCAACAGATGAGGAAGTAAAGGAAATAAAGGAAAGAATTCAACAAGGGATAGAGAAGGATTTCAAGGAAGACGAGAATGGCACGCTTTGGTTAGGGAAAAGGGTTTGTGTGCCTAACGTGAAGCACATCCGCGACACGATACTAAAGGAGGCACATGACTAGCCTTATTCCATACACCCCGGGTGTACAAAGATGTACAAGGACCTAAAAACTTGCTATTGGTGGGATGGCATGGAAAGGGACATTGCTGAATATGTTGCCTTATGCGATACGTGCCAACGGGTGAAAGCCAAACATCAAAGACCTGCTGGATTATTGCAGCCATTGAAAGTACCCGAGTGGAAGTGGGAACACATCAGTATGGATTTCATAGTTGGGTTGCCACGTACTCAGTCGGGCTATGACTTTATTTGGGTTATCGTGGATCGATTGATGAAATCAGCCCACTTTATTCCTGTTAGGACTAAGTACACGGTGGCACAATTAGCTGAGTTGTATATGGAGCAATTCGTGTGTTGTCATGGAGTTCCGAAGAGGATAGTTTCAGATCTAGGTTCTCAATTTACCTCTAGGTTCTGGAAGAAGCTGCATGAAGCCACGGGTACACGGTTGAATTTCAGCTCCGCATATCTCCCACAAACCGACGGGCAAACTGAGAGGACAAATCAGATTTTGGAAGACATGCTGAGAGCTTGCGCCTTGAAACAAGTTCATAGTTGGGAAAAAAGCTTGCCGTATGCTGAATTCTAATACAACAATAGTTATCAAGACAGCTTGAAAATGTCACTTTTCAAGGCACTGTACGGAAGACGGTGTAGAACACCACTGTTCTGGAATGAGAGCGGAGAAAGCCAAGTTTTTGGACCCGAAGTGCTGCAAGACACAGAAAAGCAAGTCCAAACGATACGTGAAAACTTGAAGGCCGCTCAATCACGTCAAAAGGGCTATGCGGACAATAGGCGAAGGAGGTTGACCTTCAAAGTTGGAGACTTCGTGTATCTTAAGGTGTTGCCTATCCGAGGCCAACGATGGTTCAACATCAAAGGCAAGTTATCACCTCGCTACATCGGACCATTCAAGATTTTGGGCAAGCTAGGAGAGGTAGCCTATCAACTAGAGCTGCCGACGCACCTCTCCGACGTACACGACATATTTCACGTATCCCAACTCAAAAAGTGTCTGAGGGTGCCGGAAGAACAAGTACAGATGGATGAGTTAGAACTTCAAGAGGATCTGACCTACGTGGAACACCCCATAAGAATCTTAGACATAAAGGAAAGAGTCACGAGAAACAAGGTAACCTGATGGTTCAAAGTGCAACGGAGCCATCACACGGAAGCCGAAGCTACATGGGAGCGTGAAGAAGACCTCAAGATGGAATTTCCACATCTTCTCTCCACTCTATCGAATCTCGAGGTCGAGATTCATGTTAAGGGGGGTAGTTTTGTAACACCTCATTTCCATCATCATGGATTGCATCCATTCTCATGTAGAGATCACTTAAAAAGAGAAGAGAAATGGGATAAAACCTTGGCCGCACCTTAGAGATAAAGCTTCTAGAAGAATCCCTAGGATAAAGCTTCTAGAAGAATCTTGAAGATAAAGCTTCTAGAAGAATCTTGGAGATAAAGCTTCTAGAAGAATCTTGGAGATAAACCTTAGAGATAAAACCTCTAGAAGAAGCTTGGAGATAAATCTTATAGATAAAGCTTCTAGATAACCTTAGATATAGAGCTTAGAGATAAAGTTTTGGAGATAAAACGCCCTGCTGGCCACACCTCTTAGGGATAGAGTCCTTCTCCTTCTCCAAACTGAGTAGGAGATTGCATCTCTTGGAGATAGAGTCCTTCTCCTCCTCCTCCTCCAAACTGAGTAGGCGATCTTCCCCCTTATAAATATAGCCTTCCCTGGCCGCCACCCCTGCCAAAACAAGCCTGTTGCCCCTACTTCCAAGCCCTGGTTACTACCCCTTTGCTGCTGCCTTGGCCGCCGTCGAAGCTCGGCCCCGCCTCACCGTCGCTGGAGAAGAAGACCCCTGCTGCCAAGCCCTGGCCGCAGCCCTATTCTTCTCCAAAGTAAAACCCCAGCTGCTGCCATTGCAAGGGAAAAAGTCCAGCTGCAAGGAGAAGAGGAGGAAGAAGAGAGGTAGGTCCCCTTCACCTCTCTTACCACGCCGCTTCTGTTGCTACACACCCGTTTTTCTCCACCCCCTGCGAGCAGAAGTTTCTGCGTGTGGACAAACCATGTTTTGGTCAAGTTTTGACGGTGGAATTGATCTACAAATTGGGTCATGATCATAACCACGTCCACACTTGATCCCAGCAGCCTTTTTCATCATAAAACCCCGTGGAAGCTTATTAAAACTTGCAAGAACACGTGCAAACTGATTTTTATAAACTGCACCATAGGAATTGCATTCATCCACCTCATTGCATCTTGAGTAAAGTTTGTGCATGATAATTGATTGCTGTAATCTATGTATGTGCATAGTCGTGAGTAGAAGGAGACACTCAAGAGGCCGTCTACGAGGAACTACAGCAACAAGACTTTGAGACGCTTGAGCAACACGAACCGCGGGAGCAAGCAAGTGCCCCCTGACCATATTGATCCCATGTTTTTGAAACTGCTTTGCTTGCGAAAACTTGTATGCTTGTGTCAACTTGATGGGACACCCTTTTAAAGGAGTTTACTAGTTTTGTTAACCATCCTTGTCACCGGGAAAGTTGATGAGTCGGGCATGGTCGTTTTTCCTTTTTGCTTCTCTTAACTTATGGGATACGGGAAGCTGAAATAAAACTTGTTTAGCTACTGCACTCATGAGATTAAAGATAATGAGAACTTGATGATGTTAATGAGCATGGAATCGGGGAGATCTAGGCGAGCTTGGTTCATGGATGTTGCTTAATGAGATGGTGGTTTGCTTGTCGTAGATCTAAGGACCGGTTTATGCGAGAACATGCTAGGAAAACAGTACCACCACAAGGCCAAATATGGATGCAGCTTAGCTGACTAATTAGGTGTGTTGCTAGCTTGTTATGGGCCATTGGATGGCGCGGGGAATGGGAGTCGAGGGGGACTGCCCTGGAATCTACATGGCATACAAGGGGGCCCGTGAGTGGGAGAATGGAGATTCGAGCCTGCCGGCGAAACCTCGGTGGGTCCGTACATTCTAGTAACCCCTTTGTAAAGTCTATTTTGTGATCTCTTGGCCATACACCGATGGTTGTGTAGTGGCAGAATGGAGGTTCTCTCTAATCACTGACGGGTGACGAAATCATGAACTTGTGGGTAAAATGGTGCCACCTCTGCAGAGTGTAAAACTATCATGATAGCCGTGCTTCCGGTTACAAGCACCTGGCCAACTTCCATGATTACAGGCAAAACATGGGATGTTATTCGGGTATGGTTTTTGGGACTGGTTTCGGTACTGTTTTGGGTCATGACAATTAGTTTGTTTTTGGTTCTATGAAAATGAGTTGGTTATGAGCATTTATTAGTATGAGATGAACTTGAGAAAAAGTATTGGCTGGTTGAGACTTGATAAATAATGAATTATGATGAAGGAATGTTGATGAATTAGTTGGTTATGTTGGGATTTAACTCACCTAGAAATAGTTGCTGTTTTTATCATGTTTGTGAAATAAAATTTTCTTGCTGCAATGAAACCATTTATTTCCTACCTTCTTGTAAGCTACATGTCATACTTTTCCCGTAATTGCTGAGTACGACATGTACTCACCCTTGCATTCCCACATACACATCAGCTACAGGAGAAGAATACTACAAGGAACAGGTGGAGTACTAGGCGTGCGCACTACCGTCAACATGCCTATGGAGTTGAAGTTAGAACATGCTGTCTTAGCCATTTTCCGCTGTCGTTTAGAGTCTTCCGCTGCAAGAATAAGTTAGGCATTCATGAGTGAGACAATGAGTCAATGTAATAAAGTATTTTAAAATTATTTGTACGTGGTTATATTCTGAGTTCAGTTTGAGATAAAGCTGTGTATGTGTGATGAACATCCTGGGCACACATATGCATTCACTTGGTTCATTTTCGGGACCGGGTGTCATAGGGATGTGACGTCGAAGCGTCACCACAACATGCCGGTACTACGTTCCTCACAAAGAAAACCTATACCGGAATTAGCCGGCTTTGTTAATTCAATGGCACTAAGCGACTCTCGCACACGTGTTCTACTCGGCTACCGATTCGTGGTTAGACTACGTGCATAAAATCACACAATTATCGGGTTCAGCTGCACACTGAACCCGGCTCTATAAAAGTTCCATACACCTGTCTGTTGTCATTCACACGGGTGTTCTCAAGCCAAACACGCCTTGGGCTACGTGTTCACGTTACCAACTATGTGACGGGCTCTCCACCTACTTTCCTGTAGCACGCTGGGGACTTGCGTTTCTCGAATACCCCAAACGACATGAAGAGTCGTAGAGGATACCTAAGCGGGCCGGGTTACCTGCCACCCGTGAGGATCCACCCTTTAGCTTGTGCGCACTGGTGGACAACGCTTACATGCACCCCCCAAGACATAGGAAGTCCCGAGATGCATGATTTTCCGACATAACAAATAGGTTAATATGCCACTTTCTATACTAATAACATCCTTATGTGGGCTAATTACTCGTTCCTCGAGTTTTTGAAAATTCTAGTCTTCTTCAGTGCATTAAACCTCAACGAAGCTTTGATATCACGATGTGAGGACCCGGGGTCCCGACATCCAGGATTTCGCTAAGGGGTTTGCGATAGGAAACACCAGATAACACACAGAGAAAGACATCATGTGGAAGCTTAACTTTATTACATAAACTTGTTAGAAACATAATTACATCAAATTATCATTTATAGCCTACTCTTACGGGCGTAGGCTAAGCAAAAGAGTTCAAGTTCAGCCCATGAACGTGTCCTTACTAGCACACACGCAACCCACTAACACGACGGCGTGCACAAGCCACATAGGAAGTCCGTAATCAAACAAAGAAACACATTCCTCCTATGTGTCCTGCCTAAGGTTGAAAAGAACTTTGATTTTCTCTAATCTAAAGCACTTCATTAACAATCAATGTAGGACTTCTAAACAACAACTTTTATTCATGACATCTAGCCTGTTCTTTCTACATCATGTTACAGTGAACAACTGGTACTCACTGACCGCGAGTGACGGCGATTATTATCGATTTACACCTGCAGGGTTACTCGAATAACACGTCACGTACGTCCATACTCGATGTTGCCTACAACAATCATCCGGGACGTCGTATGCAACCACCTTTCACTCGTTAGCCTAGTGTTGAACTGGTCCTATCGTCCCCGAGTAGGAGGTCCCTACGCGGAGCAACCTACGTGCCTGCTAGTGGATTTACACCTTGCTGCTCTCAACCAACCCCTTTGGACCACAAGCAATGCCTCAACATATCGCTACCCGAATTACATTGGTTTCCCGGTTCCCATATAGCCGGTATGTCTTGGTTATAGTTCTAGCTTGTTCAACAGGCCCGCACACGGCTCGGTCCTCAACCGACACAAGCAGAGCTACAATAACACAGGCCCCAACGTCCTGCTGCTCCTACTCTCTGCTCGATCTCATTTTCATGCCATGTGGTTCATTGTCTATCTCTCTATACCGAGTAGTGTGTCTCTACGCCTAATCTCACAAGTAGTTCCAACTACTCGACTTGTACTGAATCCTATACCATTGTAAGCTTTGCTTTGGCTACTCGAGGTTCAAAACCTAGACTCATACTCCCTGGTTATCTTGGCTATGCAAGTGGGTTTCAATTCAAGACTCTAATGCACAAAACATGTAACTCATAAAGTACGTGATAAAGGTAAGACTTTGAAATTAAGGTTAATGCAAACCGGAGCTTTCCTTGCTGCTGGTCGTTAACTAACAATTCTTCCGGAGCGATAAAATCCTGAATCTCCGGGTCTTCTTCGACCATAGCGACTACACGAAATGAAAATAACAATGCGTGTCAATTTAAATGCATTTGTGTTGAAGTGAAGGAGTAAAGACTATAAGTATAGCTAGAAATCACTTCTGGCTCTGAAATTTTCAGTGTGGTTTGGTGACAACCTAAACAGGAACTTGGCGGAATTTCATTTGCAGCAAAGCTCATTTGAGCCCTGCACAAATAAATGTATAACTGTCCATAATTAGAGCTTCTATGGTTTTCTAGGGATTTTCATGGAGCAAGACATTACCTTCTTAAAACTAGAGTTTATTATGGTTCTAATGGAGTTGGTTTCATGTAATTTTAAGAATCCTAGAGGAAGTTATGAGCTAATGAAGTTCAGAGAAAATTCTGAAAAATGTTCTGTATATTTTTTCTTTTCTCTGGGTCAGTTCACTTAATCACACCATTAGGGGGACTTAATGAACTCCTATGGATCTGAAATTTTTCATATGACTCAGGTATATCGAAATTAACATCCTGGCCTCAGAATTTTCCACAAAGGGGATCTCCAGTTAAAATTCCCAACAGTTTAAACTTTGGGCAATTAATTCTGGAGAAATTTGGTTCACTAAATTTGGACAAACCTAGCAAAAGTTATGGGCTTCTAAAATTTTGTAGGGAAATCTGATAAAGCAATTCAAAAAGTTTAAACTGCTGACACCCGGGGCCCGTGGCACAGTAGCGTCTTCAACCTCCCGGCGGCGCCCGAGCACGCGCTGAACAGTGGCACTGGTGCGCGCTGTTCTCAGCCTACAGCGGATGATTTTCGAAGCGGCTTCTTCCTACACCCTCCTTGGACCGTGGTACACACGCCGGACAACCTCGTGCACCTCGGCATCGCCGGAAAACTCATCGGCGACGGACTAGCCTCGGGTCTGATGGTTTCAACACGTCTCGGCGCCGAACACAACCAACTGAAGGGTCGTACAGCACCACTGGGCACGGGGAAGCTAACCGTGGTTCCCTCTTGACCGGGTATCGCCACGAAGATGTACTTCACTGGTGACCCAAGGCGTTTTCACCGGCGGCGGTGAAAACACGGCGCTACGCTCACCGGATGGATCATTCTTGCCAAGATTTGACCTAGGTGATCATTAGGGGGCACTCTAGCTCTAGCTAAACCATAAGATCCGATGATCAAGTGATCGAGGCAAATTCCGGGTTTTGGTTCTTAGGGTTCTACACGGCGACCGAGACCTAAAATGAAATTTCGGCTCACCTGTGATGAACTAGCTCAGCCGGGTCAAGGAGTATGAATTAGGGTTGGTTACTAACCTATGTGATTGGTTGTTCGAGCTGGAGAGGGCGTAGTTTGACCGGACGTCGGGAAATTCCACCGGCGACTTCACTCGGGGTCGAGGAAGAAGATGTCGGTGGCATGGCTCAGAAGAAGCCGGGAATCCTGTGCCAAGGCGTCGAGGATGTCGAGGGGGTGCGGGCTATCCCGGTTATGGCCTAATCTCGCCATGAAAAGCCTATGGTTCGGCCGGTCAACGGTGAGGGAGTGAGCTCAGGTGAGTGGCGATGGCGTGCGCGGTTTCTGTGCGAAAAAGCAACAACCGATGAGTGAAATGACTCAGTGGCGTCCTGGGCTCGATGATAAGGGTGCTGGGGACGTCGGCCGTCCGTCAGGGGCTGGAAGCAGCTGCTGCTGATGGCTCCAGCACCGTGGCGCTCATGCACGCGCGCGCAATAAACCGAGTGACTCGGTTGGAGTCGGTTCTCTCGGGTGTGTGGCTGACAGGGGGGGCCACCATTTGAATTTCAACAACAACAACAACAACAACCAAGCCTTTATCCCAAGCCTGTTGGGGTCGGCTAGACATGAAACCCAATATCAATGAAGTAAAAGAGAGAAAGAGTTATAAGAACAAGGAAAAAAGAAAAAAGAAAAAAGAAAAAAAAAAAGAAAAAAGAAAAAAGAAAAAAAAAGAGAAAGAGAAAGGAAAAAGAAAAAAAGAAAAAGAGAAGAGAAAAAAACAAGACTACGATTCTAGCACATGGATTGCTACTTTCCATGTGGTCCTATCATGAGCTAAGTCTCTGGATACATTCCAATCTCTCAAATCTCGTTTTACCGCCTCCTCCCAAGTCAACCTTGGTCGTCCTCTACCCCTCCTAATCTTTTCTCTACCTCTTAAAATCCCACTGTTAACTGGTGCTTCTGAAGGTCTCCGTTGGATATGTCCAAACCACCTAAGTCGATGTTGGACTAACTTCTCTTCAATCGGCGCCACCCCTACCTTATCTCGAATCACCTCATTCCTTATTCGGTATCTTCTCGTGCGCCCGCACATCCACCGTAGCATGCGCATCTCTGCGACACTCATTTGTTGGACATGTTGCCGTTTAGTTGGCCAACATTCCGCCCCATAGAGCATCGCGGGTCTGATCACCGTCCTATAGAACTTCCCTTTTAGCTTTTGTGGGACTTTCCTATCACATAGGATTCCAGAGGCTTGTCGCCATTTCATCCACCCTACCTTGATCCTGTGGCAAACATCCTCATCAATATCGCCATTGCTTTGTAACATTGATCCTAAGTATCGGAAAGAGTCCCTTCTAGGTACTATTTGTCCTTGTAGACTAACATTTCCCTCTTCACGACCAACACCACTAAAGTCACACCTCATATACTCGGTTTTGGTCCTACTAAGTCTAAACCCCTTAGACTCTAAGGTTTGTCTCCATAACTCTAATTTCTTATCAACACCATCTCTAGTTCCATCTACCAGCACTACATCATCAGCAAAGAGCATGCACCAAGGGATATCCCCTTGTATATCCTTCGACACCTCATCCATCACCAAGGAAAAGATGTATGGGCTCAAAGCTGATCCTTGATGTAGTCCTACCGTGATAGGAAATGCATCAGTCTCACTATCACTTACGCGCACACTTGTCCTAACATTATTGTACATATCCTTGATAAGGGTAATGTACTTTGTTGGCACTTTATGTTTCTCTAGTGCCCACCACATGACTAACCTTGGTATCTTGTCGTACGCCTTCTCCAAGTCGATGAACACTATATGCAAGTCCTTCTTCTGCTCCCTATATCTCTCCATAAGCTGACGAAGCAAGAAAATCGCCTCCATTGTAGACCTCCCAGGCATAAAACCAAACTGTTTTTTAGTGACATTGGTCACTTTCCTCAGGCGGTGTTCAATCACTCTCTCCCAAAGCTTCATAGTATGATTCATAAGCTTAATGCCTCGATAATTAGTACAACTTTGAATATCTCCTTTATTTTTGAAGATAGGTACTAATATACTTTTCCTCCATTCTTCAGGCATCTTGTTTGACCGAAAAATGTGGTTGAATAGCTTTGTGAGCCATACTATTGCCACGTCCCCAAGACATCTCCACACCTCAATAGGCATCGTCAGGGCCGAGGGCCTTTCCTCCTTTCATCCTTTTTAAGGCCTTCTTAACCTCAAACTCTTGTATCCTCCGCACGAACCGCCTGTTGGAGTCATCAAAGGAGTCATCCAACTCAACCATAGTGCTCCCATTCCCATCATTGAATAGCCCATTAAAGTAATCACGCCATCTATTCTTAATCTCTTCATCCTTCACTAGAATGTGGTCAGTCTCATCTTTGATGCATTTAACTTGATTGAGATCCCTCATCTTTCTCTCGCGGATTTTTGCTACCTTGTATATGTCCCTTTCACCTTCTTTTGTCTCTAGTCTCTCATATAACTTATCATAGGCCTGTCCTCTTGCCTTACTCACAGCCCGCTTTGCATTCTTCTTAGCCTCTTTGTACTTAAGCATGTTGCTTGCGCTTCTATCATTATGCCAACTCTTGTAGCACTCCTTCTTCTCCTTAATGGACTTTTGTACATCCTCATTCCACCACCAAGTGTCTTTATCTACAAGTTTCTTTCCCTTTGTCACACCGAACACCTCACTAGCTACCTTCCTAATGCAAGTTGCCATCTTCATCCACATACTATTTGCATCTCCATTTTCTACCCAGGGTCCTTCTGTGATCACCCTATTTTTAAAGGATTCTTGTGATTCTCCCTTCAACTTCCACCACTTTGTTCTTGTGATTTTGACACCTTTGTCCCGCAAAGAGCATGTATGGAAGCGAAAGTCAGCTACCACAAGCTTATGTTGTGTCACAACACACTCCCCCGGGATCACCTTACAATCTAGACACTCCCGTCTATCCTTTCTCCTAGTGAGGACAAAGTCAATCTGACTAGAGTGTTGGGCACTACTAAAGGTCACTAGGTGAGATTGCCTCTTCCTAAAGAGGGTGTTAGCTATCAACAGATCATAGGCTACGACAAAGTCTAGGATGTCCTTACCCTCTTGATTTCTATCGCCGCATCCAAAACCTCCATGTACTCCCTCAAATCCTAGATTAGTTGCACCCACATGACCATTGAGATCTCCCCCTATGAGGAGTTTCTCGGTTATCGATACACTACTAACCATATCCTCCAAGTCCTCCCAAAATTGCCTCTTAGCACTCATGTTGATCCCAACTTGTGGGGCATAAGCACTAATGACGTTCAAGACAATGTCCCCAATTACTATCTTGATTAAGATGATCCTATCCCCTCGTCTTCGAACATCCACTACTCCATCCTTAATACTCTTATCTATTAGAACACCTACGCCATTCCTAGTCCCAGCCGAACCAGAATACCAAAGCTTGAAACCGGTATTCTCGACTTCTCTCGCCTTTTGACCCACCCATCTAGTCTCTTGTACACAAAGGATATTTACTTGTCTCCTAATGGCAACATCTATTAACTCACGTAGCTTCCCCGTCAAGGATCCTACATTCCAACTACCCACCCGAAATCTATGTTCCTCGGCTAGCTTCCTTACGCTTTGCACCCGTCGAGTAAGATGCAAAGACCCTTGCTCACTTATCACTACATCCGGGCGATGATGTAGCGCGCCACTAAGGTGGTGGCGATCCGGCCCTTGCTCATTTAACACCATACCCGGGTTCCGATATGGCGCGCCACTAAGGCGGTGGCGACCCGGCCCTTGCCCACTTAACACCATACCCGGGTTCCGATATGGCGCGTCGCTAAGAGGGTTACGCCCCAACGAACTTCTATTGGGTTTCATTTCCATGAGAATGGCTAAGTGTAAGTTGTTGGCTCGCCAAGCCTATCACAACCCCCTCCTCCTTTACCCGGGCTTGGGACCGGCTATGTCATTACAACATAGGCGGAGTTCACCATTTGAATTTGTCCTCAGAAATTCAATTTTCCACTGTTTCAAGTTTTTGGTGACCCTCCTGTCCTTTGATCTTTGATCAAACTACTAAACTGGGATGGAAGTAGTTTGAATTTGAATTTAAGTTCAAACTAGCCCTTTTAATAATTGTATCTAAAAGTACCTCAAAAAGGTTTGGATTTGCATGAAAATTGGCATGATCATTTGCAAGAAAGTTTAGGAGGTAATTATGAGCTTAGCCCCCCATGTCTACATGTGAGAAATCCCTCTTTTAGATTTTTGGTGAATTCATCTTCTAATCATCTATTGACGGTGGTCACTTGCTCTTCAAACATGTTCATGTGTTTACCACAATTGAGCTGTGGTGTGTGTGATGAACACATTTAGCAAGTGAAAAACTTGGGCCCTTATATTTTACAGGATTATATAACTTTGAAATTGGTGGTGAAACACCGAAACAAGAATGCTGAGACCAACATCTCACTCTTGTGTGGGCTCACGATGACCATTCTAGGGGTCCGCTTGGCTGCCGCCACCGCAGCTGGACCCTCCTCCCTCTACGCCACCACAGGCGCAACTCCTCCCCATCAAAGCGCTCAACCGCAAAACATCGGGAATCACACCACCCCTCCTCGTCATCTCTTCATGTCCATCCATGGTGAATCTGTTGCTACGAACGGCAACAATGGTGGCAAGAGGAAATTTGCGTCATCCACGCCATACCTCGCCGTCTAGCGGAGGTCCTCCTTAGGTGGTCTTCCCCTAGATCCTGATGTGGGTTCGAGTGGCACCTCCGGTGACGCCATGGCTCCATCTCTCTTCTGCGCGAGAATAAAATCGTGGGAAGGGGGTCGCAAGGAGATGCACTGAGAGATGTACCCTAGATTCATCTATAAAGAGCAAAGTGGTGGACTACATCAAAGTCAATCAGCTTGAGATGATGGATGCCAAGCAAATACGTCTTTGTCGAAGTGCTCTTTTAGCATTCAAGGGCCATGGAGGTACCACCTAGACAGAGAAAAGATTATGCTACTGGAGTCTGCAATGTCAAACATCTCAAGTGACTTGGGACATTTTGTTGGCTTGATGTCTATGTTGTTGGTTGTATGTAGCACTTTCTACCAGAAGTAGTAGTCACAGGTCTAGGTTGTAGGTCATCTATTTTATATCGCGGGTATATAGTAGGTATATAATCTTGTCATCTGGCTTGGTTTAGCTCGAGTTATTGGTGGTGTGGTTAGGAACATTCATGAAAAGGGGATTATATATAAAACTTTGAGCCACGCAAGGAAAAGGCAAGACAATAAACTTTCTGGATGTTTCCATGAAAATGTGACTTGGGCGTGCTTTAGAAACAGGTTATCAAAGAATCACGTGCTCGGCCTAAGATGAATTCATGCTGGAATTATAAAATTATGCGGGTGCTCATAAATTCCAAAATAAACGTCAAAACCACTCAGACAATAGTTTTTTTAGTTATACTACTAAATGTGCCATAAATGTGAGATTCATCTTTTCACTGACAATGGCATACAAGAAAAATGTGTGAAGCACGCATGATTCAGCATGCGTATCATCCATTACTATATATACCTAGTATGTGATTTCTAGATATGGCAATTGATCGTCAATAGCTAAAGGAATGGCTGCCCTGCAGGCTGCTCCCAGCAGCACTACATTCTTCCTGCAGACTCAGCTGATGGTCCTGGCCAGAATTGTAGATGTGATCGATGACGCCGTTGACAGTGACACGCGCCGCCCTCCTCTTGCAGCTCTCCTTGAAGCAAGCCTGCAGCAGCTTCTTGGTCCGGTCCGTGAGCTCGATGGACGGGTCCTCCTCCATGAGCGCGGAGTACGTCTCCAGCGCCGCCAGCTCCCGTTGCAGCGCCGCCGGCGACATGCCCTTACCCATCTCCTGCACGTTCAAACAAGAATGTAGCTTCATTCAGGGCGTGGCGATCGAGCGTTGCGCGCGGTTACAATGGTACGTGAATCGGTTGTGGTTCGTGTGTTTCGAATATGCGTGCGTGCGCCATGATGATCACCTGGACGTTGAGGATGAGGGACTTGAGGCTCTTCATCTTTCGGTGAGGCCACCGCGCGATACCGAGCTCGCGGCACCGCTTCATGAGCGCGGTGAGTTGGTGATGGGCATGTAAAAGTACTTCCTGATCTCGTTGAAGCCGGTATGGTCCAGCCGTGTCTTCCCCGCCGCCGGAGCTGATCGATCGCCTGTCCTCCTCAGTTTGGGCTGTGGTATTGGCGGCGGCGGCAGTGCTGCCACTGAGCTCGCCTGATGATGATGCTCCCCGTGGCGCACGTCGGCTATGGGCTTCTGGTCACCATGGGCATCGACGCCGGCATCTTGGCTGGTGGCGTAGTGACGATCCGCAGGGACGGCATCGATCATCGTGTTGTCAGCAAGAGGCGCTGCCTTGTGCTCGTCGGCGCCGCCGAAGGCATCCAGATCGATATCCCTGAACGGCTGCAACATCAGCGCGTCGTCGAGGCCCGCGGTCGCGCCGTCCCGAGACATGGGCTGGAGGCGATCGAAGTTGAAACGATCGAGTGGCGTCGGCGCAGAGAACATGGGCAGCTGGTAGCTGTCTTCATCCCTGCAGATCGATGTTGTCCTGCAGCAAACAATGTTAAAACAGTGAAATGCAATGATGTGAGTGTTAGCCCGGGCCGGTGGAGAAGAGGGGAAGAGGAAAGGGGATCGGCGAGGAAGAAGATAGGTGGAACAATGCCGATCTATTTCTGTTAAACTCTTTTTAGTGTTAGGTTACAACCCTTTATAGGTTAACTCTTTTTCCCCGACACTTTCAACAGAGTCAGTTACAAGACCACTCTACTCCACTCATGCGGACACTTGGGACTCGGTTGCGCACGCCGCGTCGAAGGCGGGCACGAGATGGAGGGCCCGACTCGGACGCTTTGCTTGCTGCAGCTTGTGTCGGACCGGTTACAGGAGCCTGGATAACACCTCCTCCCCTGAAAAACCTGCTTGTCCCCAAGCAGGTGCATTAGGAAACTCCTGCCGAAGACGATCATAATCTTCCCAAGTAGCTAGCTCCTCCGACATCCGAGACCATTTAATCAGAACTTGGTGAAGCATGGAACCTCCCCGAATAATATTGCGCTCTTGAATGATGCTTTAAGGGATCTGAAGAGGATGAGTCAAACTAGTAACTTCTGAACAAACCTGAGAAGGCCGCTGATGAGCTTCCTTAAGCTGTGAAACGTGGAATACTGGGTAAATGGAGCAGTGAGGATGCAAGTCGAGGCGATAAGCCACTGAGCCGATCTTGGCAGTAATGGAGAATGGACCAAAGTACTTGAATGATAATTTCTGAGAGCGAAGTCTGGATGTAAGGCTGGATCTTCACATAGACCAGATCACCAATGTTGAATGGACGCTCCAAATGGTTCTTGTCAGCCTGCTTCTTCATATGTTATTGGGCTCTTATCATGTGTTGGCGCACCAATTCTGTCATCAAAGATCGCTGCTGCAGCCAAGAAGTGATATCTGAATTTGTAGATGCAGTATCAGCAGAAATTCCGAAGTGTCGAGGTTTGTGTCCATAAAGTACTTCAAAGGGAGATGAATCCAACACTGAGTGATGACTGGTATTATACCAGTATTCTGCCAGCGATAACCAGTGCACCCATTTAGATGGACATCCATTCAGAAAGCAGCGTAGAAATGTTTCCAGGCACTGATTAACACGCTCTGTTTGCCCGTCTGGTTGAGGATGGTAAGCAGAGCTCATCCGGAGCTGAACGCCTGCTAAAGAAAATAGCTCACGCCAAAATTTACTTGTAAAGATGGGATCCCTGTCTGATATAATGGCATGTCTGATATAATGGCAATGGGAAGGCCATGCAGTTTGTATATATTGTCAATGAAGAGCTTGGCAACTGATGCTGCACTATATGAGTGACTCAGAGGCGGAAAATGACTATATCTCGAAAATGTATCCACTATTACCAGTATGCAATTAGCTGTACCAGATTTGGGCAAGCCCTCCATAAAATCCATGGATATTACCTGCCAAGCTGCAGAGGGGGTCTCCAGGGGTTGCAATAGTCCAGGATAACGAGATCTATCTAGCTTAGCTTGTTGGCAAATTGAGCAGGAATTAACAAAGGAATAGACTGAAGCTTTAAGTCCTTTCCAAGCAAAAATCTGCTTGATTCTTCTCAATGTGACAGGTATTCCAGAGTGGCCTCCAATAGCAGAGTCATGCAGAGAGGAGATAATGTTATGTTGAAGCGCGGGATTATCTCCATCCCAGACTCGACCTTTGTAACAAAAACTCCCTGATTCAGAGCAAAATGAGGAATGGCTGCAGGATTCAACGTCAATGCAGTTAATATGTCCTGAGTTTTTGTGTCTGACTTGTAGCTAGATGTGATGTCTGATAACCAGGAAGGAATTGCAAAAGTGATAGCTAAGACTTCATCTTCTGCCGTTGGTCGGCGTGACAGGGCATCAGCAACCCTATTTTCGGACCCTTGGTTATAATGAATCTTGTATTGTAGACCCAATAATTTAATGAATACCCGTTGTTGCCAAGGAGTATGAAGGCGTTGGTCCGATATATGAGAAAGACTTCTTTGGCCGATCTTGATTATAAATTCCCCATATTGTAGCTAAGGTCTCCATTGATCCACTGTCATTACAATAGCTAAATATTATTTCTCATAAGTGGACAATCCAAGTGTCTTTGGCCGCACAGATTTACTGATGAATGCAATAGGATGGCCGTCCTGCATAAGCACGGCTCCTACACCAAATCCACTAGCATCAGTCTCAATACAAAATGGTTTAGTAAAATAAGGTAGAGCAAGAACAGGAGCAGAAGATAGTGCATTTTTAATGCCTGGAATGCCTTGTCATGGTGTTCTGTCTAGATGAAAATAGAATTTTTCATGAGAAGATTGGTCAGAGGTTTCCTGATTATACCAAAATGCTGGACAAACTTCCTGTAATAACCAGCCAGCCCCAAAAAACGTCTCAGTTCTTTTACATTTCTAGGGGCAGGCCACTCAACAATGGTAGAAATTTTAGCCGGATCAGTAGAAATGCCCTCAAAACTTATGATGTGCCCCAAATAAGAGAGTTGTTGCTTGGCAAAAGAACACTTAGATAATTTAACTCTCCAACTGTCTTGAAGAAGTTCCAATACATGTCGCAGATCTCCCAAATGTGCTTCATATGTGGACCTGTATATAAGAATATCATCAAAGAATACTAAGACACATTTTCTCAAAAGAGGGCTTAATCTGGCGTTCATTGCTCCTTGAAAGGTTGCAGGAGCTCCAGTCAAGCTGAAGGCCAACACTCTGAATTCAAAATGCCCTTCATGAGTTGAGAATGCTGTTTTGTGCTCCCCGCCAGGTTTGAGTAAAATTTGTTGAAAACCAGCCCATAAATCCAGTTTAGTGAACCATCTAGCATTAGAAAATTCATAGAAAATATCTTGTATAACAGGAATAGGACATTGTCTCTTAACAGTCAAGGCATTGAGATGGCAAAAATCCACACAGAAACGCCAAGTATGATCCTTCTTTTGACGAGAAGGACCAGAGAGTTGAAGGAACTCTTACTTGGTTGAGTGAGGCCATTGTTCAGCATTTTCCTGACTTGAGTTTCTATCTCTGATTTAAGCTTTGGTGGTGTCGGTACCCTCAATACGGGGTACCCCTGCGCACAGAGGAAAAATGCCTAAGGACCTCGCCCTTCTCCGTAGGGAGAGCTCCGAAGGTGCCATGTGTCTAGCGGGGCCGGACCTCCCTCTTCTCAGAGGAGAGCTCCGGACCCACCACGTGGCCAACTGAACCGGACCTCCCCCCTCTGCGGGGAGAGTTCCGAAGGCTCCACGTGTCCCACGGGGCCGGACTTCCCTCTCCTCAGAGGAGAGGTCCGGGCCCGCCACGTGGCTAGCAGAAGTCGGACCTCCCCCCTTCGCGGGGAGAGCTCCGAAGGCTCCACGTGTCCCGCAGGGCCGGACCCCCTCTCCCCAGAGGAGAGCTCCAGGCCCGCCATGTGACCAGCAGAGCAGCGTTGCCTGCCCCCGCGCGGTAGGAAGCAAGAGTAAAGACGCGTCATACCTTGTCCGTACAAGGTATTCAAGACCCGCGCCTTCCCAAGGCGCGGAGACGCGGAGCACGCCTCTATCAGGTGCTGTTGCGCCCAGTCACATCACAGACTGGCGCGCCGCGTCAGAGCCTGCCCGCCAATAAACATAGCGACAAGACATCCCCTGCCGCCCCTGCCATCATCAACCACTACGACTAGCTTGAGGCATGGGCAGGGCGGCAGAACGAAGACTCGAAAGCCCTCGCCAGAGACAACTACCGGCGTAACTGCAGATACGGTAGATGGCAGGCAATCTCCCCGGGACCACCTGTCAGGTCCCGGGCCCACCTTGTAAGCCACTCGAGCCTTGGACTATAAAAGGCTCGGGTAGGCAACGTTAGCGAGGGTTCGCCTGTTACACACTCTCGCACCCTAGCGGTTCGACTCATCCTCAAGCTCAGGACTCCGGTTCTGAGCAGCAAGCAATACAACGAGCAACTCTGCTCACCGTGGACGTAGGGTTTTACGCTCCGGCGGCCTGAACCACGTAAAAATCCCCGTGTCAAGCTTCTCCCTCAATCGTCTCTAACGCTGAAGCTCTCCATGAGTGACTAGCCCCTCCGAAAAAGAACCTCCGCGGGCTGCCCAAAGCAGGCCCGGGGGAAGTGTCGGCTACACACTTCGACATTTGGCGCGCTAGGTGTAACACCCCAAAATCCTGTTAAGAGGGGAATTTAAAATTTTTTGGACGTGTTGCATATTTTGAAACAATTTAAATTCAAACTGGAATTTAATTTAAACTCAAAACAGAAAAGAAATAGAAAAAGAAAAAGGAAAACAGAAAAAAACGGCAAGTGGGCCGAAACCCACCAGCCGGCCCACCAAGCCCCCGCGCCAGCCCGCAGCCGCGCGCGCCCCCTTCCTCCCACTGACAGGCGGGGCCCACCAGCTTTCTTCTTCCTCGCGCCCGCACCGCGATCGGCCGGGACTCTCTCACCCAAATCAAAACCGATCGGGAATTCCCGCGTATTCCAGCCGATTTCCGGACCCCGAAGACTCCAGCTCGATCTAAACCAACCCGCCGCCCTTCCCCGTCTATAAAAACCCCGGCCTTGTTCTGTTTTTCCACGCGATCCGCCGTTTTTACTCCGGTGAGAACCCGAGCCTTCTCCGGCGAATTCTGGCCAATCTACGCTCGGAAATTCCAATCTAACTCGCTGGTCTTGATCCACCGCCTCCGGGGAACCCTGCAGGTGCAGAAAACTCGGTGACTTGCGGTTCAAACACAGCGCCGACGAGCCTCGCCGTGGTTTCACTTCGGACCTCGTCGCCGATCGCTTTCCAGGACCTCCGAGCTCAAGAAAACCCCCGAGGTGAGATCCCCGACCTCCCCTCCACCGATCTATGCCATAAAATCACAGTTCTAGGAAGAATTCTCGAATATCCGAAAATCTCTGGCGAGATCGCCGCTTCCCGCCGCCGTGCGCCACCGGGCAGCGCCGCCCGCGCTCGATCAGAGCGACGTGGCCGCTTGTGCGCCGTCTATTTTAAACCGCACGATACACTTTAAATCCCCGCGTACCGGTTCGGCGTTATAATCTCAGCCGTTTGTTTTAAATCGGACGATCCACGTCAGCCCCGCATTATAAAGACTGGAAATCTTACGTGCTACCCCCTGGGGTTCTCGGGAAATAAGAGCTAGCCCCGGAAACTTCTGATCTAGCCCCTGGAACTTCAGAAAATCAGGTAAATTCATTTAAAAATCAGTTTTAGCCCCTGGACTTAATAAAAATTAGGAAAAACTCCTCTGTTATATGAAGCTAGACCCCTGAAAATTGTTAAAATAATATTATAGACCCTGTAGTGGGGTGAGTTTACCTTTTTAGCCCTGTTTGATATTTAATCTAGGAAATTGAATATGTGGCTAGTATTTAAAATTTAAAAAGTGGGACAAACATATTGTCAAAATTAAATTAAAAACTTTCTCAGTACTTAGAAATCTTTGGAGTGAGATAAAAATAGATTTTGGGTTGAAATGAATCTGTTTAATTTATTATTCACATTTATTAGTTATAGGGACACATTTTTAAGTAAAGAATAGTTCTGGAAAATAGGGAAAATAAATGTAAAACAGTTTACATCAGAGGAAAAGGTTAAAAATATGTTCTTAAATATTTTAGATCAGAACCTATTCTGTTTAGATGATGTGTCTTGTTATTTTCATAATAAAGTTCACATTTAGGCATAGGAAATAAATCTGAAAATATATCAAATAGTAAATGATAAATGGAGTTCTAAAATCCAAAGAATTCAGTTTAGTGTTGGTAGAAATTCTGAAGACACATATGGAGAAGGAAAATACCTTTCATGCATACTTGGTAGCTAAAAGGTATAGTAATTGAATATAAGGAATTTATTTAAATTGGGAACTCATATATATAGTATGTAAGTATAAATGTGAACACAAAAGTAGGAGTCATATACACATGATTAAAAGTGCATGCAAACCACAAATCAACACACATAGAGTAACCTCAACACATATAATGGTGAATGACTTTCATAAATATGAATGTGTGGTTTGTATGAAGTGGAAGTGTGAACTATGTCTTATGGATTGTTGTTTTTCTTTTGCTATGTGTGATGGTATGATGTAGAACCTGCTCAAGAGCAAGTTATTCCTTTCCAAGATCAGGACTACCCATTTCAATAGAAGCAGGAAGGAGGCAAGTGTCCTTGATCACTTTGATCCTATACTAGGATGTTTAGATAGAATTATTGCATTGTCAAGTTAAATATGAAACTCATGCTAGGAAGTTTCCCTAGAATTGCATTACCTTGTTTTCTTGTAGCTTGGGTTGGGATTTATTTTATCATGTCATTTATTATTATGCAAATGCTTAGCCATGCTTAGAATGGGATATTTGGGATATGAGATCATCAGTTTATTTTACCATACTCTTGAATGAGATATTGTGAGTTATGTAGAGATAGTGTGAATGTGGTTCGTAGGCACTGGCATAATGGAGGTTCTTTTAGTCCACCCGGCAACGGGGGATGAAATCACTACATGTGGGTACAGTGGTGCAAACTCTGCAGAGTCAAAACTGTCATGACAGCCGTGCTCACGGTCAAGAGCGGCTTGGACTTATTCATGATTAGAGGATGATGGCTTTGGAAGTTGTGGGTGTTAAGCGGGGAGCTTAACATTGGAAATGATGTTATGGTTATTTGATTTTGATGATGGGATGGAAGATTGGGACCATTTCACCTGTGTAGTAATGTAGGTGCTTAATAAGCTAAGGTGATAGGTATTAATTGCGTAGTGCTCTAACCATGAGTTCGACCTCCCCTTGTTCTAGCCATGCATGACATAACTTTCCCACACTTGCTGAGTACCATCAGTACTCAACCTTGTATATTTGTTGGTTTATATTGCTGCTCAGGTCAAGATAATGAGGAGGTGTATAATGACCAAGACTTTGGACCCGAAGAAGGTTTCTAGGTTCATGGAGACCCCGGGCAACGTCTGTGACGGAGCCCACAAGAATAATTATTCCGCTGCTAGTTTATTTACTTGAGATGAACTTATTATTGTCCATCGAGACATTTGCTATGTAAGACTTATTTATATTCGACACCTGGCTTATAATAAATGATGCTTCACTATTTGTCATCACATGTATGAGAAAATGATCCTGGCATACATGTGACATTCACTCAGTTGTTCTTCGGAAAAACCGGGTGTGACAGAAGTGGTATCAGAGCCAAGGTTGCCCGTAGGAACGTGGACCTAGTTAGAAATGGACGTATTTAAGGGCCCTATTTTCTTATAAACTATTTTACAAGGTGTGTGTTCAAAAGTGTTATTTAATGGAGTCACTTTCTTCATCTTATTCCAACTTTTATTCAAAATAGGATTTTTGGTTTAAAAGTTTATCTAACTCAAGTTTAAATGCTTTATGTTTTAGATGGTTCGCATGATTCGCACCGCTCGCAAGTCCACAGTAGGGAGAGTTCCCGTAGTGGCCCTTGCCCAAAGAGAGGAGAGTCGTCCGATGACGTACCTTTCCTACGGATTGGCTGTAGGAGGTTTGCTGCGCCGTCTTCGACGAATGTTCCAAGCCGCTGGCAATACAGGCAAGCTAATCATACACTATAGCTCCACCAGGACCATCCGGGAGAAGCGGGAAGAATGGAGTTCAGAAATGAGGATTATCCATGACAATCAGCTGCTCAAGATCCACCGCTCTCGAGCTTGTCGAGCGACACAGGTCGATGCGGAGAAGGATATCACCTGAGAGGCCATCACCTGCCAGAGTCACATCTATCATCGTCACCTGGACAAGCCTGAGTACATGTATGTCCTCCAGCGTGAGAGTGGTACAACGGAGTACAAGTACCCACCAGTGCAGCAAGGGACTTCCCATGAGCACATGGACTTGTGCTTGGAGGATGCTGCTATGCTTAGCACCCGACTGCAGGAGTGTCAGCAAGAGCTTCAGGATGTTCGGGATACCTTGAAGGAAACAGAGGCGTTGCTGCGAGCCTGCTTGAGGGCGAGAGAAAGAGGAGATGGGAATGAACTGTGTGTCACCGTGAATGATACATGGACTCCTGACTCCCCAGATCGCCGGGCGATCAGGCGTCGTCGCACTTCTCCACCAGCAGCCTCCCCACCCAAAGCAGAGTCAGAAGGCAGCCGCAATAATGAGGAAGATCCCGAGGAGCCAGCTCAGTGATACGAGTAGTGTAGAGTTTTTCCCTTAGTTAGCAAGATGTCGAATAGTCGAGTCGTTACGTTAGTTAATAGTGTGTTAATGCTTGGTGTGTGACGTGAGTTGTGGAAGCCATGAGCAATTGTCCACAGCCTCGTCATCAGATTGTTTTGCTTTGGTGTGTGAACCCACATGAAATAATAGTGCATTTATTTTTGTATGAGACAAGAAGCCTCAGAAAAGTATAACAAAGCTTCAACACTTCGAAGTACAAACAAGTTAAAGTAGGGAGATAATACGCAATACTTTAAATCAACATTTGTTTGATCATGCTAGATAGCCAGAAGAGGAAAAGGTCGCGCTGCCAACCCTGCCACCAACAACGATGAGGCCTGCAACCCTCATCTTTCAGGAGGCCAAGACAGGGGTGGTCGCCGTGAAGGAGTGGATCCCCTCCACCAAATGCTTGAGAATCAAAATCAGCTCATCCAAAACTTGACTCAAGTGGTGGCCAACTTGCACCAAGCTCCACCGCCACAAGCTGCACCACGCCAACCAAGGTTGAGTGAGTTTCTAGGAACTCAACCTCCGAAGTTTACAAGTGCTGCTGAACCTCTGGAGGCAGATTATTGGCTAAAGACCATTGAAAGCAAGATGAGGATCATACAGTGCCAAGGGTATGAGAGGATGCTGTTTGCCTCTCATCACCTGCAGCTGATTGGTGGACCGCCTACATGGCCGCCCATCATGACCCTGAGAGCATCACTTGGGAAGAGTTCAAGCGTAGCTTCCGCAACCATTACATACCAAGGGGTGAACTCAAAAACAAGAGGAAGGAGTTTTTGGGGTTGCAGCAAGGTAACATGACTGTGAGGGAATACCTCACTAAGTTTACTCAACTCTCCCGTTATGCCCCACGGGACATAGAGACTGATGAGCAGAAACAAGATTGTTTCGTGGAAGGACTTACCGCAGAAATGCAGTGCGCAATGTCCTCAAATGAGTATGAAAGCATCCAAAAGATGGTGGACAGAGCGTTTGTGGTAGAAAGGAAGCTGAAGGCCTTGGAAAATGAGAATAAGAGGAAGGCCAGGTGGTCACATCAAGCCTCAGGGAGCAACACCCGCCCCCGTCTGATGCAGCAACCTGCAGGGCAGACGAACCGTGCTGCGGTACCCTACTCAGCACCAAGAGGGTACAACCCGAACTTTAGGCCTCCGGCAGCACCAGCTCAGCGACAACGTCAGTTTGTACAGAAGCCTCGCCCCGCATATCCACCTCGACCAGCAGTGCAAGGACCTCCAAACCAACCCCAAGACATAAAGGCCAAGCACCTAAGGTTGGGGTGCAATGTTTTAGCTGTGGTGAAGTGGGGCACTATGCCCATAAGTGCCCAAAGAAGAAGCCCACACAGCCACAACATCAGAATGTAATGAGAGGACGAGTGAACCACGTCTCTATGGAGGAAGCACAAGAGGCACCCGACGTGGTAGTTGGTAAGTTTCCTGCCAATTTACACATGCAACCCTGCTGTTTGATTCTGGTGCTACCCACTCGTTCATTGCTCAAGGGTTTGTTAAGAAGCATGACCTAGCAACCACACAAATGAACCATATGCTAGCCGTAAACTCTCCAGGTGGAGAAATAAGGACAAGACAAGTGTGTCCCAAGGTGAACCTAGACATTAATGGGGTAGTATTTACTGCTAACCTCATAGTGATAGATTCACAAGGGATAGATATTATATTGGGTATGGATTGGTTGACCAAACATAAAGGGATTATCCATTGTTCGACCAGAACGGTGGAACTAACTCACCCTAGTGGCACAAGAGTAAAGTTCATAACAATACACGAGCCTAGGAGGGACACTAAATTAAATCAAGTTGAGGTGAAAGTGGAGGAGATCAGGACCATCAGGGAATATCCAGATGTTTTTCCGGAGGAGTTGTCAGGTATGCCTCCAGATCGTGAAGTGGAATTCGCAATTGAGCTAGTGCCTGGAACAGCTCCAATATACAAGAGACCTTATCGGATGGACTCCAAGCAGCTGGGAGAAGTCAAGGATCATTTGAGAGAATTGACGGAGAAGGGGTATATTCGTCCTAGTTCCTCACCTTGGGGAGCTCCAGTCATATTTGTGCCCAAGAAGGACGGAACCCAAAGGTTATGCGTGGACTACCGTGCCTTGAATGAGGTAACCATCAAGAATAAGTATCCATTACCCCGCATTGAAGACTTGTTTGATAAGTTGAGGGGAGCTTGTGTGTTCTCGAAAATTGATCTCAGGTCGGGATACCACCAACTTAAGATAAGGCAATCTGATATTCCCAAGACAACTTTCATATCTCGGTACGGATTGTATGAATACACTATCATGCCTTTTGGGCTAACTAATGCCCCAGCGTACTTCATGTATCTCATGAACAAGGTATTCATGGAATATCTGGACAAATTTGTGGTGGTTTTCATAGATGACATTCTCGTCTTCTCCAAAGATGAAGAAGAACATGAGAAACATCTAAGGTTGGTGTTGCAAAGGCTGAGAGAACACCACTATATGCTAAGTTGAGCAAGTGTGAGTTTTGGCTGAAGAGAGTTCCCTTCTTAGGACATATAATCTCGGAGGGAGGAATCTCCGTGGATCCTGCCAAAATCGAGGATATACAGAAGTGGAAGACCCCTAAAAATGTCGGGGAAGTTCGAAGCTTTTTGGGATTGGCTGGATACTATCGACGGTTTATTGAGTGATTCTCTAAAATCTCGAGACCCCTCACCAAACTGTTGGAGAAGGGAATCACATTCACATGGACGCCGCAGTGCGAGACGAGTTTTCTGGAGTTAAAGGAAAGATTGACAACAGCCCCAGTGCTCGTTATGCCAGATATGCAGAAGAACTTTACGGTGTACCGCGATGCCTCTGGAAACGGGTTGGGATGTGTTCTCATGCAAGAAGGGCATGTCGTGGCTTATGCATCCTGACAACTACGAAAGCACGAGAAAAACTATCCTACACATGACCTAGAACTAGCCGCAGTGGTACACGCGTTGAAAATTTGGCGACACTATTTGATGGGGAAGAGGACAGAAATATATACGGATCATAAGAGTTTGAAGTACATTTTCACACAGCCAGATCTCAACCTCAGACAAAGGAGATGGTTAGAGCTAATCAATGACTTTGATGTGGGCATCAACTATCATCCTGGGAAAGCAAACGTCGTGGCCGATGCTTTAAGTCAGAAAGTGCAGGTCAATAAGTTGAGTTTGAAGGACATGCCTGCAGAATTGAAGGACGAGGTTATAAGGCTCAATCTATGCCTGGTAAATAGTGGTGAAGCCATCGCCATGGAAGTGGACTCCACACTAGAGCGAGACATCCGCTAGGGTCAAAAGAAAGACGAGAAGATACAAGAGATCAGACAACTCATCAAGGAAAATAAAGCTCCTGGTTTTAGAGAGGATGAACAAGGAACGGTGTGGCACGGGAAAAGAATCTGTGTGCCAGAAGTAAAGGAGATCCGTGAATTGATTTTGAAGGAGGCTCATGATTCTGACTATTCCATTCATCCTGGGAGTACGAAGATGTACCAGGACCTCAAGAGCAGGTATTGGTGGTATGGCATGAAGCGAGATGTCGCGGAACATGTTTCCCTATGTGACACCTGTCAGTTGGTGAAAGCAGAACATCAACGACCCGCGGGATTATTGCAACCACTCAAAGTACATGAATGGAAATGGGAAGAGATAGGCATGGATTTCATCATGGGATTGCCTAGGACCCAATCAGGATATGATTCGATATGGGTCATCATTGACAGGCTAACCAAGGTAGCTCATTTCACCCCCGTGAAAGAAAGCTATAGCGGATCCAAATTGGCAGAGTTGTACATGTCAAGGATCGTGTGTTACCATGGAGTGCCAAAGAAGATTGTGTCGGATCGAGGGACACAATTCACCTCAAGGTTCTGGTAGAAGTTGCACGAAACCATGGGAACCCATCTGAACTTTAGTTCTGCCTATCATCCCCAAACTGATGGGCAGACGGAAAGAAACAATCAGATTCTAGAAGATATGCTGAGGGCATGTGCACTCAAAAACAATCGGAGTTGGGATAAGAACTTACCGTATGCGGAGTTCTCCTATAACAACAGCTATCAAGCTAGTATAAAGATGTCACCGTTTGAAGCTTTGTACGGGAGGAAGTGCAGAACTCCCCTATTTTGGAACCAAACAGGGGAAAGTAAAGTGTTTGGTCCAGAAGTACTACAAGAAGCCGAGGCGAAGGTGAGGGAAATTCGCAACAATTTGAGGATAGCACAGACACGCCAAAAGAGCTATGCCGATGTACGAAGAAGAGAGCTCGTTTTCAACGTGGGAGACTATGTCTATCTCAAGATGTCCCCTATCCGAGGACTTCGTCGGTTCAAGGTAAGGGAAGTTGTCACCTCGATACATCGGACCCTTTCAAGTTCTGGAGAGGAAAGGCGAAGTGGCGTATCAGCTAGAATTACCGGCTCGCTTATCGGATGTGCACGATGTATTCCATGTGTCACAGCTCAAGAAATGTCTGAGGACACCTGAAGAGATGCTACCCATGAATGAGGTAGAAGTAGCTGAGGATCTGTCTTATGCCGAGCAGCCATTCAAGATTTTGGAGACAATGGAACGTCTCACAAGAAATAAAAGAATCCGGATGTGCAAGGTGCAGTGGAAGCATCACTCCGAAGAGGAAGCCACCTGGGAGCGAGAAGATGAGCTTAAGGCACAATTTCCGGACTTGTTTTCTTAGAACCACAAATCTCGAGGACGATATTTCTTTTAAGGGGGGTAGAGCTGTAACACCCCAAAATCCTGTTAAGAGGGGAATTTAAAATTTTTTGGACGTGTTGCATGTTTTGAAACAATTTAAATTCAAACTAGAATTTAATTTAAACTCAAAACAGAAAAGAAATTGAAAAAGGAAAACAGAAAAAAACCAGCCAGTGGGCCGAAACCCACCAGCCGGCCCACCAAGCCCCCGCGCCAGCCCGCAGCCGCGCGCGCCCCCTTCCTCCCACTGACAAGCGGGGCCCGCCAGCTTTCTTCTTTCTCGCGCCCGTGCCGCGATCGGCCGGGACTCTCTCACCCGAATCAAAACCGATCGGGAATTCTCGCGTATTCCAACCGATTTTCGGACCCCGAAGACTCCAGCTTGATCTAAACCAACCCACCGCCCTCCCCCGTCTATAAAAACCCCGGCCTCGTTCTGTTTTTCCCACGCGATCCGCCGTTTTTACTCCGGTGAGAACCAGAGCCTTCTCCGGCGAATTATGGCCGATCTACGCTCGGAAATTCCGATCTAACTCGCTGGTCTTGATCCACCGCCTCCGGGGAACCCTGCAGGTGCAGAAAACTCGGTAACTTGCGGTTCAAACACAGCGCCGACGAGCCTCGCCGTGGTTTCACTTCGGACCTCGTCGCCGATCGCTTTACAGGACCTCCGAGCTCAAGAAAACCCCCGAGGTGAGATCTCTGACCTCCCCTCCACCGATCTATGCCATAAAATCACAGTTCTAGGAAGAATTCTCGAAGATCCAAAAATCTCCGGCGAGATCGCCGCTTCCCACCGCCGTGCGCCACCGGACAGCGCCGCCCGCGCTCGATCAGAGCGACGTGGCCGCTTGTGCGCCGTCTATTTTAAATCGCACGGTACACTTTAAATCCCCGCGTACCGGTTCGGCATTATAATCTCAGCCGTTTGTTTTAAATCGTACGATCCACGTCAGCCCCGCATTATAAAGACTGGAAATCTTACGTGCTACCCCCTGGGGTTCTCGGGAAATAAGAGCTAGCCCCGGAAACTTCTGATCTAGCCCCTGGAACTTCAGAAAATCAGGTAAATTCATTTAAAAATCAGTTTTAGCCCCTGGACTTAATAAAAATTAGGAAAAACTCCTCTGTTATATGAAGCTAGACCCCTGAAAATTGTTAAAATAATATTATAGACCCTGTAGTGGGGTGAGTTTACCTTTTTAGCCCTGTTTGATATTTAATCTAGGAAATTGAATATGTGGCTAGTATTTAAAATTTAAAAAGTGGGACAAACATATTGTCAAAATTAAATTAAAAACTTTCTCAGTACTTAGAAATCTTTGGAGTGAGATAAAAATAGATTTTGGGTTGAAATGAATCTGTTTAATTTATTATTCACATTTATTAGTTATAGGGACACATTTTTAAGTAAAGAATAGTTCTGGAAAATAGGGAAAATAAATGTAAAATAGTTTACATCAGAGGAAAAGGTCAAAATATATTCTTAAATATTCTAGATCAGAACCTATTCTGTTTAGATGATGTGTCTTGTTATTTTCATAATAAAGTTCACATTTAGGCATAGAAAATAAATCTGAAAATATAGCAACTAGTAAATGACAAATGGAATTCTAAAATCCAAAGAATTCAGTTTAGGGTTGGTAGAAATTCTGAAGACACATATGGAGAAGGAAAATACCTTTCATGCATACTTGGTAGCTAAAAGGTGTAGTAATTGAATATAAGGAATTAATTTAAATTGGAAACTCATATATATAGTATGTAAGTATAAATGTGAACACAAAAGTAGGAGTCATATACACATGATTAAAAGTGCATGCAAACCACAAATCAACACACATAGAGTAACCACAACACATATAATGGTGAATGACTTTTATAACCTGAATGTGTGGTTTGTATGAAGTGGAAGTGTGAACTATTTCTTATGGATTGTTGTTTTTCTTTTGCTATGTGTGATGGTATGATGTAGAACCTGCTCAAGAGCAAGTTATTCCTTTCCAAGATCAGGACTACCCATTTCAAGAGCAGCAGGAAGGAGGCAAGTGTCCTTGATCACTTTGATCCTATACTAGGATGTTTAGATAGAATTATTGCATTGTCAAGTTAAATATGAAACCCATGCTAGGAAGTTTCCCTAGAATTGCATTACCTTGTTTCCTTGTAGCATGGGTTGGGATTTATTTTATCATGTCATTTATTATTATGCAAATGCTTAGCCATGCTTAGAATGGGATATTTGGGATATGAGATCATAAGTTTATTTTACCATACTCTTGAATGAGATATTGTGAGTTATGTAGAGGTAGGGATCAAGGCAAGTTGGATGTTTTGGTTGTGTGCTGGGTGCACGAGACTCGGGTTTGTGTTTAGTACTTGCCTGGATCCTAAGGACCGGTTCATGGAGCATGTAACCTGGCTTTACCGTGCCAACCACATGCTGAGATGGGGCAGCTTGGCCAATTAATTAGGTGTATCCCCGGCGTAGTATGGGTGTGTTGGATGGTGCGGGGAATAGGTGTCAGCTGGACTACCATATGAACCGTAAGGCTCAAGAGGGGGCCACTGCAGCGGGGTTGGTGCCTCTTGTATGCTGTTACGGGTGAAACCTCAGTGGGCCCACGCTCGTCGGGAATCCCTTTGTAAAGGCTTCGTAGTGATCTCCTGGCTACACACCTGGGAAGTGTGAATGTGGTTCGTAGCCACTGGCATAATGGAGGTTCTTTTAGTCCACCCGGCAACGGGGGATGAAATCACTACATGTGGGTACAGTGGTGCAAACTCTGCAGAGTCAAAACTGTCATGACAGCCGTGCTCACGGTCAAGAGCGGCTTGGACTTATTCATGATTAGAGGATGATGGCTTTGGAAGTTGTGGGTGTTAAGCGGGGAGCTTAACATTGGAAATGATGTTATGGTTATTTGATTTTGATGATGGGATGGGAGATTGGGACCATTTCACCTGTGTAGTAATGTAGGTGCTTAATAAGCTAAGGTGATAGGTATTAATTGCGTAGTTCTCTAACCATGAGTTCGACCTCCCCTTGTTCTAGCCATGCATGACATAACTTTCCCACACTTGCTGAGTACCATCGGTACTCAACCTTGTATATTTGTTGGTTTATATTGCTGCTCAGGTCAAGATAATGAGGAGGTGTATAATGACCAAGACTTTGGACCCGAAGAAGGTTTCTAGGTTCATGGAGACCCCGGGCAACGCCTGTGACAGAGCCCACAAGAATAATTATTCCGCTGCTAGTTTATTTACTTGAGATGAACTTATTATTGTCCATCGAGACATTTGCTATGTAAGACTTATTTATATTCGACACCTGGCTTGTAATAAATGATGCTTCACTATTTGTCATCACATGTATGAGAAAATGATCCTGGCATACATGTGACATTCACTCGGTTGTTCTTCGGAAAAACCGGGTGTGACAGAATACATGTGATGAGAAAATGATCCTGGCATACATGTGATATTCACTTGGTTGTTCTTCGGAAAAACCGGGTGTGACACCAGGTAGGGGGGCTTTTCCCTTGCGCGACGAGCTTCTGCCGACGAAGATGACGAAGCTTCCTTCAGCGCCAAGCTCTCCCCACCCGCGTTCGCGACGAACGGTGACCAGCGGGGACTACGTCTCGACACACTCAGGACGGAGTGTGTCGGCGCAAGCTGGAAGCCAGCAGCCGACTCCAGGAGGGCCGACTCTGGCAGCACAGGCTCCAGCGAGCGTGAGATCCACTGCAGCGCTGAGTGTCTCCCACGGGGGCGTACTAGCTGCAGCACGAGCGCTGCTGCGCAATCCACCTGCTGGGGACGCGCCTCAGTCAGCGACCCAGCAGTGGATTCGTGACGTAGACCGTCTCGTCGTCGTCGCCGCCAACCCTCGACTTCGGTGGGGACGACGTCCCGGTCAGCCAGCTGTGTCGCTGACGCGCACGCCAACGGTTGATGGGCAGACGGCAGATTCCCGCTCCACCAGGCTCCCATCGGCGGACCTGAGGTCGGAGCTGGAACGATGCCACTTGGGCAAAGATGCCTGAGTGGCCATCGAGCGACGATGAGAAAGGCGTCGAAACCAAGAAGCCGGTGACAGCATGTCGACCGCCTCAACCCAGCCAGGGCCGCAGATGTTCGCCATGCGATCTCTGCCCTAGGGGTACGCCGCGCAGCATATGCCCCAGCCATATGCCGTGCAAATGGTGCCCCCGGTCTATGGCGCATCCTTGCCCATACCGGGGGTATACGGTGCCTGCAGCAAACCAAGCGTTTGCGGCACCAACACCTGCAGCAACAGGAGCAGGATGTGCGGCCCTGGCGCCACACCTTCGCTTCGCGAAGTGGCCGCGCAAGTTCCGGCCGCACCTGCCCGAGAAGTACGACGGCAGCGTCGACCCGGCGAAGTTCCTTCAGATCTACTCCACCGCCATCCTTGCTGCAGGAGGGGACGAGGCCGTCATGGCCAACTACTTTCCCGTCGTCTTGACCGGCCCAGCCCGGTCCTGGCTCATGAATCTCCCCCAGGGTTCCATAACCTCCTGGGGAGAGCTCTGCTGGCAGTTCACTGCTAACTTCAGCAGCTCTTACACCCGGCCTGGCACGGAGCTCGACCTCCACTGTCACACCCGGTTTTTCCGAAGAACAACCAAGT
Organism: Neostapfia colusana; assembly: GCA_030760725.1. NCBI lineage: Eukaryota > Viridiplantae > Streptophyta > Magnoliopsida > Poales > Poaceae > Neostapfia > Neostapfia colusana. Next base: position 31,255,827 of record JASWHV010000004.1, on the reverse strand, counting down.
GAATATCACATGTATGCCAGGATCATTTTCTCATACATGTGATGACAAATAGTGAAGCATAATTTATTACAAGCCAGGTGTCGAATATAAGTAAGTCTTACATAGTAAATGTCTCGATGGACAATAATAAGTTCATCACAAGTAAATAAACTAGCAGCGGAATATTATTCTTTAGGGCTCCGTCACAGGCGTTGCCCGGGGGTCTCCATGAACCTAGAAACCTTCTTCGGGTCCAAAGTCTTGGTCATTATACACCACCTCATTATCTTGACCTGAGCAGCAATATAAACCAACAAAATATGCAAGGTTGAGTACCGATGGTACTCAGCAAGTGTGGGAAAATTATATCATGCATGGCTAGAACAAGGAGAGGTTGAACTCATGGTTAAAGCACTACGCAATTAATACCTATCACCTTAGCTTATGAAGCACCTACATTACTACACAGGTGAAATGGTCCCAATCTCCCATCCCCTCATCATAATCCAATAACCATAACATCATTTCCAATGTTAACCTCCCCGCTTAACATTCACAACTTCCAAAACCATCAATTCTCTAATCATGAATAAGTCCAAGCAGCTCTTGACCGTGAGCACGGCTGTCATGACAGTTTTGACTCTGCAGAGTTTGTACCACTGTACCCACATGTAGTGATTTCATCCCCCGTTGCCGGGTGGACTAAAAGAACCTCCATTATGCCAGTGGCCACGAACCACATTCACACTTCCCAGGTGTGTAGCCAGGGAGATCACTATGAAGCCTTTACAAAGGGATTCCCGACGAGCGTGGGCCCACTGAGGTTTCACCCCTAACAGCATACAAGAGGCTCCAACCCCGCTGCAGTGGCCCCCTCTTGAGCCTTGCGGTTTATATGGTAGTCTAGCTGACACCTATTCCCTGCACCATCCAACACACCCATACTACGCCGAGAATACACCTAATTAATTGGCCAAGCTGCCCCATCTCAGCATGTGGTTGGCACTGTAAAGCCAGGTTACATGCTCCATGAACCGGTCCTTAGGATCTAGGCAAGTACTAAACACAAACCCGAGTCTCGTGCTCCCTGCACACAACCAAAACATCCAACTTGCCTTGATCCCTACCTCTACATAACTCACAATATCTCATTCAAGAGTATGGTAAAATAAACTGATGATCTTATGTCCCAAATATCCCATTCTAAGCATGGCTAAGCATATGCATAATAATAAATGACATGATAAAATAAATCCCAACCCAAGCTACAAGGAAACAAGGTAATGCAATTCTAGGGAAACATCCTAGCATGGGTTTCATATTTCAATTGACAATGCAAATAATTCTACCTACACATCCTAGTATAGGATCAAAGTGGTCAAGGACACTTGCCTCCTTCTTGCTGCTCTTGAAATGGGTAGTCCTGATCTTGGAAAGGAATAACTTGCTCTTGAGCAGGTTCTATATCATACCACCACACATAGCAAAAGAAAAACAACAATCCATAAGACATAGTTCACACTCCCACTTCATACAAACCACACATTCATATTTATGAAAGTCATTCACCATTATATGTGTTGTGGTTACTCTATGTGTGTTGATTTGCGGCTTGCATACACTTTTAATCATGTATATATGATTCCTACTTTGGTGTTCACATTTATACTTACCTACTATATATATATGAGTTTCCAATTTAAATAAATTCCTTAGATTTCAACTACTACACCTTTTTAGCTACCAAGTGTGCATGAAAGGTATTTTTCTTCTCCATATGTGTCTTCAGAATTTCTCCCAACCCTAAACTGAATTCTTTGGATTTTAGAAACTCCATTTATCATTTACTAGTTGCTATATTTCCAGATTTATTTTCCTATGCATAAATGTGTACTTTATTATGAAAATAGTAATACACATCATCTAAACAGAATAGGTTCTGGTCCTAAATAATTTAATAACATATTTTGACCTTTGCCTCTGATGTAAAATATTTTACAATTATTTTCCCTATTTTCTAGAACTATTCTTTACTTAAAAATGTGTCCCTAAATGTGAATAATAAATTAAACAGATTCAATTCAGCCCAAAATATATTTTTATCTCACTCCAAAGTTTCCTAAATACTGAGAAAGTCTTTAATTTAACTTTGACAATATGTTTGTCTCACTTTTTAATTTTTAAACACTAGCCACATATTCAATTTCCTAAATTAAATACTAAACAGGGCTAGAAAGGTAAACTCACCCCACTACAGGGTCTATAATATTATTTTCAAAATTTCCAGGGGTATAGCTACACTTATCAGAGGGGTTTTTCCTAATTTTTATTAAGTCCAGGGGCTAAAACTGATTTTTAAATGAATTTACATGATTTTCTGAAGTTCCAGGGGCTAGATTAGAAGTTTCCGGGGCTAGCTCTTATTTCCCGAGAACCCCAGGGGGTAGCACGTAAGATTTCAAGTCATTATAACGCGGGGCTGACGTGGATCGTCCGATTTTAAACCGACGGCTGAGATTATAACGTCGAACCGGTACGCGGGGATTTAAACCCTACCGTGCGATTTAAAATAAACGGCGCACAAGCGGCCACGTCGCTCTGATCGAACGCGGGCGGCGCTGCCGGCGGCGCACGGCGGCGGGAAGCGGCGATCTCGTCGGAGACTTTCGGATCTTCGAGAATTCTTCCTAGAACTGTGATTTTATGGCATAGATCGGTGGAGGGGAGGTCGGGGATCTCACCTCGGGGGTTTTCTTGAGCTCGGAGGTCCTGGAAGGTGATTGGCGACGAGGTCCGAGGTGAAACCACGGCGAGGCTCGTCGGCGCTGTGTTTACACCGCAAGTCACCGAGTTTTCTGCACCTGCAAGGTTCCCCGGAGGCGGTGGATCAAGACCAGCGAGTTAGATCGAAATTTCCGAGCTTAGATCGGCCAGAATTCGCCGGAGAAGTCTCGGTTCTCACCGGAGGAAAATCGGCGGATCGCGTGGGAAAAACAGAACGAGGCCGGGGTTTTTATAGACGGGGAAAGGCGGCGGGGTGGTTTAGATCAAGTCCGCGTCGCCTACGAACAGAATTCAGCGGGGATACGCAGAAATCCCGATCGTTTTGATTCGGGTGAGAGGGAGTCCGGCGCGGCGCAAGGTAGAAGACGAGCTGGTGGGTCCCACCTGCCAGCGGAAGGAAACAGCGCGTGCGGCTGCGGGCTGGCGCGGTTGCTGGGTGGGCCGGCTGGTGGGTTTCGGCCCACTGACCGGTTTTTTTCTGTTTTATCTTTTTTTTTCTATTTCTTTTCTGATTTGAGTTAAATTTGAATTCCAGTTTGAATTTGATTTTTTGCAAAACATGCAACACGTCCAAAAAATTTTAAATTCCCCTCTTAACATGATTTAGGGTCTTAACAATATTTTTGGGGTGTTACAGTTCTACCCCCCTTAAAAGAAATCTCGTCCTCGAGATTGGTGGTTCTAAGAAAACAATTCCGGAAATTATGCCTTTAGCTCATCTTCCCGCTCCCAGGTGGCTTCCTCTTCTGAGTGATGCTTCCACTGCACCTTGCACATCCGGATTCTTTTATTTCTGGTGAGGCGTTCCATTGTCTCCAAAATCTTGTATGGTTGCTCGGCATAAGACAAATCCTCAGCTACGTCCACTTCATTCATGGGCAACACCTCTTCAGGCGTCCTCAGACATTTCTTGAGTTGTGACACATGGAATACATCGTGCACATCCGATAGACTAGCCGGTAATTCTAGTTGATACGCCACTTCGCCTTTCCTCTCCAAAACTTGAAAGGGTCCGATGTATCGAGGTGACAGCTTCCCTTTCACCTTGAACCGACGAAGTCCTCTGATAGGGACACCTTGAGATATACATAGTCTCCCACGTTGAAAACGAGCTCTCTTCTTCGTACATCGGCATAGCTCTTTTGGCGTGTCTGTGCTATCCTCAAGTTGTTGCGAATTTCCCTCACCTTCGCCTCGGCTTCTTGGAGTACTTCTGGACCAAACACTTTACTTTCCCCTGTTTGGTTCCAAAATAGGGGAGTTTTGCACTTCCTCCCGTACAAAGCTTCAAACGGTGACATCTTCATACTAGCTTGATAGCTGTTGTTATAGGAAAACTCCGCATACGGTAAGTTCTTGTCCCAACTCCGATTGTTTTTGAGTGCACATGCCCTCAGCATATCTTCAAGGATCTAATTGGTTCTCTCCGTCTGCCCGTCAGTTTGGGGATGATAGGCAGAACTAAAGTTCAGGTGGGTTCCCATGGTTTCGTGCAACTTCTGCCAGAACCTTGAGGTGAATTGTGTCCCTCGATCCGACCCAATATTCTTTGGCACTCCATGGTAACACTCGATCCTTGACATGTACAACTCTGCCAATTTGGATCCGCTGTAGCTTTCCTTCATGGGGATGAAGTGAGCTACCTTGGTTAGCCTATCAATGATGACCCATATCGAATGATATCCTGATTGGGTCCTAGGCAATCCCACGATGAAATCCATGCTGATTTCTTCCCATTTCCATTCAGGCACTTTGAGTGGTTGCAATAATTTCGCGGGTCGTTGATGTTCTGCTTTTACCAACTGACATGTGTCACATAGGGCAACATGTTCCGCGACATCTCGTTTCATGCCATACCACCGATACCTGCTCTTGAGGTCCTGGTACATTTTCGTACTCCCAGGATGAATGGAATAGTCAGAATCATGAGCCTCCTTCAAAATCAATTCACGAATCTCCTTTACATTAGGCACACAGATTCTTTTCCCGTGCCACACCGTTCCTTGTTCATCTTCTCTAAAACCCGGAGCTTTATTTTCCTTGATGAGTTGTCTGATCTCTTGTATCTTCTCGTCTTTCTTTTGACCCTCACGGATGTCTCGCTCTAGTGTGGAGTCCACTTCCATGGCGATGGCTTCACCACTATTTACTAGACATAGATTGAGCCTTATAACCTCGTCCTTCAATTCTGCAGGCATGTCCTTCAAGCTCAACTTATTGACCTGCACTTTCCGACTTAAAGCATCGGCCACAACGTTTGCTTTCCCAGAATGATAGTTGATGCCCACATCAAAGTCACTGATTAGCTCTAACCATCTCCTTTGTCTGAGGTTGAGATCTGACTGTGTGAAAATGTACTTCAAACTCTTATGATCCGTATATATCTCGGTCCTCTTCCCCATCAAATAGTGCCGCCAAATTTTCAACGCGTGTACCACTGCGGCTAGTTCTAAGTCATGAGTAGGATAGTTTTTCTCGTGCTTCCGAAGCTGCCGGGATGCATATGCCACAACATGCCCTTCTTGCATGAGAACACATCCCAACCCGTTTCCAGAGGCATCGCAGTACACCGTAAAGTTCTTCTGCATATCTGGCATAACTAACACTGGGGCTGTTGTCAATCTCTTCTTTAGCTCCTGAAAACTCGTCTCGCACTGTGGTGTCCAGGTGAATGTGATTCCCTTCTCCAACAGTTTGGTGAGGGGTCTTGAGATCTTGGAGAATCCCTCAATAAACCGTTGGTAGTATCCAGCCAATCCCAAAAAGCTTCGAACTTCCCCGACATTCTCAGTGGTCTTCCACTTCTGTATATCCTCGATTTTGGCAGGATCTACAGAGATTCCTCCCTCCGAGATTATATGTCCTAAGAAGGGAACTCTCTTCAACCAAAACTCACACTTGCTCAACTTGGCATATAGTTGGTGTTCTCTCAGCCTCTGCAACACCAACCTTAGATGTTTCTCATGTTCTTCTTCATCTTTAGAGAAGACGAGAATGTCATCTATGAAAACCACCACAAATTTGTCCAGGTATTCCATGAATACCTTGTTCATGAGATACATGAAATACGCTGGGGCATTAGTTAGCCCGAACGGCATGACAGTGTATTCATACAGTCCGTACCGAGATACGAAAGCCATCTTGGGAATATCATTTTGCCTTATCTTGGGTTGGTGGTATCCCGACCTGAAATCAATCTTCGAGAACACACAAGCTCCCCTCAAATCAAACAAGTCTTCAATGTGGGGTAATGGGTACTTGTTCTTGATGGTTACCTCATTCAAAGCACGGTAATCCACGCATAACCTTTGTGTTCCGTCCTTTTTGGGCACAAATATCACCGGAGCTCCCCATGGTGAGGAACTAGGACGAATATACCCCTTCTCCGTCAATTCTCTTAAATGGTCCTTGAGTTCTTCTAGCTGCTTGGAGTCCATCCGATAAGGTCTCTTGTATATCGGGGCCGTTCCAGGTTCTAGCTCAATTGTGAATCCCACTTCACGATCGGGAGGCATTCCTGGCAACTCTTCCGGAAAAACATCTGGATATTCCCTGATAGTCCTGATTTCTTCAACTTTCACCTCAACTTAATTTAATTTAATGTCCCTCCTAGGCTCGTGTATTGTTATGAACTTTACTCTTGTGCCACTAGGGTGAGTTAGTTCCACCGTTCTGGTCGAACAATGGATGATTTCTTTATGTTTGGTCAACCAATCCATACCCAAAATAATATCTAACCCTTGTGAATCTATCACTATGAGGTTAGCAGTAAATACCACCCCATTAATGTCTAGGTTCACTTTGGGACACACTTTTCTTGTCCTTATTTCTCCACCTGGAGAGTTTACGGCTAGCATATGGTTCATTTGTGTTGTTGCTAGGTCATGCTTCTTAACAAACCCTTGAGCAATGAACGAGTGGGTAGCACCAGAATCAAACAGCAGGGTTGCAAGGTGTAAATTGGCAGGAAACTTACCAACTACCACGTCGGGTGCCTCTTGCGCTACCTCCATGGTGACGTGGTTCACCCGTCCTTGCATCACATTCTGCTGTTGTGGCTGTGCGGGCTTCTTCTTTGGGCATTTATGGGCGTAGTGCCCCACTTCACCGCAGCTAAAACATTGCACCCCAACCTTAGGTGCCTGTCCTTTGTTGTCTTGGGGTTGGTTTGCGGGTCCTTGTACTGCTGGTCGAGGTGGATATGCAGGGCGAGGCTGCTGTACAAACTGACGTTGTGGCTGTGCTGGTGCTGCCGGAGGCCTGTAGTTCGGGTTGTACCCTCTTGGTGCTGAGTAGGGTACCACAGCACGGTTCGTCTGCCCTGCAGGTTGTTGCATCAGACGTGGGCGGGTGTTGCTACCCGAGGCTTGATGTGACCAACCGGCCTTCCTCTTATTCTCATTTTCCAAGGCCTTTAGCTTCCTTTCTACCACAAATGCTCTGTCCACCATCTTTTGGAAGCTTTCATACTCATTTGAGGACATTGCACACTGCATTTCTGCGGTAAGTCCCTCCACGAAATAATATTGTTTCTGCTCATCAGTCTCTATGTCCCGTGGGGCATAGCGGGATAGTTGAGTAAATTTAGTGAGGTATTCCCTCACCGTCATGTTTCCTTGCTGCAGTCCCATAAACTCCTTCCTCTTGTTTTTGAGTTCACCTCTTGGGATGTAATGGTTGCGGAAGTTACGCTTGAACTCTTCCCAAGTGATGTTCTCAGGGTCATGATGGGCGGCCACGTAGGCGGTCCACCAATCAGCAGCAGGTCCATGCAATTGATGAGAGGCAAACAGCACCCTCTCATACCCTTGGCACTGTATGATCCTCATCTTACTTTCAATGGTCTTCAGCCAATCATCTGCCTCCAGAGGTTCAGCAGCACTTGCAAACTTTGGAGGTTGAGTTCCTATAAACTCACTCAACCTTGGTTGGCGTGGGGCAGCTTGTGGAGGTGGAACTTGATGCAAGTTGGCCACCACTTGAGTCAAGTTCTGGATGAGCTGATTTTGATTCTCCAGCATTTGGTGGAGGGGATCAACTCCTTCACGGCGACCACCCCGGTCCTGGCCTCCAGAAAGATGAGGGTTGCATGCCTCATCATTGTTGTTGGCGGGGTTGGCAGCACGTCCTTTTCCTCTTCCGGCCATCTGGCAGAATCAACCAATGTTAATTTGAAAGCATTTAGTATCATCTTACTACTTTCATTTGTTTGTACTTTGAAGTGTTGAGGCTTTGTTATACTTTTCTGAGGGTTCATTTCTCACACAAAAATAAATGCAATATTATTTCATGTGGGTTCTCACCCCAAAGCAAAACAATCTAACGACGAGGCTGTGGACAATTGCTCATGGCTTCCACAACTCACGTGACACACCAAGCATTAACACACCATTAACTTAACTTAATGACTCGACTATTCGACCTCTTGCTAACTAAGGGAAGGACTCTACACTACTCGTTTTCTTGAGCTGGCTCCTCGGGATCTTCCTCATCATTTCGGCTTCCTTCTGACTCTTCTTTTGGTGGGGAGGCTGCTGGTGGAGAAGTGCGACGACGCCTGATCGCTCGGCGATCTGGGGAGTCAGGAGTCCATGTATCATTCACGGTGACACACAGTTCATTCCCATCTCCTCTTTCTCTCGCCCTCAAGCAGGCTCGCAGCAATGCCTCCATTTCCTTCAGGGTGTCCCGAATATCCTGAAGCTCTTGCTGACACTCCTGCAGTCGAGTGCTGAGCATAGCAGCATCCTCTAAGCACAAGTCCATGTGCTCATGGGAAGTCCCTTGCTGCATTGGCGAGTACTTGTACTCCGTGGTACCACTCTCACGCTGGAGGACATACATGTACTCAGTCCTGTCCAGGTGGCGACGATAGATGTGACTCTGGCAGGTGATGGCCTCCCAGGTGACATCCTTCTCCGCATCGACCTGTGTCGCTCTACAAGCTGGAGAGCGGTGGATCTTAAGCAGTCGATTTTCGTGTATAATCCTCATCTCTGAACTCCATTCTTCTCTCTTCTCTCGGATGGTCCTGGTGGAGTTATAGTGGATGATTAGCTTGCCCGTATTGCTGGCGGCTTCGAGCATACGTCAAAGACGGCGCAACAAGCCTCCTACTGCCAATCCGTAGGAAAGGTACGTCACCGGACGACTCTCCTCTCTTTCGGCGAGGGCAACTACGGGAACTCTCCCTCCTGTGGACTTGCGAGCGGTGCGAATAGTGCGAACCATCTAAAAACAAAAAGCATTTAAACTTAGGTTAGATAAACTTTTAAACAAAAATCCTATTTTGAATAAAAATTGGGGTAAGATGAAGAAAGTGACTCATCAAATAACACTTTTCAACACACACCTTGTAAAATAGTTTTTTTTTAGAAAATAAGGTCCTTAAATACGTCCATTTCTACCTAGGTCCACGTTCCTACGAGCAACCTTGGCTCTGATACCATTTCTGTCACACCCGGTTTTTCCGAAGAACAACCAAGTGAATATCACATGTATGCCAGGATCATTTTCTCATACATGTGATGACAAATAGTGAAGCATCATTTATTATAAGCCAGGTGTCGATATAAGTAAGTCTTACATAGTAAATGTCTCGATGGACAATAATAAGTTCATCACAAGTAAATAAACTAGCAGCGGAATATTATTCTTTAGGGCTCCGTCACAGGCGTTGCCCAGGGGTCTCCATGAACCTAGAAACCTTCTTCGGGTCCAAAGTCTTGGTCATATACACCACCTCATTATCTTGACCTGAGCAGCAATATAAACCAACAAAATATGCAAGGTTGAGTACCGATGATACTCAGCAAGTGTGGGAAAATTATATCATGCATGGCTAGAACAAGGAGAGGTTGAACTCATGGTTAAAGCACTACGCAAGTAATACCTATCACCTTAGCTTATGGAGCACCTACATTACTACACAGGTGAAATGGTCCCAATCTCCCATCCCCTCATCATAATCCAGTAACCATAACATCATTTCCAATGTTTAGCTCCCCGCTTAACATTCACAACTTTCAAAACCATCAATCCTCTAATCATGAATAAGTCCAAGCCGCCCTTGACCGTGAGCACGGCTGTCATGACAGTTTTGACTCTGCAGAGTTTGTACCACTGTACCCACATGTAGTGATTTCATCCCCCGTTGTCGGGTGGACTAAAAGAACCTCCATTATGCCAGTGGCCACGAAACACATTCACACTTCCCAGGTGTGTAGCCAGGAGATCACTACGAAGCCTTTACAAAGGGATTCTCGACGAGCGTGGGCCCACTGAGGTTTCACCCCTAACAGCATACAAGAGGCTCCAACCCCGCTGCAGTGGCCCCCTCTTGAGCCTTGCGGTTTATATGGTAGTCCAGCTGACACCTATTCCCCGCACCATCCAACACACCCATACTACGCCGGGAATACACCTAATTAATTGGCCAAGCTGCCCCATCTCAGCATGTGGTTGGCACTGTAAAGCCAGGTTACATGCTCCATGAACCGGTCCTTAGGATCCAGGCAAGTACTAAACACAAACCCGAGTCTCGTGCACCCAGCACACAACCAAAACATCCAACTTGCCTTGATCCCTACCTCTACATAACTCACAATATCTCATTCAAGAGTATGGTAAAATAAACTGATGATCTTATGTCCCAAATATCCCATTCTAAGCATGGCTAAGCATATGCATAATAATAAATGACATGATAAAATAAATCCCAACCCAAGCTACAAGGAAACAAGGTAATGCAATTCTAGGGATACATCCTAGCATGGGTTTCATATTTCAATTGACAATGCAAATAATTCTACCTACACATCCTAGTATAGGATCAAAGTGGTCAAGGACACTTGCCTCCTTCTTGCTGCTCTTGAAATGGGTAGTCCTGATCTTGGAAAGGAATAACTTGCTCTTGAGCAGGTTCTATATCATACCACCACACATAGAAAAAGAAAAACAACAATCCATAAGACATAGTTCACACTTCCACTTCATACAAACCACACATTCATATTTATGAAAGTCATTCACCATTATATGTGTTGTGGTTACTCTATGTGTGTTGATTTGTGGCTTGCATACACTTTTAATCATGTATATATGATTCCTACTTTGGTGTTCACATTTATACTTACCTACTATATATATATATGAGTTTCCAATTTAAATAAATTCCTTAGATTTCAACTACTACACCTTTTTAGCTACCAAGTGTGCATGAAAGGTATTTTTCTTCTCCATATGTGTCTTCAGAATTTCTCCCAACCCTAAACTGAATTCTTTGGATTTTAGAAACTCCATTTATCATTTACTAGTTGCTATATTTTCAGATTTATTTTCCTATGCATAAATGTGTACTTTATTATGAAAATAGTAAGACACATCATCTAAACAGAATAGGTTCTGGTCCTAAATAATTTAATAACATATTTTGACCTTTGCCTCTGATATAAAATATTTCACTATTATTTTCCCTATTTTCTAGAACTATTCTTTACTTAAAAATGTGTCCCTAAATGTGAATAATAAATTAAACAGATTCAATTCAGCCCAAAATATATTTTTATCTCACTCCAAAGTTTCCTAAATACTGAGAAAATCTTTAATTTAATTTTGACAATATGTTTGTCTCACTTTTTAATTTTTAAACACTAGCCACATATTCAATTTCCTAAATTAAATACTAAACAGGGCTAAAAAGGTAAACTCACCCCACTACAGGGTCTATAATATTATTTTCAAAATTTCCAGGGGTATAGCTACACTTATCAGAGGGGTTTTTCCTAATTTTTATTAAGTCCAGGGGCTAAAACTGATTTTTAAATGAATTTACATGATTTTCTGAAGTTCCAGGGGCTAGATTAGAAGTTTCCGGGGCTAGCTCTTATTTCCCGAGAACCCCAGGGGGTAGCACGTAAGATTTCCAGTCTTTGTAACGCGGGGCTGACGTGGACCGTCCGATTTTAAACCGACGGCTGAGATTATAACGTCGAACCGGTACGCGGGGATTTAAACCCTACAGTGCGATTTAAAATAAACGGCGCACAAGCGGCCACGTCGCTCTGATCGAACGCGGGCGGCGCACGGCGGCGGGAAGCGGCGATCTTGCCGGAGACTTTCCGATCTTCGAGAATTCTTCCTAGAACTGTGATTTTATGGCATAGATCGGTGGAGGGGAGGTCGGGGATCTCACCTCGGGGGTTTTCTTGAGCTCGGAGGTCCTGGAAGGTGATCGGCGACGAGGTTCGAGGTGAAACCACGGCGAGGCTCGTCGGCGCTGTGTTTACACCGCAAGTCACCGAGTTTTCTGCACCTGCAAGGTTCCCCGGAGGCGGTGGATCAAGACCAGCGAGTTAGATCAGAATTTCCGAGCTTAGATCGGCCAGAATTCACAGGAGAAGTCTCGGTTCTCACCGGAGGAAAATCGGCGGATCGCGTGGGAAAAACAGAACGAGGCCGGGGTTTTTATAGACGGGGAAAGGCGGCGGGGTGGTTTAGATCAAGTCCGCGTCGCCTACGAACAGAATTCAGCGGGGATACACAGAAATCCCAATCGGTTTTGATTCGGGTGAGAGGGAGTCCGGCGCGGTGCGAGGTAGAAGACGAGCTGGTGGGTCCCACCTGTCAGCGGAAGGAAACAGCGCGCGCGGCTGCAGGCTGGTGCGGTTGCTGGGTGGGCCGGCTGGTGGGTTTCGGCCCACTGGCCAGTTTTTTTCTGTTTTCTCTTTTCTTTTTTCTATTTCTTTTCTGATTTGAGTTAAATTTGAATTCCAGTTTGAATTTGAATTTTTGCAAAACATGCAACACGTCCAAAAAATTTTAAATTCCCCTCTTAACATGATTTAGGGTCTTAACAATATTTTTGGGGTGTTACATCCACGCCATCCAGCAACAACCTGGAGAGACGCTGCGCTCCTTCATCCAGCGGTTCTCCCAGGTGCGGAACACCATCCCACATATTCAAAATGCTTCTGTGGTGGTGGCGTTCCGGCAGGGTGTACGGGACAAGAAGATGCTTGAGAAGCTCGCGACCAGAGAGGTCCGCGACGTCTCAGAGCTCTTCAGCCTGGCGGACAAGTGCGCCAGGGCAGCAGAAGGGCGGAACTGGCACTCACTGCCAGCCTCCGAGTCAGGAGGACAGCCCGGATCTGGCGCTGCTTCCCATGGAAGTGGCAAGAAGATCAAGAACCGGGGCGGCGGCAAGATGAAGCCACCGACTGCAGCTCCCGTTGCTGCAGCAGCAGCACCCAGCGGAGCTCGGGGGCCACGCCCCGACAAGAGGTAGCGACAGTCACCAGCTCCAGATGGTGACCAAGGCGAGCCGTGCCCCGTGCACGACACCAGCAGCCATACTGCTGCTGAGTGCCGGGAGATTCAGAAGCTCGTGGAGCGCTTCCGAAAGGGGAAGCAACCGCGTGCTGACGCTCCTCCCTTCCGTCAAAGGGAGGGTAAACAGAAGGTCGACACCCAAGACAACGTCGGCCACCAAGTGGAGTTCCAGGAGCCTCAGCGCGCCGTGAAGGCGGTGCGCAACCATGAGGACTCCAGCTCCAGCGATGACGAGCGCCGGAAGATGCTCTACGTCATCTACGGCGGGTCCGCTGACCCCTCGTACCGAAGCGCGGTTAAGACTCTGCGCCGAGCTGTAGCGTCGGTGGCTCCCCTCCCAAGTGTCGCGCCACACCTCAAGTGGATGGGAAAACCCATCAGCTTCGATGCCACCGACTGCCCCAGGAACATGGCTGGGGTCGGCCAACTACCACTCTTGGTAGCACCCACTATCGCCAACATGAGGATGTACCACGTTCTGGTAGATGGCGGGGCTGGGCTGAACCTCATCAGCCGCGCAGCCTTCTAGAAGCTGCAGATCCCGATGCCCAAGATCACCCCATCGAGCCCGTTCTCAGGGGTAGGGCCGGGACAAGTCGTTCCCTACGGCAACATCAGCCTTCCGGTGACCTTTGGGGCACCGGACAGCTATCAGACAGAGTATATTCTATTCGATGTGGCGGAGATCGACCTCCCCTTCAACGCCATAATCGGCAGGCCAGCCCTGTACCGATTCATGGCAGTAGCCCACTACGGCTACCTTGTCTTGAAGATGCCTACACCAATAGGCGTCCTCAAGATTCGTGGAGACCGCACTACTGCAGTGTCAGCCTTGGAAAAGCTCCAGGCACTTGCAATAGCTCGAGCACCAGCCCCTGGCAGTGCAGAACCGGACCGGCTCCACCCGAGTGCACGCCACCGCGCCTCTACTGCAGCACCCCGCGTGCAACCCCTCGACGAGGGCGACGTCCCCCAGAAGGTCGTCCAAGTTGGCGCCAATGCTGCTCAGACCACCCGGGTAGCCGGGGGCCTGGATAGCAAATAGGAAGGCGTGCTCATCACCTTCCTCCGGCACAACGTCGACGTGTTTGCATGGCAGCCGTCGCAGATGCCAGGGATCCCTAGGGAGGTGATCGAGCACCACATGAATATCTTCCCCGACGCCCGGCCAGTCCAACAGAAGCCTCACAAGCAGTCCATCGAGCGGCAGAACTTCATCCGAGAAGAAATCCAGAAGCTGCTGGACGCTGGCTTCATACGGGAAGTCCACCACCCCCGGTGGTTGGTGAACCCCGTCGTCGTCCCGAAGGCCGGCGGGAAGCTCCGGATGTGCATCGACTACACCGGTCTCAATAAGGCATGTCCCAAAGATCCATTCCCTCTCCATTGAATAGATTAAATAGTAGACTCGACATCAGACTGTGATATGCTATGCTTCCTAGATGCCTACTCGGGTTTCCATCAGATCCCTATGTCTAGAGAAGATGAAGAGCACACTTCCTTCATCACAGTAGATGGCCTGTATTGTTATGTCTGTATGCCTTATGGCTTAAAGAATGCTCTTTCCACCTTTGTTCGTGCAATGCACAAAACCTTTGGTGAGCTAATAAGAGACTTAGTCGAGGTGTATGTCGATGACATCCTTGTCAAGGTCAGGCAGAGTTCATCCTTGTTAGATAACCTGGCCCAAGTCTTTGACAAACTGCGCTCCACGCACACCAAGCTGAACCCCGACAAGTGTGTGTTCGGCGTATCCTCTGGGAAACTCCTAGGATTCCTAGTCTCACACTGAGGAATTGAGGCCAACCCAGAGAAGATCAAGGCCATCGACCTGATGCGGCCCCCCGCCTGCATCAAAGAAGTCCAGAAACTCACGGGATGCCTAGCCGCGCTAAGTCGGTTCATACCGAGGTTAGAAGAGCGAGCGCTCCCCTTCTTTAAGCTCCTGTGCAAATCCGGTCCATTTGTTTGGACCGACGAAGAGGAAGAAGCTTTCCAGGAGTTGAAGCAACTCCTGACGACCCTACCCATCATGGTAGCCCCCGAGCCCGAAGAGCATTTGTTGCTCTACATCGCGGCAACAACTGAAGTGGTGAGCATGGTCCTCGTCGCAGAGCGGCCGGACCACCCGTCACCACAGCCTCCTCCCATAGCAGAAGACAAGCACCACGAGACCCCGGAGGTCCAAGACGACCTCCCGGAGCTCCAAGACAACCTCCCGAAGGTCCAACGGGACCTCCCGGAGCTCCAAGACAACCTCCCGGAGGTCAAACGGGACCTCCCGGAGCTCCGGGGTAACCCCCCGGAGACCAAAAGGAACCTCCCAAGAGGACAAGACGTCCTCCCGAGGGTCCAGGATGACCACCTGGAAAATCAGCGGGATCTCCCGGAGGTCCAAGACGGCCTAGGAGCCTTCGAGTCCCAGCTCCCGGAGGCTCCCCCGGACCCACCTACCTCCGGTTGGCCTGAGCCAATGGATGAGGACATCCCAGGCCCGGAAGCGAGGGTCTGGACCATCCAGAGGCCTGTCTACTACATCAGCGAAGTCCTCCATGACACCAAGACAAGGTACCTAGAGGTCCACAAGCTGCTGTATGCAGTACTCGTGGCATCCAGGAAGCTCCGCCACTACTTTCAAGCCCGTCAGATCTTAGTGGTCACCTCCTACCCGCTGAAGGCGATCCTTCACAGCCCCCACGCGACCGGCAATGTCGCTAAATGGGCAGCAGAACTGGCGGAGTTTGAGCTGGACTTCCTTCCTCACCATACAGTCAAGAGCCAAGCACTGGCTGACTTCGTGGCCGAGTGGACACCTACGAAGGCTAACCCAGGGGGCCATGAAGACGGTGAACCAAAGCCCCGAGCTCCGGTCTTCACTGGGCCTCACTGGACGCTCTTCTTCGACGGCTCCTCACGAAAGCAGGGGGCCGGTGCTGGCGTACTGCTTCTCATGCCATCGGGGGAGCAGTTTGGGTACATGGTGCGTCTCAATTTCAAGGCAACCAATAACATGGCAGAGTATGAAGCACTCATCTTTGGCCTAAAGACAACCCTGTCTCTGGGCGCTCGCCAGTTGTTGGCACAGGGCGACTCCTAGCTAGTCATCAAGCAAGTTAAGGGTGAATGCTCCTGCAATGACCCACAGCTAGCTGCTTATCTGCTCCACGTGCAGATGTTGGAGAAAGACTTCCTCGCCTTGGACCTGCGCCATATACCGCGCGCTGGCAATGCCGCAGCTGACGACCTCTCAATGAAGGCCTCCACCGTTGCCCCTGTGCCCGAAGAAGTCTTCGAGAGGACGTTGCTGCGGCTCACAGCTTGGCCTGCCGAGCCGGGCGAAGGGGGCTGGACCAGCACCTCGAAGCTGGCGGTCCCGACGGCCCTGCAGCCATGGACGCTGCCAAGGATCGTAAGCGTCACTAGGGACTCCGTGCAACCCAGCGCTCAAGATCCAGAAGCTTAGGCCAGACCCGATGCATGGATCACGGAGATCCGGGACTACTTGAAAGACAACATCCTCTCTGATCAACGTGTATCCGCTGAACGGATCGTGCGCAGGGCTAAGAGGTACGTGCTGGTAGAAGGGGATCTCTACCGGCGTGGCACCAACCACGTCCTATTGCGGTGCATAACCCAGGGGGAAGGCTGCGACTTGCTCGCTGAGATCCATGGAGGCGAATGTGGGAGTCACTCTTCCTCACACACGCTCATCGGTAAAGCCTTCCGGCATGGCTTCTACTGGCCGATAGCACTCCAGGATGCTGTCAAGCTGGTCGAGAGCTGCAAGGCGTGCCAGTTCCACGCCAAGCAGATCCACATACCAGATCAGGCGGTTCAGATGATCCCGCCCTCGTGGCCGTTCGCCGTATGGGGGTTGGACATCCTGGGACCATTCCCCAAAGCCGTCGGGGGATTCCGGTACCTCTACGTCGCTATCGACAAGTTCACCAAGTGGCCGTCGTCACCATCAACAAGCAATCTGTAGTAAAGTTCATCAAGTCGATCGTCTGCCGGTTCGGGGTCCCGAACAGAATCATCACCGACAATGGGACCCAGTTCACCAGCGCAGCGTTCCAAGAATACTGTGAAGACCTCGGCATCCAGGTGTGCTATGCCTCCGTTGCTCACCCAAAGAGCAATGGGCAAGTTGAGAGGGCCAACGCCGAGATTCTTCGGGGCCTCAAGACTCGCACCTATGCCGGCTTGAAGAAACATGGCGCCAAGTGGGTGGACGAGCTTCCGAGTACACTATGGGCTAACCGAACATCCTAGTGCCGGGCCACCGGAGAGACACCCTTCTTCATGGTGTATGGGACCGAGGCTGTGCTTCCCCCAGCGATCACCATGGGGTCCCTCCGTGTCCGAGCTTATGACGAAGCCGCGCAGGACAACCTCCGGCGTGAAGACATCGACCTTGTCGACGAGGCTCAATTACATGCAGCACTCCGCAACGCACGGTACCGACAAGCGCTTTGGCGCTACCATCAAAGGTCTGTGCGTGTCCGAGAGCTACAGGAAGGCAACCTGGTGTTGCGGCGCATACTTTCTCGCGAAGGGACCGACAAACTCTCCCCCAGCTGGGAAGGTCCCTTCCGAGTCACGAAAGTTTGCCGCCCCGGGTGCGTACGCCTTTCCACCGAGGATGCGGATCCGCTCCCGAACCCTTGGAACATAGAACACCTCCGTAAGTTCTACCCCTAGAGCAATAATAGGACAGTCTCTTCTTTCTGTAATAGATTCCATAGAGTCTAGGAACAGCGCTCGGAGCATCTAAGTCTCAGGGGACGGTCCAGGACTACGTTCAGCTTGGACTGATTCCGACCCTAAGCGCGTAGAGTCTTGCTTCCCTTCTTAATGGGGCGGGTCGTTGCCTCCATGTTTAGCCTGCCTTCCTCCTATAGAAATTTATATAGAAAGAAACCTGTCCTGCTTTGCTCTTCTCTTGTGCTCATTTAAATTACGTATTAATTTTTATGACCGCACTTCCTGTGTATGCTCACCATGCACTCAGCTTCCTTTTCCCATTCTCACCCCTAGTCGGCATTTGCTATCCTACTGTCGGTACCCGCGATATGGGGTACCGCCGCGCACAGGGGAAAATGTCTAAGGATCTCGCCCTTCTCCACAGGGAGAGCTCCGAAGGCGCCACGTGTCCCGCGGGCCGGACCTCCCCCTCCTCAGAGAAGAGCTCCGGGCCCACCACGTGGCCGACAGAAGCCGTACCTCCCCCCCTCCGCGGGGAGAGGTCCAAAGGCTCCACGTGTCCCGCGGGGCCGGACCTCCGTCTCCTCAGAGGAGAGCTCCGGGCCCGCCACATGTCCAAGCGGGACAGCGCTGCCTGCCCCCGTGCGGTAGGCAGCAGGCGTAAAGACGCACCTTACCTTGCCCGTACAAGGTATTCAAGGCCCGCGCCTTCCCAAGACGCGAAGACGCGGAGCACGCCTCTGTCAGGTGCCGTTGCGCCCAGTCGCATCACAGACTGGCGCGCAGTGTCAGAACCTGCCAGCCAATTAACACAGCGACAAGACATCCCCTGCCGCCCCCGCCGTCATCAACCACTACGACTAGCATGCGGCATGGGCAGGGCGGCAGAACAAAGACTCGGAAGCCTTCGCCAGAGACAACTACCAACATAACTGCGGATACGATAGTCAGCAGGAAATCTCCCCGGGACCACCTGTCGGGTCCCGGGCCCCCCTTGTAAGCCACACGAGCCTTGGACTATAAAAGGCTCGGGTAGGCAACGTTAGCAAGGGTTCGCACTCCAGCAACTCACACCCTAGGCATAACTCACCCTCAAGCTCAGGACTCCGGTTCTGAGCGACAAGCAATACAGCGAGCACCTCTGCTCACCGTGGACGTAGGGTTTTACGCTCCGGCGGCCCGAACCGCGTAAAACTCGCCGTGCCAAGCTCCTCCCTCACTCGTCCCATACGCTGAAGCTCTCCGCAAGTGACTAGCCCCTCCGAAAAAGAACCTCCGCGGGCTGCCCAGAGCAGGTCCAGGGGAAGTGTCGACCACACACTTCGACACCTACCGAAGACGGTCGCGTTTAAGGCACCTGCCGATGGCCAGGAGGCCTCGAGCCCCCGGCACTTCGCGCACTGAAGTACCCAAGCCCCATATACCGGATCAGGATCGTAAGCCAAATAAGACTATGAGATAGGGAAGGGGGAGCCCCAAGGAGAATTACGTTTCCCTTACTTGTGTGCAGGACCTCCCGGCCTTAGCTCCCCCACAGGAGTATGGTAGGTGCGACCAAACAATTGGCCACACCTACCAGGGGGCCACTACGGGACCGCGCAAGATCGGAGCTCCAGCGCAACCGGCTGTGTCGCTGACACGCACGCCGACGGTTGACGGACAGACGGCGGATTCAAGCTCCACCAGGCTTCCGTCGACGGACCTGAGGACTGAGCTGGAACGATGCCACTTGGGCCAAGACGCCCGAGTGTTCCTCGATCGACGACGAGAAAGGCGTCGCAGCCAAGAGGCCGGCATTAGCATGACGCCTGCCTCAACCCCGCCTGAGGCGCAGACTTTCGCCACGCGAACTCTGCCCCAGGCATACGCCACGCAGCATATGCCACAGCCATATGCCCTGCAAACGGCGCCCCCGGTCTATGGCGCAGCCTTGCCCATACCGGGGTGCACTGTGCCAGCAGCGAACCAAGCGTTCGTGGCACCAACGCCTGCAGCAACAGGGGCAGGATGTGCGGCCCTGGCGCCCCACCTTCGCTTCGCGAGGTGGCCGCGCAAGTTTCGGCCGCACCTGCCTGAGAAGTACGATGGCAGCGTCAACCCAGCGGAGTTCCTCCAGATCTACTCCACCGCCGTACTTGCCGCAGGAGGGGATGAGGCCGTCATGGCCAACTACTTCCCCGTCGCCTTGACCGGCCCAGCACGGTCTTGGCTCCCGATCCTTCCCCAGGGTTCCATAACTTCCTTGGGAGAGCTCTGCCTGCAGTTCATTGCTAACTTCGGCAGTTCCTACACCCGTCCTGGCAAGGAACTTGACCTCCACGCCATCAAACAACAACCTTGGGAATCACTGCGCTCCTTCATCCAGCGGTTCTCCCTGGTACGCAACACCATCCTGCACATTCAAAGTGCTTCTGTGGTGGTGGCGTCCCGGCAGGGTGTCCGGGATGAGAAGATGCTTGAGAAGCTCGCGACCAGAGAGGTCCGCGATGTCTCCGAGCTCTTTAGCCTGGCGGACAAGTGCGCCAGAGCAGCCGAAGGGCGGAACTGGCACTCACTGCCAGCCTCCGAGTTAGGGGGACAGCCCGGATCTGGCGCTGCTTCCTATGGAGGCGGCAAGAAGGCCAAAAACCGGGGGAGTGGCAAGATGAAGTCATCAGCCGCGGCTCCCGTTGCCGCAGCAGCGGCACCCAGTGGACCTCGGGGTCCGTGCCCCGACAAAAGGCAGCGACAGTCACCAGCCCCAGATGGTGACCAAGGCGAGCTATACCCCGTGCATGGCACCAACAATCATACTGCTGCCAAGTGCTGGGACATCCAGAGGCTCGCAGAGCGCTTCCGCAAAGGGAGGTAGCTGAGAGCTGATGCTCCGCCCCTCCCTCAGAGGGGGGGCAAGCAGAAGGTCGACGCCTCAGTCAGCGTCGACCACCAGGTGGGGTTTCAGGAGCCTCAGCGCGTCATAAAGACGGTGCACAATGGTGAGGACTCCAGCTCCGATGACGACGAGCTGGGGCAGTAGCCGACTGTGGCTACCCCGAAAAGTCAGTGGAGGCTGCACTGCTGCGATGTCAACCTTGGAGAAGCTCCAAGAAGTCGCAGCAGCCCAAGCACCACCCCCGACGGTGCAGAACCGGGCCAGCTCCACCCGAGAGCACGCCTCTGTGCCTCGGCCGTACCTCCTGGGGGCCGCCCAGGGTCTGTCAACCTCTTGAAGGCCTTAGCCAGAAGGGGAAAGACGCCTTGGGTCTCCCAAGAAGAGTCCGGGTTCTCCTACCCCTTGAAGGCCTTAGACAGAAGGGGAGGGTACCCCGGGGCTCCCAGGAGAAGCCGCACAGGACCTGATCCAGGGTGAAGATGACGACCTCATCGACGAGGCCCGGCTGCAGGTGACACTCCACAACGCACGGTCTCGGCTGGTGCTCTAGCACTACCGCCAAAGGACCAAACGCGTCAGGGACTTGCAAGAAGGCAACCTGGTGCCGCGGCACACACTTTCCCGCGAAGGACCTATAAACTCTCCCCCAACCGGGAAGGTCCCTTCCGAGTCACGAAAGTTGCCGTCCCAGGTACACATGCCTTTCAATCAAGTATGGGATCCGTTCCCAAACCCTTGGCATGGAACAACACTGTAAGTCCTACCCCCTGAGAGTTAGTAGAACAGGGCCATACCCTTCTGTAATAAATCCCATAGAGTCTAGGAACAGCGCATGGGGCAGCTAAGCCTCAGGGGATGGTCCAGGACTACGTCGAGCTTGGCCTGGTTCCGACCCTAAGCGCGTAGAGTCTTGCTTCCCTTCTTAATGAGGCGGGTCGTTGCCTCCATGTACAGCCTGACTTCCCCCTATGGGCATTTACACAGAAACTTGTTCTACTTCGCTTTCTCTCATGTGCTCATTTAAATTACACATTAATTTTTATGATCGCACTCTCTATGTATGCTCACCGTACATTTAGCTCCCTCTCTCCCGCGCTCATCCATAGTCAGAATTTGCTATCCTATCGAAGGCGGTTGCGCTTGAGGCACCTGGCGATGGCCAGGTGGGCCTCTCGGGCCTCCCCCAGTCAGGTGTTGCGTGTGCCAGTTGGTCACCTACAGGAAAGGCCTGCGCCGTGCATGGGGGGTCCAGGGTGCGTATCCCGCTTAGCCGGCTCTGTACCCAAAGCGTGCGCACCCTGCCCTCCGGAGGTCCAGGGGAGTACAGCCGCTTTGCCTGGTTCCGTACCCAAATCCTGTGCACTCTACTTCCCCAGCGCACGGTCCGGTACTAGGGATCGGACGGTCGTACCCGGACCTTGGAGGGAGCCGGAGCCCCGGTGCCTCGCGCACAGAATTGCCCAAGCCCCGTATACCGGACTAGGACCGTAAGCCGAATAAGACTAAGAGATGGGGAGGGGAGGACCACCCGAGGAGAATTACGTTTCCTCTATCTGTGTGCAGGACCTCCAGGTTACAGCAACGGAGGCTGCATGAGGCGGGGGGGCATGGAGCTACCGACTACTCCAGCACAGGACCGGAAGGTCCGGATTCCGCCCCTTCAACAGGGGCGAGGCCCGAAGGCCCCACGTGTCTAGCGGGGCCGGAGCTCCCGCCTCCCCAGGGGGGGGGCTCCGGACCCGCCACGTGGCTGGCAGAAGCCGGACCTCCCCCTCTGGGGGGGGGCTCCGAAGGCCCCACGTGTCCAGCGGGGCCGGAGCTCCCGCCTCCTCAGAAGGGGCTCCGGACCCGCCGTGTGGCCGGCAGAAGCCAGACCTCCCTCTCCGGGGGGAGCTCAGAAGGCTCCACATGTCCCACGGGGCCGGACCTCCTTCTCCTTAGAAGGGAGCACCAGGCCCGCCACGTGGCCGGCAGATCCGGACCTCCCCATCCTCATGGGGCGAGCTCCGAAGACCTCCGGGGCCCTTAATACAGTAAGGACCCGGGGAAGGTGTCTGTGCAGAGCTTCAAGATTGGTGAAGGCCTCTGAGTACCTTGTGGAGCTAAGGGCTCGACCAGGCAAAACTAAGAAGAAGACAAAAAGCATCACAGGCACAAACATTCAAGAGAGTCTATTTATCCATGGCTCCATGAGCTGGACTACAGACTCAATAAAAAGAAAGAAGCAAGTCCTAGGGTCCTCTTGGCTCACGCCGGAACCTAGAGGCTACAAGGGCGGCCACATCCCCGACTTCGGCCCTGGCAGTCTCCTCCCACTCCGTGGCAGGGCCCTCTCTCGCTGGCTCCAGTGAGAAAGAAGGGTCCCGACTCCTGAAGCATGCCAACACATGTGTGGAAACCTCCAAGGCCAGGCCCCGTCCCTCTGCCTCAAGCTCGCTGGCAACCACTGAGTCTAGCCTGTTCATCTTGGCGCTGATTGACTCCAGCGCGGGGATCACCTCGGCCACCTTCAGTGCAGGAGCCGCTGCCTTCACCGGGCTGAAGCCAAGGGGGACCAAGGCGGACCCCGCCTGATCGACGAAGCTCGAGACCGCACGCGCCTCGGATGACCGCAAGGACAAGAGCTCCTCTACCTCGCGGCGGGCCGCCTGCAGGGCGTCGTGGTTTCCCTCGGAGAATTCCTTCTCCTTGACCGCCAGGGAGCTTTCCTGAAGGTGGAGAGTCTGGGCGAGCCGCTCCAACTCAGAAGCCCGAAAGTCGGCAGCCAACTCCCGATCCAGGATCGCCTGGCGTTCGCGGGAGACCTGTTCCTCCCTCGTGGCAAGGTCTTCCTTTCGGGCATCTAGCTCCCTGGCCCGAGCTCGCAGGTCGTCCTCGCCCGCTGCCAGCCGCGCGGCGACCCTCTCCGCCTCGGCTGCCGTGGAATGCTCCTGGTCATCAACGGCGCGCTTATGGCGCTCCAGCCTCTGCCGTATCTACTCCACGGCAGAGAGGCTCTCCTCGGCCTGGGCATGTGCCTCAAGGGCCTCCCTGTGGAGCCGCCGCGTTTCGGCGTCCAGACGGTCGACAGCCCGCTTGTGCCGGTTGAGGAGCGCTTCCATGAAGTCAAGTGACTCCCACCTGGAATCGAGCTCGCCCTTGACCTCCGCGGTCCGCTCCTGCAAAAGGTTCCCCCAGGTGAGGAGGCAATCCCTCTCAACCGTCTGCTCCTGTTGCTCACGTCCAAGCGCGGCCAAGACCTGCCGGACGCTCGCATGGGCGACCACAAAGGCATCCGCCAGGGGCCGTGGGGCAGCAGAGGCCGGAGCGGCACCTCGGACCTCCTCCATCACATCATCCTCAAGAAAAGGCGATGCGCCAGGGACCGGGATGAGACGCCGGTCAGGAGAAGCCGGCACCGGGACTTCGACAGCCGGACCCACCGAACTCTCACTAACAGCTGGCTCCTCAGCCCGTAGAGAGGGACGAGTGGGGGAAGTCGACGCTGAAATAGAAGCCGGGCCGCCTGGTATAGGGCCAACCTGCGCTGGCATGGGGGCCGCAGCAGCCGTCTTGGCAGGAGGAGATGACACTGCCACGGAACCCGGGCATACCGGAGCAGAAGGAACTCGCGCTGGCTTGGGGGCCGCGGCAGCTGTCCTGGTTTCCGAGCGCAACGGCGTAGACTCCCCATCAGTCGGGGACGGCCGAGAAACTCGAACACTCCAACGGGCCCTGAACCCCGACTTCCGAGCCGGGGTAGGACTACCAGAGCTCGCCGTTGCCGCCGACGGCCGCACCGCAGTCACCTGGACTGACGGAGCAGGGGACGCTCCAGAAGTTCCCCTCAACGCATCAGCAGATTCCCCGGAGACTCCACCACCTGAGGAAGGAGGACGCGACGTCCGGGAACCTCCGGCCTGCTGTCGCTTAATAGGAGTCCCGTCGGAATGATCAGCCCGGGACCTCTTTGTGTTGCCACCGGATGGAGTGCCATCTCCAGAAGCAGGAGGTACAGACACCCTGGATCCCCGACTTGGCACAGATGCTGCCACCGGAGGAGATCGAGCGCGTTTCTTCTCTAGGGGCGGGTTGCAAGCCATGGCGAGGGAGGGCTCAAAGACAGGAAGACAAAGGCACAAGAGTCCAAGGAAAAGCGCTGGGAAGTGCGAAGGGAAGTCGCAATGCGGGTAAGATCCCCTCTTAAAACTTCACAGGTGCAATTCCAAGCGATTCGAAACTCTTCGAATACACCCCATGGGCAACCGCTTCGACTCCAAGACTGAGCGCCGATGACAGGTGGGCCCAAGCCGCCCAGCTGAAGCGGTGGGTCAAGGAGTCAGTCTGCCAAGAAGACGAGCTGGCAAGGCGCTTCGGCGGTTCCCAAAGAAAGCGTCGCAACGTGCAGAAGTGGCAGCCTTGGGAACCACCGCAGTAAAAGCAACCATCAAGTGGGCGTACGCTCCCACGATCCCGTGACTGTTCGTGCTCCAGCAGCGGTCAATGCGGGACTTAGAGAAAGTGCGCGGAGCAGGAGAGACGGAGGCCCCACCTCGGGCTTGCTATTTCCCCCGAGATGGGCCCGGGGGCCACTGTCGGTATCCGTGATACGGGGTACCCCCACGCACAGGGGAAAATGGCTAAGGATCTCGCCCTTCTCCATAGGGAGAGCTCTGAAGGCGCCACGTGTCCCGCGGGGCCAGACCTCCCCCTTCTCAGAGGAGAGCTCCGGGCACGCCACGTGGCCGACAGAAGCCGGACCTCCCCCCCTCCCCCCGCGAGGAGAGGTCCAAAGGCTCCACGTGTCCCGCGGGGATGGACCTCCATCTCCTTAGAGGAGAGCTCCGGGCCCGCCACGTGTCCAAGCGGGACAGCGCTGCCTGCCCCCGCGCGGTAGGCAGCAGGCGTAAAGACGCACCTTACCTTGCCCGTACAAGGTATTCAAGGCCCGCGCCTTCCCAAGACGCGAAGACGCGGAGCACGCCTCTGTCAGGTGCCGTAGCGCCTAATCGCCTCACAGACTGGCGCGCAGTGTCAGAACCTGCCAGCCAATAAACACAGCGACAAGACATCCCCTGCCGCCCCCGCCATCATCAACCACTACGACTAGCATGCGGCATGGGCAGGGCGGCAGAACGAAGACTCGGAGGCCTTCGCCAGAGACAACTACCAACATAACTGCGGATACGATAGTCGGCAGGAAATCTCCCCGGGACCACCTGTCGGGTTCCGGGCCCCCCTTGTAAGCCACACAAACCTTGGACTATAAAAGGCCCGGGTAGGCAACGTTAGCAAGGGTTCGCACTCCAGCAACTCACCCCTAGGCATAACTCACCCTCAAGCTCAGGACTCTGGTTCTGAGCGACAAGCAATACAGAGAGCACCTCTGCTCACTGTGGACGTAGGGTTTTACGCTCCGGCGGCCCGAACCACGTAAAACTCGCCGTGTCAAGCTCCTCCCTCACTCGTCCCATACGCTGAAGCTCTCCGCAAGCGACTAGCCCCTCTGAAAAAGAACCTCCGCGGGCTGCCCAGAGCAGGTCTGGGGGAAGTGTCGACCACACACTTCGACACCTACCGAAGACGGTCGCGTTTGAGGCACCTGCCGATGGCCAGGGGGCCTCGAGCCCCCGACACTTCGCGCACTGAAGTACCCAAGCCCCGTATACCGGATCAGGATCGTAAGCCAAATAAGACTATGAGATAGGGAAGGAGGAGCCCCAAGGAGAATTACGTTTCCCTTACTTCTGTGCAGGACCTCCCGACCTTAGCTCCCCCGCAGGAGTATGGTAGGTGCGACCAAACAATTGGCCACACTACCAGGGGGCCACTACGGGACCGCGCAAGATCGGAGCTCCAAAGCAAGACCGAAGGATCCGGACCTCGCCCCTCCGCAGGGGCAGGCTCCGGAGGCCCCACGTGTACGGCGGGGCCGGAGCCCTCCTCTCCTCAGAGGGAAGATCCGGGCCCGCCACGTGGCCGGCGGAGCTGGGCCTCGCCCCTCCGTGGGGAGAGCTCCGGAAGCTCCACGTGTCCCGCGGGGCTGGACCTCCCTCTCCTCAGCGGAGAGCTCCGGGCCCGCCACGTGGCCAGCAGAAGTCTGACCTCCCCCCGCTCCGCGGGGTGAGCTCTGAAGGCCCCACGTGTCCCACGGGGTCGGACCTCCATCTTCTCACATGAGAGCCCCGGGCCCGCCACGTGGCCGGCGGATCTGGACCTCCCCGTTCTCACGGGGCGAGCTCCGAAGATCGTTTGGGCCCTTAATACAATAAGGACCCGGGAAGGTGTCTGTACAAGACTTCAAGGTTGGTGAAGACCTCTGAGTACCTTGCGGAGCTAAGGACTCGGCCAGGCCAAGCCAAGGAGAAGATAAAAATATACAGGCACGGAAAATAACAAGAGTATATTCATTCAAGGCTCCACGAGCTGGACTACAGACTCAATGAAAGAAAAATAAAAGATGCAAGCCCTAGGATTCCCCTGGCTCGCACCGGAACCTTGAGGCTACGAGGGTGGCCACGTCCCCGACTTCAGCGCTGGCGGCTTCCTCCCGTTCCGCGGCGGGGCCCTGACTCACTGGCTCCAGTGAGAAGGAGGGATCCCGGCTCCGGAAGCACGCCAACACGTGTGTATCAACCTCCATTGCCAGGCCCCGTCCCTCTGCCTCGAGCTCGCCGGCGACCACCGCCTCAAGCCTATTCAGCTTGGCGCTGATAGACTCGAGCGCGGGGATCACCTTGGTCACCTTCTACGCCGGGGCCGCTGCCTTCACCGGGCTAAAGCCAAGAGGGACCAGAGCGGATCCCGCCTGGTCGGCGAAGTTCAAGACCGCCTGGACCTCAGAGGACCGCGAGGCCAGGAGCTCCTCCACCTCGCGGCGGGCTGCCAGCTAGGCGTCAAGGCTCCCCTCGGAGAATTCCTTCTCCTTGGTGGCCAGCGAACTCTCCCGAAGCTGGAGGCGCTGGGCAAGCTGGACCAACTCCGAAGCCCGGAAGTCGGCTGCCAGCTCCTTGTCCAGGGCCGCCTGGTGCTTCTGGGAGACCTGCTCCTCCCTTGCGACTAGGTCTGCCTTCTGGGTCTCCAGCTCCTTGGCACGAGCCCTCAGGTCGCCTTCGCCAGTCGCCAGCCGTGCGGCGATCTTCTCCGCCTCGGCCGCCGCAGGGAGCTCCTGGTCCGCGACGGCGTGCTAATGGCGCTCCAGCTTCAGACGCCGATCCTCCAAAGCGGAGAGACGCTCATCGGCCTTAGCGTGAGACTCGCGGGCCTCCTGGTGGAGCCGCCGAGTCTCGGAGTCCAGACGGTCGACGGCCCTCTTCTGACGGTCAAGGAGCACCTCCATGACGTCGAGCGATGCCCGCCTCGAGTCAAGCTCCTCCCTGACCTCCTCAGTTTGCTCCCTCAAAAGGCGCCCCCAGGTGAGGAGGCGATCCCTCTCACCTACCTTCTCCTCCCGCTCGTGGCCGAGCGCGGCCAAAACCTGCCGGACGCTCGTCTGGGCGAGCACGAGGGCGTCTGCCAGGGGCAGCGGGGCGGTAGAGGCCGGAGCGGCACCCCCGACCTCCTCCATCACGTCGTCTTCGAGAGAAGTCGACGCTCCGGCAACTGGGATAAGGCGCCGATCAGGAGAAGCCGGCACTGGGACAGGCTCGCTCCCGGTGCACCCTGGTTCGCTGTCCGCCGTAAGGCCCGTAGCAGCCTCTCCCGCTCCGGCAACAGGGGGCGGGACATTGACAGCCGGTCCCACCGAACCCTCAGTGACAGCCAGCTCCCGAGCCGGTGAAGGGGGGTGAATGGGAGGAGTCGCCACTGCCACAAGAGCCTGGCCGACTGACACAGAAGGAACTTGCGCTGGCTTGGGGGCCGCTGCGACCGTTTTGGCTTTCGAGCACTGCGGCGCGGATCCCCCGTCAATCGAGGATGGCTGGGAAACGGGAGCGTTACCGGCACTCGAGGAGTCCCTGCAAACATGGGAAACTCCTGGGTTAGGAAAAGAAGAAGACAATACAGGCTCTAGAATTCGGTAGGCGTCGCTTACCGAGAGACATGAGCGCTCCAATGGGCTCTGAACCCCGGCTTCCGAGCCAGGGTAGGTCCACTAGAGCTCGCCGTCGCCACCGACGGCTACCCCGCAATTGCCCAGACTGACGGAGCAGGGGATGCTTCTGAGGCCCCCCTGGACGTTGATCCGCCTCCCGAGGCCCGGGGCGCCTGAGTTCTTGACTCGCCCCTAGGCATCGACGCACCAGCACCCCCCCTTGAGGCTCCGCCTCCTGAGGAAGGAGGACGCGACGTCCGGGAACTATCAGCCCGTCGACACTTGAGAGGAGTCCCATCGGGATGGTGACCCCAAGGCCTCTTGGAGTCGCCGCCAGACGGGGCGCCATCTCCAGAAGCCGGACGCGCAGACGCCCTGGATCCTTGACTTGGCGGAAACGCCGCCGCCGGAGGAGACCGACCACGCTTCTTCTCTGGAGGCAGGTTGGAGGCCATGGCAGGAAAAAGCTCAAGGACAGGGAAGACAAGGGCGCCAGAACTCAAGGAAGATGCAAGCGCTGGGAAGTGCGAAGGGAAGCCGCGATGCGGGTAAGATCCCCTTTTAAACTTCCCAGGCGCGATTCAAAGTGATTCGAAACTCTTCGAATACGCCGCTTGGACAACCGCTTCGGCTCCAAGACCAAGCGTCGATGACAAGTGGACCCAAGCCGTCCAGCTGAAGCAGTGGGCCAAGAAGTCAGTCTCCCAAGGAGACGAGCCGGCAAGACGCTTCCGCGGTTCCCGAAAAGGCGTTGCGACGTGCAGAAGTGGCAGCCTTGGGAACCGCCGTAGTAAAAGCAGCCATCAAGTGGGGCACATGCTCCCACTATCCCGCGACTGTTGGTGCTCCGGCAACGGTCAATGCGGGTCTTAGAGAAGATGCGCGGGGCGGAGGAGACTGGGGCCCCACCTCGGGCTCGCTATCTCCCCCGAGATGGGCCCGGGGGCCACTGGCGGTACCCTCAATACGGGGTTCCCCCGCACACAAGGGAAAAATGCCTAAGGACCTCGCCCTTCTCCGCAGGTGGAGCTCCGAAGGCGCCATGTGTCCAGCGGGCCGGACCTCCCTCTCCTCAAAGGAGAGCTCCGGACCCGCCACGTGGCCAACTGAACCGGATCTCCCCCCTCCGTGGGGAGAGCTCTGGAGGCTCCACGTGTCCCATGGGGCCGGACCTCCCTCTCCTCAGAGGAGAGGTCCAGGCCCGCCACGTGGCTAGCTGAAGCAAGACCTCCCCCCTCCGCAGGGAGAGCTCCGAAGGCTCCATGTGTCCCGCAGGGCTGGACCCCCCTCTCCCCAGAGGAGAGCTCCAGGCCCGCCACGTGGCCAGCAGAGCAGCACTGCCTGCCCCCGCGCGGTAGGCAGCAAGAGTAAAGACGCGCCATACCTTGCCCGTACAAGGTATTCAAGACCCGCGCCTTCCCAAGGCGCGGAGACGCGGAGCACGCCTCTGTCGGGTGCCGTTGCGCCCAGTCACATCGTAGACTGGCGCGCCGCGTCAGAGCCTGCCCGCCAATAAACACAGTGACAAGACATCCCCTGCCGCCCCTGCCATCATCAACCACTACGACTAGCTTGCGGCATGGGCAGGGCGGTAGAATGAAGACTCGGAAGCACTCGCCAGGGACAACTACCGGCATAACTGCAGATACGGTAGATGGCAGGCAATCTCCATGGGACCACCTGTCGGGTCCCGGGCCCACCTTGTAAGCCACTCAAGCCTTGGACTATAAAAGGCTCGGGTAGGCAACATTAGCGAGGGTTCGCCTCTTACACACTCTCGCACCCTAGCGGTTCGACTCATCCTCAAGCTCAGGACTCCGGTTCTGAGCAGCAAGCAATACAACGAGCAACTCTGCTCACCGTGGACGTAGGGTTTTACGCTCCGGCGGCTTGAACCACGTAAAAATCCCCGTGTCAAGCTTCTCCCTCAATCGTCTCTAACGCTGAAGCTCTCCGTGAGTGACTAGCCCCTCTGAAAAAGAACCTCCGCGGGCTGCCCAGAGCAGGTCCGGGGGAAGTGTCGACTACACACTTCGACAGGTGGATATCTATATGGTTTGATATTCACCGGGCTTGCTCCAGGAATAAGAGGTATGGTGTGATCATAAGCTCTGCTCGGAGGTAATCCAGATGGAGGCTACAAAATGATGATAAAGTCTTCCAAAATTTGCCTAATCTCTGGAGCAAGGTCTGAGGGAATAGTTGGGACATCAGTTGAGAGTGCAGATAATATTTGGATAACTGTGTTAGGAGGCAATTCTGGTAATAACACTTGAAGCAATGCAGTTGATCCTTTGTATCGAATAGACATCCATTTCTGGCCCCTCCCGTTGTATTTTCATAGGGCTAATGCTTCCAACCAATCCATGCCAATAATCAAGTCATAACAGTGGTGGGCAATGATTTTGAGGTTGTAAGTGAATTGATAGCTCTGAACAAACCATGATGCCTTGATTGGAATTGCTAGGGTTGATATACTAGAGAGCTTGGCGGCCACAGTAGAGCTTAGAAAGGAATGTGAACTCCCACTATCAATGAGAATCAATATTATCAATATCCTCAATAGATCAGCGGATCTTCATAGTTTAGACAAGGCCAAAAATAATTGGTTGTCACTGGAAGTATCCGGGATATCAGGCTGGGGGTCTTCAATATTCAGGATTTCTCAAATCCCTTGCACAGCGTGAAGTTGGACTGCAGAGGAGCGTTTGTGGCCTTTATGAAACTTTTCAGAACAAATTTTCCATAGACCCTCTGCCATTCTATATGCTTTGAGGGCTTCCAACTTGTCCGTAGATGATGGAGAATGAACTTGCTCTGTCACTCTGCGGTTGTCGGTATTGGATATTGCAAGGAGCCTGTCCGACCGAGGAGGAGGCAATAGTGAAAGGGTACCTCGAAATGAAGGCCTCCCAGAATTGTGAAAATCCCAGGAACTAGACATCGAATTCTCAGTTCTCCTGATATCCCTTCTTTTTACAGGATCCAAAGCTTCCTCCTGCAGAGAAGCATGTACACAAGCCGTGTCCAAATCGGAGGGACGTTGAACTAAGATAGTAGCACGTATATCATCTCGAAGACCATCAATAAAACGAGTAGTACAATATAATGGATCAGTATTGGGTTCATAAGCTTGCAACTGATCAACTAGTTCAGAAAACTGGTCAACGTATTCTGAGACAAAGCCTGTTTGTCAGATATGAAATAATTTCCTAATCAAATTTCATGATGATCCCGACCAAAACGATCCATGACTAAAGAACAGAAGGAATGCCCGTCTAAATACTTGAGTTTATGTTCTACAGAATGCAGCCAACGAGCAGGGGCGCCCTCAAAGTGCAGGGAAGCAATTTTAATCCGCAAACTGGGATCTACTGCATACATGTCGAAGTAGTTTTCACAGCGGGATCTCCATAATTTGGGACTATTGCCATCGAACTTAGGAAATTGTAATTTAGGTAATGAACCCCGATGCATCGAAGGTTGAGGTGATTGGCGACCAGATGAAGGCCCAAGAGGACGATGGGAACAAGAAAAGTCTGGATTGGCCATACCCTTGACAGAAACACACACTCCCGAATCCTGCATCATGCTGAGTCGAATCGAAGCGTTGAGCGTCGGGTATGTCGCCGATAATTCCCACTTGAGGACGATCCACCAGAAACTCGCCGCCGAAAGAACCCTGGTGCAGTGCGTCGCGCTCAAAGAACTTGTTGAGCTTGGACACCTCCAGCTTGACAGCGGTGACGAAGGCTTCGATCTCTGGTTTCCACGCCCCGAAACTTTTGTCGAATTTTTCTGCCGATGACTCGAGCACAGCGATGCGCTCGTTCTGCTATTGCTCCAACGCGGAGAACTCAGCGAACCACTTGTCTATGGCTTCAGATTGCTCGGAGAACCCACAGGCTATCTTGGAACGCACTTGCTTCATCAGTTCTTCGATGAGGAGCTTGGTGTTTGGATCCATCGCACCGAGATGCTTCTGGCGACGGGTGAAGTGGCCATGCGCCTCCAGTTCGGCAGGAAGGTGGAATCTGATACCAGTTGTTAGCCCGGGCCGATGGAGAAGAGGGGAAGAGGAAAGGGGATCGGCGAGGAAGAAGATAGGTGGAACAGTGTCGATCTATTTCTGTTCAACCTCTTTCAGTGTTCGGTTACAACCCTTTATAGGTTAACTCTTTTTCCCTGACACTTCCAACAGAGTCAGTTGCAAGACCACTCTACTCCACTCACGCGAACACTTGGGACTCGGTTGCGCACACCGCGTCGAAGGCTGGCACGAGATGGAGGACCTGACTCGGACGCTTTGCTTGCCGCAGCTTGTGTCGGACCGGCTACAGAAGCCTGGATGACAGTGAGGCTCTGAGGACCAAGCGGTGCAACGGCAACCGGGCAGGTTGTCTTCCTCACTGCCGGCAACAAGATTGCAACGTTGCGTGGAAGGAAAAGATCTATCTAGTTTAAGCAAAGCAACCCCCGGTCAGGATATCCAGATGAATGCACGAAAGTACAAAAACTGCAATGACGATCCACTGACCTCATGGCAAGAGGCGATGACAACAAACGCAGGAAAGGGAAGCTATCAAGGGCATGGATCCATCCGGCGAATCCTCCGTCGAAGGAGTACGGCTCCATATCCGTTGCGCAAGATCGACGCCTGGGCAACAAAAGGAAGAATTGGTGAGCAGAGAGCCAGTAGCAGACATGTTTGATGGACGACGACGATGGCAAGTGGTGGCAATGGTGAGTTACTGGTGCACTTATATATACTCACACGATCAAATAGAGGAGTAACCGCGATGGTTGATGTGAACATGTTCAATCAGCATGATGAGGAAGATTATCTGGGGAAGAGAAGGGAGAGCACATCATGATGGGAAAGCGAGTCGAGTTGCAGTAATAGCATGGAGATTTCAGTGGGTTTTTGGCTGCGGAAACCAATCCGAACTTGCCACGCATGCGGGCATGCAGGCGATAGTGGGCGAAGTGGGGACATTCGTTCTGGCTTCCCGAGCCTCGGATGAAGGTCTAAAAGTCTCTTTAACATAAGTGTGTTTCCCAATTAATAACAAGGGAAATTTTAATCCATACAAAGAAAGATTAAATAATAAAAGACTTCTCAAATAACTTTTTTAAGGCCAAAACTGAAGTTTCTTCTCCCAAGCAGGTCTAGGAGTAAGTGAGCGGGTTTGGGTGATGTTGGTTAATTGGCAGGTTGGCTCAGAGGTAAATTTCACATAGAGAATCATCATAAAAAATGTCTGATGAGTACATTAGATCCGATCTTACGGAAGACAAGTCGATTGATATGGAGATGTCGGTGTTGATGATCGATCCGAGACTTTGAGCAGAATACGAAAGCCTCTGCAATCACTACACCACCACTTCATTAGTTATCAACGGTAAGCAAACGATCGAGCTCGTCAAGAAGACTAATCTCTACAAGTGTGGCCAAAAACACGAGCAAGAACAAAAGAAGTAATTTAAAATCACTTAAGTTTGTGTTCCACAAACCGAAAAACAGCAAAACTGTGTATAACTTATTAATTTAATCAAAACACACATAATTAGTTGGCATCTGTTTCCTTTATAGCATAGAGTTTGGCCATAAAACTCCTGGACGCATACATAATGACTCGGACACGCTACAAGGTTCAATGAGCTAATAATAGACGGTGATGCAACACCGTGACAAGTTTTGGACTCAAGATTGTTTTGATGATATCCACTAACTCTAGTGGAATTCGGATGTGGGACGAGTGTCAAAGGTTATCTTCTAAGCTTTTCGTGCATATGTAGAATGTCCAGAATAGTGTTCATATGCATTCTGGACGTCTGTTTGAAGGCAAACTGCTTCTGCGCTCCAAGTTGGACTCAAAGTCGAGTTGAATTGGGCCTTCAAAGTTGTTTGGGTCATCTTTTCTGTTCCTCCACACCCTAAGACTTTTTAAAGTACTTGGTAGTCTCCATTATTCCTATGGTGATTGCACCTTGTATGCTAATAGAGTATTATTTAGTGCTAACAGAGTGATGTCCTTATTATTCCTTCTCTTGAATTGGATTCATCCTCGACTCAAACTCATCTTCTCACAAGTATGGTTCTAAATCTATAACCTCACTAAGTACACTTGGGCTAGACCAATCTAGCGTGGGATGATTGCAAAGGTATTTTTTATTTTTTCTCAAAAGAAAAGTGTAGATTGAATGACACTTTATATTATAGCAAGGATTACCAATAAAATCAGATAGAAAAGCTAAATAAGTGTTGAAACTACTTGTCAGCGTTGCCGTCCTAAATGTGTTCCTAGAACTAGTTCAAACTAGTAAAGAACAAAGGACACAAAATATTTTTTGTCTCGTTTTTGCACTTGCCCTTTTCTTTTCTCTTATTTTTTACTTTAGAATGTGCTGAAAAAGAAGAACACAATTCAAAGCTATTAATATCTCGTTATTCTATTATAGGTATTCTGCTCAAAATTTAAATGCAATTAGGCACTTTTAAAGGCCTCAAAATCCAAAATCTTACAACAGCAATTATATATCTTTTCCATTCATTTTAAATATATGGGACACCTCTTTTGCATAATAAAAATAGAAGACAATTCACCATGTCATACAGACTGCTTAAAAATTTTGGGTCAAGAATAGATTTATTTCTAACACAATTTTCACCAAGATAACAGTATTTATTAAAAATATAATAAATAATAAGGTTATAGATAACTTCTTAAACTTTCGAGAAAGTATAAGAATGTAAGAATCTGAGTTCGTATGAGTAAGGTAAGATTGAAATACCAAACTGTACATAGACGAATCTGATCTAGATGTGGGGACATGATTGAAAAGGATAAAGTATCATAATGCAAAAATCAAACTAAACCAAGAACACTTTCCACTAGCAATATGACTACCACGGACACAAACTCAACAAAATTAATATTAAAGTCAAACTTGCGAAGACTCAATGGTAGTTTAGACAATATAATAAACTGGTATCGTAAACTACAAGTTCTTTTAGATTTTTTTGGACTCTAGGCATGAAAATAAAAACAAATATAATGGAAAGACAAAATTCACTAATGGGCAAACTGAAATCTGATACCACTTGATGAGTATATTAGGGATTATCTTCTGAAATATAAACTGATTGGTGTGAAGATCCTGACCTTGTTGATTCGAGGCTTTGAGCAGACCATGAATTACCCCGCAATCACTATACCACTCCTCCGTTAGTTATCAACCATGTGCAAACGATCGACCTCACCAACAAAGATAATATCTACAAGTGCCATGAGCAAGAACGAAGAATAAGCAATCTAAAATTACTGAAGTTGGAGTTCCACAAACCGGACAACAATAAAACTACGTATAACAGATTAATCTAAACATAACCCACATAGTTTGGTTGGCTTCTGCTGTATTTATAGCCTAGAGTTTGACCATAACACTCATGAACATGTCTCAATTGGACTCAAACTCGATACAAGGCCAATGGCTCAATACACGATGACGTAGCACTCTGTTGGATTCTGGACTCGACATAGTTTTGTCAATTCTCACAAAATCCTGTGAAATTTAGACATTGTTGACGGTCATTAAATACCAAAATTGACAATCAAATCTCAGAATAAAAGACATAAAAGTGAATAACCAACATAGTGATAGGAGTTTATTATTAACAAATTCCACAAGTATTTGTATGTAAATGATTTATGCTCGGAATTAAGCAAAAACAAAGTAATTGGAGGAGAAACACACTTCCAGCCAATAAGAGGAAAGGATAGGGATTCATTGGCCTATCTGGGTGGTAAACCGACACAAATTCATAGAAGTCTCCCGTACCCATGCACATGACCCAAAGAGAAACTTTCTACCAAAAGGTGGTGGCCAGAAGAACCACTAGAGGGTCAAGTGGTTTTGATGGAATTACTGATCTGTGCATCGCCTTAAGGAGACTATAAATATAGGTGTGAGTGGCTTCACGCTTCCACCCATATGATCATGAATCAAGAATTTTGAGCACCACTCCAAGGGGAAGCGCTGTCTCCATAGTGCTTAGAAAATAGGAAGAGGGTGAGAGGTTGGAGGAGGAGGCTTCAGTTTGTTGAGCTTCATCCACACAGTGAGGAGGCTTGGGCTTGCAGAGCTTCCTCCAAACTTGTATTTCGATGGATGCTTCACTTTTTAAGTAAGTATCCATGATTCCTTTTGAGTTAAATTTCTTTATTTAAGTAAGTTATTTTATTTAGTTGTTTTTTCACTCATCGCTCTATTTAGTTAGAGTGCCTTAGTCTTGGATCCTCGCACTTGAAGATTAAGATAGTAGTTGATAATGTAGACGTGGTGTCTAGGATAGAGATTACCTTTGTTTATGAGGTACTCCATTGGTTGTAGAGGTAGGCGGTAGGTGGTTACGGTACTATCCATTCTTTGTAATTCTCCACGTTTGGGTATGTTGTAGGCCACTTTGCAGGAGTTGCCTGACAGACCAAGGCTAAGCCTGTGCCTAATACAAGCAACTATTGGATAACTCAACTAATCCTAGAAACTTTATCCATTAGAATTTCTCTATATCCTAAATTTATTCTTGTTATCCTAAGAAGAAATAGTTAGGAGATTTATACACACATGTTCCATGTGAATCCTCTCTATCCTTTATGATCCTACTATTAATTGGAGTTAGGCCAACTTCTCTTTAAACAATGTCACAACTATCCAATCACATATTACCTCGTTTATAATTAGTCAGTTCCTTGTGTGTCCGTACATTCATCATAGCATGCACATATCTATGACACATATTTATTAGACATATTTTCTTTTAGTTAGCCAATAGTCATCTGAACATCCTTCTTGTCACAAAAGTTCTAGATGTATATGGCCATTTCATCTACTCTGCCTTAATCATGTGGCAAACATTCTCACAAATATTATCATTTGCTTACATCATTAACCCTAAGCATTAGAAGAAGCCTCTATTAGACACTATTTATTTTTCTAGACTAATATTTTTCTCTTTGCATCTAACACCAATAAAGTCACACTCATATACTCTTTGGTACTACTAAGTTTAAACCGCTTGTATTTTAAGGTCCATCTCCATAGTTCTAATTTTTTATATAACATCATCATATGTTCCATCTATCATCACCACATCATCATCAAAGAGCATACACCAAGTAATATATCCTTGTATATCTTTTAACACCTCTTCCATCACTAAGAAAAAAATTTTATAGGCTCAAGACTGATCCTTGGTGTCCTATCATGATCGGAAAGACATCAGTCTCACTATCACTTGCATGGACACTTGTCACAATAGTATCGTACACATCTCTGATATGGCTAATATACTTTGTTGGGGCTTTATATTTCTGTAGGGCTCATTCACCATATGATCGTACTTGGTAATTTGTCATGTCTTGTATATAAGTTAATGAAAATAGTTTGTATGTCCTTCTTCTCTCTATTTATCTCTATAAGCTAGTCGAATAAGAAAATCACCTTCGTACTAGACCCCCTAGGTATAAAATCAATTTAGTTCATAGTGACATTCGTCACTCTTCTCAAGCAACGCTCAACCTCTCCCAAAGCTTCATAGTATACTCATAAATTTATTTACTCTGTAATTATTACAACTTAATCCATCTACTTTGTTCCTAAAGATAGATACTAATATATTTGTATTTAACTCTTTAATCATCTAGTTTAAGTGAAAAATATAATTGAATAGCTTAGTTAGACATACTATCATCACATCTTAAAAGCATCTCCACACCTCAATATAGACATCATCAGGGCTAGGTGTGTTTCCTCCTTTCAGTTTTTATGTCCTACTTAACCTCAAACTCTTATATCCTCCGCACTAACCTGTTATTGGTGCCACGATAAGTACACAAATAACTTAGATAGTTGAACCAAATCACTCTTAAATATTACACATATGATTTTTTTTCTTTTAAAAATTCTAGGATCTCGGTAACCACACAAATGTACAAAGTGGATCTGAATGTCTAGTAACCTTCATCCTAGTGTTCTGCTCCACTACACGCACTATTTATTCTAATCTTCTTTAGGTCTCATTTATCCACCACATGTGCACTGACCCAAAAAAACATGAAAAAGAAGATTTGTGTAGTTTGGTATCAACCTATTTCTAGTTTACAACTTTATATTACTCATCGTTTACATCCTGGACAACAAAATAAGTGTCTATACATATTTCCAGAGATTTCTGATTGACACTTGTGTGATGAGCAAATAAGTTTTTACATGTAAAACCACAACACGAAGGGCGAATATAACCCATGCATGGCAATCCCACCCATGGGTCCGGGTACCTGATAGCGGGCGTGGGTGCGATTTTCACCCGTGGGTCTAACCCGCACCCGACCCGACTTGTCGCCGGTGCGGGTTTTATTTTCCACCCACGGGTACCCAAAATGACTTATGTTTGTAACTTTAAAATCAAATTTGATTTTTTCTATAGTTTATTTGTTCCATCTTGCTTTCGAACCTATATTTACAATCTCCATAAGCAACTTAATATTTTTTGTTGCATTACCATTCAAAGCGGATGATTTTCATTAGACCTGTTTATTAAATATTATAGTATGTTCATCAAAAATTCATACCCGATGGGCACCCGAAACCCGCCGGAGACCCAACGGGTGCGGGTGTGGGTGCGAATTCTCGCCCATAGGTGCAGGTGCGGATTTCAAATTTCACCCGTGACCTTTTTTGTTTCGGGTGGGTTTTTGCTCCACCGACCCAAAACCGACCTATTGCTATCCCTACTCTCATCAGATTGCTTAGATTTGTCCTGGACCATGCGGCATAGCTTAATCTTTCCTATTCGGTCCTTCACGAGAGAAAACCATCTTGGATAAAGAACAAAATAAGAGTGATATCAAACAACAAAAAGCTTTGACCAGAAAAACCTAGACATGAATCTTCCGTATTGTTTGCTTTAACGTTGATGTACTACACCCATATCATTATTTGCCTAAACAAGCTTCAGAGAACCATCAGTCCACACGAAACTAAACCATGAGACAAAACTTGGAGGTCCGTTATACCGGTCTGCAATCCTGTAGATTTATTAAGAGACACTACTACAACAAGCTTCATCTCAGGCGACTCTAAACGTCTTATCACACACGGTTTTCAAAACCGTCTGAAACGAAGAGCCTGTGATAATCAGCAATTTTCACAGGCGGAAACTTAAACCACCTATGAATAAGGTTATCACATGCGGTCTTAACCTTCATGAATCGGCCTATGAAGACTTTTTATCACAGGCAGTTTGTAATGTAAGAATATCCGCCTGTGATAACTCCATTGTTGGCAGGCGGTTTAATACCTACGACTAGCCGCTTGTGAAGAATCTTTATCACAAACGGTTTGTAACTCTATTATCGCAGACGGTTCTTTATCTATGACTAGCCGCCTGTGAAGAATCTTTATCACAGGCGGTTTGTAACGTAAAGAGTATTCGCCTGTGTAACTCTATTATCACAGGCGGTTCTTTACCTACGACTAGCCGCCTGTGAAAGATCTTTATCACAGGCGGTTTGTAACATAAGATTATCCAACTGTGTAACCCTATTATTGCAGTCGGTTCTTTACCTACGACTAGCCGCTTGTGTAACTCTATTATCACACGCGATTTATAACGTAAAGAGTATCCGCCTGTGTCACTATATTATAGCTGGCGGTTCTTTACCTACGACTAGCCGTCTGTGAAGAATCTTTATCACAGGCGGTTTATAACGTAACATTAGCCGCCTGTGTAACTCTATTATTGCAGGTGGTTCGTTATCTACAGGAAGTTGGTAGAGGCAATCGCCAATAAGTGTGGGGTTCCTCCGCCACGAGAGGACTAGGCAATCATCTGTTGTTTTTTTTGTTGTTTGTAAAAATTTAATTTTTAATAAATGTGTGTTTGATGATAAATGTTTGTTATCGATTATCGAATTGTTTGTTGTCTTTTTGTTTGATGCTAAAAGTGGTTGATGTATACCGGGTCGTGACATTTGGTGGCTTCGAATTGGTGTCAAAGGCGCGTTGCGATCTCCTCGGTATTAATAGCCAATATTGCAGGCGGCTCCCTACTCCCGGTCGTTTCAGCCGCCTGTATTAATCCGGCTTCGAATTGAATTCAAAGGTGTCTTTCCCTCGGTAGTAATAGCCAATATTGCAGGCGACTCCTACTCCACGGTACGCCTGTGAAAATTGATATGTTTATACAAACGGTTTGACATTGCGAGCAGTCTGTGATGTTTATTCATCACAGACGGCTATTAATTCATTCGACATCACACGCGCATTTTTTACGGACCGCTTGGGTCTGAAAAACGAGACGGCTGTGATAATGGTTTTTGTAGTAGTGAGGAGGCAGCAAAATATTATACAACAACAAAGTTTTTCAGTTCCAAGTTAGGGAAGGCTAGAGATGAGACCCATACAAACCAACAACAAAAGTTGAAAGAAAGTAAAAGAGGACGGAAAAGAAAAAGAAATCGAAGAAGAAAAAGAAAATGGGAAAAAACCAATAGACCAAAACGCTATGGTAAAAAAGATAAGCAGAATAACATCATAACATGACAAAAAAATCACCAATCCAGTGAACAAAAGGTTATAAATCCTAGTTCTACTATTTCATACCCTAACGACACCTCCAAAAGCTTCTGGAAGTTGGCTGGAAAAGTATGTCCTTCATGCAACTTTGCAATTGAAAGACCAGCCGGGACCTTTTAGCATCCCAAAGACATCTCCATCCTTGCTTCCAGTTAAAAATAAGCTGGTATTTGGTGTTAAGCTACTTATACACGACTAGTCGATCCTAAGAGTTTAATCTGAAATAGAAGAGTGGACAATTCACTTATTATTCAATACTCCCCATCACGCGTGTAGGCTCTCTTGTGCCGCAAATTTGAAATA
The DNA here is from genome assembly GCA_030760725.1 of Neostapfia colusana. NCBI lineage: Eukaryota > Viridiplantae > Streptophyta > Magnoliopsida > Poales > Poaceae > Neostapfia > Neostapfia colusana. The sequence continues at coordinate 31,214,203 of JASWHV010000004.1, read as the reverse complement.
AGAGCCGGCTGCAATTTATATAATAAACCACGTCTGTCAGGATTTGAACTCAAGACCTCTGCCCCTGATAGCATATTAAACTATTATGCACCAACCATTTGACCTCAAAAGATTAAACTGATGGACAAGGATGTACAATTTACTAATTATTTAACATTTGGGATGGCCGATACTTTGGCGACGCTTCTTGCAGATGGACGAGAATGAACAAGAAAGAGATACCAATTTTAATATTGAAGAGTACAATGCAATATGACACAATTACCTAGATGAGCCTTTGTTACATGCCAGATCTTTCCAGTGGTGGTACAACCTTTAGTTCCAGTTTTCGTGTTATGCACAGAAGATGCGTCGCTATCATGTTCAATGAAAATTCCGTGATGCTTCGACTTTCCATTAGAAAGGAAACGGAGATCATGCAAAGCTATGTCTCCGCTTTTCCAACCAGTTACATCCAGACGTGAGAAAGATCCACTTCCAATATCACTACCCACCACAAAAAAGACTGCACTTCTCTTGCAAGATGAAGTTCATGGTCAGATAAATGTGCTATATTCCATACATATATATAGAGGCATCACAGCAGTTCCATTAGTAAATAATAGAAATATTTGTCTCTATTGATATAGATTGGCTTCTATTGCGCAAAAAACATCTTGGAGCTAGAACAACACAAATGGGAGAGTTTTTGATGGCGGAGACATGGGATCAATTGATATGAAACTACTGTAGTAGACTTGTGATGGATCTTTGTTAAATAAAATAGATGCAACTGTGTCATAAATTGGCAGCATCCCTAACACTTCAATCTGAAAAACTTATTTCAATCTGAAAAGATCTATCTCCAGGCAATTAACAAGGTAACATGCAACTAACAAAATCTCCACGTCCATACTACAGTTATGGAACTGGTATGTAAACTTTTATAGCTTCCATGGCCCAATGCTTCATCAAACATGGAAATTGTGTTAAGGACTAGTCACATCATGGAAGAGCAACTTTAGGTTCTATTGAGGGTGAGCAGGGATACAGGATGTTCTTGTTATCTGGATTAGGTTCTATTGCTGACGAGCAGAGATACAGGATGATCTTGTTTTTGACGGAGCAGAGCCTTTGGGAACAAAAATAACTCCTAAAAAGAGGGAACCTGTTGTAGCTGTCTTTAAATGGATAGAGCTTGACCAAATTTTCAACAGCATCAGCTACAATCATCTGCCACAAAAGCCTCGAAGGTGTACCCAAACAGAAAGTGAATCTAAACGAATACAGAGCATCACCGCTAAACAACCAATCAAATTTTACCGCGAGTGTGTCTTTCCTGCCTATCCAAAGCTCGAAGATCAGGGGCCCCAAGTCAGAGTCTGTCGGGTGGTGGCACAGCCACGCCACGGGCAGCATCGTGCCCGCGTTTCCCCCCTCAGTCCAGCTCAAGCATTGTGCCCACGTCGCAATCCTGCCGTCCACAGCCCACCATGAGTGTGCGCCCGCGTTTCCTGCCGTGTGTCGCGTGACGCCATCCCACGCCCACCTGCTAGGCCCGTCCGCCAGTTAGGTTGGTGTAGGATCAAAAGATATGAGAGAAAGGTAGATCATATATATGATACAGAATTTCCAGTGGAAGACAAGACTCAACACTTCAATAAAAAACTGACCTGTCTAAAAAACACGTGTGTGCAAGTAGGCTCTATGACATCAAACGTGATAAAAACTCAATAGAAAGTAGAGAAACGAGATAGGAATCCAATACAACAAGAATCACTTCAATAGGTGGAATAAAACTCAAGTTATAATTAAAAAACATGATCAAAAGATAATCTGATCTATCCGAGCAAAGATCTAATCTAGAGTGCTAAAAAACAGTCATTGGACCTGTGAACTGTGACTTCAATGAGCTAGAAATCTTAACAAACTATAGAAATTGAGTTGTGAAGGTAACACAAAACAGTCACGTCAATTAGATGCGTAGAGTGAAAATTATGGCCAAAGCAATGAAGCAATATCAATATGAGCAAAACTGATAGGCAAAACTTGAAAAAAAACGACACAGGTGATCACAACTGTCGGTGCTTTTTCACTGGCTAGTAATCGAATGCTGCGAGTTTTATGTTTCGATGACTAGCTAATAAAGACAAGGATTTATACTAGTTCAGACCGAATGTCCTACGTCCAGTTCTGGTGTTCGTCGGTCTTGTATTAGCTCGGCGGTTCGTGAAATCGGGGTTACAAGCGAGGCTTCCTCGTGTGCGGGGACGTGAGAGAGCCCAAGTGTCGCGTGTTATGTGTGGGTGTGAAGTCGTCCGCAGGGATGTTCCAGGCCTCCACTTTTATATCTCGGACGCTTCCACCTACCCGCCGACTCCTCATAAATCAGGCGGGGGTTTACATGGTGTGTCAGCGCCTAAGGCGGCCTGATAAGTCACTGGAGCGATGAGTACACCTGCAACCGTCTCATCTACGATCTATGTCCACATTTGGTGCCTGTGCACCCGCTCCGAACAGGACGGGACGGATGGTAATGACGGCAGGCGTCGTTCTTGTCTTGTCGTGCGTGGCCTACCACTCCATCTTGAAGTCCCCCTACCGTTCCTTCACGTCAGTATTGAAGTCTTCTACCTGCCTTCGGCTTGAGCCCTAGCCCAGGTCGCTCCCTCTTCCGGCCTTGATGGCCGGGGTTGAAGGACAGAGATCGCTTCCTTGCCCTTAGGGATCGGAAGTCGATTTTCAACCTCAGGGATCGGCCAGTACGCCCCGACCCTGGTAGTCAGGGGTCGGTCGTCTAAGTCCCGACCTCGAGGTTGGGACTCGCCGTGACACCATTCCGAGCCCGGATCCCGAGTTGGGATCCTGTGTTGGCGCCTTCTGTATGGCTTAATTCTAGCCCCCAGAGCCACGTGGCTCCGTTTGATGAACTGACCAATAGTCCCTCGGGTACCCTGGGTACGGTACCCCGTCAGTAGCCCCCGGGCCCTCGGTCGAGTTTCTTTGGAAGCGGTTGAGGGCATACCACACGCTTGACGGAGACTCCGAGAAGGCAAGAGATAGAAAAGGAGTGAGAACATCATTTTGTTTCAATTCTCCTAGGATATATCAAGACTCAAAGCTTTAGGCACCGAGCCTATCATAGCTTTGAGTCGCTCGGTTGCCTCTGGACCCTTCCTTCACAGGTCGGGCTCGGTTCGTTTTGCAAATCCGCTTCGCTCCCGATCCGCAGACCGTTCGAGGTTTGGAGGTGTTGAGAGTGTTGGGAATTTACCTCGTTGGCTGAATTTCCGAGCTCGGTGAGATGCCAAACCGGTCAATCCAAGTGGAACCCCACTGCCTTTTCGAAAGGATTGGGGAATCAGGTTGACCTAATCGGGGCTCAGTGCCCGTGTTCCATGAGATCTCTCTTGGTACACGCGCGCAGGACTCGTGACGTTCGGGGGCCCGGGCGGCTCCATGCCGACCCTTCAGGGGGCCACTGCGGAGTCGGCAATATAAGACTCGGATATCAGAGCGTTGGAGATGTTTGGAGCGTTTGCGGTTCCCGAGTTCGCCATTCGTTGGCCATTTCATGTTATCTATCCTCGCTCGAGTTTACTCCGGGCAGTCCTTTCGACCTACATGTTAGATAGAACTTCGAACCGGAACTTCGATCGTGCCCTAAAAGTGGGCCGTAAAAACTTACCTAGCCCTTTCATTCAGATGGCCCGTTGGCGTCGTGTCACGGTTAGGCGAGAATGTGCCATGGACAGGCGGTTGGGAGAAGGGAAAACGGCACGTGACTCTTCGAATTGCTGCGAATACTGAAGAGGCAGGTTTACCTAACCGAAATTATGGCGTGTGTCGTGTCCCCGAGGTCTCAGGGGACGTGCGCCCACTTCACAGACGGGAGGCGTTACTGCGGGGTGCACGCTTCCGTGGGTCCTAGCGCCTTTCCTCGTTGTCGTTGCGCGTGGGCTATGTAAGCAGCCTTTGGGACGCAAGTATTTACTTTTACCCTCGCGCTTTCCTTCTCTACTCCGGCCTTCTCGCGCTCCTGCCTTCTTGTGAACTTTAGCAGCGCAAGTTAGAAAGACAGAAACACAGAGAGAGGATGAGCAGTTCCCTCATCTTCTCCCTTATCACCATCAACCATGTTGGGCTGGTCGAAGTCCCATGTCACCGCCGACCGTCTCTCCCCCCTGGTCAACCGGGGAATCAACTCAGCATCAGAGTTCCAGCGGATCTGGATTCCAGCTCGGGAGGCGGTCCTGGCGCAGTGCGATGACGAAGTCGTCAGCTTTATTGACTTCCACTACCGCGGGCTAGGTATCCCGGCGCACAGGTTCCTCCGGGCCGCCCTCTTCCGCTATGGCATGGAGCTGCATCACCTGACGCTGAATGGAATCCTCCGCGCTGCGGTCTTTCTGCATGCTGTGTGAGGCATTCCTTGGGATCAAGCCCCACTTCGAGCTTCTTCTTGGTGCAGCCGTCCTCCGCGGGCTCTCCGATCACGGAGGTTGGCAGCGCCTGCATCCGGAGGGCGTAGCCGTGGTACTTCAACCTCTCGTTGCTGAAGTCCGTGAAGAACTGGCGTCACGAGTGGTTCTACATCCGCAACGAGGTCCCGGTGCTCCCGTCCTTCACGGGCCAGCCGCCCGCTGTCCAGGACCAGTGGCACTGGGGAGTTGCGGAGTCGAACAAGCAGGGGTTCCCTGTCATCCAGGCGCAAGTCGAGGCGCTGCAGACAGAGGGGCTGACCAGAGAAGTTGTCCTGCGGATCTTCATCCAGCGAAGGATCCAACCCCTCCAGGACCCGGCCCATATGCCTTGTGGTAATACACCAGGCTCGGAGACCTCACGCGCGAGTCGGCGGAGGACATCCCCGACTCTGAGGTCCGGTGGAGGTTTCGCAACCTCACCGGGAAGGACGTGGAGGATGGTGGGCGTCATCTGAGCCCTCTTTCCGTAGGCCGTTCCTCGACTCGGGTAAGTATCCGACCTCCGTGGTCGTGATTTTACTGTAATTCTCTTTGGCGCTCTAGTCCGACCTGACGCCGTAGGGTTCCACCCTGGGGCTTGGAGGCATGGTCAGCCTGCTGAAGCTGCTCGAGGACAAGGCGGAGATGGCAGGAGGGCTGCACATGACGCAGACCTGAAGAAGAAGGACGACCACAAGGCTTGCAATATTCACTGTCAGAGGAGACTGGAGGAGCATCGGAAGGAGTTGCGGGCCGCAAGGGCCATCAGGGAGAAGTCCCCCCTTCCTCGCCTTCCGAGTCAGTGTCCCCCTCCTCTGAGTCGGACTCCTCGATGCTCTTGGAGCGACAGAAGAGGAGGGCTGATGACGCTGTTCCGACCACGAAGAGGGCTAAGATGGGTGAAGAAAGCGGTACTTCCTTGCCGTCTGCCTAGGCTTCCGGAGGCCAGGACAAGGCGGGGTCTTTCAGGGTCGCAGACCCAAAAGCTCGAGCGGAGGGCTAGAAGGCCGTCGCCCAGTCTTCCAGAGGCCGTGGTTTGATGGGGACCCCATCGGCGCCGGAAGCCCGGACGTTTGCGGCTCGGGCTGAGGTGGAGCCTTCAATCATGGAAGGTTCGGAGGCTCAGATGTAGAGCCGGGCATCCGCTGCCTGGCCCACGATTCTGGTCGTTTCTCCGAGTACCGGTCCCGGGTGGTTACACCTCTAATTTGCCATCGGTCGAAGAGGTTTGCCCCTTAGCTTTATCTTTCTCTCATTTTTCGGACATTTCTTTTTCGGTTCTAAGCTCTTTCTTTGTCGCAGAGCATACCAACCGGGCATCATGGCCCCGTTGGGGGCTTCACAACCTCCGGCCTCCGTTGCTCTGATCGTGGAGCTGGCTTCGTTGCTGGTGGGGAATGCGGAACCAGCAGTGGAGGCGATGTAAGGGCCCAAGTTTTTCATTTGCTAAAAGTGTTCATCACACCACACCTCACCTCATTTGTGGAAATCACATGAACACATTTGAAGAGCAAGTAACCACCATCAATAGATTTATTAGGAGATAAACCCACAAAATGCAGAAGTGGTATTTCCCACATGCACCATATAGGGGCTGATCATATGATTAACTCCTAAACTTTGTTAGGAATGCTCATGCCAAATTTCACCCAAAACCAAATCTTTTTTAGGTACTTTTGGGTACAATTGTTAAAAGGCTAGTTTGAACTTAAATTCAAATTCAAACTCCTTTCATCCCATGAATTTAAAAGTGGGATCCATATTCATACTGAGCACATTTCTGTGAGCTCACACACCAATTTTCACTCCATTTAGAGTTGATCTTGACATGAGCCATTTTGAGGAAAATTCAAACAGAATTTAAATTTTATTTTGCCATTTGAATCAAAATGCATTCAAACCAGTTCACAATTTGAATCCTTACAATTTCAAATGGGCATTTGGTGAATTAATCAAAGTGTCAAGGGTATTAGGGTCCCTAATATTAAGAGCAGTGGAGAAATTCAATTTAGTGGGACAAGAATTGGGGCTGGGACCCACGGTCAGCCATCCTAAACAGAGGAACCACCTCAGCTCGGTGTTTCCTTCGCACGGGAGCGTGCCAGCGCGCCGTCCGACCCGTTCTGGACGGCAAACCGGCGCCAGTTCCTGCTTCTCGACGTGCCAGCCACACTTATCACCCCACGAGCAGCCCAAGTCGATTTCTTCACTTCCCTCGCGCGCCTACTTGCTCTCGGCTCTCTCTCCCACGAAGAACAGCCGGCGCCCGCGTTTATCGGTGTTTTGCTCGCCACAGCCGGTTGATCATCGGTTGCTCGAGTTCCACAAAGCAAGAAGAAGTGCCTAGGCGTGCTATACCTGCTCCCTTTGCCACACCAAAGTTTGGTAGCTCCGGTTGCTCACAGTTCGATGAACGCCGACGAGTTACCGAGGTGTTACGGCGGAGCTCGTTTCGGTTCACCTTGGACAGAACGCCACGGTCACTTTCGCCTCCATCTTCCTACACAAGAAAGGTGCATTAGCTTCCCTAGATCGTGTAGCTTCCCTATGTTTAGGAAATGATCCATCATGTAGCTCGAATTTTACATTTTCCCGAACCCTAGTACAAAACACCCGAGCTCGGTTGAGAGCCAAATTCGGTTTACATGTACAACCAAAGCCCGAGCTTGTTTGCAAGTAGCTTGTACATCCCCTAGCGCCTCTCCTCAAAGAAAAACCAAGGAAAATCATCGAGAATTGGCTCGAAGAGGGTTGTTTTTTGGGCCGCCATGGAAAACGGCCACAGTTCACCGTGGAGCTAGGTGTTGCAGGCCGTTTCACCGGTGTTGGTTACCATTTCCAACTTCCTCGTGATTCCCTGATGCTCTAGAGCCAAAAACCCAACGCTTTAGTGAAGAGTAAAGCCTAACCGACCTCGCCGGAATTCTAATTGGAATTGCCGCCGTCGCGCACCTATTTCCGGCCATCGCCGGCGACCGGCGACCTCACAAATGGGTTAAGGGGGTCAGAAAATAGAGGGGCGGCGAGTTTGGCCTCGGATGGTGGCCGGGAACTCAGTTACGGCGAACCTCGTTGGAGACCGCCGCCGTCGGGTGCATTTGGCGCGAGGTTGAAGAAACCGGACGCGTGGGACCCACGGGCAGGAATTTAAACATTTCCTGATTTTCAGTTTTTAGTTCAACTTCAAACACCCATAACTTTGGCTAGGAAGCTCCAAATCGAGTGAACCAAGTTTTGTTGGATTCAGCTCTTTGAGTAATTTCCAACAAATCAAGTTTCACTCCATGAAGACCTTTATTTCTCCAAAATTAATTCTTCAAAATTTAAACTGTTTAGAATTTTAACTGGAGAACACTTCAGTGGAAAATTCTGAAATTTGGCCAGGATTTTCCTTGTAATATCCCTGAGCTACCTTAAAAAGTTAAGATCCATCCGAGCTCATTTGATCCACCTAATGGTGTGATTAATGAAACTGGTCCAGAGAAGAAGAAAAATGTCCAGAAACATTTTTCAGATTTCTCTGAAATTGTTTATCTCATATCTTTTGCTAGGAATCTTCAAATTAGATGAAAGCAATTCCATTATAACCCTCTAAAAATCTATTTTACAGAAAGTCATGGCTTGCTCCATGAAAATCCTTAGAAAATCCTAAGAGCTCTAATTAGGGCCAAATACACATTTATTGCGCAGGGCTCAAATGAGCTTTGATTCAAATAAAATTTGGCCAAGTCTCTGTTTAGGTTGTATCCAAACTACAGTAAAAATTTCAGAGTCATTAGGCTTGTCTAGCTTTACTTATGGCCTTCACAATATCAAATTCAACTCAATTGCATTTAAATTGACACGCATCGTAATTCTTTTTCGTGTAGTCGCTAAGATCGAAGAAGGCCTGGTGGTTCTGGATTTCATTACTCCAGAGGAACAACTAGCTTACGACCAGCAGCAAGGCAAGCTTCGGTTTGCATTAGCTGACACGGCCCCATCGGCCTTGTCGAGACAGGGTCACGCTGAGGGGTACTGCGTTGCACAGCACCGGATAACGCACATCAAAGATACAAAGCGGAAGCAAAGTTTTATTACATAAACCAGTTTATGAACAATTTTTACAACAAAATAGTTCCGTCCACACTCACGGGTGTAGACTTTGCATCGAGTTCACATTCAACCCATGAACGTGTCCCCGCTAGCACGCACACACACTAACACGGCGGCGTGCACGACTCCCATTCGACGGGGTTCCCCTCCTGGGGTTCCGTCTCCTCCTCGGGAGTCCCTTCCTCATAGACCCCTGCAAAAGCTTCAAACACAAGCAGTGAGCATGATGGCTCAACAAGACTGACCTGTCTCTCCTATACATGGAACTTCTACATGAAGTGTATAGGGTACATGAGGTAAATAATTTGCAAAGGACTCGCCTAATTATTTGGACCTTACTTTCAATGTTTTAGCAGCAGGTGGTGGAGAACCTTACGCTAAGGCACATGAGAGAGCCGCAATCAAACAAGAAACACATTTCTCTCATGTACTTTGCCCAAAGTTGAAAAGAAGTTTAATTAAATCTAAACTACAGCACGACATTAACAAGCAAAGTATGTCTTTCAAATCAGCAAACTTTTAACATGTATCTAGCCTGTTCCTTCTACGTCACGGTACAGTGAACAATGGTACTCACTGACCATGAGGGACGGCGATTATAATCGATTTACACCTGCAGGGTTACCCGAATAACCCGTCACGTATGCCCGTACTCGATGTTGCCTACAGCAACCATCACGGACGTCATACGCAACCACCTTTCACCCGTCAGCCAAATGTTGAACCGGTCCAATCATCCCGAGCAAGAGGTCTCTGCGTGCACATCCACAGTGCCGCCAACCGATATACATCTTGAGCTCTCAAACTACCCTCTGAACGACCAGCTATGCCTCAACACCCAGCTACCCGAGTTACATCAGTTTCCCGGTTCCCATATAGCTGGTAGGTCTTCAGTACTGTTCTATCTTGTTCAACAGGCCTGCACATGGCTCGGTCCTCAATCGACACAAGTGGAGCTATCGCATCCAGGCCCCAAAGTCCTGCTGCCCTTACTCTCTGCTCGGTCTCATTTTTCTTTCCATGTGTTTCATTTGCCATCTTTAACCGTGTCGAGTGCCTCTAGCCTATCCTCGCGAGTAGTTCCAACTACTCGACTTGTACCGAATCCTACTCTATCTTAGCATTGCAATAGCTAAACGGGGTTTTCAATCCTAATCCTAACCCATGGTTTCCTTGGCTATGCAATTGGGTTTCAAACAAGACTATAATGCAAGAAGTAAGTAGTACTCAAAGTAAGTTCTCAAAACAATAAAAATTTGTAAAAAGGGTTAATGCAAACCGGGCTTGCCTTGCTGCTCTTGGTCGTAGGCTAGCTGCTCTTCCGGAGTGACGAAGTCTAAGACTTCAGGTTCCTCCTCAACCTTAGCGACTACATGAGATAACATAAATATGTATCAATTTAAATGCATTTGAATTGAATTTAACTTGTGAAGACTATAAGTCTTACTAGACAGACCCAATGACTCTGAAATTCTTACTGTGGTTTGGTAACAACCTAAACAGAGACTTGGCCAAGTTTTATTTGCAGTAAAGCTCATTTGAGCTCTGCACAAATAATTATGTACTTGACCTCAATTGGAGCTCCTAGGGTGTTCTAGGGATTTTCATGGAGCAAGGCATGACTTTCTGAAAACTAGATTTTCATAGGGTTCTAATGGAGTTGGTTTCACTTAATTTGAAGATTCCTAGCTAAATATATGAGCTAAACAATTTCAGAGAAACTCTGAAAATGTTTCAGGACATTTTCTATTTTCTCTGGAACAGTTTTATTAATCACACCATTAGGTGGACCAAATTACCTCAAATGGATCTGAATTTTTATGGTAGCTCGGGGGTATTTTGGTGGACATCCCATCAAAATTTCAGAATTTTTCTCCAAAGGGCTCTCCAGTTAAAATTCTAACCATTTTTAATTTCGAAGAATTAATTCTGGATAAATAGGGATTTTCATGAAGTGAAACTGTATTTGATAGAAAGTACTCAGAGAGCTTAATCCAACAAAATTTGGTTCACTCTATTTGGAGCTTCCTAACCAATGTTGTGTAGGTTTGAAGTTTGAAGTAAAACTGAAAATCGGGAAATGTTTAAAACTCTGCACGTGGGTCCCATGCACAGTGCCTTCGTCTACCTCCCGCCAGCGCGCCCAAGTGCGCGATGTCCAGCGACGGTGGTGCGGTTCGTTCTCGGCCGCTACTGCCTAATTTTCGATGCGGTTTCTTCCTACGTGATCCTTGGAGCACGGCGCACACGCCGGGCACCTTCTCGGACCTCGACAACGCCGGAAACCTAGTCGACGACGGTGGAGGCAGAAGAGGACCTCGGGTCCGACGGCGCTAGCTCGTCTCGGCAGTGAGCACGATCAGCTAATGGGTCACAAAGCACCACTAGGGCACGAGGAAGCTATCCCTGCCCTCCTCTTGGCCGGAGATCGCCGGGAATGTAGATTTCACCGGCGACCCGAGCCGTTTTCACCGGCGATGGCCAATTTCCGGTGCTCTGCTCACTAGGTTGATCACTACCGCTAGGATTTGGCTGAGGTGACCGTGAGGTGCTACTCTAGCTTCCGCTCGACCCGGATTATCAGTGATCAAGTGATCACGATGAATTTTCAGTTTTGGTCCTCGCACTACAGGAAAATCAACATTCTACGACGGCTAAATTTATTTATGTGGGTCAGCCATCGTAAACTAACATACTTACGACGGTCGTTGCGAGCCGTCGTAAGTAAACTACCTTACGACGGCTACGGGCCCATGGCCGTCGTAAGTTACTGGACTGTCGTACGTTAACCGTAACTTACGATGGCCGTAATCCTATGTCGTCGTAAGTTACAACACCGTCGTAAACTAAATGTAACTTACGACGGCCATAACCTAAGCCGTCGTAAGTTACACAGCTGTCGTAAGTGGATGATTTTAACCGCCGCCTCGGCCCAGGCTCGGGCTCATTTAGCCCGAGCCCGCACCGCCGCCACCGCCTGCACCGGCGCCGCCACGAGCCCGCACCGCCATCGCCGTTGCCCTGCGCCACCCCAGCACCGCCACGGCGGGACGCCCCTGCCGCCCAAGCTGCCCAGTGCCGCCGCCCCGCGCCGCTCCAGCGCCGCCGCCGCACGCCGCCCCGCGATGCCCAAGCTGCCCAGCACCGCCGCCCCGCGCCGCTCCAGCGCCGCCGCCACACGCCGCCCCGCCGCCCGAGCCACCCCGGCGCCCGAGCAGCCCGGCACCGGCCCAAGCCGCCCGAGCCGCCCAGGCGCCGCCGCCACTTTGAGGTACATTTTATTTAGTAATTAATTTAGTTCATCTAGTTGATTTAGTAATTAATTTAGTTTATTTAGTTTATTTAGTAATTAATTTAGTTTGTTTAGTTCATTTAGTAATTTATTTAGTTAATTTAGGTCGTCTAAACGTTGTAAACAGGCTGAACGAAACAGTTTTATGTCGGGTTTTAACGCTGTTTTGCCCCGTTTACGTGAAGTATGTAAAACAAATACAAATTGGACCCTATCTGCACCCGTTAAGCGTCAACCAAATTGAGCACGCGCTGCAGCCTGCAGCCGAGATGCCTTCCGTGCGCCGCCGCCGCTGAGCCCGCACTGCTGCCGCCGCCGCCGCCACTACAGGAAAATCAACATTTTATGATGGCTGAATTTATTTACGTGGGTCAGCCATCGTAAATTAACGTACTTACGATGGCGCGTGGTAGCCGTCGTAAGTTTACTAACTTACGACGGTCGCTGGCTCTCGGCCGTCGTAAATAAAAGGACCGACGGAATTTAAGTACCATTTATGACAGCTAAAACCTAAACCGTTGAAGTAAAGAAGCCATCGTAAATAAGGAACATAAGCCTACATCTCACGGGTCGCGCGCGGCCCACTCACGCGCTCGACTTGCCGACTGCCGCCGCACCGCTCCGCCTCGCCCTCGCCGAGCCGCGCCGCCTCCGCCGCCACGCCACGCCCCGCCCGCCGCCGCGCACCATCGTCCCGCGCCCCGCCCCACCGCACACCGCCGTCCCGCGCCCCGCCCCGCCGCAGCGCGTCCGCCCCGCGCCCCGCCCTGCCGCAGCCGCCGCCGTCCCGCCTCTACCCCACCCGGCCGCCCCTGCTCGCATGTATTATAAGCACATGCATGGACATCACGGGCAAAACGAAAGACAACATAAAGGTTCGAAAGGACCTGACAGAGATTTGTAACCGTCCAACTCTTGAGCTCTCTGAAAGTGGTGCTAAACCACGTGCTTCTTTCTGTATTCGACCTAAAGAAAAGAAAGAAGTACTCAAATGGTTGAAAAAATTGAAATTCCCAGATGGTTACGCAGCTAGTCTGAAACGAGCCGTGAATATCAAAACGGGAAAGCTGACAGGGTTGAAGAGTCATGATTATCACATAATTATGGAAAGACTTCTACCTGTTATGTTTCGGGGCTATTTTGATGATGCGGTGTGGAAGGTGCTAGCCGAGCTTAGTCACTTCTATAGATAACTCTGTGCAAAAGAAATCATGATAGAGATGATGCGTAAATTGGAGAAGGAGATACCGGTACTATTATGTAAGATGGAAATTTTTTTCCTCCAGGGTTCTTCAATCCAATGCAACATCTCCTCATCCATCTTCCATTTGAAGCTAAAGTTGGAGGTCCCGTGCAATATAGGTGGATTTATCATATTGAAAGAGTACTAAGATATCTGAAACCAATGGTTCGTAACAGAGTAAAGGTAGAAGGATGCATCGCCGAAGCATTTACTCTTAAAGAAGTAGAATACTTTTCAAGTGTTTACTTTGCACAGGAAAACAATGTCAACACTTCGGCAATACGGTACAATGTGGATGAGTAACCTCCTTGTAGCGATCTCTCTATTTTTGCAACAAGAGGCACTACTGTTGGTAGTTCCACTTCCTACAATCTACCGCAGATGAAAGGAGTGCTGCTTTCCTTTACATGTACGCGAATATAGATGAGATGGACAAATATTTCGAGTAAATGTTTGTCTTACATTTATACTAATTGGCATATTTTGTAACACTTCTATTCTAAAAGGTTTTCTTTTTGTACAGTGAATTCCACAAGCAAAATTGGACACATAGGCATCAACCTACGAGCAAACAAGTAGAAGTGATGCGACGGGAAGGAAAGAGGACCTAATTTCCTATCCTGGTTTCGAGATCATGTAACATTTTCTCGTTAACTTAGCAATATTTACAAAGTATTCTTATAACTTACGAGTATTTACAAAGTTTTCTTATAACAGTGCATGAAAGATGCCGACGTCCATGAAGACTTGCGACAACTATCCTATGGATTGATTAAAGTTAGGAGTTACTGTCGATATGATGTCAATGGCTACCGATTCCATACAACTCAATTTGAATCTCTTTGTCCTCTCGCGGCAACATCTAATACCAGAGTTGTGACGAGGGCAGTCGACTCTCAAGGACGTGAAACAAATTATTATGAAATCATTAATAAAATCTTTGAATTTGCTTTTGCCGGGAATAAGGATCTTCGAGCAATATTCTTTGACTGTGATTGGTTTGATATCAATCATGGAACTCGACTAAACCAATTTGGCATGGTGGAAGTCAAACAGAACGAACAGCTACGAGGATACGATTCATTTGTTCTTGCACACCAAGTGGAGCAAGTGTATTATCTATCTTATCCATGCAAAAAACTCAAAGCTTGGTGGGTTGTACATAAGGTTAATCCTCGTGAGCGGTTATACACTCCAGGAGATGATGGTTACCATGATACGGATGAGGTTGACGAGATTTACCAAGAAGAAGAGTTGCCAGACTCGTTTATCATCGAGCCTGGTGTAGGACTCGATGACTTAGTTGGAGATGCTCAAGATGTCGAGACTTCTGATATGCGTAAACGGAAACGAAATCTAGTTCAGACGCTCACGAAAGAAGATCGATGGTCTGGTTTAAGGAGTAGGGTACATGATCATGACGTTGATGAATTTTGAAATTGATGATGTAACGTTTTCTTCACTAACTTAATATGAATTTTGTATATATTATCTTAGCATATTTATCAATTATTCCTTGCAAAAGGATGTCGTCATCAAAGGGGAGCGGGAAGAAGGGGGCACGAGGGTTCCTCAGTCGGCCACGAGACCTCTTCTCAGGTAGCTCGTCAGGTGCGAGCAGACGCTCTTAGCTGATGAGGCACCTACTAGACTTTGCAGGCCGAGCTCTGGCCTTACAGCGCACAGAGGTAAATTTCAGTTGTCAATCACGTTATTTTAAATTGCACTTATAAATAATTTATTCTTATCAATCCTTTAATTTTGCAGTCTGACTCACAGTCATCAGATTTAGAGTCAGAGGTTAGGGCGCCGCCACAGGCTAGCTAGCCCTCGGAGCCGACTACCCTACCTTCGGAGCCGGTGAGCGTGGAGCCTTCGGGATCTAGTGGTGATCAGCCTTCCGGGTCACTGGACGTGGTGCCCGTGCAGAGGCGACGGACTAGGAGAACCCACTTTGTGGCTCCTCCTCCTGTTCCTCGTGAGCGGGTCACTATTCATCCAGTTGGAGACAGGTAAAAAATCATATACTTGGTACATATTTCATGATGTCTACAGATACTTACTGAGATAACAAATTTTGCAGATCTTGGTATGACTGTTCGTTCACGGGCCAGGGACGCCACAGGCAGGTTAACGGTGTCATCGGGGCTTTAGTGCGTTTGCACTATCCTGGTGTCATCGATGGTATCCCTGCTTTGTCGTGGGACGACTATGCTCGTGTCTTGGACGAGGTGCATGACACTCTTCAGGGGGCCGTGTGGAACGATTTTATGGTAAGTTTAAATGTTTACATTCTTCAACTCATTTAAATTGTTAATGCATATTGATTAAATGTTTGTTTTCTTAAAGCTGAGGTATCAGTTAGAGGAAACGAGCGAGAGCATGATGGAGCACGCGACACTCGTGTTCCACACAAACGCTCGGAAGCTCGTGACACAAGCATTGTCGTACGCCCGCATACAGGCCGTTAACGACTACCAGAAACGACATCTGCAGCAGCAGGAATGCAGTCCCTTTAGAAGGGACTCCGACACATACTTGACAGAGGATCGATACGCAGAGGTAAGTTCTAATTGTTAAAAAAACTCAATAGTGACTTATGTTAACAGTTAATGATATACTAAATAAGTGCAGGTTAGTATTTCCTGGTTAGAGGGTCAACCCGATGCATACCGAGCTCTCTGTCAGTATTGGGCTAGCGATGACTTCAAAGCTAAGTCCATGAGGGCTCGAGGATGCAGAGGGCCCGACGGGAAGCACACCGATGGCGCCGATGGTCATTTAAGTTTGGCTAAATGCATGGTAAGTGTATTATAAGTTTGTTTATGTGTTCATAACATATTTATCCTACTAACACGCATCTACAAGAGTGAGAGACCGGCTAGGAGCCTAGCGCGACCCAGGTTTGGAAGAGAGGTCACAGGGGAAGTGACCCGTCGCAGCCGGGGCAGTGCAGTCAGGTCGCAACCGATCGATTGGTATGTTATTAGAATTATTCAATTTAATTATAACTAATGTTATTATTGACACACTAACACCATTTCTATGTTTTTTAGGAAAAGTACGGGCAGGAAGTCGTCAAAATACACGGTGAAGGGTACGATTGGGAAAACGCGCCAATCGACCCTCAAGCCGTGTATGCAAGAGGCGGCGGGAAGGCCCATGGCCGGTGAGTTGGTTTCTTTGATTTAGGTTTTTCACTCTTCCTTCTTTTACTCATTATTTTTCTTTCTTTTGTAGGTTTGCCATTTTCGATGGAGTTGTTGGCTCGAGGTCGGCGCGACCTGCGAGAGGCACTTCATCGACGCAGACTTCGTCGGTTGAACCGTCGAGTGGCTGTCCCTCATAGAGGGACATGGAGTTCCGTGCCATGCAGGAGAGGCTGACGCGGACCCAGGAGGGGCTCGACAGGACGAGGGCCATCTAGGAGTACCAAGCTAACTACATGGCCCAGATGCAGGCAACGATGGAGGTAATTAATTTTAATTACTGTAGTTTACTTTCATAACATTTCAGTAATACATATGTTCTAATATTTTCCAATTATATGTCTTAGCTCGACAGAACGGCCAACAAATCGCGATTCCTGCATGGCAGCAGCCACAGTTGACCCCGTCACAGGAGCCCGCAGCCCAGCTGCCTCCAGTACAGGTAATAAACTCTTTAATATTGTATTTTTCATCTAACATAAGGAGAGAGGGAGATGTAGAGTGGTACAGAAGGGAGGGAGGGAGTGCGAGAGAGAGAGAGAGTGAGAGTGAGATGGAGAGATGGAGTGTTGCAATAGAGGGAGAGAGAGAGTGCGACAGAGGGTGTGAGTGAGACTGACATAAAGAGGGGATGAATAGTACAGAGATAGAGGAACAGAGTGAGAGAGATGATGAAAAGTATAGAGAGAAGAAGAGAGTGAGAAAAAGAGAAAGACATTGATATATGAATCCAAACCGTCGTAACTACTCATGTGTTTTAGGGTTCGGCGACGGAGGCCTCTACTCCATTGCCACAACTACCGGTTCCAAGAGAGACGCGTTGAGATGATTTCTTTGGCTCCGGAGGTAGTTGAGGGGGTAGTGGTAGCCCGTTTGTAGTTTCTGTTGTGTGTGATGCATATGAACTGTTGTATGAAATGTTCTATGACTGTTTACTCCTTTTTAT
Organism: Neostapfia colusana; assembly: GCA_030760725.1. NCBI lineage: Eukaryota > Viridiplantae > Streptophyta > Magnoliopsida > Poales > Poaceae > Neostapfia > Neostapfia colusana. The sequence continues at coordinate 31,196,976 of JASWHV010000004.1, read as the reverse complement.
AACTTTTTGTTCTGTGAGCTGGCCATCGAGCCAGGTTAGTGCGTTTCTGTTTTTTTTTTAAATTACAAACATAACTTACGATGGCTACTGCCCAGAAGCCTTCGTAAGTTAGCTTCTGCTACTTACGATGGTCAGTAAAACCGTCGTAAGTTAGCTTCTGCTACTTACGATGGTCATCAGAACCGTCGTAAGTAACGTGCCTTGGGCCACCACGTGGCCTGGGCTGTTACTTACGACGGATGCGCGACGCCATCGTAAGTTACTTTATTTACGATGGTAGCCATCGTAAGTTAGCTTATTTACGACATAATAATTACCTCGGCTTTATACCATCGTAAGTGACGAAATACCGTCGTAAGTAGCTAACTTACGACGGTTTATGACTTAATTATGACGGCCTTAGCCGTCGTAAGTCCGTCATATCCCTGCAGTGTCGGTGCTCTATACGGTGATCATCAGGAAAAATAGAAATTTCGGCTAGCCGGCGCTATGAGGGACCTAGGGAGTTTGGGAGGAGCTACTAGACTTGGATGCTAACCTCAGAGACGCATTGGTCGCGCTGGAGAAGCTTTGTGCTGCTCGAGCGACGGCGTCGAGTCGGAGGAGCTCTCGGGTTGACAGAGCAATTGAAGATCGGCTCGGACAAGCTTCACCGAAGCTGATCACGAGCAACTGAGGGCTGTAACACCTCGAGCAAGGACCAGCGGTTCCGTTTGTGGCCTCAGCTCGCGGTGGAAGGGACTGTGCTGGCCGGTCGACGGCGAGGTGAGGCGGTGGAGCTGTGCGGCAATCTGCTCGGTGTTTTTGTACAGGCAGTGGGAAGATGGGCTGCTGCCAGCGGCAGCTCGCATATAAATAGCTGGGGACGTCGGTTCGTGGCTCTGATCAGCGACCAGGAGGTGTCAGCGGTCGGCAATCGCCGTGGCGCCCGCGTGGTCGCGCGCAGGAACCGAGCTGCGGTGACTTCAGTTGGTTGAAACACTAGTGAGGCTGACAAGTGGGTCCCACTCCGGTTTTAACCTCTGAAATTGAATTTTCCCCACTGCTATAAACAGTAGAGACCCAATTAACCTTGGTCATTTGAATTACCTACCCCTGAGCCATTTGAATTGGATAGAATTCAAATTGGGTTTTGCTTGAATATATTTTCAGCACATATGCAGTTTGAAATTCAAATAAAGTTTGAATTTTCTAAACTTAGCTCATGACAAGATCAACTCCAAATGGAGTGGAAATTGGTGTGTGAGCTCACAAAATTTGTGCTGAGTAAGAATATGCCTCCCACTTTTGAATTCATGTGATGGAAACAGTTTGAATTTGAATTTGAGTTCAAACCACCCTCTTTCTATTTATAACCAAAAAGACTTCAAAAAGGTTTTGAATTTGCGTGAAATTTGGTATGGACATTCCTAGAAAGGTGTAGGAGTTTTTCATATGCCCAGACCCTACATGATGCATGTGGGAAATACCACTTTTGCATTTTGTGAGTTTATTCCCTAATGAGCATGTTGATGGTGTTTACTTGCTCTTCAAATGTATTTATCAAGTTTCTTCTAATGAAGTGTGTGTGTGGTGATGAACACTTTGAATATGTGCCAAAAACTTAGACCCTTACATTACTCCCCCCTTAAAATAATCTCGTCCCGAGATTATAAGGTGAAAATGAGAGAGAGGACGGTGGAAAATTACCGTATATGCAACGTGAAAAGGTCGGGGTAGTTAGCACGAAGAAATCCTTCGCTCTCCCATGTCACTTCGTCCACGGAGTGATTACTCCATAGAACTTTGTAGAACCACAATGTATGGTTCCGTGTGGTTCGGGCCTTCTCATCAATAATCTGAACCGGTTCCTCCCGATACATGAGATCCGGTTTCAGTTCTTCTATATCCTCCAGCTGAATGGTAGTTGATAGCTTGAGACACTTCATCAGCTGGAATATGTGAGAGGCGTCGTGCACACCGGAGAGTGCTTCTGGTAAATTCAGCCGGTATGCTACTCATCCACATCTTTCGGTAATCTGAAATGGACCGATGAATCGGGGTGCCAACTTTCCCCTTACCCCGAATCTGTTCACGCCCTTCAGTAGAGACACACGTAGGTATACATGATCCCTGACTTCGAACTGTAATGGGCGTCTTCTCCGGTCCACATATTGTTTCTGTCGGGATTGAGCGGCTTTTAGGTTCGCTTGAATCAGCCAAACTTCTCCTCCGCGTTGTTGACAATATCAATCCCGAAGGTAACCCTTTCGCCAGACTCACACCAATTAAGTGGTGTGCGGCATTTTCTCCCGTATAACGCCTCGTAAGGTGCCATCTTGATGCTGGCTTGGTACCCATTGTTGTACGAGAACTCGGCCAACGGCAAGTGATCATCCCAATTCTTGCCATGGTTGATAGCGCAAGCTCGTAGCATATCTTCCAAAATTTGATTTACCCGCTCGGTTTGCCCATCCATCTGCTGGTGGTATGCTGAACTGCGGATCAGCTTCGTCCCCAATGCAGCGTGGAGCTGCTCCCAGAAACGGGACACAAATAAAGTGCCTCGATCTGATATGATGGTACGGGGTTCACCGTATAAGCATAGGATCCGTGAGATGTACAGTTCAGCATACTTCTTGGCGTTGTAGTTGGTGTTGACCGGGATAAAATGGGCAACTTTGATGAGCCGGTCGACGATCACCCACACAGAATCATGCTTCTGAAAAGTGGTGGGTAAACCGACGATAAAGTCCATGCTTACGTCTTCCCACTTCCAGGTAGGAACGCCCAGTGGTTGTAGCAATCCCGGTTTCCGCATATGATCTGCCTTCACCCTTCGACATGTACCACACTCGGACACGTACTTTGCGATCTCCCGCTTCATCCGTGTCCACCAAAACTTGCTTCTAAGTTCTTGATACATTTTATTGCTGCCAGGGTGTATAGAAAACTTTGACAAATGAGCCTCATCAATGATTTTCTTTCGTAACTCCGGGTTAGGGGGTACGACGATCCGGTCCTTGAACCATAGGACGTCGTCTCCGTCTTTCCGGAAACATTTCAGCTCCCCACTGTGTATACATCTCTGCAAATGCGACATGCCCTTGTCATGTTTCTGAGCTGCTGCTATCTCTTCACGGATGGTGGGGATTAAAGCTAAGTTGTAGAGAGCGCCATGTGGAATCACATGCAATGGTGGCTCGCTCTCTTCCAACGGTGTGATGGTCAGGTTATTGACGTGTGACTTGCGGCTCAGCGCATCCTCCACTACGTTTGCCTTGACGGAATGATAATGAATCTCTATTTCGTAATCCTTTATCAACTCTAACCATCTTCGCTGCCTCATGTTCAGCTCTTTCTGAGTGAATATGTACTTGAGGCTTTTGTGGTCGGTATATAAATGCACGAGGTTACCGAGTAGGTAGTGCCTCCACATTTTAAGTGCGAGTACCACGGCAGCGAGTTCCAAGTCGTGAGTTGGATAATTCTGCTCATGGTTTCTGAGCTACCGTGATCCATACGCGACCACCCTTCGGTCTTGCATCAGCACACATCCGAGCCCAATGCCGGATGCATCGCAGTACACATCGAACGGTTTTGTTGTGTCTGGCTGCACCAAAACTGGTGCTGATGTCAGGTGCTTCACTAATGCCTTGAACGCTGCTTCACATGCTGGACTCCAAACATATTTGGTAGCCTTCTTCAGCAGCTCCGTCATAGGCTTAGAAATCTTTGAGAAGTTCGGGATGAACCTCCGATAATATCCTGCGAGTCCGAGGAAACTCCGTACCTCATGAACAGTCCTCGGGGACTTCCAATTCAGCACTTCTGTGATCTTACTCGGGTCTACAGCGATGCCCTCCACTGATATAATATGCCCGACAAAAGGCACTTGCAAGATCCAGAATTTGCACTTGCTGAATTTCGCGTATAGCTTATGATCCGGCAGCCGTTGCAAGACTATACGCAGATGCTTCTTGTGTTCTTCCCCCGACTTGGAATACACCAATATGTCATCGATGAAGACCACGACAAACTTGTCCAGCTCCGGCATGAATACCGAGTTCATCAAATACATGAAGTGAACTGGAGCGTTGTTGAGGCCGAAGGACATGACCAGGTACTCATAAAGCCCGTACCTCGTCGAGAAAGCCGTCTTCGGAATATCCTCAGCCCGTATCTTAATCTGGTGTTACCTGGATCTTAAGTCCATCTTGGAAAAGATCTTTGCTTCGACCAACTGATCAAACAACATGTCAATCCGTGGCAACGATTACTTGTTCTTGATGGTTACAGCGTTTAATGGACGATAGTCCACGCAAAGCCGCAACGTCTCATCTTTTTTTTTTCACAAATAATGCCGAACAGCCCCATGGCGAGGATCTCGGCCTAATAAAACCCTTCTCCAGCAGGTCCGTTAGCTGGGTCTTCAGTTCAGCCAACTCCTTGGGCGCCATCTTGTACGGACTTCGGGATATTGGCATGGCTCCCGGCGTAAGTTCAATCTTGAACTCCACCTCTCGGTCAGGCGGCATCCCCGGTAAATCATCCGGGAACACGTCAGGGAACTCACGGACCACTGGAATGTCTTCCAATCTGATGGTCGTGGATTGATACACACTTGGAAGTTTTATTTCCGGACTGTCCAGAAATAAGGAATGAGATTCGTGCACTTCTGAGTTCAAGTGCACGATTCGGAGGACGATGTCTAAAACAGCGCCGTGGCGGGTTAACCACGACATCCCTAAGATGACATCGACCTTTTGTCCCTCTAGAACTACGAGAGACGTAGGGTATACTCTACCCTCTAAGCATAATGTCGCTTTTGGGACCATCATGCTTGCTGAAATCTTCCCACCCGTTGAACAAGTATGGACTATCGGTGGGTAGTATTTGCAAGCTGTATTTAGCAATAAAAGCTTGGCTAATGAAGCTATGCGTGGTGTCTGAATCAAATAACACTATAGCGGGATGCTGGTGGAGTTGGAACATACCCGCAAGGATCGGCTCTCCCTCCGGCACATCCTCTACGGCAAGTTGGTGGACGGTGTCGGGCCTAGGGTTTGCCCGCCGCACATTAGTGGGGTTCCGGGGTTGATTCCTCCCTGGAAGTTGCGGTGCAACTCCGCCGCCTTGCCTCTCCAGACAACTGCTGGCGAAGTGTCCTGGACGACCACATTTGTAGCATGTGGCTGCTGCTTGGCCGGTGCTCGGGGGACGAAAGCCCGGCATGCGCTGCTGAGGTGCATACGCACGCGGCATCGCCCACTGCTGTTGTTGCTGCGGAGGTGGTACTGGCAGTGCCGGCCTGAATGCCGGTGGAGAATATGGCCGACTGCGGAATGGCATCGGCCTCTGTGGTGGCTGCCAGCGTGGACCCGATGGTGGGCGATTCACCATCCGGTATTTTTGAGAAGGACCACCTCCTTCTCCGCTGCTTTGCGGCGCGCTTTGCTTCCTTTTTGCCGCCGCTAACTCCTTGCCGGAGTCCTCCTGAACAATTGCAGCATCAATTATGTCATTAAGGCAGCCGCGATTGAACATCGCCAGCTTGTCTTTCAGGAGCAGGTTAAGCCCCTGGTAGAAATGATCCCGCCGCTTCTCGTCGGTATCGGCGTGATACGAAGCGTAAAGCGCAAGATCATTGAACGCCCTGGATTATTCCAGCGCGTTCTGGCTTCCTTGCTCCAGGCGTAAGAACTCCTGCATCTTCCTCTTCATGAGACCCGGCGGTATATGATAGACCCTGAAGGCCGTCCAGAATTCCGCCTTGGTCATAACTCGCTCGGTGGGCTGCGAAGCACAGTAATTCACCCACCACGCGCTCGCAGATCCCTGGAGCTGTTGGACCGCGAACTGAGTCTTGCGCTGCTCACTCACTTAGAGCAGCCCGAACTTCATCTCCATCGTGCGGAGCCAGTTGTCCGCATCAAGGGGGTCATCCGCCCTTGAGAATACCGGGGAATGAGTAGCCAGAAAGTTGGAGTAGGAGCTTTGTTGGCGCTCCTCGCGATCTTGATGCCTCTCTGGTCGAGACGTATTCGCAATAAGGGTTTGCAGCAACTCGGTGTGCTGCTGATGAGAACCCACCATCGCTGCCACAATGTCAGCCAAAGTAACCGTTGGCGGTGGCGGTGGCGGTTGTTGCTGTTGCTGCTGCTGCTGTTGCTGTCCTGAGGAGTCCTCGGGAGGTTGTTGGGAGGTTTCTCCCCCCTGACTGGAACCCCCAACGTCCGGGTTGGCACGAGTACGAGTCATTCTGAAATTCAAAACAGCAACGATCAGCACATGTCATACTTAAAATTCCATATAAAACAGTAAGTATTTGAAGTGACGCATGAATAATTTGCACAACATTCACATATATTGATAAAGCATAAACTTTATACAAGATACATTAGTCTCGGATCTCCGAGAAGTCGTGCTCATGTCCTCACTACCTATACATGCACTACTGTCTACACGACATGTCACCGATTACAAAAGTTTGGGTTACATCACCCAGCTGCCCTACTTGGCAATGGTAACCTCCTACTCGGAGTAGAATTCGACCTATTGCGGGTCGTCCTCCTCCGGTACCTCCGCTGGTGGCTCTGGGTCTACAACCTCCTCTTCCGGCTCGGGTTCTCCCATTGCCGGAAGACCCAAAACCACAGGTACAGCACCTACCACCGGTATGCCCATTACCGGAGGTACGAGGTCCTGCAACGCGTGCACCTCGTCCATGGCTTGGTTGTAGTCCTCTTCCCAGCCTTGCCCCTCCTCAATAGCGTCGCCCCGCTCTTGAGTAAGGACCTCGTTCTGCTGAGTCAGAGCCTGCACCTGTTGTTGCAAAGCCGCGATGTCGACACGGCTTTTCTTCTTCGCCTTCTTCAGACGATGCAACTGATTATATTGTTCGTTCAGTCGCTTAATCGTCGGAAGGAGAACATTGCGGAGTGCGCTGTGTGCACTCTCAAAATGATCTCCACGGCTTGTGCTTTCTTTGAGCTTTGCAGCAAGACAATCCGTATGTACAGCTTGGCTGTCCATCACGGCCTTTCCTGCTCTCAACTGGAGACTGAGGTTCGCCTCCGCGGGGTTGTACCTTGGGCAACCCGGATCTGTTGCCTCCATGTACCTCCCCTCCCACATATGATTAGCCCGTCCCTCCACCGGGACAAGCGCGTATGGAGTGCCCTCCATAGCTCTCACGTGTAGTTGGCAGAAACGCGACATGGTGTCGCGGGCTGCCACTTGTCACCTTTCTTCTGGCTGTCTACCTCTCACCGTAACGGTGAACGGCGCCCAACCGGGTGGCGTAGGTCCTGCGGGAACTTCGACATGGATCATCCACGTCTTGTTCCCCTCCCAACCTTCTTCCTTGGTGAAGTACTGCGGCATCTTTCTGTACCCGAAATATTGAAGCATTTGCCTCAATGCTTCCGGATAGCCGCTGTGGTGAGAACAGTGGGAGACCACCACCCGTTCTCCAACTGTGTATTCGCTGTCATCTGTAGAAACATATTTGAGAAATGTCAAATATTTATTTGAACAGTAAACCATTGAGTTATAACATAAAACATGTCATTGAACTCATAAAACTTGGAAACATAGTTCAAACTTAAACAAATTTGACTGTTGATCTGCTGTCCAATATGACAGCCCTGACCAGTTTCCATTTCAACCTGATTTAGACCATGCTAAAGGCAAAACCAATTCTGGAGCTCAACATAAAAGTTAAAGCTAACCTCAATAGATTTCCAGAAAGTATTTGCTTGGCCTAATATTTATCCTGGTTCAAAAGTTATGAGATGTCAAAATTAACAGAATTTCTGGAGAAAATTGGACAGCACCTCCCTGCTTGAGGTACTGATTTGATCCAAGAATTCCACTTAATTCCACACCAAACCTGACAAAAATTTCTGTTACAAAGTTGTCACCCATCTCATAAACTTTCCAGAACTAACTCATTTTCTATTTTTGGATTTTTATGCAGGAAGTTATGCTCAATTTACAGAGAGTTACAGAGAGTGGTGCTCTGCCCTGTTTTCTGGATAGTTTCAACTCTACTGCATTTTTCGATTGGTTAAGTGATGAAACACCTCTGGATGTCAACAGAAAAGTTGTAAAGCTCTTCCAAATATTTCCAGAAATGTATCATATGACCCCAACCTCGAAAGAACTCAACCTCTAACCTCTGATTAACTTCATCCTTAATTCAGCTGGATACAGGGGACTCTGTCCTTAGTATCCTATAAGTTGAAAACTTGTTAACTTTGAATATCGTGATTAAGGGAAGGAGTTACATCACAATTTTAGTGCTCTAGATTGAAACTTTTCAGTTTTACAATGAAGTTGCTCCTTTAGTAGGGTGTGACGTTGATGCGTCACCAGATCATGTCGTTACTACATCCTCACAAAGAAAAACCTATACCGGACTTAGCCGGCTTCGTTAATCCAGTGACACTAAACGTCACTCGCACACGGATGCTACATGTCTACCGTTTCGTGGTTAGACTACCTGCAGATAACTCAAACAATCATCAGAGTTGGCTGCACACCGAGCCCGGTATCCATACATTTCATACACCCGGCCGTCATCACTCGCCCGGATGTTCTCAATCCAAACACGCCTTGAGCTACGTGTTCACGTTACTGACCATGTGACGGAGTCTCCCAAATTGCCCAAAGCACGCCAGGGACAGACGTTGCTCGAATACCCCAAACGACATGAAGAGTCATAGAGGATATTAAAGCGGGTCGGGTTACCTGCCACCCGTGGGGCTCCACCCTTCAGCTTGTGCGCACTGGTGGACAGCGCTTACGTGCACCCCCCAAGACATAAAGCGTCCCGAGATGCACGATTTTCCGACATAAGCAAATAGGTTCGTATGCCACTTTCTATACATTAATAAAATCCTTATATGGGCTACTAACTCGTTCCTCACTAGATTTTTGAAAAAGATGACCTTTGTAGTACGTTAAACCTCAAGCGAGCTCTGATACCATGCTGACACGGCCCCATCGGACTTGTCGAGCCAGGATCACGCTGAGGGGTACTGCATTGCACAGCACCGGATAACGCACTTCAAAGATACAAAGCGGAATCAAAGTTTTATTACATAAACCAGTTTATAAACAATTTTTACAACAAAATAGTTCCGTCCACACTCACGAGCGTAGACTACGCATCGAGTTCACGTTCATCCTGTCCCCGCTAGCACGCACACACACTAACACGGCGGCGTGCACGACTCCCATTTGACGGGGTTCCCCTCCTGGGGTTCCGTCTCCTCCTCGGGAGTCCCTTCCTCATAGACCCCTGCAAAAGCTTCAAACACAAGCAGTGAGCACGATGGCTCAGCAAGACTGACCCGTCTCTCCTATACATGGAACTTCTACATGAAGGGTATAGGGTACATGAGGTAAATAATTTGCAAAGGACTCGCCTAATTATTTGGACCTTACTTTCAATGTTTTAACAGAAGGTGGTGGAGAACCTTACGCTAAGGCACATGAGAGAGCTGCAATCAAACAAGAAACACATTTCTCTCATGTACTTTGCCCAAAGTTGAAAACAACTTTAATTAGCTCTAAACTACAGCAAGACATTAACAAGCAAAGTATGTCTTTCAAATCAGCAAACTTTTAACATGTATCTAGCCTGTTCTTTCTACGTCATGGTACAGTGAACAAGTGGTACTCACTGACCGCGAGGGACGGCGATTATAATCGATTTACACCTGCAGGGTTACCCGAATAACCTGTCACGTACGCCCGTACTCGATGTTGCCTACAGCAACCATCACGGACGTCGTACGCAACCAGCTTTCACCCGTCAGCCAAATGTTGAACCGGTCCAATCGTCCCGAGCAAGAGGTCTCTACGCGCGCATCCACAGTGCCGCCAGCCGATTTCCAACTCGAGCTCTCAACCTACCCTCTGAACGACCAGCTATGCCTCAGCACCCAGCTACCCGAGTTACATCGGTTTGCCGGTTCCCATATAGCCGGTAGGTCTTCGGTACTGTTCTAGCTTGTTCAACAGACCCACACATGGCTCGGTCCTCAATCGACACAAGCAGAGCTATAGCACCCAGGCCCCAAAGTCCTGCTGCCCTTACTCTCCGCTCGGTCTCATGTTTCTTGCTATGTGTTATATTTTCTATCTTTACCCGAGCGATGTGCCTCTAGCCTATTCTCACGGGTAGTTCCAACTACTTGACTTGTACCGAATCCTACTCTATCTTAGCATTGCAGTAGCTAAATGGGGCTTTCAATCCTAATCCCAACCCATGCTTTTATTGGCTATCCAATTGGGTTTCAAACAAGACTCTAATGCAAGAAGTAAGTAGTACTCAAAGTAAGTTCTCAAAACAATAAAATTTTGTAAAAAGGGTTAATGCAAACCAGGGCTTGCCTTGCTGCTCTTGGTCGTAGGCTAGCTGCTCTTCTGGAGTGACGAAGTCTAAGACTTCATGTTCCTCCTCAACCTTAGCGACTACATGAGATAACATAAATATGTATCAATTTAAATGTATTTGAATTGAATTTAACTTGTGAAGACTATAAGTGTTACTAGACAGACCCAATGACTCTGAAATTCTTACTGTGGTTTGGTTACAACATAAACAGAGACTTGGCCAAGTTTTATTTGCAGTAAAGCTCATTTGAGCTCTCCACAAATAATTATGTACTTTACCTTAATTGGAGCTCCTAGGGTGTTCTAGGGATTTTCATGGAGCAAGCCATGACTTTCTGAAAAGTAGATTTTCATAGGGTTCTAATGGAGTTGGTTTCACTTAATTTGAATATTCCTAGCTAAATATATGAGCTAAACAATTTCAGATGTTTCTGGACATTTTCTATTTTCTCTGGAACAGTTTTATTAATCACACCATTAGTTGGATCAAATTAGCTCAAATGGATCTGAAATGTTTATGGTAGCTCGGGGGTATTTTGGTGGACGTCCCATCAAAATTTCAGAATTTTCCTCCAAAGGGTTCTCCAGTTAAAATTCTAACCAGTTTGAAATTTGAAGAATTAATTCTGGAGAAATAAGGATTTTCATTAAGTGAAACTTGATTTGCTAGAAAGTACTCAGAGATCTGAATCCAACAAAATTTGGTTTACTCGATTTGGAGCTTCCTAGCCAAAGTTGTGTAGGTTTGAAATTTGAACTAAAACTGAAAAGCGGGAAATGTTTAAAACACTGCACGTGGGTCCCATGCACAGTGCCTTCATCTACCTCCCACCAGCGTCTGAGCACGCGATGTCCAGCGATGGTGACGCGGTTCGTTCTCGGCCGCTACTTCCTAACTTTCGATGCGGTTTCTTCCTATGTGATCCTTGGAGCACGGCGCACACGCCGGGCACCTTCTCGGACCTCGACATCGCCGGAAACCTAGTCGGCGACGGTGGAGGTGGAAGAGGAGCTCGGGTCCGACGGCGCTAGCTCATCTCGGCGGTGAACACGATCAACTAATGGGTCGCAAAGCACCACTGGGGAACGAGGAAGCTATCCCTGCACTCCTCTTGGCCGGAGATTGCCGGGAAAGTAGACTTCACCGGCGACCCGAGCCGTTTTCACCGGTGATGGACAAATTCCGGTGCTCTGCTCACTGGGTTGATCACTACCGCTAGGATTTGGCTGAGGTGACCGTGAGATGCTACTCTAGCTTCCGCTCAACCCGGATTATCAGTGATCACGATGGATTTTGAGTTTGGGTCCTCGGTGCTCTATACGGTGATCATCGGGAAAAATAGAAATTACAGCTAGCCGGTGCTAAGAGGGACCTAGGGAGTTCGGGAGGAGCTACTGGACTTGGATGCTAATCTCAGAGACGCGTTGGTCGCGCTGGAGAAGCTTTGTGCTGCTCGGGCGACGGCGTCGAGTCGGAGGAGCTCCCGGGTTGACAGAGCAATTGAAGATCGGCTCGGACAAGCTTCACCAAAGCTGATCACGAGCAACTGAGGGCTGTAACACGTCGAGCAAGGACCGGCGGTGCCGTTTGTGGCCTCAGCTCACGGTGGAAGGGACTGTGCTGGCCGGTTGACGGCGAGGTGAGGCGGTGGAGCTGTGCGGCGATCTGCTCGGTGTTTTCAGCGCTGGAAACGTCGAGGCAGTGGGAAGATGGGCTACTGCCAGCGGCAGCTCGCAGATAAATAGCTGGGGACGTCGGTTCGTGGCTCTGATCAGCGACCAGGAGGTGGCAGCATTCAGCAATCGCCGTGGCGCCCGCGTGGTCACGCGCAGGAACCGAGCTGCGGTGACTTCAGTCGGTTGAAACACTAGTGAGGCTGACAAGTGGGTCCCACTCTGGTTTTAACCTCTGAAATTGAATTTCCCGCACTGCTATAAACAGTAGAGACCCAATTAACCTTGGTCATTTGAATTATCTACCCCTGGGCCATTTGAATTGGATAGAATTCAAATTGGGTTTTGTTTGAATATATTTTCAGCACATATGCAGTTTGAAATTCAAATAAAGTTTGAATTTGCTAAACTTAGCTCATGACAAGATCAACTCCAAATGGAGTGGAAATTGGTGTGTGAGCTCACAAAATTTGTGCTGAGTAAGAATATGCCTCCCGCTTTTGAATTCATGTGATGGAAACAGTTTGAATTTGAATTCAAACCACCCTCTTTCTATTTATACCCAAAAACTTCAAAAAGGTTTTGAATTTGCGTGAAATTTGGTGTGGACATTCCTAGCAAGGTGTAGAAGTTTTTCATATGCCCAGATCCTACATGATGCATGTGGGAAATGCCACTTTTGCATTTTGTGAGTTTATTCCCTAATGAGCATGTTGATGGTGTTTACTTGCTCTTCAAATGTATTTATCAAGTTTCTTCTAATGAAGTGTGTGTGTGGTGATGAACACTTTGAATATGTGCCAAAAACTTAGACCCTTACATTAGCCGTTTCATAAAGTATTTTGTTTTGAGAACTTACTTTATGTATTTCTTACATTTGTGCATTAGAGTCTCGTTTGAAAACCCAAATGCATAGCCAAGAGAACCAGGGTTTGGGGCTTAGGTTTTAAACCTGGAGTAGCCACTGCAATGCTAAATTGTAGGGTTCAGTACAAGTCGAGTAGTTGGAACTACTCGCGAGAATAGGCTAGAGGCACACAACTCGGTTAGAGATATCAAATGAATCACATGGCAAGAAAAATGAGACCGAGCGGAGAGTAAGAGCAGCAGCACCTTGGGGCCTGGGTGCCATAGCTCCGCTTGTGTCGATTGAGGACCGAGCCATGTGCGGGCCTATTGAACAAGCTAGAACAGTATCGAAGACCTACCGGATATATGGGAACCGGGAAACCGATGTAATGCGGGTAGCGATGTGTTGAGGCATTGCTTAGTCTAGAGGGTAGGTTGAGAGCAGTGAGGTGTAAATCAGCTGGCGAGCACTGCGGATGCTCCGCGTAGAGACCTCCTGCTCGGGATGATAGGACCAGTTCAACACTTCACTGATAGATGAAAGATGGTTGCGTACGACGTCTGCGGTGGTTTCTGTAGGCAACATCGAGTATGGGCTTACGTGACGGGTTATTCGGGTAACTCTGCAGGTGTAAATCGATTATAATCGCCATCCCTCACGGTCATTGAGTACCACTTATTCACCGTACCGTGACGTAGAAAGAACAGGCTAGTGTCATGATAAAATATTGCTGATTGAAAGCTTTACATTGCTTATTATTGATTTGCTGTAGTTTAGAGCTAATTAAAGTACTTTTCAATCTTAGGCAAAGCACATGAGAGAAATGCGTTTCTTGTTTTACTGCGGCTCTATTATGTGTCTTAGCACAAGGTTCTCCAACAACTTGCGGCTAAAACATGAAAGTAAGGTTCAACTACTTAGGTGAGTTTGCAATATACATTCCATTATACACTGCAAACCCAGCATGTAGAGTTTCATGTGTAGGTAAGACGGGTCAGTCTTGCTGAGTCATCGTGCTCAATGCTTGTGTTTGAAGCATTTGCAGGGTGCTATGAGGAGGAGGATCCCAAGGAGGAGACGGACCCCCAAGATGGAAAACACCGTCGAGTGGGAGCCATGCACGTCGCCGTGTTAGTGTGCATGTGTGCTAGTGGGAACACGTTCATGGGCTGAGCGTGAACTCTTTTGCTTAGTCTACGCCTGTGAGTGTAGACTTGACGTTATTTTGATGAAACATGTTCATAAACTCATCTATGTAATAAATTTTTAGCTTCCTCTTTGTACCTTTTATGTGTGTTATCCGGTGTTGTGCAATGCAGCACCCCTCAGCGTGATCCTGGCTAGTCGAGACCGTTGGGACCTCGCAGCATGGTCTCAGAGCTCCGTTGAGGTTTAACACACTTAAAAAGGTTTATTTTTCAAAAACTCGATGAGGAACGAGTTAGTAGCCCATATAAGGATGTTATTAGTGTATAGGAAGTGGCAATATTAACCTATTTGCTTATGCCGGAAAATCATGCATCTCGGAACTTCATATGTCTTGGGGGGTGCATGTAAGCGCTGTCCACCAGTGTGCACAAGCTTAAGGGTGGAGCCTCACGGGTGGCAGGTAACCCGGCCAGCTTTAGTATCCTCTACGACTCCTCATGTCATTTGGGGGTATTTGAGCAACGCCCTTCCCTGGCGTGCTACGGGCAATTATTGGAGACCTTGTCACGTGGTTAGTAACGTGAACACGTAGCTCAAGGCATGTTTGGCTTGAGGACATCCGTGCGAGTGATGACGGATGGGTGTATGAAACTGTATTGGGACCGGGTTTGGTGTGCAGCCGAACGTGACGATTGTGTGGTTTAATTTCAGGTTGTCTACCACGGATCGGTAGACGAGTAGTATACGTTTGCGAGAGACGTTTAGAGTCACTGAATTAACGAAGACGGCTAAGTCCGGTATATGTTTTCTTTATGAGGAACGTAGTACCGACATAAATTGGGTGACGCTTCAACGTCACATGCCACTAAATGATCAACATCATTGTAAAACTTGAAAGTTTTGATCTAGAGCACTAAAACTTTGTTTAACTCCTTCCCTTAATCAGGATGTTCAAAGTAAGCAAGTTTTCAACTTACACTACTACAAAAAGTATTTTCACAGGCGACTAGATTTTTCAACACACAGGTGGTCCGCAAAGAAATGCGACTGGTGGTGACGAATGAAACAACAACCGCCTGTGATGACAAAACCTCACAGGCGGTTTTTAACAAACAACCGTCTGGTTAAATACTATATTTTCTCAGGCGGCTATTAATAAAGAACTGCCTGTACTGTGACAAACTTCACAGGAGGTTCTTAATAAATCACCACCTGGGTAAATACATGATTTTCACGGGCGGCCATTAATAAAGAACCGCCTGTACTGGTTCAAACATCATAAGCGATTTTTAATGAAGAGCCGCCTGGACAAAGTCATTGTTTTCACGGGATGCTATTAATTAAGAACTGCCTGTTATGCTGATAAGCTCCTGTCAAGCTAATCCCTTCACAGCAAGCTCTTGTAGATGCAAGTAACACCCGAGACTCATCATTTGGATTGTTGAAAGCATCAATTGGAGTCTGACGATACGTTGGAAAGATTTTCCTATCCATTTGAAGGATTTGTTTCCCTTCTCTCCATTTCAAAAACTTACGAAGATGCTACTTTATCAGTTTTAATTGCTAAATATATTGACTAAAAATCAGTACCATCTCACTTAGAGTTCACACAAGCGATGA
Source organism: Neostapfia colusana (assembly GCA_030760725.1). Lineage (NCBI taxonomy): Eukaryota > Viridiplantae > Streptophyta > Magnoliopsida > Poales > Poaceae > Neostapfia > Neostapfia colusana. Next base: position 31,181,297 of record JASWHV010000004.1, on the reverse strand, counting down.
AGCAAACAACTTCAATCACAAATCATATATTTGTCCCTTCATAGGGATTTGACCTTAATCTTTCAAGGATAGATTTATCAATAAGTGAAGCTTCCTCATCAGACATGTTAAGCTATGAGTAGCAATGTCCAGGTTAGAAATCTCAATAGGCCTGAAGACAAAGAGATCCCGCATATGAGTGGCAATGTCCAGGTTAGACAGCGTGAAGCTATGATGACAGCCTTCAACAACATGAAAAGTGATGCCAAGGTTATGCTTGCATCAACCAAGGCATGTTGTGAGGACATAACACTTGTTGGGGCAAGCATAGAAATCTCAACGGGACTAAAGACAAAGAGATCCTGCATATGAGTGGCAATGTCCAGGTTAAACAGCGTGAAACTATGATGGCAGCCTTCAACAACATGAAAAGTGATGCCAAGGTTATGCTTGCATCAACCAAGGCATGTTGTGAGGGCATAACACTTGTTGGGGCAAGCATAGAAATCTCAACGGGACTAAAGACAAAGAGATCCTGCATATGAGTGGCAATGTCCAGGTTAAACAGCGTGAAACTATGATGGCAGCCTTCAACAAAATGAAAAGTGATGCTAAGGTGAAGCTTGCATAAACCAAGGATCTTTCACTGAAATTGGTTTGTATGAACATATTTGTCTTCATTATACATGCATAAATTTTGGTCATTTTTTAAAGCATTCCAACATGTCAAAATTCAAATTATCTATCTTTCTAATGAAATGCTCATATACATATGAGGCATTCTTCAAATTTGGAACACAAATTGATTCAAAAAAATTATAAAAATCTGAAAAAATCATAGAGGTTGGTATGATGACTAAAAAGTCCCATTGAAAAACTCAATTGAAAAATCATTATATTCATCAAGATAGAAAAATGATAAATAACCAGTGTTATTTGTTTTTTATGTTCTGATCAATTTTAAAGTTTTTAGCAAGTGAAATTTAATGGAAACCTTTAATACTAAACTGTCACACCCGGTTTCTCCGAAGAACAACCAAGTGAATATCACATGTATGCCAGGATCATTTTCTCATACATGTGATGACAAATAGTGAAGCATCATTTATTACAAGCCAGGTGTCGAATATAAATAAGTCTTACATAGCATATGTCTCGATGGACGATAATAAGTTCATAACATGTAAATAAAATTGCAACGGAATATTATTCTTATGGGCTCCGTCACAGGCGTTGCCCGGGGGACTCCATGAACCTAGAAACCTTCTTCTGGTCCGAAGTCTTGGTCATTGAATACCACATCATCCCCTTGACCTGAGCAGCAATTTAAACCAACAAATATGCAAGTTTGAGTACCGTTGGTACTCAGCAAGTGTGGGAAAATTAGGTCATGCATGGCTGGAACAAGGAGAGGTTGAACTCATGGTTAAAGCACTACGCAATTAATACCTACCACCTTAGCTTATTAAGCACCTATGTTACTACACAAGTGAAATGGTCCCAATCTCCCATCCCATCATCATAATCAAATAACCATAGCATCATTTCCAAAGTTAAGCTCCCCGCTTAACATCCACCACTTCCAAAGCCATCATCCTCTAATCATGAATAAGTCCAAGCCGCTCTTGACCGTGAGCACGGCTGTCATGACAGTTTTGACTCTGCAGAGTTTGCACCACTGTACCCACATGTAGTGATTTCATCCCCCGTTGCCAGGTGGACTAAAAGAACCTCCATTATGCCAGTGGCTACGAACCACATTCACACTTTCCAGGTGTGTAGCCAGGAGATCACTACAAAGCCTTTACAAAGGGATTCCCGACGAGCGTGGGCCCACTGAGGTTTCACCCCTAACAGCATACAAGAGGCTCCAACCCCGCTGCAGCGGCCCCCTCTTGAGCCTTGCGGTTCATACGGTAGTCCAGCTGACACCTATTCCCCGCACCATCCAACACACCCATACTACGCCGGGGATACACCTAATTAATTGGCCAAGCTGCCCCATCTCAGCATGTGGTTGGCACAGTAAAGCCAGGTTACATGCTCCATGAACCGGTCCTTAGGATCCAGGCAAGTACTAAACACAAACCCGAGTCTCGTGCACCCAGCACCAACCAAAATATCCAACTTGCCTTGATCCCTACCTCTACGTAACTCATAATATCTCATTCAAGAATAAGGTCAACAAGTTGATGATATCACATCCCACTTATCCCATTCTAAGCATGGCTAAGCATAAGTAATATGAATGAATGACATAATAAAGCAAATCCCAACCCAAGCTACAAGGAAAACAAGGTAATGCAATTCTAGGGAAACTTCCTAGCATTGGTTTCATATTTCAATTGGCAATGCAAATAATTCTATCTACACATCCTAGCATAGGAACAAAGTGGTCAAGGACACTTACCTTCTTCCTGCTGCTCTGGGAATAGATAGTCCTGATCTTGGAAGGGGAGAACTTGCTCTGGGGCAGGTTCTACTCACGTCAAGACACATAGCAAAAGAGAACAACAATCCATAAGACATAGTTCACACTTTCACTCCACACATACATACATATGAAAATCATTCACATTTCTATGTGTTGTGTTTACTTTACATGTGTTGATTTTTGGTCTATATGCACTTTTAAACATAGGTATATGATTTCTAACTTTTATATTCAGATTTTTATTTGCACACTTAATATATGAATTTCAATTCTAAACAAATTCTTTATATTCAATTAACACACTCTTTAGCTACCAAGTTTGCATGGAAGGTAATTTCCTACTTCAATTGAGTTTTCAGATCTTATACCAAATCCTAAACTGAAGTCTTTGGATTTGGAGGCTTTACTTATCATTTTCTAGTTATGCATACCTATTTTCCTATATTTTCCAGATTTATTTCCTATGCCTAAAAGTGAGTTTTAAATAGTAAATAGTAGGGCATATCATCTAAACAGAATAGGTTCTGATCTAAAATATTAAATAATATATTTTTGGAACTTCTCCTCTGATGTGAACTAATTTAAATTTATTTTACCAATTTTCAGAATTATTTCCTAACCTAAAAATGTATCCCTATAACTAATAAATGTGAACAATCAATTAAACAGATTCATTTCAGCTTAGAATCTACTTTTAACTCATTCTAAAGTTTTCCAAGTGCTAGTAGAGTTTAATTTTGAATTTACGATGTGTTTGTCTCACCTTTTAAATTTTAAATCCTAATTACATATTCAAATTCCTAAATTTAATATCATGGAGGGTTAAAAAGGTAAACTCACCCCACTACAGGGTCTATTATATTATTTCATAAATTTCCAGGGGTCTAACTACACATAACAGAGGTGTTTTCCTAATTTTTATTAAGTCCAGGGGCTAAAACTGATTTTTAATTAAATTTACATGAATTTCTGAAGTTCCAGGGGCTAGATCAGAAGTTTCCGGGGCTAGCTCGTGTTTTCCGAGATCCCCATGGGGTAGCGCGTAAGAATCCCGGCCTTTATAATACGGGGCTGATGTGGACCGCCCGATTTAAAACAGACGGCTCAGATTAGATCGCCGAACCGGTACACGCGGGTTTTAATTCTACCGTGCGATTTAAAATAGACGGCGGAAAAGCGGCCATGACACGACCCCATTGGTCCTGTCGAGCCAGGATCACACTGAGGGGTGCTGCGTTGCACAGCACCGTATAACACACGTCAAAGGTACAAAGCGGAAGCGGAAATTTTATTACATTAACAAGTTTATGAACATGTTTACATCAAAATAAGTTCAGTCTACACTCGCGGGCGTAGACTAAGCATCAAGTGCACGTTCAGCCCTCGAACGTGTCCTTGCTAGCACACACGCACACTAACTCTGCGGCGTGCATGACTCCCACTCGACGGGGTTCCCCTCCTGGGGTTCCGTCTCCTCCTCGGGAGTCCCTTCCTCATAGAACCCTACAAAAGCTTCAAACACAAGCAGTGAGCACGAAGGTTCAGCAAGTCTGACCCGTCTCACCTAAACATGGAACTTCTATATGAGGGTAATGGGTTACATGAGGTAAAAATCAGTTGCAAGGACTCGCCTAATTAGTAGAACCTTACTTTCAAGTTTTAGCAGCAGGTTGTGGAGAACCTTACGCTAAGGCACATGAGAGAGCCGCAATCAAACAATAAACGCATTTCTCTCATGTACTTTGCCCAAAGTTGAAAAGAACTTTAGTTAGCTCTAAACTACAGCATATCATTAACAATCAATGTCCAGCTTTCAATCAGCAACATTTTAACATGTGACTAGCCTGTTCTTTCTACGTCATGGTACAGTGAACAAGTGGTACTCACTGACCGCGAGGGACGGCGATTATAATCGATTTACACCTGCAGGGTTACCCGAACAACCCGTCACGTACGCCCGTACTCGATGTTGCCTACAACAACCATCACGGACGCCGTACGCGACTACCTTTCACCCGTTAGCCAAATGTTGAACCGGTCCAATCGTCCCGAGCAAGAGGTCTCTGCACGCGCATCTCAGTGCCGCCAGCCGATTTACACCTCGAGCTCTCAACCTACCCTCTGAACGACCAGCTATGCCTCAACACCCAGCTACCCGAGTTACATCAGTTTCCCGGTTCCCATATAGCCGGTAGGTCTTCGGTACTGTTCTAGCTTGTTCAAAAGGCCCGCACACGGCTCGGTCCTCAATCGACACAAGCGGAGCTACAGCACACAGGCCCCAAAGTCCTGCTGCCCTTACTCTCCGCTTGGTCTCATTTTCTTGCCATGTGTTTCATGTGCTAACACTACCCGAGTCGAGTGCCTCTAGCCTATGCTCGCGAGTAGTTCCAACTACTCGACTTGTACCGAATCCTACTCTATCTTAGCAATGCAGTGGCTAACGAGGTTTTCAATCCTAAACCCAACCCATGGTTTTCTTGGCTATGCAGTTGGGTTTCCAACCAAGACTCTAATGCAAAGAACAATATTCAAAGATGTGCTCAAAACAATAAACATTTGTAAAAAGGTTAATGCAAACCGGAGCTTGCCTTGCTGCTCTTGGTCGTAGGCTAGTTGTTCCTCCAGAGTAACGAAGTCTAGGACTTCGGGTTCCTCCTCGACCTTAGCGACTACATGATATAAGAAACATATGTATCAATTTAAATGCATTTATATTAACTTTGAAGTTGTGAAGTCTATAACCCTTGCTAGACAGACCTAATGACTGTGAAACTTTTACTGTGGCTTGGTTACAACCTAAACAGAGACTTGGTCAAGTTTTAGTTGCAGCAAAGCTCAATTGAGCCCTCCACAATTAATTATGTCCTTGACCTTAATTAAAGGCTTTTAGGGTGTTCTTAGGATTTTCATGAAACAAACTATGACTTTCTGAAAACTAGATTTTCAGAGGGTTCTAATGGATTTGGTCTCAATTAATTTGGGGGTTCCTAACTAAAGATATGAGCCAAACAATTTCAGAGAAAATTCTGAAAATGTTTCTGAACATTTTCTATTTTCTCTGGAACAGTTTCACTAATCACACCATTAGGTGGATTAAATGAGCTCAAATGGATCTGAAATTTTTACGGTAGTTCAAGGATGTTTTGGTGAACATCTCAGAAAAATTTCAGGATTTTCCTCCAAAGGATTCTCCAGTTAAAATTCCTAACAGTTTAAAATTTGAGGAATTAATCCTGGAGAAATAAGGAATTTCATGAAGTGAAACTTGATTTTTTGGAAAGTAATCAGAGAGCTGAATCCAGCAAAATTTGGTTCACTCAATTTGGAGCTTTCTAGCCAAAGTTATGAGGATTTGAAGTTTGAAGGAAATCTGAAAATCGGGGAAAAGTTTAAACTCGCGCGTGGGCCCAGGGGACACGCGTCGCACGCCTAGGCGATGGCACATCGCGGCCCACAAGGATTTTGCGCGCCAACACACCCGATCCCGGCCGCAGACGGATCCCAATTCAAAATATCTCCCGCTGACAGCTGGGGTCCACCCCCTTCTTCAACCTCGCGACACCCGCGCCCCGCCGCCGAGGGATCTCGCCGGAGAGCTCGCCGCCGGCCGCTGTACAGCTCCAAACTTCTCGATTCTGGCCGCCCCTGCCTACTTTTACTCGGGGAACAGGATTCTAGGGTCAGCTGCTGATGACAATGACCGGAGCATGGTCGGCTATGAGCCGCCACCTCGGAACAACTTCGACCATGTCGGCTGACCCCTCTAGCACCTCAGCTACTTGGGAAATCGGTCGGGGAGCATCAGTGGACCTCAGAGAAGGTCGACACGAGCTTGAGGCAGCTCGGGGAAGGCCCGAAATAGGTCCTCACCGTGCGCCCGATGCCGCCCGTTCATTCCGCCATTGGTAGACCTCGAATTACGCCGGGTACAGAGGTTCTCCGGCCCAGAGTTGTGAAGGTAACTTGTGCGTTACCGTGTCTAGCTCGTGTGAGAGCGGCTTGAGGCCCTCTAATCCTTTCTAGAGCACGAATTAAACAGAATCGTACCCGAAGGTCATTCTGCACACAGAAAGGGGAAAAGTGGAAATTCGCCGCCGGTGAGCAACCACTCGAGCTGTGGCTCGGGGATGAGCAGCACCGGTCACCCGCACGTCCAAGGGTGCCTTGGCTCGGGCGTGACAACGCCCTGGTTGGGCTGTCCACGAGAGCCCGAGGTGCGGCGGTTCCAAGTCCCGAATTTGATCTTTCGGCACAGCCGATATCAATCGGTTTCAACCGAATTCTAGCAACAGGGAGAACGGAGGAAGGTTTCTAGTACCTTGCTGGGGCTCTGGAGTGGACGGAGGGAGCTGCGATCGGCATTCTCCAATCAAGTCCGAGCTGCGGAAGTTTTCGGCCGGCGCTGAGTTCTTGCGGGGAAGAACGGCGGTGCCTCGGCCGAGGAGGGGGGCAGGCGCCTTAAGAAGGCTCTGCACCGCCTCACGCCCGAGCGTGGGCAAGCAGCTGCTGGCGCGGCGGCTGCCCTCGGTGGTGATCACCGCTGCGGCTCGGCGACCCGAGTGAAAAAGTCTCAGTCGGTTTGATCTGAGCAGTGGCTGACATGTGGGTCCCACCTCCAGTTTTAACCTCTGAAATTTACTCCTAATCACTGTTGTAAACAGTGAACCCCATACTACCCTGGGCAATTCAAATTATTCACCCATGAGCCATTTGAATTGATCAAAGTTCAAATGAGGTTTGGTTTGAATGAATTTCAGCACAAGTTCAGTTTGAAATTCAAATAAAGTTTGGATTTCTCCCCCTTAGCTCATGTCAAGATCAACTCCAAATGGAGTGAAAATTGATGTGTGAGCTCAAAAAAATGTGCTGAGTAAGAATATGCCTTCCACTTTTAAATTCATGGGATGAAAACAGTTTGAATTTGAATATGGTTTCAAACTGCCATCTTCCTAACTATACCCAAACTGACCTCCAAAAGGTTTTGAATTTGGGTGAAACTTGGCATGGACATCCTTAGTAAAGTGTAGGAGTTTTCATATGTCCAGCCCATCTATATCACATGTGGGAAATACCACTTTTGCAATGTGTGAGTTTGTTCTCTAATGAGCATGTTAATAATTGTTACTTGCTCTTCATTTGTGTTCATCATTCTTCCTCAAATGAGGTGTGTGGTGTGGTGATGAACACTGCAAATGTGTGTCAAAAACTGAGGCCCTTACAGGCCACGTCGCCATGACCGTGCGTGGGCGGCGCTGCCCGGCGGCGCGCGGCGGCGGAAGGCGGCGATCTCGCCGGAGAACTTCGGATCTTCGTCTATACTTCCTAAAACTGGGATTTCATGGCATAGATCGGTAGAGGGGAGGTCGGGGATCTCACCTCGGGGTTTTTCTTGAGGTATACATAGTCCCCTACGTTGAAAACGAGCTCTCTTCTCCGTACATCGGCATAGCTCTTTTGTCGTGTTTGTGCTATCCTCAAGTTGTTGCGGATTTCCCTCACTTTCGCCTCGGCATCTTGTAGTACCTCGGGTCCAAACACTTTACTTTCCCCAGCTTGGTTCCAGAATAGTGGGGTTCTGCACTTTCTCCCATACAAAGCCTCAAATGGTGACATCTTCATACTAGCCTGATAGTTGTTGTTATAGGAGAACTCCGCATACGGTAAGTTCTTATCCCAACTCCAATTGTTTTTGAGTGCACGAGCTCTCAGCATGTCCTCAAGGATCTGATTGGTTCTTTCCGTCTGTCCGTCAGTCTGGGGATGATAGGCAGAACTAAAGTTCAGATGAGTTCCCATGGTTTCATGTAACTTCTGCCAGAACCTTGAGGTGAACTGTGTCCCTCGATCCGACACTATCTTCTTTGGCACTCCATGAAAACACACGATCCTTGACATGTATAATTCTGCCAATTTGGATCCGCTGTAGCTTTCTTTCATAGGGATGAAATGAGCTACCTTGGTTAGCCTATCAATGATGACCCATATCGAATCATATCCTGATTGGGTCCTAGGTAATCCCACTATGAAATCCATACCAATTTCTTCCCATTTCCATTCAGGCACTTTAAGTGGTTGCAATAATCCCGCGGGTCGTTGATGTTCTGCTTTCACCAACTGACATGTGTCACATAGGGCAACATGTTCCGCGACATCTCGCTTCATGCCATACCACCAATACCTGCTCTTGAGGTCATGGTACATCTTCGTACCCCCAGGATGAATGGAATAGTCGGAATCATGAGCCTCCTTCAAAATCAATTCACGGATCTCCTTTACTTCAGGCACACAGATTCTTTTCCCGTGCCACACCGTACCTTGTTCATCCTCTCTGAACCCAGGGGCTTTATTTTCCTTGATGAGTTCTCTAATCTCTTGTATCTTCTCGTCATTCTTTTGACCATTACGGATGTCTTTCTCTAAGGTGGAATCCACTTCCATGGCGATGGCTTCACCACTATACACCAGACATAGATTGAGTTTTATAACCTCTTCCTTCAATTCTGTAGGCATGTCCTTCAAGCTTAACCTATTGACCTGCACCTTCTGGCTTAAAGCATCTGCCACGACGGTCGCTTTCCCAGGATGATAGTTGATGCCCACATCAAAGTCGTTGATCAACTCTAACCATCTCCTTTGCCTGAGGTTGAGATCTGGCTGTGTGAAAATATACTTTAAGCGCTTATGGTCCGTATATATCTCTGTCCTCTTCCCCGTCAAGTAATGCCGCCAAATCTTCAACGCGTGTACTACTGCAGCTAGCTCTAGGTCATGCGTAGGATAGTTCTTCTCGTGTTTCCAGAGCTGCCGGGACGCATAAGCCACGACATGCCCTTCTTGCATGAGAACACATCCCAACCCGTTTCCAGAAGCATCGCAGTACACCAAAAATTTCTTCTGCATATCTGGCATAACTAGCACTGGGGCTGTTGTCAATCTTTTCTTTAGTTCCTGGAAACTCGTCTCGCACTGCGGCGTCCATGTGAATGTGACTCCCTTCTCCAACAGTTTGGTGAGGGGTCTCGAGATCTTGGAGAAACCCTCGATAAACCGTCGATAATACCCAGCCAATCCCAAGAAGCTTCGATTTCCCCTGACATTCTCGGGGTTCTTCCACTTCTATACATCCTCGATCTTGGAGGGGTCTACGGAGATTCCTCCTTTCGAGATTATATGTCCTAAGAAGGGAACTCTCTTCAACCAAAACTCACACTTGCTTAACTTGGCATATAGTTGGTGTTCTCTCAGCTTTTGCAACACCAACCATAGATGCCTCTCATGTTCTTCTTCATCTTTGGAAAAGACGAGAATGTCATCAATGAAAACCATCACAAATTTGTCCAGATATTCCATGAATACCTTGTTCATGAGATACATGAAGTATGTCGGGGCATTAGTTAGCCCGAAAGGCATGACGGTGTATTCATACAGTCCGTATCGAGATACGAAAGCTGTCTTTGGAATATCAGTTTGCCTTATCTTAAGTTGGTGGTATCCCGACCTGAGATCAATTTTCGAGAACACACAAGCTCCCCTCAACTGATCAAACAAGTCTTCAATGCGGGGTAATGGGTACTTGTTCTTGATGGTTACCTCGTTCAACGCACGGTAGTCCACACATAGCCTTTGGGTCCCATCCTTCTTGGGCACAAATATCACTGGAGCTCCCCATGGTGAGGAACTAGGACGAATGTACCCCTTCCCTGTCAATTCTCTTAAATGATCCTTGAGTTCTCCCAGCTGCTTGGAGTCCATCCGATAAGGTCTCTTGTATATCGGAGCTGTTCCAGGCACTAGCTCAATCGCGAATTCCACTTCACGATCAGGAGGCATACCTGGCAACTCCTCTGGAAAAACGTCGGGATATTCCCTGATAATCCTGATCTCCTCCATTTTCACCTCAACTTGATTTAATTTAATGTCCCTCTTAGGCTCTTGTATTGTTATGAACTTTACTCTTGTGCCACTAGGGTGAGTTAGTTCTACCGTTCTGGTCGAACAATGGATGATTCCTTTATGCTTGGTCAACCAATCCATGCCCAAAATAATATCTATCCCTTGTGAATCTATCACTATGAGGTTGGCAGTAAATACTACCCCATTAATGTCTAGATTCACCTTGGGACTCACTTGTCTTGTCCTTATTTCTCCCCCTAGAGAGTTTACGGCTAGCATATGGTTCATTTGTGTTGTTGCTAAATCATGCTTCTTAACAAACCCTTGGGCAATGAATGAGTGGGTGGCACCAGAATCGAACAACAAGGGTTGCAATGTGTAAATTGGCAGGAAACTTACCAACTACCACGTCAGGTGCCTCTTGCGCTTCCTCCATGGTCACGTGGTTCACCCGTCCTCGCATCACATTCTATTGTTGTGGCTGCATGGGCTTCTTCTTTGGGCACTTATGGGCGTAGTGCCCCACTTCACCATAGTTGAAGCATTGCACCCCAACTTTAGGTGCCTGGCCTTTGTTGTCTTGGGGTTGGTTCGGTGGCCCTTGTCCTGCTAGTCAAGGTTGATATGTGGGGCGAGGCTGCTGTACAAACTGACGTTGTGGCTGTGCTGGTGCTGACGGAGGCCTGAAGTTCGGGTTGTACCCTCTCACGCTGGAGGACATACATGTACTCAGTCCTGTCCAGGTGGCGACGGTAGATGTGACTCTGGCAGGTGATTGCCTCCCAGGTGACATCCTTCTCCGCATCGACTTGTGTCGCTCGACAAGCTGGAGAGCGGTGGATCTTGAGCAGCTGATTTTCATGGATAATCCTCATTTCTGAACTCCACTCTTCCCGCTTCTCACGGATGGTTCGGGTGGAGCTGTAGTGTATGATTAGCTTGCCCGTATTGCCGGCGGCTTGGAGCATGCGTCGAAGACAGCGCAACAAGCCTCCTACTGCCAATCCGTAGGAGAGATACGTCACCGGACGGTCCTCCTCTCTCAGGGCAAGGGCAACTACGGGAACTCTCCCTCCGGTGGACTTGCGGGCGGTACGGATCATGCGGACCATCTAAAACATAAAGCATTTAAAATTAAGTTAGATAAGATTTTAAACAAAAATCCTATTTTGAACAAAAGTTGGGGTAAGATGAATAAAGTGACCCCATTAAATAACACCTTCAACCCACACTTTTGTAAAATAGTTTTTAAGAAAATATGGTCCTTAAATACGTCCATTTCTACCTAGTTCCATGTTCCTACGGGCAACCTTGGCTCTGATACCACTTCTGTCACACCCGGTTTCTCCGAAGAACAACCGAGTGAATATCACATGTATGCCAGGATCATTTTCTCATACATGTGATGACAAATAGTGAAGCATCATTTATTACAAGCCAGGTGTCAAATATAAATAAGTCTTACATAGCATATGTCTCGATGGACGATAATAAGTTCATAACATGTAAATAAAATTGCAGCGGAATATTATTCTTGTGGGCTCCGTCACAAGCGTTGCCCGGGGGACTCCATGAACTAGAAACCTTCTTCGGGTCCGAAGTCTTGGTCATTGAATACCACATCATCCCCTTGACCTGAGCAGCAATTTAAACCAACAAATATGCAAGTTTGAGTACCGTTGGTACTCAGCAAGTGTGGGAAAATTATATCATGCATGGCTGGAACAAGGAGAGGTTGAACTCATGGTTAAAGCACTACGCAATTAATACCTACCACCTTAGCTTATTAAGCACCTACGTTACTACACAGGTGAAATGGTCCCAATCTCCCATCCCATCATCATAATCAAATAACCATAACATCATTTCCAAAGTTAAGCTCCCCGCTTAACATCCACCACTTCCAAAGCCATCATCCTCTAATCATGAATAAGTCCAAGCCGCTTTTGACCGTGAGCACGGCTGTCATGACAGTTTTGACTCTGCAGAGTTTGCACCACTGTACCCACATGTAGTGATTTCATCCCCCGTTGCCGGGTGGACTAAAAGAACCTCCATTATGCCTGTGGCTACGAACCACATTCACACTTCCCAGGTGTGTAGCCAGGAGATCACTACGAAGCCTTTACAAAGGGATTCCTGACGAGCGTGGGCTTACTGAGGTTTCACCCCTAACAGCATACAAGAGGCTCCAACCCCGCTGCAGTGGCCCCCTCTTGAGCCTTGCGGTTGATACGGTAGTCCAGCTGACACCTATTCCCCGCACCATCCAACACACCCATACTACGCCGGGGATACACCTAATTAATTGGCCAAACTGCCCCCATCTCAGCATGTGGTTGGCACGGTAAAGCCAGGTTACATGCTCCATGAACCGGTCCTTAGGATCCAGGCAAGTAATAAACACAAACCCGAGTCTCGTGCACCCAACACCAACCAAAACATCCAACTTGCCTTGATGCCTACCTCTACATAACTCATAATATCTCATTCAAGAATAAGGTCAACAAGTTGATGATATCACATCCCACTTATCCCATTCTAAGCATGGCTAATCATAAGTAATATGAATGAATGACATAATAAAGCAAATCCCAACCCAAGCTACAAGGAAAACAAGGTAATGCAATTCTAGGGAAATTTCCTAGCATGGGTTTCATATTTCAATTGACAATGCAAATAATTCTATCTACACATCCTAGCATAGGAACAAAGTGGTCAAGGACACTTGCCTTCTTCCTGCTGCTCTGGGAATAGATAGTCCTGATCTTGGAAGGGGAGAACTTGCTCTGGGGCAGGTTCTACTCATGTCAACACACATAGCAAAAGAGAACAACAATCCATAAGACATAGTTCACACTTTCACTCCACACATACATACATATGAAAATCATTCACATTTCTATGTGTTGTGTTTACTTTACATGTGTTGATTTTTGGTCTATATGCACTTTTAAACATAGGTATATGATTTCTAACTTTTATATTCAGATTTTTATTTGCACACTTAATAACAATTCTAAACAAATTCTTTATATTCAATTAACACACTCTTTAGCTACCAAGTTTACATGGAAGGTAATTTCCTACTTCAATTGAGTTTTCAGATCTTCTACTAAATTGTAAACTGAAGTCTTTGGATTTGGAGGCTTTATTTATCATTTTCTAGTTATGCATACCTATTTTCCTATATTTTTCAGATTTATTTCCTATGCCTAAAAGTGAGTTTTAAATAGTAAATAGTAGGGCATATCATCTAAACAGAATAGGTTCTGATCTAAAATATTAAATAATATATTTTTGGAACTTCTCCTCTGATGTGAACTAATTTAAATTTATTTTACCAATTTTCAGAATTATTTCCTAACCTAAAAATGTATCCCTATAACTAATAAATGTGAACAATCAATTAAACAGATTCATTTCAGCTTAGAATCTACTTTTAACTCATTCTAAAGTTTTCCAAGTGCTAGTAGAGTTTAATTTTGAATTTACAATGTGTTTGTCTCACCTTTTAAATTTTAAATCCTAATTACATATTCAAATTCCTAAATTTAATATCATAGAGGGTTAAAAAGGTAAACTCACCCCACTACAGGGTCTATTATATTATTTCATAAATTTCCAGGGGTCTAACTACACATAACAGAGGTGTTTTCCTAATTTTTATTAAGTCCAGGGGCTAAAACTGATTTTTAATTAAATTTACATGAATTTCTGAAGTTCTAAGGGCTACATCAGAAGTTTCCGGGGCTAGCTCGTGTTTTCCGAGATCCCCAGGGGGTAGCACGTAAGAATCCCGGCCTTTATAATGCGGGGCTGATGTGGACCGTCCGATTTAAAACAGACGGCTCAGATTAGATCGCCGAACCGGTACGCGCGGGTTTTAATTCTACCGTGTGATTTAAAATAGACGGCGCACAAGCGGCCACGTCGCCCTGACCGTGCGCGGGCGGCGCTGCCCGGCGGCGCGCGGCGGCGGAAGGCGGCGATCTCGCCGGAGAACTTCGGATCTTCGTCTATACTTCCTAAAACTTGGATTTCATGGCATAGATCGGTAGAGGGGAGGTCGGGGATCTCACCTCGGGGTTTTTCTTGAGCTCGGAGGTCCTGGAAGGCGGTCGGCGTCGAGGTCCAAGGTGGAACCGCTGCGGTGCTCGTCGGAGCTGTGCCTAGAGCGCAAACCACCGAGTTTTCTGCACCTGTGTGATTCCCCAGAGGCGGTGGAATACGATCGGCGCGTTAGATCGGAAAATCCGAGCAGAGATCGAGAGAAAATGGTGATCGGAGCTTCGGTTCTCACCGGGAGGAAAAACAGCTGATCGTGGGGGAAAAACGGGGCGATGCCGGTGTTTTTATAGACTAGGGAGGGCGGCGTGTTTGTTTAGATCGAGCCGGAGTCGTCCGGGACCGGGAGTCGGGCTGGGGACGCGGAATTCCGGAGTCGGTTGCGATCGGGCGCACGCGGAAGAGTCCGGCTGTTGGCGCGAGCGGGAGGTGAGGGATGACACGCGGGCCCCGCGTGTCAGCGAGAGGGAGAGGGGGGTGCGCGGCTGCGGGCTGGCGCGGGGGCGGTTGGTCCGGCTGGTTGGTTTCGGCCCACTGGCGGGGGGTTTTGTTTTTTTTCTTTTTCTTTTTCTTTTCAGTTTTGAGTTGAATTTGAATTCCAATTGTAATTTGAATTTCTGCACCACATGCAATACGTCCAAAAAATTTTAAATTCCCCTCTTAACAGGTTTTGGGGTGTTACATAAACGATATTACAAGAAAGTGGAATTTGGCTTCTTAAAAGGCCCCTCATTTTAATCAAGAGTATTAATTAAGTTTAGATAAAGATCTTCTTAGGCGGTTGGTACTGATCAACCACCTGAGAGAAGTCCTTTCCTCAGGCGGGTATTTAGTAATAACCGCCTGAGGTAAAATATTTAGATTCCAATATAAATACTCAAACATGTATAGATTCTGCAAACTGAGTCCAAATTCGATGATTCTTTTTTCTATATTCTTAAAAAATTAATATCTACCAACTGGACCAAAATATTTTAAAACTTGTATAGCTAACATTTGTAATGTTTTGGTAAATATCAAATTAATTTATATTCATATATTCTTCATATTTTTTGTATCTCCTAAAAGGATCTTTCACTAAAATTGGTTTGTATGAACATATTTGTCTTTATTATACATGCATGAATTTTGGTCATTTTTGTAAAGCATTCCAACATGTCAAAATTCAAATTAACTATCTTTCTAATGAAATGCTCATATACATATGAGACATTCTTCAAATTTTGAACACAAATTGATTCACAAAAAATATAAAAATCTGAAAAAAATCATAGAGGTTGGTATGATGACTACAAAGTCCCATTGAAAAACTCAAATGAAAAAACATTATATTCATCAAGATAGAAAAATGAAAAATAACCAGTGTTATTTGTTTTGTATGTTCTGATCAATTTCAAAGTTTTTACCAAGTGAAATTTAATGGAAACCTTTAATACTAAACCATATTACAAGAAAGTGGAATTTGGCTTCTTAAAAGGCCCCTCATTTTAATCAAGAGTATTAATTTAGATAAAGATCTTCTCAAGCGGTTGGTACTGATCAACCACCTGAGAGAAGTCCTTTTCTCAGGCGGATATTTAGTAATAACCGTCTAAGGTAAAATATTTAGATTCCAGTATAGACGTCTATCTTCGCAGGTGGATGGTAATGAACAACCGCCTGAGGGTAGTCCTTTCCTTAGGCGGTTATTACTTAAGAGCCGCCTGCGAAGATAGACGTCTATATATAGCGCTCGGCTTCCTTGGAAAAACCTAACACGAGCGAAATCACTTAGACGCCGTCAGGCTGAAAATTTCGTTTGCCACCAAGTCTTCGCCACCCTCGCTACCGAGCTTTGCCCTCACCGCTGAGCTTCACCGTCGTCGCCGAGCTTTGCCGAACTTTGCCCCTGTCGCTTCCTTCCCTTCCTTCCTGGTACACCGAGCTTTACCCTCACCATTTCCTTCCCTTCCTTCTAGTCATTAGGCCGAGCTTCGACCTTTCCGCTAGGTACACTGCCGCTTCCTTCCCTCCTCCGTCCCCATGTCGCCTCCCTCCGCGCCCTTGCCGCTGGCCGAGTCATGTCCTTGCCGCCGCCGCACCCTAGATTTTCTCAAACCCTATGTAAGGGCCTCAGTATTTGGACACATATTTAAAGTGTTCATCACCACACACACATCTCATTTGAAGAAAGTTGATGAACACATTTGAAGAGCAAGTAACCACCATCAACATGCTCATTAGAAAACAAACTCACAAGATGCAAAAGTGGCATTTCCCACAGACATCATATAGGGGCTGGGCATTGGGAAAACTCCTACACATTGCTAGGAATGTCCCTTCCAAGTTTCACCCAAATTCAAAACCTTTTTGAGGTCATTTTGGGTATAGCTAGAAAGAGGGCAGTTTGAAACCACATTCAAATTCAAACTGTTTCTATCCCATGAATTCAAAAGTGGGAAGCATATTCTTACTCAGCACATTTTTGTGAGCTCACACACCAATGTTTACTCCATTTGGAGTTGATCTTGACATGAGCTAAGTGTAGCAAATTCAAACTTTATTTGAATTTCAAACTGAACATGTGCTGAAATTCATTCAAACCAAACCCAATTTAAATTCTAGCCAATTCAAATGGCTCAAGGGTAGATAATTCAAATCACCATGGGCTTTGTGGGGACTACTGTTTACAACAGTGAATTTGAGTTAAGATCAGAGGTTAAAATTGAAAGTGGGACCCACATGTCAGCCACTGAGGGAATTCAACCGAGTGGACTTTCAGTACTCGGGTCCCCGAGCTTCTCCCGAGAGCGCCACCGAGGGGAGGCCGCCGCACCACCACCTGCTTGCTGCTCACGGCCGCTGAACCGACTTTCGGGGCCCTTATCTATGCGCCCGAACGGTCGCCGGTGCTCCCCATCCCTACCCCGACGTGCTCTTGCCCAACAGACTGAAACTCCTCGCCGCCCGAGTGAACTTTCGGTTCCTCATCGCCCGGCCGATCCAGTGATCCTCCCGGCGATCTGAGACCAGCACCTGGTGCGCCGAGCCATCCTCGACACCCTTGCATCAGTTCCGGACCCTGCGCAGTCTTTCCCAAGCTGCACCGTGGCGATCCTTCCTCTGCCGGTTCAGCTCGAGTCGCCACTGCAGGAACCTTCGTTCCCGCGACCACAGCCCACCGATCACCGAGCTGTGAACAGCAAAGAGGTTCGCCTTCAGTCCCTCTTTCATTCCCGCAAGCTCCGGCGGCGTGACAAACACTGCTCAGTCTGGAATTTCGTGTTTTTGCGACGGTGTGCAAAAGTGGAGTCGGCACCGATCAGAGAAATTCGTAAACCACACTACATCACTCATCCTCTCATGGAGAGGATCACTGCTAGTTGCCCGTAAGAGTCCATAGGAGCCGGAACCACGAAGAACCATGGAGGGAAGACGCTGTTCTTCAAGTTTTAGTAGAAATCCCGATTTCCGGCCTAGGTCGCACGGTGGCAGCCCAACACAGCCCTTCCTGAGCTCCGTGGAGCTCATATCGACCTTTCCAATGGTCCACTGATGCTCGACGACCCTTAGCTCGATGGAGTGAGGTGCTAGGGAGGACGGGCAACACGGCCGAAGTTCTCCCGAGACTGCGGCTCGTCGCCGACCATGTGCCGGCCATTTTCATGACGAGCTGAGCCCGGAATCGTGTTCCCCGAGTGAAAATAGGCAGGGGCGGCCGGAATCATGAAGCTTGGAGCTCCACAGAGGCTGCCGGTGAGCTCTCCGGTGAGGTAACCCGGCGGCAGAGCGCAGGCGGCGGGAGGTAGACCAAGGGGGTGGACCCCAGCCGTCAGCGGCAGATATTTTAAATCGGGATCGGGCTGCGGCTCGGATCCGGTGTGCTGGCACGCAAAAACCCCGTAGACCACGGTGTGCCGACACCTCAGCGCGCAACACGTGTCCCCGTGGCCCACCGGCAGATTTAAACTTTTCCCCGATTTTGAGATTTCATTCAAAATTCAAATCCTCATAACTTTTGCTAGGAAGCTCCAAATCGAGTGAAACAAATTTTGTTGGATTCAGCTCTCTGAGTACTTTCCACCAAATCAAGTTTCGCTTAATGAAAATCCTTATTTCTCCAGAATTAATTCCTCAAAATTTAAACTGTTGTGGAATTTTAACTGGAGAATCCCTTGGAGGAAAATTCTGAAATTTTGCTGGGATGTTCAGCAAAATATCCCTGAACTACCATAAAAATTTCAGATTCATTTGAGCTAATTTGATCCACCTAATAGTGTGATTAGTGAAACTGTTCCAGGGAAAATAGAAAATGTTCAGGAACATTTTCAGAATTTTCTCTGAAATTGTTTAGCTCATATCTTTAGCTAAGAACCTTCAAATTAAGTGAAACAAATTCCATTAGAACCCTCTGAAAATCTAATTTTCAGAAAGTCATGGCTTGTTCCATGAAAATCCCTAGGGCACCCTAAGAGTTCCAATTAAGGTCAAGGACATAATTAATTGTGGAGGGCTCAAATGAGCTTTGCTGCAACTAAAACTTGACCAAGTCTCTGTTTAGTTTGTAACCAAGCCACAGTAAAAGTTTAACAGTATTTGGATCTGTCTAGTGAGACTTAGAAGGTTCACAAGTTTAAAACTCAATTCAAATGCATTTAATTAATACATGTACTTCTTATATCATGTAGTCGATAAGGTCGAGGAGGAATCCGAAGTCCTAGACTTCGTTACTCCGGAGGAGCAGCTAGCCTACGACCAAGAGCAGCAAGGCAAGCTCCGGTTTGCATTAACCTTTTTACAAGTTTTTATTGTTTTGAGCACATACTTGCATACCATTATTTCCTTGCATTAGAGTCTTGTTTGGAAACCCAACTGCATAGCCAAGAAAACCATGGGATGGGTTTAGGATTGCAAACTCCGTTAGCTACTGTAATGCTAAGATAGTGTAGGATTCGGTACAAGTCGAGTAGTTGGAACTACTCGCGAGCATAGGCTAGAGGCACTCGACTCCGGTAGAGATAGCACATGATACACATGGCAAGAAAAATGAGACCGAGCGGAGAGTAAGGGCAGCAGGATTTGGGGCCTGGGTGCTATAGCTCCGCTTGTGTCGATTGAGGACCGAGCCGTGTGCGGGCCTGTTGAACAAGCTAGAACAGTACCGAAGACCTACCGGCTATAAGGAAACTGGGAAACTGATGTAACTTGGGTAGCTGGGTATTGAGGCATTGCCCGTCATTCAGAGGGTTGGTTGAGAGCTTGAGGTGTAAATCATCTGGCGGCACTGAGATGCGCATGCAGAGGCCTCTTGCTCGGGATGATGGGACCGGTTCAATATTTGGCTGACGGGTGAAAGGTGGTTGCGTACGGCGTCCGTGATGGTTGCTGTAGGCAACATGGAGTACGGGCGTACGTGACGGGTTATTCGGGTAACCCTGCAGGTGTAAATCGATTATAATCACTGTCCCTCGCGGTCAGTAAGTACCACTTGTTCACTGTACCGTGACGTAGAAAGAATAGGCTAGATACATGTTAAAATGTTGCTGATTGAAAGATGGACTTTGATTGTTAATGATTTGATGTACTTTAGAGCTAACTAAAGTTCTTTTCAACTTTGGGCAAAGTACATGAGAGAAATGTGTTTCTTGTTTGATTGCGGCTCTCTCATGTGCCTTAGCGTAAGGTTCTTCACAACCAGCTGCTAAAACTTGAAAGTAAGGCTCAACTAATTAGGTGAGTCCTTTGCAACTTGTTTTACCTCATGTACCCATCACCCCTCATGTAGAAGTTCCATGTTTAGGAGAGGCGGGTCAGTCTTGCTGAGCCTTCGTGCTCACTGCTTGTGTTTGAAGCTTTTGCAGGGTTCTATGAGGAAAAGACTCCCGAGGAGGAGACGGAACCCCAGGAGGGGAACCCCGTCGAGTGGGAGTCATGCACGCCGCCGTGTTAGTGTGCGTGTGTCCTAGCAAGGACACGTTCACGGGCTGAACGTGGACTTGATGCATAGTCTACGCCCGTGAGTGTAGACTGAACCTATTTTGATGTAAAATTGTTCATAAACCATTTTATGTAATAAAAGTTTTGCTTCCGCTTTGTACTTTTGATGTGTGTTATCCGGTGCTATGCAACACAGCACCCCTCAGCGTGATCCTGGCTCGACAAGACCGTGGGGTCGTATCAGTGCTGGTATCAGAGCCCGCTTGAGGTTTAACACACTAAAAAGGACATCTTTTTCAAAAAAAATCCAGTGAGGAACGAGTTAGTAGCCCGTATAAGGATGTTATTAGTGTATAGAAAGTGGCATACTAAACTATTTGACTATGTCGGAAAATCGTGCATCTCGGGACGTTTATGTCTTGGGGAGTGCACGTAAGTGCTGTCCACCAGTGCGCACAAGCTGAAGGGTGGAGCCCCACGGGTGGCAGGTAACCCGACCCGCTTTGGTATCCTCTACGACTCTTTATGTTGTTTGGGGTATTCGAGCAACGTCTGTCCCTGGCGTGCGTGGTGCAATTTGGGAGACCCTGTCACGTGGTCGGAAACGTGAACATGTAACTCAAGGCGTGTTTGGCTTGAGAACATCCGGGCGAGTGATGACGGCCGGGTGTACGAACTGTATGGATACAGGACTCGGTGTGCAGCCGAGTCTGACGATTGCTTGAGTTATTTGAAGGTAGTATAACCATGAAACGGTAGACGTGTAGCATCCGTGTGCGAGAGACGCTTAGTGCCACTGAATTAACGAAGCCGGCTAAGTCCGGTATAGGTTTTTCTTTGTGAGGACGTAGTACCGACATGATCTGGTGACGCATCGACGTCACACCCCACTAAATGAACACCTTCATTGTAAAACTTAAAATTTTTAATCTCGAGCATTAAAACTTTGCTGTAACCTATTTCCTTAATCAGGATATTCAAAGTTAACAAGTTTTCAACTTATAGGTTGTTATGGACAGAGCACTCTGTTTTCAGCTGAATCAAGGCTGAAGTTAATCAGAGGTTAGAGGTTGAGTTCTTTCGAGGTTGGGGTCATATGATACATTTCTGGAAATCTTTGGAGGATTTTTACAACTTTTCTGTGGAGGTACAGAGGTGTTTTATCCCTTAACCAATCGAAAAATGCAGTAGAGTTGAAACTGTCCAGAAAACAGGGCAGGGCAAAGACTCTCTGTAAACTCTCTGTAAATTGAGTATAACTTCCTGCATAAAAATCAAAAAATAGAAAAATGAGGTAGTTCTGGAAAGCTTATGAGATGGGTTACAACTTTGTAACAGAAAGTTTTGTCAGATTGGGAGCAGAAGTAACTGGAATTCGTGGATCAAAACAGTACCTAAAGCAGGGAGGTGCTGTCCAATTTTCTCCAGAAATTATGTTAACTTTGACATCTCATAACTTTTGAACCAAGACAGATCTTAGGCCAAGCAAATACTTTCTGGAGAGCTATTGAAGACAGCTTTAACTTTGATGTTGAGCTCCAGAATTGGTTTTGCTTTTTACATGGCCTAAATCAGGTTCAAATGGAAACTGGTCAGGGCTGTCATGTTGAACAGCAGATCAGCAGTCAAATTTGTTTAAATTTGAACTATATTTCCAAGTTTTATGAGTTCAATGACATGTTTGGTGTTATAACTCAATGGTTTACTGTTCAAATAAATATTTGACATTTCTCAAATATATTTTTACAGATGACAGCAGATAAACAGTTCGAGAACGGCTGGGTGGAATCTCACTGTTCTCACCACAGCGGCTATCCGGAGGCATTGAGGCAGATGCTTCAATATTTCGGATACAACCAAATGCTGCAGTACTTCGCCAAGGAATAAGGCGAGGAGGGGAACAAGATGTGGACAATCCATGTCGAAGTCCCTGCAGGACCTACGCCACCCGGTTGGGTGCCGTTCACCGTCACGGTGAGAGGTAGACAACCGGAAGGGATGTGGCAAGTGGCAGCCCGTGACACTATGTCACGTTTCTGTCAACTACACGTGAGAGCGATGGAGGGAACTCCATACGCGCTCGTTCCAGTGGAGGGACGGGCTCATAATGTGTGGGAAGGGAGGTACCGGGAGGCAACAGACCCGAGTTGCCCAAGGTACAACCCCGCGGAGGCAAATCTCAGCCTCCAGATGAGGGCGGGAAACACCGTGATGGACAGCCAAGCTGTTCATACGGAGCATCTCGCCGCAAGCCTCAAGGAGATCACAAGCCGTGGAGACCATTTCGAGAGTGCCCACAGCGCACTCCGCAATGTGCTCCTTCCGACGATCAAGCGACTGAACGAACAGCATAATCAGTTGCATCGTCTGAAGAAGGCGAAGAAGAAAAGCCGTGTCGACATCGCGGCATTACAAGAGTTGGTGCAGACTTTAAACCAACGAAATGAGGACCTTACTAAGAGCGGGATGACGCTATTGAGGAAGGGCAAGGCTGGAAAGAAGACTAAAACCAAGCTATGGACGAGGTGCATGTATTGCAGGACCTCGTACCTCCGGTATTGGGCATACCGGTGGTCTTGGGTCTTCCGGCAATGGGAGAACCCGGGATGGGAGAAGAGGTGGTAGATCCGGAGCCACCAGCTGAGGTACCGGAGGTGGACGACCTGCAGGAGGTCGAGTTCTACTCGGAGTAGGGGGTTACAGTTGCCAAGTAGGGCAGCTAGGGTAGAGTAACCCAAACTTTTGTAACCAGTGAACATGTCGTGTAGGCAGTAGTGTATGTATAGGTAGTGACGACATGAGCACGACTTCTCGGAGACCGAGAATAATGTATCTTTTATAAAGTTTATGCTTTATCAATATATGTGAATGTTGTGCAAATTATTCATGTGTCACTTCAATACCTACTGTTGCATATGGAATTCTAAGTATGACATGTGCTAATCACTGCTGTTTTGAATTTCAGAATGACTCGTACTCGTGCCAACCCGGACGTTGAGGGTACTAGCCAAGGGGGAGATACCTCCCAACAGCCTCCCGAGGACTCCTCGGGACAGCAGCAGCAACAACAGCAACAGCAAACACCGCCACCGCCACTGCCAACGGTTACATTGGCCGACATCATCGCGGCAACGGCAGGTTCTCATCAGCAGCACACGGAGTTGCTGCAAACTCTCATCGCCAATACGTCTCGCCCAGAGAGACGTCAAGACCGTGAGGAGCGTCAACAGAGCTCCTACTCCAACTTCCTAGCGACTCATCCCCCGGTATTCTCAAGGGCGGATGAACCTCTCGACGCGGACAACTGGCTTCGCGCGATAGAGATGAAGTTCGGGCTGCTCCAAATAAGTGAGCAGCGCAAGACTCAGTTCGCGGTCCAGCAGCTCCAAGGATCCGCGAGTGCGTGGTGGACAAACTTCTGTGCTTCACAGCCCACCGATCGAGTTATGACCTGGGCGGAGTTCCGGACGGCCTTCAGGGCCTATCACATACCGCCGGGTCTGATGAAGAGGAAGACGCTGGAGTTCCTACACCTGCAGCAAGGGAGCCGGAACACGCTGGAATACTCCAGGGCGTTCAACGATCTCGCGCTCTATGCGACATATCACGCCGATACTGACGAGAAGCGGCGGGACCACTTTTACCAGGGGCTTAACCCGCTCCTGAAGGACAAGCTGGCGATGTTCAATCGCAGCAGCCTCAACGACATCATTGATGCTGCGATTGTCCAGGAGGACTCCGGCAAGGAGTTAGCGGCGGCGGAGAGAAAGCGAAGCGCGCCGCAAAGCAGCGGAGAAGGAGGCGGTCCTTCTCAGAAATTTCGGATGGTGAATCGCCCACCATCAGGTCCACGCTGGCAACCACCACAGAGGCCGATGCCGTTCCGCAGCCGGCCGTATTCTTCACCGGCATTCAGGCCGGCACTACCTGTACCACCTCCGCAACAACAACAGCAGCAGAGGACGATGCCGCGTGCGTATACACCTCAGCAACGCATGCCAGGCTTTCGTCCCCCGAGCACCGCACAAGCAGCAGCCACATGTTACAAGTGTGGTCGTCCAGGACACTTCGCCAGCAGTTGCCCGGAGAGGCAAGGCGGCGGAGTTGCACCGCAGCCTCCGGGGAGGAATCAACCCCGGCACCGTACTAATGCGCGGCGGGTAAACCCTAGGCCCGGCACTGTCCACCAGCTTGCCATAGAGGACGTGCCGGAGGGCGAGCCAATCCTTGCGCGTATGTTCCAACTCCACCAGCATCCCGCCATAGTATTGTTCGATTCAGGCGCCACACATAATTTTATTATCCAAACTTTTATTGCTAAACATAGCTTGCAAATACTACCCACCGATAGTCCATACTTGATCTGTTCACCGGGTGGGAAGATTTCAGCAAGCGTAATGGTTTCCAAAGCACCATTATGCTTAGGGGTAGATTCTACCCTGTCTCTCATAATCTTAGAGGGACAAAAGGTCGATGTCATCCTAGGGATGTTGTGGTTAACCCGCCACGATGCTGTTTTAGACACCGTTCTTCGAGTCGTGTACTTAAACTCAGAAGTGCACGGATCTCACTCCTTATTTCTGGACAGTCCAGAAATAAAACTTACAAGTGTCTAACAGTCCACAACCATCAGATTGGAAGATATTCCAGTGGTCCGAGAGTTCCCTGACGTGTTCCCGGATGACTTACTGGGGATGCCACCCGATAGAGAGGTGGAGTTCAAGATTGAACTTGCACCGGGAACCATGCCAATATCCCGAAGACCGTACAAGATGGCGCCCAAGGAATTGGCTGAGCTGAAGACTCAGCTAACGGACCTCCTGGAGAAGGGTTTTATTAGGCCGAGCTCCTCGCCATGGGGCTGTTCGGCATTATTTGTAAAGAAAAAAGATGAGACGTTGCGGCTTTGCGTGGACTATCGTCCATTAAATGCCGTAACCATCAAGAACAAGTACCTGTTGCCACGGATCGACATGTTGTTTGATCAGTTGGTCGAAGCAAAGATCTTTTCCAAGATGGACTTAAGATCCAGGTCCCATCAGATTAAGATAAGGGCTGAGGATATTCCGAAGACGGCTTTCTCCATGAGGTACGGACATTATGAGTACCTGGTCATGTCCTTCGGCCTCACCAACGCTCCGGCTCACTTCATGTACTTGATGAACTCGGTATTCATGCCGGAGCTGGACAAGTTTGTCGTGGTCTTCATCGACGACATCCTGGTATATTCCAAGTCGGAGGAAGATCACAAGAAGCATCTGCGTATAGTCTTGCAACAGCTGCGGGATCACAAGCTATACGCGAAAGTCAGCAAGTGTGAATTCTGGATATCGCAAGTGCCTTTCCTCGGGCATATCATCTCAGCGGAGGGCATCGCTGTAGACCCGAGCAAGATCACTCAAGTGCTGAATTGGAAACCCCGAGAACTGTTCACGAGGTACGGAGTTTCCTCGGACTTGCAGGATATTATCGGAGGTTCATTCCAAACTTCTCGAAGATTGCCAAGCCGATGACAGAGCTGCTGAAGAAGGCTACCAAATATGTTTGGAGTCCGGCATGTGAAGCAGCATTCAAGGCTTTAGTCAAGCACCTAACATCAGCACTGGTTTTGGCGCAGCCAGACACAACAAAACCGTTCGATGTGTACTGCGATGCATCCGGCATTGAGCTCGGATGTGTGCTGATGCAAGACCGAAGAGTGGTTGCGTATGGATCACGGCAGCTTAGAAACCATGAGCAAAATTATCCAACTCACGACTTGGAGCTCGCTGCCGTGGTACTTGCACTGAAAATGTGGAGGCACTACCTACTCGGTAACCACATACATTTATATACCGACCACGAAAGCCTCAAGTACATATTCACTCAGAAAGAGCTGAACATGAGGCAGCGAAGATGGTTGGAACTGATAAAGGATTACGAAATAGAGATCCATTATCACCCCGGCAAAGCAAACGTAGTGGCGGATGCGCTGAGTCGCAAGTCACACGTCAACAATCTGACCATCACACCATTGGAAGAGAGCAAACCACCACTGCATGTGATCCCACATGGAGCTCTCTACAACCTAGCTTTGATCCCAACCATCCGTGAAGAGATAGCAGCAGCTCAGAAACATGACAAGGGTATGTCACATTTGCGGAGACGTGTAGACAGTGGGGAGTTGAAATGTTTCCGGAAGGACGGAGACGGCGTCCTATGGTTCAAGGACCGGATCGTCGTACCCCGTAACCCGGAGCTACGGAAGAAATTTTTTGATGAGGCTCACTTATCAAATTTTTCTATTCACCCCGGCAGCAACAAAATGTATCAAGAACTCAGAAGCAAGTTTTGGTGGACACGGATGAAGCGGGAGATCGCAAAGTACGTGTCCGAGTGTGATACATGTCGTAGGGTGAGGCAGATCATATGCGGAAACCGGGACTGCTACAACCACTGGGCGTTCCTGCCTGGAAGTGGGAGGATGTGAGCATGGACTTCATCGTCGGTTTACCCACCGGTTCACCTTTCAGAAACATGATTCTGTGTGGGTGATCGTCGACCGGGTCACCAAAGTTGCCCATTTCATCCCGGTCAACACCAACTACAACGCCAAGAAGTACGCTGAACTGTACATCTCACGGATCCTATGCTTGTACGGCGTACCACGTACCATCATATCAGATCGGGGCACTTTATTTGTCTCCCATTTTTGGGCGCAGCTACACGCTGCCTTGGGGACGAAGCTGATCCGTAGTTCAGCGTACCACCCGCAGACGGATGGGCAAACCGAGCGGATAAATCAGATCTTAGAAGACATGCTACGAGCTTGCGCTATCAACCATGGCAAGAATTGGGATGATCACTTGCCGTTAGCCGAGTTCTCAAACAACAATGGGTACCAAGCCAGCATAAAGCGCCCTACGAGGCGCTATACGGGCGGAAATGCCGCACACCACTGAATTGGTGTGAGTCTGATGAAAGGGTCACCTTCGGGATTGACCTTGTCAACAACGCGGAAGAAAAGGTTCGACTAATTCAAGCGAACCTAAAAGCCGCCCAATCCTGTCAGAAACAGTATGCGGACCAGAGAAGACGCCCATTACAATTCGAAGTCGGGGATCACGTATATCTACGTGTGTCTCCAATGAAGGGCGTAAACAGATTTGGGGTGAGGGGAAAGTTGGCACCCTGATTCATCGGTCCATTCCAGATTACCGAAAGATGTGGATCAGTAGCATACCGGCTGAGACTACCAGAAGCACTTTCCGGTGTGCACGACGTCTTTCATATTTCCCAGCTGAGAAAGTGTCTCAAGCTATCAACTACCGTTCAGCTGGATGACATTGAAGAACTACAACCGGATCTCACCTATCGAGAGGAACCGGTTCAGATCATTGACGAAAAGGCCCGAACCACACGCAACCGCACGTTGTGGTTCTACAAAGTTCTATGGAGTAATCACTCCATGGATGAAGCGACATGGGAGAGCAAAGGATTTCTTCGCGCTAACTACCCCGACTTTTTCACGTCGCATATCCGGTAATTTTCCACCGTCCTCTCTCTCATTTTCACCTTATAATCTCGGGACGAGATTCTTTTAAGGGGGGAGGAATGTAAGGGCCTCAGTTTTTGGACACATATTTAAAGTGTTCATCACCACACACACACCTCATTTGAAGTAAGTTGATGAACACATTTGAAGAGCAAGTAACCACCATCAACATACTCATTAGAAAACAAACTCACAAGATGAAAAAGCGGCATTTCCCATAGACATCATATAGGGGCTGGGCATTGGGAAAACTCCTACACATTGCTAGGAATGTCCCTGCCAAGTTCACCCAAATTCAAAACCTTTTTGAGGTCATTTTGGGTATAGCTAGAAAGAGGGCAGTTTGAAACCACATTCAAATTCAAACTGTTTTATCCCATGAATTCAAAAGTGGGAAGCATATTCTTACTCAGCACATTTCTGTGAGCTCACACACCAATTTTTACTCCATTTGGAGTTGATCTTGACATGAGCTAAGTGTAGCAAATTCAAACTTTATTTGAATTTCAAACTGAACATGTGCTGAAATTCATTCAAACCAAACCCAATTTAAATTCTAGCCAATTCAAATGGCTCAAGGGTAGATAATTCAAATCACCATGGGCTTTGTGGGGACTACTGTTTACAACGGTGAATTTGAGTTAAGATCAGAGGTTAAAATTGAAAGTGGGACCCACATGTCAGCCACTGAGGGAATTCAACCGAGTGGACTTTCAGTACTCGGGTCCCCGAGCTTCTCCCGAGAGCGCCACCGAGGGGAGGCCGCCGCGCCACCACCTGCTTGCCGCCCACGGCCGCTGAACCGACTTCTGGGGCCCTTATCTATGCGCCCGAACGGTCGCCGGTGCTCCCCATCCCTACCCCGACATGCTCTCGCCCAACAGACTGAAACTCCTCACCGCCCGAGTGAACTTTCGGTTCCTCATCGCCCGGCCGATCCAGTGATCCTCCCGGCGATCTGAGACCAGCACCCGGTGCGCCGAGCCATCCTCGACACCCTCGCATCAGTTCCGGACCCTGCGCAGTCTTCCCCGAGCTCCACCGCGGCGATCCTTCCTCTGCCGGTTCAGCTCGAGTCACCGCTGTGGGAACCTTCCTTCTGGCCACCGAAGACCACCGATCACCGAGCTGTGAACAGCAAAGAGGTTCGCCTTCAGTTCCTCTTTCATTCCCGCAAGCTCCGGCGGCGTGACAAACACTGCTCAGGCCGGAATTTCGTGTTTTCACGACGGTGTGCAAAAGTGGAGTCGGCACCGATCAGAGAAATTCGTAAACCACACTGCATCACTCATCCTCTCAAAGAGAGGATCACTTCTAGTTGCCCATACGAGTCCATAGGAGCCGGAACCACGAAGAACCATGGAGGGAAGACGCTGTTCTTCAAGTTTTAGTAGAAATCCCGATTTCTGGCATAGGTCGCACGGACAGCCCAACACAGCCCTTCCCGAGCTCCGTGGAGCTCATATCAACCTTTCCAATGGTCCACTGATGCTCGACGACCCTTAGCTCGATCGAGTGAGGTGCTAGGGAGGACGGGCAACACGGCCGAAGTTCTCCCGAGGCAGCGGCTCGTCGCCGACCATGTGCCGGCCATTTTCATGACGAGCTGAGCCCAGAATCATGTTCCCCGAGTGAAAATAGGCAGAGGCGGCCGGAATCATGAAGCTTGGAGCTCCACAGAGGCTGCCGGCGAGCTCTCCGGCGAGGTACCCCGGCGGCAGAGCGCGGGCGGCGGGAGGTAGACAAAGGGGGTGGACCCCAGCCGTCAGTGGCAGATATTTTAAATCGGGATCGGGCTGTGGCTTGGATCCGGTGTGCCGGCACGCAAAAACCCCGTAGAACCCGTGTCCCCGTGGCCCACCGGCAGATTTAAACTTTTCCCCGATTTTCAGATTTCATTCAAACTTCAAATCCTCATAACTTTGGCTAGGAAGCTCCAAATCGAGTGAACCAAATTTTTCTGGATTCAGCTCTCTGAGTACTTTCCATCAAATCAAGTTTCGCCTCATGAAAATCGTTATTTCTCAAGAATTAATTCCTCAACATTTAAACTGTTGTGGAATTTTAACTGGAGAATCCCTTGGAGGAAAATTCTGAAATTTTGCTGGGATGTTCACCAAAATATCCCTGAACTACCATAAAAATTTCAGATCCATTTGAGCTCATTTGATCCACCTAATGGTGTGATTAGTGAAACTGTTCCAGGGAAAATAGAAAATGTTCAGGAACATTTTCAGAATTTTCTCTGAAATTGTTTAGCTCATATCTTTAGCTAGGAACCTTCAAATTAAGTGAAACCAACTCCATTAGAACTCTCTGAAAATCTAATTTTCAGAAAGCCATGGCTTGTTCCATGAAAATCCCTAGGGCACCCTAAGAGTTCCAATTAAGGTCAAGGACATAATTAATTGTGGAGGGCTCAAATGAGCTTTGCTGCAACTAAAACTTGACCACGTCTCTGTTTAGGTTGTAACCAAGCCACAGTAAAAGTTTCACAGTATTTGGGTCTGTCTAGTGAGACTTAGAAGGTTCACAAGTTTAAAACTTAATTCAAATGTATTTAATTAATACATGTACTTCTTATATCATGTAGTCGCTAAGGTCGAGGAGGAACCCGAAGTCCTAGACTTCGTTACTCCGGAGGAGCATCTAGCCTACGACCAAGAGCAGCAAGGCAAGTTCGTTTGCATTAACCTTTTTACAAGTTTTTATTGTTTTGAGCACATACTTGTATACCATTATTTCCTTGCATTAGAGTCTTGTTTGGAAACCCAACTGCATAGCCAAGAAAACCATGGGTTGGGTTTAGGATTGCAAACCCCGTTAGCTACTGCAATGCTAAGATAGTGTAGGATTCGGTACAAGTCGAGTAGTTGGAACTACTCGCGAGCATAGGCTAGAGGCACTCGACTCGGGTAGAGACAGCACATGATACACATGGCAAGAAAAATGAGACCGAGCGGAGAGTAAGGGCAGCAGGACTTTGGGGCCTGGGTGCTATAGCTCTGCTTGTGTCGATTGAGGACCGAGCCGTGTGCAGGCCTGTTGAACAAGCTAGAACAGTACCGAAGACCTACCGGCTATATGGGAACCGGGAAACTGATGTAACTCGGGTAGCTGGGTATTGAGGCATTGCCCATCGTTCAGAGGGTAGGTTTAGAGCTTGAGGTGTAAATCGGCTGGCGGCACTGAGATGCGCGTGCAGAGACCTCTTGCTCGGGACGATGGGACCGGTTCAATATTTGGCTGACAGGTGAAAGGTGGTTGCGTACGGCGTCCGTGATGGTTGCTGTAGGCAACATCGAGTATGGGCGTACGTGACGGGTTATTCGGGTAACCCTGCAGGTGTAAATCGATTATAATCGCCGTCCCTCGCGGTCAGTGAGTACCACTTGTTCAATGTACCGTGACGTAGAAAGAATAGGCTAGATACATGTTAAAATGTTGCTGATTGAAAGATGGACTTTGATTGTTAATGATTTGTTGTAGTTTAGAGCTAACTAAAGTTCTTTTCAACTTTGGGCAAAGTACATGAGAGAAATGCGTTTCTTGTTTGATTGCGGCTCTCTCATATGCCTTAGCGTAAGGTTCTTCACAACCGGCTGCTAAAACTTGAAAGTAAGGCTCCACTAATTAGGCGAGTCCTTTGCAACTTGTTTTACCTCATGTACCCATCACCCCTCATGTAGAAGTTCCATGTTTAGGAGAGACGGGTCAGTCTTGCTGAGCCTTCGTGATCAATGCTTGTGTTTGAAGCTTTTGTAGGGTTCTATGAGGAAGGGACTCCCGAGGAGGAGACGGAACCCCAGGAGGGGAACCCCCGTCGAGTGGGAGTCGTGCACGCCGCAGTGTTAGTGTGCGTGTGTGCTAGCAAGGACACGTTCATGGGCTGAACGTGGACTTGATGCGTAGTCTACGCCCGTGAGTGTAGACTGAACCTATTTTGATGTAAAATTGTTCATAAACCACTTTATGTAATAAAAGTTTTGCTTCCGCTTTGTACCTTTGATATGTGTTATCCGGTGCTGTACAACGCAGCACCCCTCAGCGTGATCCTGGCTCGACAAGACCGTGGGGTCGTGTCTCACCCTAGGTTCCTATCTAATCTTCATTAATCAAAGTTTTTGAACACGCAACAAAGTCAAATGAAGATTGTAGGTCATATGAAGATTGGCAATGAAGATTGTAGGTCATATGTTATCTCTTACCTAGAGAGTAGTTCCCTTTTTTGACAAAAAAAAACAGCAGGAAGTTTCCTGCTAATAGTTGATGATCTCAGCAATAGTTGATGAATGTATGCAATTTGGTCTTTTGTTCCAATGTGACTTAGTTCCATTTTCCCTTCCTCTACACAAGCTCGGATAAAATGAAACTTGGTGTCAATGTGCTTCATTCCTTCATGATACTTTGGGTTCTTGCTCAACTCAATCGCTGCTTTGTTGTCCACCCATAGTCGGAACACCCGAGAAGGTTCATCCATTATTTCAGCTAACAGTCGACTGAGCCAAATTCCTTGACATGCCCCGGATGAGGCAGCTAGACTAGATCACTCATAGAGAATCTGGTCATCATCTTATTCTTGAAACTTGTGATGGTCTCAACACATGGCCCACAGATAATTAAATCATCTACATAAACACCAATGATCAGTAGTTTAAGTTAATGTTGGTTGTCAAGTATATGAAGTCTTATAATTCTTTTCTAACTAGCTTAATTGCGAAGACAACGAGGTGACTTCGGCTCCTAAAACTGGAGAATGTTCTCCAATGGTTGAATCCTCAGGTTCACTAAAGCGAAAACGAGTGCAACGAGGTCCCAATAAGGGTCCATTAAACCGCATTATATACATAACAAGTGTCGGTCCAAGTGGGCTTCCCCAAGAACCACTGGACTCAGTTGCAAAGTACCGAAATTCATGCGGTTTTCTTGTTAGAGGGCTCGTGCCGATCACAATTGAGGATTGGAGAAAATTACCTAAAGAGAACAAGAATGAGTTGTGGGAGAGGATAAAGAAACAATTCAAGTTTCCGAAAGGCATAGAAGAAGTTGCTAAGAAAGCAACATTGGTCTCCTGCGGCAAGAAGTTTCGCGGCTGGAAGAGTGAAATGAATGCTTATGTTAAGGCTGATAAGGTCCCTATGCCGAAGAAAATGCGAAAAATCACACAAGCTCAGTGGCAAGAATTTGTTCGTCAAAAGACCACACCTAATGCTAAAGCCCTAAGTGCAAGTAGGTCAGAGCTTGCCAGAAAGAACAAATACCATCATCGCATGGGGTCTGCTGGATATGCACTCAAAATTCAGAAATGGAATAAGATATTAGAGGAAACTACCAGTAAGGGCAATCCTCACCCGTTATAAGGCTGCGATGAGAGAACTCAGCGGTGGGTCTTTGCTCGATCAGGTTTGACCAGCGACGGCAAACTTGAAAAGCCCGACTCTGTGAATGAAGTAGAGCCAAAAATAAAAGAAGTAATTGAAAAGCAACAGAAGGGTCTCTTCAAGCCGAAGAGGTATAATGACCAACTTACCCCTATCCTAGGAAACCCAGAACACAGTGGACGTGTTCGAGCAATCTCTTCATAAATGTCCTGGAGAGATGGTTTCCCGAAGGATCAAGAGTCATATAGAAGACGTGACAAGTTCAAGAAAACTCTTGATGAAACGATTGCTCAAAAAGTCAAAGAAAATGTGCAAGAAATAATGGATCAACTTAGACAATCGGGACAGTTAGTGGCACCGAGTACAGCGATGGTTCCCGTGGCAAAGGAGCATTTGGCCCAGCCAACTGCCTACCCTAGCAGCGTAGGTTCTGTGCCAAGCTCAGGGTCCCATACATTCGCTGTAGATGATATTGTTATATGATAGATCTTGTCGTCTTCTTGTACCGATTGATAGAGCAGGCAACAAAACTAAACAGGTTGCCACTGCTATGGCAAAGCCTGATCGTGACTTCAACGGCAATGCACTTCCGTTGTATTATGCTGTGGTGCAAGTTCTTCAGATCATTGATAATAACTATGAAGATTATGAAATAGCCCACATCACACATGAGGGGATCATGACTCTGGGGCAGGCTGTCAACCAATTAATCCTTTGGCATCGACGCGATATCCTGTTGGATGATGAGCCGATGTCTAGCCCCGTCTTATCTCAAAAGACTGCAACCCCGTCTTCTAAGCCGAAAGTCCAAGAAGATCCACTCCCGCTATGTCTCAGCAAGGATGATACTAACCTTGCTAGTGAAGATAACAAAGAACAACTAGTTGAACAACAGCTTGAAGCAGTACCAGATGAAGCTGCTGGTAGTATATAGCAACCAGTTGAGCAACTTCCGACGACTACTCCTCGATCATCAATGCCTATAAAAGTTAGCTCATACGAAAATAAGAAACCTTCATCAGAAGTGTCAAAGTATTTGGAAAAACTGAAGGAAAATATTGCAAAATCAAGTGCATCTTGTTCTTCACATGAGCCAGCAATAGAAGATATTGAGGAGTGGGAAGAAGACGGTGTCATATATAATCGGCAAATGGCTTTAGTTAAACCAGGAGTTCCAATATACAAGATTAATGACGTTCCTCCTGGATATGAGAATGGGAAGCCGTTTATGACATCGGTACAACTGAGCAAGCAACCTTTGACGCTCAGATAAATGCACGAGTGGTACATAAGTGCCAGCACGAAATATGAACTTTCTTACGTCACATTTATTGTGCCAAAAGATGCATTCTGGAGCATTCGATCTGAAAAATGAGGCCTTCTCTTTGAAGATCTACATAGCCTTTTCTATCGAGGCATGCTCAAAATCAACCTGCTACTCATCTGGTGCTTGTAAGTGCCTCTAATATTTCGAATTTTCTTTTCTTACTACACGAATACAGATGTCATGAGATTATAACAATTCTAATCTTTTTCAATAAGATGCAATACATGGATAATAAAAAACTGGATACCAAGACAGGTGTCCTTGACCCTACAATGATTGCAAAGTGTCAATTCGACTTTCAGGTGGATCGAAAGTCTTCTAGGTACAAGCACTTGAAAAAAATTTTGACAAAACAATCGCAAAAGAAAAGAAGGATAAAATGTTAAGTGTTGCAACTTACATAGGACGTGCCATGTTTAACTTTGTCAGACATGGCAAGGACTTAATAAGGCTCCGTACCACTTCGAGTAAGTTTGACATATGACATTGAAATAGAAATTATTTTTAATTGTTAACTTAACACGTGTGTTTGTACGTGTGCAGTAACCACTACATAATGATCTTCATCAAGCCAACGCAGGGTTTGGTAAGGGTCTTGGACTCGGTTGATTACACACCAGATCATTACAAAGATTTCCTTTCCATTTTGAAACTGTACAGTTATTCAATACTTTTAATTTACACACATTTAAAATGTGTTGACAAGTTTTATATGACATTCCTTGTATTACAGGGCTTGGCGGTTTTACGTGAAAGAACTTGGTGGTCAGAGCCCTCCTAATAAGGACGCATTGGAGATATCGACAAATTTTCCTTGTCCCAAGCAGCCTTCTGGGAGCGTCTTATGCGGGTATTACGTATGTGAGCATCTTCGGACCGCCTGCGAATATAGAGTGAATTGTGAGGATGTAAGTTATCCTTAATGTTGATTTTGTATTTTCTTACTTTTGAGTTTTATTTTCATTGTAACTAGCGTATTTTCTTACTACAACTAGGGTTTATCTATATAGCCATTACAAAAAAATCTGTTAAGCTTGTTACTTCATAGAATTATTACTATTGTTCTACTAATGAGTTGTTATATATTTCATTGCAGCACGCGAATAATGTTTACCAAGAATGGCCGGTTTGTATAAGTATTCCTGATGGAGGAGCCGATAAGATTGCGAGTAAATTGTGTCAATTCATGCGTCGCGAAATCTTCCACCGAAGAGGGCTGTACTTCGATAATGATGGTGGAGTAGCTGATGTGCCAGAACTTTGCCAGTATGACAATAGAAACATATTTTAGTGAAACATGTAAACTATGATGACTATTGATGTAACGAACTATGAGATCACTTCTGTGTAACCTGTACATTGTTTTAGTAAATTGTCTTCTGTGATTATATTGTTTTAGTGCAAACTATGAGATGAGTTTTGTGATTAAATTGTTTTAGTGAAATTGATCTGGAAATTAGAAATAACAGCAGATACTACTACATAGGGTATACTTTATCACAGTCGGTTCTTTACCTCGGCTAGACCTGCCTGTGAAATTGTATTATCACAGGTGGCTAGTCATAGGTAAAGAACCCCCTGTGATAAAAGGATTACATAGGTGGTTACACTTACGGTACAAACCGCCTGGGATAAAGTGTCTTCACAGGCGGCTAGTAGTAGTTAGAGGACCGTCTGTGCTAATATAGATATCATAGGCGGTAAAACTTACGTTACTAACCGCCTGTGATAAAGTGTCTTCACAGGAGGCTATTAGTAGTTAGGGGACCGCCTGTGCAAATATAGATATCACAGGCGGTTTCGTTTGAAGCGGTTTTGGAAACCGCATGTGATAATACGTTTGGAGCCGCCTGCGATGAAGCTTATTGTAGCAGTGTTATATGATATTAGGAACAGAGTCCTCTGTTTTCGGTTGAAATAATGCTGAAGCTATACAGAGGTTAGAGGTCGAGTTCTTTCTATGTTGGGGTCATATGATACATTTAAGGAAATCTTTAGAAGATCTTTACAACTTTTCTATTGATGTCCAGAGGTGTTTCATCCCTTAACTAGTGAAAAATGCAGTAGAGTGAAAACTGTCCAGAAAACAGGGCAGAGCAAATACTCTCTGTAACTCTCTGTAAAATGACCATAACTTCCTGCATAAAAATCCAAAAATAGAAAATGAAGTAGTTCTGAAAATTTCATGGGATAGGTTACAACTTTGTAACAGAAAGTTTTGTCAAATTCGAGGTAGAATCAACTGGAATTCTTGGATCAAATCAGTACCTCAAGCAGGGAGGTGCTGTCCAGTTTTGTCCAGAAATTCTGTCAAATTTGACATCTCATAACTTTTGAACCAGGAAAGATCTGAGGGCAAACAAATACATTCTGGAAAGCTATTGAAGTTAAGTTTATCTTTAATGTTGAGCTCCAGAACTGGTTTTGCATTTAGCAGGGTCTAAATCAGATTAAAATGGAAACTGGTCAGGGCTGTCAGTTTGGGAAGCACACCAGCAATCAAATTTGTTCTAAGTTATTTTTGTTTACAGGTTTTATGAGTTCAATAACATGTTTTATGTTATAACTCATTGATTTACTGTTGACATGAATATTTGACCTTTTTCAAATATGTTTCTACAGATGGCAGAGGATAAACAACTAGAGAACGGGTGGGTGGTATCCCACTGTTCTCAACGCAGCGGTTATCCGGAATTATTGAAGCTGATGCTTCAATATTTCGGGTATGTGGAGACGCCGCGTTACCTCGCCAAGGAAGAAGGTGAGGAGGGAGCAAGACATGGACCGTCCATGTCGAAGTTCCAGCAGGACCTACGCCACCAGGTTGGGCACCGTTTACCATCATGATGAAATGTAGACAACCGGAAGAGATGTGACAAGTGGCAGCCCGCGACACCATGTCGCGTTTCTTCCAGCTACACGTGAGAGCTATGGAGCTTATCCCCATAGAGGGATGAGCTAATCACATGTGGAGGGAGAGATACTTTGAGGCAACAGATCCAAGTTGCTCAAGGTACAACCCCGCGGAGGCGAACCCCAGCCTCCAGTTGATGGCAGGGAAGAACGTAATGGACAGCCAAGCTGTCCATACGGCTCAACTTGCGGTGGAGCTCAAGGAGAGCACCAGCCGCCTAGACCATTTCTAGAGTGCTCACAGCACACTCCGTAATGTGCTCCTTCCGACGATTAAGTGACTGAATGAACAACACAATCAGTTGCGTCGTCTGAAGAAGGCAAAGAAGAAAAGCCGTGGCGACATCACGGCTTTGCAGCAGCAGATTCAGGCCTTGACCCAGCAGAACGAGGTCCTTACCAAGAGCATGATGATGCTATTGAGGAGGGCAGAACGGGGAAGAAGATTACAATCAGGCCATGGACGAGGTGCATGCTTTGCAAGACCTCGTGCCTCTGGTAGTGGGCCTACCGATGGTAGGTGCAGTACCCGTGGTTTTAGGTATCCCGGCATGCCAGAATCTGAACCTGAAGAGGAGGTCATGGACCCTGAACCACCAGCAGGTAGCGGAGGAGGACGACCGCAGGAGGTCGAGTTCTACTCCGAGTAGTGAGTTTACCGTTGCCGAGTAAGGCAACGAGGATGGTGTGTAAAAAAAACTTTTGTAACAGTGACATGTCGTGTAGACAGTAGCATGTGTATAGGCAGTGACGACATGAGCACAACTTCTCGGAGGTACGAGAATAATGTATCTTATATAAAGTTTTGACTTTATCAATATATGTGAATGTTGTGCAACTTTATTCATGTGTCATTGCAATACCTACTGTTTTTCCATGGATATTTAAGTATGACATGTGCTGATTGTTGCTGTTTTGAATTTCAGAATGACTCGCACTCGTGCAAACCCTGAGGTTGGGGGTTCCAGTCAGGGGGGAGAGGCCTCCCAACAGCCTCGTGAGACTTCCTCGGGACAGCTGCAGCAGAAACAGCAACCACATCCACCACCACCGCCAACGGTTATGTCGGCCGACATTGTTGGGGCCATGGCGGGCTCACATCAGCAGCACACGGAGTTGCTGCAAATTTAATCGCCAATATGTATTGTCCAGCGAGGCATCAAGACCGAGAGGAACGCCAACAAAGTTCCTACTCGGATTTTCTTGCTACCCATCCCCCGGTATTCTCAAGGGCGGATGAACCCCTTGATGCGGACAACTGGCTCCGCACGATGGAGATGAAATTCAGGCTGCTCCAAGTTAGTGAGCAGCGGAAGACTCAGTTCGCAGCCCAGCAACTTCAGGGGTCCACGAGTGCTTGGTGGGCAAATTTCTGTGGCTCGCAACCCACCGAGCGGGTGCTGACTTGGGCGGAGTTCTGGACGGCCTTCAGGGCCTATCATAAACCTCCGGATCTAAATGAAGAGGAAGACGCAGGAATTCCTTCACCTGCAGCAAGGCAACAGGAACGCACTGGAGTACTCCAGGGTGTTCAATGATCTCGCGCTCTATGTGTCATATCATGCGGATACTGACGAGAAGCGGCGGGATCACTTTTACCAGGGGCTAAATCCGCTCCTGAAGGACAAGCTGGCGATGTTCAATTGCGGCAGCCTCAATGACATAATTGATTCTGCGATTGTACAAGAGGACTCCGGCAAGGAGTTAGCTGCGGCGGAAAAGAAGCGAAGCACGCCGCAAAGCAGCGGAGATGGAGGTGGTCTTCCCAAAAAATATCGGATGGTGTATCGCTTACCATCGGGTCAAAGCTGGCAACCACCGTAGCGACCAATGCAATTTTGCAATCCGCCGTATCCACCACCGGCGTTCCGACCGACCTTACCAGCACCACCTCCGCAGCAACAACAGCAGCAGCGGGCGATGCCGCGTGCATTTGCACCTTAGCAGCGCATGCCGGGGCTTTTGTTCCCCAAGTACTGGCCAGCCATCGACCACATGTTTCAAGTGCGGTCGCCAAGGGAACTTCGCCAACAACTGCCCTGAGAGGCAAGATGGCAGAGTGGCACCACAGTTTCCGGGGAGGAATCAGCCCCCGAACCCCATTAATGCGCGGCGTGCAAACCCTAAGCCCGGCACCATCCACCAACTCGCCATTGAGGACATGCCGGAGGAAGAACCCATCCTTGTGGGTATGTTCCAACTCCACAAGCATCCTGCAATATTTTTATTTGATTCAGGCACCACACATAATTTTATTAGCCAAGCTTATATTGCTGAACACAGATTGCAAATACTACCCACCAAAAGTCCTTACTTGATTTGTTCACCGGGTGGGAAAATTTCAGCAAGCATGATGGTTCCAAAAGCGCCATTATGCTTAGGGGGTAGAGTATACCCTACGTCTCTCATAGCTTTAGAATGACAAAAGGTCGATGTCATGTTAGGATGTCGTGGTTAATCTACCACGGCGCTGTTTTAGACACCGTCCTACGAGTCGTGCATTTGCACCTAGAAATGCACGAGTCACATTCATTATTTCTGGACAGTCCAGAAATAAAGCTTCCAACCATATACCAATCCACTACCATAAGATTGGAGGATATTCCAGTAGTCCATTAGTTCCCTGACGTGTTCCCTGATGATTTACCAGGGATGCCACCCGACTGAGTGGTGGAGTTCAAGGTTGAACTTGCACCGGGAACTATGCCAATATCCCGAAGGCCGTACAAGATGGCACCAAAGGAGTTGGCGGAATTGAAAACGCAGTTAACGGACCTGCTGGAAAAGGGGTTTATTAGCCCGAGCTCCTCACCATGGGGCTGTTCGGCATCATTTGTGAAGAAGAAGGATGAAACGTTGTGGCTTTGCATGGACTATCGTCCACTAAATGCTGTAACTATCAAGAACAAGTACCCATTGCCACGGATCGACATGTTGTTTGATCAGTTGGTCGAAGCAAAGATCTTTTCCAAAATGGACCTAAGATCCAGGTACCATCAGATTAGGATACGGGCCGAGGATATTCCGTAGATGGCTTTCTCGATGAGGTACGGGCTTTATGAGTACTTGGTCATGTCCTTCGGCCTCACCAACGCTCCAGCTTATTTCATGTACTTGATGAACTCGGTATTCATGCTGGAGCTGGACATGTTTGTCATGGTCTTCATCGACGACATATTGGTATATTCCAAGTCGGTGGAAGAACATGCGAAGCACCTGCGTATAGTCTTGCGACGGCTGCGGGATCACAAGCTATACGCGAAATTCAGCAAATGCGAATTCTGGATATCGCAAGTACCTTTCCAGGGCATATTATCTCAGCGGAGGGCATCGCTGTAGAACCAAGCAAGACCACACAAGTGCTGAATTGGAAGTCCCCGAGGTCTGTCCACGAGGTACGGAGTTTCCTTGGACTCACGGGATATTATCGGAGGTTCATTCCGAACTTCTCGAAGATTGCCAAGCCTATGACAGAGCTGCTGAAGAAGGCTACCAAATATGTCTGGAGACCGGCATGTGAAGCAGCATTCATGGCATTAGTGAAGCACCTAACAACAGCACCAGTTTTGGCAGCCGGACACAACAAAACCGTTCGATGTGTACTGTGATGCATCCGGCATTGGGCTTGGATGTGTGCTGATGCAAGACCCAAGGGTGGTCGTGTATGGATCACGGCAGCTCAGGAATCATGAGCAAAACTATCCAACTCATGACTAAGAACTTGCTGTCGTGGTACTCGCACTCAAAATGTGGAGGCACTACCTACTCGGTAACCTCGTACATTTATATACCAACCACAAGAGCCTCAAGTACATATTCACTCAGAAAGAGTTGAACATGAGGCAGAGGAGATGGTTAGAACTGATACAAGATAATGAAATAGAGATCCATTATCACCCCGCCAAGGCGAATGTGGTGGCAGATGCGTTGAGTCACAATTCACACGTTCATAATCTGACCATCACTCCGTTGGAAGAGAGCAAGCTACCATTACATGTGGTTCCCCATGGAGCTCTCTACAATTTAGCTCTTATCCCCACCATCTGTGAAGAGATAGCAGCAGCTCAGAAACATGACAAGGGCATGTCGCATTTGCGGAGATGTGTATACAGTGGGGAATTGAAGTGTTTCCGGAAATACGGAGACGGCATGCTGTGGTTCAAGGACAGGATCATCGTACCCCGTAACCCGGAATTGAGGAAGAAAATTTTTGACGAGGCTCACTTGTCAAAGTTTTCTATTCACCCCGGCAGCAACAAGATGTACCATAAGCTCAGAAGCAAATTTTGGTGGACACGGATGAAGCGAGATATCGCGAAATACGTGTCCGAGTGTGATACATGCCGAAGGGTGAAGGCTGACCACATGAGGAAACCGGGATTGTTACAACCACTTGGCATTCCTGCCTGGAAGTGGGAGGATGTGAGCATGGACTTCATCGTCGGTTTACCCACCACATTTCAGAAAACATGATTCAGTGTGGGTGATCGTCGACCGGCTCACCAAAGTTTCCCATTTTATCCCGGTTAAGACCAAATACAACACCAAAAAGTATGC
Organism: Neostapfia colusana; assembly: GCA_030760725.1. Classification (NCBI taxonomy): domain Eukaryota; kingdom Viridiplantae; phylum Streptophyta; class Magnoliopsida; order Poales; family Poaceae; genus Neostapfia; species Neostapfia colusana. The sequence continues at coordinate 31,139,292 of JASWHV010000004.1, read as the reverse complement.
TGAATTGTACATCTCACGGATTATTTGCTTATACGGCGTCCCCCGCAATATCATCTCGGATCGGGGCACTTTATTTGTGTCTTGTTTTTGGGAGAAGTTACATGCTGCTTTGGGTACGAAGTTGATCCGTAGTTCAGCGTATCACCCGCAGACGGATGGGCAAACCGAGTGGGTAAATCAAATTTTAGAAGACATGTTATGAGTTTGCGTTATCAACCACAGTAAGAATTGGAATAATCACTTAACGTTAGCTGAGTTATCGAACAATAATTGGTACCAAGCCAGCACCAAAGTGGCGCCTACGAGGCGCTATACGGGAGAAAATGCCGCACACCGCTGAATTAGTGTGAGTCTGGTGAAAGTGTCACCCTCGGAATCGATCTTGTCAAAAATGCGGAAGAAAAAGTTCGGCTGATTCAAGCGAACTTAAAAGTCACCCAATCCCGACAAAAACAGTATGCGGACCGGAGAAGACGTCCTCTCCAATTCGAAGTCGGGGATCACGTGTATCTACGTGTGTCTCCAATGAAGGGCGTGAACAGATCCAGGGTGAGAGGAAAGATGGCACCCCAATTCATCAGTCTATTCCAGATTCTGGAATGATGTGGATCAGCGACATCTTCCACATTTCGGTTTGCACGACATCTTCCACATTTCCCAGCTGAGGAAGTGCCTCAAGCTTTCAACCACCGTTCAGCTGGGAGAAATTGAGGAACTGAAAGCGGATCTCACCTATCAGGAGGAACCAGTTCAGATTATTGATGAGAAGGCCCGAACCACACGCAACCGTACGTTGTAGTTCTATAAAGTCCTACGGAGTAATCATTCCGTGGATGAGGCGACATGGGAGAGTGAAGAATTTCTTCGCACTAACTACCCTGACTTTTAACGTCACACATCTGGTAAATTTTCCACAGTCGTCTCTGTCATTTTTACCTTATAACCTCGGGATGAGATTCTTTTAAGGGGGGAGGAATGTAAGGGCCCAAGTTTTTCATTTGCTAAAAGTGTTCATCACACCACACCTAAACTCATTTGTGGAAATCACATGAACACATTTGAAGAGCAAGTAACCACCATCAATAGATTTATTAGGAGATAAACTCACAAAATGCAAAAAGTGGTATTTCCCACATGCATCATATAGGGGCTGAGAATATGATTAACTCCTAAACTTTGTTAGGAATACTCATGCCAAATTTCACCAAACCCAAAACCTTTTTAGGTACTTTTGGGTACAATTGTTAAAAGGCTAGTTTGAACTTAAATTCAAATTCAAACTCCTTTCATCCCATAAATTCAAAAGTGGGGTCCATATTCACACTCAGCACATTTTTGCGAGCTCACACACCACTCCATTTAGAGTTGATCTTGACATGAGCTATTTTGAGGAAAATTCAAACTGAATTTAAATTTCAGTTTGCCATTTGAATCAAAATGCATTCAAACCAGTTCACAATTTGAATCCTTCCAATTTCAAATGGGCATTTGGTGAATTAATCAAATTGCCAATGGTATTAGGGTCCCTAATATTAAGAGCAGTGGAGAAATTCAATTTAGTGGGACAAGAATTGGGGCTGGGACCCACTGTCAGCCACCCTAAAACGAGGAACCGCCTCAGCTCGGTGTTTCCTTCGCTACGGGAGCGCGTCAGCGCGCCGGCCGACCCGGTTCCGACAGCAAACCGGTGCCAGCTCCTGCTTCTCGACGTGCCAGCCGCCCTTATCACCCCACAAGCAGCCCAAGTCGATTTCTTCACTCCCTCACGTGCCTACTCGCTCTCAGCTCTCTCCCGCGAAGAACAGCCGGCGCCCGCGTTTCTCGGTGTTTTGCTCGCCCCAGCCGGTTTGATCATCGGTTGCTCGAGTTCCACACAGCAAGAAGTGCCCAGGCATGCTCTATCTGCTCCCCTCGTCGCACCAAAGTTTGGTAGCTCCGGTTGCTCACAGTTCGACGAACGCCGACGAGTTACCGAGGTGTTACGGCGGAGTTTGTTTCGGTTCACCGTGGACAGAATGCCAAGGTCACTTTCACCTCCACCTTCCTACACAAGAAAGGTGTGTTAGCTTCCCAAGATCGTGTAGCTGCCCTCCGTTTAGCAAATGATCCATCGTGTAGCTCAAATTTTACATTTTCCCGAACCCAAGTACAAAACAAATTTACATGTACAACCAAAGCCCGAGCTCGTTTGCAAGTAACTTGTACATCCCCTAGCGCCTCTCCTCGAAGAAAACTGAGGAAAATCATTGAGAATTGGATCGGAGAGGGCTGTTTTTTGGGCCGCCATGGAACACGGCCACGGTTCACCGTGGAGCTCGGTGTTGCCGGCCGTTTCACCGGTGTTGGTTACCATTTTCAGCTTCCTCGTGATTCCCTGATTCTCTAGAGCCAAAAACCCGACGCTTTAGTGAAGAGTAGAGCCTAACCGACCTCGTCGGAACCCTAATCGGAACTGCCGCCTTGCGCACCTATTTCTGGCCATCGCCGGTGGGCGGCGACCTCACAAATGGGTTCAGGGGGTCGTACAATAGAGGGGCGGCGAGTTTGGCGTTGGGTGGTGGCTGGGAACTCGGTTCCGGCGAACCTTGCCAGAGAGCTCCGCCGTAGGGTGCGTTTGTTGGATTCAGCTCTCTGAGTACTTTCCAACAAATCAAGTTTCACTCCATGAAAACATTTATTTCTCCAGAATTAATTCTTCAAAATTTAAACTGTTTAGAATTTTAACTGGAGAACCCTTTAGTGGAAAATTCTGAAATTTGGCAAGGATGTTCGTTGTAATATCCCTGAGCTTCCTTAATTATTTCAGATCCATCCGAGCTCATTTGATCCACCTATTTGTATGATTAATGAAACTGGTCCAGAGAAAAATAAAATGCCCAGAAACATTTTTCAGATTTTCTCTGAATTTGTTTAGCTCATATCTTTTGACAGGAATCTTAAAATTAGATGAAACCAATTCCATTAGAACCCTCTTAAAATATAGTTTCCATAAAGTCATGGCTTGCTCCATGAAAATCCTTAGAAAACCCTAAGAGATCTAATTAGGGTCAAATACACATTTATTTGTGCAGGGCTCAAGTAAGCTTTGCTTCAAACAAAATTTGGCCAAGTCTCTGTTTAGGTTGTATCCAAACCACAGTAAAAATTTCAGAGTCATTAAGCCTGTATAGCTATACTTATAGCCTTTCCAATATCAAATTCAAATCAATTGCATTTAAATTGACACACATCAATTCTTTTTCGTGTAGTCGCTATGATCGAAGAAGGCCCGGAGGTTCTTGATTTCATTACTCCGGAGGAACTACTAGCTTATGACCAGCAGCGAGGCAAGCTCCGGTTTGCATTAGCCATTTCATAAAGTCTTTTGTTTTGAGAACTTACTTTATTTATTTCTTACATTTGTGCATTGGAGTCTTGTTTGAAACCCCAAATTCATAGCCAAGAGAACCAGGGTTTTGAGCTTAGGTTTTAAACCTCGAGTAGCCACTGCAATGCTAAATTGGTGTAGGGTTCGGTACAAGTCGAGTAGTTGGAACTATTTGCGAGAATAGGCTAGAGGCACACAACTCGGTTAGAGATAGCAAATGAATCACATGGCAAGAAAAATGAGACTGAGCGGAGAGTAAGGGCAGCAGGACTTTCGGGCCTGGGTGCCATAGCTCTGCTTGTGTCGATTGAGGACTGAGCCGTGTGCGGGTCTGTTGAAGAAGCTAGAACAGTACCAAAGACCTACCGGATATATGAGAACCGGGAAACCGATGTAATTCGGGTAGCGACCTGTTGAGGCATTGCTTGTCGTCCAGAGGGTAGGTCGAGCAGCGAGGTGTAAATCGGCTGGCAGGCACTGCGGATGCTCCGCACAGAGACCTCCTGCTCGGGACGATACGACCAGTTCAACACTTCGCTGACAGATGAAAGGTGGTTGCGTATGACGTCCGTGGTGGTTGCTGTAGGCAACATCGAGTACGGGCGTACGTGACGGGTTATTCGGGTAACCCTGCAGGTGTAAATCAATTATAATCACAATCCCTCGCCGTCAGTGAGTACCACTTGTTCACTGTACCATGACATAGAAAGAACAGGCTAGTGTCCTGATAAAAGATTGCTGATTGAAAGCTTTACATTGCTTGTTATTGATTTGCTGTCGTTTAGAGCTAATTAAAGTTCTTTTCAACCATAGGCAAAGCACATGAGAGAAATGCATTTCTTGTTTGATTACGGCTCTCTTATTTGTCTTAGCACAAGGTTCTCTAGCAACTTCCGGCTAAAACTTGAAAGTAAGGTTAAACTACTTAGGCGAGTCTTTTGCAATATACATTCTATTATACACTGCAAACCCAACATATAGAGTTTCATGTGTAGGTAAGACAGGTCAGTCTTGCTGAGCCATCGTGCTCACTGTTTGTTTTTGAAGCGTTTGCAGGGTGCTATGAGGAGGAGGCTCCCGAGGAGGAGACGGACCCCAAAGAGGGAAACACCGTCGAGTGGGAGCCGTGCACGCCGCCGTGTTAGTGTGCGTGTGTGCTAGTGGGAACACCTTCACGGGCTGAACGTGAACTCTTTTTCTTAGTCTATGCCCGTGAGTGTAGACTTGACGTTATTTTGATGTAAACATATTCATAAACTCATCTATGTAATAAATTTTTCGCTTCCGCTTTATACCTTTTATGTGTGTTATCCGGTGTTGTGCAACACAGCACCCCTCAGCGTGATCCTGGCTAGTTGAGACCGTCGGGTCCTCGCAGGCGACACCTTCTGTTCCGGCCACCACGGAGGTGTCTCAGCCGTCTCTGTTGGTCCTGACCGGGTTGGATCCGGCCCCGGCTACGATGGCTCCACCTAAAAAGGGTGATGCTCCCCGCCTTGAAGTGGAGGCAGCTGCGGCCGAGATGGAAGTCACCCTCGTGGGGTTGTTTCCAGAAGTCTCTCCGGCCCGGGAGGAGTCATGGGGCCCGATGACGGGAGAGGCATCTGTTGCAGCGATCGCTCAGACCCCGGCTGTTGCCAACTCTCGGGCTTCAGAGCCCAGGACTTCGGAGGAGGCAGCCCTGGTGGCGGCTCTGTGCCATGTTCCGGGAAGGTCGGAGCCTCCTTCGGCGGACCAGGGGCCCTTCTGTTCCAGAGGCACGGCGGAACAGGAGGAGGACGTTTCCTTCTCCTATTCCCGGCTCATTGAGGCTGTGGAGCTGTTCGACTCCCACCGAGTCCGCCTCATGGACGCGCTCCAGAGGCTTAGTCGAGGCGTTCTCCTGGACAGGGTAGGTCTCGTTCTAACAACCCTTTTCTTTGTAGGTCACCTCGTGCTCGTTCGTAACCGTGCCTTCGATTTTCTCTTGGGCAGAGACTTGCCGAGCGGGAGGCTGAGTGGGAGCGGCTCCTCGAAGAACCCCTTGGCTGCCAAAAGCTTGCAGAAGCTAAGGACGCAAAGGGGAGGGAGGAGGCCGAGAAGACCCGACCTGAAGCCGTGGCCGCCCGGCAGGAAGCGGGCCGTTTCCGTGCTGCGGCCGCCACCACCCGGTAGGAGACCTTCTAGGCAGTTCGGGTGAAGGAGGACGCCGTGGAGGCTATCAAGGCGAAGTATTCCGAGGAGATCTCCAAGGTGGGCATCGCGGCAAAGGCCTCCTGGGACGAGGCCAAGAAGGCTAAGGCTCAGGCTGAAGAGTCCATCCAGGCTGCCAAGGACGCCTTCGCCCGGGCTTCCTGAGAGCTTGAGCATAAGTCTTCTTATCGTTGGGCTCTTGCCATGCTTGTTTTTATTTTGTTGCTAACCCTTCTATTTTGCTTCTTACTTGTAGTGGCACAGAGTTCCCTAATTGTGGCGAGGGACCAGGTCCAAGCTCGGGAGGCAGAGCTCGCGAGGCTTGAGAAAGCCAGGAACGAGCTCAGCCACGCTGTGATCAGGCGCCGGAGGAAGTTAGGGGGCTGATATCTTGGCTCAGAGATTCTATGTGTAAAAGCCCAAGAATTTACTTGCTAGAGTGTTCATCACATCCCCACACCACGGCTCATGTTGTGGATAACTCATAAACACATGTGAAGAGCAAGTAAACACCATCAAGAGGTGATTAGAGGAAGAACTCACAACTCAAAACAAATTGGAGCTCACACACATAAACATGAGAGGCTGAGCTTACCATTAGGCCCTAAACCTTCATAGGAGTGCTCATGCCAATTTTCATGCAAGTTCAAATTATTTTGAGGCACTTTTAGATACAATTGCAAAAGGGCTATTTGAATGCAAATTCAAATTTCAGCCACTTTCATCACTTGGATTCAAAAGTTAACTTCATATTCAAACTCAGCACATTTTTCTGAGTTAGTCCACCAATTTTAATCTTCATTGGAGTTCATCTTGTCGGGAGCTATATTTGGATTAATTCAAAACTGAATTTGAATTTCGAATTCAAATGTGAATCAAATGTGGCCAAACAAACTCCAATTTGAAGAATTCAAATTCATTCCATGACTTTGTTGCTAAGTCTCCCATTTAAGTGTGAGTAGCTGGGATATTTGCAGCAAGAAATGGAAAAGAATTAGAGGGGAGAGGTGGGACCCACTGGTCAATGACTGAATTCACACTGAACCGACTCAAACAGAGGGAAGCACACGCGGGCGACCGTTGAGCGCTTGGGGGCAGCCAGCTCGCTCGGTTGGTTCCACCTCACGGTGAACAACCCGACTTAAAGTCTAGCACATAAGCTTCTCATCCCGTTCTCTTCATCCCCGAGTGAAACCAGCTCACACCGCGCCGTGCGTTTGCTCCCGCTCGCAAGTTCTTGCCGCCGCTCTCTGATCACCGGCGACCCCGGCTTCTTCATGCACCACCACCAGAGAAGAAAAGGTGTGCCTGCTTGTGAGAAAGCTGTAGGAGAAGACCGTTTGCCGTTTCATGCGGTGTAGACCAAGAATTCCTAGTTTCCTTCCACAGTGTGCATTAGGGTTAGCGATCAGTCAACGGCAAAATTCGTTGCACAGAGGCAACCGCCGGTCGAGCTGCAGCTCACACACGCTCTAGACATCCTTGCGCTTCTCCTCGACCAAGAACCAGCAAGAAAGACCCACTGGAAACCTAGTTTCACCGAGGAACAGTTTGGCAGAAGAGGGGGTCACCGGTGAGGTCCGATTTGCCGGCTGTTTGGGTCCCAACCGAGGTCATGCTGAGCTACCCGAGGCTTCCCTGGACGTTGTGACGCGATTAGCGCGCGAAGGGGGTGGTCGGAATAACGGGAACACGTTGCCGAGGGGGCACAGTGGCATAGCGCTCGTCACTGGCGAGCTACGGCGGTTAGCTGGTGGCAGCAAGGTGCCCAGCGTGTTCAGTGTCCGAAGTTAGGTGGGGGCGGCGAGTTTCACCGTCGCAGCGGCGACCTGGAACGCTGACCTCGCCGGAGCTCCGGCGGCTCGGGGCAGCGGCGTCGTGAGGTAGACGAAGGCACGGGCCCCACGTGTCAGCCACAGCGCTAACAGTGCGTGCGGGTTAGTTTAATTTAAACGAGCGGACCCTGTTGTCAGTTGCTGTTAGGCGCGGGAAAGGATTTCCTTTAGAAAAATAATTCAGGAATCAACTCAAACTTTAGAAATTCATAACTTTGTGTAGGATTTTTGAAATTTAGTGAACCAAATTTTGTTGGATTCAGCTCTTCGAGTACTATCCAGCTAAACAAGTTTCAGATCATGAAACTTTTTTTTGCAGAATTAATTCCCTAAAATTTAAACTGTTTGGAATTTTATCTGGAGATTTCCTTTATGGAAAATTCTGAAATTTGTCTAGGAGGTTCAGTTAAAAATCCTTGAGTCACATGCAAAATTTTGGATCCATCCATGTTCATTTAGTCCCCCTAATGGTGTGATTAATGAACTGCCCTGAGAAAATAGAAAAATGTACAGAAACATTTTTCAGAATTTCTCAAATCTTGATTAGGGCATAACTTTCTCTAGGATTCTTCGAATTACATGAAACCAACTTCATTAGAACCATCTCAAACTCTAGTTTCCAGAAAGTAATGGTTTGATCCATGAAACGGTAAAGGTTCCGAAATATGAATACAAAAGAACTCTTGTTTGCACAAAGTTGGTTTCATTTGTATGAAAAATGGGACTTGTTTAAACTTTTTCACATGTGATAATACACATGAGAGCTCTCTTCACACAAGTTCAATTATTTATTTGAATGCTTGGAACCCAAAGGGGATTTGACACCAAGGTGGAAAGTTCCCATATGTGTGAGAAAGCTAAATTCAGATTCTGGAACAAATTTGTTCAACTCAAAATTCAAATGAGGGCAACACAATGAATTTCAAACTGTTGTGTTAAAAATCTCATTTGCAGCAGCCAAATTTAAAAATCAGATTTCATATTTGAATTCCTTAGGTCCAAATTAGTGGGTATGCAAAGTTTCATTAATTTTTGATATGTTTTGCAACTCATTTTCCAAAAGGACATTAAATTGCAAAGAATTCGAATACCTATTTGAATTTGGATGAAACTTGCCCAATTATCCAAATGCGCAACAGATTTGAACTTCCACAATTGAATTCCATCATTTGCAAATTTTGGAGAGGGATAATGGGACCCACATGTCATTGAGGCGATTAAATTGGCAAAAGATCTTCAGTGTTCAGTGGTTAGTCTCTGTTTGGTTCCTTCAGTCGGTTCACCGAGGCAGAGCCGCAGCTCCACCGTGTGACACTGAGCAGCACCGAGAGCCACCTCCTACTTGATTTTCTTGCGCTGGCGAGGTCTCTGTGTGATTCTTTACTCTCAGCTGTGCTCTCCTTTGCCACAGCACCGAAGGCAAAGCTCGGTTCTTCTCCCTCACGCAAGAAAACAACAGAGCCATCGCCACCACCCCGTCGATCGCTCGAGCGCCCATAAGCTCGCATGCAAACCTCGGCTGAGCAGCAAAACCGCATCACCGCAACTCCCACGACCTCCTCGCACCACAGCCAAGCGGTTCTTGGCTCTCCTCACTCGGGAACAAGCTTTCCCGTGGCGACCAAGAGCAACAACCGAAGGGAGGCTCCCATGGACAGCCCTACAGAGGGCCTTTCACAGCCAAACAAGGGCACCGTTGGACGCGCCAAGACTCCACGCTGATCAGCTCTGAAGCTCAAGTCCAACCGTGGATCATCGCCGGCGGAATTCCAGTTTTTGTCCCGGCCGGTGCAAAACCACCTTCGGGTAAGGAAACTCCAAATTCCCGGTTGATACTTGCTTAGAGGCCACAAAACTTCACAACAGGAACTAGACTAGATGGTGCACGAGTTTGCTTCACAAACCTAGCATGAGACCACATGTAGCCGATGTATTTTGAGTTTTCCCGACGACGGCAATGGTAGGAGGCCTCGGGCACACGATGAACCCTAATTTGGAGCCATTCCAGGGCCTTTTCACCACCATTCCGAGCTTCTCTAGCCATCACTGGTGCTGTAGGGCCAGTGTTCATCGAGTTTGGCGGACCAACACAGCGGGGCGACGTTGCCGGAGTTGGTTGAGTGCCGCTGCACGCCGCGAGCTAAGTTGGAGGCTATACCGGCTCGGGTAGACCACACCAGGGGGTTCCTCAAGTTGAATTAGGGCCTAGTGGCAAGTTTGGGCGTGCGGGGTGGCCGGACGACCATGTTCAGAGGTGCTCCGGCGAGCTCCGGCGGCGCGGTACGCGGGGGTCGCGAGGTTGAAGAAGACCTCGCCGGGCCCGCGTGTCAGTCGCTCGGGAGGGAGAGGCCGGATCCTCTGTAACACCGGATCATTTGTGTCCACGAGGGAAATAACCCTGCGGCCCGTGTGTCTTCATTTCAGAGCATGACACGTGGCCCCTGGGCCCACAGTCAGGTTTAAACATTTCCCGGTTTTAATTCAAATCCCAGGTTTTCCTCAAACTTTAGAAGGCCATAACTTTTGCTAGGAAACTCCAAATTTAGTGGTTCAAATTGGGTTAGATTCAGGTTGACAAACTCTATCGAAATATGCAACCAAATTTGTATGAAAGTCATTATTTTATTCTGGAAAATTCTTTAAAACGTTTTGGAAAAAGATTTTTCGAGGGAGTTTGGTTTATCCAAAAATCCTAAAATTTTGCCAGAATATTCTTTAGGATATTATTGAATTCCTGTAAAGATTTCAGCTCATTTGGAGTTGATTTGGTTTGGAGAATTCAGATTTCAAGTTGCTGTGTTCAAATGAATACAGAAACATTTTCAGAGAATTCCCAAAACTTGGAAATTCAGTTCTGGGCAATTCTTAGCTACACAAATCCTAGGAAAATTCATGCAGGCTCCATGAACTATAATTGAAATTGTAGTTCACTAAGGTTGACATGAACATGGGTGTTAACTCAGAATTAATTCCTCTTTGCTTAATTACTTAGAGAATTATTCTGAATAAACCACTCAGTGAAAAGTGCTAAATTTTTGGTCCAGATGACTTTCTTGTGACAAGGAACTCACATGAAAATTTTCATCTCCGTTGGAGCTCTGTATCACCACTGTTCTGTTCAACCTCTTAAGGTGATCAACACACAAGTGGGGAAAACATTTAGCACTTGATCATATTGCTTAAACCCAACCCAAACCACTAGCACCAGTGTCATTTTAAATTCTTAAACAGATTTCCAGTTTTTAAACTTGTCATGAGAGCTTATTAGCAAAAGATTTACAATTAAATACATATGCATATTCATAACGTGTAGCATCTACGTGAGAACGTGTGAAGGAATTGAAGTGAAGATCAAGGAGGGAGGAAAGCGAGTGATCAAGCCTCAAGTGATGTTCACTAACTGATTGTAATCTTAGTCACCTGCAAAACAGGCAAGCCCCGGTTTGCATTTGAACAGCTTTATAAAATATTTCCATTTCTAGAGATCATAGCTTTGAATTGTTTGATTGCATTAAGTCTAGTTGATAATGAAAACTCAACTGCATGACCAGAAATGTCCTAAGAGAGAAAGGGTAGAATAGTACCTCCTTGAGTGGATTTGGCTACACTAAATTTTAGTAGGAAAGGTCCAGTAGAAGTCGAGTAGTTGGAATCTACTCGCGAGTTTAGGGCTTGGTTTATTCGGAGCGGGTCAAGAATAAAAACAATGAGGAAAGTTCACACATAAGAAATGGAGACCGGGCAGGGAGGTTTAGATGCAGCAGGCTGCGGACCGTGCGTGCATAGCCCCGCCCGTGTCGGTTAAGGCCCGTCCGTACTTGGCCCTGTTAGACAAGTTTGAGTTGTGTACCAGGCGCATACTGGCTATATATGACCCAGGAAACTGATGTATCTCGGAAGATCCACATTGGAATTTTTCTAAACGTCTTAGGCTTTCGGCGTCAGGGTAGCAGGAGGTAACTCGCTCAAGAACATATCACGGGTATGTACCTTGAGGGAGCTTGCTACTCGGGGCAGTTAGACCGCGTCCTGTGTGGAAGAACTTGGGAAAGGTGACCTTGTACAACGTCAGTCGAGGTTGCTGCCGGTAACTCGGAGTACCGATGTACGTGTTGTGTAGTACGGACATGTACTGATTCGAATCACCGTCGCTCGCGGTCATATGAGCATACTTGCCCATTGCGTCTTGACATAGTAACAACTGAATGATTTCATTTAAACTTGATAAGGCTGTGATGTAACTTGTATTGACATCATGCTTGAATTAGAGATAGGCTAATTAAAGTGTACTTCACTTTGTGCAAGAAGCATCGCAACAAAGCGTTTCTTGTTTGATTCTGGAGTTGCGATGCTGTTCGGCTCAAGGTCTTTACAATGAGGCTTAAAATCTGAAAGATAAGGATCAACTGTAGGCGAGTCCTTTATGCAAAGTTAGCTAACCTATTTCAATCCATCGTGCATGTAGAGTTTCTTGTTTAGGAGAGACGGATCAGTCTTGCTGAGCCTATGTGATCACGCTTGCTATATGAGTGGTTTTGCAGGTTAACATCGATGCTAAGAAGGAGGTTGTCCGGTGAGACTCGGAGACTTCTGAGTCGTTTAACACACGGAGAACCCAGCCGCTGCAATGTCTTCATGTTGCTAGCGAGAGGAGTCCGAGGCTGGACCTCTTCTCTAGTGCTCATTAGTTATTCAACGTGAGCTGTTAGTCTTCCGCTATAGCTATTTGATGTAAATTATTTACAAAGAAAAACTTGTAAGCTTCCGCTATTGTTTTACGTAATACATGTTTCCTTATATGTGTGCTGTTGGGTGCCGCACAACATGGCACCACCCAATGCGATTCCCGGGCGAGTGGCACGGCTCCGTGAATGAACGGGTGGTCGGGTCCCTGTCAGAAACTCCCTTGAAATCCTTAGAAGCTCTAGAAATGACCATTTAGACTTTTTTTGGGCAGAGCTCAGTTAGGCTTTGATTCAAATGACATTTGGTCAAGTCTCTGGTTAGTTTCTCACCAAGCCACAGTAAAAAATTCAGAGCCAAATGGGATGTCTAGCTAGAGTTATGGTCTTTATATGTTAAATTCCGCACATTTGCAGTTAAATTGACATATCAATTGAATTGATCACGTGTAGTCACTGAACGCGAGGAGACCCCGGAGGTTCTTAACTTCCTACTTCCGGAGGAGACACTAACAGCTGACCAGCAGCAACAAGGCAAGCTCGGTTTGCATTTAACAAGTTTTATGAAGTTTTGCTTTATAATCATTTAGTTTGAAGTATGTATGTGCATTAGGTGTAGAATGGATGAAACCCCAAATGCATAACCAGATTATTCAAAAAAGAGTGAGGGTAGTGTCTAAGTCGTCGAGTAGTTCATTCTGTGCTTATTGTTTATAGGTTTCGGTACAAGTCGAGTAGTTGGAATCTACTCGCGAATATAGGGTTTGTCACATAGGATTGGTTCGAGACGTGAGACAACTTTAGGAAGAAAAATGAGACTAGGCAGGGGCTAGGACGTAGCAAGAGGAAGTCTTGTGTGCGTCGCCTGGTCTGTGTCGATTGAGGACCGATCCGTGTGCAGCCCCGCTGAACAAGTTTGAATGTACCGAAGGCATATCGGATATATGGGCTCCGATAAACTGATGTAACCTATACCTCCGGGCGTCGAGGCATAACTCACCGATTTATAGGTGGAGGTTGAGGGCGGCAAGGTGGAAATCCACTAACGGGCATAGAGAGATGCTCTGTGTAGGGAACCTCATGTCCGTTGGGTGCAACCGGTTCGACGTTTGGGCTGTTGGGTGAAAGGTTGTCCCGTACGACATGGGGTGAGCATGCTGTGTGCAGCTCCGCGTATGGGCGTACGTGACGTGCTATGCGGGTATCCCTGCAGGTGTATAACGAGTCTATTCGCTGTCCCTCGCGGTTATGAATACCGCTTGTTCACTGAGTCGTGACGTCGTTTAACATATGGAATGTTATAATTCAGTATTGCTGATATGAATAACTTGTAATGTTACATGTATGCCACCAAATATTGCTTACTAAATTTCAGCTTCATGAACCATTAACTTGTGGCTAGAAGATGAATTAAGGATGAACTTGTAGGCGTGTCCGTTTGCTGCAAATTATCATCCTATATTCGAGTATGACCTGCATATAGAGTTTCATGTGTAGGAGAGTCGGTTAAGACTTGCTGAGCCATCATGCTCACGGTTGCTTCTATAAGTGTTTGCAGGTGAGGAGTACCTCACGGACTCGGAGTACGAGTCCACCGACAAGGGCTACCCTCCGTCGGGGACTACGGCTGAATGGGAGACGTACACGCCGCGCTGAGGCTGAGTGCAGCTAGTGTGGGTTGTCCGTAGCGCCGGACAACCAACTTTTGCTAGTTAGGTGTGGGCGTGAGTTGTATAATTATCTTACGCTGCAGTAGACTCTGTAAATAGGTGTAAACTGAAGGTTTGTACTACTTTGTACAAATTCAGTATGTTTTCAATGTAATACTATGGTTTCCTTATGATGTGTGCTGTCGGGTGTCGCATCGTGCGGCACCACCCTCTGAGATCCTGGGATGTACGGGTTTCGGTCCGTCACAGGCTGGCATCAGAGCTGCTTAGGGGGTAGCACACTAAATAAGGGCAGTATTACAGGAAAAATTAGGATTACGGTGAGAAATCGCTAGTATTTAATTAAAGTGGCATGACTAACCTATTTGTTATAATTCTGAATTTTTATTATGTAACGACTCACCTATGCTCAGGTAAGCATGGTAAGGAACGCCACCGAAAGCGGTTCAATTTCAGTTAGCTCCCCTGACGAGGAAAGTGGTTCAGGGTGTAGGTCTCACAGCTTGGTGTGAGACTTCAATATGAAACTCTTGAACTCTTCATGTTCCTGAGTTCATATGAAACGCGTGTCCCTGGCGTGCATTAGGCAAGAAAGTGGAAACCCCATCGTGTGGTCGGTAACGTGATAGTGTGTTCTTCTGGAAATAGCCTAGGAGGACATATGCAGCGCTTTCCATCGGCGTGCCCTGCAGGGCAGTAGGTGGTATCCGTTGGGTTGATAAAATTCCCAACAGTGATGACCCGCTCGTTCTCTACTCGGGTCCCCCATCGTGTGGTGTGAAAACACGATCATGTACCTTGAGACGTGGCTTAACTCAAGGACGGTCGTATGGCAATGATACGGGCGTATGTATTTACTTTCAAATATGGACCTGCCTGCAATGACAACAAACCTTTGAGTGCATCATTATTGTGTGTTCTTCTGCAGGTGCTAACCACGTACGTATCCCGTGTAGTACACGTTTGCGAGCGACCATTTTTAGTGCCACAGTTGAGACGTATATGCCGGTATAATCCGGTTAGGATTTTCCATTTTGTGAGCAACCTAGTACTGACATGTACTAATCATGATTGCATTAAAAACAAGTGAAAATGAACTAAGATAATTAAGTTTGAATCTTTAGGACTCTGGTTTTGAAGAACAAGTAAAAATTTGATAGTTTAGCTCAAAGAACTTGAAAAACAGAGTGCTCTGTTTTTGGGCAGCAAGGTTGCTGAAATTTAACAGAGGCTAACTCACAGGTTGCTTAGCCAATGGAGATGTGGGATATAGTTCTGGAAAGGTGTTTAAGTGCTCTACAACTTTGTTGTAGACCTCCGGAACAGAATCACAAATCAAATTGGTTGAAATTCCAGATGACTGTAAACTGTCCAGAACCAGGACAGATTTTAAAACTCTCTGGACTGTTCTGTTTTTCAAGCATAACTCTCTGTAGAAAAATAAAAATAATCATATGATACATTTTTGGAAATCTTAGGATATGTGTTACATCTTTGTAATGCAAAGTCTTTGCAGTAGAGCACGGAATTCAGTGGAAATTGGAGTTGAAAACAGCAACTTCCAAAGGAGGTGCTGTTGAAATTCTTCCAGAAATTCTGTTGAATTTGAATTCTCATAACTTTTTAACCAGAGCTGATATGGATGCAAATAAATACTCATTGGAAAGATACTGAAGTTAACTTTAACTTTGGTATTCAGCTTGAGTTATGAAAATGTGAAATCCCAAAAATTCTAGAAAGTGGAGCTGCAAATCACACCGAGAAAATGAGAGGGAATTCAAACTTTTGAATAGAAAGGTCTGAGCTCCAAGTCTAAAGCGAACTTGCAAAAATTTCCAAACCAGGAGATCTAACTCCACAACTCGGTTCATAATACATCCAATAATAGCCCTGGAAATGTTCAGTCCAAATGGAAAAGGATTTCTTATTTGTTGGAATTAAAATGGGAGAAAATTTGAATTTGAATTTAAATCTCGGTTTCAAATTCTGACTTCACTGAAATCCAAATTTGAGTGCACCATTGTGTTCCTCATATTCCTTTTGGCCTATCCTCCAATTTTGATCAAATTTGGAGCTCATTTGCTATTTTAAACGGAATTGGAGAACAAGAGGGAGAAGGGCCGTGGACCCCACTAGTCAGAGACACGTAGAAGCTGCTTTGCCGTGCTCTGTTTCTCATCAACGGGAGCGCGCCACCTCCTGATATCCGGCGCCCAACAGACCCAGTTAGTGCCACCTCCTTCTAGACTCGTCCGGCAGCTGAAGGATAAGCGGGCAACTTGATCACGTGAACCATTTTCCTCGCCCTCGCTCCACCCTCTGCCTCGCACAGCCGAAAAACTGCCGCCGCTCGACGCCCTCGGCTCCCCGGTGTCCGAGCACTACACGACTCCTTGTGGCCACGTTCTACACGAAAAAGATCCTCCCTAAGGTGCTGAACACAACCGTGCCAACCTTCCCTTCTATCTTGCACGACCAGTGGAGAATTTTCCCGTTGAGTGCTTCGGTGTTCATTGGACCGAGCCGCACAAACCTTCAAAATTCATAGTAATCACTCCACCATAACTTGTGCCGAGCTATAAACATGATCTAGGCACTCCCACGCTCCTCTAGGATCAAAAAACATCAAAAATCATCAAGTGTAGGCGCTGTTCTTCCAAAAATCCGAGCCGCCGCTGGTTTTGGCCCTAGGTCGCCGATGAGCTCCTATTTGCAGCCTCTTTTGAGCTGATTTGAGCTCATGAAGGTGATGAGGATGCCACCACGGTGCTCTAGGAAGAAGAACCGAAGCGTTTGAGCCATCCTTGCATGAATTCGATGTCGCCGAAGTCGAGCCACCGCTCGTCGCCGACGCCTTTCCGGTGATCGGGGGCCTCGGGCGACACCTTGGATGAGTTCCCCGTGTCACTAAAGTTAGGGGTGGCGAGTTTGGGGCCAAGGGGAGGCCGGGAAGGCACTTCCGGCGAGCCTCACCGGCGCCCACCACCGCTGCCACCCCAGCCTCTGCTGTCGTGAGGTTGAAGAAGAGGGGTGGGCCCCACCGGCAGCAGTTTGAATTTTTCTCAATTTCGGTTCAGATTTTCCTCCAACTTCAAATGCTCATAACTTTCAGTAGGAATCTCCAAAAATTGTCAAATAAATTCCATTGGATTCCTCTAAGTGAGTACTATCCATGGGTGCATCCCAGTTTTATGAAAACCCTGGATTTGGCTCATTAATTCATATAACTAGAATTTTGTAGGATTTATTCCAGGAGTTCTATATATTGGAAAAATCCCAAATTTGGACAGGACATTCTTACAAAAATACTTGAACTTCAGTAAAAATATCAGAGGCATTGGACCTAATTTTCTTGGCCAAATGATGATTCAATCTTGTATGTCTCTGAAAATTAGGAAAAATAACAAAATCAATTTTCCAGCTTTTAGCCCAATCTTGTAAATTCCATATCTCTGTGTAGGAAGATACAAAAATGGTGAAACCAAGTCCTATGGACTCATAAGACTCACAAGTTTCTGAAAAACCAAATTTTGAGCATGCCAAGAACTTAGAATTGCCATAGGAATTCAGAGAAGGAAAATAGCTAAGAAAATTCCTTAGGCCACATATTACATCAAATTTGTCTGAAATTTTGCTAGCTATACCTATGTATGACCTATGGACAACTGTAAAAATTTCAGAGCAAGTTGAGGTCATCTTCTCCAGTTTCTGCTAATTATTTCCAAATCCCTCCTTATGTTCATTAAATATATCTTTGAACTTTACTCCAAGCATCCACTCATCAAAATGATTCTTGCTCTGTTCAGCACATAGCCAAACCCAACTCTCAGGTCTTAGTTGATCTGAACTCTTCTTAAGTCATAAAACACTTTTTTTTTATAATTCATTTACTTGCAATATAAAATTGTGCATATTCATATCAGTAGGAAACACGACAAAGGAGCTCGAGGAGGCATTTGAATCAGAACAGCAACTTGAAGCTTTACTCGTCGCAAAGATACTGACTTTAAGTTAGAATTAAACCTGCAGCTATATAAGGCAAGCCCCGGTTTGCATTTAACAGCTTTTAGTTATATTTTACTTTGTATCACTTTTATTGGTCTAGTATGTATTGTGCATTAGGTCAAGGTGATTGATACTCCAAATGCATGACCCACAAATACTTGGAGTTAAAGGGTAGAACAGGTTACCTTCATGTAGTTTCGGCTAGGCTTAAGTTGTATAGAATACGGTACAAGTTGGCTAGTTGGAAGCTACTCGCGAGGCTAGGATTTTGGTTCAACGGGGTATGATTCTAGAGAATGAAATTCCTGGAATGGAAAATGAGACCGAGCAGAGAGTAGGAGCAGCAGGACGTTGGGCCTGTGTTGCCGTAGCTCTGTTTGTGTCGGTTAAGGACCGATGTGTATGCCGCCTTGTTGAGTAAGTTTGAACAGTACCGGATGCATACTAGAATTATGGGGTCCAGGAAACCGATGTAACTCGGGTACTCTGGTGTCGAAACTCATACGGCCGTCCTTTGGGGATTGGTGTCAGAGGTGTAAACCCACTAGCGGAGCACCGTCGACGTGTTCCGGGTAGTGACCCTTCTGATGGGTCGGCAGAACTGGTTCGGCATTGGAGTGACAGGTGAAAGCTTGCTGCATACAACGTAAGAAAGAGCTCTTGTGTGGGTCTTTCGAGGGGGGTGTATGTGTCGTGTATTCCGGGTGTGTCCTGATTCGAATCACCGTCCCTCACGGTTATATGAGTACCACTTGTTCACTGAGTTGTGACGTAGTAATTACTTCAAGATGAAGTGAGATGAATCATTGTTATTGTATTGCAAACCATGTATGCTATAGATGTAGAGCTCACTAAGTTTATCTTCCACTTTGGGCATCACCACATCGGAGGAAAGCGTTTCTTGTTTGATTGTGGACTTCCGATGTGAGGGCTGCCTAAGGCATATTAATATGCTGCTATAAAACTGAAAGTAAGGATTAGCATGTAGGCATGTCTTTATGGCAACATATATGTCTTATATTATTAATCCCAGCATGTAGAGTTTCATGTTAGGAGTGTCAATTAAGTCTTGCTGAGCTATCGTGCTCACGGTTGCATTATTAGTGTTTTGCAGGTTATATAAAATTTGCTATGAAGATGGTTGTTCATTGATACCTCAGAGACTCACCAGAAACCCTGGCGCTGCACTCACCTTGGTTGAAGCTAGTAAGAAGCGTACGCGGGCTGGACGTCTTCTCTTTTTCATAGTTAGGACCGAGAGTATGTGTTATGTATATTCCGCTGCGTTTACCTTCGTGGTACATTATGTTGTAAATGACTCTATATTGAGAAATAAAACTTTGTATTTATGGTTTCGTTTCGTGTATGCTGTTGGATGCCGCATCGCACGGCACCACCCAATGTGTATCCTGGAGTGTGGATCGCAGAACGGGTTCCCCACAGAAAATGCCATGTACCAGGTAAAAATCTAGGATGTGTAGGAACTGGTCATTCTGGACAGGGTAATGAACAGTTGAACTCATTTGAGAGATTGTTGTACACAAGGGGGGTTTTTTACTTCCAATGGGGTAGAACATACTCATGAGTTGTTATCTTCAACTAGTGAAAGATTTGAGTAGATCACCTACTCAAGTCCTTTTGCTAGAGACCATGTTTGTGTTGTATTGAAGAAAAAAGGTAGTATACGTGATGACAAAGCGATATTAACGTCTTGTAGTGACCAAATTTAGTTGAGATGAACTTTCAAAGAGGAAGCCCATCAATTTGGATTTCACTAGTTGGTATTTGGTCTGGTAATGGTGTAGCTTGTGCAAAGTTATTACATTATCCATGTACAAGATGTATCACATGTTTACCGTCATTATGTTTTACTCCTATTTTATGGACTGCATGGAGTATGCTGTGGGACTGATTTTATTGTCGTATGGTTGCAGATGGTTCGTACCCGGACCACACAAGGTCAGGGACTCTAGTCAGCAGGGGGTGATGACTCCCAGACACCTGCCTACGACAACACCCCGCAGCAACAACAACCACCGCCGCCGCCTCCGCTTGCACTAGCGGATGTAATCTCGGCGCTGGTGGGCTCTCATGAGCAGCAGACCGATCTGCTCCGCACGACTGTGCAGAATACGCCCCAGGCGGGGGGGGGGGGGGGGGGGGTCGTCAAGAGAGGGGGCCTCGTGAGCCCCACATTACCACGTACTCAGATTTAATGAGTACGCATCCTCATCTGATCACCGAAGCGGTGGAAGCACTGGAGGCTGACAACTGGCTGCGAACAATCAAGTCCAAATTCGGTCTGCTCCAATGCATGGAGCGGCAGAAGACTCTTTTCACGGCGCAGCAGCTTCACGGTGCCACCGGTGCGTGGTGGGTGAACTATGTCGCGTCACTACCTGCTGGCCACGCCGTCGAGTGACAGGAGTTCCGGGAATTCCGCGCCTATCATATACCTCCCGGGATGATGAAGAGGAAGTTCCAAGAGTTCTTGAAACTGAAGCAAGGCGGGAGGAGTGCCCACGACTACTTCCGTGTGTTCAACCATCTGGCGCAGTATGCGTCAGATTACATCTCTGCCGAGGAGAAGAAGCGTGAGCAGTTCTATCGGGGGTTAAATCCCGAGATGAAGACGCATCTCGCGCAATGCAATCGCGGCACCTTCAATGACCTTGTCAATGCCGCGATTATGCAAGAGGATGCTCAGCGGGAATTTGCGGCTGAGCGGCGGAAGCGCAGTGCTCCAACGAGCAGAGGGGGTGGAGCTCCTCAAGAATACCGCATGGTGTATCAGACACCATCCGGTCAGCAGTGGCATCCACCGGCACGACCTCAACAGTTTGGGGGTCGTTCTTTTCAGCCACCCCCATTCCGACCGCCGATGCCACCACCGCGACCGCAACGACAGCAACAGCAGCAGCAGCAGATGGTACCCCGGGTGTTTTCACTGCCACAACGTGCCCGGGGATTCCGTCCGCCGGTCAGCGGAGGACCGCCTCGCTACACATGCTACACGTGTGGCCAGGAGGGTCATTTCTCGAAGGACTGTACACAAGGGCAGCAAAGCAGCGGGTAAGCCCAATATCAGGGCAGTGCTCTAGGCCGCCGACCAGTCAAGAAGGGAGGTCAGCGACCCGGAGGCATTTGATACCTTGACAATGAGGACGCGCCGGAAGGAGAGAATATGCTGGCGGGTACGTTCACTCTCAACGATCGGGCAATCATCATTTTATTTGATTCTGGTTTAACCCACAACTTCATAAGTGCATCATATGTGGTTAAGCATCAACTGGAAGTCTTTCCAACCGAGTGCTCATATATGATCTGCTCACCGGGAGGGAAGATTTAAGCAAATGTGATGATTCTGAAAGCACCACAGTGCTTAGGTGGGAGAATATATCCCACTACTATGATTATTCTTGAGGGGCAAAAGGTTGATGTAATCTTAGGATGTCATGGCTAAGTTACCATGGCGCTGTTCTAGAAACATTAGCACGGACGGTTCACCTCAACTCTCCACTCCACCGTCCGCATTCCCTCATACTAGACAATCCGGTCCCGGAAGTTTCAGCTGCCTATCATACTGAAGCTCCCAAGTTAGAGGACATCCCCGTAGTCCTGGAATACCCCGACGTGTTCCCGGATGATTTTCTGGGCATGCCACCTGAACAGGATGTGGAGTTCAAGATTGAACTTGCACCCGGGACTATCCCAATATCACGGAGACTGTATAAGATGGCTCTGTGAGACCTATGTGTGCTGAATACATTGGCTTTGAAGATAAAAATTTTGAATACTACCAAAACACCTTTTTAACAAGGTCCGACTCTAGGTCCGAGCTCCTGCAAGGTCCGACGATAGGTCCGACTTGTTTTGGGTAGCTCCGGCAAGGTCTGACGTAAGGTCCGACTTGCTTTGTCTAGGTCTGACTTATTTTGGCTAGGTCTGACTTGTTTTTGCTAGCTCCGGTGCTAGGTCCGATTAGCTTTGGTAAGTTCCGTGCTAGGTCCGACTAAGCTTTAGTATGCTCCGGCGCTGGGTCCGACTAGCTTTGGTAAGCTCCGGTTCAAGGTCCGGTTAGCTTTGGTAAGGTTCGGAGCTTGATTGCAATGGTTCTGCTTTTAACTTGCAATGTTTCGAACATGCTTTACTCTTATGGAAAGTTTACTTAGAATATTTTACTAATTTTTTGGTGTGTTTTGGTGGTTATGGCTGATATCATTTTGCTATGGTTTACAACATGCTTATGTGAGGTGCTCACGTAAGATGTTGTAGTTTCGGAACTAACGAGAGTCAAGTCGAGGACTTGTGCTCGGAAGTATTGGTTGTTTATTCATGTCCAGGTGTTGCTTGAGTTCAAGACATGGCTGGTGACGGGATCCATTGAACTAGTCTTAGGGAGAAGATGAGGTTCAACAACCAAGTTCGGGAGGAATTGTGGTTGAGTTGATCGGGAGGTCGCGCAGCATGTTTGGATCAAGAACAATGCATATGAAGATATCGTGGACGTTGTTGGAAGGTGTTTGCACGTGTTCAATGAGTGCATGGACGTGGCAACATGGTTCCAAGACGTGGTGAAGAGATATGGAAGTGGAGATATGGTTGAAAAGGTTCAACCGGCTGGATTTTGCGCTCAGGCTGCGGCTGAGGCGGTTATGGTTTGTTTATGGAAAGTTTCGAGTTGGTTATAACAGAATTTCGTGTTAGGCATGAAGTAGAGTTGTTTTAGGAATGTTTGGGACATTCCTAAGGTGTTTGGAAGTATTAAGATTGCTTCTATCTGCGTATAGAAGAGTCTTGAGCAGTATTGGAAAGTTACAGTTTGAATCCAAGTAGGAGTAGGAGTCCTAGTTTGAATTGGATTGGCCATAGAGCTGGTTATATAAGCAAGGGAGGCCAAGGCTCGTGTAGAGCACGACTTTGGGGCTGTTCCTCTTGTGTTTGTATAAACAAAATTCATATTCTAAAGGAACTTTTGTGCCTTGTTCGTCCGACTTGTTTAAGACAAGTTCTTCACATCGAGTTTCTGTTCAGCACTACCTTGCTTCGGTGGTTTTATCATAACTCGAGTTTTACAGATCAAATTGATGTGATTCTTTTTTTGGTTGTCTTCCCAACTTGATTATATATCATCTGCGAAAATTTCACGGTCATTGAATTTGTGGTTTCTGATCTACACGAGTTTCTTTGCAGTATTCCAGAACTGTTTTTCTCGCGTAGGACAGATTGACCTTTGTTCGAGCTTTCTATCGTATCATGAGTTTCTCTCAATGGATTTTCATGATTCTTGTTGTGACGTCTTCATGACTTGATTCTCTACAATATATAATAGTTTTGTCACAGTTGAACACGTTTAGATTAGTCGTACACACGGTTTCTTTAACAGATCAGTTTTCTGCTGAGGGGTGTTTTGTTGCTTCCGCTGAAAAGTTTTTATCTACCATTCACCCCCCTCTGGTAGCTCTACAAGTGTACATCGATCCTACAATTGGTATCTGAGCCAGTTTGCTCTAATCTTTGTGATTTGCACGTGTTTTGAATAATCATAATGGAGAAATACTCCGCCAAACCTTGTGTGTTTAGTGGTATTGATTTTCAGGTTTGGAAGGCACGCATGGAAGCTTTCATCCAGGCGTAAGGCTTTTCAATATGGGAAAAGGTGTACAAGCCTTACGATGTGCCTTCAAACGATCAAGTCATGGCTACAAACATGAGAGATGTCGACAACAACAACAACAAGGCTCAGAACTTGATCATACAAGGACTAACTCAGAGCGACTTCGACCGTGTTGCACACCTCCGATCGGCGTACGATGTGTGGAGAGCACTTTGTGACTACCACGAAGGATCCAACACGATCAAGGAGGTAAGACAGGATATGTTCAAGAAAGAATACATGTGCTTTGAGATGCAACTCAGTGAGTCCATTGATGACCTCTTTGCTCGCTTTAATAAAATTCTCAGCAACTTGCGTAGCGTCAATGTTAATTTTTCAGATGCTGAAAATACTAGGCAATTACTAAGTGCATTAGACATGTCAATTTGGGAGATGAAAGTAACATCCATACGTGAATCCACTGTCATGAGTACTCTTACATTAGATGTGCTTTATTCGAAGCTAAAAACTCATGAAATTGACATTATATCACGTAAGAACCCAAATAAGACTATTGCATTTGTCTCACAACGTGATATGCCTAGCTCCGGCCAATCATCTAGCAATACACTTGCTTTGCTGTCTTCACTAACCCTGGAACAGATTAAGAAGTTTCCAGAGGAGGAGCTAGTACTTCTTTCTACTAGGTTCTCAAAAGCATTGCAAAATGTGAGAATTAGAAGGAGAGGAAGCTCCGGACCTCAACGATGCTTTGAATGTGGTAAGACAGGACACTTTCGTACAGATTGCCCTAACCTTTCAGGTCCTTCTAACCATGATGAAAAGCAGAATAAAGTCAAGTCCTCTTTTGGCAACACCAACAAGAAAAAGAAGGGTTTTAAAGGACGCAAACTGATAAACAGTTTCATCACCGCACTTCAAGAACTTGGCTCGAGTGATGTAGACATTGGAAGTGATGAATATGATTTGCCAAACTTGTGCTTCATGGCGGGCAAATCAAAATCAAGTATGGAGGATGCAGAACACAATAGTGACAACAAAGAGGCATGTCCTACCTGCAAAGAAATGTGTGATGCTATGTCTCGTGCCACTATTATTGTTAATAAAAAGGACAAAATACTTAGCGACAATGCTGTTAAAATTGAGTCACTAGAATCTGAAATTAATCGTTTAAAATCCTTGATTCCTAGTGATGATTCTTGTTCCTCATGTGATTTAATATATGAACAATTGTCCTCTCTAAGAAGTGCACACACCTCCACACTTGATAAACTTGAACTTGAAATCGAAAAGAACAAAAAGCTTGCTGCACTTAATGATAAAAACTTGAAAGATTCTTGTTGTTCTACAATTGATTTGCATTGTTCTACTTGCGATGATCTTGATAAGAAACTACAAGATTCTGTGAAAGAAATTTCTATATTGAACAATGCTTTACATTCTCATGAAGTTAAATATCATTCCAATTGCAAACTAAAAGGAAAAACTTCATGTGAAAATTGCCTTGATCTATCAAATAAACTTGATAACATGCATAGGACATTAGATCGGTTTTGTAATGGGAATAAGAACCTAAACTTGCTGCTGAATCCTTCCAAGTCTTGCAATGATAAAACTGGTTTAGGTTTTGATTTACATGCTCATGCTAAGGAACATCCACCTAAAATTGTAAAATTATTAGGAAGTGGTTTGATTCAAACAGTTCCTAAACAAAAAGAAGTGTTTTTTAAATCTGCAGGAGTGTTGTCACATTCGGGTTCAAATAAGCATACTGCATGCTCATCTAGACATGAACACAAAGTTAAATTTCGTTGTACCTATTGTGGTAGAGATGATCATGTCATAGATTTTTGTTATAGACTAGCTAAACAACATAAAAAGGAAAGAATGCAAGCTAGATCTTATAACTCTCATGCAAAATTTGCTGCACATACTAAACCGAATGTCAGGAACATGCAACCTGCTGTTATGAGTCAGAAATATTCAAAGTTTACCTCCGGAGCTTCAGTTTTTGCCTCCGAAGCTTCAGTTTTTGCCTCCCGACCTTCTGTTTTTGCTTCCGGAGCAACTGATTTTCATGCTACACAAGTAACACCTCATAGGTCAGTAGTTAAGAACAAAAAATCTCAAACTTTGACTCATAAACCTGCTGTTTTATCTCGGCTTTCGCATGTTATTCCTGCTGGACGTCGTGTGACTCAGTACTGGATTCCTAAATGCCTTTGAACTAACCCCAGTATTGAATCATCGACGTATTGTACTTCTATGTAGGTTACACGCTTGAGGAAGGAGAACATTTGGATTGTGGATTCAGGTTGCTCACGCCACATGACCGGTAACAAAGAATGCTTCTCCTCTCTCTCTCTTTTGTGTCACGTGTAGAGAATGTTACTTTTGCCGATAATTCTTCAACTCCTATAATTGCTAAGGATTCGGTTAGAGTAAATTATCACTACACTTTGAAGGATGTGGCACTTGTCAAAAATTTGAAATACAACTTGCTTTCTGTTTCACAATTGCTAGATGAAAACCTGGAAATTATTTTCAATAAAAACTGCTGCAAAGTTGTAGGTTCAAATAATGATCTTATCTTTAACATGTCTCGGTTTGGAAGAGTTTGTAAAGATTATTTTGATATGTCTTCCTCTAAGCATAGATGTCTTGTTGCAAATGATTCCAAAGATTTATATTTTTGGCATTGTAGACTTGGTCACGTAGACTTTGATCATCTCACGCGTGTTAGTGCTCTAGATCGCATACGTGGGCTGCCTAAGTTTAAAGGGGACAAAGAAATTGTGTGCTCTTCTTGTAGACATGCTAAGATGGTTGTAGCAACATACCCCTCTCACAATGACCATGACAACTGAACCGGGTCAACTTTTACACCTTGACACTGTAGGACCTTCACGTGTTCTATCCTTCGGAGGTAAATGGTATGTTCTTGTGATTGTTGATGACTATTCTATATACTCTTGGGTTTACTTTATGGCATCTAAGAATGAAGCTTTTAGTCACTTTAGAACTTTATTTCTTAGATTATCAATTGATCACCCAGGATCTTTAAGAGCAATTAGAAGTGATAAGGAACCGAATTTAAAAATCAATCGTTTGATCACTTTTGTGCTGAAAATGCAATAGATCATCAATTTTCTTCACCATATGTACCTCAACAAAACGGTGTTGTTGAGAGAAAGAACAGAACCTTAGTTGAGATGGCTAGTACTATGCTTGATGAATATCAAACTCCTAGGAAATTTTGGGCTGATGCAATTGCAACCGCTTTTTATGTCTCAAATCGTGTTTTCTTGCGTGCTAAGCTACGTAAAACACCATATGAGCTCAGGTTTTGACATAGGCCTAGTGTCACACACTTTAGGGTCTTTGGTTGCTAATGCTTTGTTAAGAAACATGGTAATCTTGATAAATTTGAAGCTAGATCTGTTGATGGCATGTTTCTTGGTTATCCATCTCATACTAGAGGCTACCGTGTTCTTTTACTTGATACTAACAAAATTGTGGAGACTTGTGAGGTTTCTTTTGATGAAGCTAGCCCAGGTACTAGTTCAAATATTGCAGGTCCGGATCCATATCCGCAGGGGGAGAGTATTTTCGTTGAAGAAGAGGAAGAAGTGGTGCTGCTGCCCGAAAATTCAGCAGCTAACGACATTGTTCCAGCTCTTGATCTTGATTCACAGCCAGCACCGACAACCACCATTGCTGGTCCAGATCCTCCTCACATCACAAGCTCATCTTTTTGTGATGAACATGAAGAAGAAGCTTGTGAAGTGTCCACTCCCCTCCAGATTCTCAAAAGTCATCCTCCACAACAAATTATTGGAAGCTTGCATGAACGAGTTACAAGATCCAGGTTTTTCGACCCCAATTCTCATGCAAGAAGAGTTAGAAAATTTTGAAAGAAATAATGTTTGGAAACTTGTACCTCCACCTCAAGGTCACACTTTAATTGGAACTAAATGGGTGTTTAAAAATAAACAAAGTGAGGATGGGGTTGTGGTTAGGAATAAGGTTAGGTTGATTGCTCAAGGTTTCACACAAGTTGAAGGTTTAGATTTTGATGAAACTTTTGCTCCTGTTGCTAGATTAGA
Source organism: Neostapfia colusana (assembly GCA_030760725.1). Taxonomy (NCBI): domain Eukaryota; kingdom Viridiplantae; phylum Streptophyta; class Magnoliopsida; order Poales; family Poaceae; genus Neostapfia; species Neostapfia colusana. The sequence goes on along the minus strand of JASWHV010000004.1, from coordinate 31,111,838 downwards.
AGCCATAAGAATTTTGTTAGCTTTTGATGCATCTAAAGGTTTTAAGCTATATCAAATGGATGTTAAAAGTGCTTTTCTTAATGGCTACATAGATGAGGAGGTTTATGTCAAACAACCACCTGGTTTTGAAAATCCAAATTTTCCTAATCATGTTTACAAACTGTCCAAAGCTTTGTACGGTCTCAAACAAGCCCCTAGAGCATGGTATGATAGGTTAAAAACATTCTTACTTGAAAAGGGGTTTACCATGGGAAAGGTTGATAAAACTCTTTTTGTTCTTAAGCATGGCAATGACTCATTATTCGTTCAAGTGTATGTGGATGATATTATCTTTGGTTGTGCTTCTCATGATCTTGTGTCCAAGTTTTCAGCTATGATGAGTTCAGAATTTTAGATGAGTATGATGGGAGAACTCACGTACTTTTTGGGGATGCAAATCAAGCAAACCAAGGAGGGTACCTTTTTGCATCAAACAAAGTATACAAAAGATCTCCTAAGGCGCTTCAACATGGACAAAAGCAAGCCTCTTCGGACACCAATGGGAACAGCAACAACACTTGATCTTGATGAAGATTGTGATCCCGTTGATCAAAAAGAATATAGAAGCATGATCGGATCACTTTTGTATCTCACGGCATCAAGACCGGACATACAATACAGCGTATGTCTTTGTGCACGGTTTCAAGCCTCCCCACGTGCTTCACATCATCAAGCCATCAAAAGGATTCTCAGGTACTTACATGGAACTCAAGAATTTGGCATTTTTCTTCCTTCTTCCTCAACCGTTACTTTGAAAGCTTTTTTCCGATGCTGATTTTGAGGGTTGTAGGATTGATAGGAAAAGTACTTCTGGTGCTTGTCATTTTCTTGGTAATTCACTTGTTGCTTGGTCCTCTAGAAAACAAAGTTCAGTTGCACAATCCACAGCCGAATCTGAATATGTAGCTGCTGCTAGTGCTTGCTCACAAATTCTTTGGATTGTTCAAACACTTAAGGACTATGGGGTTGATCTAGATAGTGTTCCACTGTTTTGTGATAACACTAGTGCCATTTGCATTGCTAAAAACCCCGTGCAACATTCGAGAACTAAGCACATTGACATTAGGTATCACTTTCTTCGTGATAATGTCAAAAAAGGGAACATTGTGCTTCACCATGTAGATACCGAACAACAATTGGCTGACATTTCTACAAAACCTTTGGATTTCACTCGTTTTTGTTACATTCGTAGTGAAATAGGGGTTATGCATCCTCATGGCTTAAATTGAGGAAGAATTTTGAAACTTGGGAAGTCTATGTGTGAATCTGAAATTAAAATAATATGAGCATAGTATTTCATGCAAATATGACTTTGTGATTCTTTTTCATGCTGAAAGTTCTTACTACATTACTCGTGTTATACATTTTGTAGTTTTTACCATGTCTAGTAATTGGAATAATTACTTACACTAAATCTGGTCATGGTCAAACTTTCTTGTTGTTTTGAACTTGTTGCATGCTCACAAGTGCTTTTAATCATAAAGAATTAATCAAGTAATCAACTCACATGTTGAGTTTTTATGTTCAAATAAAAAATGAGAAAAGATCAAGAGAATATGCATGCATCGCACTTGTCGAAGTGTGTGGTCGACACTTCCCCCGGACCTGCACTGGGCAGCCCGCGGAGGTTCTTTTTTGGAGGGGCTAGTCACTTGCGGAGAGCTTGAGCGTAGGGACGAGTTTATGAAGAGCTTGACACGGCGAGTTTTACATGGTTCGGGCCACCGGAGAGTAAAACCCTACGTCCACGGCGAGCTGAGGTGCTCGCTGTATTGCTTGTTGCTCAGAACCGGAGTCCTGAGCTTGAGGGTGAGTTACACCTAGGGTATGAGTTGCTGGGGAGCGAACCCAGGGTGCAAATGGCTAGAGTGCGAACCCCCGCTAACGTTGCCTACCAGAGCCTTTTATAGTCCAAGGCTCGCGTGGCTTACAAGGGGGGCCCGGGACCCGACAGGTGGTCCCGGGGAGATTGCCTGCCGACTATCGTATCCGCAGTTACGTCGATAGTTGTCCCTGGCGAAGACTTCTGAGTCTTCGTCTTGCCACCTGCTAGTCGTAGTGGTTGACGATGGCGGGAGAGGCAGGGGATGTCTCGTCGCTGTGTTTATTGGTTGGCAGGTTCTGACACCGCGCGCCAGTCTGTGATGCGACTGGGTGCAACGGCACCTGACAGAGGCGTGCTCCGCGTCTCCGCATCTTGGGAAGGCGCCGGCCTTGAATACCTTGTACGGGCGAGGTATGGGGCGTCTTTACGCCCGCTGCCTACCGCTCGGGGGGCGGCAGCGCTCTTCTTCTGGACATGTGGCGGGCCCGGAGCCCTCCTCAGAGAAGAGGGAGGTCCGGCCCCGGAGGACACATGGAGCCTTCGGACTCCTCCCCGCGGAGGGGGAGGTCCGACTTCTGTCGGCCACGTGGCGGGCCTGGAGCTCTCCTCTGAGGAGAGGGAGGTCCGGCCCCGCTGGACACGTGGCGCCTTCGGACCTCTCCCCCACGGAGGGGGAGGTCCGGCTTCTGCAGGCCACGTGGCGAGCCCAGAGCTCTCCTCTGAGGAGAGGGAGGTCCGGCCTCGCTGGACGCGTGGCGCCTTCGGAGCTCTCCCTACGGAGAAGGGCGGGATCCTTAGGCATTTTCACCTGTGCGCGGGTACCCCATATCGCGGGTACCGACAGCACTTCTTCTTTTGAGATGGCTTATCATTGCACTTAGATATGAACTTGAAAAGAGTTGTGTATGACTAAAACCATGTCCTTAAGCTTCTGACTGTCAAATGACATAGGCTTGGCTTGGTTGGTTAGAATAAGGCTGATGCTGCATATAATCTCTTGCAAATGTCATAAGATAAAAATTTGTGCTTTAAATGATAAATAAAATGCAGCAACAAGTGCCATGCTTTCAGGTCTTTAAATAGTTAAGTCTGTGAGATCATGACTTGCTTAAATTGAAAATTACACATGATCTCTGACACGACCCCACGGTCTTGTCGAGCCAGGATCACGCTGAGGGGTGCTGCGTTGCACAGCACTGGATAACACACGTCAAAGGTACAAAGCGGAAGCAAAATTTTATTACATAAACAGGTTTATGAACATGTTTACATCAAAATAAGTTTAGTCTACACTCGCGGGCATAGACTACGCATCAAGTCCACGTTCAGCCCTTGAACGTGTCCTTGCTAGCACACACGCACACTAACTCTGCGGCGTGCACGACTCCTACTCGACGGGGTTCCCCTCCTGGGGTTCCGTCTCCTCCTCGGGAGTCCCTTCCTCATAGAACCTTGCAAAAGATTCAAACACAAGCAGTGAGCACGAAGGCTCAGCAAGTCTGACCCGTCTCACCTAAACATGGAACTTCTACATGAGGGGTGATGGGTACATGAGGTAAAATCATTTGCAAAGGACTCGCCTAATTAGTAGAACCTTACTTTCAAGTTTTAGCAGCAGGTTGTGGAGAACCTTACGCTAAGGCACATGAGAGAGCCGCAATCAAACAAGAAACGCATTTCTCTCATGTACTTTGCCCAAAGTTGAAAAGAACTTTAATTAGCTCTAACTACAACAAACCATTAACAAGCAAAGTTCATCTTTCAATCAGCAGCATTTTAACATGTAACTAGCCTGTTCTTCCTACGTCACGGTACAGTGAACAAGTGGTACTCACTGACCGCGAGGGACGGCGATTATAATCGATTTACACCTGCAGGGTTACCCGAACAACCCGTCACGTACGCCCGTACTCGATGTTGCCTACAACAACCATCACGGATGCCGTACGCAACCACCTTTCGCCCGTCAGTCAAATATTGAACCGGTCCCATCGTCCCGAGCAAGAGGTCTCTGCACGCGCATCTCAGTGCCACCAGCCGATTTACACCTCAAGCTCTCAACCTACCCTCTGAACGACGGGCAATGCCTCAATACCCAGCTACCCGAGTTACATCAGTTTCCCGGTTCCCATATAGCCGGTAGGTCTTCGGTACTGTTCTAGCTTGTTCAACAGGCCCGCACACGGCTCGGTCCTCAATCGACACAAGCGGAGCTACAGCACACAGGCCCCAAAGTCCTGCTGCCCTTACCCTCCGCTCGGTCTTATTTTCTTGCCATGTGTTTCATGTGCTATCACTACCCGAGTCGAGTGCCTCTAGCCTATGCTCGCGAGTAGTTCCAACTACTCGACTTGTACTGAATCCTACTCTATCATAGCAATGCAGTAGCTAACGGGGTTTGCAATCCTAAACCCAACCCATTGTTCTCTTGGCTATGCAGTGGGGCTTCCAAACAAGACTCTAATGCAAAGAATAAAGTAAACAAGTATGTGCTCAAAACAATCAAAATTTGTAAAAAGGTTAATTCAAACCGGAGCTTGCCTTGCTGCTCTTGGTCGTAGGCTAGCTGTTCCTCCGGAGTTACGAAGTCTAGGACTTCGGGTTCCTCCTTGACCTTAGCGACTACATGATAAAAGGAATACATGTATCAATTTAAATGCATTTGTATTAAGTTTGAAGTTGTGAAGTCTATAACCCTTGCTAGACAGACCCAATGACTGTGAAACATTGACTGGGGCTTGGTTACAACCTAAACAGAGACTTGGTCAAGTTTTAGTTGCAGCAAAGCTCATTTGAGCCCTCCACAATTAATTATGTCCTTGACCTTAATTGGAACTCTTAGGGTGCTCTAAGGATTATCATGAAACAAACTATGACTTTCTGAAAACTAGATTTTCAGAGGGTTCTAATGGAGTTGGTCTCACTTATTTTGGAAGTTCCTAGCTAAAGATATGGGCTAAACAATCTCAGAGAAAATCCTGAAAATGTTTCTGAACATTTTCTATTTTCTCTGGAACAGTTTTACTAATCACATAATTAGGTGGATTAAATGAGCTCCAATGGGTCTGAAATTTTTATGGTTGTTCAAGCATATTTTGGTGAACATCCTAGCAAAATTTCAGAATTTTCCTCCAAAGGATTCTCCAGTTAAAATTCCAAACAGTTTAAATTTTGAGGAATTAATTCTGGAGAATTAAGGAATTTTATGAAGTGAAACTTGATTTGCTGGAAAGTGCTCAGAGAGCTGAATCCAGCAAAATTTGGTTCACTCGATTTGGAGCTTTATAGCCAAAGTTATGAGGATTTGAAGTTTGAAGGAAATCTGAAAATCAGGGAAAAGTTTAAACTCGCGCGTGGGCCCAGGGGACACGCGTCGCGCACCGAGGCGACAGCACACCGCAGCCCACAAGGATTTTGCGTGGCAGCACACCCGATCCCGGCCGCAGCCCGATCACGATTCAAAATATCGGCCGCTGACAGCTGGGGTCCACCCCCTTCTTCAACCTCGCAACGCCCGCGCTCCACCGCCGAGGGACCTCGCCGTAGAGCTTGCCGCCGGCTTCTGTACAGCTCCAAACTTCACGATTTTGGCCGCCCCTGCCTACTTTTACTCGGGGAACATGGTTCTGGGGTCAGCTCTTCATGACAACGGCCGGTGCATTGTCGGCGACGAGCCGCCACCTCGGAAGGACTTCGGCCATGTCGGCTGACTACCCTAGCACCTCAACTACTTGAGGAACCGGTCGGGAAGCATCAGTGGACCCCAGGGAAGGTCGACATGAGCTTGAGACAGCTCGGGGAAGGCCCGAAGTAGGTCCTCACCGTGCGCCCGATGCCTCCCGTTTATTCTGCCATTGGTAAACCTCGAATTACGCCGGGTACAGAGGTTCTCCGGCCAAGAGTTGTGAAGGCAACTTGTGCGTTACCGTGTCTAGTTTGTGTGAGAGCGGATTGAGGCCCTCTAATCCTTTCTAGAGCATGAATTCGACAGAATCACACCCGAGGGTCGTGCTGCACACAGAAAGGGGAAAATTGGAAATTCGCCGCTGTGGCGGACCGGAATCCGCTCATCCAGGATCGCAGAGGGTGGTGCCGCGCGATGCGACACCCGACAGCACACGTCATAAGAACACATTATATTACATGGGAAAACAACTGAATGTACAAAGTAGTACACTTCTCAGTTACAAACTAGGGTCTTTATTCCACAGCGGAAGTTTCTTTTGTACAACTCACGCCCGCCTATCTAGCAAAAGTCGGTTGCCCAGCCTTAGGGCAACCCACACTAGCTGCACGTCTCAGCTCAGCGCGGCGTGTACGGCTCCCACTCAGCCGTGGTCCCCGACGGAGGGTAACCCTCGCCGGTGGACTCGTACCCCGAGTCCGTGGGTGGCTCCTCACCTGAAAAAAACTTAAGCAGCAACCGTGAGCACGAAGGGCAAAGCTTAACCGACTCACCTAAGCATGAAACTCTACATGAGGTGTACCATGACATAGGATAGCAATGTTGCAGAAAATGGACACGCCTACAAGTTCATCCTTAGTTCATCTTTTAGCAACAAGTTAACAGTTCGGAAATCTGAAATTTAGTAAGCAATAATTGGTGGCACACATGTAGCAATACAATTATATCATAGCAGCAAGATTGATGCAGTGAACAAGCGGTACTTGTCACCGCGAGGGACGGTGAATCGACTCGATATACACCTGCAGGGAAACCCAAAGAGCACGTCACGTACGCCCACCCGTGGAGCTGCACAGCACGCTCACTCGATGTCGTACGGGACAACCTTTCACCCAATAGCCCAAACGTCGAACCGGTCGCACCGAAACGAGCAGGAGGTTCCCCACACGGAGCATCTCTCTATGCCCGTTGGCAGATTTCCACCTTGCTGCCCTCAGCCTACACCTATAAATCGGTGCGTTATGCCTCGACGCCCGGAGGTTTAGGCTACATCAGTTTATCGGGGCCCATATATCCGATATGCCTTCGGTACGTTCAATACTTGTTCAGCAGGGCCGCACACAGATCGGTCCTTAATCGACACGGGCAGGGCTGCGCACACAAGACTCTCTCTTGCTGCGCCCTAGCCCCTGCCTAGTCTCATTTTCATTACTAAAGTGATCTCACGTCACTCAACCGAACCCGTGTGTCCCAAGCCTATCTCGCGAGTAGATTCCAACTACTCGACTTGTACCGAAGTCCTATGACTCATTAAGCATAGCCTGTCTACTCGAGGTCTTAGACACTACCCTCACTCCTTTAGGAACCTTTGGTTATGCAAGTGGGGTTCCATTCATCCTACACCTAATGCACATACATACTTCATATGACTCATGTAAACAAAGTAAAACTTATAAAAGGTTAATGCAAACCGGGGCTTGCCTTGTTGCTGCTGGTCAGGGGTTAGTTCCTCTTCCGGAACAAGGAAATCCAGTACTTCCGGGGTCTCTTCTTCAATGGCTATACGTTGAGTACAATACTACATGTAAATTTAAATGCAAATGTGTGAACTTAAATACATAATTGCTAATAACTCTAGCTAGCCCTCCCCTTTGGTTTATGAATTTTTTTTATGGTGGATTGGTAGGGTCCTAACCAGAGTTGTGACCAAGTTTTATTTGAAACAAAGTTTACTTGAACCTTGTACAAATAAAAGCCTCTTTGGTCAATGATTGAGCCTCTAAGTAATTCCAGGATTTTTCATGGCTCCAACCATTACTTTCTGGAAACTAGACTTTAAGATGGTTCTAATGGAGTTGGTTTCATGTCATTTGAAGAATTCTACAGAAAGTTATGTCCTAATTATGATAGGAGAAAATCTGAAAAATGTTTCTGTACATTTTTTTCTATTTTCTCTGGGCAGTTCCCTTAATCACCCAATTAGGGTAACTAATGAACTTGGATGAGTCTGAAAATTTTACTGGGATTCAGGGATTTTCCAATGAACCTTTCAGCCAAATTTCAGAATTTTTCATAAAGTAGTTCTCCAGATAAAATTCCCAAGAGTTTAAACTTTAGGGATTTAATTCTGGAAAACTATTCACTTTCATGAGCTGAATTTGGTATTGCTGGAAAGTGCTCAGAGAGCTGAATCCAACAAAATTTGGTTCACCCGATTCGGAGCTTCTAGCCAATGTTATGAGGATTTGAAGTTTGGAAGAATTCTGAAAATCGGGGGAAAAGTTTAAACTCTCGGGGCCCGCGGGGACACGTGTCGAGCGTGGAGGTGTCCGACACATCGGGGATACCACACGTGTCGAGCGCGGAGGTGTCCGGCACACCGGAGCTCACAGGGTATTTGCGCACCAGCACAGCCGATCCCCGGCCACACCCGATCCCGATTTAAATTCTCCAGCCGCTGACACGTGGGCCAGCCGGCTTCGTCTTCCACCCGCCGTTCTCTCGCGCCCGCGCCGCCGACCTCGCCGGAGCAGACTCGGGGCTCGCCGGCTCGCCGCTGCCGGACCTCCCATGGTCTGAAACTCGCCGCCAGGGGGTTGTCGACGTCGAGGAACACGTCGGGGGTGACAGGTCGGTCTGGGGGTGACCGGAAGTAGCTCGGCGACGTGCCGCGGCCTCGGTTGAGGTTCGACACCGTCGACCGTGGTTTCTAAACCCGCCAACACCTCGAACAAACGGCCCTACAGCATCAGTGTACCTCTAGGAAGCTCGACAAGGTGTCAAAAGGGTTCTGGGATGGCGGCAAGTCGGTCGGCACCGTGTGACCGATTGTGCCCGCCATGACCGCCCTCGATCGAGCTCGAAATTCGTCACTCCTAGACAGTTTCACGCTACGGATGCAGAAAAGAACTTGATTGCCGGCTAGTCCAGCGTCTATGTGCAAGATTTGATGACCTCCAAAAGATCATAGAGCAAGAATTTAAAGAAACCGTACCGGAAGCTCTGTTTACGGCCGCCGGAGCAAAAACTGGAAATCCTCTGCGGATTCTTCACGGTTGGATTCCAAACTTGGAGGAGAGCAGCACGGTGGTCGCGCGCTCCTGTTGCCTCTCTCGCTGGACCGTGAAAATGCCTGTGTAACGCTGCCCACGGGCGCCTGACTCTCGGCTGAGGCTAGGTCGCCGCGGTGGCGATCGTCTTTGGGCAAAGGAGGTCGGAGCTCGAGGTTTCTGGCGTTGGAGAAGTGGAGTGCGAGCTCAGGTGGCTGTCTAGCAGCTCAGGGACGAAGGAGAAGATGGTTTTGCTGGTTTTCCCGATTGAGCAGAGAGCTGTGGCGAGAAACAGTGCCGCTGCTCGGGTTTGCCCGCGAGAAGATAAAGCCAGCCGACTCCTGCTCGGCTGAGGCGGTGCCGGTCGCGTGGGGACACAAGCCAGCCCCCCTGGGCGCCAGTTGCGCGGAGAGGGAAGCAGCTGGTGGCGCCAGTAGCGGCTTGGTGGCACAGCCGACAGCTGCTCGGTGGAATTTCCCACTGAGACTCTGACTTTGGGTGCAAGTTTCTCCTTCTCCCCTCTATGACATGTGGGTCCCACCCGGGGTTTTAACCTCTGGAATTTACTCCTAATCACTGTTGTAAACAGTGAGCCCCATAATACCCCTGGTGATTCAAATTATTCACCCCTGAGCCATTTGAATTGAATAGAATTCAAATTGGGTACGGCTTGGGTGAATTTCAGCACAAGTTTAGTTTTGAATTCAAATAAAATTTGAATTCGTCCCACTTAGCTCATGTCAAGATCAACTCCAAATGGAGTGAAAATTGGTGTGTGAGCTCACAAAAATGTGCTGAATAAGAATATGAAGCTAACTTTTGAATTTGGGTGATAAGAGTTGCTGCAATTTGAATTTACATTCAAATTGGCCTCTTTTTCAAATAACCCAAAAAGTGCCTCAAAAAGTGTTGGATTTCTATGAAACTTGGACTGAACCTTCCCAATACTTTTTAAGTTCTAGGGGTGAGCTCAACCTCTCATGTTCCTATGTCCAAATCCCACTTTGTGAAAAGGAAGACTTTCCCCTCTAATCACTCTTTTGATGAAGGTCACTTGCTCTTCACAATATTTCCTAAGATATCCACAACGAAAACTGTGGTGTTGTGAGGTGAAGAAAAGTTTTTGCATGTCCCTTTTCTTGGGCTTTTACAGCCGCCGGTGAGCAGTCACTCGGGCTGTGGCTCGGGGGTGAGCAGCACCGGTCACCAGCGCGTCCAAGGGTGCCTTGGTTTGGGCGTGACAACACCCTGGCTGGGCTGTCCACGGAAGACCGAGGTGCGGCGGTTCTAAGTCACCGAATTGATCTTTCGGCACAGCCGATATCAATCGGTTTCTACTGAATTCTAGCAGCGGGGAAGACGGAGGAAGGTCTCTAGTACCTTTCTGGGGCTCTGGAGGGGACAGAGGAAGCTGTGATCCGCGCTCTCCGATCGGTTCCGAGCTGAGGAAAACTTCTGCCGGCGCTGAGTTCTTGCGGGGCAGAAACGGCGATGCCTCGGCCGAGGAGGGGGGCAGGCGCCTTAAGAAGGCTCTGCACCGCCTCACGCCCGCGCGTGGGCAAGCAGCTGCTGGCGCGGCGGCTGCCCTCGGTGGCGATCGCAGCGGCGGCTCGGTTAACTGAGTGAGAGAATTTCAGTCGGTTTGAGTTGAAGTGGTGGCTGACATGTGGGTCCCACTTCCAGTTTTAACCTCTGAAATTTACTCCTAATCACTGTTGTAAACAGTGAGCCCCATAGTACCCCTGGTAATTCAAATTATACACCCATGAGCCATTTGAATCGATCAAAGTTCAAATGAGGTTTGGTTTGAATGAATTTCAGCACAAGTTCAGTTTGAAATTCAAATAAAGTTTGAATTTCCCCCACTTAGCTCATGTCAAGATCAACTCCAAATGGAGTGAAAATTGGTGTCTGAGCTCACAAAAATGTGCTTAGTAAGAATATGCCTCCCACTTTTAAATTCATGGGATAAAAACAGTTTGAATTTGAATATGGTTTCAAACTGCCCTCTTTCTAACTATACCGAAAATGACCTCAAAAAGGTTGTGAATTTGGGTGAAACTTGGCATGGACATTCTTAGCAATGTGTAGGAGTTTTCATATGTCCAGCCCACCTATATCACATGTGGGAAATACCAGTTTTGCAATATGTGAGTTTGTTCTCTAATGAGCATGTTGATGGTGGTTACTTGCTCTTCATTTGTGTTCATCATCTTTCCTCAAATGAGGTGTGTGGTGATGAACACTTCAAATATGTGTCAAAAACTGAGGCCCTTACATTTCCTCCCCCCTTAAAAGAATCTCGTCCCGAGATTATAAGGTGAAAAATGAGAGAGAGGACGGTGGAAAATTACCGGATATGCGACGTGAAAAAGTCAGGGTAGTTAGCGCGAAGAAATTCTTTGCTCTCCCATGTCGCTTCGTCCACGGAATGATTACTCCATAGAACCTTGTAGAACCACAATGTACGGTTGCGTGTGGTTCGGGCCTTTTCATCAATAATCTGCACCGGTTCCTCCCGATAGGTGAGATCCGGTTGCAGTTCTTCAATGTCTTCCAGCTGAACGGTAGTTGATAGCTTGAGACACTTCCTCAGCTAGGAAATGTGAAAGATGTCGTGCACACCGGAAAGTGCTTCTGGTAATTCCAGCCAGTATGCCACTGATCCACATCTTTCGGTAATCTGGAATGGACCGATGAATCGGGGTGCCAACTTTCCTCTCACCCCAAATCTGTTTACGCCCTTCATCGGAGACACACGTAGATACACGTGATCCCCGACTTCGAATTGTAATGGGCGTCTTCTCCGGTCCGCATACTGTTTCTGACGGGATTGAGCGGCTTTTGGGTTCGCTTGAATCAGTCAAACCTTTTCTTCCGCGTTGTTGACAAGGTCAATCCCGAAGGTAACCCTTTCGCCAGATTCACACCAGTTCAGTGGTGTGCGGCATTTCCGCCCGTATAGCGCCTCGTAAGGTGCCATCTTGATGCTGGCTTGGTACCCATTATTGTACGAGAACTCAGCTAACGGCAAGTGATCATCCCAATTCTTGCTGTGGTTGATAGCGCAAGCTCGTAGCATGTCTTCTAGGATCTGATTTACCCGCTCGGTTTGCCCGTCCGTCTGCGGGTGGTATGCTGAACTACGGATCAGCTTCGTCCCCAAGGCAGCGTGCAGCTGCTCCCAAAAACGGGACACAAATAAAGTGCCCTGGTCCGATATGATGGTACGGGGTATGCCGTACAAGCATAGGATCCATGTACAGTTCAGCGTACTTCTTCGTGTTGTAGTTTGTGTTGACCGGGATGAAATGGGCAACTTTGGTGAGCCGATCGACGATCACCCACACAGAATCATGTTTCTGCAAGGTGGTGGGTAAACCGACGATGAAGTCCATGCTCACATCCTCCCATTTCCAGGCAGGAATGCCCAGTGGTTGCAGCAGTCCCGGTTTCCGCATATGATCTGCCTTCACCCTTCGACATGTATCACACTCGGATACGTATTTTGCAACCTCGCGCTTCATCCGTGTCCACCAAAACTTGCTTCTGAGTTCTTGATACATCTTGTTACAGCCGGGGTGAATAGAGAACTTTGATAAGTGAGCCTCATCAAAGATCTTCTTCCGCAGTTCCGGGTTTCGGGGTACGACAATCCGGTCCTTGAACCATAGGACGCCGTCTCCGCCCTTCCGGAAACACTTCAGCTCCCCACTGTCTACACGTCTCCGCAAATGTGAAATGCCCTTGTCATTCTTCCTGGCTGCCGCTATCTCTTCACGGATGGTGGGGATCAAAGCTAGGTTGTAGAGAGCTCCGTGTGGAATCACATGTAGTGGTGGTTCGCTCTCTTCCAACGGTGTGATGGTCAGATTGTTGACGTGTGACTTGCGGCTCAGCGCATCTGCCACTACGTTTGCCTTGCCCGGATGATAATGGATCTCTATTTCGTAATCCTTTATCAATTCTAACCATCTTCGTTGCCTCATGTTCAGCTCCTTCTGAGTGAATATGTACTTGAGGCTTTTGTGGTCGGTATATAAATGTACGAGGTTACCGAGTAGGTAGTGCCTCCACATCTTCAGTGCAAGTATCACGGCAGCGAGCTCCAAATCGTGAGTTGGTTAATTCTGCTCATGGTTTCTAAGCTGCCGTGATCCATACGCGACCACTCTTCGGTCTTGCATCAGCACACATCCGAGCCCAATGCCGGATGCATCGCAGTACACATCGAACGGCTTTGTTGTGTCTGGCTGTGCCAAAACCGGTGCTGATGTCAGGTGCTTGACTAAAGCCTTGAATGCTGCTTCACATGCTGGACTCCAAACATATTTGGTAGCCTTCTTCAGCAGCTCTGTCATTGGCTTGGCAATCTTTGAGAAGTTCGGAATGAACCTCCGATAATATCCCGCGAGTCCGAGGAAACTCCGTACCTCGTGAACAGTTCTCGGGGATTTCCAATTCAGCACTTGAGTGATCTTGCTCGGGTCTACAGCGATGCCCTCCGCTGAGATGATATGCCCGAGAAAAGGCACTTGCAATATCCAGAATTCACATTTGCTGAATTTCGCGTATAGCTTGTGATCCCGCAGCCGTTGCAAGACTATACGCAGATGCTTCTTGTGATCTTCCTCCGACTTGGAATATACCAGAATGTCGTCGATGAAGACCACGACAAACTTGTCCAGCTCCGGCATGAATACCGAGTTCATCAAGTACATGATGTGAGCTGAAGCATTGGTGAGGCCGAAGGACATGACCAGGTACTCATAAAGTCCGTACCTCATCGAGAAAGCTGTCTTTGGAATGTCCTCCGCCCTTATCTTAATCTGATGGTACCCGGATCTTAAGTCCATCTTGGAAAAGATCTTTGCTTCGACCAACTAATCAAACAACATGTCGATCCGTGGCAACGGGTACTTGTTCTTGATGGTTACGGCATTTAATGGACGATAGTCCACGCAAAGCCGCAACGTCTCATCCTTCTTCTTGACAAATAATGCCGAACAACCCCATGGCGAGGAGCTCGGCCTAATAAAACCCTTCTCCAGGAGGTCCGTGAGCTGAGTCTTCAGTTCAGCCAACTCCTTGGGCGCCATCTTGTACGGCCTTCGGGATATTGGCATGGTTCCCGGTGCAGGTTCAATCTTGAACTCCACCTCTCTATCAGGCGGCATCCCCGGCAAATCCTCCGGGAATACGTCAGGGAACTCTCGGACTACTGGAATATCTTCCAATCTGATAGTTGTGGCTTGATAGACACTTGGAAGTCTTATTTCTGGACTGTCCAGAAATAATGAGTGAGACCCGTGCACTTCTGAGTTTAAGTGCACGACTCGAAGGACGGTGTCTAAAACAGCGCCGTGGTGGGTTAACCACGACATCCCTAGGATGACATCGACCTTCTGTCCCTCTAAGATAATGAGAGACGTGGGGTACACTCTACCCGCTAAGCATAATGGTGCTTTGGAAACCATTACGCTTGCTGAAATCTTCCCACCCGGTGAACAAATTAAATATGGACTATCAGTGGGTAGTATTGGCAAGCTGTGTTTAGCAATGAAAGCTTGGCTAATAAAATTATGCGTGGCGCCTGAATCAAACAGTACTATAGCGGGATGCTGGTGGAGTTGGAACATACCCGCAAGGATTGGCTCGCCCTCCGGCACGTCCTCAATGGCAAGCTGGTGGACAGTGCCGGGCCTAGGGTTTGCCCGCCGCGCATTAGTAGGGTTCCGGGGTTGATTCCTCCCCGGAAATTGCGGTGCCACTCCGCCGCCTTGCCTCTCCGGGCAACTGCTCGCGAAGTGTCCTGGACGACCACACTTGTAACATGTGGCCGCTGCTGGTGTAGTGCTCGGGGGACGAAAGCCCGGCATGCGTTGCCGAGGTGCATACGCACGCGGCATCGCCCGCTGCTGCTGTTGTTGTTGCGGTGGTGGTACTGGCAGTGCCGGCCTGAATGCCGGTAAAGAGTATGGCCGACTGCGGAACGGCATCGACCGCTGGGGTGGCTGCCAGCGTGGACCTGATGGTGGGTGATTCACCATCCGAAACTTCTGAGAAGGACCGCTTCCTTCTCCGCTGCTTTGCGGCGCGCTTCGCTTTCGCTCTGCGGCCGCCAACTCCTTGCCGGAGTCCTCCTGAACAATCGCAGCATCAATAATGTCGTTGAGGCTGCCGCGATTGAACATCGTCAACTTGTCCTTCAGGAGCGGGTTAAGCCCCTGGTAAAAGTGGTCCCGCCGCTTCTCATCCGTATCTGCGTGATACGACGCGTAGAGCGCGAGATCGTTGAACACCCTGGAATATTCCAGTGCGTTCCGGCTCCCTTGCTGCAGGTGCAGGAACTCCTGCATCTTCCTCTTCATTAAACCTGGCGGTATATGGTAGGCCCTGAAGGCCGTCCGAAACTCTGTCCAGGTCATCACTCGGTCGGTGGGCTGTGAAGCACAGAAGTTGGCCCACCACGCGCTCGCGGATCCTTGGAGCTGCTGGACCGCGAACTGAGTCTTGCGCTGTCACTTATCTGGAGCAGCGCGAACTTCATCTCTATGGCGCGGAGCCAGTTGTCCGCGTCAAGTGGTTCATCCGCCCTTGAGAATACAGGGGGATGAGTCGCCAGGAAGTCAGAGTAGGAGCTCTGTTGACGCTCCTCACGGTCTTGACGTCTCTCTGGGCGAGACGTATTCACAATTAGAGTTTGCAGCAACTCTGTGTGCTGCTGGTGTGAACCCGCCATTGCCGCGACGATGTCGGCCAATGTAACCGTTGGCAGTGGCGGTGGCGGTGTTTGCTGTTGCTGTTGCTGCTGCTGTCCTGAGGAATCCTCGGGAGGTGGTTGGGAGGTCTCTCCCCCTTGGCTAGTACCCCCAACATCAGGGTTGGCACGAGTACGCGTCATTCTGAAATTCAAAACAGCAGCAATTAGCACATGTCTTACTTAAAATTCCATAAGCAACAGTAGGTATTGAAGTGACAAATGATTAATTTGCACAACATTCACATATTTTGATAAAGCATAAACTTTATACAAGATACATTATTCTCGGGTCTCCGAGAAGTCGTCCTCATGTCGTCACAACCTATACATACGCTACTGTCTACACGACATGTCACCGATTGCAAAAGTTGGGTTACACTACCCTGTCTGCCCTACATGGCAACTGTAACCCCCTACTCGGAGTAGAACTCGACCTCCTGCGGGTCATCCTCCTCCGGTACCTCTGCTGGTGGCTCTGGATCTACCACCTCTTCTCCCATCTCGGGTTCTCCCATTGCTGGAAGACCCAAGACCACCGGTATACCTAATACCGGAGGTACGAGGTCCTGTAAAGCATGCACCTCGTCCATAGCCTCGTTGTAATCTTCTTCCCAGCCTTGCCCTTCCTCAATAGCGTCGTCCAGCTCTTGAGTAAGTTCCTCGTTCTGCTGGGTCAGAGTTTGTACCAGTTCTTGTAATGCCGCTATGTCGACACGGCTTTTCCTCTTCGCCTTCTTCAGACGATGCAACTGATTGTGTTGTTCATTCAGTCGCTTGATCGTCGGAAGGAGCACATTGTGGAGTGCGCTGTGAGCACTCTCGAAATGGTCTCCACGGCTTGGGCTCTCCTTGAGCTTGGTAGCGAGATGCTCCGTATGAACAGCTTGGCTGTCCATCACGGCGTTTCCCGCCCTCATCTGGAGGCTGAGATTTGCCTCCGCGGGGTTGTACCTTGGGAAACTCGGATCTGTTGCCTCCCGGTTCCTCTCTTCCAACACATTCTGAGACCGTCCCTCCACCGGAACGAGCGTGTATGGAGTGCCCTCCATAGCCTGCACGTGTAGTTGGCAGAAACGTGACATAGTGTCATGGGCTGCCACTTGCCACATTCCTTCCGGTTGTCTCCCTCTCACCGTGACGGTGAACGGCACCCAACCGGGTGGCGTAGGTCCTGCAGGGACCACGACATGGATCGTCCATGTCTTGTTCCCCTCTTCACCTTATTCCTTGGCGAAGTACTGCGGCCTTTGGTTGTACCCGAAATATTGTAGCATTTGCCACAATGCTTCCGGGTAGCCGCTACGGTGAGAACAGTGGGAAACCACCCACCCGTTCTCCAACTGTTTATCTGCTGTCATCTGTAAAAATATATTTGAGAAATGTCAAATATTTATTTAAACAGTAAACTTCTGAGCTATAACATAAGACATGTCATTGAACCCATAAAACTTGGAAACATAGTTCAAATTTTAAACAAATTTGACTGCTGATCTGCTGTTCCCATGACAGCCCTGACCAGTTTCCATTTCAACCTGATTTAGGCCATGTTAAAGGAAAAACCAGTTCTGGAGCTCAACATCAAAGTTAAAGCTAACTTCAATAGATTTCCAGAAAGTATTTTCTTGGCCTAAGATCTGTCCTGGTTCAAAAGTTATGAGATGTCAAAGTTAGCAGAATTTCTGGAAACAATTGGACAGCACCTCCCTGCTTTAGGTACTGATTTAATCCAAGAATTCCTGTTAATTCTGTTCCAAATATGACAAAACTTTATGTAACAAAGTTGTAACCCATCGAATAAGATTTCCAGAAATACCTCATTTTCTATTTTTGGATTTTTATGCAGGAAGTTATGCTTAATTTACAGAGAGTCTACAGAGAGTCTTTACTCTGTCCTGTTTTCCGGACAGTTTTAACTCTACTGCGTTTTTCGAGTGGTTAAGTGATGAAACACCCCTGGACCTCAACAGAAAAGTTGTAAAGCTCTTCCAAATCTTTCCAGAAATGTATCATACGACCCCAACCTCGAAAGAACTCAACCTCTAACCTCTGATTAACTTCAGCCTTGATTCAGCTGAAAACAGAGTGCTCTGTCCTTAACAACCTATAAGTTGAAAACTTGTTAACTTTGAATATCCTGTTCAAGGGAAGAAGTTACATCAAGTTTTACTACTTTGGATCAAAACCTTCAAGTTTTTTTAAATGAAGTTGTTCATTTAATTGGGTGTGACGTCGATGCGTCACCAGATTATGTCGGTACTACGTCCTCACAAAGGAAAAACCTATACCGGACTTAGCCGGCTTCGTTACTTCAGTGGCACTAAACATCACTCGCACACGGATGCTACACGTCTACCGTTTCGTGGTCAGGCTACCTGCAGAAACTCAAGCAATTGTCAGACTCAGCTGCACACCGAGCCCGGAATCCATACAGTTAGTACAACCGGCCGTCATCACTCGCCCGGATGTTCTCAAGCCAAACACGCCTTGAGTTATGTGTTCACGTTTCAGACCACGTGATGGGGTCTCCCAAGTTGCACCACGCACGCCAGGGACAGACGTTGCTCGAATACCCCAAACGACATGAAGAGTCGTAGAGGATATCAAAGCGGGTCGGGTTACCTGCCACCCGTGGGGCTCCACCCTTCAGCTTGTGCGCACTGGTGGACAGCGCTTACGTGTACCCCCCAAGACATAAACGTCCCGAGATACACGATTTTTCCGACATAAGCAAATAGGTTAATATGCTACTTTTTATATGCTAATAACATCCTTATACGGGCTACTAACTCGTTCCTCACTGGATTTTTGGAAAAAGATGACCTTTGTACTGTGTTAAACCTCAAGCGAGCTCTGATACCAACGCTGACACGACCCCACGGTCTTGTCGAGCCAGGATCACACTGAGGGGTGCTGCGTTGCACAGCACCGGATAACACACGTCAAAGGTACAAAGCGGAAGCAAAATTTTATTACATAAACAGGTTTATGAACATGTTTACATCAAAATAAGTTTAGTCTACACTCGCGGGCGTAGACTACGCATCAAATCCACGTTCAGCCCTTGAACGTGTCCTTGCTAGCACACACGCACACTAACTCTGCGGCGTGCACGACTCCCACTCGATGGGGTTCCCCTCCAGGGGTTCCGTCTCCTCCTCGGGAGTCCCTTCCTCA
Source organism: Neostapfia colusana (assembly GCA_030760725.1). Classification (NCBI taxonomy): domain Eukaryota; kingdom Viridiplantae; phylum Streptophyta; class Magnoliopsida; order Poales; family Poaceae; genus Neostapfia; species Neostapfia colusana. Next base: position 31,093,083 of record JASWHV010000004.1, on the reverse strand, counting down.
TAGAACCCTGCAAAAGCTTCAAACACAAGCAGTGAGCACGAAGGCTCAGCAAGTCTGACCCGTCTCACCTAAACATGGAACTTCTACATGAGGGGTGATGGGTACATGAGGTAAAATCATTTGCAAAGGACTCTCCTAATTAGTAGAACCTTACTTTCAAGTTTTAGCAGCAGGTTGTGAAGAACCTTACGCTAAGGCACATGAGAGAGCCGTAATCAAACAAGAAACACATTTCTCTCATGTACTTTGCCCAAAGTTGAAAAGAACTTTAATTAGCTCTAACTACAACAAACCATTAACAAGCAAAGTCCATCTTTCAATCAGCAGCATTTTAACATGTAACTAGCCTGTTCTTTCTACGTCACGGTACAGTGAACAAGTGGTACTCACTGACCGCGAGGGACGGCGATTATAATCGATTTACACCTGCAGGGTTACCCGAACAACCCGTCACGTACGCCCGTACTCGATGTTGCCTACAACAACCATCACGGACGCCGTACGCAACCACCTTTCGCCCGTCAGCAAAATATTGAACCGGTCCCATCGTCCCGAGCAAGAGGTCTCTGCACGCGCATCTCAGTGCCACCAGCCGATTTACACCTCAAGCTCTCAACCTACCCTCTGAACGACGGGCAATGCCTCAATACCCAGCTACCCGAGTTACATCAGTTTCCCGGTTCCCATATAGCCGGTAGGTCTTCGGTACTGTTCTAGCTTGTTCAACAGGCCCGCACACGGCTCGGTCCTCAATCGATACAAGCGGAGCTACAGCACACAGGCCCCAAAGTCCTGCTGCCCTTACCCTCCACTCGGTATCATTTTCTTGCCATGTGTTTCATGTGCTATCACTACCCGAGTCGAGTGCCTCTAGCCTATGCTCGCGAGTAGTTCCAACTACTCGACTTGTACCGAATCCTACTCTATCATAGCAATGCAGTAGCTAACGGGGTTTGGAATCCTAAACCCAAACCATGGTTCTCTTGGCTATGCAGTGGGGCTTCCAAACAAGACTCTAATGCAAAGAATAAAGTAAACAAGTATGTGCTCAAAACAATAAAAATTTGTAAAAAGGTTAATGCAAACCAGAGCTTGCCTTGCTGCTCTTGGTCGTAGGCTAGCTGTTCCTCCGGAGTTACGAAGTCTAGGACTTCGGGTTCCTCCTCGATCTTAGCGACTACATGATAAAAGGAATACATGTATCAATTTAAATGCATTTGTATTAAGTTTGAACTTGTGAAGTCTATAACCCTTGCTAGACAGACCCAATGACTGTGAAACTTTTACTGGGGCTTGGTTACAACCTAAACAGAGACTTTGTCAAGTTTTAGTTGCAGCAAAGCTCATTTGAGCCCTCCACAATTAATTATGTCCTTGACCTTAATTGGAACTCTTAGGGTGCTCTAAGGATTATCATGAAACAAACTATGACTTTCTGAAAACTAGATTTTCAGAGGGTTATAATGGAGTTGGTCTCACTTAATTTGAAAGTTCCTAAGTAAAGATATGGGCTAAACAATTTCAGAGAAAATCCTGAAAATGTTTCTGAACATTTTCTATTTTCTCTGGAACAGTTTCACTAATCGCATCATTAGGTGGATTAAATGAGCTCCAATGGGTCTGAAATTTTTATGGTAGTTCAAGGATATTTTGGTGAACATCCTAGCAAAATTTCAGAATTTTCCTCCAAAGGATTCTCCAGTTAAATTTCCAAACAGTTTAAACTTTGAGGAATTAATTCTGTAGAATTAAGGAATTTCATTAAGTGAAACTTGATTTGCTGGAAACTGCTCAGAGAGCTGAATCCAGCAAAATTTGGTTCACTCGATTTGGAGCTTTCTAGCCAAAGTTATGAGGATTTGACGTTTGAAGGAAATCTGAAAATCGGGAAAAGTTTAAACTCGCGCGTGGGCCCAGGGGACATGCGTCGCGCGCCGAGGCGACAGCACACCGCGGCCCACAAGGATTTTTCGCGCCAGCACACCCGATCCCGGCCGCAGCCCGATCATGATTCAAAATATCGGCCGCTGACAGCTGGGGTCCACCCCCTTCTTCAACCTCGCGACTCCCGCGCTCCACCATCGAGGGACCTCGCCGGAGAGCTCGCCGCCGGCTTCTGTACAGCTCCAAACTTCACGATTTTGGCCGCCCCTGCCTAATTTTACTCGGGGAACATGGTTCTGGGGTCAGCTCTTCATGACAACGGCCGGTGCATGGTCGGCGACGAGCCGCCACCTCGGAAGGACTTCGGCCATGTCGGCTGACTACCCTAGCACCTCAACTACTCGAGGAACCGGTCGGGAAGCATCAGTGGACCTCAGGGAAGGTCGACATGAGCTCGAGGCACCTCGGGGAAGGCCCAAAGTAGGTCCTCACCGTGCGCCCGATGCCTCCCGTTTATTCCGCCATTGGTAAACCTCGAATTATGCCGGGTACAGAGGTTCTCCGGCCAAAGGTTGTGAAGGCAACTTGTGCGTTACCGTGTCTAGTTTGTGTGAGAGCGGATTGAGGCCCTCTAATCCTTTCTAGAGCACGAATTCGACAGAATCGCACCCGAGGGTCGTGCTGCACACAGAAAGGGGGAAATTGGAAATTCGCCGCCGGTGAGCAATCACTCGGGCTGTGGCTCAGGGGTGAGCAGCATCGGTCACCAGCGCATCCAAGGTGCCTTGGTTCGGGCGTGACAACGCCCTGGCTGGGCTGTCCACGGAAGACCGAGGTGCGGCGGTTCTAAGTCACCGAATTGATCTTTCGGCACAGCCGATATCAATCGGTTTCTACTGAATTCTAGCAGCGGGGAAGACGGATGAAGGTCTCTAGTACCTTGCTGGGGCTCTGGAGGGGACGGAGGAAGCTGTGATCGGCGCTCTCCGATCGGTTCCGAGCTGCGGAAAACTTCTGCCGGCGCTGAGTTCTTGCGGGGCAGAAACGGCGATGCCTCGGCCGAGGGGGGGGGGGGGGCAGGCGCCTTAAGAACGCTCTGCACCGCCTCACGCCCGCGCGTGCGCAAGCAGCTGCTGGCGCGGCGGCTGCCCTCGGTGGTGATCGCAGCGGCGGCTCGGTTAACCGAGTGAGAGAATTTCAGTCGGTTTGAGTTGAAGTGGTGGCTGACATGTGGGTTCCACTTCCAGTTTTAACCTTTGAAATTTACTCCTAATACTGTTGTAAACAGTGAGCCCCATAGTACCCCTGGTAATTCAAATTATACACCCATGAGCCATTTGAATTGATCAAAGTTCAAATGAGGTTTGGTTTGAATGAATTTCAGCACAAGTTCAGTTTGAAATTCAAATAAAGTTTGAAGTTCCCCCACTTAGCTCATGTCAAGATCAACTCCAAATGGAGTGAAAATTGGTGTGTGAGCTCACAAAAATGTGCTGAGTAAGAATATGCCTCCCACTTTTAAATTCATGGGATAAAAACAGTTTGAATTTGAATATGGTTTCAAACTGCCCTCTTTCTAACTATACCCAAAATGACCTCAAAAAGGTTGTGAATTTGGGTGAAACTTGGCATGGACATTCTTAGCAAAGTGTAGGAGTTTTCATATGTCCAGCCCACCTATATCACATGGGGGAAATACCACTTTTGCAATATGTGAGTTTGTTCTCTAATGAGCATGTTGATGGTGGTTACTTGCTCTTCATTTGTGTTCATCATCTTTCCTCAAATGAGGTGTGTAGTGTAGTGATGAACACTTCAAATATGTGTCAAAAACTGAGGCCCTTACAATCTCTAGCATGGCTTACAATACTTTATGTATCTCATTGATGTCATAGTGTAAGTTACTTGATAGTATGATTTGGATGAGCTTTGTTTTATATGTATATGTTATAATGTGCTCATAACAAATTAATTTCTCTTTTGTACCTTGCTGAATACATTGTCAAAGGGGGAGAAATTGATCACACATTACACACATTGACAAGTGTTTTGGCACGATTCTTCTCAGGGGGATAATTTTTGGTATTTTTGTTTTTCTTCTCATTTTATTTCTGATTTACAAAGGGGGGGAAATTGTTTTCAAAACTCTTCATGTGAATAAGCCAATGTTCGGATTTTAAGTGGTGTTGCCAATGCATTCATCAAGGTGGAGATTGTGAGACCTATGTGTGCTGAATACATTGGCTTTGACGATAAAAGTTTTAAATACTACCAAAACACCTTTTTAACAAGCTCCGACTCTAGGTCCAAGCTCCTGCAAGGTACGACGATAGGCCCGACTTGTTTTGGGTAGCTCCGGCAAGGTCCGACGTAAGGTCCGACTTGCTTTGTCTTGGTCTGACTTATTTTGGCTAGGTCCGACATGTTTTTGCTAGCTCTGGTGCTTGGTCCGACTATCTTTGGTAAGTTCCGTGCTAGGTCCGACTAAGCTTTAGTAAGCTCCAACGCTGGGTCCGACTAGCTTTGGTAAGCTCCGGTTCAAGGTCCGGTTAGCTTTGGTAAGGTTCGGAGCTTGATTGCAATGGTTCTGCTTTTAACTTGCAATGTTTCGAACTTGCTTTACTCTTATGGAAAGTTTTCTTAGTATTATTTTACTAAGTTTTTGGTGTGTTTTGGTGGTTATGGCTGATATCATTTTGCTATGGTTTACAACATGCTTATGTGAGGTGCTCACGTAAGATGTTGTAGTTTTGGAACTAACGAGAGTCAAGTCGAGGACTTGTGCTCGTTAGTATTGGTTGTTTATTCATGTGCAGGTGTTGCTTGAGTTCAAGACATGGCTGATGACGGAATCCATTGAACTAGTCTTAGGGAGAAGATGAGGTTCAACAACCAAGTTCGGGAGGAATTGTGGTTGATTTGATCGGGAGGTCACGCAGCATGTTTGGATCAAGAACAATGCATATGAAGGTATCGTGGACGTTGTTGGAAGGTGTTTGCACGTGTGCAAGGAGTGCATGGACGTGGCAACATGGTTCCAAGGCGTGGTGAAGAGATATGGAAGTAAAGATATGGTTGAAAAGGTTCAACCGGCTGGATTTTGCGCTCAGGCTGCGGCTGAGGCGGTTATGGTTTGTTTATGGAATGTTTCGAGTTGGTTATAACAGGATTTTGTGTTAGGAATGAAGTAGAGTTGTTTTAGGAATGTTTGGGACGTTACTAATGTGTTTGGAAGTCTTAAGATTGCTTCTATCTGCATATAGAAGAGTCTTGAGCAGTATTGGAAAGTTACAGTTTGAATCCAAGTAGGAGTAGGAGTCCTAGTTTGAATTGGATTGGCCATAGAGCTGGTTATATAAGCAAGGGAGGCCAAGGATTGTGTAGAGCACGACTTTGGGGCTGTTCTTCTTGTGTTTTGATAATCAAAATTCGTATTCTAAAGGAACTTTTGTGCCTTGTTTGTCCGACTTGTTTCAGACAAGTTCTTCTCGTCGAGTTCCTGTTCAGCACTACCTTGCTTCGGTGGTTTTATCATAACTCGAGTTTTACAGATCCAATTGATGTGATTCTTTTTGGGTTGTCTTCAAAACTTGATTATCAATCATCTGAAGAAATTTCACGGTCATTGAATTTGTGGTTTCTGATCTACACGAGTTTCTTTGCAGTATTCCAGAACTGTTTTTCTCGCGTAGGACAGATTGACCTTTGTTCGATCTTTCCATCGTAACTTGTGTTTCTCTCAACGGATTTTCATGATTCTTGTTGTGACGTCTTCGTGACTTGATTCTCTACAATTTATACTAGTTTTGTCACAGTTGAACACGTTTAGATTAGTCGCACACACGGTTTCTTTAACAGATTTGTTTTCTGCTGAGGGGTGTTTTGTTGCTTCCGCTGAAAAGTTTTTATCTACCATTCACCCCCCTCTGGTAGCTTTACACGTGTACTTCGATCCTACAGGCTCCGAATAAGCTGGATTAGTTGAAAGAACAACTCAATGATTTGTTGAGCAAGGGTTTCATTAGACCGAGTTTCTCACCTCGGGGATGCTCGGCGATGTTCGTCAACAAGAAGGATGAAACCTTAAGGTTGTGTGTGGATTACTGACCACTCAACGCCGTCACCATCAAGAACAAATATCCACCACTCCGCATTGACATTCTGTTTGATCATGTGGGTGCAAGTGTGTTTTCAAAGATGGACCTTCACTCCGGGTATCATCAAATAAAGATCCGGGCGGAGGATATTCCGAAGACGGCATTCTCGACGAGATATGGACTATATGAATATCTCGTCATGTCTTTTGGTCTCACCAATGCCCCGGCACATTTCATGTACCACATGAACTCGGTATTCATGCCAGAGTTGGACAAGTTCGTGGTGGTGTTCATTGATGATATCTCGGTCTACTCCAAGTCAGAAGCAGAACACGCCGAACACTTGCGAATTGTCCTTCAACAATTGCGAGACCATAAACTCTATGCTAAGTTCAGCAAATGCGAGTTTTGGATCATCCAAGTGCCATTTTTGGGACATATCATTTCAGCGGAAGGCATTGCGGTTGACCCAAGCAAAATTGAACTAGTGCTGAAATGGAAAGCCCCCACTTCTGTCCATGAAGTCAGAAGCTTCCTCGGTTTAGCGGGATATTACCAGAGGTTCATCCTGAGCTTCTCCAAGCTTGCTAAGATGATGACTGAATTATTGAAGAAGGGTACGAAATATGTTTGGAACTCAGCATGTGAAGGAGCATTCCAAGCATTGGTGAAGCATCTCACAACAGCCCCGGTCTTTGCTCAACCGGATACGACCAAGCCTTTCGACGTGTATTGTGATGCATCCGGTATCGGGCTTGGCTGCGTGTTGATGCAAGAAGGACGTGTGGTCAGGTATGGCTCATGCCGACTGCGAAACCACGAGCAGAACTATCCGACTCATGATCTTGAGCTCACTGCTGTGGTTTTGGCGCTAAAAATGTGGAGGCACTATCTCCTGGGGAATTTGGTGCATCTTTACACCTACCGTAAGAGCTTAAAATACATCTTCACCCAGAAGGACCTGAATATGAGGCAAAGGAGGTGGTTAGAATTAATCAAAGACTATGAAATTGAGATTCATTACCACCCCGGCAAGGCGAACGTGGTTGCCGACGCGCTGTGTCGAAAATCACATGTCCATAACCTTACCATTACACCGATGGAGGAGGAAGAACCGAGTTTATACTTGGTTCCATATGGATCACTCTACAACCTTGATCTCATCCCTACCATTAGGGAGGATATTATTGCAGCTCAGAAGGTTGACAAGGGCATGGCACATCTCTGGAGATGGATAGACAGCGGGGATATCAAATGTTTCCGGAAGGATGATGAGGGGATGATATGGTTCAATAACCGCATAGTCGTACCCCGGAATATGGAGAAGAGAAAGAAGATCCTTGATGAAGCTCACTTGTCTAAGTTCTCCATTCATCCGGGAAGCAACAAAATGTACCAATATTTGAAGAGTAAGTTTTGGTGGACACGGATGAAACGGGAAGTTGCAAAGTACGTATCGGAGTGTGATACGTGTGGACGAGTGAAGGCGGATCACAAAGTTGCAACCCCTAAAAATTTCAGCATGGAAGTGGGAAGATGTGAGCATGGATTTCTTTGTGAGATTACCCATGACTTTTAACAAGCATGATTCCATTTGGGTAATTGTTGACCTGTTAACCAAGTCGGCTCATTTTATTCCCGTGCATACACATTGCCATGCCAGCAGATATGCGGAGTTGTACATTGCAAGAATCTTATGCTTGCATGGGGTACCCAAGACCACAATCTCAGATTGAGGGGCACTGTTCGTGGCTCGTTTCTAGGAGCAGTTGCACGCTGCTTTGGGTACCAAACTGATTAGAAGCTCCGCCTATCACCCTCAGAAAGATGGGCAAACTGAGAGGGTGAATCAAGTGTTAGAAGACATGTTGAGAGCGTGTGCCATCCACCACGGTAGAAATTTGGATGATCATCTACCGTTGGAGGAATTCTTGTACAACAATGGCTATCAAGCGAGTATCAATATGGCACCATATGAGGCTCTCTACGGTCGCAAATGCCGCACCCCATTGAACTGGTGCAAGTCCGGAGAAAGGGTCACGTTCGGGATTGACTTAGTGAACGACGCCGAAGAGAGCGTTCGGATGATTCAAGCAAACTTGAAGGCCGCCCAATCCCGACAGAAGAGTTACGCTGATAAGAGGCGTAGGCCACTGCACTTCGACGTCGGGGAACACGTGTACCTCCGTGTATCTCCAATGAAAGGCGTGCACCGATTCGGCGTGAAGGGGAAACTCGCTCCCCGATTTATTGGACCCTATGCCATCACTGAGAAGTGAGGAACAGTGGCGTATCGACTGGAACTACCGGCGTCTCTCTCTGGTGTTCACGACATTTTCCATGTCTCCCAACTCCGGAAATGTCTGAAGTATACGGCTGCTGTTCCCACCGAATACATTGGCAAGCTGCAACCGGATTTGACTTATGCTGAGTATCCGGTGGAGATTATTGATGAGAAGGCTCGGACCACGCGTAACCTAATGCTGTGGTTCTACAAGATATTGTGGAGCAACCACACCGCTGAGGAAGCGACGTGGGAGAGCGAAGATTTCCTTCGCTCAAACTACCAGGATTTCATGGCGTCTTATCACGGGTAATTCCTATTACATCTTCGTGTCTTCTTTTATAATCTCGGGACGAGATTCTTTTAAGGGGGAGGGATGTAAAAGCCCAAGAATTCACTTGCTAGAGTGTTCATCACATCCCCACACCACGGGTCATGTTATGGATAACTCATGAACACATGTGAAGAGCATGTAAACACCATCAAGAGGTGATTAGAGAAAGAACTCACAACTCCAAAAAATAGGAGCTCACACACATAAACATGAGAGGCGGAGCTTACCATTAGGCCCTAAACCTTCTTAGCAGTGCTCATGCCAAGTTTCATGCAAGTTCAAATTATTTTGAGGCACTTTTGGATACAATTGCAAAAAGGGCCATTTGAATGCAAATTCAAATTTCATACACTTTCATCACTTGGATTCAAAGGTTAACTTCATATTTAAACTCAGCACATTTTTCTGAGTTGGAAATTTCACGGTCATTGGTTTTGTGGTGTTTGGGGTACACGAGTTTCTTTGCAGCGTAGCAGATCTGTTTTTCACTCGCGCAGAACAGATAAACCTTTGTTCAATCTTTTGATCATAACTTGAGTACTACTCATTTCTTTCATGTGATTCTTGTTAGTTGTCTTCGTGACTTGATTCTATACAATTACTACTTGTATTTCACAGTTGAACACGTATAGAATATTTGCACACACAGTTTTCTCCATCAGAATGATTTTCTGCCAAGGGGTTTTTATTGCTTCCGCAAAAAAGTTTTAGTTCTACCATTCACCCCCTCTGGTAGCTTTTCACGTGCTCTTCGATCCTACAGATGTTCGTCCAGACCAGGTGACCATGCACGCGTGCGCCGCCAGAACTAGGATGGTGGCCACGCGACAATTTGAACCCGGCTCTGTCCGCGTCTAGCTGCGTCTTTCCGCCTCAAGCGCAATGCGGGGTGCCACGAGCTGTTCGGCCAGCTCCTGCGTGGCAGTCGGCTCATTATCATAGCCGCGGCACCGTGCTTATTGATTCACGAGCACTGGCGAAGGTAGGGTGTTAATGGGAGGAGCAACTGGTGAGTTAGTACCGGTTTCCATGACGTAGCACTCGTGGGAGGGGTGGCGGCCCTCGTCGGATCCGATGTCGGAGCTGTAGTCGTAGCCGGTCGTGTCCTCCAAGAGAAGGAAAAGGGATGGCGACGCCTGGTCGATCAAGCCCACGACGTTCTCCTCGTGAGCGTTGTCGACAACGTCGATGTTCACGTCATCTGTTAGGTGGAGGATGCTGCCATCGTCGGCGACGAACTCCAAGCTTCTGAAACAGAAAGCCTGATATGGCATGAAGGCGACGTCGGCCTTGAGCCCATTGTTGTGGGCGATAGCAAACTCGAGGCTGCCAAAACGGAGCTTCTCTCTGACGTGGATGCTTGAGCTCACGAAAGCCATCACAGAGAAAACGAAAATGCGAAGCAGCAAGCTACCTGGCATGCCAACTGGTGGTGTTTTTTCCACTGGCTAGTAATCGAATGCTGCTCGTTTTATGTCTGGATGGATAGCTTAAAAAGACAAGGATTTATACTGGTTCGGACTGAATGTCCTATGTCCAGTTCGTGTGTTCGTCGGTCTTGTATTATTTCGGCGGTTCGTGGCGGGGTTACAAGCGAGGCTTCCTTGTGTGCGGGGATGCGAGAGAGCCTAAGTGTCGAGTGTTGTGTGTGGGCATGAAGTCGTTCGTAGGGATGTTCCGAGAATCCCTTTTTATAGACGAGACACTTCCAGCCACCCGTCGACTCCTCATAAATGTGGTGGGGGTTTACATATTGTGTCAGCGCCTAAGGCAGCATGATAAGTCACAGGAGCTATGAGTACACCTGCTCCCGTTTCGTCTACGGTCTACGTCTACTTTTGGTGCCTGTACACTGCACCGAACGGGACGGGGCGGATGGTGATGATGGATGGCGTCATGCTCGTCTTGTCGCGTGTGGCCTCCCACTCTGTCTTGAAGTCCCTCTACTGTTCCTTCATGTCAGTATTGAAGTATTCTTCCCACCTCTGGCCCGAGCCCTAGCTCGGGTCGCTCCTTCTTCCGGCCTTGATGGCCAGGGTCGAAGGCTGGAGATCGCTTCCCGTCCTTATAGGTCGGATGTCGCTTTTCGACCTCAGGGGTGGGCCGCTATGCCCCGACCCTGGTAGTCAGGGGTAAGTCCTCTAAGTCCCGACATTGAGGCCGGGACTCGCCGCGGAACCATTCTGAGGCCGGATCCTGAGTTGGTATCTTGTGTCGGCGCCTTCCATATGGCCCGATTGGGGCCCGTGGAGCCATGTGGCTCCGTTTGATGGGCTGACCAGTCGTCCCTCAGGTACCAGGGTATGTTACCCCGTCAACAACGCATAAGCTCAGCACAAACCACAATTTTTACTCTAAAAAAGTAAAAGCCAGCTGCAGTGGTACCTCCGACGTAGCCACCTTCTCTCTATTTATATCCACAGCCCTCAGGCTACAATAACCAACTAGTACAACTCTGAATTAGTCCCGTTCAACTAGACAAATTTCTAACATACTTGGACTCTATATATTGGCAAACAGATCAGAATCAAAACCATTCAAAACTCTTTGGGCGCAACCACAAGAGTTATAGGATCAAACAACTCAAAATACAATCCGAACTTTTACTATCCGGTCAGAACTCGCAAAAAACTTGGAGTCAAAAGTTTTTTTAGCAAAACAATCTGATTTCATAACAAAACGGACGTCCGAATCCACCCAATTCAGAATCTAACTCAGATTCACGTCCGAACCTATCTTAAACTAACTCTTTCTCATCTGAACATTTTAGAATCACACCACAAACTTGTGCAAACATACAAACACGTTCAAACACCTCTACCACTGTTGACAGTCATTAAGTTTCATTTTGACCATCAATCTATCTCAATTATGTGAAGAAGTAAATATTTCTAACACACATTACCTTTAGATTTTATATATTTTTCACTTGTACATGGAGAGATACTGGATGCAGGTATTTTAATACAGAAATGAGGAGAATCCAGGGGAGCAATACATAAAAATGTACCTCCAGCCAATCAAAGGCTGACACATGGCAGTCCGTAGATCCAGTGGTTCACTTTCAAAAGTATCCGAGGGAATCCGACAGTAAATCACCCGGAAAGGATCAGAGGGACGACCTACTAGTATTCAGAGAGAACACATGGAAAACGGAGCACGTGGGGGTGCGGCCGAACCTCAACCTGTTCTCCCACCAAACTCGATCTCCTTCTACGTGTTGACTCCCTATGGTGCCCGGAAGTTGGTAATGACTAATTCACTCGCAAATTATGGTGGCAACCGAATCAGAAACTAGTATCAATAGCCCCCCCCACTCCTTATTAGAACACACACCATTTGAGCATCACTCTCTTGTATACACACTTATTCTAGTCCTTAGTGGAGTTTAGGATGTAGAGAGGAGCCTCTCTAGTTTCCAAAGTCCATTTTGACAAAGGTATGGATCATGTATCTTTTCTCTTATTTATGACTTTATGCTATTTAATAATATTAGTTTATTATTACTATTATGTGTGGGTGCCGGCCGCCCCGACACTCCAGGAATCGCATTGGGTGGTGCTGTGTTAGGCGACACCGACTAGCACACACAAAAATGAATCCAAGACATACACAAGTGTGTATTAAACAAGAGATCTGTTTTACGAATAGTAATGTACATTCTAATGTACAGCAGCGGAATATAAAATCAAGTTGCAGCGGAATACAACTGTGATCACTCTCAAGAACCTAGCTAAGCAGCAAAGGAGATATCCTGCCCGAAGATACCACTTTCTAGCAGCAGGAAAAGTATTCGGCGGCGAGCAGGGTTTCTTGTGACCATGCAGCCAAGAATGGTGCTGTCATGCTTAACCCTTCACCGTATACGGCGGATTACCTGCAAAACAACAACTCTGCAAGAGTGAGCACGAAGGCTCAGCAAGACTTATCCGTCTCTCCTAAGGCATACAACTCTACTTGATGGTAACTTAAGACATAAACATGTAAGCTGCATAAAGACTCTCCTACATGTTCATCCTTAATTTTCAGACTTTAGCCATCACAGTAATGACCTTGCGCTGAGCAACATTGGAAATCCACAATCAAACAAGAAACGCTTCATTCCAGTGTTACTTGTCCCAAGGTGGAAAATAACTTTAATTTGCTCTATCACTACTTTTCATACATGGTTTTCATGTAATTCAATTTATCATAACAGCATATAAATCTTGCAAACTGTTGTCACACAACTTTGATTACTACTTCACAACACAGTGAGCAAGCGGTACTCATGTCCGCGGGGGACAGTGATTCGAATCAAACACTGCCCAGCTTACTCGACACATACGCCCGCCTCTGAAGACCAAAATTTGGCGTCCTTCATTACGTCATATGTGGCAACCTTTCGCAGGACACCCGACTGTAGAACCGGTCGCGCCGTCTCGGGCTCATAGGTCTAACCAGACGATGTGATATGCCTCTACAATCCAGTTAACCTGGTACATTGGTTTCCTGGGTCCCATATACCAGTAAGCATCCGGTACACAACTCAATACTTGCTCAGCTAGGCCGCACACGAGAACAGTCCTTAACCGACAAAGGCAGAGCTACTTGATCAAGACCTCATCTTGTCACTGCCTACACTCTCTGCCCAGTCTCATCTTTGAAACATAAACTTTAGTTTGCTTCTTAAACCATAACCCATGTGACCCCAAACTATAGCTCGCGAGTAGATTCCAACTACTCAACTTCTACCGGATGTCATAACCTATTTAGCATGGCAACATTCTACAGCGGGGACACTTCTTCTACCCTTGACTCCAGGGTTTATTTTGGTCATGCAGTTTGAGTATAAATCATTCCTGACCTAGTGCACAAACAAACTCTAAACCATAGTTGTGAACAAAGTAAAAACTTTATAAAACAACTTAAATGCAAACCGGAGCTTGCCTTTGTTTTGCAGGTGACTAAAGTCAAAAGTAATATGCAGTTAGTTGCTGGTGACTTGAATTAAACCCGTGTTCTCCTTGCTCCTTGATCACAACTCTATTTGCTTCCCAATGCTCCACGTAAATCCCTACATGTTATGAACATGCATATGTATTCAAAGTAAATATTTTTGCATCAAGGCCTAATGACAAGTTAAACCTAGGATTCTGTTTCTAGGCTGTAATGGAGATGATCCTAGTGGATGAAGCTAGATTTAGTAAAAGGGATCAAGTGCTAAATGGGTTTTTCCTAATTGTTGCACTTTCTCCTAGGATTGCTGTATCAAAAAGTACTGATCCAGAGCTCAAATTAATCTGAGATTTTTCCTGTAAGTTCCCTGTTAAAAGAAGACATTCTGGACCAAAATTCAGAATTTTCCTATGAGTAGTTCATCCAGAACAATTCCCTAAGCACCTAGGCAAAAGGGAATTAATTCTGAACAAATTTCCACTTTCATGCAAATTCATGTGAATCAAAATTTGAAAGATAGCTCAGGGAGCATGCATGAATGTTTCTAGGAATTTTGGATCTAGGAATTGCCCAGCACTGATTTTTCAAGTATGAATTAACTCTGAAAAAGTTTCTGGACTTTTTGAACACAGTAACTTGTAATATGAATTTTTATACTAAAAGCACTTCCAATGAGCTGAAAATTTTTCAGGAGTTCAATAATATACTAAGGAATATTCTGGCAAAATTTGGGGATTTTTGGATGAGCCAAACTCCCTCAAAAATCCTTTTACTGAAAATCTTCAAAGGATTTTTTAGAATTTATTATTTATTTCATACAAATTGCACATTTGGATATATCTTTCGAAGCTGAATCTAACCCAATTTGAATCACCCAATTTGGATTTTCCTAGCAAAAGTTATGAGGTTCTAAAGTTTGAATTAAATCTGTGAATTCAAATAAACTGGGAAAAGTTTAAACTCGGTCATCCGGGTCCGGGTGACGTGGCGCCACCAGACCTACTGACACACAGGGCCACAGAGATCCCCTCATGCAGCCACAGTTGGATCCGGTGCCCCAGAAGATCAAACTTCCCCGTAACAGCGACTGACATGTGGGCCAGCCCCGTCATCTCCTACCTCCCGCCTCCCGCGCCGGCCCGCTGCCGAGCTCGCCGGAGAGCTCGCCGGGAGGGGGTTCCAGTGCTCCGAATTCGCAAATTTTTTCCGCCACTACATATTTTCATGCGGAGAACACGTTGCCGGCCTTCACTCAGACCGAGGATGGCCGGAAACCTACGCGCGACGAGCGGCGGCCTCGGTGATACTCCGGCGACATCGCTAGGGCGCTGTGATGCACCAAAAGCTGCGCCGTTTGCTCCTACAGCACCACTGCAGCGAGGAGAACATGGAACTACGGGATGATCTCGCTGAAACTCTCCGGGAGTATGACCTCACTGTCGAGCTAGGTCAAAATCCGGTGAATTTTGAAGAACACGACGAACAGTGGCTCTGCTCGACGGTTCTCGGTGGTTTTTGATCTCCTAAGCTCGCACGGATGTCTAGTAGTAGGTTGCCCGGTTATGTGTTGAGTGGTGCAACGTGTGAGAAGAATTTTCCGAGTTTCTCCCTGCGGTTCATATTGCATGTCAGCGGCAAAGTGTGAAATTCCGGCGCGACGAGCTACTGCATGATTCCGTGGTTTGCATGGAAGGAAGAGGGTTCATCGGCGAACCTTTAGGCGTTTAAAACTCGCCGAGAGATGGACTGTGGCTGCCGGGCGACGAGTTTTTGTCACGGCGGCCTTCACACGGTGCCGTGGAGGAAATCGAGTTCGGGCCGGGGTTCCCGTGGAGCTAGCGCCTCGTTCTTTCTTCGGGCACGTCGAGGGAGGTACGACGACGCTGGAACTGAGCTCAGTTTGGCGTGCAACGATGTGGAACAGCTCGGTTGGTTAGACATCCACGTGTATCATGATGTGTTAAAAAGTTTTAGTAAGTCCCATTTTCTTGAATTTGAACCCAACTTTATTCACAACTCAAGTTTTTCATTTACATGTTTTGGGACTTTTACATTCCTCCCCCCTTAAAAAGAATCTCATCCCGAGATTCACAATTAAGAACAATGTGGGGAGGACGACTATCAGACATATAAGCCTCTAATAGCTCCAGATGATTGAGTTGTAAATACTCCTCGCTTTCCCATATAGCTTCGTCGGACGTGTGATTTTCCCATAGCACCTTGAAAAATCGCAGCGTCCGGTTTCTTGTCTCGTGAGTCTTTTCATCAATTATCCGGGTTGGATGCTCAACATGAGTAAGGTCCGGATTCAAATCTGCTATGCCTTCCATGAGAATTCCCGTTGGAACTTTCACACACTTCCGCAACTGAGATATGTGGAAGACGTTATGCACTCTGGCTAAGGCTACCGGTAACTCCAAACGGTATGCCACGGATCCACATCTTTTGATGATGGCAAAGGGACTGACAAAATGCGGAGCTAATTTTCCTTTCACTCCGAATCTGTGAATTCCTTTCATAGGAGATACTCGGAGATATACGTGGTCTCCAACTTGAAAGTTCAGAGGACGACGTCTCTTATCCACATAGATCTTTTTTCTAGACTGAGCGGCTTTAAGATTTGCTTGAATAAGCCTTACCCGCTCTTCCGCTTCATTTATGAGATCAATCCCGTAAATAACCCTCTCGCCAGATTCACACCGGTTCAAGGGTGTGCGGCACTTCCGGCCGTAGGGAGCTTCATAAGGTGCCATCTTGATGCTCGCTTGATAACCATTGTTATAAGTGAATTCTGCCAACGGTAGATGATCGTCCCATCCTTTACCGTGGTGTATGGCACATGCTCGAAGCATAGATTCGAGAACTGGTTCACCCTCTCCGTTTTCCCATCGGTCTGAGGATGATATGCAGAGATTCTAATCAATTTGGCTCCCAGCAAGGCACGTAGCTGCTCCCAGAAACGAGCAACGAACAACGCGCCTCGATCGGAGATGATCGTACGGGGAACTCCATGTAAACACAATATTCTTGCAATATACAGCTCTGCATACTTCTTGGCATGGAATCCCGTGTGTACCGGGATGAAATGCGATGATTTGGTTAACCGATCAATGATCACCCAAATCGAGTCATGCTTATTAGCCGTGAGAGGAAATCCGAAAATGAAGTCCATACTAATATCCTCCCACTTCCGTGCCGGAATGCTTAGCGGTTGTAGTGTTCCCGCTTTCTTCATGTGGTCAGCTTTAACTCGCCAACACGTATCACATTCTGATACGTATTATGCAATCTCCCGTTTCATCCGGGTCCACCAAAATTTAGTTTTCAATTCTTGATATATCTTGTTGCTGCCCGGATGAATAGAAAATTTGGACAAGTGAGCCTCACCCAAAAATTTCTTCCACAGTCTCATATCACGGGGTACAACTATCCGGCCCTTGAACCATAAGGTACCTTCATCATCTAACCGGAAACATTTTACTTCCCCGTTCTTCAACCTTCTCCTAATATGAGACATGCCCTTGTCTTGCTTTCGAGCTTTCATAACCTCCTCTTTTAATGTGGCTATGAGAGCTAGATTTTGTAGAGCTCCATATGGAACCAAGTAGAGACTTGGTTCTTCCTCTTTTATCGGCGTAATGGCCAGATTGTGAATATGAGATTTCCGGCTGAGTGCATCGGCAACCACATTTGCCTTGCCTGGATGATAATGAATTTCAATCTCATAGTCTTTGACCAGTTGTAACCATCGCCGTTGTCGCATATTCAATTCTTTTTGAGTGAATATGTACTTCAAGGTTTTGTGGTCGATGTAGAGATGAACTAGATTTCCCAATAAGTAGTGTCTCCACATCTTCAAAGCTACTACCACGGCAGCAAGCTCGAGATCATGAGTTGGATAATGTTGTTCATGATTCTGTAATTGCCGTGACCCATATGCGACCACGCATCCTCCTTGCATGAGTACGCAACCAAGTCCGATGTCGGACGCATCACAATAAACATCAAAGGGTTGGTTGTATCCGGTTGAGTTAAAACCAGGGCTGTTGTGAGGTGTTTCACCAACGCTTGAAAAGCTTCCTCACATGGCTTGCTCCAATCATATTTGATGCCCTTGTTCAGTAGCTCCGTCATAGGTTTAGATATTTTTGAGAAGCTCGGGGTAAACCTCCGATAATATCCCGCCAAACCGAAGAAGCTATGAACTTCATGGACTGATGTTGGAGACTTCCATTTCAGCACTTGTTCAATCTTGCTTGGATCAACAGCGATGCCTTCTGCTGAAATAATATGTCCAAGAAATGGCACTTGGTTGATCCAGAATTCACATTTACAAAACTTTGCATAGAGCTTGTGATCTCTCAATCGTTGGAGCATAATATGCAAATGTTTAGCGTGTTCCTCCTCTGATTTGGAATAGACCAAGATATCATCGATGAATACCATGATGAACCGATCTAATTCCAATCTTTACTTAAGTTAACTATAGATTCTTGACTTGAGTTCAATGCCAAAGTTTTAGTAAACTTGAGTATCTTTCCAGTGCATATTTGTGGTCCCTCACAGCTGTTCTGGTTCAACAGATATGAAGTTTTTAAATCAACAGAAATCCTGTAAAATTTCTGCAGCACCTCCTTTAAAAGTGTCTGATTTGAACCCACAGTAAACTTTATTTCCAGAAAGAATATGGAAAAACACTTAACATGAAAGTTGTAGGATATTTCCCATATTTTCCAATGGTATATGGCATGACCCTAGGAAATTTTTCTGTCAAATCTTATGGCCGGATTACAGAAAAGTACAGAGAGCATTTTTGCCCTGTCCTAGTTCTGA
Source organism: Neostapfia colusana (assembly GCA_030760725.1). Classification (NCBI taxonomy): domain Eukaryota; kingdom Viridiplantae; phylum Streptophyta; class Magnoliopsida; order Poales; family Poaceae; genus Neostapfia; species Neostapfia colusana. Next base: position 31,074,713 of record JASWHV010000004.1, on the reverse strand, counting down.
CCAATTTTGTAAATCTACAAATTTCACTAAGTTGCAATCTGATTATGCCTTGGGTTTGTAAATAACATATGTAGAGGACTGCCTAGTCTTTCCATCCATGTCAAGAACACTCCATTTGGTTACTCGGAACTAAAGTTATTCCCTGGCAAATTCCAGCGACACTGCTGCCCAAAAACAGAGGATGCTCTGTTTTAGTAGCTCGGTTTGGGGTTAATGCTTCTTCACTTCGACATGGGCAATGAGTGCTAAAATTTGATGTTTGTTGCAACCTAAGTTCAAATTTTTTTTATTTCAACTCAATGTTGGGTCTTTTATTCAGCCCTACATCCTTACCTTATCATATATGCACATTTTCATCACATGTCGGAACTACGTTTCCTCACCAAAGAAAAACCTATACCGGTATAACCGGCAGTCGTTTAAGCAGTGGCACTACTGGATCATTCACAAATTTGTGCTACACGAGATATGTAAACATGGTTAGTACCTGCAGAAGAACACCCAATAGTGATGCAGACACGGTTTTGTCATTTCAGGCAGGTCCATATCATAGTAAAAACATACAACCCGTATCATTGCCATATGGGCCGTTCTTGAGTCAAGCCACGTCTCAAGGTACATGGTCACGTTTTCACACCAAATGACGGGGAACCCGAGTAGAGCGCAAACGGGTCGTCACGGTTGGGAACTTTATCAACCCAACGGATACCACCTACTGCCCCTGCAGGGTACGCCGATGGCAAGCGCTGCGTATGTGCTCCTAGGCTATTTCCAGATGAACACACTATCACGTTACCGACCAGATGATGGGGTTTCCACTTTCTTACCTAATGCATGCCAGAGACCAGCATTTCATATGAACTCAGGAACATGAAGAGTTCAAGAGCTTCATATGGACGTCTCACACCAAGCTGTGAGACCTATACACTGAATCACTTTCCTCATCAGGGGAGCTAACCGAAATTTATCCGCTTTCGGTGACGTTCCTTACCAGTCTTACCTCCACTTAGGTGTGTCGTTACGGAATTGAAATACTGAAATAGGAACACATAAGTTAGCATTACCACCTTACTTAGCTATGCTAATAGTACTCCTTATGTGGGCATTTAACCGATTCCTCACTCGTAAATCCTAGTTTTCGAGAACTTGTTCATTCTCAGGCGTGCTAATCCCAATGCGGCTCTGATACCACGGCTGTGGGGGCTGGCCGCCCCAACACTCCAGGAATCGTATTGGGTGGTGCCGTGTTAGGCGACACCGACTAGCACACACAGAAATGAATCCAAGACATACACAAGTGTGTATTAAACAAGTGATCTGTTTTACAAATAGTAATGTATATTCTAATGTACAGCAGCGGAATATAAAATCAAGTTGCAGCGGAATACAACTGTTATCACTCTCACGAACCTAGCTAAGCAGCAAAGGAGATATCCTGCCCGAGGATACCACTTTCTAGCAGCAGGAAATGTATTCGGCGGCGAGCAGGGTTTCTTGTGACCATGCAGCAAAAAATGGTGTTGTCATGCTTAATCCTTCACCGTATACGGCGGATTACCTGCAAAACAACAACTTTGCAAGAGTGAGCACGAAGGCTCAGCAAGACTTAACCGTCTCTCCTAAAGCATGCAACTCTACATGACGGTAACTTAAGACATAAACATGTAAGTTGCATAAAGACTCGCCTACATTTTCATCCTTAATTTTCAGATTTTAGCCATCATAGTAATGACCTTGTGTCGAGCAACATTGGAAATCTACAATCAAACAAGAAATGCTTCATTCAAATGTTACTTGTCCCAAGGTGGGAAATAACTTTAATTTGCTCTGTCACTACTTCATACATGGTTTTCATGCAATTCAAATTATCATAACAGTATATAAATCTTGCAAATTGTTGTCACACAACTTTGATTACTACGTCACAACACAGTGAGCAAGCGGTACTCATATCCGCGAGGGACGGTGATTCGAATCAAGCACTGCCCGGCTTACTCGACACATACGCCCGCCTCTGAAAACCCAAATCTGGCGTCCTTCTTTACGTCGTATGTGGCAACCTTTCGCAGGACACACGACTGTAGAACCGGTCACGCCGTCTCGAGCTCATAGGTCTAACGAGACAATGTGGTATGTCTCTACAATCCAGTTAACCTGGGACATCCATTTCCTGGGTTCTATATACCAGTAACCATCCGGTACACAACTCGATACTTGCTCAGTGGGGCCGCACATGAGAACGGTCCTTAACCGACATAGGCAGAGCTACTCAACCAAGACCTCGTCTTGTCGCTGCCTACACTCTCTGCCCAGTATCATCTTTGGAAACATAAACTTCAGTTTGCTTCTTACACCATAACCCGTGTGATCCCAAACTATAGCTCGCGAGTAGATTCCATCTACTCGACTTCTACCGGATGTCATAACCCATTTAGCATGGCAACATTCTACAGCTGGGACACTTCTTCTACCCTTGACTCCAGGGTTTATTTTGGTCATGCAGTTGGAGTATAAATCATTCCTGACCTAGTGCACAAATAAACTCTAAACCATAGTAGTGAACAAAGTAAAAACTTTATAAAACAACTTAAATGCAAACCGGAGCTTGCTTTGTTTTGCAGGTAACTAAAGTCAAAAGTAATATGCAGTTAGTTGCTGGTGACTTGAAGCTTAAAACGTGTTCTTCTTGCTCCTTGATCACAAATCTATTTGCTTCCCAATGCTCTACGTAAATCCCTACACGTTATGAACATGCATATGTATTCAAAGTAAATATTTTTGCATCAATGCCTAATGACAAGTTAAACTTAGGATTCTGTTTCTAGGCTGGAATGGAGATGATGCTAGTGGATGAAGCTAGATTTAGTAAAAGGGATCAAGTGCTAAATGGGTTTTTCCTAATTGTTGCACTTTCTCTTAGGAATGTTGTATCAAAAAGTGACACCACCAGAGCTACTGACGCATGGGGCCACATAGATCCCCTCCCGCAGCCACAGTTGGATCCGGTGCCCCAGAAGATCAAACTTCCCCGAAACAGCAACTGACGTGTGGGGCAGCCCCATCATCTCCTACCTCCTGCCTCCTGCACCGTCCCGCCGCCGAGCTCGACGGAGAGCTCGCCGGGAGGGCGTTCCGGTGCTCCGAACTCGCAAATTTTTGCTGCCACTATATATTTTTTTGCGGGGAACACGTTGCCGGCCTTCACTCAGACCGAGGATGGCCGGAAACCTACTCACGACGAGCGGCGGCCTCGGTGATACTCCGGCGATGTCGTTAGGGCGCTGTGATGCACCAAAAGCTGCGCCGTTTGCTCCTACACCACCACTGCACCGAGAAGACACGGAACTACAGGCTGATCTCGCTGAAACTCTCCGGGAGTACGACCTCACAGTCGAGCTAGGTTAAAATCCGGCGAACATTGAAAAACACGATGAACAGTGCTCTGCTCGACGGTTCTCAGTGGTATTTGATCCCCTGAGCTCGCACGGACGTCTAGTAGTAGGTTGCTCGGTTATGTGTTGAGTGGTGCAACGTGTGAGAAGAATTTTCCGAGTTTCTCCCCGCGGTTCATATTGCATGTCGGCGGCAAAGTGTGAAATTCCGGCGCGACGAGCTACTGCATGATTCCTTGGTTTGCATGGAAGGAAGAGGGTTCATCGGCGAACCTTTAGGCGTTTAAAACTCGTTGGGAGATGGACTGTAGCCGCCGGGCAACGAGTTCTTGTCGCCGCCGCTTTCACACGGCGTCGTGGAGGAAATCGAGCTCGGGCCTGGGTTCCCGTGGAGCTAGCGCCTCGCTCTTGCTTCGGGCACGTCGAGGGAGGTACGGCAACGCTGGAACCGAGCTCAGTTTGGCATGCAACGACGTTGAACAGCCGGGCGTCGGTGGACCGACCGTTTCCTTCACATGCGGCCGAGTTCTTCGTCGAGGGCACGTGATAACGGGCGAGCAGCTGTGGTGAGGCGGTATGCGAGGTGACGTGCTCGCGGTTTGATTCGATAAGGGCAAAGAAAACGAGCTTCAAGCTGTTCGGGAAGTTGTGATATCCTGACTCCCGGCATAATAGGATTGATAGAGTACTCATACCACCAAGGTATACCTTCTTTTCCGGAAGCCCACCTGCAAAGGACTCCGGGGTTAAGCGTGCTTGGCCCGGAGGAATTTGGGGATGGGTGACCGACCGGGAAGTTTTCCCGGGTGCGCACGAGTGAGGACAAAGTGCGCAGAAAAGACGAGTGGTGGTATGTGGGGCCAGTCTATGATCCTAGAGAGCCATCACAAATGGTATCAGAGCCGGCCCTCGCAGTTTCACGGGTGCGTACGGATCAGTGAGAAGGATACGGTAGCGTACGGGTCAGGGACGTGGGTACGTACGCATGACGTGTGGGTCCTCTGTGCGGGACACGGTATGGTACGTATGCTGCGAACCGGACGTACGGTATGCGTATGCCAGTACTGAACGTACGAACGTGGCTAAGAGGGGATATTCCTGTCTTGGCATTGACCGACGAGGACGTCGGTCTTCTAAGGGGGGTGGATTGTGTGATATTCTGACTCCCGGCATAATAGAATTGATAGAGTACTCATACCACCAAGGTATACCTTCTTTTCCGGAAGCCCACCTGCAAAGGACTCCGGGGTTAAGCGTGCTTGGCCCGGAGGAATTTGGGGATGGGTGACCGACCGGGAAGTTTTCCCGGGTGCGCACGAGTGAGGACAAAGTGCGCAGAAAAGACGAGTGGTGGTATGTGGGGCCAGTCTATGATCCTAGAGAGCTGTTACAGAAGTGGCGGCAATGCTACCTCGGTGGCACTCGCTCTGTTCGGCGGCTTCGGTCTGTTCTTGGCACTGAACAGAGACTTCAGGTGCAAGTCACTTCCTTCCAATGACATGTGGATCCCATTGCTTTTATCCCCCAAAATATCTCCAATTTGGCACATTGCAAACTTCAGTCATGAGGAGTTCAAAATTGACCTCCATTTGGGAAATGGACAAGGTTTACTTCAATTTCGAATTTGCATTCAAATTTCAAGGAAATTCAAAGCCTCTTTGACATACAACTCAGAGTACCTCCAAATTTGCTCAAAGTTTGCCACCCCACTAATTTGAACCTGAAGAATTCAAATATGGATTCAAACATTTAATTTGGTGGCTGAAAAGGGGAGGTTTACAACCACAGTTTGCATCCTTCTTTTGAAATGGCCGCCTTTGCATTTAAATAAACATTTGAATTCAAAAGTGGACTTTGAAATATGTCCTTGCACATGTAAACTTTACACATGGGATTTAATCCAACCTTGGTTTAATTCCTCTCAATTGAGTATTACAGCTTGGTTGGTTAGACATCCACGTGTATCATCATGTGTTAAAAAGTTTTAGTAAGTCCCATTTTCTTGAATTTGAACCCAACTTTATTCACAACTCAAGTTTTTCATTTACAAGTTTTGGGACTTTTACAATATGCTTGGATGAATCATCTATTGTTTGATTGTGGATTCCATACATGTGGTAGGACTACTTGTTATTATGATACAGTAGTAATGCTATTATTATATTATCATAAACACCATATGTCTCCATTATAGTCTAATTATGTAAGGTGTGAATATATAAGTATGAATAATTTAGTGCTTAGTTCCATCATTGATTTTATGATGTTTAGGTTAGTAATTGCCTTAAAATGATATTTGTACCATGGCTTCTAATGTATCTAATGTTGGAATTTCTTAACGACTACAGTTCATCCTAGTAATGGATGCTAGCAATGCTTGTGACAACTAGGATAACTTAGGGCCAAAGCAAGATGACTTCCACAAGCGCACGAAAAATACCGCTGTAGCATTTCACCCAAGAGTACTGTCTAGGGTATCATACTTCCCAAAGGAAGGTGAAGTGCAGGAAAATTATGGATAGAGTAGGGGTAGTGTGACACACACTTAAGCAATCTACTCTAAAGGTAAGATAGTCCTAGTGAGACTCAAGCTATATAAGGAAAGGGGTTGTTCCTAATGTGCTTCTAATATAGATATGCATATTGTAATAGTGTACCTATTGGTATGCAGGTAGTGAATACTAGGGCTTAGTGGTCTAACATATCGGACATGGGCTTACTCAAATCCAAATTTTCAAATAAAACTTTTGGTTGTACAAAATTCTCATCATGCATATAAAAATTAAAACATGTTGTGGAAAATTCAATTTAAATGGGAAACAATCAAATTGCGATGGAAAATCAAATATTAGATAACTACCAGATTAACCTTTTGGCCAGGTATCACCCAATTTTTTAATGTTCGAACAGAGGGACTTTCCTCAAAGCTTGGCATCCAGTTCTGTAGAAGAAGACTCGGATGGCTTCACTTGCTTCTTCCACCATTCCTTCCTTGGCAGTTATGTGGACATGGGCCGTTCTGCAACCCCTGGCCTCCCCGTCGGCTTGAATTTTCTTATTGTGTGTAGCGACGGTGTGTCCTCATAAAGTAATTTTCTCAAGTAATGAGGTTGTCCACTGGCAGTGGTGTCACTACAACTTCCTTGATGTGTTTGACATTCAGGCCATACTTGATTTTGATCATGGAGCATTGCTCCCTCCTTGACCAAAAGTCAAACTTTTCTTCCTTGCCATTGATATTGAAGCGGATTTATTTGGCTCCCACATCGATGCGAGCATCCACGATGCTAAGAAATGGTCGCCCGAGAATGAGCGGCGTATCCTTCTCGACCTCCATGTCAAGCACTACGAAATCCACGGGGATGAAGCAGTTCCGGATTCTCACCAGGACATCTTTGGCAATCCCTGCGAGATAGTGGACCGAAGAGTTGGCCACATAGAGCTGCATTGGTGTTGGTGATAATGTCGTGAATTTGAGCTTGTCAACCACCTTTGGCATGACACTCAAACTTGCTCCAAAGTCACAAATGGCCTTGTCAAAGTGTTGAGTCCTAATTGAACATGATATGGTGGGACACCCTGGATCTTTCTTCTTTTCTGGAAAGCTGTTGAGTATGGCAACACTACAGTCCTCCGTCATCTTGACAATCTCTAAGGTAGGCAATGTCGCATGTTGTTCAATATGTCCTCGAGCTAAAATGCATAAGTGGGTACTTGCATCGCATCGAACAACGGCACATTGATGTGGATCTTCTATATTACTTCAATGAAGCAGTTGAATTGCTCATCCACTGTTGGCTTTCTGCTACGGTGAGGGAATGATATGAAGGTTGTGCCTTCAAATTGCTTTGCCATTCTCTTACTTAACTTTTCACCTTTGCCAGAAGGACCTCCTCCTTATCTTGTCTAGCTTCTTCCTTCTCTTGCTGAGGGTATGGTGGGTCACGAGTGGCCTTTTCTTCTCTCGTGGTCACCGCATTGACATTTTCTAAAGAAGCTTCGTGTTGTCCCAAAATCTTCCCAATCTCCAATGGTGGAACTACAGCTGCCAGTTGAGCTAGTTGAGTTTCCAACATCTTGTTGAAGCTCATCTGGTTCTTGAAGGCTGAGGATAATTTTTCTAACTTGGTGTTAATACTTTCTAAGGTCTTGTCATTAGCTGACAACTTCTTTGACACAGCTTCATTGAATTTCAGTTGGCTAATGGCAATTTCATTTAAGTTTGGCTCATTTCCTTTGTTTCCGTTGTTGTAGCCCCTTGAAAGAAAGGGCGTGTCTGGCTCCACCCTTGACCTCCTGGATGGTACCACCATTGTAGTTTCCATTGTTTCCCATGTTTATGGCATCCTCATGGGTTTCTAGGCAATCAATCCACATATGACCCGTGTTACCACAGACTTCACATGTCATGTGAGCATACAAAGCCTGGACGATGCCATACACTCCATTGGCTTGGCAATCCAATATCTTCATGAGGTGGTCTAGTTTGGCAGCGATCATGTATACCTATTGTGAGGATCCGACAGCCCCGATATTCTAGGATCTTGTTGAGGGGTGCTGCTATAGACAACACCAGATAACACACAGAAAAGACAATAAGCGGAAGCTAAATTTTATTACAGAAACTTGTTTATCAACATAGTTACATTAAAATATCATTAAAGTCTACATTCACGGGCGTAGACTAAGCAAAAGGTCTCACGTTCAGCCCGTGAACATGATCCCACTAGCTACACACACACCACACTAACACAGCGGCGTGCACGGCTCCCACTCGACAGTGATTCCCTCTGGGGGATCCTTCTCCTCCTCGGGAGCCTCCTCCTCATAAGAACATGCAAATGCTTCAACAAACAAGCAGTGAGAATGATGGCTCAGCAAGACTGACCCGTCTCACCTAAACATGTAACTCTACATGCTGGATTTGTATTGTACAATAAGAAAGTATGTTGCATAAGACCCGCCTAATTAGTTGACTCTTACTTTCAAGTTTTAGCCTCAAGTTAGTGGAGAACCTTGTGCATAAGAAGTCCGCAATCAAACAAGAAACACATTCCTCTTATGTGCTTTGCCTAAGGTTGAAAAAAACTATGATTTGCTTTAAACTAAAGCATTCCATTAACAATCATCATAAATCTTTCAACTAGCAACTCTTATCATTACAACTGGCCTGTTCTTTCTACGTCACGGTATAGTGAACAAGTGGTACTCATTGACCTTGAGGGACGGCGATTATAATCGATTTACACCTGAAGGGTTACCCAAATAACCCGTCACGTATGCCCGTACTCGATGTTGCCTACATCACCCATCACGGACATCGTACACAACAACCTTTCATCCGTTAGCCAAGTGTTGAACCGGTCCTATCGTCCTGAGCAGGAGGTCTCTACGTGGAGCATCCTCGGTGCCCGCTAGCCGATTTACACCTTGCTGCTCTTAACCTACCCTCTGGATGACAAGCAGTGCCTCAACATATTGCTACCTGAATTACATCGGTTTCCTTGTTCCCATATAGCCGGTAGGTCTTCAGTACAGTTCTAGATTGTTCAACAGGCCCACACACGGCTCGTTCCTCAATCGATATAAGCAGAGCTATGGCACCCAGGCCCCAAAGTCCTTCTGCCCTTACTCTCAACTCAGTCTCATTTTCTTGTCATGTGATTCATTGTCTATCTTTCTAACCGAGTGGTGTGCCTCTAGGCTATTCTCGTGAGTAGTTCCAACTACTCGACTTGTACCGATTCCTATACCATTTGAGCACTGCAGTGGCTACTCGAGGTTTAAATCCTAAACCCAAAATCTCTAGTTCTCTTGACTATGCAAGTGGGTTTCAATTCAAGACTCTAATGCACATCATAAGACTTGCATAAAGTAAGTGATCAAAACAATAAACTTTAAAAGTAGGTTAATGCAAACTGGAGATTGCTTTGCTGCTGGTCGTCAAGTGAACTCTCTTCTAGAGGAATACAATCAAGTATCTTCGGTTCCTCATTGACCTTAGCGACTACACGGACATGAAAATACGATGCGTGTTAATTTATATGCATTTGAGTTGATTTGAGATTATAAAGACTATAAGTCTAACTAGACAAAACTTCTAGCTCTGAAATTTTTACTGTGTTTTGGTGACAACCTAAACAAGGACTTGCCCAAATTTCATTTGAAGCAAAGCTCATTTGAACCCTGCACAAATCAATGTGTATTTGGCTATACTTAGAGCTCTTATGGTTTTCTAGGGATTTTCTGCGAGGACCCGACGGTCTCGACTAGCCCAGATCACGCTGAGGGGTGCTGCGTTGCACAGCACCGGATAACACACATAAATGGGTACAAAGCGGAAGCAAAATTTTTATTACAATAAACTGTTTTGAACATGTTTACAACAAAATATGTCAAGTCTACCCTCACGGGCATAGACTAAGCAAAAGAGTTCACGTTCAGCCCGTGAACGTGTTTCCACTAGCATGCACACACACTAACACGGCGGCGTAAACGACTCCAACTCGACGGGGTTGCCCTCTTGGGGGTCCGTCTCCTCCTCGGGAGCCTCCTCCTCATAGCATCCTGCAAACGCTTCAAACAGAAGCAGTGAGCACGATAGCTCAGCAAGACTCACCCGTCTTTCCTATACATGAAACTCTACATGCTGGGTTTACATTGTGTAATGGAATGAAAGTTGCAAAGGACACGCCTAAATAGTTGTACCTTACTTTCAACTTTTAAGCACAAGTTGTGGAAGAACCTCGTGCTAAGGCACATAAGAGAGCCGCAATCAAACAAGAAACACATTTCTCTCATGTCCTTTGCCCAAGATTGAAAAGAACTTTAATTAGTTCTAAACTACAACAGATCATTAGCAACCAAAGTACATCTTTCAATCAGCAACTTTTTATCATGACTCTAGCATGTTCTTTCTACGTCACGGTACAGTGAAAAAGTGGTACTCACTAACCGTGAGGGACGGCGATTATAACCGATTTACACATGTAGGGTTACCCGAATAACCCGTCACGTACGCCCGTACTCGATGTTGCCTACAACAACCATCACAGACGTCGTACACAGCCACCTTTCATCCATCAGCCAAGTGTTAAACCGGTCCTATCATCCTGAGCAAGAGGTCTCTGTGCACGCATCCGTAGTGGCACCAGGCGATTTACACCTCATGCTCCCATCCTACCCTCTGGACGACAAGCTATGCCTCAACAAGTAGCTACCCGAATTACATCAGTTTCCCGGTTCCCATATATCCGGTAATTCTTTGGTACTGTTCTAGCTTATCCAACAGGCGCGCACATGGCTCGGTCCTCAATCAACACAAGCGTAGCTATGGCATCCAGGCCCCAAAGTCCTGCTGCCTGATGAAGACATCTCTCCTTTGCATACAATACAATGACCGATCACTAGATCGCGTGCGCGACGGTTGGATCTCCAGGTACGTTCTAACCTTGTCAATTGTTTTTCAGAACTTACGCTTGTTTCCATGCATGTTTTATTGATTAGGAACTATGGAGAGGACCAGCAAGTGAGAAGTCCATGGAGTCAAGGAGGAGGAGATAGGACGTCCACACCAAGGAGGAGTCCAAGCCCAACTCGACTTCGACTCCACCTCAGATTCCATAAGCTGCCTTCAATAAAATTGATGCCCCGGGCACATACGGAGTCGGATTTGGACGTTCTATATGGTTGGAACCCGAATTACATAAATCTTCCAATGGAACCGGTCCCATCTCAAAATTCCTTCTTAGTTGACGGGAATCGGTGAAAGGAGTGGACGTCCAGAATCTGTCAGGGTGCTGCGTCACCGTTCCTTTGGGCCGCTGGCCCATGTATCGTGTGGAAGCCCATTAGGGTTGCGTCCAGGGGTCTTGCACGCCCCTAATCCCATTTTATTCAGCAGCCTCTGCCACATTAGGGTCGGGTTTTGCTTAGTTTCAATCTGTCATTAAACAGTGTCACCGTTCATCGGTTTGTGAGACCCCACTTCGTGATCAATTCAGTTTTGATTGCAATTTCTCTGTTCTTGCTTGTGTTCTTGATTGCGCTTGCAGGGATAAGCCTTCGGGCGAGGTCATTCGTGTGACACGGGTGATAACCAACAGAGCAGTGTGTAGTGATTGTGGGGTTCCGTTCGTTCGGAGCCTTGGATCATCAACGTCGAGATCTCCACCCAATCAAGTTTACCATACCTCTAAGAAGATCGGGACTCATTCTACTATCAACTGGTATCAGATATCAGGTTGACCATGAGGTATACTTGTGTGCCTTTAGATTCATTTTGTTTCAGTCCTATAGTCCACAAAAAAACCACATATTTTTTTTTTACTTTCCCTGACCTATAGCCCTTGCTCAGCCTTTTGCACAATTTAGTTTCGAAATCCGTAGTTCTGAGTTCGTCTCCTAGGTCGAGTTTGGTTGCTGGTTTATATTTGTTTGGTTCAGTTTTGTTTCTTCTATCAGCTGCCATCTACAAAAAATTCCATCCACCGATTCGATTCGTATCCCTTTCAGTTTGCACCACCACCAAGACCTAATTCGGGGTATCCTCCTTAAAACGGGCATAACTTTTCGCTCAGAACTCCGATTGAGGTGCATTTTTTTTCTGGAAAGCTATAAAAAAAATCCACACACAATTTACCAGCTATGCCAGTCACGGCGATTACAAAAAAATTAAAAAAATCAGGAAGGCCCTCGTTTTGAACTCCGAAGTTCCAGCACCCATTATTTCAAACGCTCCTGAATTTGTACCGATCACATATTTCATCGGTTTGAGGTAATACTTGGTGTTGTTTCTATTCTTGTGCCCCTGGTTGATAAAAAATATAAAAAATAAAGAAACAAGAATTTGATTTCTACTAGTGCTAAAAGACAAAAACGGGAGGCTCAATGGATTTCTACTTGTGCTGTTTTGTGTGTGAATGCTGAACACTTGCTGATATTGTCCTTGTTGTTCATCATCATTCATCCTTGTTTTCATCATCATTCATCCTTGTTTTTACAACTTGCCGATATTGTTCGTTGCTTGTTGCCACAACTGTTCTAATACAATTTTAGGCCAGCAACTAGGTCAAATTCTTTGGACACTTATTCAGCATTGCTATCCGTTACTAACGTGTGTGCCACATACATATACTGCATTTGAGCCTTCCCAAGCTTAACCTTCTCTCGAGCAGAACAGGTAACCTCTGCAATCACACCCAATCTCTGCTTGCTTTCACACCGGTCACCGTTGGCCACCTGCAGTGCTGGTAAGAAATTTGTAAGAGCTGAGTAAGACGCATCTTACTGCTTCATTTCCACTCTCACTTCCACTTCAGAAAGCGTAGTAATAGGGTCCTTCACCATCCTTTTGTCTTTGTTTTCTGTTTGGTACTAACAATGACAGGAAATAAGTCTATGGATAAGACATCTGGTTCTACACCTCTGGATGATAATGATTGCGTGTCCCCTCTGGAACTAAGGGACATGATGCGGGCGATGACTGAAGCATTCAACAACTACCAGACCACTACAACAACCACCTTTCAGAGGCTTCATACAAGTTTGCTGGTCTGACCACATGGTTGGACGAGGTGGAGGCTCGTATTCCACAACAAACTCCAGCCCCTATCATCCTTGATGCTGACGCACATGCTCACAACGACACAGAGGATGACTTCAATAACGAAGAGGTTGATGCACAACTGCGCCGTCGCCTTCGACAAAATCGTCAAGGTATGGGAGGTAGACCTCGTCCTCATGCTCCTGAACAAGATAATGATCCTTACGCTAAGATTAAGTTTTCTATTCCACCATTTTATGGATCTTATGATGCTGAGACTTACTTGGATTGGGAGATGATGGTAGAACAAAAATTTAGCTCTCATCTTGTTCCCGAGCTACATAGAGTTAGACAAGCCACTAGTGAGTTTAAAAATTTTGCCCTCATTTGGTGGAATGAACTTGTCAATACACGTAATGCCCCCCAGACATGGGCTGCATTAAAAGAAGAGATGCATGCTAGGTTTGTTCCCCCTTCATATAGACGTGATCTTCTTAAGAAATTGCAACGCTTTGATCAGGGTGACATGACTGTCCATGAGTACTACAAGGAGTTGCAAAAAGGTATGCTTTGTTGTGGGGTAGTTGAGGATCAGGAAGACCAAACTGTTAGGTTTTATGGGGGCTTACGGCGTGAGATCCAGGAAATAGTTGATTACAAGGAATATCATTCTATTCAACGTTTATTTCAACTAGCTATGTTAGCAGAAAAAGAAGTGCAGGGTCGCCAACAGCAGCAGCGGAACAACACCTTCACTCCACGACAGCTTCCGGTGCCATCCAAAGCAGCGCCCTCCTCGAGCGTACGTGTGTCTACACCACCATCCACCGGTGTTGTACGCAGCACTGTGCCTGATACATCACGGGGACAGGATAATAGCAAGTCCCAGACGCCTCCATGTGTTGCAGCAAAGACTGCTACACCCAACACTTCCACCAGTCGTACCTCCAACATCCAGTGCCACCGCGGCCCGGGACTTGGCCATATGCAACGAGATTGCCCCAGCAAACAGGGGATCATTGCCACTGCTGATGATGGGTATGTTAGTGCTTCTGATATTGAAGATGAAAATATTATTGCAGCTAACATTTCAGGTTCTGATGACGGTGCTGAGGAGGTTCTTGGCACATCTGTGACCAACAACTATAGGACTTTGATTGTGCAGCGAGCTTTGAGTGCCACGGTTGGAAAGGATGACAACTACCAACGTCACAACGTTTTCAACATGTTTCTCGTCGTCAAGGGCTGTCGTGTACATACCATCATTGATGGTGGTAGCTGCAACAATTTGGTGAATGTTGAGGTGGTCAAGAAGCTTGGCTTGACCACACGGGAGCATCCCCACCCTTATCACATTCAATGGTTTAACAACAATGGTAAGGTAAAGGTAACACAAACAGCAAGGATACATTTTTCCATTGGTTCTTATCATGATTTTGATGTGGTACCTATGGATGCTTGTTCTCTTTTGTTGGGACGTCCTTGGGAGTTTGATACTGACGCTATTCACCATGGTCGATCTAATAAGTGTACTCTCATGCATAAGGGCAAGAAAATTGTGTTGCTCCCTATGACTCCCACTGAAATTGTGCAATTTGAACATGAGAAAAAGAACAATGCTAAGCAAAATGGTGTTTTCAATTCTGAAATTCAGCAAGCTATTAAGTTGAAAAATCCTGTTTTGCTTGCAACTAAATCTGATCTTGATGACTTATGTGCCTCTAATGGAATTTGCTATGCTTTAGTGTGCAAACATGCTTTATATTCCATTGAGAATGCGTCCATTGCTTTGTCACCTGCTGTTGCTAACCTTTTGCAGGAGTATATGGATGTTTTTCCATCAGAGATACCCCCTGGATTACCACCTGTGCGAGGCATTGAGCACAAGATTGATTTGATTCCAAGGGCGAGCTTGCCAAACCGTGCCGCCTACAGGACCAACCCCGACGAGTCTAAGGAAATTCAGCGACAAGTCCAAGATCTTCTGGACCGCAGGTACATTCGTGAGAGCCTTAGTCCTTGTTTTGTTCCTGTTTTTTTTGGTTCCTAAGAAAGATGGCACTTGGCGCATGTGTGTTGATTGTAGAGCCACCAATAACATTACCATTCGTTATTGCTATCCTATTCCTAGATTGAATGACATGCTTGATGAGTTGAGTGGTTCTGTTATTTTCTCCAAGATTGATTTACATAGTGGGTATCATCAGATTCGTATGGCTTTAGGTGATGAACGGAAAACTGCCTTTGAAACTAAATTCGGACTTTATGAATAGTTAGTCATGCCATTTTGTTTAACTAATGCACCCAGCACTTTTATGAGATTGATGAACGAGGTTTACGTGCTTTCATTGGTAAATTTGTGGTGGTTTACTTTGATGATATCCTTATTTACAGCAAGCCATATGACGAGCATCTTGAACATTTGCGTGCTGTTTTTAGTGTCTTGCGTGATGCACGTTTATTTGGTAACCTTGAGAAGTGCACCTTTTGCACCGATCGTGTGTCTTTCCTTGGTTATGTTGTTACTTTGCAGGGCATTGAGGTGGACGAGGCAAAGATTGTTGCCATCACAAGCTGGCCACTTCCGACTACGGTCACACAGGTTTGTAATTTTCTTGGTCTTGCAGGTTTCTACCGGCGCTTCGTGCAGAATTTCAGCACCATTGCGGCACCTCTCCATGAGTTGACAAAGCATGGAGTGACGTTCCGATGGGGACCAGCACAACAACAAGATTTTGATGCTCTCAAGTCGAAGCTCACACAAGCACCATTGCTGCAACTTCCTGATTTGGAGGAGACCTTCGAGCTTGAATGTGATGCGAGCGGCATTGGCATTGGAGGAGTGCTCATTCCAGAAGGTAAACCTGTTGCTTTCTTTTGTGGAAAATTGCATGGTCCTTCGCTGAATTATTCTACATATGACAAAGAACTTTATGCTTTAGTGCGTGCCTAGCAAACATGGCAACATTACCTATGGTCTAAAGAATTTTTCATACATTCAGATCATGAGTCTTTGAAGTATCTTAAAGGACAAGCTAATCTGAACAAACGTCATGCTAATGGATTGAGTTCATAGAGTCATTTCCTTACATCATTAAACATAAGAAAGGGAAAGACAATGTGAGTGCCGATGCTTTATCTCGACGTTATACCATGCTGTCCAAACTTTCTTATAAAATCTTTGGTTTGGAAACCATAAAAAGATTATATGCTACTGATTTGGACTTCAAAGATGCTTTTGACAATTTTAGAGAGGGAAGAACGTGGCAAAAATTTCTGCTGCGTGAAGGCCTTCTCTCCGTGCTAACAAGCTGTGTGTTCCAGCTAGCTCCGTTCGTCTTTTGTTGTTACAGGAAGCGCATGGAGGTGGTTTGATGGGACATTCTGGTGTTAAAAAGATAGAGGATGTGCTGGCTGCTCACTTCTTTTGGCCATGAATGAGGCGTGATGTGGAGCGCTACGTTTCACGTTGCACGACATGCAACAAAGCTAAGTCTCAACTTCACCCACATGGTCTTTATATGCCTCTTCCTGTTCCTAGTGCACCTTGGGAGGATATTTCAATGGATTTCGTTTTAGGATTGCCTATAACAAAGAGAGGGAGGGATAGTGTCTTGTGGTTGTTGATCGTTTTTCTAAAATGGCACATTTTATACCCTGCCACAAGACCTATAATGCTTCACATGTTGCTGATTTGTTCTTTAATGAGGTTGTGCGTTTGCATGGTGTTCCCAATACTATTGTTTCTGATAGGGATGCTAAGTTTTTGAGCCACTTTTGGAGAACTTTATGGTATAAATTGGGAACAAAGTTACTGTTTTCTACTACTTGTCATCCACAAACTTATGGGCAAACGGAGGAAGTTAATCGTACCTTATCTACTATGTTGCCGGCTGTTTTGAAAGATAATTTGATGTTGTGGGAGGAGTGTTTGCTACATATTGAGTTTCCTTATAACAGATCTATTCACTCCACAACCAATTTAAGTCCATTTATGGTAGTATATGGTTTCAACCTCGTGCTCCAATTGATTTGCTACCTTTACAACATTCTGAAATTGTGAACTTAGATGCTACACAACGTTCTGAATTTATTCTTAAGTTGCATGAATCTACTAAGCTGCAAATTGAAAAAATGAATGAAAAAGTATCGCATTGCTGCTAGTAAAGGTAGGAAGGAGGTAAAATTGGAACCCGGTGATTTGGTGTGTGTTCATTTGATAAAAGATAGGTTCCCGGATTTGAGAAAGTCCAAGCTCATGCCACGTGCTGCTGGACCTTTTAAGGTTCTTGAAAAGATAAAAGACAGTGCATATAAACTTGAGTTGCCTCCCGAGTTTGGGGTTAGTCCCACATTTAATATTTCAGATTTGAAACCATACTTGGATGAGGAAGATGAGCTTGAGTCGAGGACAACTCCAATTCAAGAGGGGGATGACGATGAGGACATCTCTCCTTTGCATACAATACAAGGACCGATCACTAGAGCACGTGCTCGACCGTTGGATCTCCAGGTACGTTCTAACGTTGTCAATTGTTTTTCAGAACTTACGCTTGTTTCCATGCATGTTTTATTGATTAGGAACAATGGAGAGGACAAGCAAGGTCTTGGAGAAGTCCAAGGAGTCAAGGAGGAGGAGATAGGACGTCCAAACCAAGGAGGAGTCCAAGCCCAACTCGACTTCGACTCCACCTCAGATTCCAGGAGCTGCCTTCACCAAAATTGACGCCCCGGACACATACGGAGTCAGATTTGGACGTTCTATATATGGTTGGAACCATAATTACATAAATCTTTCAATGAAACCGGTCCCACCTTGAAATTCCTTCTGAGTTGACGGGAATTGGCGAACCAAGTGGACATCCAGAATTTGTCAGGGTGCTGCGTCACTGTCCTTTGGGCCGCTGGCCCATGTATCGTGTGGAAGCCCATTAGGGTTGCATCCAGGGGTCTTGCACGCCACAAACCCCTTTTATTCAGAAGCCGCCACCACATTAGGGTCGGGTTTTGCTTAGTTTCAATATGTCATTGAGCAGTGTCACCATTCATCGGTTTGTGAGACCCCACTTCATGATCAATTAAGTTTTAATTGCTATTTCTCTGTTCTTGCTTGTGTTCTTGATTGCGCTTGCAGGGACAAGCATTCGTGGCGACGTCATTCGTGTGATGGCTGATAACCAATGGAGCAGTGGTGTAGTGATTGTGGGGTTGCGTTCGTTCGGAGCCTTGGATCATCAACGTCGAGATCTCCACCCAATCAAGTTTACCATACCTCTCGGAAGATCGGGACTCATTCTACTATCACTGCCCTTACTCTCCACTCGGTCTCATTTTTCTTGCCATGTGTTCCATTTGCTATCTCTAACTGAGTGGTGTGCCTCTAGCCTATTCTCGCGAGCAGTTCCAACTACTCGGCTTGTACCGAATCCTACACTAGTTTAGCATTGCAGTGGCTACTCGAGGTTTAAAACCTAAGCCCAAAACCCTGGTTCTCTTGGCTATGCATTTGGGTTTTCAAACAAGACTCTAATGTATAATTGAAGTGGATACACAAAATAAGTTCTCAAAACAAAAAAGTTTATAAAAGGGCTAATGCAAACCGGAGCTTACCTTCTGCTGGTCGTACGCTAGCTGTTCCTCCAGGGTGATGAAATCCAACACCTCCGGATCCTCTTCAACCTTAGCAACTACACAATATAAATATGTATGCGTGTCAATTTAAATGCATTTGAATTTGAAGTAGATATTGTTAAGACTGTAAGTACTGATTGATAGGCCCAATGACTCTGAAATTTTTACTGTGGTTTGGATACAACCTAAGAAGAGACTTGGCCATATTTCATCTGAAGCAAAGCTCATTTGAGCCCTGCACAAATAAATGTGTATTTGGCATTACTTGGAGATTTTAGGTGTTTCTAAGGATTTTCATATAGCCAGCCATGACTTTTTGGAAACTAGATTTTCAGAGGGTTCTAATGGAATTGGTTTCACCTAATTTGAAGATTCATAGCAAAAGATATGAGCTAAACAAGTTCAGAGAAAATCTGAAAAATGTTTCTGGACATTTTTCATTTTCTCTGGAACAGTTTCATTAATCACACCATTAGGTGTATCAAATGAGGTCAAATTTATCTTAAATTTTTATGGTAGCTCAGGGATATTATGATGAACATCCTGGCCAAATTTCAGAATTTTCCACTCAATGATTCTCCAGTTAAAATTCTAAACAGTTTAAATTTTGAAGAATTAATTCTGCAGAAATAAAAGTTTAATGAAGTGAAACTTGATTTTTTCGAAAGTACTTAGGGAGCTTGTCACACCTGGTTTTTCCGAAGAACAACCAAGTGAATATCACATGTATGCCAGGATCATTTTCTCATACATGTGATGACAAATAGTGAAGCATCATTTATTACAAGCCAGGTGTCGAATATGAATAAGTCTTACATAGCAAATGTCTCGATGGACAATAATAAGTTCATCACAAGTAAATAAACTAGCAGCGGAATATTATTCTTGAGGGCTCCGTCACAGGCGTTGCCCGGGGGTCTCCATGAACCTAGAAACCTTCTTCGGGTCCAAAGTCTTGGTCATTATACACCACCTCATTATCTTGACCTGAGCAGCAATATAAACCAACAAAATATGCAAGGTTGAGTACCAATGGTACTCAGCAAGTGTAGGAAAATTATATCATGCATGGCTAGAACAAGGAGAGGTTAAACTCATGGTTAAAGCACTACGCAATTAATACCTATCACCTTAGTTTATTAAGCACCTACATTACTACGCAGGTGAAATGGTCCCAATCTCCCATCCCATCATCATAATCCAATAACCATAACATCATTACCAATGTTAAGCTCCCCGCTTAACTTCCAAAACCATCAATCCTCTAATCATGAATAAGTCCAAGCCGCTCTTGACCGTGAGCACGGCTGTTATGACAGTTTTGACTCTGCAGAGTTTGTACCACTGTACCCACATGTAGTGATTTCATCCCCTGTTGCCGGGTGGACTAAAAGAACCTCCATTATGCCAGTGGCTACGAACCACATTCACACTTCCCAGGTGTGTAGCCAGGAGATCACTACGAAGCCTTTACAAAGGGATTCCCGACGAGCGTGGGCCCACTGAGGTTTCATACCTAACAGCATACAAGAGGCTCCAACCCCGCTGCAGTGGCCCCCTCTTGAGCCTTGCGGTTCATATGGTAGTCCAGCTGACACCTATTCCCCGCACCATCCAACACACCCATACTACGCTGGGGATACACCTAATTAATTGGCCAAGCTGCCCCATCTCAGCATGTGGTTGGCACTGTAAAGCCAGGTTACATGCTCCATGAACCGGTCCTTAGAATCCAGGCAAGTACTAAACACAAACCCGAGTCTCGTGCACCCAACACACAACCAAAACATCCAACTTGCCTTGATCCCTACCTCTACATAACTCACAATATCTCATTCAAGAGTATGGTAAAACAAACTGATGATCTCATATCCCAATTATCCCATTCTAAGCATGGCTAAGCATATGCATAATAATAAATGACATGATAAAATGAATCCCAACCCAAGCTACAAGGAAACAAGGTAATGCAATTCTAGGGAAACATCCTAGTATGGGTTTCATATTTCAATTGACAATGCAAATAATTCTACCTACACATCCTAGTATAGGATCAAAGTGGTCAAGGACACTTGCCTCCTTCCTGCTGCTCTTGAAATGGGTAGTCCTGGTCTTGGAAAGGAATAACTTGCTCTTGAGCAGGTTCTACATCATACCATCACACATAGCAAAAGAAAAACAACAATCCATAAGACATAGTTCACACTTCCACTTCATACAAACCACACATTCATATTTATGAAAGTCATTCACCATTATATGTGTTGTGGTTACTCTATGTGTGTTGATTTGTGGCTTGCATGCACTTTTAATCATGTGTATATGATTCCTACTTTTGTGTTCACATTTATACTTACATACTATATATATGAGTTTCCAATTTAAATAAATTCCTTATATTCAACTACTACACCTTTTTGCTACCAAGTATGCATGAAAGGTATTTTCCTTCTTCATAAGTGTCTTCAGAATTTCTAACAACCCTAAACTGAATTCTTTGAATTTTAGAAACTCCATTTATCATTTATTAGTTGCTATATTTTCAGATTTTGTTCCTATGCCTAAGTGTGAACTTTATTATAAAAATAACAAGATACATCATCTAAACAGAATAGGTTCTGATCTAAAATATTTGCTAATATATATTTTTGACCTTTTCCTCTGATGTAAACTATTTCACAATTATTTCCCCTATTTTCTAGAACTACTCTTTACTTAAAAATGTGTCCCTAAATGTGAATAATAAATTAAACAGATTCAATTCAGCCCAAAATATGTTTTTATCTCACTCCAAAGTTTCCTAAATACTGAGAAAGTCTTTAATTTAATTTTGACAATATGTTTGTCCCACTTTTTAAGTTTTAAACACTAGCCACATATTCAATTTCCCAAATTAAACATTAAACAGGGCTAAAAAGGTAAACTCACCCCACTACAGGGTCTATAATATTATTTTCAGAATTTCCAGGGGTCTAGCTACACTTATCAGAGGAGTTTTTCCTAATTTTTATTTAGTCCAGGGGCTAAAACTGATTTTTAAATGAATTTACATGATTTTCTGAAGTTCCAGGGGCTAGATTAGAAGTTTCCGGGGCTAGCTCTTATTTCCCGAGAACCCTAGGGGGTAGCACGTAAGATTTCCAGTCTTTATAACGCGGGGCTGACGTGGACCGTCCGATTTTAAACCGACGGCTGAGATTATAACGTCGAACCGGTACGCGGGGATTTAAACCCTACCGTGCGATTTAAAATAAACGGCGCACAAGCGGCCACGTCGCTCTGATCGAACGCGGGCGGCGCTGCCGGCGGCGCACGACGGCGGGAAGCGGCGATCTCGCCGGAGACTTTCGGATCTTCGAGAATTCTTCCTAGAACTGTGATTTTATGGCATAGATCGGTGGAGGGGAGGTCGAGGATCTCACCTCGGGGGTTTTCTTGAGCTTGGAGGTCTTGGAAGGTGATTGGCGACGAGGTCCGAGGTGAATTCACGGCGAGGCTCGTCGGCGCTGTGTTTACACCGCAAGTCACCGAGTTTTCTGCACCTGCAAGGTTCCCCGGAGGCGGTGGATCAAGACCAGCGAGTTAGATCGGAATTTCTGAGCTTAGATCGGCCAGAATTTGCTGGAGAAGTCTCGGTTCTCACCGGAGGAAAATCGGCGGATCGCGTGGGAAAAACAGAACGAGGCCGGGGTTTTTATAGACGGGGGAGCGCGGCGGGGTGGTTTAGATCGAGTTTGCGTCGCCCTAGAACGGAATTCGGCTGGAATACGCGAGAATTCCCGATCGGTTTCGATTCGGGTGAGAGAGTCCGGCGCTGGCGCAAGGTAGACGATGAACTGGCGGGACCCGCCAGTCAGTGGGAGGAAGCGGCGCGCGCGGCTGCGGGCTGGCGCGGGCGCTGGTTGGGCCGGCTGGTGGGTTTCGGCCCACTGGCCGGTTTTTTTTTCTGTTTTCCCTTTTTCTTTTTCTATTTCTTTTCTGTTTTGAGTTTAATTTGAATTCCAGTTTGAATTTGAATTTTTGCAAAACATGCAACACGTCCAAATTTTTTTTTAAATTCCCCTCTTAACATGATTTAGGGTCTTAACAAAATTTTGGGGTGTTACAGCTCTACCCCCCTTAAAAGAAATCTCGTCCTCGAGATTGGTGGTTCTAAGAAAACAATTCCGGAAATTGTGCCTTTAGCTCATCGTCCCGCTCCCAGGTGGCTTCCTCTTCTGAGTGATGCTTCCACTGCACCTTGCACATCCGAATTCTTTTATTTCTGGTGAGGCGTTCCATTGTCTCCAAAATCTTGTATGGTTGCTCGGCATAAGACAAATCCTCTGCTACGTCCACTTCATTCATGGGTAACACCTCCTCAGGCGTCCTCAGGCATTTCTTGAGTTGTGACACATGGAATACATCATGCACATCCGATAGACGAGCCGGTAATTCTAGTTGATACGCCACTTCGCCTTTCCTCTCCAAAACTTGAAAGGGTCCGATGTATCGAGGTGACAACTTCCCTTTCACCTTGAACCGACGAAGTCCTCTGATAGGGGACACCTTGAGATAGACATAGTCCCCCACGTTGAAAACGAGCTCTCTTCTTCGTACATCGGCATAGCTCTTTTGGCGTGTCTGTGCTATCCTCAAGTTATTGCGAATTTCCCTCACCTTCGCCTCAGCTTCTTGTAGTACTTCTGGACCAAACACTTTACTTTCCCCTGTTTGGTTCCAAAATAGGGGAGTTCTGCACTTCCTCCCGTACAAAGCTTCAAACGGCGACATCTTCATACTAGCTTGATAGCTGTTGTTATAGGAAAACTCCGCATAGTTTTTGTCCCAACTCCTATTGTTTTTGAGTGCACATGCCCTCAGCATATCTTCAAGGATCTGATTGGTTCTCTCCGTCTGCCCGTCGGTTTGGGGATGATAGGCAGAACTAAAGTTCAGATGGGTTCCCATGGTTTCGTGTAACTTCTGCCAGAACCTTGAGGTGAACTGTGTCCCTCGATTCGACACAATCTTCTTTGGCACTCCATGGTAACACATGATCCTTGACATGTACAACTCTGCCAATTTGGATCCGCTGTAGCTTTCTTTCACGGGGATGAAATGAGCTACCTTGGTTAGCCTATCAATGATGACCCATATTGAATCATATCCTGATTAGGTTCTAGGCAATCCCACGATGAAATCCATGCTGATATCTTCCCATTCCCATTCAGGCACTTTGAGTGGTTGCAATAATCCCGCGGGTCGTTGATGTTCTGCTTTCACCAACTGACATGTGTCACATAGGGCAACATGTTCCGCGACATCTCGCTTCATGCCATACCCCCAATACCTGCTCTTGAGGTCCTGGTACATTTTCGTACTCCCAGGATGAATGGAATAGTCAGAATCATGAGCCTCCTTCAGAATCAATTCACGGATCTCTTTTACTTCTGGCACACAGATTCTTTTCCCGTGCCACACCGTTCCTTGTTCATCCTCTCTAAAACCCGGAGCTTTATTTTCCTTGATGAGTTGTCTGATCTCTTGTATCTTCTCATCATTCTTTTGACCCTCGCGTATGTCTCGCTCTAGTGTGGAGTCCACTTCCATGGCGATGGCTTCACCACTATTTACTAGGCATAGATTGAGCCTCATAACCTCGTCCTTCAATTCTGCAGGCATGTCCTTCAAGCTCAACTTATTGACCTGCACTTTCCGACTTAAAGCATCGGCCACGATGTTTGCTTTCCCAGGATGATAGTTGATGTCCACATCAAAGTCATTGACTAGCTCTAACCATCTCCTTTGTCTGAGGTTTAGGTCTGGCTGTGTGAATATGTACTTCAAACTCTTATGATCCGTATATATCTCGGTCCTCTACACCATCAAATAGTGCCGCCAAATTTTCAACGCGTGTACCACTGCAGCTAGTTCTAGGTCATGTGTAGGATAGTTCTTCTTGTGCTTCCGGAGCTGCCGGGATGCATATGCCACAACATGCCCTTCTTGCATGAGAACACATCCCAACCCGTTTCCAGAGGCATCGCAGTACACCGTAAAGTTCTTCTGCATATCGGGCATAACTAACACTGGGGCTGTTGTCAATCTCTTCTTTAGCTTCTGAAAACTCGGCTCGCACTGTGGTGTCCAGGTGAATGTGATTCCCTTCTCCAACAGTTTGGTGAGGGGTATTGAGATCTTGGAGAATTCCTCAATAAACCGTCGGTAGTATCCAGCCAATCCCAAAAAGCTTCGAACTTCCCCGACATTCTCAGGGGTCTTCCACTTCTGTATATCCTCGATTTTGGCGGGATCTACGGAGATTCCTCCCTCCGAGATTATATGTCCTAAGAAGGGAACTGTCTTCAACCAAAACTCACACTTGCTCAACTTGGCATATAGTTGGTGTTCTCTCAGCCTCTGCAACACCAACCTTAGATGTTTCTCATGTTCTTCTTCATCTTTGGAGAAGACGAGAATGTCATCTATGAAAACCACCACAAATTTGTCCAGATATTCCATGAATACCTTGTTCATGAGATACATGAAGTATGCCGGGGCATTGGTTAGCCCGAAAGGCATGACAGTGTATTCATACAGTCCGTGCCGAGATACAAAAGCCGTCTTGGGAATATCAGTTTGCCTTATCTTGAGTTGGTGGTATCCCGACCTGAGATCAATCTTCGAGAACACACAAGCTCCCCTCAACTGATCAAACAAGTCTTCAATGCGGGGTAATGGGTACTTGTTCTTGATGGTTACCTCATTCAAGGCACGGTAATCCACGCATAACCTTTGGGTTCCGTCCTTTTTGGGCACAAATATCACCAGAGCTCCCCATGGTGAGGAACTAGGACGAATATACCCCTTATCCGTCAATTCTCTTAAATGATCCTTGATTTCTTCTAGCTGCTTGGAGTCCATCCGATAAGGTCTCTTGTATATCGGGGCTGTTCCAGGTACTAGCTCAATTGCGAATTCCACTTTACGATCAGGAGGCATACCTGGCAACTCCTCCAGAAAAACATCTGGATATTCCCTGATGGTCCTGATTTCCTCAACTTTCACCTCAACTTGATTTAATTTAATGTCCCTCCTAGGCTCGTGTATTGTTATGAACTTTACTCTTGTGCCACTAGGGTGAGTTAGTTCCACCGTTCTAGTCGAACAATGGATGATTCCTTTATGTTTTGTCAACCAATCCATACCCAAAATAATATCTATCCCTTGTGAATCTATCACTATGAGGTTAGCAGTAAATACTACCCCATTAATGTCTAGGTTCACCTTGGGACACACTTGTCTTGTCCTTATTTCTCCACCCGGAGAGTTTACGGCTAGCATAAGGTTCATTTGTGTTGTTGCTAGGTCATGCTTCTTAACAAACCCTTGGGAAATGAACGAGTGGGTAGCACCAGAATCAAACAGCAGGGTTGCAAGGTGTAAATTGGCAGGAAACTTACCAACTACCACGTCGGGTGCCTCTTGTGCTTCCTCCATAGTGACGTGGTTCACCTGTCCTCTCATTACATTCTGCTGTTGTGGCTGTGCGGGCTTCTTCTTTGGGCACTTATGGGCATAGTGCCCCACTTCACCACAGTTAAAACATTGCACCCCAACCTTAGGTGCCTGGCCTTTATTGTCTTGGGGTTGGTTTGGGGGTCCTTGCACTGCTGGTCGAGGTGGATATGCGGGGCGAGGCTGCTGTACAAACTGACGTTTCGGCTGTTCTGGTGCTGCCGGAGGCCTGTAGTTCGGGTTGTACCCTCTTGGTGCTGAGTAGGGTACCGCAGCACGGTTCGTCTGCCCTGCAGGTTGCTGCATCAGACGTGGGCGGGTGTTGCTCCCTGAGGCTTGATGTGACCACCCGGCCTTCCTCTTATTCTCATTTTCCAAGGCCTTTAGCTTCCTTTCTACCACAAACGCTCTGTCCACCATCTTTTGGAAGCTTTCATACTCATTTGAGGACATTGCACACTGCATTTCTGCGGTAAGTCCCTCCACGAAACAATCTTGTTTCTGCTCATCAGTCTCTATGTCCCGTGGGGCATAACGGAATAGTTGAGTAAATTTAGTGAGGTATTCCCTCACCGTCATGTTTCCCTGCTGCAGTCCCAAAAACTCCTTCCTCTTGTTTTTGAGTTCACCTCTTGGGATGTAATGGTTGCGGAAGCTACGCTTGAACTCTTCCCAAGTGATGTTCTCAGGGTCATGATGGGAGGCCACGTAGGCGGTCCACCAATCAGCAGCAGGTCCATGCAATTGATGAGAGGCAAACAACACCCTCTCATACCCTTGGCACTGTATGATCCTCATCTTACTTTCAATGGTCTTCAGCCAATCATCTGCCTCCAGAGGTTCAGCAGCACTTGCAAACTTTGGAGGTTGAGTTCCTAGAAACTCACTCAACCTTGGTTGGCGTGGTGCAGCTTGTGGAGGTGGAACTTGATGCAAGTTGGCCACCACTTGAGTCAAGTTCTGGATGAGCTGATTTTGATTCTCCAGCATTTGGTGGAGGGGATCAACTCCTTCACGGCGACCACCCCGGTCCTGGCCTCCCGAAAGATGAGGGTTGCATGCCTCATCGTTGTTGTTGGCGGGGTTGGCAGCACGTCCTTTTCCTCTTTCGGCCATCTGGCAGAATCAACCAATGTTAATTTGAATGCATTTAGTATCATTTTACTACTTTCATTTGTTTGTACTTTGAAGTGTTGAGGCTTTGTTATACTTTTCTGAGGGTTCATTTCTCAAACAAAAATAAATGCAATATTATTTCATGTGGGTTCTCACACCAAAGCAAAACAATCTAAAGACGAGGCTGTGGACAATTGCTCATGGCTTCCACAACTCACGTCACACACCAAGCATTAACACACCATTAACCTAACTTAACGACTCGACTATTCGACATCTTGCTAACTAAAGGAAGGACTCTACACTACTCGTTTTCTTGAGCTGGCTCCTCGGGATCTTCCTCATCATTTCGGCTTCCTTCTGACTTTGCTTTGGGTGCGGAGGCTGCTGGTGGAGAGGTGCGACGACGCCTGATCGCTCGGCGATCTGGGGAGTCAGGAGTCCATGTATCATTCACGGTGACACACAGTTCATTCCCATCTCCTCTTTCTCTCGCCCTCAAGCAGGCTCGCAGCAACGCCTCTGTTTCCTTCAAGGTGTCCCGAACATCCTGAAGTTCTTGCTGACACTCCTGCAGTCGAGTGCTGAGCATAGCAGCATCCTCCAAGCACAAGTCCATGTGCTCATGGGAATTCCCTTGCTGCACTGGCGGGTACTTGTACTCCGTGGTACCACTCTCACGCTGGAGGACATACATGTACTCAGTCCTGTCCAGGTGGCGACGATAGATATGACTCTGGCAGGTGATGGCCTCCCAGGTGACATCCTTCTCCGCATTGACCTGTGTCGCTCTACAAGCTGGAGAGCGGTGGATCTTAAGCAGTCGATTTTCGTGTATAATCCTCATCTCTGAACTCCATTCTTCTCTCTTCTCACGGATGGTCCTGGTGGAGTTATAGTGGATGATTAGCTTGCCCGTATTGCCGGCGGCTTCGAGCATACGTCGAAGACGGCGCAACAAGCCTCCTACTGCCAATCCGTAGGAAAGGTACGTCACCGGACGACTCTCCTCTCTTTCGGCAAGGGCAACTATGGGAACTCTCCCTCATGTGGACTTGCGAGCGGTGCGAACCATGCGAACCATCTAAAAACAAAAAGCATTTAAACTTAGGTTAGATAAACTTTTAAACAAAAATACTATTTTGAATGAAAATTGGGGTAAGATGAAGAAAGTGACTCATCAAATAACACTTTTCAACACACACCTTGTAAAAATTGTTTTTTAGAAAATAAGGTCCTTAAATACGTCCATTTCTACCTAGGTCCACGTTCCTACGGGCAACCTTGGCTCTGATACCACTTCTGTCACACCCGGTTTTTCCGAAGAACAACCAAGTGAATATCACATGTATGCCAGGATCATTTTCTCATACATGTGATGACAAATAGTGAAGCATCATTTATTACAAGCCAGGTGTCGAATATGAATAAGTCTTACATAGCAAATGTCTCGATGGACAATAATAAGTTCATCACATGTAAATAAACTAGCAGCGGAATATTATTCTTGAGGGCTCCGTCACAGGCGTTGCCCGGGGGTCTCCATGAACCTAGAAACCTTCTTCGGGTCCAAAGTCTTGGTCATTATACACCACCTCATTATCTTGACCTGAGCAGCAATATAAACCAACAAAATATGCAAGGTTGAGTACCGATGGTACTCAGCAAGTGTGGGAAAATTATATCATGCATGGCTAGAACAAGGAGAGGTTGAACTCATAGTTAAAGCACTACGCAGTTAATACCTATCACCTTAGTTTATTATGCACCTACATTACTACGCAGGAGAAATGGTCCCAATCTCCCATCCCATCATCATAATCCAATAACCATAACATCATTACCAATGTTAAGCTCCCCGCTTAACTTCCAAAACCATCAATCCTCTAATCATGAATAAGTCCAAGCCGCTCTTGACCGTGAGCACGGCTGTCATGACAGTTTTGACTCTGCAGAGTTTGTACCACTGTACCCACATGTAGTGATTTCATCCCCCGTTGCCGGGTGGACTAAAAGAACCTCCATTATGCCAGTGGCTACGAACCACATTCACACTTCCCAGGTGTGTAGCCAGGAGATCACTACGAAGCCTTTACAAAGGGATTCCCGACGAGCGTGGGCCCACTGAGGTTTCACCCCTAACAGCATACAAGAGGCTCCAACCCCGCTGCAGTGGCCCCCTCTTGAGCCTTGCGGTTCATACGGTAGTCCAGCTGACACCTATTCCCCGCACCATCCAACACACCCATACTACGCCGGGGATACACCTAATTAATTGGCCAAGCTGCCCCATCTCAGCATGTGGTTGGCACTGTAAAGCCAGGTTACATGCTCCATGAACCGGTCCTTAGGATCCAGGCAAGTACTAAACACAAAACCGAGTCTCGTGCACCCAGCACACAACCAAAACATCCAACTTGCCTTGATCCCTACCTCTACATAACTCACAATATCTCATTCAAGAGTATGGTAAAACAAACTGATGATCTCATATCCCAATTATCCCATTCTAAGTATGGCTAAGCATATGCATAATAATAAATGACATGATAAAATGAATCCCAACCCAAGCTACAAGGAAACAAGGTAATGCAATTCTAGGGAAACATCCTAGTATGGGTTTCATATTTCAATTGACAATGCAAATAATTCTACCTACACATCCTAGTATAGGATCAAAGTGGTCAAGGACACTTGCCTCCTTCCTGCTGCTCTTGAAATGGGTAGTCCTGGTCTTGGAAAGGAATAACTTGCTCTTGAGCAGGTTCTACATCATACCATCACACATAGCAAAAGAAAAACAACAATCCATAAGACATAGTTCACACTTCCACTTCATACAAACCACACATTCATATTTATGAAAGTCATTCACCATTATATGTGTTGTGGTTACTCTATGTGTGTTGATTTGTGGCTTGCATGCACTTTTAATCATGTGTATATGATTCCTACTTTTGTGTTCACATTTATACTTACATACTATATATGAGTTTCCAATTTAAATAAATTCCTTATATTCAACTACTACACCTTTTTGCTACCAAGTATGCATGAAAGGTATTTTCCTTCTTCAAAAGTGTCTTCAGAATTTCTAACAACCCTAAACTGAATTCTTTGAATTTTAGAAACTCCATTTATCATTTATTAGTTGCTATATTTTTAGATTTATTTCCTATGCCTAAGTGTGAACTTTATTATAAAAATAACAAGATACATCATCTAAACAGAATAGGTTCTGATCTAAAATATTTGCTAATATATATTTTTGACCTTTTCCTCTGATGTAAACTATTTCACAATCATCTAAACAGAATTCGGCTGGAATACGCGAGAATTCCCGATCGGTTTCGATTCGGGTGAGAGAGTCCGGCGCTGGCGCGAGGTAGACGATGAACTGGCGGGCCCCGCCTGTCAGTGGGAGGAAGCGGCGCGCGCGGCTGCGGGCTGGCGCGGGCGCTGGTTGGGCCGGCTGGTGGGTTTCGGCCCACTGGCCGGTTTTTTTCTGTTTTCCCTTTTTGTTTTTCTATTTCTTTTCTGTTTTGAGTTTAATTTGAATTCCAGTTTGAATTTGAATTTTTGCAAAACATGCAACACGTCGAAATTTTTTTTAAATTCCCCACTTAACATGATTTAGGGTCTTAACAAAATTTTGGGGTGTTACAGAGCTGAATCCAACAAAATTTGGTTCACTCAATTTGGAGTTTCCTAGCCAAAGTTATGTGGGTTTGAAGTTTGAACTAGAAACTGAAAATGGGGAAATGTTTAAATCTCTGCCGGTGGGTCCCATGCATTCGGCTTTTTTCTTCCCCACGCCAAACGCGCCCTACGGCGATGGTCTCCGGCGAGGCTTACTGGAACCGAGTTCCGGTCACCTCTCGTACTGAAACTTTCCGTCCCCACGTACTTTCCCGTGCTGAGTTCATTTTGAGGGTCACCGGTGGCCGGCGATGCCCCGAAACTTGCGTGCACCGGCGACAGTGGAACCTAGGGTTCCGGCGAGGTTGGTCTCGCGCTACACGGCACCAAATTGGTTGGAAACTTCTCGGAGAGCATCAATGGAGCACGAGAAACATGCAACAAAATCTTTTGGAAGCTAGAAATGTCGGCAAACATACTCTCGATGGTGAGCCGAGGTGTTTTGCTTCGGCGGTGAGGAAAACGGCCATATCCCGGCCAATTCTTGATGGTTTCCTATGTTTCTTCCTCGAGAGTGTGCGCTAACATGTGTAGAACCTACTGACCAACGAGATCGGCCGACAAGGTTACGTGGAATCCCAATTTCAGTTTAAAGTGAGCTCGGGCTAAATGAACTAGCTTTCGGTATACTTGGAAATTCCAGTTCTATGGTTGATCATTTGCCAAACGTCTTTTAGCTACACCTTCTACACTCGATGACGCACCTTTCATGTGTAGGTTAGTGGAGGTGAGGTTGACCTTAGCGTGCTGTCCACGGCGAGCCGCTTTCGGTTCCGCCGGGTTACTTCGGACGTGCGGCGCTGTTCTTCAACTGGTGGCCAACAGCAGCCAACAACGCCGGAGTGGACAAGGTAGCACGCAAGAGCATACGGTGGTGATTGTTTTTGCTGTGGAGAGCTCGCTCAACTAACGCTTGGTTGCGGTGTGCGATCGGGCGACACCGAGAGCGGCGGTGGCAGTGTTTTTCGCGGGAGCAGAACAGAGAGCGAGTGGGCACGGGAGATCAGTGACGAACTCGACTTTGAGCTGCTCAGGGAGTGATAAAGACGCCGAGCGGCAGCTCCAGCAGGGAACTGGTGAAGCAGGTGCTGGCACCGTGATTTGGCGCGGTGGCGTTCGCTGCTGCAGCCCAAGAAACCGAGCGCAGGCTCTTCGGTCGGTTTGATCCAGTGAGAGGCTGACAATGGGTCCCACTATTTGTATTTGTCCTCACAAATTAAATTTCTACACTGTTGCAAATTGGTGAGACCATCCTGCCCTCTAAAATTTTATAAATCACAAGCTTGGGATTTGGTTTGTGAAATCATCAAATTGTAGAATTTGTTTGAATGCATTTGTAGCAATTAACTGAAATTCAAATTTGATTCGAATTTAGCCTAGATGGCTCATGTCAACATCAACTCCAAATGGAGTGAAAATTGGTGTGCGAGCTCACAAAATGTTCTGAGTTTTTGAATCCCACTTTTGAATTCATGGAGTGAAAGGAGTTTGAATTTGAATTTAAGTTCTAACTAGCTTTTTTCTAATTATACCCAAAAATACCTCAAAAGGTTTTGGATATGGATCAAACTTGGCATGAGCATTCCTAACCAACTTTATGAGTTAAACATGTGCTCAGCCCCTATATGATGCATGTGGGAAATACCACTTTTGCATTTGTGAGTTTATCATCTAATGACTTTCTTGATGGTGTTTACTTGCTCTTCAAAGGTGTTCATAAGATCTCCTCAAATGAGGTGAGTGTGGTGTGATGAACACTTTTAGTATAGGCAAAACTTGGGCCCTTACATTCCTCCCCCCTTAAAAGAATCTCATCCCAAGATTATAAGGTAAAAATGAGAGGGAGGACGGTGGAAAATTACTGGATGTGCAACGTTAAAAAGTTGGGGTAGTTAGCGCGAAGAAAGCCTTCGCTCTCCCATGTCGCTTCATCTATGGAGTAATTACTCCATATAACTTTATAGGACCACAACGTACGGTTGCATGTGGTTTGGGCCTTTTCATCAATAATCTGAACGGGTTCCTCCCGATAGGTGAGATCAGGTTTCAGTTCTTCAATATTTCCCAGCTGAACGGTGGTTAAAAGCTTGATGCACTTCCTCAGCTGAGAAATGTTAAAGATGTCATGCACACCGGAGAGTGTCGCTGGTAATTCCAGCCGGTATGCAACTGATCCACATCTTTCTACAATCTGAAATGGACTGATGAATCAGGGTGCCAACTTTCCTCTCACCCTGAATCTGTTCACCCCCTTCATTGGAGACACACGTAGATATATGTGATCCCCAACTTTGAATTGTAAAGGACGTCCTCCCCGGTCCGCATACTGTTTTTGTCGGGATTGGGCGGCTCTTAAGTTTGCTTGAATCAGCCGAACCTTTTCATCAGCATTATTGACAAGATCAATCCCGAAGGTGACCCTTTTGCCAGACTCACACCAATTCAGCGGTGTGCGACATTTTTTCCCGTATAGCGCCTCGTAGGGCGCCATTTTGATGCTGGCTTGGTACCCATTGTTGTACGAGAACTCGGCTAACGGTAAGTGATCATCCCAATTCTTACCGTAGTTGATAGCACAAGCTCGCAACATATCTTCTAATATTTGATTTACTCGCTCGGTTTGCCCATCCGTCTGCGGGTGGTACTCTGAACTACGGATCAGCTTCATCTCCAATGCAGCATGTAGCTGTTCCAAAAAATGAGACACAAATAAAGTGCCCTGATCCGAGATGATAGTACGGGGTAGCCGTATAAGAACAGGATCCGTGAGATGTACAATTCAGCATACTTCTTGGCGTTGTAGTTGGTGTTAACCGGGATAAAATGGGAAACTTTGGTGAGCCGGTCGATGATCACCCACACGGAATCATGTTTCTGTAATGTGGTGGGTAAACTGACGATGAAGTCCATGCTTACATTCTCCAACTTCCAGGCAGAAATGCCAAGCGGTTGTAATAATCCCGGTTTCTTCATGTTGTCAGCTTTCACCCTTCGGCATGTATCACACTCGGACACGTACTTTGCGATCTCCCGCTTCATCCGTGTCAACCAAAACTTGCTTCTGAGCTCTTGATACATCTTGTTGCTGCCGGGTGAATAGAAAACTTTGACAAGTGAGCCTCATCAAAGATTTTCTTCCATAACTCCGGTTTACGGGGTACGACGATCCTGTCCTTGAAACACATAACACCGTCTCCGTCTTTCCAAAAACACTTCAACTCCCCACTTTCTACACGTCTCTGCAAGTGAGACATGCCCTTGTCATGTTTCTGAGCTGCGGATATTTCTTCACGGATGTTGGGGATAAGAGCTAGGTTGTAGAGAGCTCCATGTGGTATCACATGCAATGGTGTCTCGCTCTCTTCCAACGGTGTCATGGCCAGACTGTGGATGTGTGACTTGCGACCCAGCGCATCCGCCACCATGTTTTCTTTGCCGGGGTGATAATGGATCTTTATTTCGTAATCCTTTATCAACTCCAACCATCTTCGTTGCCTCATGTTCAGCTCCTTCTGAGTGAATATGTACTTGAGTCTCTTGTGGTCGGTATATAAATGTACGAGGTTACCGAGTAGGTAGTGCCTCCACATTTTTAGTGCGAGTACCACGGCAGCGAGCTCTAAGTCATGAGTTGGATAATTTTACTCATGGTTCCTGAGCTGCCGGGATCCATACGCGACCACCCTTCGGTCTTGCATCAGCACACATCTGAGCCCAATGCCGGATGCATCGCAGTACACATCGAACGGTTTTATTGTGTCTGGCTGCGCCAAAACCGGTGCTGATGTTAGGTGCTTCACTAATGCCTTGAACGATGCTTCACATGCTGGACTCCAAACTTTTGGTAGCCTTTTTCAGCAGCTCTGTCATAGGCTTGGCAATCTTCGAGAAGTTCGGAATGAACCTCTGATAATATCCCACGAGTCCGAGGAAACTCCGTACCTCGTTAACAGACCTCAGCGACTTCCAATTCAGCACTTGTGTGATCTTACTCGGGTCTACAGCGATGCCCTCCACTGAGATAATATGCCCGAGAAAAGGCACTTGCGATATCCAGAATTCGCACTTGCTGAATTTCGTGTATAGCTTGTGATCCTGCAGCCTTTGCGAGACTATATACAGATGCTTCGCGTGTTCTCCCTCTGACTTAGAATATACCAATATGTCGTCGATGAAGACCACGACAAACTTGTCCAGCTCCGACATGAATACTGATTTCATGAAGTACATGAAATGAGCTGGAGCGTTGGTGAGGCCGAAGGACATGACCAGGTACTCATAAAGCCCGTACCTCATCGAGAAAGCCGTCTTTGGAATGTCCTCCGCCCGTATCTTAATCTGATGGTATCCGGATCTTAAGTCCATCTTGGAAAAGATCTTTGCTTCGACCAACTGATCAAACAACATGTCGATCCGTGGCAACAAGTACTAATTTTTGATAGTCACGGCGTTTAGTGGACGATAGTCCATGCAAAGCTTTAACGTTTCTTCCTTCTTCTTCACAAATAATGCTGAACAGCCCCATGGCACGGAGCTCGGCCTAATAAACCCCTCTCCAGAAGGTCCGTCAACTGCGTTTTCAATTCTGCCAACTCCTTTGGCGCCATCTTGTACGGCCTTCTGGATATTGGCATAGTTCCCGGTGCAAGTTCAATCTTGAACTCCACCTCTCTGTCGGGCGGCATCCCCGGTAAATCAACCGGGAACACGTCTGGGAACTCACGGACTACTGGAATATCTTCCAATCTGATAGTGCTGGCTTAGTATACACTTGGAAGCTTTATTTCTGGACTGTCCAGAAATAATGAATGCGACAAGTGCATTTCTGAGTGTAGAAGCACGACTCGTAGGACGGTGTCTAAAACAGCACCGTGACGGTTTAACAATGACATCCCTAGGATGACATCGACCTTTTGTCCCTCTAAAGCTATGGGAGAGTAGGGTATACTCTACCCCCTAGCCATAATGGCGCTTTCAAAACCATCATGCTTGCTGAAATTTTCCCACCCGGTGAACAAATCACGTAAGGACTTTTGGTGGGTAGTATTTGCAAGATGTATTTAGCAATAAAAGCTTGGCTAATGAAACTATGTGTGGCGCCTGAATCAAATAACACTATGGTGGGATGCTGGTGGAGTTGGAACATACCCGCAAGGATTGGCTCTCCCTCCGGCACGTCCTCTTTGGCGAGTTGGTGGACGATGCCGTGCTTAGGGTTTGCCCGCCACGCATTAATGGGATTCCGGGGTTGATTCCTCCCCAGAAACTGTGGTGCCACTCCGCCGCCTTGCCTCTCAGCACAGTTGTTGGCGATGTGCCCCTGGCGACCGCATTTGTAGCATGCGGTTGACGGCTGGCCCGTGCTTGGAGGATGAAAGCCCGGCATGCGCTGCTGAGGTACAAACGCACGCGGCATAGTCCGCTGCTTCTGTTGTTGCTGCAGAGGTGGTGCTGGTAATGCCGGTCGGAACGCCGGTGGAGAATACGGCCGACTGCGAAACTGCACCGGTCGCTGCGGTGGCTGCCAGCGTTGGCCCGATGGTGAGCGATACACCATCCGGTATTTCTAGGGAGGACCACCTCCCTCTGCGCTGCTCTGCGGTGCACTTCTCTTCTTATCCTCCGCTGCTAATTCCTTGCCGGAGTCCTCTTGCACAATCGCAGCATCAATAATGTCATCGAGGCTGCCGTGGTTGAACATCGCCAACTTGTCCTTCAGGAGTGGATTCAGCCCCTGGTAAAAATGGTCCTGCCGCTTCTCATCAGTATCGGAGTGATAGGAGGCGTACAGCGCGAGATCATTGAA
Organism: Neostapfia colusana; assembly: GCA_030760725.1. Classification (NCBI taxonomy): domain Eukaryota; kingdom Viridiplantae; phylum Streptophyta; class Magnoliopsida; order Poales; family Poaceae; genus Neostapfia; species Neostapfia colusana. The sequence goes on along the minus strand of JASWHV010000004.1, from coordinate 31,038,025 downwards.
CACTCTGGAGTACTCCAGCGCGTTCCTGCTGCCTTGCTGCAGGCGAAGGAACTCCTGAGTCTTCCTTTTCATTAGACCCGGCGGTATGTGATAGGCCCTGAAGGCCGTCCGGAACTCTGCCCAGGTCAGCACTCGCTCGGTGGGTTGCGAGGCACAAAAGTTTGCACACCAAGCGCTCGCGGACCCTTGAAGCTGCTGGGCCATAAACTGAGTCTTGCCCTGCTCACTAACTTGGAGTAGCCCAAACTTCATCTCCATCGTGCGGAGTCAATTGTCCGCATCGATGGGTTCATCCGCCCTTGAGAATACCGGGGGATGAGTAGCCAGAAAGTCTGAGTAGGAGCTTTGTTGACACTCCTCTCGGTCTTGACGCCTCTTTGGTCGAGACGTATTCGCAATTAGAATTCCCAGCAGCTCCATATGCTGCTGATGTGAGCCCGCCATGGCCGCAACGATGTTGGCCAATGTGACTGTTGCCGGTGGCGGTGGCGGTTGTTGCTGTTGCTACTGTTGCTGTCCCGAGGAAGCCTCGGGAGGCTGTTGGGAGGCCTCTCCCCCCTGACTGGAACCCCCAACCTCCGGGTTGGCACAAGTGCGAGTCATTCTGAAATTCAAAACAGCAACGATCAACACATGTCATTCTTAAAATTTCATAGAAAACAGTAGGCATGGCAGTGACACATGAATAAAATTGCACAACGTTCACATATATTGATAAATCATAAACTTTATACAAGATACATTATTATCGGATCCCCGAGAAGTCGTGCTCATGTCGTCACTACCTATACACATACTACTGTCTACACGACATGTTACCTATTACAAAAGTTTCTACACACCACCCTCGCTGCCCTACTTGGCAACGGCAAACTCACTACTCAGAGTAAAACTCGACCTCCTGTGGGTCCTCCTATTCCGCTACCTCTGCTGGTGGCTCCGGGTCCATGACCTCCTCTTCGGGTTCAGGTTCCGGCATTCCCGGATACCCAACACCATGGGTACTGCACCTACCATCGGTAGGCCCACTACCGGAGGTACGAGGTCTTGCAAAACATGCACCTTGTCCATGGCCTTGTTGTAGTCTTCCCAGCCTGACCCTTCTCAATAGCATTATCACGCTCTTGAGGGAGGACCTCATTCTGCTGGGTCAAGGTCTGTACTTGCTGCTGCAAAGAAGTGATGTCAACACGGCTTTTCTTCTTCGCCTTCTTCAGACGACGTAACTGATTGTGTTGTTCATTCAGTCGTTTGATCATCAGAAGGAGCACATTACGGAGTGCGCTGTGAGCACTCTCAAAATGATCTCGTCGGCTGGTGCTCTCCTTGAGCTCCACGGCAAGTCGAGCTGTATGGACAGCTTGGCTGTCCATCACAGTCTTTCCTGCCATCAATTGGAGGCTGAGATTCGCCTCCGCAGATTTGTACCTTGGGCAACTCGGATTTGTTTCCTCAAAGTACCTCTCTCTCCACATGTGATTAGCTTGCCCCTCCACCGGGAAAAGCGTGTATGGAGTGCCCTCCATAGCTTTCATGTGTAGTTGGAAGAAACGCGACATGGTGTCGCGGGCTGCCACCTGCCACATCTTCTCCGGTTGTCTACCTCTCAACGTGATGGTGAACGGTGTCCAACCGGGTGGCGTAGGTCCTGCTGTAACTTCGACATTGACGGTCCATGTCTTGTTCCCCTCCTCGCCTTCTTCCTTGGCGACGTACTGCAGGATCTCCACATACCAGAAATATTGAAGCATTAGCTTCAACAGTTCCGGATAACCGCTGCGTTGAGAACAGCGGGATACTACCCACCCATTCTCCAGTTGCTGATCATCTGCTATCTGTAGAAACATATTTGAAAAAGGTCAAATATTCATTTCAACAGTAAATCATTGAGTTATAAAATAAAACAAATCAAACTTAAAACAAATTTGTTTGCTGGTCTGCTGCCCAAACAAACAGCCCTGACCAGTTTCCCTTTTAACCTGATTTAGACCATGCTAAAAGCAAAACCAGTTCTGGATCTAAACATCAAAGTTAAAGTTAACTTCAATAGTTTCCAGAAAGTATTTGTTTGCCCCCAGATCTTCTCTGGTTCAAAAGTTATGGGATGTCAAAGTTGACAGAATTTCTGGAAAAAAAATTGGACAGCACCTCCCTGCTTGAGGTACTGATTTGATCCAAGAATTCCAGTTAATTCTACATCGAATTTGACAAAACATTCTGTTACAAAGTTGTAACTCATCTCATGAAATTTTCTTAAGTACCTCATTTTCTATTTTTGGATTTTTATTCAGGAAGTTATGCTCATTTTTCAGAGAGTTACAGAGAGTATTTGCTCTGCCCTGTTTTCTGGACAGTTTCAACTCTACTGCATTTTTTGACTAGTTAAGGGATGAAACACCTCTGGACATAAATAGAAAAGTTGTAAATCTATTCCAAAGCTTTCCATAAATGTATCATATGACCCTAACCTCAAAAGAACTCGACCTCTAATATCTGTTTTTAACTTCAGCATTATTTCAGCTGAAAACAGGGGACTCTGTCCTTAGTGTCCTTAAAACTTGTTAACTTTGAACATCCTGCTTAAGGAAAGAAGTTAAGTCACAGTTTTAGTGCTGTGGACCAAAACTTTAAAGTTTTACAATGAGGTTGATCATTTAGTGGGGTGTCACTTCGAAGTGTCACCAGTTCATGGTACTACTTTCCTCACAAAGAAAAACCTATACCGGACTTAGCCGGCTTCGTTAGTTCAGTGGCACTAAAACGTCTCTCGCACATGTGTGCTACTCATCTATCAATCCGTGGTTAGACTACCTGCAAATAAACCACACAATCGTCAGGCTCGGCTGCACACAGAACCCGGTCCCAATACAGTTCATACAACCGTCCGTCATCACTCGCACGGTTCTTCTCAAGCCAATCACGCCTTGAGCTACATGTTCACGTTACTAACCACGTGATGGGGTCTCCCATACTTGCTCGTAGCACGCCAGAAAGGGCGTTGCTCGAATACCACAAATGACATGAAGAGTCGTAGAGGATACCAAAGCTGGCTAGGTTACCTGCCACCCGTGAGGCTCCACCCTTTAGCTTGTGCGCACTGGTGGACAGCGCTTACATGCACCCCCAAGACATATGACGTCCTGAGATGCATGATTTTCCGACATAAGCAAATAGGTTAGTATTAACACTTGCTATACACTAATAACATCCTTATATAGGCTACTAACTCGTTCCTCACCGAGTTTTTGAAAATATGACCTTTTTAGTGTTAAACCTCAAGCGAGCTCTGATACCATGCTGTAACACCCTCATTTTCGGTTTCTGCATATATTCATGTTTCATGAATAGAGAACATTTTAAAATAAATAGGAACAGAGAAAATTATCAAAAGATAGCTAATAAGAGCCGGATCCAGTTCACCGAGAGCGCCGAAGACAACTTGCCGCGGCCCGCTGGCTACGTGGCGTGTTCGGAGCTCATCCCTGCAAAGTGCGGAGAAGTACGCCACTAAACTGGCTACGTGGCAGGCTCGGGGCTCATCTCCGCAAAGGGGGAGAGGTGCGACCCTGTGGGACACGTGTTGCCCCGGAGCTAGCCTCTGCGGAAGAAGCAAAGGCATTTCCGCAGGACACATGTCACCTTCGGAGCTAGTCACCGCGGGAATCAGAGGACCAGTAGCGCAGGATACGTGTCGATCTCGGAGCTCACCCCCGAGAGGTCCGGTTCTATTGGACACGTGTCGCCACCGGAGCTTATCTCCGGGAAGTCCGTCACTGTTGGACACGTGTTAACCTCGGAGCTCGTCTCTGAGAAGAAAGGAAGTCTGGCGCTGGAGCCACCTCCGGAGAGAGGGGATGTCCGGCACCGACACGTGGCATGCGCGGAGCCACCTCCGAATAAAAGAGGAGGTCCCGACCGTCAGGATACGTGGCACACACGGAGCCCACCTCCGAAGGAGAGGGAGGTCTTGCTGGCTTGACACGTGGCACAACCGGAGCTCGTCTCTGCGGAAAAGGAGAGACCAGGCCCCGATGGACACGTGGAGCTTCCGAAGCTCATCACTGAGGAGGTAACGAGTTCTGGAGCGGTTTTGGATTCTTTACGCGTAGAAATATCGGTACGGAGAAGAAACCGACCTGAATTCCACAATGTTACCGCACCAAATCAACTAAAGATAATATGTTAGGATTCAACGACGATCTGAATAGGACTCTTATTCGGAATACAATCAGATTAGGACTCTTCTTCTCCCGATTATAAATAGAACCCAGAACCTCTGGCCGAAACCACGAACTTCTTTTGCAACTCCTGAGCCGACGACTTAGAGCCCTAGCCCCAACTCGCCGAGTAAGCCATCGTCTGAGATCAGCAAGGAAGATCACCGGAAGAGAGCCCAACAATCTGTCTGATCAGAGAAGGAACCGAGACCCCAGAAGAATGTATGGTAGGTCTCCAATACCACCTTACGACATCGTTGTGTTTTCTTTGCATCTGTTCTTTGATTCCTTTCGAACAGAAGCTTTTACATGGACAGATCACTTGTTGATCGGGTTGATCTAAAGACAAGGTCATCGCCACGTCCACATTTGATCTGAACACCTCTGTTCATCATAAAACCATGCAAGAACCCGCACAAACCGATCTAATAAAGCTGATCATAGGATAGCATGCATATGCATCATCGCATCTAGTTAAAGTTTGTGCATGATATTGATTGTTGTGAATCTTGTATGTGCGCAATCCTGTATAGCAGGACAAGCTCCGGGAGCTGTCTACGACGAGCTGCAACAACAAGGTTTCGAGATACAAGAGCCACCAGAACAGCAAGAACAAGGCAAGTGCTCCTTGACCATATTGATCCTATGTTTTGGGTAAAACTATTTTGATTTGCGAAAAGGTGTGTGCGCTGAGTCAAACATGATGGGAAACCCTTTTATAGGAGTTTACTAGCTTTGGTTAAACCACCCTTGTCGCCAGGGATGTTTATGAGCCGGGTATGGTTTTTACTTTATGCTTCGCTGAGTCCATGGGATTGGGAAGAGAGGTAGATGTGTGTAGCTAAACTGCACTCGTAACGATAATGAGAAACTGATGTTGTTAATGAATATGGATCGGAGGGAGATCTAGGCAAGACTGGGTTTGTGAATGAGGTAGCATGAGATGGTGGTTTACTTGCCATAGATCTAAGGACCGGTTCATGCATGCACATGCCAGGATAACAGTGCCACCACAAGGCCAAGTATGGGTGCGGCTTAGCTGAGCAATTAGGTAAGTTGCTAGAGTGTTATGGACTGTGGAAGGCGCGGGGAATGGGAGTCGAGTGGGGACTGCCCTGGGAACTGCATGGCACAAGAGGGGGCCCGTGGGTGGGAGAATTGGAGATTCTAGCCTGCCAGTGAAACCTTAGTGAGTCCATACATCTAGTAGCCCCTTTGTAAAGGCTATTTTGTGATCTCTTGGCCATACACCGGCGGTTGTGTACTGGTATAATGGAGGTTCTGCAGTCGCTGACGGGTGACGAAATCACAAACTTGTGGGTAAAGAGGTGCAAACTCTGCAGAGTTCTTAAAACTATCATGATAGCCGAGCTTACGGTCACGAGCGCCTGGCCAACTGCCATGATTAGTTGGGATGGTTATTGGTTATGGTTTTGGATGGTTTGTTTATTGTTTGGTTTTGGGACTGTTGAGTCCGGGTGATAAGAGGGTTGCATGACTGTTGAGTCATAGCAACAAGGTTGGTCTCGGTGGGAGACGAAGTTGTTTATGAGAATACGAGATGGTATTCGTGAGATGGTTGCGAATACGAGGAGGTATTCGTGAGAATGAGGTTGATTGATGACTGGTTGTGACATGGGAAGGTAATGAACATAATGAAGGTATGATTGGTATTTTAAGACATGTTGGGATTACATTCACTTAAAGATGAGTTGCTATTTTATCATGGTTTTGATAAATAACCTTGCTTTCTGCAAATGAGCCTTTTTATACCTACCTTGTTATGAGCTACATATCATATTTTCCCGCACTTGCTGAGTACATCATTGTACTCAAACTTGCATTATTATTTCATCATCAGCAGCAGGAGAACACTACTATAAAGACCAAATGGAGCATTAGGCGTGTGATCTGTTCTCAACCTTGCCTGTGGGGATGGAATAGAGATGGAGCCATTGCTGCTTAGATTTGCTTCCGCATTAGTTAAATTGCTTCCGCATTAGAATAAAGACTTTCGCTGCATAGAAATAAAGACTTCTGCTGTGAGCATGAGTCCAAGACTCATCAGATATTGTAATAAACTCTGTTATTCGTGGTAATATATAATCTGAATTCAGTTTGTGGAACATATGTGTATGCGTGATGAAGATCCTGGGCACACATATGCATTAGTTCTCAGTTCTGTGGTTTTCCACAGAATTGAGGGCGTCACAGATTTGACAATGGGTTACACGCCTAAATAGGAAACACGGATTAGTATCAAAAGCCACAGATAGGGGTAGATTACACACCTAGATACAATCACAGATTGGTATCAGACATAGATTGATAGCTAGGCCACGCTGACCATAGGAAGCAACCTAGGATGCTTAGATTGGCCTTGAAACTACCTTGACATAGGAAACCATCCTTGAATAGGAGTTGTGTGAGCCCTTGCAATGATTGTTTGTGATTGTGTGCTTAGTGTGAGTTGTGGGACGTCTCAAAATGTTGTCCATAACCACACGTAAGCAGAAAGAGGTGTGAGATGTTTCGGCACTTGTTCACATCCTCATGTGGGCTAATATATATAGTCCAACTCACCTTGATGCATATAGTTGAGGGAATCTACCTAACCTTCTAACCTTCTATTCTATTTCGTTCTCTCTCACAAATGGTGAGAGGAAACGCCGGCCGAAGGAACGTCCGTGACAACCAAGAGGATGGTCACGAGGAAGTTCCTGTTAACCCTGGAGCTGGCGAGAACCACCTGGAACAGTTGATGGCCATGCAGAATCAACTTATGCAAACCATGATCTAAACTTTGGGTCAGTTCAGGCCAAAAACAACAACCCCGTTCCGGCGCCACCGCCACCACCACCGCCGGCTCATAACAGGTTGGGAGAGTTCATGAGGACTCGACCACCCACCTTTGCTCAAGCCAACGACCCCATGGAGGCCGACGACTGGTTAAAATCTATGGAGAAGAAGCTTGCCATAGTGCAGTGCAATGACCGAGAGAAAGTCCTCTTTGCATCGCACCAACTTATGGGAGCTGCCGCTGACTGGTGGGATGCCCTATGTAACGTTCATGTCGACCCGGAGACAATCACTTGGACTGAGTTCAAGGAAAGTTTCCGCTCTCATTACATCCCTGCTGGTGTAATGATGCTCAAGAGGCAGGAGTTCGAAGGTCTCCGCCAAGGACAGAAAAGTGTGAATGAGTATCTCAACATGTTCACACAACTGTCCCGGTATGCCCCTGAAGATGTCAACTCAGACCATAGGAAGCAATATCTGTTCATGAGAGGGTTGAACAACGAGATCCAGGTTCAGCTCCTCAACAATGACTACGCAAGCTTCCAGAAGCTGGTTGACAAGGCTATAGTGGTTGAAAGAAAGATCCGAGAGATCGAGCAAGAGTGCAAGAGGAAGATGCCATACCAGCCTCAAGGGAGCAACGTACGACCTCGGTACATGCCCCCAGCTGCACCGCCGTATGGATCGACCACTCCTGCATACCACCCTAGTCAGCCACCACAGCAACGACCCGTTGCAACGGCACCTCGTGTGCTCATGCCTCCTGTGCCCGGACCTAACATGGGCGCTCCTGTTCAAAACCCCCGACCCAACGTACCTGTTGCCGTAGGCAACAGGGCATGCTTTGCATGCGGGGAAATAGGACACTTCGCGAACCAGTGCTCGAGGAGAGGCCCTGGACAGCAAGGCAACGTGCCCAAACAGAACCGGCGACCAAATGGAGGGGACAATCAAGGAAACCGGGGACAGCAGAACTATGCTCGCGGCAACGTGAACCATGTCTCTGCTGAGGAAGCACAACAGGCTGCGGACGTCGTAATTGGTATGTTCCTTGCCAACTCCAACCCAGCCACCATCTTATTTGATTCTGGAGCATCACATTCCTTCATATCATCCGAGTTTGTTGCTAAGCATAATCTACCCATATCATACCTAAAATGTGCTATGTTAGTTAATTCTCCCGGAGGAGAAATGAGGACTAATATAGTATGTCCGAATGTAAGCCTTAAAATAAGGGGGTAGACTTCCTTGCCAACCTTATTGTCTTGGATTCCCAAGGGCTTGACATAATAATCGGGATGGATTGGTTAAGCAAGCACAACAGGGTAATCCAATGTGCTGAAAGGAGCGTGCAGTTGACAAATGAGCACGGTATTCGTGTCGAGTTTGAGTCAGCCCAACAAACAACCGAAAAGGCAATCTTGAACCACGTTGAAGGAGCAACATTGGACATCATTCCAGTGGTTCAAGAATTCTCGGACGTGTTTCCAGAGGAGCTTCCAGGTATGCCACCTGATCGGGACATTGAGTTTGCCATTGATTTGGTACCCGGAACTGCACCCATAGAAAAGAGACCCTATAGGATGCCTGTCAATGAACTAGTAGAACTCAAGAAGCAAATCCAAGATCAGTTAGAGAAGGATTTTATACGTCCAAGCTCGTCACCATGGGGAGCTCCTGTGCTCTTCGTAGACAAGAAGGATGGAACCCAAAGGATGTGCGTGGACTATAGGTCTCTCAACGAGGTGACAATCAAGAACAAATACCCTCTGCCCCGTATAGAGGACCTATTCGACCAAATGAAAGGAGCCCGAGTGTTCTCCAAGATTGATCTTCGGTCGGGATATTTCCAGCTGAAGATTAAGCCCTCCGATATACCCAAGACTGCCTTTCAAACACGGTATGGTTCGTATGAATATTCCGTCATGTCTTTTGGGTTAACAAATGCACCTGCATACTTCATGTACCTCATGAACAAGGTTTTCATGGAGTACTTGGATAAGTTCGTTGTGGTTTTCATCGACGACATTATGGTGTATTCAAAAAGTGAGGAGGAGCATGAAGAACATTTGAAATTGACCTTGCAGAAAATGCGTGAGCATCGATTGTATGCCAAGCTTAACAAGTGTCAATTTTGGCTAAAGGAAATATCGTTCCTAGGCCACATTATCTCCGAAGAAGGGGTATCGGTTGATCCCGGAAAAGTGAGAGATGTTCTGAAGCGGGACCAGCTGCAAAACGTGAGGGATATTCGTAGTTTTCTTGGGATGGCGGGATACTATCGAAGATTCATCAAAGATGTCTCTAAGATAGCAAAGCCTATGACGGAGTTGCTAACGAAGGGAAAAGACTTTCGATGGACACCAGCATGCCAAGAATGTTTTGAGGAGCTCAAGAAAAGGCTAACCACAGCGCCGGTTTTGGTATTGCCGGACGTAAGCAATAGCTTTGACATATATTGTGACGCATCCAGACATGGGCTCGGATGTGTGCTCATGCAAGAAGGACAAGTGGTAGCCTATGCCTCACGACAATTAAAGAAGCACGAGCTTAATTACCCTACACATGACTTGGAGCTAGCAGCAGTAGTGCATGCATTGAAGATTTGGAGACATTATATCCTTGGTCATCGATGTGAGATCTATACAGATCATAAAAGCCTCAAGTACATATTTACACAAACGGACTTGAATTTAAGGCAACGTCGATGGGTGGAACTCATCAAGGATTACGATGTTGGAATCAACTACCACCCCGGGAAGGCCAATGTAGTATCTGATGCATTGAGCCAGAAGGGAGCATGTCACCAACTCACAGTTCGGGAGCTACCACCCGAACTATGTAAGGAGTTCGAACGGTTGCACCTTGGATTCTTGAACAACATGGAAATGATGGAGATCCACTCTTCATTGGAGCAAGAGATAAGAGATGGCCAAGCAACGGATGAGGAGATCAAGGAAAGGATCCGACAAGGAATAGAGAAGGATTTCAAAGAAGATGAGAAGGGTACGCTTTGGCTAGGAAAAAGTATTTGTGTGCCTAACGTGTAGCACCTCCACGACATGATATTGAAGGAGCCACATGATTCACCCTATTCCATACATCCCGGAAGTACCAAAATGTACAAGGACTTGAAGACTTGTTATTGGTGGGATGGTATGAAAAGGGATATAGCCGAATATGTTGCCCTATGCGACACATGCCAACGGGTGAAGGCCAAACATCAAAGACCCGCTGGATTGTTGCAACCTTTGAAGGTACCCGAGTGGAAGTGGGAAGACATCAGTATAGATTTAATCGTCGGATTGCCACGTACTCAATCGGGTTATGACTTCATCTGGGTTATCATGGACCGATTGACGAAAACCGCCAATTTTCTCCCTATAAGGGCCAAATACAACGTTGCACAATTAGCCGAGTTGTACATGGAGCAGATCGTGTGCCGTCATGGAGTCCCGAGAAGGATAGTCTCAGATCGAGGTTCTCAGTTTACCTCTAGGTTCTGGAAGAAGCTGCAGAAAGCTATGGGTTCACGACTAGATTTTAGCTCCGCCTATCACCCACAGACCGATGGGCAAACCGAAAGGACAAACCAAATTTTGGAAGACATGTTGAGAGCTTGCGCCTTGAAACGTGGGCGTAGTTGGGATAGGAGTTTACCGTGCGCCGAATTCTCCTATAAAAACAGCTATCAAGCTAGCTTGAAGATGTGGCCTTTTGAAGCATTATACTGTAGACGGTGTAGAACACCGCTGTTCTGGAACGAGACCGGAGAGAACTAGGTGTTTGGACCCGAAGTGCTACAAGAGGCTTAAAAGCAAGTCCAAACGATACGGGAGAACTTAAAGGCTGCTCAGTCACGACAGAAAGGCTATGCGGACAATAGGCGAAGGAAGTTGACCTTCGAAGTAGGAGACTTCGTATACCTTAAGGTATCACCTATCCGTGGCCAACGACGTTTCAACGTCAAGGGCAAGCTAGCACCTCGCTACATCAGACCATTTAAGATTTTGGACAAGCGAGGAGATGTATCCTGTCAACTAGAGATCCCAATATATCTCTCCGACGTACATGACGTGTTTCATGTATCCCAGCTCAAGAAGTGCTTGAGAGTACCAGAGAGCAAATACCAATGGAAGAGCTTGAACTTCAAGAAGACCTGACTTATGGGGAACACCCTGTCTGAATTTTGGACGTAAAGGAAAGGGTCAACACGAACAAAGTGATCCGATGGTGCAAGGTACAATGGAGTCTTCACACCAAAGCCGAAGCCACATGGGAGCGTGAAGAAGACATCAAGGCAGAATTTCCTCATCTATTCCCTACTAACGAATCTTGAGAGCGAGATTCAATTTAAGGGGGGTAGATTTGTAACACCCTCATTTTCGGTTTGTGCATATATTCATGTTTCATGAAGAGAGAACATTTTAAAAGAAATAGGAATAGAGAAAATTATCAAAAGATAGCCAATAAGAGCAGAATCCAGTTCACCGAGAGCGCCGAAGACAACTTGCCGCGGCCCGCTGGCCACGTGGCGTGTTCGGAGCTCATCCCTGCGAAGTGGGGAGAGGTACGCCGCTAAACTGGCTACGTGGCAGGCTCGGGGCTCATCTCCGCAAAGGGGGAGAGCTCCGACCCTGTGGGACACGTGTTGCCCCGGAGCTAGCCTCTGCGGAAGAAACAAAGGCATTTCCACAAGACACATGTCACCTTCGGAGCTAGTCACCACGGGAACCAGAGGACCAGTCGCGCGGGATACGTGTCGATTTCGGAGCTCACCTCCGATAGGTCCGGTTCTATCGGACACGTGTCGCCACCGGAGCTTATCTCTGGGAAGTCCGTCACTGTTGGACACGTGTTAACCTCGGAGCTTGTCTCTAAGAAGAAAGGAAGTCTGGTGCTGGAGCCACCTCCGGAGAGAGGGGATGTCTGGCACTGACACGTGGCGTGCGCGGAGCCACCTCCGAATAAAAGAGGAGGTCCCGACCGTCAAGATACGTGGCACAAGCGGAGCCTACCTCCGAAGGAGAGGGAGATCTTGCTCGCTTGACACGCGGCACAACCGGAGCTCGTCTATGCGGAAAACGAGAGACCAGGCCCCGATGGACACGTGGAGCTTCCAGAGCTCATCACCGAGAAGGTAACGAGTTCTAGAGCGGTTTTGGATTCTGTACGCGTAGAAATATCGGTACGGAGAAGAAACTGACCTGAATTCCACAATGTTACCGTACCAAATCAACTAAAGATAAGATGTTAGGATTCAATGACGATCTGAATAGGACTCTTATTCGGAATACAATCAGATTGGGACTCTTCTTCTCCCGATTATAAATAGAACCCAAAACCTCTGGCCGAAACCACGAACTTCTTTTCCATCTCCTAAGCCGACGACTTAGAGCCCTAGCCCCAACTCACCGAGTAAGCCATCGTCGGAGATCAGCAAGGAAATCTCTGGAAGAGAGCCCAACGATCTGTCTGATCAGAGAAGGACCCGAGACCGAGAAGAACGTAAGGTATTTCTCCAATACCACCTTACAACATCATGTGTTTTCTTTGCATCTGTTCTTCGATTGCTTTCGAACAGAAGCTTTTTCGTGGACAGGTCACTTGTTGATCGGGTTGATCTAAAGACAAGGTCATCGCCACGTCCACATTTGATCCGAACACCTCTGTTCATCATAAAACCATGCAAGAACCCGCACAAACCGATCTAATAAAGCTGATCATAGGATAGCATGCATATGCATCATCGCATCTAGTTAAAGTTTGTGCATGATATTGATTGTTGTGAATCTTGTATGTGCGCGATCGTGTATAGCAGGACAAGCTCAGGGAGCTGTCTACGACGAGCTGCAACAACAAGGTTTCGAGATCCAAGAGCCACCAGAACCGCAAGAACAAGGCAAGTGCTCCTTGACCATATTGATCCTATGTTTTGGGTAAAACTGTTTTGATTTGCGAAAAGGTGTGTGTGCTGAGTCAAACATGATGGGAAACCCTTTTATAGGAGTTTACTAGCTTTGGTTAAACCACCCTTGTCACCAGGGATGTTTACGAGTCGGGTATGGTTTTTACTTTATGCTTCACTGAGTCCATGGGATTGGGAAGCGAGATAGATGTGTCTAGCTAAACTGCACTCGTAACGATAATGAGAAACTGATGTTTTTAATGAACATGGATCGGAGGGAGATCTAGGCAAGACTGGGTTTGTGAATGAGGTAGCATGAGATGGTGGTTTACTTGCCGTAGATCTAAGGACCGGTTCATGCATGCACTGTGGAAGGCCAAGTATGGGTGCGGCTTAGCTGAGTAATTAGGTAAGTTGCTAGAGTGTTATGGACTGTGGAAGGCGCGGGGAATGGGAGTCGAGTGAGGACTGCCCTGGGAACTGCATGGCACAAGAGGGGGTCCGTGGGTGGGAGAATTGGAGATTCTAGCATGCCGGTGAAACCTTAGTGAGTCCATACATCTAGTAGCCCCTTTGTAAAGGCTATTTTGTGATCTCTTGGCCATACACCGACAGTTGTGTACTGGTATAATGGAGGTTCTGCAGTCGCCGACGGGTGACGAAATCACAAACTTGTGGGTAAAGAGGTGCAAACTCTGCAGAGTTCTTAAAACTATCATGATAGCCGAGCTTACGGTCAGGGCGCCTGGCCAACTGCCATGATTAGTTGGGATGGTTATTGGGATGGTTATTGGTTATGGTTTTGGATGGTTTGGTTATGGTTTGGTTTTGGGACTGTTGAGTCCAGGTGATAAGAGGGTTGCATGAAATCTGGAAATCGGGGAAAAGTTTAAATCAGTCGGTGGGCCACGGGGACACGTGTTGGGCGCGGAGGCGTCAGCACACTGAGGCCTACAGGGTTTTTGCGCGCCAGCACATCAGATCCCAGCCACAGCCCGATCACGATTTAAAATATTTGCCATTGACAGCTGGGGTCCACCCCCTTCGTCTACCTCCCGCCGCCCGCGCTCTGCCGCCGGGGTACCTCGCCGGAGAGCTCGCTGGCAGCCTCTGTGGAGCTCCAAGCTTCATGATTCCGGCCGCCCCTGCCTACTTTCACTCGGAGAACACGATTCCGGGATCAGCTCGTCATGACAACGACCGGCACATGGTCGGCGACGAGCTGCGGCTTCGGAAAAACTTCGGCCGTTTCGGCCGACTTCCCTAGCACCCCAACTGACCGAGCAAATGGACGGAAAGCATCAGTGGTACTGAAAGTGCATCTACATAATCCCCATGGTTTTGGTTGATTGATGACGACAATTAAGATGCTAATAAGTTTCTACTGAGTATGAGCACAGGTGTTTATCAAAGAAATGGATATGGAGTCTCTCAAGAAGCAAAAGGAAAAGAAGAAGACTTGAAAGAGTAGAAAATAGCATTTTTCTATTTATCTTCACATTTTTCTAGTTGTGTATAGGGTCTTCTCTTTTAGAGTGCTTCAGAATCACTAGAGAGCTCAAACAAAGGATAGAACGTTAGAATCTTGAGACGAAGTAGTCATAGATATGAAGAAAAGGGAAGACCGGACTTATCCGGACCAATGGCCGTACTAGTCCGATCCTACCTAGACTAATCCGTTTTAGGCCGGATAAAAAGTCTCTGAGTGAGTTCGGACTTGTCCGTCCCAGGCCGGAACTAGTCCGGTTATCGTGTTAGTCTGAGCCGTATGAGACTAAGTCTCAGAAGGCCGGACTAGTCCGCCCAAGAGGCCGGACTAGTCCGCTAAGCGGACTAAGCCGCTTAGGTCCAGAGAAGAAGTCTCTGAGTGCCATCGGACTAGTCCGCTCCACAGGCCAGACTAGTCCGATCTTTTCAGACTAGTCCGAATTAGGACGGAACAAAGGTTTCTGTGTGAGCTCGGACTAGTCCGAGGTTGGATGGACTAGTCCGCAGCTCCAGTTGAGAGAGTTTTTAGACTAAGTCTGGTAATTCTGGACTAGTCCGCCCTATGGGCCGGACTAGTCCGCCCCTACCAGACTAGTCCGTTCTCATATGGAACAAAGGTTCCTGATTGAGATCGGACTAGTCCGCTCTTGGCCGGACTAGTCCGGGGTTTCATGACCGTTTGAATCCAACGGTCACTAAAACTTTATTTGGTAAGCTGTGACGTGAGTGGTCCCTTAAGATCGGACTAGTCCGGGGTTGGGACCGGACTAGTCCGGACTTTAGTTTGTAACGGCTAAATGACGGGATTTCTATAAAAGGAGACCCCCCAGCTGAGAATTGGAGAGACACGAACCCAAGCGCTGAAAACTCATTCCTAAAGCTCTTCTAAGCCTCTTTCCTCACCTTCTAGACCCCTAAGATCGGATCTTAAGGAGTTAGTGGTTTTTGTGAGAGGAAAGACGTGGTGACCGACGTTTTGAGCTCTCGGTTTTATTAGCCTATTAACCCCCCTCTAGGCAACTTTAAATTGGTATCAGAGCCTAACTCTCCGCAAAAGCTTAATCGCTTGGAGAGGAGATGGGGGACAAGGTAGGTAGCCAAATTGATCTCAACAAGGGAAAAGGAGCACGTTCGAGCAACTTTGAAGAACAAGGTTCTAACCCACCTCCCGCAGTTGCTCCTCCACAAGACGTTACAAGCTCAGAAGAAGATGAAGAAGTTCTTCGTCTCATGGCACTCCTCAAAAAGAAGAAGGAGGAGGCTAAAAAGAAAAAGAAGGAGAAGTTAGAGAAGAAACTCAAGAGTAGTCAACAAGACTACTCGCGATATCCTTTTAACTATGAACGATTAAATTCTCATTCCAGTTATTTATCAATTCCTCTAGGCAAACCACCTCACTTTGATGGAACTAACTATACAATGTGGAAACACAACATGAAGTTGCATCTAATTTCCTTGAACCCAAGTCTTTGGCATGTGGTATGTACAGGTATAGATATCCCTGAAGACGAGGATGAACTCACTCTAGAACAAGAACAACAAATCCATCGCAATGCACAAGCAGCAACCGTGCTCAACTCATCTTTGAGCATTGAAGAATTTAACAAGGTAGATGGGTTGGAGCTCGCCAAAGATATTTGGGACACCCTCAAGATCGCACATGAAGGAAACCGATCCGTGAGGGAAGCTAATATTGAGATGACAGAAGGAGAGCTTGGAAGATTCGCCATGGAAGAAGGCGAAACACCCCAAGAAATGTACAACCGACTCAAAACTCTTATCAACAAGAGTCGGGCGTACGGATGCAAGAAATGGAATGACCATGGGGTGGTTAAAAGGATGATAAGAGCATTTATGCCTCGCAATGTGACCCTATGCACCTTAATCCGGGAAAGTCCAAACTTTCATTTGATGACTGCGGATGAAGTGCTAGGGAAGATCATTAACCATGAGATGATGGAGAAGGAAGCCCAACACATCAATGACTTAGCCAAGATCACTTCATCCAAGAAGAAGAGCATTGCTCTCAAGGCCACATCCAAGTCCAAGGCAAAGGAAACACAACTCACAAGTGAACATGAAGAAAGTGATGACGAGAGCACAGACATGGATGATGAAGAAATGGCGTTCTTCATCAAAAGATTCAAAAGGTTGATGAGGAGAAGGAGAAGCCATCACTATTAGAACAAGAGCAAAGACAAAGGCAAGTCAAGAACAAAGAAGACTTGCTACAACTGTGGAGAACATGGGCATTTCATTGTGAATTGCCCCCATAGCAAGGAAGATGACAAGAGAAAGAAGAAGGATGGGAAGCCGCAAGACAAGAAATTCTTCACAAAGAAGAAGACATATGGACAAGCTCACATTAGAGAAGAATTGGACTCAAATGAAGAATCCTCCTCCGAAGATGAAGAAAAAGTGGCAACCGTAGCCATCAAGAGGCCAACCATGAAGAAATCACTCTTGCCAAACAAGGGTGATTGGAAGAGCCGAAGTCACACATGCCTCATGGCAAAGGAAGGAAAGCACAAGGTAATGACTAAACCTTCTAAGTTACATATTGAAGATGATAGTGACTTCGATAGTAGCAGTGAAAATGAATTCATGTTTAGAGGATTAAACAAAAAGGCTATAGCTAAAATGAAAATGCTATCAGATGAAATATTTGAACAAGAAGAGCTTCTCAACCAACAAGAAGAATTGCTTATCCTTGAAAAGGAAAGAAACCTTGAGATTGAGAAACTTCTTGAACTTGAGAGAGAAAAGTGTAGAACACTTGAAAGCGAACTTGCCATGAGCAAGGAGACATGCGTTCAGCTTAAAAGTGAGAATGTAGCGCTTCAAGATGAACTTGTAAGCTTGACCAAAGCTCACAAGAATCTTGAAGCATAACTTGACTCACTTAAGTCAAGCGTCCCAATTAATTCATCCTCTAAAAGCTCTCTCTCAACAAAGATAGAATCCAACACTAAAACTTGCAAATGTGCTAGCATTGTCTTAAACTTAAAAAATGAGCTCAAAGAGGCACAAAGCAAGAATACACACAAGAGTGGGATCTTTGATAAAGAAAAAAATCAAATATGCACGTAGTGCATACACAATCACAAGATCTCCCTTCATCAAAGATGGACTTGGATATACTTGGGGAGGAAAGCAAAATGCTAGAATCCTTAAAAACATTAGCAAATTCGTAGCCTTCGTGAAAGAAAACTCAAGTCAAGACGAGAGTAATAACCTTGCATCTACCTCACATAAGATTATGAAAATGTAAAATCTATAGTATTTCATAATTTCGATGCATCTTATGTTCTTATGAAAAGCAAGTATGGTAAAGTTTATGCAAAATATGTTGGGCCACTCCACAAGAGTCCAAAAACTTGTGTGTGGGTGCCCAAACGCCTAATAACTAACCTCAAAGGACCCAACACAGTTTGGGTACCTAAGAACAATGTTTAAATTGTTTTGCAGGCCTACTCCTCCGGTGGCACTAAATGGGTGCTAGATAGTGGGTGCACTAACCATATGACCGGAGAGAGGAAAATGTTTGTTGAGTATGAAGAAAACGATGATCCAAATGAAGGCATCTATTTTGGTGACAACAGCCAGGGAAGGGTACTAGGTATTGGTAAAATCGCAATCTCTTCTCAACACTTTCTTTCACATGTTCTACATGTTGAATCATTGGATTATAACCTATTGTCCATATCTCAACTATGTGAGAAAGGTTATAATTGCTTGTTTACTAACGAGGATGTGACCGTCTCTAGAAGAAGTGATAACTCAATTGCCTTTAAGGGTGTGTTAAAGGGAATGCTTTACCTGGTGGATTTTTCCACAAGTAAAGCTCAGCTTGACACATGCTTAATAGCAAAAACCAACATGGGATGGCTGTGGCATAGAAGAATAGCCCATGTTGGAATGAGGAATTTACAAAAACTTCTAAAGGGGGATCACATCCGTGGACTAAAAGGTGTTGTTTTTGAAAAGGATAGACCATGTAGTGCGTGCCAAGTAGAAAAGCAAATTGGAACAGCTCACCCCGCCAAGAACGTGATGACGACAACAAGACCATTGGAGATGCTTCACATGGACCTCTTCGGCCCTGTCACCTATATAAGCATTGGCGGTAACAAGTATGGTCTTGTAATTGTTGATGATTATTCTCGTTTCGCTTGGGTATTTTTCTTGCATGATAAGGGAGAAACTCAAGGAATCCTCAAGAAGTTATTGAGGAGAGCTCAAAACGAGTTTTCTTCAAAAACTAAGAAGATTAGAAGTGACAACGGTTCTGAATTCAAGAACACTCAAGTAGAAGAGTTTTTGGATCAAGAGGGCATCAAACATGAGTTTTCAGCACCTTATACTCCCGAACAAAATGGGGTAGCTGAAAGGAAGAACCGAACACTCATAGAGATGGCAAGAACCATGCTCGACGAATACAAGACCTCGGATCGATTTTGGGCGGAGGCAATCAACACCGCTTGTCATGCTACAAACCGCCTCTACCTCCATCGACTCTTGAAGAAAACCTCATACGAGCTCCTAACCGGTAACAAACCCAATATCTCCTACTTTCGAGTTTTTGGAAGAAAATGCTATATTCTTAACAAGAAGCCTAGGATTTCAAAATTTGCTTCGAAATCCGATGAAGGTTTCCTACTTGGTTATGACTCAAACACCTACGCTTATCATGTCTTCAACAAAACCTACGGGTGCGTTGAAATTGCACCTTACGTGGTGTTTGATGAAACTAATGGCTCCCAAGTGGAGCAAGTTGATCAATGTGTATTAGATGAAGAAGAAGCACCAAGTGAAGCACTAAGAAGAATGGGGCTTGGAGAAATCCGACCCCAAGAAAATGTAGGACAAGATGCTACAAGCTCATCAAAAGTGGCACCTCTCACTCGAGATCAAAATCAAACACCCCAAGATCAAGACGGTCAGTTTGAGGAAGAAGAAAATCAAAACCATGGTGTTGATCAAGGGAGAGAAGAAGAAGAAGAAGAAGAAGAAGAAGAAGAAGAAGAAGAAGAAGAAGAAGAAGAAGAAGAAGAAGAAGAAGAAGAAGAAGAAGAAGAAGAAGAAGAAGAAGAAGAAGAAGAAGAAGAAGAAGAAGAAAACCACTCAAGAAATCAAGTGCCTCACCCAAGGGTTCATCAAAGCATTCAACGAGATCACCCCGTTGATAACATCCTTGGAGATATCACAAAAGGGGTAACAACACGTTCTCGTATAGCTAACTTTTGTGCACATTACACTTTTGTGTCGTCCTTGGAACCATTTAGGGTGGAAGATGCACTCAAGGACCCGGATTGGGTAGTAGCCATGCAAGAAGAATTAAACAACTTTACAAGAAATCAAGTATGGGAGCTAGTGAAAAGACCAAACGCAAACGTAGTAGGCACCAAGTTGGTGTTCCCCAACAAGCAAGACGAACACGGAGTGGTGACGAGAAACAAGGCCAGACTTGTAGCAAAGGGATATGCTCAAGTCGAAGGTTTAGATTTCGATGAAACCTTTGCTCCCGTAGCTAGGCTTGAATCTATTCGTATTCTATTAGCCTATGCTACTCATCATGATTTTAAGCTTTATCAAATGGATGTGAAAAGTGCCTTTCTAAATGGTCCAATCAAGGAGGAGGTGTACATGGAGCAACCACCCGGTTTTGAAGACCAAGAATATCCTGATCATGTGTTTAAATTGCATAAAGCTCTCTATGGCCTCAAACAAGCTCCTAGAGCTTGGTATGAATGTCTTAGAGACATTCTTATTGATAATGGCTTTAAGATAGGCAAAGCAGATTATACACTATTCACAAAGAATGTAGACAACAATCTCTTTGTGTGCCAAATATATGTCGATGACATTATATTTGGTTCTACTAACACATCTTTTTGCAATGAGTTTAGCAAGATAATGACAGATAGGTTTGAGATGTCCATGATGGGAGAGTTGAAGTTCTTCCTCGGATTTCAAGTCAAGCAACTCAAGGAAGGCACGTTCATTAGTCAAACCAAGTACACAAAAGATATACTCAAGAAGTTTCACATGGACAAAGCAAAACCTATCAAGACACCTATGGCAACAAATGGGCACCTTGACCTCAATGAAGATGGACCAAGCGTGGATCAAAAGGTATATCGCTCCATGATTGGCTCATTACTTTATCTTTGTGCATCTAGACCCGATATCATGCTTAGTGTACGTTTATGCGCAAGATTTCAAGCATCACCTAAATAATGTCATTTAACAACCGTTAAAAGGATCCTAAGATATCTAGTTCACACACCCAACCTAGGACTATGGTATCCAAAGGGGTCTATGTTTAATCTCATTGGATACTCCGATGCGGATTACGCCGGATGTAAAATAGATAGAAAAAGCACCTCAGGGACTTGTCAATTTTTGGGTAGGTCCCTAGTATCATGGTCATCCAAGAAACAAAATTCCGTTGCTCTCTCCATAGCTGAGGCGGAGTATGTCGCAGCCGGAAGTTGCTGTGCTCAACTTCTTTGGATGCGACAAACTCTAAGGGATTATGGTCACAATATGAACAACATTCCACTTCTTTGTGACAATGAGAGTGCTATTAAGATAGCCCACAATCCCGTTGAGCACTCTAGAACCAAACACATAGACATTCAGCATCACTTTTTGAGAGATCATTCTATAAAGGGGGACATAGCTATCTCACACGTAAGAACTAAAAAACAACTAGCCGATATCTTTACCAAACCACTAGATGAAAAATGATTTTGTGAACTTAGAAATGAGCTGAATATATTAGACTATAGGAATGTAAGTTGAAAAATTGTGCAAATAGAAGTTCTCAAAAATTCTTTCACAACCTTCAAAAATGTGCATGATTGTGAAAACTTGTACCTCCTCTATTTTCCATCTAACATTATTTTTGGCCATATTGTCATCACATAATTATGTGTTTGATATATATATATATATGGACCATATAGCAGGTACAAGTAAATCCACCGCAAACAAAGGCAAAATTATGATATATAAGAATTTTTTTTGTCTTTAAAAGCCGGACTAGTCCGACCTAGAGGCCGGACAAGTCCGGGTATTCTAAAGAAGTCCGAGGAGCAGCGGACAAGTCCACAACGGACTAGTCCGCCTGGCACCCGGACATGTCCGGACTAGAGACTAGTCCGGACCTAGTCCGACTCACTGGACTAGTCCGGACTGGGGACCGGACTAGTCCGGCCCTTGGAGACTTAACCTCCAAGGGTCGGGCTGAAACCCCTCCCTCTCCCTCATTCACCTCCACTCCACTTCTCTCCTCCAAAACTCGCCCCCATTGGCGATTTTGGAGCTCCCTCAAATCTCTCGAAGGCATCCTCGATTCAAGGCTTGTGGAGTGCGGGGAACTCTTCTCCGACCATCTCCGCTCCTTTGAACCGCGGATTTCATCACATTCCTTCACTCCAAGTTACTTTTTAACCTAGCCTTGACTTTTCACAAAAATCCTATTCCTAGAACATATCTTGGGTACCTTAGGGCCTCTCTGAGTTTCCTATGCCATATCATTTCAAAACCCCATAGTATTGCACCTACTTTGATTAATTAGTAAGCAAATCACATTAGTTAGGGTTTAAAACTGTAAAGTCCGGACTCCAACCGGACAAGTCCGGCCGGAGCGGATTAGTCCGCCTCCTGCCCGGACAAGTTCGGATGATACAGTATTAACCTCTAACTTTGGGTTTGTAAACTAATTTAAACGCAATACTCCATCAACTAAATACTTCTTTTCTCACCAGATCATGTCAGGATCCAACGACAGCCCTCTTCCAAATCCCGAGGCCGAAGCGGCTCGTCAAGCCGCTTATCATGCGGCAGCCGAGGCAGAGGCAGTAGAGGCTGCTGCAAGGGAGGCTCGGATGAAGAAACGGGCTGACAGGGAAGCCCAAGCCTCCCAGTCTGTTGACCCTCCGAGGAGGAAGAGACTAGTCACCCTGATGGACAAACAGCCTGCCGAGCCACAAAAATCGACCCAGGACAAAGGAAAAGGCAAAGCAGCTGATCCTTCCAGGAAAAAGGCCCTAGCCAACAGGGGACTCGTCATTAGTGACAACCCTAGACGGGGAAGGGAAAATCCCCCACAGGGACCTGTTGGGCCCCTTGAAAGGGAACCTCCCATGCACAACCCAAACCGCCAACCCAATTTGGCAAGTGCAACCTTCAAGGGAAAAGGAGCCGTCAAAGCCAGAAGGTTCCGGGAGGAGGAGGTCTACAAGTACGAGAAGTCCACACCAGACCCTTGCTTCTCGTGTGACTTCCATTGTGACTACTACCTGCATGTCTATCTCCCAATGATGACACCGGTAGTTGATGCTCAGTGGGTGGACTGGCCATACATGGCCAACAAGAAACATCAAGCCTTTGATGCAGTAATTGAAGCAACAAAACGCCATGGGATCAAAGACATGATGGCTTTTCAATATGATTGGAACATTGAAGTCATAGTCCAGTTCTACACAACATGTTACTTCCACACCTATGGAAACAGGAAAATCACTTGGATGACAAATGGGGTGGTGTACTCAGTTCTATATGATGAGTTTGCTCGCATCCTAGGACTTGGGGAGCACTTGAACTATGAGATCATAGTTCACAATGAGAGAACTCTGGGAAAGGATGACTTAGACTTCATGTATCCTTCATGTCTCTCCTATGAGGCATCCTCAACCCGCAACATAAAACCCTTCTTTGGAGTGATGAACAGAGTTCTGAGGAAGACTCTAGCTCCAAAAGATGGAGATGCGGGGATGATACAGGGGTACCTCAGAAATCTGTTGAAGCTGCTCAATGAAGAAGAAAAATTCAATGTCTTCGACTACATCTACAACAACATCTTCAACATCTCCCACACCCCGAACAGATCCTGTGGCTATGCACCATACATCATGTGCATGATTGAAAAAGTCACAGGGCTAGAGTTTGCAAAGGATGTGAAGCATAGGAAGCTCTGTCCTCAGATGCTGACTCCTCTTCCTCGCCCTCCTGCATCCATGGGCAGGGGATCCACTGCAGCTCCATCCTCTTCTGCCGAACCATCCATTCCTCCGTCATCGAGTGGCTCCTCTAGTGGACTGCTCAAGATCTTCAAGGCCATATTCTCCTCGTGCCGGAAGGTGGAAGTTCGCACGCAGAAGATGAAGCAACGCCAAGAGAAGTATCTCAAGGCCATGTGCGACAAGATGGAGATACCTATGTCTCCACCGTCATCAGACGATGACGACGTGACTGAGTTTCCCACTCTTACGGAGGATGAGCTTGCCTATTTTGGATCCTCCTCAGCTGCTCCTCATACCTGCCACACCCATCACCAGGATGACGATGAAGATGAGGATGAGGACAAAGAGACCCAGAGTGACCACGACGATGATCAAGATGATAGTGATTAGGTTTTCTCCTTTTCTTTCCCTTTTTGGTGCCTTGATGCCAAAGGGGGAGAGGATAAGGGGGAGTAGTCTAGTCATAGTCATAGTCTAGTCTTGCTCGTTAAACTCATTTCATGATGGCTTGTAATAACTATGCTACATTATGCCACGTTATGTTATTTTTGTAATGACTATGTTAATTTATCTCTTCAAATTATGCCATAATGAAATTTGCTTGCTCATAAATGTTATATATTTCTAAATGTTGTTACTGCTTATACTTAGTCACACCACCACAACACATGTAAGCATGAAATTCCCCCATAAACTCACTCTTGTGCACTTTTTTCTTTCGTTCTTGATAATCCATTATGCACACATCTAGGGGGAGTAAATCTTTATGAAAACAATCTACTATATCTACTTTTTGAAAATCTTATGAGTTGTCATCAATCACCAAAAAGGGGCTGAAAGTGCATCTAGATAATCCCCGTGGTTTTGGTTGATTGATGACGACAATTAAGATGCTAATAAGTTTCTACTGAGTATGAGCATAGGTGTTTATCAAAGAAATGGATATGGAGTCTCTCAAGAAGCAAAAGGAAAAGAAGAAGACTTGAAAGAGCAGAAAATAGCATTTTCTATTTATCTTCACATTTTTCTAGTTGTGTATAGGGTCTTCTCTTTACAGTGCTTCAGAATCACTAGAGAGCTGAAACAAAGGATAGAATGTTAGAATCTTGAGACGAAGTAGTCATAGATATGAAGAAAAGGGAAGACCGGACTTGTCCGGACAAATGGCCGGACTAGTCCGATCCTACCCGGACTAATCCGTTTTAGGCCGGATAAAAAGTCTCTGAGTGAGTTCGGACTTGTCCGTCCCATGTCGGACTAGCCCGGTTATCGTGTGAGTCTGAGCCGTATGAGACTAAGTCTCAGAAGGCCGGACTAGTCCGCTAAGCGGACTAAGACGCTTAGGTCCGAAGAAGAAGTCTCTGAGTGCCATCGGACTAGTCCGCTCCACTGGCCAGACTAGTCCGATCTTTTCATACTAGTCCGAATTAGGACGGAACAAAGGTTCCTGTGTGAGCTCGGACTAGTCCGAGGTTGGATGGACTAGTCTGCAGCTCCAGTTGAGAGAGTTTTTAGACTAAGTCTGGTAAGACCGGACTAGTCCTTCCTTTGGGCCAGACTAGTCCGCCCCTACCAGACTAGTCCGTTCTCATACAGAACAAAGGTTCCTGATTGAGATCGGACTAGTCCGCTCTTGGCCGGACTAGTCCGGGGTTTCATGACCGTTTGAATCCAACGGTCACTAAAACTTTATTTGGTAAGCTGTGACGTGAGTGGTCCCTTAAGATCGGACTAGTCCGGGGTTGGGACCGGACTAGTCCGGACTTTAGTTGGTAATGGCTAAATGCTGGGATTTCTATAAAAGGAGACCCCCCGGCTGAGAATTGGAGAGACACGAACCCAAATGCTGAAAACTCATTCCTAGAGGTCTTCTAAGCCTCTTTCCTCACCTTATAGACCCCTAAGATCGGATCTTAAGGAGTTAGTGGTTTTTGTGAGAGAAAAGACGTGGTGACCGATGTTTTGAGCTCTCGGTTTTATTAGCCTATTCACCCCCCTCTAGGCAACTTTCAGGTACCTCAGGAACCTCGGCATGGGCTCAAGGCGGCTCGAGAGAGGTCTGAAGTAGTCCCCCACCATGCGCCAGATGCTTTCCGCATGCTCCGCCATCGGTAAACATCGAAATATGCCGGGTACAGAGGTTCTCAGGCCAAAGGTTGTGAAGGCAACTTGTGCGCTACCGTGTCTAGTTTGTGTGGGAGCGGATTGAGGCCCTCTAATCCTTCCTAGAGTATGGATTCGATAGAACCGCACCCAAAGTTCGGTCCGTACCCAGAAAGGGGAAAACTGGAAATTCGCCGCCGGTGAGCAAACACTCGGGCTGTGGCTCAGGGGTGAGCAGCACCGATCACCAGCGCGTCCAAGGGTGCCTTCGCTCGGGCATGATCACCTCCCGGTTGGGCTGTCCACGGGACCCGAAGTGCGGCGGTTTTAGGTCACCGAATTGAACTCTCGGTATAGCTGAGATCGACAGGTTTCAGCTGAGTTCTAGCAATGGGGAAGAACGAGGAAGTTTCCTAGTACCTTGCCGTAGCTCTGGAGGGGACAGGAAGGCTGTGAGCGGAGCTCTCCGATCGGTTCTGAGCGGCAGAAGAAAGTTTCCTGGCGCTGTGTTCTTGCGGGGAGAAAATGGCGAGGGCTTCGGCCGAGGAGGGGGGCGCCTTAAGAAGGCTCTGAACCGACTTGTGCCCGCGCGTGGCCAAGCAGCAGCTGGCGCGGCGGCCTCCCTCGGTGGCGATTGCAGCTGAAGCCCGGAGACCCGAGTGAGAAAGTCTCAGTCAGTTGAATCATCCCAGTGGCTGACATGTGGGTCCCATTTTTATTTTTAACCTCTGAGATTAAATCCTATTCACTGTTGTAAACAGTAGTTCCCACAAAGCCCCTGGTGATTTGAATTATCTACCCTTGAACCATTTGAATTGGTTAGAATTCAAATTGGGTTTGGTTTGAATGAATTTCAGCACATGTTCAGTTTGAAATTAAAATAAAGTTTGAATTTGCCCCACTTAGCTCATGTCAAGATCAACTCCAAATGGAGTGAAAATTGGTGTCTGAGCTCACAAAAATGTGCTGAGTAGGAATATGCCTCCCACTTTTGAATTTATGGTATACAAACAGTTTGAATTTGAATATGAGTTCAAACTACCCTCTTTCTAGCTATACCCAAAATGACCTCAAAAAGGTTTTGAATTTGGGTGAAACTTGGCATGGACATCCCTAGCAATGTGTAGTAGTTTTCATATGCCCAGCCCCTGCATATCACAAGTGGGAAATACCACTTTTGCAATATGTGAGTTTGTTCTCAAATGAGCATGTTGATGGTGGTTACTTGCTCTTCAAATGTGTTTATCAACTTGCTTCAAATGAGGTGGGTGTGTGTGGTGATGACACTTCAAACATGTGTCAAAAACTGAGGCCCTTACATTCCTCCCCCTTAAAAGAATCTCGTCCCGATATTATAAGGTGCAAATGAGAGAGAGGACGGTGGAAAATTACCGGATATGCGACGTGAAAAAGTCGGGGTAGTTAGCGCGAAGAAATCCTTCGCTCTCCCATGTCGCTTCGTCCACGGAGTGATTACTCCATAGAACTTTGTAGAACCACAACGTGCAGTTGCGTGTGGTTCGGGCCTTTTCGTCAATGATCTGAACCGGTTCCTCCTGATAGGTGAGATCCAGTTGCAGTTCTTCAATGTCCTCCAGCTGAACGGTAGTTGATAGCTTGAGACACTTCCTCAGCTGGGAAATATGAAAGACGTCGTGCAAACCGGAAAGTGCTTCTGGTAGTCTCAGCTGGTATGCTACTGATCCACATCTTTCGGTAATCTGGAATGGACCAATGAATCGGGGTGCCAACTTTCCTCTCACCCCGAATCTGTTTACGCCTTTCATTGGAGACACACGTAGATATACGTGATCCCCCACTTCGGATTGTAATGGCGTCTTCTCCGGTCCGCATACTGTTTCTGCCGGGATTGGGCGGCTTTTAGGTTCGCTTGAATCAGTCGCACCTTTTCTTCCGCGTTGTTGACAAGGTCAATCCCGAAGGTGACCCTTTCGCCAGACTCACACCAATTCAGTGGTGTGCGGCATTTCCTCCCGTATAGCGCCTCATAAGGCGCCATCTTAATGCTGGCTTGGTACCCATTGTTGTACGAGAACTTGGCTAAAGGCAAGTGATCATCCCAATTCTTGCCGTGGTCGATAGCGCAAGCTCATAGCATGTCTTCTAAGATCTGATTTACCCGCTCGGTTTGCTCATAGCTTCGTCCCCAAGGCAGCATGTAGCTTCTCCCAAAAACGGGACACAAATAAAGTGCCCCGATCCGATATGATGGTACGGGGTACGCCGTACAAGCATAGGATCCGTGAGATGTACAGTTCAGCGTACTTCTTGGCGTTGTAGTTGGTGTTGACCGGGATAAATGGGCAACTTTAGTGAGCCGGTCGACGATCACCCACACAGAATCATGTTTTTGAAAGGTGGTGGGTAAACCAACGATGAAGTCCATGCTCACATCCTCCCACTTCCAGGCAGGAACGCCCAGTGGTTGTAGCAGTCCCGGTTTCCGCATATGATCTGCCTTCACCCTTCGACATGTATCACACTCCGACACGTACTTTGCGATCTCCAGCTTCATACGTGTCCACCAAAACTTGCTTCTGAGTTCTTGATACATTTTGTTGCTGCCAGGGTGAATAGAAAACTTTGACAAGTGAGCCTCATCAAAGATTTTCTTCCGTAATTCCGGGTTACGGGTACGACGATCCGGTCCTTGAACCATAGGACGCCGTCTCCATCCTTCCGGAAACATTTCAACTCCCCACTGTCTACACGTCTCCGCAAATGCGACATACCCTTGTCATGTTTCTGAGCTGCCGCTATCTCTTCACGGATGGTGGGGATCAAATCTAGGTTGTAGAGAGCTCCATGTGGAATCACATGCAGTGGTGGTTCGCTCTCTTCCAACGGTGTGATGGTCAGATTGTTGACGTGTGACTTGTGACTCAGTGCATCCGCCACTATGTTTGCTTTGCCGGGGTGATAATGGATCTCTATTTCGTAATCCTTTATCAATTCTAACCATCTTCGCTGCCTCATGTTCAGCTCCTTCTGAGTGAATATGTACTTGAGGCTCTTGTGATTGGTATATAAATGCACGAGGTTACCAAGTAGGTAGTGCCTCCACATCTTGAGTGCGAGTACCACGGCAGCGAGCTCCAAGTCGTGAGTTGGGTAATTCTGCTCATGGTTCCTAAGCTGCTGTGACCCATACGCGACCACTCTTCGGTCTTGCATCAGCACACATCCGAGCCCAATGCCGGACGCATCGCAGTACACATCGAACGGTTTTGTTGTGTCTGGCTGCGCCAAAACCGGTGCTGATGTTAGGTTCTTGACGAAACCCTGGAATGCTGCTTCACATGTTGGACTCCAAACATATTTGGTAGCCTTCTTCAGCAGCTCCGTCATAGGCTTGGCAATCTTCGAGAAGTTCGGAATGAACCTCCGATAATATCCCGCGAGTCCGAGGAAACTCCGTACCTTGTGAACAGTCCTCGGGGACTTCCAATTCAGTACTTGAGTGATCTTACTCGGGTCTACAGCGATACCCTCCGCTGAGATGATATGCCCGAGGAAAGGCACTTGCGATATCCAGAATTCGCACTTGCTGAATTTCGCGTATAGCTTGTGATCCCGCAGCCGTTGCAAGACTATATGCAGATGCTTTTTGTGATCTTCCTTTGACTTGGAATATACCAGTATGTCGTTGATGAAGACCACGACAAACTTGTCCAGCTCTGGCATGAATACCGAGTTCATCAAATACATGAAATGAGCTGGAGCATTGGTGAGGCCGAAGGACATGACCAGGTACTCATAAAGTCCGTACCTCGTCGAGAAATCCGTCGTCGGAATATCCTCAGCCCTTATCTTAATCTGATGGTACACGGATCTTAAGTCCATCTTGGAAAATATCTTTGCTTCGACCAACTGATCAAACAACATGTCGATCCGTGGCAACGGGTACTTGTTCTTGATGGTTACGGCATTTAATGGACGATAGTCCACGCAAAGTCGCAACGTCTTGTCTTTCTTCTTCACGAATAATGCCGAACAGCCCCATGGCGAGGAGCTCGGCCTAATAAAACCCTTCTTCAGGAGGTCAGTTAATTGGATCTTTAATTCAGCCAACTCCTTGGGCGCCATCTTGTACGGCCTTCGGGATATTGGCATGGTTCCCGGTGCAAGTTCAATCTTGAACTCCACCTCTCTATCGGGTGGCATCCCCGGTAAATCATCCGGGAACACATCAGGGAACTCTCGGACCACTGGAATATCTTCCAATCTGATGGTTGTCGACTGATAGACACTTGGAAGTTTTATTTCTGGACTGTCCAGAAATAAGGAGTGAGATCCGTGCACTTCTGAGTTTAAGTGCACGACTCGAAGGACGCTGTCTAAAACAGTGCCATGGCGGGTTAACCACGACATCCCTAGGATGACATCGACCTTTTGTCCCTGTAAGATGATGAGAGACGTGGGGTACACTCTACCCTCTAAGCATAATGGTGCTTTGGAAACCATTACGCTTGCTGAAATCTTGCCACCCGGTGAACAAATTAGATATGGACTATCGGTGGGTAGTATTTGCAAGCTGTGTTTAGCAATGAAAGCTTGGCTAATAAAATTATGCGTGGCGCCTGAATCAAACAATACTATGGCGGGATGCTGGTGGAGTTGGAACATACCCGCAAGGATTGGCTCACCCTCCGACACGTCCTCTATGGCAAGCTGGTGGACGGTGCCGGGCCTAGGGTTTGCCCGCCGCGCATTAGTAGGGTTCCGGGGTTGATTCCTCCCCAGAAACTGTGGTGCAACTCCGCCGCCTTGCCTCTCTGGACAACTGCTGGCGAAGTGTCCTGGACGACAACACTTGTAACATGTGGCCGCTGTTTGTGCGGTGCTCGGGGGACGAAAGCCCGGCATGCGCTGCTGAGGTGCATACGCACGCGGCATCGTCCGCTGCTGCTGTTGTTGTTGCGGAGGTGGTACTGGCAGTGTCGGTCTGAATGCTGGTGAAGAGTACGGCCGACTGCGGAACAGCATCGACCTCTGTGGTGGCTGCCAGCGTGGACCTGATGGTGGGCGATTCACCATCCGAAACTTCTGAGAAGGACCGCCTCTTCTCCGCTGCTTTGCGGCGCGCTTCGCTTTCTCTCCGCCGCCGCCAACTCCTTGCCGGAGTCCTCCTGGACAATCGCAGCGTCAATGATGTCGTTGAGACTTCCGCTATTGAACATCGCCAATTTGTCCTTCAGGAGCGGGTTAAGCCCCTGGTAAAAGTGGTCCCGCTGCTTCTCGTCGGTATCGGCGTGATATGACGCATAGAGTGCGAGATCGTTGAACGCCCTGGAGTATTCCAGCGCGTTCCATCTCCCTTGCTGCAGGTGTAGAAACTCCTCTGTCTTCCTCTTCATCAGACCCGGCTGTATGTGATAGGCCCTGAAGGCCATCTGGAACTCCGCCCAGGTCATAACTCGGTCGGTGGGCTGTGAAGCACAGAAGTTTGCCCACCACGCGCTCACGGATCCTTGGAGCTGCAGGACCGCGAACTGAGTCTTGCGCTGCTCGCTTATCTGGAGCAGCCCGAACTTCATCTCTATTGCGCGGAGCCAGTTGTCCGCGTCGAGAGGTTCATCCGCCCTTGAGAATACCGGGGGATGAGTCGCTAGGAATTCGGAGTAGGAGCTCTGTTGATGCTCCTCATGATCTGGACGTCTCTCTGGGCGAGACGTATAGGCGATGAGAGTTTGCAGCAACTCCGTGTGCTGCTGATGAGAACCCGCCATTGCCGCGACAATGTCGGCCAATGTAACCATTGGCAGTGGCGGTGGCGGTGTTTGCTGTTACTGTTGCTGCTTCTGTCACGAGGAGTCCTCTGGAGGCGGTTGGGAGGTCTCTCCCCCTTGGCTAGTACCCCCAACGTCCGGGTTGGCACGAGTACGAGTCATTCTGAAATTCAAAACAGCAGCGATTAGCACATGTCATACTTGAAATTCCATATGCAACAGTAGGTATTGAAGTGACACATGAATAATTTGCACAACATTCACATATATTGATAAAGCATAAACTTTATACAAGATACATTATTCTCGGGTCCCCGAGAAGTCGTGCTCATGTCGTCACTACCTATACATACGCTACTGCCTACACGACATGTCACTGATTACAAAAGTTGGGTTACACTACTCTAGCTGCCCTACTTGGCAACTGTAACCCCCTACTCGGAGTAGAACTCGACCTCCTGTGGGTCGTCCTCCTCCGGTACCTCTGCTGGTGGCTCTGGATCTACCACCTCGTCTCCCATCTCGGGTTCTCCCATTGCTGGAAGGCCCAACACCACCGGTATGCCCAATACCGGAGGTACGAGGTCCTGCAATGCATGCACCTCGTCCATGGCCTGGTTGTAGTCTTCTTCCCAGCCTTGCCCTTCCTCAATAGCGTTGTCCCGCTCTTGAGTAAGGTCCTCATTCTACTGGGTTAGAGTCTGCACCAGCTCTTGCAACGCCGCGATGTCGACATGGCTTTTCTTCTTCGCCTTCTTCAGACGATGCAACTGATTATGCTGTTCATTCAGTCGCTTGATCGTCGGAAGGAGCACATTGCGGAGTGCGCTGTGGGCACTCTCGAAATGGTCTCCACGGCTTGTGCTCTACTTGAGCCTTGCAGCGAGATGCTCTGTATGAACAGCTTGGCTGTCCATCACGGCGTTTCCCGCCCTCATCTGGAGGCTAAGGTTTGCCTCCGCGGGGTTGTACCTTGGGCAACCCGGATCGGCTGCCTCCCGGTACCTCCCTTCCCACACATTATGAGCCCGTCCCTCCACCGGAACGAGCGCGTATGGAGTGCCCTCCATAGCCTTCACGTGTAGTTGGCAGAAATGTGACATGGTGTCACGTGCTGCCACCTGCCTCATCCCTTCCGGTTGTCTACCTCTCACCGTGACGGTGAACGGCACCCAACCGGATGGCGTAGGTCCTGCAGGGACTTCAACGTGGATTCTCCACGTCTTGTTCCCCTCCTCTCCTTCTTCCTTGGCGAAGTACTGTGGCATTTGGTTGTACCCAAAATATTGAAGCATCTGCCTCAATGCTTCCGGATAGCCGCTGTGGTGAGAACAGTGGGACACCACCCACCCGTTCTCCAACTGTCTATCCGCTGTCATCTGTAAAAATATATTTGATAAAGGTCAAATATGTATTTCAACAGTAAACCATTGAGTTATAACACAAGACATTTCATTGAACCCATAAAACTTGGAAATATAGTTCAAATTTAAACAAATTTGACTGCTGATCTGCTGCCTGCATGACAGCCCTGATCAGTTTCCATTTCAACCTGATTTAGGCCATGTTAAAGGCAAAACCAATTCTGGAGCTCAACATCAAAGTTAAAGCTAACTTCAATAGATTTCCAGAAAGTGTTTGCTTGGCCTATGATCTGTCCTGGTTCAAAAGTTATGAGATGTCAAAGTTAACAGAATTTCTGGAGAAAATTGGACAGCACCTCCCTGCTTTAGGTACTGATTTGATCCAAGAATTCCAGTTAATTCTGCTCCCAATATTACAAAACTTTCTGTTACAAAGTTGTAACCCAGCTCATAAGCTTTCCAGAACTACCTCATTTTCTATTTTTAGAATTTTATGCAGGAAGTTATACTCAATTTACAGAGAGTTTAAAGAGAGTCGTTGCTCTGCCCTGTTTTCTGGACAGTTTCAGCTCTACTGCATTTTTCGATTGGTTAAGGGTTGAAACACCTCTGGACATCAACATAAAAGTTGTAAAGCTTTTCCGAAGATTTCCAGAAATGTATCATATGACCACAACCTCGAAAGAACTCAACCTCTAACCTCTGATTAACTTCAGCCTTAATTCAGCTGAAAACAGAGTGCTCTGTCCTTAGCAACCTATAAGTTGAAAAATTGTTAACTTTGAATATCCGGATTAAGGGAAGATGTTACAGCAAAGTTTTAATGCTCCAGATTAAAACTTTCAAGTTTTACAATGAAGTTGTTCATTTAGTGGGGTGTGACGTCGATGCGTCACCAGATCATGTCGGTACTACGTCCTCACAAAGAAAAACCTATACCGGACTTAGCCGGCTTCGTTAATTCAGTGGCACTAAACGTCACTCACACACAGATGCTACACGTCTACCGTTTCGTGGTTAGACTACCTGCATAAACTCAAACAATCATCAGACTCGGCTGCACACCGAGCCTGGTATCCATACAGTTCGTACACCCGGCCGTCATCACTCGCCCGGATGTTCTCAAGCTAAACACGCCTTGAGTTACGTGTTCACGTTTCAGACCACGTGACGGGGTCTCCCAAATTGCACCACGCACGCCAGGGACAGACGTTGCTCGAATACCCCAAACGACATGAAGAGTCGTAGAGGATATCAAAGCGGGTCGGTTTATCTGCCACCCGTGGGGCTCCACCCTTCAGCTTGTGCGCATTGGTGGACAGCGCTTACGTGCACCCCCCAAGACATAACGTCCCGAGATGCACGATTTTCCGACATAATCAAATAGGTTAGTATGCCACTTTCTATACGCTAATAACATCCTTATACGGGCTACTAAATCGTTCCTCACTGGATTTTTGAAAAAGATGACCTTTGTAGTGCGTTAAACCTCAAGCGAGCTCTGATACCACGCTGACACGACCCCACGGTCTTGTCGAGCCAGGATCACGCTGAGGGATGTTGCGTTGCACAGCACCGAATAACACACATCAAAGATGCAAAGCGGAAGCAAAACTTTTATTACATAAAGTGGTTTATGAACATTTTTACATCAAAATAGGTCCAGTCTACACTCACGGGCGTAGACTACGCATCAAGTTCACGTTCAGCCCGTGAACGTGTCTTTGCTAGCACGCACGCACACTAACATGGCGGCGTGCACGACTCCCACTCGACGGGGTTCCCCTCCTGGGGTTCCGCCTCCTCTTCGGGAGTCCCTTCCTCATAGAACCCTGCAAAAGCTTCAAACACAAGCAGTGAGCACGAAGGCTCAGCAAGACTGACCCGTCTCTCCTAAACATGGAACTTCTACATGAGGGGTGATGGATACATGAGATAAAACAATTTGCAAAGGACTCGCCTAATTATTGGAACCTTACTTTCAAGTTTTAGCGGCAGGTTGTGAAGAACCTTACGCTAAGGCACATGAGAGAGCCGCAATCAAACAAGAAACACATTTCTCTCATGTACTTTGCCCAAAGTTGAAAAGAACTTTAGTTAGCTCTAGACTACAGCAAATCATTAACAATCAAGTCCATCTTTCAATCAGCAACATTTTAACATGTAACTATCATGTTCTTTCTACGTCATGGTACAGTGAACAAGTGGTACTCACTGACCGCGAGGGACAGCGATTATAATCGATTTACACCTGCAGGGTTACCCGAACAACCCTTCATGTACGCCCGTACTCGATGTTGCCTACAGCAACCATCACTGACGCCGTACGCAACCACCTTTCACCCGTCAGCCAAATATTGAACCGGTCCCATCGTCCCGAGCAAGTGGTCTCTGCACGCGCATCTCAGTGCCGCCAACCGATTTACACCTCAAGCTCTCAACCTATCCTCTGAACGACGGGCAATGCCTCAATACCCAGCTACCCGAGTTACATCAGTTTCCCGGTTCCCATATAGCCGGTAGGTCTTCGGTACTGTTCTAGCTTGTTCAACAGGCCCGCACACGGCTCTGTCCTCAATCGACACAAGCGGAGCTATAGCACACAGGCCCCAAAGTCCTGCTGCCCTTACTCTCTGCTCGGTCTCATTTTTCTTGCCATGTGTATCATGTGCTATTTCTACCCGAGTCGAGTGCCTCTAGCCTATGCTCGCGAGTAGTTCCAACTACTCGACTTGTACCGAATCCTACCCTAACTTAGCTTTGCAGTAGCTAACGGGGTTTGCAATTCTAAACCCAACCCATGGTTTTCTTGGCTATGCAATTGGGTTTCCAAACAAGACTCTAATGCAAGAAAATAAGTGATACTCAAAGAAAGTGCTCAAAACAATAAAAAATTGTAAAGAGGTTGATGCAAACCGGAGCTTGCCTTGCTGCTCTTGGTCGTAGGCTAGCTGCTCCTCCGGAGTAACGAATTCTAGGACCTCGGGTTCCTCCTCGATCTTAGCGACTACATGATATAAGAAGTACGTGCATTAATTAAATGCATTTGAATTGAGTTTTAAACTTGTGAACCTTCGAAGTCTCACTAGACCGACCCAAATACTGTGAAACTTTTACTGTGGCTTGGTTACAACCAAAACAGAGACTTGGTCAAGTTTTAGTTGCAGCAAAGCTCATTTGAGCCCTCCACAATTAATTATGTCCTTGATCTTAATTGGATCTCTTAGGGTATTCTAGGAATTTTCATGGAACAAGCCATGACTTTCTGAAAACTAGATTTTCAGAAGGTTCTAATGGAGTTGGTGTCACTTGATTTGAAGGTTCCTAACTAGATATATGAGCTAAACAATTTCAGAGAAAATTCTGAAAATGTTTCTGAACATTTTCTATTTTCTCTGGAACAGTTTCACTAATCACACCATTAGTTGGAACAAATGAGCTCAAGTGGACCTGAAATTTTTATGGTAGTTCAGGGATATTTTTGGTGAACATCCCAGCAAAAATTTCAGAATTTTCCTCCAAAGGATTCTCCAGTTGAAATTCCAAACAGTTTAAACTTTGAGGAATTAATTCTGGAGAATTAAGGATTTTCATGAAGTGAAACTTGATTTGCTGGAAAGTGCTCCGGGAGCTGAATCCAATAAAATTTGGTTCACTCGATTTTGAGCTTCCTAGCAAAAGTTATGACGATTTGAAGTTTGAATGAAATCTGAAAATCGGGGAAAAGTATAAATCAGCCGGTGGGCCACGGGGACACGTGTTGGGCGCGGAGGCGTCAGCACACTGAGGCCTACAGGGTTTTTGTACGCCAGCACATCAGATCCCAGCCGCAGCCCGATCCCGATTTAAAATATCTGCCGCTGACAGCTGGGGTCCACCCCCTTCGTCTACCTCCCGCCGCCCGCGCTCTGCCGCCGGGGTACCTCGCCGGAGGGCTCGCCGGCAGCCTCTGTGGAGCTCCAAGCTTCATGATTCCGGCCGCCCCTGCCTAGTTTCACTAGGAGAACACAATTCAGGCCTCAGCTCGTCATGACAACGACCGGCACATGGTCGGCGACGAGCGGCGGCTTCGGAAAGACTTTGGCCATGTCGGCCGACTTCCCTAGTATCCCAACTGACTGAGCAAACGGCCAGAAAGCATCAGTGGTACCTCAGGAACCTCGACATGGGCTCAAGGCGGCTCGGGAGAGGTCCGAAGTAGTCCCCCACCGTGCGCCCGATGCTTTCCGCATGTTCCGCCATCGGTAAACTTCGAAATACGCCGGGTACAGAGGTTCTCAGGCCAAAGGTTGTGAAGGCAACTTGTGCGCTACCGTGTCTAGTTTGTGTGGGAGCGGATTGAGGCCCTCTAATCCTTCCTAGAGTATGGATTCGACAGAACCGCACCCGAAGGTCGGTCCGTACCCAGAAAGGGAAAAACTGGAAATTGGCCGCCGGTGAGCAAACACTCGGGCTGTGGCTCGGGGGTGAGCAGCACTGATCACCAGCGTGTCGAAGGGTGCCTTGGCTCGGGCATGATTACCTCCCGGTTGGGCTGTCCACGGGAGCCCGAAGTGCGGCGGTTTTAGGTCACCGAATTGAACTCTCGGTATAGCCAAGATCGACAGGTTTCAGCTGAGTTCTAGCAACAGGGAAGAACGAGGAGGGTTCCTAGTACCTTGCCGTAGCTCTGGAGGGGACGGGAAGGCTGTGATCGGAGCTCTCCGATCGGTTCTGAGTGGCGGAAGAAAGTTTCCCGGCGCTGTGTTCTTGCGGGGAGAAAATGGCGAGGGCTTCGGCCGAGGAGGGAGGGGGCGCCTTAAGAAGGCTCTGAACTGACTTGTGCCCGCGCGTGGCCAAGCAGCTGCTGGCGCGGCGGCCTCCTTCGGTGGCGATCGCAGCTGAAGCCCGGAGACCCGAGTGAGAAAGTCTCAGTCGGTTGAATCATCACAGTGGCTGACATGTGGGTCCCATTTTCATTTTTAACCTCTGAGATTAAATCCTATTCACTGTTGTAAACAGTAGTTCCCACAAAGCCCCTGGTGATTTGAATTATCTACCCTTGAACCATTTGAATTGGTTAGAATTCAAATTGGGTTTGGTTTGAATGAATTTCAGCACATGTTCAGTTTGAAATTCAAATAAAGTTTGAATTTGCCCCACTTAGCTCATGTCAAGATCAACTCCAAATGGAGTGAAAATTGGTTTGTGAGCTCACAAAAATGTGCTGAGTAGGAATATGCTTCCCACTTTTGAATTTATGGGATACAAACAGTTTGAATTTGAATATGAGTTCAAACTACCCTCTTTCTAGCTATACCCAAAATGACCTCAAAAAGGTTTTGAATTTGGGTGAAACTTGGCATGGACATTACTAGCAATGTGTAGGAGTTTTCATATGCCCAGCCCCTGCATATAACATGTGGGAAATACCATTTTTGCAATATGTGAGTTTGTTCTCAAATGAGCATGTTGATGGTGGTTACTTGCTCTTCAAATGTGTTTATCAACTTGCTTCAAATGAGGTGGGTGTGTGTGGTGATGACACTTCAAACATGTGTCAAAAACTGAGGCCCTTACACGTACTCGATGTTGCCTACAGAAACCATCACGGACGTTGTACGCAACCACCTTTCATCAGTCAGCCAAATGTTGAACTGGTCCTATCCTCCCAAGCAAGAGGTCTCTGCGCGCGCATCCGCAGTGCCGCCAGATGATTTACACTTCATGCTCTCATCCTACCCTCTGGACGGCAAGCTATGCCTCAACAAGTAGCTACCCGAATTACATCGGTTTCCCGGTTCCCATATATCTGGTAGGTCTTCGGTACTGTTCTAGCTTGTCGAAGAGGCCCACACACGGCTCGGTCCTCAATCAACACAAGCGGAGCTATGGCGCCCAGGCCCCAAAGTCCTGCTGCCCTTACTCTCCGCTTGGTCTCATTTTTCTTGCCATGTGTTCCATTTGCTATCTCTAACCGAGTGGTGTGCCTCTAGCCTATTCTCGCGAGCAGTTCCAACTACTCGACTTCTACCGAATCCTACACTAGTTTAGAATTGCAGTGGCTACTCGAGGTTTAAAACCTAAGCCCAAAACCCTGGTTCTCTTAGCTATGCATTTGGGTTTTCAAACAAGACTCTAATGCATAATTGAAGTGGACACACAACATAAGTTCTCAAAACAATAAAGTTTATAAAAGGGCTAATGCAAACCGGAGCTTGCTTTCTGCTGGTCGTACGCTAGATGTTCCTCCGGGGTGACGAAATCCAACACCTCTGGCTCCTCTTCAACCTTAGCGACTACACAATATAAATATGTATGCCTGTCAATTTAAATGCATTTGAATTTGAAGTTGATATTGTTAAGACTGTAAGTACTGCTAGACAGACCGAATGACTCTGAAATTTGTACTGTGGTTTTGATACAGCCTAAGAAGAGACTTGGCTCAATTTCATCTGAAGCAAAGCTCATTTGAGCCATGCAGAATTAAATGTGTATTTGGCCTTACTTGTAGCTTTTAGGTGGTTCTAAGGATTTTCATGGAGCAAGCCATGACTTTATAGAAACAAGATTTTCAGTGGGTTCTAATGGAATTGGTTTCACCTAATTTGAATATTCCTAGCAAAAGATATGAGCCGAACAAGTTCAGAGAAAATCTGAAAAATGTTTCTGGACATTTTTCATTTTCTCTGGAACAGTTTCATTAATCACGCTATTAGGTCTATCAAATGATCTAAATGGATCTGAAATTTTTATGGTAGCTCAGGGATATTATGATGAACGTCCTGGCCAAATTTCAGAATTTTCCACTAAAGGTTTCTCCAGTTAAAATTCTAAACAGTTGAAATTTTGAAGAATTAATTCTGGAGAAATAAAAGTTTTCATGAAGTGAAACTTGATTTGTTGTAAAGTACTCAGGAAGCTGAATCAAACAAAATTTGGTTCCCTCGATTTGGAGTTTCCTAGCCAAAATTATATGGGTTTGAAGTTTGAACTAGAAACTAAAAATCAGGAAATGTTTAAATCTCTGCCGGTGGGTCCCACACGTTCGGCTTTCTTCTTCCTCGTGCCAAACGCGCCCGATGGCAGCGGTCTCCGGCGAGGCTCACCGGAACCGAGTTCCCGGTCACCTCTCGGACTGAAACTTTCCGCCCCCACGTACTTTCCCGTGCTGAGTTCATTTTGAGGGTCGCCGGTGGCAGGCGATGCCCGAAAAACTTGCGCGCACCGGCGACAGCAGAACCTAGGGTTCCAGCGAGGTCGGTCTCGCCCTACACGGCACCAAATTGGTCGGGAACTGCTCGGAGAGCATCAGTGGAGCACGAGAAACATGAAACAGAACCTTTTGGAAGCTAGAAATGCCGGCAAACATACTCTCGATGGTGAGCCGGGGTGTTTTGCGTCGGCAGCAAGGAAAACGGCCATATCCCGGACGATTCTCGACGGTTTCCTATGTTTCTTCGTCGAGAGTGTGCGCTAACATTTGTAGAACCTACTGACCAACAAGATCGACCGACAAGGTTACATGGAATCCCAATTTCAGTTTAAAGTGAGCTCAGGCTAAATGAACTAGCTTTTGGTATACTTGGAAATTCCAATTCTATGATTGATCATTTGCCAAACGGTTTTCGGCTACACCTTATACACTCGATGACGCACATTTCTTGTGTAGGGAAGTGGAGGTGAGGTTGACCGTAGCATGCTGTCCACGGCGAGCCGCTTTCGGTTCCGCCGGGTTACTTCGGACGTGTAGCACGAAGAAACTCTTCGCTCTCCCATGTCGCTTCATCCTTGGAGTGATTGCTCCATAAAACTTCATAGAACCACAACGTTTGGTTGCGTTTGGTTCGGGCCTTTTCGTTGATGATCTGAACCGGTTCCCCCTGATACGTGAGATCCGGTTTTAGTTGTGACACCGGTTTCCGGAAATGAACCAAGTGAATGCATATGTGTGCCCAGGATGTTCATCACACATATACAGCTTTTTATCACAAACTGAATCAGAATATAACCACGTACAAATAATTTTTAAGTACTTTATTACATTGATTCATTGTCTCACTTATGAATATCTAACTTATTCTTGCAGCGCAAGATTCTAAACGACAATGGAAAATGGCTAAAACAGCAGGCTCCAACTTCAACTCCACAGGCACGTTGACGGTAGTGCGCACGCCTAGTACTCCACATGTTCCTCGAAGTATTCTTCTCCTGTAGCTGATGTATATGTGGGAATTCAAGGGTGAGTACATGTCGTACTCAACAAGTGCGGGGAAAGTATGACATGTAGCTTACAACAAGGTAGGGAATAAAGAGGTTCATTGCAGCAAGCAAATTTTATTTCACAAACATGGTAACAAACAGCAACTATTTCTAGGTGAGTTAAATCCCAATATAACCAATTAATTCATCAACATTCCTTCATCATAGTTCACCATTTATCAAGCCTCAACCAGCCAATAATCTTTCTCAAGTTCATCTCATACTCATAAATATTCATAACCATCTAATTTTCATGGAACCGAAACCAAATTCATTGTCATGACCCAAAACAGTCCCAAAACCAATCCCAATGAACATATCCGAATAACCATCCCATGTTTTGCCTCTAATCATGGAAGTTGTCCATGTGCTTGGAACTGGAAGCATGGCTATCATGATAGTTTTACACTCTGCAGAGGTGGCACCACTTTACCCACAAGTTCGTGATTTCGTCACCCGTCGGCGACTAGAGAGAACCTCCATCATGCCACTACACAACCGTCGATCTATGGCCAAGACATCACAAAATAGCCTTTACAGAGGGGCTACTAGGATGTACGGACCCACTGAGGTTTCGCTGGCAGGCTCGAATCTCCATTCTCCCACTCACGGAAGTTAAGCGAAGCAAAAAGGAAAAACGACCATACCCGACTCATCAATTTTCCCGGTGACAAGGATGGTTAACAAAACTAGTAAACTCCTATAGAAGGGTGTCCCATGAAGTTGACATAAGCATACGAGTTTTTGCAAGCAAAACAGTTTCAAAAACATGGGATCAATATGGTCAAGGGGCACTTGCCTTGCTCCCGTGGTTCGTGTTGCTCAAGTTTCTCGAAGTCTTGGTGTTGTAGTTCCTCGTAGATAGCCTCTTGAGCGTGTCCTACTCACGACCACGCACATACAAAATTTACAGCAATCAATTATCATGCACAAACTTTACTCAAGATGCAATGAGGTGGATGACTGCAATTCCTATGGTGCAGTTTATAAAAATCAATTTGCATGTGTTCTTGCAAGTTTTTATAGGCTTCCATGGGGTTTTATGATGAACTAGGCTGCTGGGATCAAGTGTGGACGTGCTTATGATCTTGCCACACTTTTTGATCAATTCCACCGTCAAAAATCGACCGAAACATGGTCTGTCCACACACCGAATTTTCTGCTCGCACGGGGTGGAGAAATCGGGTGCGTAGAAACAGCGGCGACGTGGTAAGAGGGGTAACGAAGACCTACCTCACTTCTTCCTCTTATCTTCCTTGCGGCAGAACCTCCTCCCTTGCAATGGAAGCAGTGGAAGATTTTCTATGGGGAATTATGAGGCTGCGGCCAGGGCAGAACGTCGGGGGCTTCTTTTCTGGCGACGGCGAGGCGTGACGGAGCTCCGAGGGTGGCCAAATTCCAGCAAGGGGCAGCGACCAAGCTTGGGGGTGGCGGCTAGGGGGGAGGGTTTTATTTATAAGTAGGGAAAAGAGCTAGGGAGGCTAGGATTTTAGCAACCCAATTATCCAAGGACTGAGATTTAATTTTAAAAGAGGTGGAAGCTAGGGGCTGGGATCTTATTATTTATTTTCCACCAATGGCTGAGATTAATTAAGAAAATAAAAGCCCACAAAAATCAAAAAAGGGGGGCGACTAGAGTTTCCCCCCTAATGGGCTACGGCCAAGGGGGTGGGCCCATTAGGGTCCCCCCCCCCCGCCTAAGTGGTGCGGCCAAAATTGGGTGAAAATTCCCCCCAAATTTGGGGAAAATTCCCTTGGGGAATTTCGGGGAATTTGGGAAAAATCAGAAAAATTGTGAAAATATAGGGAAATTAGGGGAGAGGGGAATTTTGGGGAAAATTAGGGGTGACCAAATTTGGCTATTTTATTTTGTCTTTTGTCTTTTTATTTCTGTTCCTTTTCTATTTATTTTCATTATTTTCCATTTTTATTTCCTTTTATTATTTTATTTGTTTCTATATTCCTCTCTTTATTATTTGTTCTTTTTAAATGCTTCTCTATATGAAAATGTATGCAATGCATGGTAGTAAAATTGAGGGTGTTACATCAGTTCCTCGATATCCCCCAGCTGAACGGTGGTTGAAAACTTGAGGCACTTCCTCAGCTGAGAAATGTGGAAGATGTCGTGCACACCGGAGAGTGTCGCTGGTAATTCCAGCTGGTATGCAACGGATCCACATCTTTATAAAACCTTGAATGGACCAATGAATCGGGGTGCCAATTTTCTTCTGACCCCGTATCTGTTAACACCCTTCATCGGAGACACACGTAGGTAAACGTGATCCCCGACCTCAAATTGTAGAGGGCGTCTTCTCCGGTCCACATAGTGCTTTTGTCGGGATTGGCGGCTTTTAAGTTCGCTTGAATCAGCCGAACTTTGTCTTCTGCATTATTGACAAGCTCAATCCCGAAGGTGACCCTTTCGCCGGACTCGCACCAATTCAGCGGTGTGCGGCATTTTCTTCCGTATGGTGCCTCATAGGGCGCCATCTTTATGCTGTCTTGGTACACATTATTGTATGAAAACTCGGCTAACAGTAAGTGATCATCCCAATTGTTACCGCGGTTGATAGCACAAGCCTGTAACATATCCTCCAGGATTTGATTTACCCGCTTGGGTTGCCCTTCATCTGCGGGTGTTAAGCTGAACTACGGATCAGTTTCATACCCAATGCAACATGTAACTGCTTCCAAAAACGAGACACAAATAAAGTGCCCCGATCTGAGATAATAGTGCAGGGTACACCGTA
This sequence comes from Neostapfia colusana, assembly GCA_030760725.1. Lineage (NCBI taxonomy): Eukaryota > Viridiplantae > Streptophyta > Magnoliopsida > Poales > Poaceae > Neostapfia > Neostapfia colusana. Next base: position 30,994,373 of record JASWHV010000004.1, on the reverse strand, counting down.
TAAGCACAGAATCTGTGAGATGTACAACTTAGCATACTTCTTGGCGTTGTAGTTTGTATTGACCAGGATAAAATGGGCAGACTTCGTGAGCCTGTCAACAATCATCCACACTGAATAATGTTTCTGAAATGTGGTGGGTAAACCGATGGTGAAATCCATGTTCACATCCTCCCACTTCCAGGCAGGAATGCCTAGCTGTTGTAACAATCCCGGTTTCATCATATGATCTGCCTTCACTCTCTGGCATGTATCACACTCGGACACGTATTTAGCGGTCTCTCGCTTCAACTGTGTCTACCAAAATTTGCCCTTGAGATCCTGATACATCTTGTTGCTGCCGGGGTGAATAGAAAACTTTGACAAGTGAGCCTCGTAAAAAGTTTTCTTCCGTAGCTCCGAGTTACGGGGTACTACGATCCTGTCCTTGAACAACAGAACGCCGTCTCCGTCCTTCCGGAAACACTTCAGCTCACCACTGTCTACTCGTCTCCGCAAATGCGACATACCCTTGTCATGTTTCTGGGCTTCCGCTATCTCTTCACGGATGGTGGGGATAAGAGCTAGGTTGTAGAGAGCTCCATGGGGAACCACATACAAGGGTGGTTCACTCTCTTCAACCGGTGTGATGGTCAGATTATGAACGTGTGACTTGCGACTCAGCGCATCCGCCACCACGTTTGCCTTGCCGGGGTGATAATGGATCTCTATTTAATAATCCTTTATCATCTCCAACCATCTTCACTGCCTGATGTTCAACTCCTTCTGAGTGAATATGTACTTGAGGCTTTTGTGGTCAGTATATAAATTTACGATGTTACCAAGTAGGTAATGCCTCCACATCTTGAGTGCGAGTACCACAGCAGTAAGTTCTAAGTCATGAGTTGGATAGTTTTGCTCATGATTCCAGAGCTGCCGTGATTCATACACGACCACTCTTCGGTCTTGCATCAGCACACATCCAAGCCCAATGCCGGATGCATCGCAGTACATATAGAATGGTTTTGTTATGTCTTACTGCGCCAAAACCGGTGCTGATGTTAAGTGTTTCACTAAAGCATTGAATGCCGCTTCACATGCTTGACTCCAAACAGATTTGGTAGCCTTCTTCAGCAATTCAGTCATAGGCTTTGCAATCTTCGAGAAGTTCAGAATGAACCTCCGATAATATCCCGTGAGTCCGAGGAAACTCCGTATCTCGTGGACAGACCTCTGGGACTTCCAATTCAGCACTTGTGTAATCTTGCTCGGGTCTACAGCGATGCCCTCCGTTGAAATAATATGCCCGAGGAAAGGTACTTGCAATATCCAGAATTCACACTTGCTGAATTTCGCGTATAGCTTGTGATCTCGCAGCCGTTGCAATACTAAACGCAGGTGCTTCGCGTGTTCTTCCTACGACTTGGAATAAACCAATATGTCTCGATGAAGACCACGACAAACTTGTCTAGCTCCGGCATGAATACCGAGTTCATCAAGTACATGAAATGAGTTGGAGTGCATCAAATACAGGCGGCTAGTCGTAGGTATAGAACTGCCTGCAAAAATTGTAGCATGCACCAGTCCACAAAAGTTCTAGCAACAAAATATATCTCACATGGTAGCACGCATTACAGGGCCCCAAAATGTCAAGTTGCTCAAATGCAGGCGGTCTTTACTTGAAGGAAAAAACAGAGGAAAATTATATACGCACACGAACAGAGGAACAACAGAGCTCACACGTACACATAGAGATGAAGCAGCACTTAGCCGGCCATGGCTTCAAGCGCAGTGTATTTCACTATTGAAGTCTACGGCCAACTCAAAGCCAATATTTCACTGTATGAATTTTTTAAATTTTTTAAAGAATTCTAACATGTTAAAATTCAAATATTAGTAGAAAATTTGTCAAATTAAAATATTAAAGCTTCATTACAATATTACAAATATATAATATATGGCATAGATTTTTCTAGCATTGACATCTTCTCGCATATAGGGTTTCAAATCCTTTTTAATGCTTCTTTCTACGCGCTTGATGTTGTCTGGATCGGTGAAAAGGTACATATCTTCATATTGATTATATTCCTCTTCATTATCTCCCACATTCTCAACCCCAACAATATTTTGCTTTCCAAAAATAACTACATGCATCTTCTCAGTTTCTGTATCTTGCACATAAAAAACTTGTGCAACACGATCGGCGAGAACCCACAGGTCATCTTTATAACCTACTTTGTTCAAGTCTACCAGTGTCAATCCGTAGTTGTCCACTTTCACACCATCAGGATGTTTGACCCATTGGCACTTAAACACCGGCATTTGCATTCTTTTGCCATAATCGAGTTCCCATATGTCCTCTATGAACCTGAAGTATGGTCTTCTGCACTTGTGGATCATAAGCCTCTATACGAACACCACTATTTTGTGCAACACTCTTACCATCTTTTTCCTTAGTGTAAAATGTGTAACCATTGATGTCATATGTTTGCCATGATGTCACCAAAGCATACGGGCCCGAAGCTAAATTCTTCATTGTTGCCTCTTCATCAGAGTCTCCATATGGTATGTTTTTGTCCATTAACCATTTCTTGAAATGTCTTCTGTGCTCTTTCATGATCCTGTCCTCTGTGCGGCCTTGGATTTTTCTATGAAGCTTAATTTCATGTTCCTCGATGTACGACTCAGCTATTGCGAGCTGTTGTATTACACAAAAATGTGCACAGTGTACTAATTTGTAATCCTGAACGATAAAAGTTTTCTTACCCACTTTGCCTCTCCCACATAGTCTTCCCTCATGTACTGTTATAGGCACACCTATCGGCTTTCCATCTTCGATGTAATCAGCGCAACTCTCAATCACCTCTTCAGTAGTGTTTCTTCCATAACTGAACCCTCTAGGTGAGCACGGTTCCGCACATAACCCTTTAATACTCCTAAATATCTCTCCAACGGAAACATATGATGTAAATATAGTGGCCCAAATGCTTTTATCTAATCAACAAGATGTATTATTAGGTGTACATGCATATCGAAAAAGGATGGTGGGAAACACATCTCAAGCTTGCTCATAGTCTTGACGATGTACATTTTCAAATAGTCTAAGTCTTCCCAGGCTATCACCTTTTGCGATACTGCATTGAAGAAGTAACATAAACGTGCGATGGCAACTTTTACATGCTCAGGTTTGATGACCCTTATTGCAATGGCAAGGAACACTGTCATCATCATGTGACAGTCGTGAGAATTATAGCCGAATAAAGACAGGTCTTTCATCGAGACTAGTTTGCGGATATTGGATGAGAAACTCATGGGTACTCTGATCCCACGCAAGCATTCGTAAATTGCCTTTTTCTCCTGTAGTTTCAAGTGGTAGCTAGCTGGATGAAGGTAATGCTTCTCGTTGGCCTTTTCTACCGGGAAGCTCTGGTCTCATATCAAGATTTACTAGGTCCATACGTGATTTTAATCCATCCTTTGTTTTCCTCGGCATGTCCAGCAAGGTTCCAATGATGATGTCAAATACATTCTTTGTAACGTGCATCAAATCAATACTATGACAAATTTACAGATTCTTCCAGTACGGAAGATACTTGAAAAATGTCGATTGTTTCTTGAAAGCCGTTTCAGTTATATCAACTGAAGATGTAGTTTTCTTTCTCTTTGTTCCTTTGCATTTTTTGCCCTTATTGAAAGGAACCTGAATGTTCTTGACTACTTCGAACACGAGTTTTCCACTGTAAGGTTTTCGTGCAGTATCTTCGATTGTGTTATCAAATAGTTGTTTCATCTTCCTGTACTTGTGTGTATCTATCAAGAATCGCCGGTGTCTCATGACACCGTCTTTCTGGATGAAGTGAGGTACAAAAATCCAGTCCCATCCACGCACCGTATCCAACCTTTCTTCCCTTTCATTTGTCCCGATAATGTAAACAGTCCGGGATAATCATGCACGGTAAAGAATATCATTGTTCTTAGCGTGAAATACTCCCGCTTGTACTCATCCCATGTACGTACCCCTTAATTCCATAGTTTCACCATATATTCTATTAGAGGTTCCAAGAACACATCAATTTCGATGCCGGATTGTTTCGGACCTTGTATAAGAATAGATAACAAAATATATTTCCTTTCGTGACACAACCATGCCGGTAGGTTGTACATCGCTAAAACCACGGGCCATGTGCTGTGGATGCCCCTTTTTTCACCAAACGGATTCATTCCATCTGTACCCAAGGCAAACCTTTCATTTCTGGTTTCCTTTGCAAACTCTGGATTTTGAATATCAAAATTTTTATACTGGGTTGCATCACCAGGGTGTCGAATATGTTTTTCATTCTTCTTGCGCTGCTCGGAATGCCAATGCATAAGTTCAGCCTCCCTGGGGATGGAGAACAAACGCTTCAAGCGATCAATTACTGGAAGGTACCACATCACCAAGGCAGGAATTTTTTTTCTTCCCGCCTGCATCGTTAGAAGTATCGTCATTGTCACCTTCAGGGCTAATAATATTCTTATTATTCTTTTAGGGTTTTATTCATATTGGTAACATATTGGTGATTGTAGTCCTTCTTGTATCTACAGACACTGCAGATGGGGCATCTAGTTGCAAGCTCATGCTCTTTGCGATACATAATACAATGGTTCACACAAGCTTGTATTTTTGTCCCACCTAGTGACATCGAGTAAATAAGTTTCTTCACTTTATCAATGCTTTTGGGCAGTTTATTGGGATTTGGAAGAATTTCTGCCAAAAGATACAAAAGATCAGAGAAACTATAATTGGACCATCCGTGTGTGGCTTTCAACTTTAGTAGTTCTAGGACTGCACGCAATATAGTAAACTCTTTATCACAACCCTTTGATTCATCATATAAGACCATCCGTGGGGAGCCACAGGACACATGGCACCTCCGGAGCTCTCTCTAGCGTAGGGTGCGGCTCGGAGGCTCCGGGCATGTGGCATCACTGGAGCCCTTCTTGACGGAAGATGGGGCCTAGTACATCAGATACGTGGCAGTTCCTGAACCACCCTCGGCCGGTCTTCAGGCTCAAGGCCAGAAGACACGCAACAATCCCGGGTCTACCCATCGGGCCCATAGCGCGTGGCTTACGCTGGGACCCGCCTAAGCCGGGGAGGCGGGGCCCAGGTGCTTTCTATCCACTACGCGAGTGTACTCGGTTCGCAGGGTACCGACAGTGGCCCCCTGGCCCATCTCGGGTGAGGTATTGAGCCCGCAGGTGAGGCCCCTAACTCTCCCGCATGGTGGCTTTGAACTTGCGATTTGGGAGTTGAAGTGGTGGCGAGATTTTTTCATGAAGTGGACGAGTGTCCATACGCGGGAGACAAAGAGGTTGTTCGTCCTCGGTGCAGTGGGCGCACTCAGTCAAAGCAGCACCGCCTCGTCGTGTCCACTCTGACATGACCGGTCACGGCGCAGCTGCCGAGGGGCCGCCTTGGGACAATTATTGTGACTACTCGTGAACCGTCAGGGTGCCACTCCGCTTCCCTCAGGAACCGTCGGTCATTCCCGAGTTCATACTCGCCTGTCCCGCCAGTGCCTAAATGGTGGGCCTGGGCCCTACCTGTCATTGGTGAGTGCTAGGGCAACGTGCTCGAGGCGTCGCCCCGGGTTATTTACTCCAGCAGTCTATGAGTCTGTCGCACCGCTCTCCTTGGGAACCGCCAAACGTTCCTGAAGGGTTATCCTCCTGACCACCACTGGCTGACGGGTGGACCTGGGTCCAGCCCATCGCTGGGGGTGCCGAACAACCCATGGTGTGTAGCCGTGGCGACCCAATCGCGGCGCCTGTTATGCTGCCTGATGCCGTGGACGGGTACAAAAGGAGGCCTTGCAGTGTACGTCGGCACCCTTCCTCACCATGTGGCCTTTGTTCTCCTCTTGTGCGTTGGAAGCCGCTGCTTCCAAACACTCTCGCCCACCAGATGACTCCTCACCGGTAGCCGTCTTCGTCCACTTCTATGAGATGTTCGTCTGTGTGCGACCTCCAGTGAGGGTCTCTGACGGATCCCTCAATTTGACGGTCTTGGATAGAGGCACAAGCCATTCTGATGACATGCCGACGGTAGGGGAGGCCGTCGGGGACAGGGTCTTCGACCCGCAGTGAGCCCCAACACCAGCGTCGGGTGGACCACGTCCTCTAGGCGCTCTGCTACAGGAGGACTGTCTGCCGGTACCGGAGGAAGGCTAGGTCCAGAGTGATCAAGCCTTCCTCCTGGTACTGTGGTAGACAACAAAATGTGCCATAGATGGCGATTTTGCCCACCTGGTACTGGATGTTACTGTTACTTTGGTCCAGCATGCATTGTTGTTGCCTTGGTCTAGCATGCATCGCTGTCGACCTGTTGGCGTTTGACCCCCGCGACACCGGATGTTACTGTTGCCTCCTTCAAGTGTGCATTGCTGCCGCCCTTAGTCTAATAGCAGGTGACCATTCCATTGTAAAGAGACCAGCTCAAGGGACAACCAAGCAGGCCTCGGAGCAGAAAACTACTCGATCTGCAGTTGCTAGGTTTCCTTAGTTGTCTTGTATCCCCTTTTATATGCCAGACTCTATTATCAAGCCCTCTATTGTCTTGTCTTGTATTTCTGTGTTGATGAATGAAAAAATCTTTCTGTTGATCTTCCATCAATCGCTAGGCGTTGAGTCCAGTAGGCAAAACCATTTTTAACTTTCTTGAGGCCCCTGATCCTTGATGCCGCAAGGACCGGAGGGTCTCTTAGCTCGCCAAAGCAGTTGACATTTCCTTGTTGCTTGCTGTAGATGTGTACCCGCTCCCTTCTACGAGTTGTCGGGGTCCGGGCGACTTGCTTAGTTTGACCAGTCACAATGAACCCCTGGCATACTGGTGCCAGTGCAACACGCAAGCTCCGGAGTTTTCAGGAGGCACCAGCTTTTAGGGGTCCGAGAGTGGCCCCTTGGGAGACATGGGGTTATAGCCCCACGGACCGGAGCCCTGTGGCTTGCATAGATACTAAAAGAAAACGATAACCGTGCCGTGTAGTTGCATTTCCTCTTCTCGATGGCCCCATTATGGCTTATGGTCCTCTGCTAAGCTATGGGGCCTGGGCAATTCAGTGTAATAGCGTACGGATCCTGGTTACCACCCTTCCTGGGGTGGTGTGCCATCCGAGCCCCCCGCACTTGGGTGCCGTGCTGACAGAGGCGGGACGCGCACGCTTAGGGTGCATGACCAGTCTAAGCAATATACGCACCCTGGACCCCCACTGACCATACACTCCGAAGAGGAGAGGCATCCTTCCAGCGTCACTGGACCCAGGCAGGAAGGTAGCCAGGGGGTCCGGAGATGATACAGGTGCCTCAGGCATTTCTGTCTTGCAGCAGGACTTTGGCCAAGGGCGAGACAGATAAACACAACTATGTACACGTCGAGGGGTACGCAAAGATATACGCAAGCTTGAAAGGAAAGCTGTATTGATAAAGGAGTGCAAAGGTCCAGAATGACTTAGCTGACGCAGGCAGTACTTTGCCAATGTCTGAAGCTTGTTCCTCCAGTCCCTTAGTGGCCTAAGGATCCAGGGTGCCCGGGCCGTGTGGCTACCACTCCTTCTGGACCCCTGGCAACGCGAGGACCCTAGGGGAGTTCGGCCCTTGTCTTTAGCTTGTCATAGCCAGCGCTCTGAGTCTTCTGCTCATTACTAAAGTGGTCTGATGCCCTGCCCGCGTGGTTTACCGTGATGGTCCCCTGGTAGGTGTGTTCACATAGCGGGAGGGTGCACCTACCAAGTAGATTGTATGAGGCAGGGTGTTAGCATCGGGCCTCCTGAAGTGTTCGTGATACCACGGACCTATGGAAACGGTCTGGGCTTGGGTGATGTGGTCGTCTAGGATGCGGTCGAGACCTTGCTCAGGGGCATCAGCCACCTGGCTCCCAGGCACTGAGTCGTAGCGCCGGGATGTCCAGCCATCATGCCTCGAATGGTCATGAGGACAGGATCATTTCCAGCGTCTGTGCCGGTGTGTGGATCTGCTCGGCGTGGAACTGATACACCTTGCATCTCTCGACCAGCTCGACGGTGTCCAGGAGGGCTATCGGCCAGTAGAAGCCATGCCAGAAGGCATTACCGGCCAGCGTGCGGAACGAAGCGTGGTTGCCGCACTCGCCCTCATGGATCTCTGCGAATAGCTCGCATCCCTCCTCCCGGGTTAAGCACCGCAATAGAACGTGTTGGCGACACACCAGTAGAGATCTCTGTCTACCAGTGTGTATCTTTTAGCCATACGAACGATCAGTTTAGCGGTTACACGTTCATCGGGAAAGATGTTGTCCTTTAAGTAGGTCCGGACCTCCGTGATCCATGCATCAGGACCTACTTGAGCTTCTGGATCTTGGGCGCTAGAATGCACGGAGTCCCCAGTGACGCATAAGATCCTTGGCGAGCGCCATGGTTGCAGGGCCGCCGGGACTGCAATCTTCGCGGTGCTGGGCTCGCCCCGAAGCCCATGCAGAGGCTTTTATTGAAAGGCTGTCTGCCACCACGTTGTTGGCGCGGGGGATATGGCGCTACTCCAAAGCATGAAATCTCTTCTCTACTTCTTGCACACAGATAAGGTAGGCAGCTAGCTGTGGGTCATTGTAGGAGTACTTACACTCGCCTTGTTTGATGGCGAGTTCAGAGTCTTTTTTTAACTAGCATCTGCCGCATTCCTAGAGAAAGGGCAGTATTCAAGCCTTATATGAAGGCTTCGTACTTTGCCATGCTGTTAGTAGCTTTGAAGTCAAGATGCACCATGTACTTGAACTGCTCCCCTGACTGAGAGATGAGCAGGACCCGTGCTTCGGCACCTCGCTCGCGCGAGGTCTGTCACAGTAGAGTGTTCAGTAGGGTCCGGTGAAAACTGAGGCTCTGGCTCTGGGCCACCATCGTCTTGACCCCCAGGGTGGTATGGAGACGGAATCCATTCCGCCACAAATGTGTAGGACTAGTGTGTGGGGTAGGTTCCGAACATGCCATTTATAGTTGCTATGCACGAGCCAAGATAAACTATAATGGAGCGCACAGGACAGGATACATTTTTTCCTATTTCTAGCTTCCTTCGGGCAATAGGAGGCAACAAGCGGTGTAAGAAGGCAGCGTCTCGCCCCGGGTACCATGAGTGACTGGACCCTTCCGAGACTTTAGTCGTTCTAAGCTCTATTCCTAGTCTCTATTTTACCCTTACAAGAAAGAGAAAAAGAAAAAAACATTCTACCACTACCTTAAGGGTAGAACTTACAGGGGTGTCCCATGACCTGTGGTCTGGGTAGGGGTACCCATCGCCTGCAGCGGACACACCTGGAGTGGCATGCTTGTACTGGTCGGGGGGAAGTCTTGTCACTCCTCCTAGAGAGAGCACTGGCAGGGCTCCAGGCAACCCTCTCTTGAGCTGCCTACTCCTCGCCGTATGCCTGGACGTCGGGTGAACCCTTGTCGCACGGCGAAGTGGGGGAACGCCTGGTCAGGCATGGAGCGTCTTGCGTCGCTCACTGTGGTCGGATTTGGAGCTCTCATCTTGGTCATAGATGACCTTCAACACCCGCTTGGCATCTTGGAACTCCATCTCCTGGTTCGTGTCGACCTTGGGTCAGCCTTTTGCTTGCCCTCCCAGTGGCGTAAGGGTACACCATCTTGGCGCTGCTGTCGGAGCTCACGGAAGCGTTCCACTAGTCTCTGGATTTCTTGGCACTCGTTGGCGCTGTGCCGGTTGGTGCCATGGACCGGGCACCTCTAGTCGCCGTGGTCGCTGTCGGACGTCTGTCGCGGGCGCTTGTCGGCGCGTTTCCTCCAGCCCCCTGCGACCACTACTGCTGCTGCAGTGTGGGCTCTGGCCAGTGGCTTGTCCTTGCCGCCGGCCTTCTTCTTCCTGCCACCAGGGCCCTCCCTGACGGGCTCTCCCCCTTTGCTGGGCGGTGTGTACCAGTTACGACCCTCCGCGGTCCTGGCACACTTGACCGCCAAAATGAAGAGCTCGGAGACGTCCTGCACGTCGTGCGTGGCCAACTTCTCAAGCATCTTCTTGTCGTGGACGCCCTGTCGAAAGGCGAGGACGACGGGGGCGTTGGATATGCGGGGGATGGTGTTCCTAACATGGGAGAAATGATGGATGAAGGAGCGCAGTGACTCTCCTGGTTGCTGTTGCAGGTCGTGGAGGTCGGCTTCTGAGCCCGGTCGAATATAGGAACTCCCGAAGTTGGTCGTAAACTGATGGAACAACTCTTCCCTGGAGGTTACAGACTCCTGAGACAAGTTCATGAGCCATGACCGGGCTAACCCGGGTCAAGGCCACGGGGAAGTAGTTGGCCATGATGGTCTCATCCCTTCCTGCGGCTAGGATGGCGGTGGAGTAGACCTGCAGGAACTTGATGGGGTTGACCGTCCCGTCAAACTTTTCTGGCAAGTGCGGCCGGAACTTGCGCGACCACACCACCATACGAAGGTGTGGGGCCAGAGCCATGTAGCCTCCCACTGAGCCTGGGGAGACGGGGTTCTGGCCCGCGTAGAGGGGACGCATTGCACCTGGGGTACCATACTCCTCCCCGAGGCTACGACGCTACTCGCGTTGTCGCTCGATGGTCACACGGCCATCTTCTTTCTGGCAGCGGTGACGGTCGAGCTCCCCCCTGAGGTCTGTGGTGGGGAGCCTGGACCCGTTAAGTGGGTTGTCGCCGTCGTGTAATCCCTTGTTAGGTTATGGGGAGGTAGCTGCCCCGTCCCTGGCCACCGTCTCCAGTGACACGGCGAGTTGAGCGCGGCGATGACCAGGTGGTCGATTTTGTTGCACCATTGTTCAGCAGCAGAAGGGGAAGCTCCCGCACTCGGGGGGTTGCAAAGGAGCGCGCGGGCTGCCAACAGCGCATTCTTCGGACTGGCTCCAGTCGGCGCTTGCGACGCTGTCGCCGTCGCCGCCGAAGGCTGCCAGGAGGCAACAGGCACTGTCGCTGTAGGGACTGGTGCCGGTGCAGGCGGTCCCGCTCTAGGACCAGAGGACGCTTCCTGCTCACTCTGCCGCTGACAGCACAAGGGCCGGGAAGAACCTCTGAAAGACTGGATGTTCATCAGTGTTGGCTTCACGAACAGCTTCAAGAACCAAAAGCCCCTACCTAGCGCGCCAAATGTCAAAGTGTATTCCTCCGACACTTCCCCCAGTCTGCCTGAGCAGCCCGCGGAAGTTCTTTTTTTTTGGTGGGGCTAGTGGATCTCGAAGGTCAGAACACAATGGCGAGAGGGACACAAAGATTTAAGTGGCTCGGGCCGCCGGAGCGTAATACCCTACGTCCATGGGTGTGTTTGCTGTATTGCTCGCGCGTATGAGAGTGTGAGTTAGCTGGGTCGCGAACCCTTCGCCCGGAGGCTGCCTCTGTCCTTTTATAGCCCAAGGCTGGGGCAGTTACAAGGTGGCCCGGGGCCCGACAGGTGGTCCCAGGGCTATCTGTCTCCTATACATGAGCTATAGGCATTTACAACTATATGCATTGTCACTGTCGGTGGAGTTAAGGCGCGCCGCCTGACACGTCGGGTGCCTCTGACCGGGTGGCTGGTGATAATGAAGTCCCCGTCTTGTCGCCGGATCTCCTCGCTCTGTTAGGTGGCTCTGCGCCATTGGGTGGCACTGTTGTGCCGTCACGCCTCGTCGCACTGTCTTTCACCGTAACGGTGTGCAGATGGGGAACAGAGGCGTGCGCCATGCGCCATGCTTCTGGGGAAGGCACGAGCCTTGAATGCTCGGCCTGACATGGTACCTTCCTCTTTACTCCTTGGACACCTGCCCGTTGCTCGTCGGTGTGACGTTCGGGCAACTGGCCCCCGGGACATGCGCCTCTACCGGCGGTGCCTTACGGAGTAGCTGGTGGTCCAGAGTTGTTGGGCACAAGGCAGCACCGGAGCCCCCCCCCCCCCACACACGCTGCAGGTCAGGCCTGGGGCCGCAGAACACGTGGTACATCTGGGGCCATCCTTGGAGGAAGGTATTCTCGGAGCAGTTGCCCACGCGGCCTCTCCGGAGCCCTCCAATGCTGGAGGTCGGACCCGGAGCCGCAGGACACGTGGCACCTCCGAAGCTCTCTCTGGCGGAGGGTGCGGCTCGGAGGCTCCGGGCACATGGTAGCGCTGGAGCCCTTCTTGATGGAAGATGGGGCATGGTACCATCAGATACGTGGCGGTTCCTGAAACACCCTTGGCCGGTCTTCAGGCTCAGGGCCTGAAGACACGCGGCAATCCCCGGGTCTGCCCATCGGGCCCAGTGCGCCTGGCTTACGCTGGGACCCGCCTAAGCCGGGAAGGTGGGGCCAGATGCTTTCTATCCACTACGCGGGGGTACCCGGATCGTAGGGTACCGACAGCAAGGACGGCAACATGGGCTCGGCAGCGAGGGAGAGGACGGCAGAGGTGGCGATAGTCAGGATGGCGGCGGCGGCGATGGGCAAATGTATTTTTTGGCAGCCTGACGGCATCGATGTGAAATCTCGAGAGTTAGGTTTTTGCGGTGGCCGAGCGGTGCTTTATATAGTCGTCCATTATCACAGGCGGGTTTTAAGGCGGTTCTATATTAAAAATCGCCTGCTTAATTAGCTCTTCATAGGTCTGCTCTTTAATTTCTTCTTTTTTGCTTCATTTTTTATTTAGATTCCAATGTAAATACTCAAACATGTATAGATTGTGCAAATTAAGTCCAAACTCGATGATTCCTTTTTCTATATTCTTCAAAAATTAATATATACCATATGGAACAAAAATTTTAAAGCTTATATAGGTAACCTTGTTATGTTTTGGTAAATATAGCATTAATTTCTATGTACATATTATTCAGAGATTCATATCTCCTAAAAAAATCGATCTTCCACTGAAAGTTGGTTTGTATGAACATATTGTCTTATTTATAAATGTATGAATTTTGTTAATTTTTTTAAAGCAATCCAACATGTCAAAATTCAAATTATCCCTCATTCTAATGAAATGCTCATATACATATAAGGCATTCTTCAAATTTTGAACACACATTGATTCAAACAATTTTGTAAAAATCTGAAAAAATCGTAGAGGTTGGTATGATGACTAAAAAGTCACATAGAAAAATGCACTCACTAAATCAAGTATTATGCAAGATACAAAAATGACAAATAACCTATTTATTTGTTTTTCATGTTCTGACCAATTTCAAAGGTTTTCCAAGTGAAATTTAATGGGCACCTATAATACTAAATCATATTACAAGAACTTAGAATTTAGACTTTTACAAGCCCCCTAATTTTGATAAAGAATAATAATTAATCCTAAACTTAGTAAATTTTTTTCACAGGTGGTTCTATATTAAAAACCGCCTGCGATAATTGCCTCTTGATAGGCTTGCTCTTCAGTTTCTTCTTCCTTTGCTTCATTTTTATCGAGATTTCAATGTAAATACTCAAACATGTATAGATTCTACAAATTAAGTCCAAACTCAATGATTCGTTTTTCTATATTCTTCAAAAATTAATATATATACCAGATGGAACAAAAAGTTTAAAACTTATATGGGTAACATTGTTATGTTTTGGTAAATATAGCATTAATTTATACATATTATTCAGATTGTCATATCTCCTAAAAATGGATCTTCCACTGAAAGTTGGTTTGTATGAACATATTGTCTTATTTATACATGTTTGAATTTTGTTAATTTTTTTAAAGCAATCCAACATGTCAAAATTCAAATTATCCATCATTCACTTATGGCGCCTCGTTGACGGTGCTGTAACCGCTAGAATCTGAAACACCTTTATATTAAGCAGTTGCTGCGCCCTTCCTCATCTTCCTCGCAGCCCCCTTCCAAATCTTCCTCACACCGCCCTTCCTCATCTTCCTCGCAGCACCCTTCCATCTTCTTCGCTCTTTACAACCATGGCATTTGCGGGATCCTCGTCTCGCCTCCCCGCTGGCGCTCCCGTAGTCAAGCGCAAGAGCCAAGCGGCAACCTTCTGGTGGCCTGCCGGCGAACAACCAGGGAGCCAAGCTGCAACATTCTAGTGCCCGCCTGTGAACTGATTCGAATGTTCGTCTCTGGTCCCGGCGGCTCCGCCAACACTGTTGGCAACCCAGTGTGATGCAACCTATACCACCCGAGGTCATGTTCAACGGCACCATAATCATGACCACCGTTACGTCCTCCGGTGCCAATGTCGAGCGTTTCCTTTTGCAGGTTCGCGGGAATAACCTGGGGCCCCTCATCGTCGGCCTGGACACAGAGTGGTACCACGTCGTACAAGACAGCTGTCCTGCAGCTCTGTGTTGGCCACCACTGCCTCGTCTTCTAGATCATTCACACGGACTATGTCCCATAGAGTGCCCTAAGAAACTTCTTCGCCTATCCACACAACAGATTTTCCAGCATCAGTATCAGTAGCGACGTAAAGCGGCTGCGCGAGGACTACGTCTTCGAGGTAGCAAATGTGGTTGAGCTCCGGGACCTCGCCGTTAAGGTGCTGTATCGGTCGGAACTCATGTCGGCTTCGCTCAAGATCCTGGTGCTCGATGTGACGAATGTGCACATCGACAAGGCGAAGGACATCAAGTGTGATAAGGTGATCCTATCACCACAGCTGGTGGAGTATGCCTGCGTCGATGCCTTTACATCTTACGAGATTCGCGTGCTGCTGCTCTTCCGTCAGGCTTCCTCGCTATCTCCGGTCCGGGAGCAGTGCCCCTCTCCAGGGTACGTCAGCACAGACTCCGATGATGACAGGTATCATGGCTACACATTGCCAGTCCCACGCGGCGACGATCTGCACGTCATCGAGCACCCCAGCGGTTACCTGATATGCCCAGTCTGTCCCAACTTGAAGCGCAAATAGAAATGGGAAGACATCAACTCCATCCAACGTCATGTTGTGGATGTCGTGCTCTCCAATTCCCAAATACATTGTGATAAGAAGAAGAGATGGTACCGTCGAATGGCGAGGAACCATGGCTGGATGTGATAACTCTTCGACGTGCTTTCATATTAGTTATTCAGTTCTGAACTCGAAGTTATATTCTTCAATTTTTGTGGACAATGTATGTGGACTAGATGTATGTGCAGTACCCTTAATAGCCTCTTCTGAAATACTTTCTCAGATGGATGTGCCCATGGTAATCCTACTTTCTTTTCCTCTTACTTAACCATGTGTTACCGTGGGTGTGTCCTGTGTTACTGTTCTCATTAATCCTAAACTTAGTAAACTTTTTTCACATGCGGTTCTATATTAGAACTGCCTGCGATAATTCATCTTCGCAGGCGGTATTTAATTCATCTTCGAGAAGGGAGGAGGGTCACATGCCGGTCACACTTCTCTGCACCACCATACCGGCCGCAATTAAGTTCTCCGCAGCTTTTCCTCCTCATGCCGCTCGTCTCCCTTTGTCAACAATAGAAGATGCTGCTTTTATCTCGCCCGTATCTTCACCACCAGCAGTAATTAAGTTATCCACACCTCCTCCTTTCTGGGCCGCGCGTTTCCCATCCGTCCAACTCCAGCCGCTCTCTCTTTTTTCACAGGCGGTTCTATATTAAAAACCACATGCGATAATAGATCTTCGCAGGCGGTGTTTAACTCATCTTCGAGGAGGGAGGAGGGTCTCGCACGCCGGTCGCACTTCTGTGCACCACCGTACCGGCCGAAGTTAAGTTCTCCGCATATATTCCTCCTTGGGCCGCTCGTCTCCCTTTGTCAACAACGGGAGACTCTGCTTTTATCTCGCCCGTATCTTCACCACCGGCCGCAATTAAGTTCTCTGCACCTCCTCGTCCTCGGGTCGCGCGTTTCCCTTCCATCCAACTCTAGCCGCTCTCTCTTCAAACCCTTAGCGATCGACCAACTCCAGTGTGACCGCCGCCTGCCGTCCACTGTTCGCCATCACCATCGTCGTTGTCGCCGTCACTACTCCCTCCTATTCTACGTCGTCGTCATCGTTCATGGTTGGGAACTTTGTTAATGACTTGGCACGTGGACGACTCAAGGAGAAGCGCTTGGCATGGCGCAAGAACTACCCCCATGTATGTACATATGGCACACCTGTCGCTCTGTAGTTTTGCTTTTCTGTCTTGTTTGTTTTTGGTATTTTCAATTTAATGGCTTGCCATTTGCATCACTTATTGTCCAATTTCTCTGCGTAGGGTTTCTCTACGATGCCTGAGTTGGGAGACTTAATGAAGTGGCAGTGCATCATCCCCGATAAAGAAGGGGTAAGCCATGAAGAATAAGCACAATCAAGTATAACCATCGTCCCCTTATTAATGAATTTCCTTTGTAGACTGACTGGGAAGGTGGTTACTACGCACTGACAATCTCCTTCTCGGATTACTATCCTTTAGTACCTCTGAGATGCGCCTTTCCACCTGGTTTCTTCCACCCGAATGTACGTCGCTCAAGATTTCTCTGCCTTAGGGTTCTTGATCAAGTGATTGTAAGATAGACTTATTTTGCTCAAGTAATTAGTAATTGTTGTCAAACTAATGAAGTGGTTTCTTATGTTACTTAAATTGATATTTCGTATGGGTGGTGTCCTAGTATTAATGTCAGAATTTTACTACTTGAAGTTCAGCGTTTGCTTGATCAGCCAAATGCGCCTGATGTTGAAAATGATTGCTATAATCTACTTATCAAGGTTAGTAACTTTGTGTTAGTGAGCAACCTAGGTTATATAACATTCCTCATTCGACATTTGTCAATTTTAAAGAATGTCAATGTTATTTTCAGGATCCAGAGGAATCTAAGAGATGTGTTTGGGAGCAAGCTCGACGGTACGGTTTAGATCGATCGATGGGAGCTTCATAGGAATACAAGTCTGAAATTTATAGTTTAGACGGCACGCAATGTGTATAAACCCGACAACCCTAGGCATGGAACTCTACATGCAAGGATGTGTAAGATAGGAAAAAAGGACTTTGCGACAAAGACACGCCTACATGTTGATCCTTACTTTTAGTTTTATGGCAACAGTTTAATGAGCCTTAGGCAGCCCTCACATCGGAAGTCCACAATCAAACAAGAAACACTTTCCTCCGATGTGGTGATGCCCAAAGTGGAATATAAACTTAATTAGCTCTATAACTACAGCAGACAAGGTTTCAAGACATTAATAGTTCAATGCAGCATATTTAGTTGGCTTATTTTACTTCTTACTACGTTACAGCGTAGTGAACAAGCGGGTACTCAAATAACCGCGAGAGACGGTGATTGCAATCAGGACACACCCGGATAACACGTCACATACACCCACTTTTAGAAGCGTGATTCCACACCCCTTCCTAATCTGTTGTATGCAACAACCTTTCAAAGGCAACCCAAACGCCGAACCGGTCCATCCGTAACGGGCAGGAGGTCCCCGCGTGGAGCGTCACTGTGCCCACCGGCAGATTTACACCTTGCTGCCCTCAACCCACTCCTATAAAATGGTTGGGTAAGCCTCGGCACCCAGGTTAACCAATTACATCGGTTTCCTGGTTCCCATATGCCAGTATGCATCCGGTACTGTTCGATACTTGTCCAGCAGGGCCGCACACGGCTCGGTCCTCAATCGACACCAACGGGGCTACAAATGTGAGACCTCCGCTCACAGCATCCTATCCCCCCTGCTAGGTCTCATTTTCACCACTTTAAGCCATTCTCTGCCTCTTCATACTGTGTGAATAAATACCTATCTCGCGAGTAGATTTCAGCCACTTGTAAAATCCCCAAAAAGTGGTACCAAGAAAAAAAATTTCAGCTCATGTACACTTAGGAAAAATGAGGGGAATTAACACTTTGAATTATAACGGTGTAAGTTCAAAGTGAGGGTTAGACTCCCCAAAAACATCCAAACATGGAGATCTAAATTCATAACATGGGTCTTCATATTTCAAATATTCAACCTTCCAAATTTCAGCTCATTTGGAGGAGTTTTAATATTTGTTTGGGATTAAAAGGAAAAGCCCTCTAATCTGAATTTCAAATTCAGTTTCAAATTCCAATTCCCTCAATTTGCAAATTTGGCTCCACAAATGTGTTCTCCACATTTGAATGAGCAGGCATGCCAAAAATTGGAAACTTTGGAGCTGGTTTGCTATGTTTTTGGGGCAATACAAAATGGAGAATTCAAAATCCATTTCAAATTCAAATGGTCAAATACAATTCAAACTTTCACACCAGAATTTAAATCATTTGAATTCAGAAAGTTTAAACCATGACTTGCTGTGAAAGTCTAGCCTTAAATGTTGAGTTGCTGGGGAAGAAATATCAGTGGAAATTGGATAGAAATTAGAGGTGGTGGGATCCCTTTGTCTGCCACACAAATGTCCACCGCCTCTGCAGAATTTCGTCGAACAGTGAGCGCTCGACAGCTCTCGGTTGCAACCCGCTCCCGAGAAACACCGTGCCACCTCCTGTTGCCTCGGCTATCTGCTCAGCCATCCACGCCACAGCAGCAGAACATTTCACTTTGCCCTCTCGGTCTTCAACCGACGTGCTTCCCAGCCCTCTGCTCGAGTGTACGAGCAAGAACACAGAGCCACGCTGGTCTGCTCGAGTCACCGTAGCTGCTTCACGTCTTCTGTCCGCTCCAACGTCTCTCCCGTATGACCAACACCTCCCTAAGGTGCGCCAAGGTGTGTATATCTTGATTCTGTAGTCCCCTTGCTCTTCCCCTTCGCCGGCTAGCCGGAATTCGGATTTTACCGCCGGAGTACGTGTTGAACCGACGTGAGCCAAATCTGGAAATTCATCCAACATGGTTGATCATCGGTTCTACGATTCATGCCACAGAAACTAGTAACCCTAGCGCTCTCCCATGCCAAATACTGCAGCAAACCATCCACCACATGCCCCGGGCGATGAGAAATCGGCGGCGGCGGCAAAAACGGGTCGGTCCTCCGTTGAACCCTATTTTCCAGCCGTTTGCTGCAAGGTTTAGCACACGTTCCATGTTCCCCGGGCACTGGTGATGCTTTAGGGAAAGGTAGCTTGCTGGGAGAAGCTTTGGACACGCCAGAACGCGTTGATGCCGAGCTCCCGAGCCGCTCCACCGGTGCCTACCCTTTTTCGGCCGTTTTCATGCGCGGAAACCTTGCCCGGCAGCTGCACAATGTTCCAAGGAGCATGTAGGGCGAAACCGGAGCTAATTTGGTGGTGAAATGAGGGAGAACGAGCCACGCCACGATCTGTGCTGGTGTGCACGCGCGTCTCTGGCGGGAGGTTGAAGAAAGACCTGACAAGTGGGCCCCCTGTTAAGTCTCTGTGTAGGTGTCAAACAGAGAGCTATTCAAGTTTGAAAAATCCATAACTTTGTGTAGCTAACTCCAAAAAGGGTGATACCAATTTTGTTCGAATCCTTAGGAGGTGTACTTCACAGAGGAACAAATTTCTTGCTATGAAAATGCCCAGGAATTTCTGTAGAATTGTTTTTAATAAATCCTTTAGGGATTTATTACAGGAGCAATTCTTTATGAAATGTTCCCAAATTTGGGCAGCTAGTCCTTTTCATAGTTACTGATCTCCAGTAAAAATGTGGGCTTCATTGGAGTTCATTTGCTAGACTAAACTGCCTTCCCAAGTTCAGCCTTTATTTGAAAAATTCCAATTTAAACAGAAGCTTTTTCAGAACACCTGTCCAACTTTAAAAATTCATATCTCTCTGTTGGTAGCTCCAAAAATGGTGAAACAAATTTTGTTAGAACCATGGAGACTTACCCTAATCATATCTTCCACTGTTAGCTATGTCAAAGCTCCTGAATTGGGCTCAAAATTCAGAGAAGCATTGTACTTGTAGGAATTTTGAAGACTACATTGTGCAATGACATGTCTCCAAATTTTGCTCAGATCATCCTTAGAGAGTCTCGTATCCACTGTAAAAATCCCAAAGCCAATTAAGGACTCTAAATAGCAGTAGCTATGAATAGAAGTTCAATTCTTATAAGTCCTTAATACTTATACACATATTTTGCTACATTTCTTTTAGTGACCGAAGCTGACTTCCCCTTTAACTCGCAACCAGGCAAGCCCCGGTTTGCACTTAATACCTTTTATAAAATTCTTTATTTGTATCACTTATGTCTAGGGTGAATGTTTGCATTAGAGTTAAGGTGATTGAAACCCCACTTGCATAACCTTTTAAATCCTATGAATGGTTGGGTAGCTTACAGATCCGACGAGTAGACAAAGCCCTGCTAATATGCTTAGGACCTCGGTAAAAGTCGAGTAGTTGGAATCTACTCGCGAGGTAAGGTTTATCACACGGTTCGGTCAGAATAGAAAATGGCTTAATAATGGTGAAAAATGAGACCCAGCAAGGGGGATAGGAAGCAGTGAGTGGAGGTCTCACGTGTGTAGCCCTGTTGGTGTCGATTGAGGACCGAGTCGTGTGTGGGCCTGATGAACAAGTATCGAACAGTACCGGATGGCATACTGACATAAGTAGGAAACCGATGTAAATGGTTAACCTGGGTGTCGAAGCTTACCCAACCATAAATAGGAGTGGGTTGACGGTAGCAAGGTGTAAATCTGCCGGTGGGCACAGTCACGCTCCACATGGGGACCTCCTGCCCGTTACGGATGGACCGGTTCGGCATTTGGGTTGCCTTTGAATGGTTGTTGCATACAACATAGTAGGAAGGGGTGTGAAATCATGCTTCTGAAAGTGAGTGTATACAACGTGTTGTCCAGGTGTCTCGTGATTGCAATCACCGTCCCTCGCGGTTATTTGAGTACCGCTTGTTCACTGTTTCGTGATGTAGTAAGAAGTGAAGTAAGCCAGTTGAATGATAATATGATGTGATGATAGCTTAATGTTTTGGAAACCATGTCTGCTGTAGATGTAGAGCTAATTAGATTTACTTTCCGCTTTGGGCATTAAAACATCGGAGGAAAGTGTTTCTTGTTTGATTGTGGACTTCCCATGTGAGGGCTTCCTAAGGCACATGAATCTGCTGCTAAAAAACTGAAAGCAAGGATCAACTTATAGGCGTGTCTTTGACGCAAAGTCCTTTTTCCTATCTTACCTATCCCTGCATGTAGAGTTCCATGCCTAGGCTAGACGGTTAAGCCTTGCTTAGCCATCGTGCTCACGGTTGCAATATTTGAGCTGTGTGCAGGTGAGAGTTATGAAGAGGGATCCGAGGACGAGGCGGTGCCCCCGTCGGGGTACACAGCCGAGCTGGAGCCCTGCACGCCGCCGTGATCTCCGGTTTCATGCTGCTAGCGTGTAGCGTCCCCAGGTTGGACGGCTGCTCTTTTGCATAGTTAGGATGAGAGACCATATATGTATACTACTTCCGCTGTTACTTATGTTTTTGTAAAAGACTTCCGCTATTTTATATCAAATAAAAGTTGTATGTCGATTTTAACTCTTTTCGTGTGTGCTGTTCGGTGCCGCATCGTACGGCACCGCCCTATGCGATCATGGAGTGGGTGAACCACGGGGTGGTCCCCACTGACGTGGTATCAGAGCCGCATTGGGAATAGCACACTCAAAAGAGCCTAATTTTGAATACTTAGGAGTAGTCGAGTGAGGATTAGTCATTAAGCCCACATAAGGTCTATGATAGTAGTAGATACTAAGGTGGAAAAGCTAACTTATGTGTTATGCATTCTGTAACGACGCTCCGACGTCAGGTAAGAGGTGAGGTACGCCACCGCAGGCGGATCAATTGTGGTAACTCGCCATACGAGCAATAGTATGGAAAGATATACTGTGGCTTGGCACGCATAAGAACCATGGAGACGCTGATCTCTAGCATGCTTTAGGCAAAAGCGAGAATACCCCATCGTGTGGTAAGCAACACGATAGTATGCAACTCTTGAACGTTCAATGTTCAAAGGGCCATACCAGCGCTCGCCATCGGCGTGCCTCAACGGTCATGAGGCAGTAGGTGGTATCCGTTGGGTTGATAAAATTCCCAACCGTGACGACCCGTTCGCGCTCTACTCAGGTTCCCCGTCGCGTGGTGTGAAAACACGACCATGTACCTTGAGACATGGCTTGACTCAAGGACGATCCGTATGGCAATGATACGGACCGTATGTTTTTACTATGATATGGAACTGCCTGAAATGTCAAAAACCCTTGTGTGTTCTTCTGCAGGTACATTTACCACGTTAGGGCATCACGTTTAGAAACCGTTTGTGAGTGACGTTCTTTGTTCCACCATTTTACACGTATATGCCGGAATAACGGCTTAGGATTTTTCTTTGGTGAGGAAACATAGTACCGAGACTGCATCAAAGGATATTTTTCAAAGAAAAGAGTCAAAATGAAGTTTAGGATTTCATTTAGGGGTTAGTAAACTCCTATATTGAACTAAGAGTCAATTGGGAGTATAGATTCAATCTAAAAAACTTAGGAACAATCTCCCCTGTTTTTGGCAGAATTTTTTCTGAACTTGAACAAGGCATAACTTAGGATTGGTTGAACCAATGGAGGTGTGGGATACCATTCTGGAAAGGTTTAAGTCCTCTACAACTTTTCTGTAGAGCTCCAGAACAAAATCTCCCTCCAAGGGGATGAAAATCTCAGGAGAGTTGGTATGTCCAGAAACAGGACAGACCAAAATGCTTTCTGGAATTTTCTGTATTTCGACCACAACTTCCTGTAGAAAAAAATTTCCAAGGGTCAAGCAAGACACCGTTGGAAAGTACAGGAAATGTTCTACAACTTTGTTGTTGAACACTAGTCCAGATTTTGCCTCTAAGGTTGGCAAAACTGTTGGATTATCCAGGCTGGTCAGCTGGACCAGAAGCTGGACAGGGCACCATGTTGAAGTGTTTCAACCAAAACACTTAGTTTCACGACTCGACGTCCAGTGGCTATTGTAAAACAGCGAGTTGGGAGTTGAAGAGTTTATGCATTTGACGTATCACTTCGAGTTAGTACATGTTTGGGTCCAGTACAATAGCGAGGAATTACGCATGCTAACACACTTAACATCCCGTGGTGACCCCGATGGTCGAAATGAACTTTTAACCTATAAAGTTCAATACTTTGGAACTCGATCATGTGACACGGTCCAGGGGTGTATATGTTGCATAAAGTTTATACTTTATCCATACGTGTGATTGTTATACGTACTGTTTATTCCATTCTCGCACTACTATTTTATAGACTGGATGAAATAAACCAACATGTGCTGATCATTTGAATGATGTGAATGCAGAATGGTGCGTACACGGTCCACACAAGAGGAGGGAGGTCCGAGTCAATTTCGTGGTGATGAGTCTCCACCTCTGGAGCAAACCATGACGCAGCAACAACCACCTCCTCCACAGCCGGAACTTCCAAGGAATCTTGCGGAGGTTCTCGCCGCGGTGCTCGGCTCACGCGACGAGCAAACCGAGTTGCTGCGGATGCTAGTGCAGCAAAATACGTCCCATCAGGGAGGACGCCAAGACAATGGGCAACGCGAGCCCCAACAAAGTTCGTATTCAGAATTCATGGCGACCCATCCACCGGTCTTTACGGAGGCCGAAGAGCCGTTGGAGGCGGACAGCTTTATCCACACTCTGAAGGCGAAGTTCGGGCTGTTACGATGCACCGAACACCAGAAGGCGCTGTACGCAGCGCAACAGCTTCAAGGAGAAGTCAGTAAATGGTGGGCGAATTACACCGCCTCCTTACCGGCTGGCCATGCCGTCACGTGGGCGGAGTTCCGGGAGGCGTTCCGCGCCTATCACATACCTCCCGGGGTTATGGAAATGAAGCTCCAGGAGTTCCTGGCGCTACGACAGGGCGAGAGGAGTGATCACGAGTACTCCAGGTTATTCAACCGTTTGGCACAGTATGCGCCAGGATTTGTGGGGACGGAAGACAACAAGCGCAACACTTTCTTCCGGGGCCTGAATTCTAAGCTGAAGGTCCATCTCGCCCAAAGCAATCGCGGCACATTCAACGACCTAGTTTATGCCGCGATTCTACAAGAAAATGCTCAACGCGAACGCGGTTCTGACAAGAGGAAACGCAACACGCTGACAAGCAGCAGTGGTGGGACGCCACAGAAATACCTTGTGGTGTATCGCTCACCATCCGGTCAGAGATGGCAGCCACCGGCGCGACCGCCTCAGTTTCGCGATCGGCAATATAATGCGCCGGGCTTCCGACCGACTTATCCACCACAGCAAAGGATGGTCCCACGTGCACCTCAGTTTCAACAGCATGCACCGGGATTACGTCCTCAAGTCGGCGGGACCCCGACACCTTACACGTGCTTCACGTGTGGCCGTGTCAGGCATATTTCAAGGGACTGCCCCAAGCCGCGACAGGGCAGGGGTGCAGCACCGTATCAGGGTGCTAATCAGCCCCGTAACCAGCCCAAGAAACCAGCACCAAAACCCGGCAACGTCCACCACTTACCCATCGAAGACGTGCCGGAAGGCGAACCTGTCCTCGCGGGTACGTTCTCTTACCTAGATCATCCCGTAGTCATACTTTTTGACTCCGGTGCCACCCATAATTTAATAAGTCAGTCTTATGTTATTAAATATCAACTGGCTATCATTCCCACAAATAATTAATATTTGATATGTTCTCCGGGTGGGAAAATAACAGCTGATAGAATGGTCTATAGAGCACCATTACAGTTGGGTGGAAATCTATACCCGACGTCTCTAATCATGTTAGAGAATAAAAAACTTGATGTCATTTTAGGAATGTCATGGCTACATCGCCATGATGCTGTTCTTGACATCATTCCACGTGTGGTTCATTTAAACTCTCCGCTTCATGAACAACATGTTCTTATTCTTGACCGTTCAGTTCATGAAGATCCAGCCACATATAACATGGAAGCCACAAAACTTGAGGATATTCGTGTGGTCCGTGAATACCCGGATGTCTTTCCGGATGATCTCCCGGGCATGCCACCCGAAAGGGATGTCGAGTTCAAGATTGAACTTGTACCCGGGACAACACCGATCTCACGGAGACCGTACAAGATGGCTCCGAACGAGCTGGCTGAATTGAAGGAGCAGCTCAATGACTTAATGAAGAAGGGTTTCATTCGACCGAGTTCCTCGCCATGGCGATGCTCGGCGCTGTTTGTGAAGAAGAAGGATGAAACCTTGAGGTTGTGTGTGGACTACCGACCTCTCAACGCCATCACTATCAAGAATAAATATCCACTTCCTCGATCGATATATTATTTGATCAACTTGTGGGTGCGAGTGTAATTTCGAAGATGGATCTTCGCTCTGGATATCATCAAATCAAGATCCGAGCGGAAGATATTCCAAAGACGGCCTTCTCGATGAGATATGGGTTTTATGAATACCTCGTCATGTCATTTGGTCTCACCAACGCCCTGGCACACTTCGTGTATCTTATGAACTCAGTGTTCATGCCGGAGTTGGACAAGTTTGTGGTGGTGTTCATAGACGACATCTTGGTTTACTCCAAGTCTGAAGAAGAACACGCCAAACACTTGCATATCGTACTTCAACGATTAAGAGACCATAAGCTTTATGCCAAGTTCAGCAAGTACGAATTTTGGATCAGCCAAGTGCCATTCCTTGGTCACATTATTTCTGCAGAAGGCATTGCAGTTGATCCAAGCAAAATCGAACAAGTGCTGAAATTGAAATCCCCCACATCAGTCCACGAGGTCAGAAGTTTCCTCGGGTTGGCAGGATATTACCGGAGATTCATACCGAACTTCTCCAAGCTTGCTAAGCCGATGACTGAACTTTTTAAGAAGGGGGTCAAATATGTTTGGAGCTCAGATTGTGAAGAATATTTCCAAACATTAGTGAAGCATCTTACAACAGCCCCAGTGTTAGCTCAACCAGATACAACTAAGCCCTTTGACGTATATTGATGCGTCTGGCATCGGGCTTGACTGTGTATTGATGCAAGGAGGAAGAGTGGTCGCCTATGGCTCACGTCAACTTCGTAACCATGAGCAGCACTATCTGACTCATGATCTTGAGCTCGCTGCTGTGGTGTTGGCATTGAAAATGTGGAGGCACTATTTGCTTGGGAACTTAGTGCACCTCTACACCGACCACAAAAGTCTGAAATATATATTCACTCAAAAGGAGTTGAATATGCGGCAACGGAGATGGTTAGAGTTGATCAAAGACTATGAGATAGAGATTCACTACCATCCTGGGAAGGCAAACGTGGTTGCTGACGCCTTGAGCCACAAATCTCATGTCAACAATCTGTCCATCACCCCACTTGAAGAGGAGGAGCCGAGTCTGTACTTGGTTCCATATGGGGCATTGTATAATCTTGCTCTCGTCACTACAATACGAGAGGAGATTATGGAAGCACAGAAGAAAGATGTGGGGATGTCGCACATTCGGAGAAGGATGAAGAATGACGAAATGAAATGCTTCCGAAGAGATGATAACGGTACTCTATGGTTTAAAGACTGTATAGTGGTACCCCGCGACATGAATCTTCGGAAGAAGATCTTGGACGAGGCTCATTTGTCCAAGTATTCCATTCATCCGGGCAGCCACAAGATGTACCAGGATCTGAAGACCAGATTTTGGTGGACACGGATGAAAAGAGAAATCGCAAAGTACGTATCCGAATGTGATGTGTGTCGGCGGGTGAAAGCAGACCATATGCGAAAAGCCGGACAGCTACAACCCTTGAACATTCCAGTGTGGAAGTGGGAGGATATCAGCATGGACTTCATTGTGGGTTTACCTCTCACCCCCCACAACCATGATTTGATTTGGGTGATAGTCGATCGACTAACCAAGTCGGCACATTTTATTCCCGTACATACGGGCTACGCGGCCAAGAAATATGCGGAGCTGTACATTGCAAGGATCTTGTGCTTGCACGGTGTTCCCCGCTCCATTATTTCCGATCACGGTGCGCTGTTCGTCGCTCGGTTTTGGGAACAGCTGCACGCGTCATTGGGGACCAGACTGATCCGAAGCTCCGCGTATCACCCGCAGACGGATGGTCAAACCGAACGTGTGAACCAAGTGTTGGATGACATGCTACATGCTTGTGCCATCCACCACGGCAAGAATTGGGACGATCATTTGCCATTGGCGGAATTTTCTTACAACAATGGCTATCAAGCAAGCATTAAGATGGCGCCGTATGAAGCTCTCTACGGCCGGAAATGTCGCACACCCCTTAACTGGTGCGAGTCCGGCGAGCGAGTCATCTACGGCATTGAACTTGAGAATGAAGCTGAAGAACGAGTACGAGTAATACAAGCCAATCTTAAGGCTGCTCAGTCTCGTCAGAAAAGCTATGCGGATAAAAGACGCCGTCCTCTCCACTTCGACATCGGGGACCATGTTTATGTCCGTGTGTCTCCGATAAAGGGAGTTCATCGTTTTGGAGTGAAGGGCAAGCTTGCGCCGTGATTCATTGGTCCGTTCACCATCATTGGAAAATGTGGACCAGTGGCCTATCGCCTGGAGTTACCGGCATCGCTCACAGTCATTCACAACGTCTTCCACATCTCTCAGCTGAGGAAGTGCCTCAAACCCTCAGCTGAAATCCGCACTGAAGACATAGAAGTTCTTCAACCGGACCTCACGTACACGGAGTATCCAATCCGGATTATCGATGAAAAGACTCGCGCCACAAGAAACCGGACCTTATGGTTCTACAAGGTCTTGTGGAGTAACCATACTGCTGATGAGGCGACATGGGAAAGCGAGGACTATCTACGAACATATTATCCGGACTTGCTATCATCATATACCCGGTAAAGTTTTTCCACACTTTGCATTTCTTTTGGAATCTCGGGACGAGATTCTTTTTAAGGGGGGATGGATGTAAAATCCCCAAAAGGTGGTAGCAAGAAAAAAAATTTCAGCTCATGTACACTTAGGAAAAATGAGGGGAATTAGAACTTTGAATTATAATGGTGTAAGTTCTTAGTGAGAGTTAGACTCCCCAAAAACTTCCAAACATGGAGATCTAAATTCATAACTTGGGTCTTCATATTTCAAATATTCAACCTTCCAAATTTCAGCTCATTTGGAGGAGTTTTGATATTTGTTTGGGATTAAAAGGAAAAGCCCTCTAATCTGAATTTCAAATTCAGTTTCAAATTCCAGTTCCCTCAATTTGCAAATTTGGCTCCACAAATGTGTTCTCCACATTTGAATGAGCAGCCATGCCAAAAATTGGAATCTTTGGTGCTGGTTTCCTATGTTTTTGGGGCAATACAAAATGGCGAATTCAAACTCCGTTTCAAATTCAAATGTTCAAATACAATTCAAACTTTCACACTAGAATTCAAATCATTTGAATTCAGAAAGTTTAAACCATGACTTGCTGTGAAAGTCTAGCCTTAAATGTTGAGTTTCTGGGGAAGAAATATCAGTGGAAATTGGATAGAAATTAGAGGTGGTGGGACCCCTTTGTCAGCCACACAAATGTCCACCGCCTCTGCAGAATTTCGTCGAACAGTGAGCGCTCGACAGCTCTCGGTTGCAACCCGCTACCGAGAAACACCATGCCACCTCCTGTTGCCTCGGCTATCTGCTCAGCAATCCACGCCACAGCAGCAGAACATTTCACTTTGCCCTCTCGGTCTTCAACCGACGTGCTTCCCATCCCTCTGCTCGAGTGCACGAGCAAGAACACAGAGCAACGCTGGTCTGCTCGGGTCACCGTTGCTGGTTCACGTCTTCTGGCCGCTCCAATGTCTCTCCCGCATGACCAACACCTCCATAAGGTGCGCCAAGGTGTGTAGATCATGATTCTGTAGTCCCCTTGCTCTTCCCCTTCGCCGCCTAACCGGAATTCGGATTTTACCACCGGAGTACGTGTTGAACCGACGTGAGCCAAATCTGGAAATTCATCCAACATGGTTGATCATTGGTTCTATGATTCAAGCACAGAAACTATTAACCCTAGCGCTCTCCCATGCCAAATACCGCAGCAAACCATCCACCACACGCCCCGGGCGACGAGAAATCGCCGGCGGCGGCACAAACGGGTCGGTCCTCCGTTGAACCCTATTTTCCAACCGTTTGCTGCAAGGTTTAGCACGCGTTCCATGTTCCCCGGGCACTGGTGATGCGTTAGGGAAAGGTAGCTTGCCGGGAGAAGCTTCGGACACGCCAGAACGAGTTGATGCCGAGCTCCCGAGCCGCCCCACCGGTGCCGACCCTTTTTCGGCCGTTTTCATGCACGGAAACCTTGCCCGGCAGCTGCGCCATGTGTCCAAGGAGCATGTAGGGCGAAACCGGGGGTAATTTTGTGGAGAAATGAGGGAGAACAAGCCACGCCACAATCTGTGCTGGTGTGCACGCGCGTCTCTGGCGGGAGGTTGAAGAAAGACCTGACAAGTGGGCCCCCCTGTTAAGTCTCTGTGTAGGTTTCAAACAGAGAGCTATTCAAGTTTGAAAATCCATAACTTTGTGTAGACAACTCCAAAAAGGGTGAGACCAATTTTGTTTGAATCCTTAGGTGTACTTCACAGAGGAACAAATTGCTTGCTATGAAAATGCCCAGGAATTTCTGTAGAATTGTTTTTAGTAAATACTTTAGGGATTTATTACAGGAGCAATTCTTTATGAAATGTTCCCAAATTTGGGCAGCTAGTCCTTTTCATAGTTACTGATCTCCAGTAAAAATTTGGGCTTCATTGGAGTTCATTTGCTAGACTAAACTGCCTTCCCAAGTTCAGCCTTTATTTGAAAATTCCAATTTAAACAGAAGCCTTTTCAGAACTCCTGTCCAACTTTAAAAATTCATATCTCTCTGTTGGTAGCTCCAAAAATGGTGAAACAATTTTTGTTAGAACCATGGAGACTTACCCTAATCAGATCTTCCACTGTTAGCTATGTCAAAGCTCCTGAATTGGGCTCAAAATTCAGAGAAGCATTGTACTTGTAGGAATTAAAAAGACTACATTGTGCAATGACATGTCTCTAAATTTTGCTCAGATCATCCTTAGAGAGTCTAGTATCCACTGTAAAAATTCCAAAGCCAATTAAGGACTCTAAATAGCAGTAGCTATGAATAGAAGTTCAATTCTTATAAGTCCTTAATACTTATACACATATTTTGCTACATTTCTTTTAGTGACCGAAGTTGAGGACGCACCGGAGCCCTTGGACGTCCTTCCACCAGAAGCTGACTTCCCCTTTAACTCGCAACCAGGCAAGCCCCGGTTTGCACTTAAGTACCTTTTATGAAATTCTTTATTTGTATCACTTATGTCTAGGGTGAATGTTTGCATTAGAATTAAGGTGATTGAAACCCCACTTGCATAACCTTTTAAATCCTATGAATGGTTGGGTAGCTTACAGAGCCGACGAGTAGACAAAGCCCTGCTAATATGCTTAGGACCTCGGTAGAAGTCGAGTAGTTGGAATCTACTCGCGAGGTAAGGTTTATCACAAGGTTCGGTCAGAATAGAAAATGGCTTAAGAATGGTGAAAAATGAGACCCAGCAGGGGGGGATAGGAAGCAGTGAGCGGAGGTCTCACATGCGTAGCCCTGTTGGTGTCGATTGAGGACCGAGTCGTGTGCGGGCCTGATGAACAAGTATCGAACAGTACCGGATGGCATACTGACATAAGCAGGAAATCGATGTAAATGGTTAACCTGGGTGTCGAGGCTTACCCAACCATAAATAGGAGTGGGTTGAGGGTAGCAAGGTGTAAATCTGCCGGTGGGCACAGTCACGCTCCACGCGGGGACCTCCTGCCCGTTACGGATGGACCGGTTCGGCATTTGGGTGGCCTTTAAAAGGTTGTTGCATACAACAGAGTAGGAAGGGGTGTGGAATCATGCTTCTGAAAGTGGGTGTATACAGCGTGTTGTACGGGTGTCTCCTGATTGCAATCACTGTCCCTCGCGGTTATTTGAGTACCGCTTGTTCACTGTTTCATGACGTAGTAAGAAGTGAAGTAAGCCAGTTGAATGATAATATGCTGTGATGATAGCTTAATGTTTTGGAAACCATGTCTGCTGTAGATGTAGAGCTAATTAAGTTTACTTTCCGCTTTGTGCATCACCACATCGGAGGAAAGCGTTTCTTGTTTGATTGTGGACTTCCGATGTGAGGGCTGCCTAAGGCACATGAACCTGCTGCTATAAAACTGAAAGCAAGGATCAACTTATAGGCGTGTCTTTGACGCAAAGTCCTTTTTCCTATCTTACCTATCCCTGCATGTAGAGTTCCATGCCTAGGCTAGACTGTTAAGCCTTGCTGAGCCATCGTGCTCACGGTTGCAATATCTGAGCTGTGTGCAGGTGAGAGTTATGAAGAGGGATCCGAGGACGAGGCGATGCCCCCGTCGGGGTACACGGCCGAGCTGGAGCCCTGCACGCCGCCGTGATCTCCGGTTTCATGCTGCTAGCGTGTAGCGTCCCCCGGGGGTGGACGGCTGCACTTTTGCATAGTTAGAATGAGAGGCCATATATGTATACTACTTCCACTGTTACTTATGTTTTTGTAAAAGACTTCCGCTGTTTTATATCAAATAAAAGTTGTATGTTGATCTTAACTCTTTTCGTGTGTGCTGTTGGGTGCCGCATCGTACGGCACCACCCTATGCGATCCTGGAGTGGGTGAACCACGGGGTGGTCCCCACTCCACTCGACTTCTACCGAAATCCTATGAATATTAGCATGGCATCCTCTACCCGTCGAGTTTGTAAACTAACCAACCCTCCATAGGATTTAAAGGTTATGCAAGTGGGGTTTCAATCACCCTAACTCTAATGCAAGCATTCACCCTAGACATAAGTGATACAAATAAAGAATTTGCAAAAGTACTTAAATGCAAACCGGGGCTTGCCTGGTTGCGAGTTAAATGGGAAGTCAGCTTCTGGTGGAAGGACGTCCAAGGGCTCCGGTGCGTCCTCAACTTCGGTCACTAAATGAAATGTAGCAAAATATATGTATAAGTATTAAGGACTTATAAGAAGTAACTTCTATTCATAGCTACTGCTATTTAGGATCCTTAATTGGCTTTTGGATTTTTCTAGTGGATACTAGAATCTCTAGGGATGATCTGAGCAAATTTTGGAGAAATCTCATTGCACCTTGTGGTCTCCAAAATTCCCACAAGTACAAGGCTTCTCTGAATTTTGAGCCAAAATCAGAAGTTTTAACATGTCTAACAGTGGAAGATCTGATTAGGGTAAGTCTCCATAATTCTAACAAAATTTGTTTCACCATTTTTGGAGCTATCAACAGAGATATATGAATTTTTGAATTTGGACAGGAGTTCTGAAAAGTTTATGTTTAAATTTGAATTTTCAAATAAGGGCTGAACTTTGGAAGGCAATTTAGCCTAGCAAATGAACTCCAATGAAGCTCAAATTCTTACTGGAGATCAATAATATCATAAGGAACCTCCTGGCCAAATTTGAAGAAACTCCACAACAGGGATCTTCTGGAATTAATTCCCAAAGATTTAAATTTGATGAATTTTGGAGAAATTTCTCCTCAGATCAATTTCTTTGCATTTCTGCAATTACTGACTGAGAGGAATCCAGCAAAATATGTTTCACAAATTTTGGACATTCCTACTGAGAGTTATGGTCCTTTGAAGTTTGCACTCAATCTGGAAATTGAAGAAATGTTTAAATTCTGGTTGTGGGCCCCACCAGTGGCGCTATCCACTCAGATGTCGGCAACACCGAGGCCACGGGGTTATTTCCCGTGCAGCCGTACCCGAACTGGTGCCACAGGCCGATCCCCGCGTGGTAGAGAGGCTGACCGGTGGGACCCGGTCCTCCTTCTCCCTTTTGTATTGTTCCACCAAAGTTTCTGAATTTTGGCATGGCTGCTAATTCAAATGTGGAGAACACATTTGTGGACCCAAATTTCCAAATTGAAGAAATTGGAATTTGAAACTGACTTTGAAATTCAGATTAGAGGGCTTCCTCTTTTAATCCCAAACAAATACTAAAACCCCTCCAAATGAGCTGAAATTTGGAAGGTTGAATATTTGAAATATGAAGACCCAAGTTATGAATTTACATCTCCATGTTTGGAAGTTTTGGGAAGTTTGAATCCTCACTTTGAACTTATACCGTTATAATTCAAAGTTTTAATTCCCCTCATTTTTCCTAAGTGTACATGTGTTGAAAATCTTGCTACCACTTTTTGGGGATTTTAAATGTTAATGTTTATCTCTAAATTGCAATGTGATTGTGGTTCTATATGTTCATTGTGGCATTGATGCACATTTGTTATCTCTGCGCGTGAAGTGGCAACGGACAAATATACTAGAAAGGACATAATTTAAACATTTTTCACAGGCGGTGTTTAACTAAGAGCCGCTTGTGAAATTTGCACCTATATAAGGCCGACAAGAAATAACATAATTCAAACATTTTTCACAGGCGGTGTTTAACTAAGAGCCGCTTATGAAATCGCGCCTATATTAGGCCGCTCATGCGGTCCTAAATTTAAATTTACAAACCGCCTGCACTAATACATCTTCATAGGCGGTGTTTAACGAAGAGCCGCCTGTGAAAACCTGTGCCTATATAAGGCCGCTCGGTCTCCTCGAAAAAACCCTACACTGGAGATTTCACTTATACGCCGTCAGGTTGCCAAATTTTCCTTTGCCGCCAAAACCCTCACTGCTAAAACACTCGCCGCCGAGCTTCGTCCTCGCCACCGAGCTTCATCCTTGCCGTCCTCGCCGCCGAGCTTTGTCCTGGCTGCCGAGCTTCGTTGCCATCGTTGTCACCGTCGCCATTGCCATCTATGTACGTCCGCCTCTTTCCTACCTTCTCTTCCTCCTCCCTTATCTGTCCCCCACGCCGCCTCCTTCCCTCCCCCTCCGCACGCCGCCTCCCTCCTCGCCCTCGCCGCTGGCCGAGTGTCGTCCTCACCCTTGCAGCCGCGTCCCTCCCCCTTTAACGTCCCCCTCCGGCACCATCGCCGCCACACCCCGCACCTTAATCCTCCCCGCGCCGCCTCCTCCTTCCTGGCATCTACCCCCACCGTCCCCCACCGCCGGCACTCTCCCACTGCGCCAAGCCCCCCTTTTAGATTGTTTAGATTACTTGTTTAGAGACCTTCACAATTGCTTAGATTAATTGTTTAGATTTTGTTCGAAGGTGGACCAGAGAGCAAATTGTTTGGAGAGCAAATTAATTGTTTACATAAAAAAGCAAAGCAAATTTAGCTCAATTGTTTCTTCTACGTTTTCTGTGTGTGTTAATTCTGCAACCATTAGTTGTTTAGAATAGTTGTGTTAAAGGAGATAGTCTTGTTGTGCTAACAGGTAGTCTATGTTGTCTTTAAAATCACTGAGTACTATAACAGGGATACATGTTATCTTTGTAAATCCACCATGTTTACTCTATTTTATATATTAGGAGGTCTTTGTAATCACTGAGTACTATAACAAGAAACCCCTTCTTTTGGTTTTCAATTTCTAACATGGAAAGCCCTAAGAAGACTGGTGTTGGTAGTAACAATGAGGCCGACGATGTTGAGTTTAGTGACTTCAGCAGTTCAGCCTCGCATCACAGTCCATTGGATCCTTTTCCAAATATAAAAATTACAAATACTTCAGAGGATCTCGACCCGGAATATGATCCTGCTGGCGAGGTATGGATCACGAATCTTAACTCCAGCAGTTTAAGTTAATGTTGGTTGTCATGTATATGAATCCTTATTATTCTTTTCTACCTAGCTTAATTGCCAAAACAACGACGAGGTGATTTCAGCTCCTAAAACCCCAGAAGGATCTCTAATATTTGAATCCTCAAATTCAGTCAAGCGAAAACAAGGGCAACGAGGTCCCAATAAGGGTCCATTGAACTGCATCATATACATAACAAGTGTCGGTCCAGGTGGGCTTCCCCAAGAACCACTGGATTCATTACAAAGTACCGAAATGCATGCGGTTGTCTTGTTAGAGAGATCGTGCCGATCACAACCGAGAATTGGAGAGAATTCCCTAAGGCAGACAATAATGAGTTGTGGGAGAAGTTAAAG
Source organism: Neostapfia colusana (assembly GCA_030760725.1). Taxonomy (NCBI): domain Eukaryota; kingdom Viridiplantae; phylum Streptophyta; class Magnoliopsida; order Poales; family Poaceae; genus Neostapfia; species Neostapfia colusana. The sequence continues at coordinate 30,959,493 of JASWHV010000004.1, read as the reverse complement.
AAACAATTCAAGTTCACAAAACGCACGAAAGAAGATTTAAAGAAAGCATCATTGGTATCTTGCGGCAAGAAGTTTTGTGGCTGGAAGAGTGAAATGAATGCTTATGTTAAAGACAATAAGGTCCCTAGCCTGAAGAAGATGGAAAAAATCACACAAGCTCAGTGGCAAGAATTTGTTCGTCAAAAGACCACACCTAAGGCTAAAGGCCTAAGTGAATCTAGGTCAGAGCTTGCCAAAAAGAACAAATACCATCATCGCTTGGAGTCTGTCAGATTTGCCCCCAAAGTTGAGAAATAGAATAAAATATTAGAGGAAACCATCAGTAAGAGCAATCCTAACCCGCTACAAGGCTGCGATAAGAGAACTAAGTGGTGGGTCTTAGCTCGGTCAGATTTGACCAGCGAGGGAAAACTTGAAAAGCCCCACTCTGTGAACCAAGTACAGCAGAAAATGAAAGAAGTAATTGAAAAGCAACAGAAGGATCTCTTCAAGCCGAAGTGGGAGAATGACCAACTTACCGCTATCCTAGGCAACCCTGAACACAGTGGAGGGGTTCGAGCAATTTTCTTAGATGTCCTGGAGAGATGGTTTCCCGAACGATAAAGAGTTATATAGAAGACATGACAAGTTCAAGAAGACAATTGAAGATACGATTGGTCAAAAGGTCAAGGCATCTGTGAAAGAAAAAATAGATGAACTTATAAAATCGGGACAATTGATGCCACAGAATAGAGAGATGGTTCCTATGGCAATGGAGCATTTGATATCTCCAACTTCCTACGCTATCAGTGTGGGTTCTGTGCTAGGCTCAGAGTCAACCCATAAGTTCCTTGTCGATAATATTGTTAAGTACACATCTTGTCGTCTTCTTGTGCCGATCGGCAGAGCAAGGAACAAAACAAAACAGGTTGCCACTGCTATGGCAAATCCGAACCTTGTCTTCAACGGCAATCAACTTCCATTGTATTATGTCTTGGTGCAAGTTCTTCAGATCATTGATAATGATTATGAAGATTATGAAATAGACCACATCACACCTAAGGGGATCATGACTCTTGGACAGGCCGTCAACCAGTTAATCATTTGGCATCGATGCAATATCGTGCTGTTGGACCATGAGCCAAGGTCTAGCCCCATCGCATCTCGAAAGACTGCAGCCCCGTCTTATTTGCCAAGAGTCCAAGATGATCCACTCCCGCTATGTCCCAGCAAGGATGATAGTAACCTTGATAGTAAAGATAACCAAGAGCAACCAGTTGAACAACAGCTTGAAGCAGTACAAGAGCAAGCTGCTGGTAGTAAAGAGCAATCAGTTGAACAACAGGTTCAACAACAGGCTGATGTCCAACTTCCGACGACTACTACTCGGTCAGTGCCTGTGAAAGTTAGCTCATATGAAAATAAGGAACCTTCTAAAGAAGTGTCAGAACATTTGGAAAAAATGAAGAAGAATATTACAAAATCTAATGCATCTCGTGCTTTACATGAGCGACCATTAGAAAATATTGAGGAGTGGGAAGAAGACGGTGTGAAATATACTCAGAAGACGGCTTTAGTTAAACCAGTAGTTCCGGTATACAAGATTCAGGACGTTCCTCCTGAATATGAGAATGGGAAGCCGTTCATGACATCGGCACAACTTAGCAAACAACCTTTCTTGCTCAGAAGAATGCACGAGTGGTACATCACAGCCAACACAAAATATGACATTTGTTGCGTCACATTTCGTGTGCCAAAAGAAGCATTCTAGAGCGTTGGAGAAGATAAACGAGCCCTTATCTTTGAAGAACTACGGAGCCTTTTCTATTGAGGCATGATCAAAATCAACCTACTACTCGTCTGGTGCTTGTACGTTTCTCTAATATTTCGTATTTGCTTTTCTTACTACACTCATACACATGTCATGAGATTATAACAATTCCGTACTTATTCAATAGGATACAATACATGGATTATGAAAAGCTGAACTTCAATATAGATATCCTTGACCCTACAGTGATTGCAAAGTCGAATTTTGACTTTCAAGTGTAACGAGACTCAGAAAAGTACAAGCACATGAAAAAAAACAATTTGAAAAATCAATCGCAAGACAAAAGAGGGATAAAAAGATAAAGTTGCAGCCTACATAGGACATGCCATGTTTAACTTTCTCAGAGATGGCAAGGACCTTGTAAAGGCTCCGTACCACTTCGAGTAAAATAGACACATGGCATAGAAATAGCAATTATTGCTAACTTTTACTTAACATGTGTGTTTGTACTTGTGCAGTAAACACTATAATGATCTTCATCAAGCCAACGTAGGGTTTGGCAACGGTCTTGGGCTCATCCAATTACTCACAAGATACTTACAAAGATTTCCTTGACATTTTGAGATGGTATGGTTATTCGATACTTTTAATATACACGCATATATATATATATAGGTTGGCAACTCTTATATGATATTCCTTGTATGACAGCACTTAGCGGTTTTACATAAAAAACTTGGCGGTCAGAGACCTGCTAATAAGGATGCGTTGCATATATCAACATATTATCCTTGTCCCAAGTAGCCTTCTGGGAGCGTCTTATGCGGGTATTATGTATGCAACCATCTTCGGACCGCCTGCGAATATAGAGTGAGCCGCGAGGATGTAAGTTATCCTTAATGTCAATATTGTATTTTCCTTACATTTGAGTTTCATTTTTATTGTAACTAGTGTATTTTAATACTATTATGTTATCATTGTCACCAACACATTCTAAACCTTGTTGTGTGTTTCATTGCAGCACCAAGAATGTGGTCAAAGAATGGACGGTTTCTAGAAATATGCCTAGTGGAGGAGCCGAGAAGATTGCGAGTGAACTGTGTCACTTCATGTGTTGCAAAATTTTCCACCGAAACGGGCAGTTCTTCGATGACGCATGTGTAATAGCTGATGTGCTAGAACTTTGCCAGTATACTGAGCTTCAATTAATTGGTTTTTAGTGAAAAACTTGTAAACTATTAATTGAGATGTATTGTACTTACATATGTATATGAGATGCTTGTCAGACTATGTGTGAATGTGCATATGAAATTGATCTGGAAATTAGAAATAACAGCATGTAGTACCTAACAAACCGTCTGTAATAATGGAATTTTATAGATGTCTTATCATAGGTAACGAACCGCCTGTGATAATATAGTTTCATAGGCGGCTAGTCGTAGGTAAAGAACCGCCTGCAATAATGGAGTTACACATGCGGATAATCTTACGTTACAAACCGCCTATGATAAACATTCTTCACAAGCGGCTAGTCGTAGGTAAAGAAATGCCTGCGATAATGGAGTTACACAAGCGGATAGTCTTACGTTACAAACCGCCTGTGATAAACATTCTTCACAGGCGGCTAGTCGTAGGTAAAGAACTGGCTGCGATAATGGAGTTACACAGGCGTATAATCTTACGTTACAAACTGCCTGTGATAAACATTCTTCACAGGCGGCTAATCTTAGGTAAAGAACCGCCTGCAATAATGGAGTTACACAGGCAAATAATCTTACGTTACAAACCGCCTGTGATAAACATTCTTCACAGACGTCTAGTCGTAGGTATAGAACCGCCTGCGATAATGGAGTTATCACAGGCAAAAACTCTTACGTTACAAACCGCATGTGATAAAGAGTCTTCACAGTCGGATTCATGAAGGTTAAGACCGCCTATGATAACTTTTTTCACAAGCGGTTTAAGTTTCTGCCTGTGAAAATTGCTGATTATCACAGGCTCTTCGTTCCAGGCGGTTTTGAAAACTGCGTGTGATAATACGTTTAGAGCCACCAGAGATGAAGCTTGTTATATTAGTGTGACGTGGTACTAGCCCATACCTCGTCGAGAAAGCCGTCTTCGGAATATCCTCAGCCCGTATCTTAATCTGATGGTACCCTGATCTTATATCCATATTGGAAAAGATCTTTGCTTCGACCAACTGATCAAACAAAATGTCGATCCGTGTCAATGGGTACTTGTTCTTGATCGTAATGGCGTTTAGTGGACGATAGTCCATGCAAAGCCTCAACATTTCATCCTTTTTCTTGACAAACAATGCCGAACAGCCCCATGGCGAGGAGCTCGGCCTAATGAACCCCTTGTCCAGCATGTCCATCAATTGTGTTTTCAATTCCACCAACTTCTTTATAGCCATCTTGTACGGCCTTCGGGATATTGGCATTGTTCCCGGTGCAAGCTCAATCTTGAACTCCACCTCCCGGTCGGGCGGCATACCCGGTAAATCATCCGGGAACACGTCGGGAAACTCACGGACTACTAGAATGTCTTCCAATCTGCTAGTGGTGGATTGGTATATGGTTGGAAGTTTTATTTCTGGACTGTCCACAAATAATGAATGAGACTTGTGCATTTCTGGCTGCAAATGCATGACATGTAGGACGGTGTCTAAAACAGCGCCATGGCGGGTTAACCACGACATCCCTAAGATGACATAGACCTTTTGTCCCTCTAAAGCTATGAGAGACGTAGGGTATACTCTACCCCCTACGCATAATGGTGCTTTTTAAACCATCATGCTTGCTGAAATTTTCTCACCCGGTGAACAAATCAGATATGGACTCTCAGTGGGTAGTATTTGCAAACTGTGCTTAGCAACATAAGCTTGGCTAATAAAATTATGTGTGGCACCCGAATCAAATAAAACTATGGCTGGATATTTGTGGAACTGGAACATACCCGCAAGAATTGGTTCTCCCTCCGGCACGTCCTCTTTGGCGAGTTGGTGGACATTTCCGGGCTTAGGGTTTGCCCGCTCCTCCCCGGAAACTGTGGTGCCACTCCGCTGCCTTGCTTCTCGGGGCAATTATTGGCGAAGTGCCCCTGGCGGCCACAATTGAAACATGCGTACGGTGGCTGGATGGTGCTTGGGGGACGAAGCCCGGCATGTGCTGCTGAGGTGCAAATGCATGCGGCATTGCCCGCTGCTGCTGTTGTTGCTGCGGAGGTGCTGGTAGTGCCGGTCGTAACACCGGCTGTGGATACGGCCGATTGCAGAACTGCATCGGTCGCTGTGGTGGCTGCCAGCGTTGACCTGATGGTGTGCGATACACCATGCAATATTCTTGGCGAGGACCTCCTCACTCGCTGCTGCTCTGCGGCATGCTGCGCTTCTTCTCTGCCGCAGCCAACTCCTTACTGGAGTCCTCCTGAACAATCGCAGCATCAATCATTTCAATGAGGCTGCCGCGATTGAACATCGCCAGCTTGTCCTTCGGGAGCGGATTCAGCCCCTGGTAGAAGTGGTCCCATCTCTTTTCGTTGGTATCACTGTGAAACAACGCGTAAAGAGTGAGTTCGTTGAATGCCCGGGCATATTCTAGCGCGTTCCTGTTGCCTTGCTACAGGTGGAAGAATTCCTGCGTCTTCCTCTTCATCAGACCCAGCGGTATGTGATAGACCCTGAAGGCCGTCTGGAACTCCGCCCAGGTCAGCACTCGCTCGGTGGGTTGGGAGGTGCAGAAGTTCACCCACCAAGCGCTCGCGGACCCAATAAGTTGCTGGGCTGCGTCTTCCTCTGCTCAAACTTGGAGCAGCCCAAACTTCATTTCCATTGTGCGGAGCCAGTTGTCCGCATCGATGGGCTCATCCGCCCGCAAGAATACCGGGGGACGCGTAGCCAGAAAATCTGAGTAGGAGCTCTGTTGGCGATCCTCTCGGTCTTGACGCCTCTCTGGTCGAGATGTATTTGCAATCAGCGTCTGCAGCAACTCGGTGTGCTGCTGGTGCGAGCCCGCCATGGCCGCAACTATATCGGCCAACGTGACTGTTGGCAGTGGTGGTGGCTGTTTGCCGCAACTATATCGGCCAACGTGACTGTTGGCGGCCAACATATACACACGCTACTGCTTAAATGACATGTCACCGTTACCAAAATTATTACAGACCACCCTCGCTGCCCTACTTGGCAACGGTAACTCCCTATTTGGAGTAAAAGTCGACCTCCTGTGGGTTTTCATCCTCTGCTGGTTCTGCTGGTGGCTCAGGGTCCATGACCTCCTCTTCGGGTTCGGGCTTCGGTATTGCCGGGATACGCAAAACCACAGGTACTGCACCTACCATCGGTATGCCCACCTACCGCAGGTATGAGGTCCTGCAATGCATGCACCTCGTCCATGGCCTGGTTGTAGTCCATTTCCCAGTTCTGCCCCTCCTCAATTGCGTCATAACGCTCGTGAGTAAGGACCTCGTTCTGCTGGATCAAAGCTTGGACTTGTTGCTGCAAAGCCGTGATGTAACACCCTCAAATTCATTTCTATGCATTGCATACATTTTTCATGTGGAGAAATATTATAAAAGAAATAGAAATGGAGAAAGAACTATAGAAATGGAGAAAGAACTATAGAAATGGAGAAAGAACCATAGAAATGGAGAAAAGAACCATAGAAATGGAGAAAGAACCATAGAAATGGAGGAAGGAACCATAGAAATGGAGAAAGAACCATAGAATTGGAGTAAGGAACCATAGAAATGGAGGAAAAACCACAGAAATCGAGAAGGGAATATAGAAATAGAGATTGGGACATAGAAATGGAGAGGGGAATGTAGAAATGGAGAATGGGACATAGAAATGGAGAGGGGAATGTAGAAATGGAGAATGGGACATAGAAATGGAGAGGGGAATGGAGAAATGGAACAAGTGACATAGAAATGGTGAGGAATGGGAAAAGGATAGCTGAAATGAGCCATTCCCAAATTTCCCCCAAAATTTCTAAATTTCCCAATTCCCAAAAAGGGGAACTTTCCCCACATTTTGGGGATAAAATCCCCAAGGCTTCCGCACCACAAGAAAAAATTTGTTAAGATCCAAAAAAAAATTGAATAGGACTCTTATTTGAGCTCCAATTGGAGTAGGACTCCTCTTTTCCCCATAATAAATATAACCTCCACCCCCTGGCCGAAATCCTCTCTCTTTTGGTCGTCCCCCCTGATGCCAAGCCCCCTTCCTTGCTGCCAAGTCGCCAAGTCCCCCCCCTTGCTGGAATTTGGCCGCTGTCGAGCCCTGTCACGCCCCGCCGTCACCGGAGAAGAAGGCCGACGATCTGTCCTGCCCTAATCTTCCATAGAAAAATTCCCCACTGCTGCCGTTGCTAGGAGGAAGGCCCTGCCACCAAAAGGAAGTGAGGTAGGTCACCATTACCCATCTTACGACGTCGCCGCTGTTTCTACGCATCCGTTTTCTTTGCCCCTTTTGAACAGAAACTTTTTCGTGTGGACAGATCGCGTTTTGATCGATTTTTGTGGAATTGATCTAGATCTTGAGTCAAGATCATCACCACGTCCACACTTGATCCCTACACCCTTGTACATCATAAAACCCCATGAAATCCCATTAAAACATGCAAGAACACGTACAAACTGGTTTAATAAAACAGCACCATAGGATTTGCATTCATCTACCCCATTGCATCTTGAGTAAAGTTTGTGCATGATGATTGATTGCTGTGAATTTTGTATGTGCGTGATTGTAAGTAGAAGAACAAGCTAAAGAGGCCATCTACGAAGAACTACAGCACCAAGACTTCGAGGCGCTTGAGCAACAAGAGCCACGGGAGCAAGGCAAGTGCTCCTTGACCATATTGATCCCATGTTTTGAAACTGTTTTGTTTACAAAAACTCGTATGCTTGAGTCAACTTGATGGGTCACCCTTTTATAGGAGTTTACTAGTTTTGTTAACCATCCTTGTCGCCGGGAAAGTAGATGAGTCGGGTATGGTCGTTTTTCCTTTTTACTTCGCTTAAACTACAGGATACGGGAAGCTGAAATAAAACATGTTTAGCTACCGCACTCATATGAATAATGATGATGAGAACTTGATGATGTTAGTGAGCATGGATCGAGGAGATCTAGGCAAGCTCAGTTCGTGGATGTTGCTGAATGAGATAGTGGTTTACTTGCTGTAGATCTAAGGACCGGTTCATGCCAGCACATGCCAGGAAAACAGTGCCACCACAAGGCCAAATACGGGTGCGGCTTAGCTGATTAATTAGGTGTGTTGCTAGCTTGTTATGGACCGTGGCTGGCACGGGGAACGGGAGTCGAGAGGGACTGCCCTCGGAACTACATGGCACAAGAAGGGGCCCGTGGGTGGGAGAATGGTGATTCTAGCCTGCCGGTGAAACCTCAGTGAGTCCATACATCTAGTAGCCCCTTTGTAAAGGCTATTTTGTGATCTCTTGGCCATACATCGACGGATGTGTACTGGTATAATGGAGGTTCTGCAGTCGCCGACGGGTGACGAAATCACAAACTTGTGGGTAAAGTGGTGCCACCTCTGGAGAGTGTAAAACTATCGTGATAGCCGTGCTTCCGGTCACAAGCACCTGGCCAACTCACATGATTAGAGGGAAAACTTGGGATGGTTATTCGGTATGGTTATGGTATGGTCATTGGGATTGGTTTTGGGACTGTTTTGAGTCATGACAATGAGTTTGGTTTCGGTTATATGAATATGAGATGGTTATGAATATTTATGTATGAGATGAACTTGAGAAAGATTAATGGCTGGATGAGACTTGATAAATGATGAATTATGATGAGAGAATGTTGCTTAATTACTTGATTATGATGGGATAAATTTCACCTAGAAATAGTTTTCTGTTTTTACCATGTTTGTGAAATAAATTTTGCTTGCTGCAATGAGCCTTTTTATTTCCTACCTTGTTGTAAGCTACATGTCATACTTTTCCCGCACTTGCTGAGTACGACATGTAGTCACCCTTGCATTGCCACATAAACATCAGCTACAGGAGATGAGTACATCGAGGACCATGTGGAGTACTAGGTGTGCGAACTACTGTCAACATGCCTTTGGAGTCGAAGATGGAGCCTGCTGTCTTTAGTCACTTTCCGCTGTCGTTTAGAGTCTTCCGCTGAAAGAATAAGATAGACATTCATGAGTAAGACATTGAGTCATTGTAATAAAGTACTTAAACCCTATTTATTCGTGGTTATATTGTGAATTCAGTTTGTGGATTACATGTGTATGTGTGATGAACATTCTGGGCACACATATGCATTCACTTGGTTCTATTTTCGGAACCGTGTGTCACAGATTGGTATCAGAGCCACGTTGACTGTAGGACGCAAGCCTAGGTAGAATGGACACTCTAAAATACATAGGAACACCCCTCTAAACTGCTATTTTCGAAAATTGCTTGCTGCTGCACTTTACTTGTCAATTCAGCCACCGCAAAGTGCTATTTTCAGCCCCTCTTTTCTCTTCTTTTAGACAGCAACACTTTTGCTTCCTTGCTCCATAGCTTCTGAAGTTTTGGAGTTATTTCTTCCTTCTCTAAAATTTTTCATGTCTTATTTAAAGATGCCAGTGATTAGGAGCACAGCACACATAAGGACTCGTCCACCACCACTTGGTAGTGCACTTAACCCCATGGACGTGTCTGATGGACCATATTGGGAGGAGGTGAAGATGGAACCTCATGATGAAGATGAAGTAAGTAGCTCTATGCATGAGGAAGAGGATCCGGAACAGGTGGAACCATTCAAAGACGATATGGGGGATGATCCACAAGAACGGCATTGGTACGCACCTCAGGAGGAGTTTCACGCGGGCTTACACCCCGTGGAGACTTATGAAGCTGTGATGGGAGGAGATGAACCCGAGGAGGAGCCACCCCTTGCTGAGACCAATAATGAAGGTGATGAATGGGTCAACCATTCAGTTCAAGAATTTTGGTCCGACGGAATAGAAGGAGGACACATATCCAGGGAGCTCAAAGAATTTCAGGATTGCTGCAGCCTATACCCGGAATATATTCTCAAGAAAGTCCCTCGTCTTGGACATGAAGAGTGGAAGGATGAAGTAACCATCCTATCTAACGGTAGGGTTGTCAAACGGCACTTCACATCCACATGGAGAGCTACAATGGCAGAAGCTATCGATGATGCTGCATGGGATGCACTCACCGGACTATGCTACGCCTTCCGTGAGCAGCTTGAGGACACCACTTTTGAGATGCACCCGTATCGGAAGAGTGGTACAAGGGAGATCATTGGACCCCATGGAGGATATATTTCCAACCCACAAGCCGCTGACAAGTCTCCGAGGTTGCTCGTGGAGTTAGGAAACCGCTACGCAAGCGCACAATAAGATATCTGTTACCTCCGCAAGGAGCTGTACTTTCTGGAGAAACAAGAGGAGGCTCGTGCCAAGGCAGGAGCAAATGGAGCACCAGAATCATCTATACCTACATGGACAGCCGACTCACCATGGCATGTGCCCATGTATGGACCACCCCCGTCACACGGCGAGAACAGCACCGGTTCTCACGATTAAGTTTAGGTTTCCATTGAAAAAAGTTGTAATAGGAACGTTTAGATCATAGTAGCTTGAATAAGAGTGGTGTGCAGATTTTTTGTGACGATTGCTTGTGTTTTTGTGCTGGTGTGAGTTGTGGGACGCTTCGGCGAATGCCCACATCCACACATAGTAGAGAGATGTGAGATGCTTCGGCACTTGTTCACATCCTCATATAGGCTGATATTAATAAAAGAAGTTGTTTAGTTCATACACCTTGATGCATATAGTTAGGAAATCGCTTCTTTCAAATCTGAATTCTAGCTCCTACTAATATAGTATGTCAAAGAATAATCCTTAAAATAAGGGAGTAGACTTTTTTTTGCAAACCTTATCGTCTTGGATTCCCAAGGGATTGACACAATACATGGAATGGACTGGTTAAGCAAGCACAACAGAGTGATTCAATGTGCTCATAGGATTGTGCAGTTGATAAGTGAGCATGGTACTCGTATTGAGTTCGAGGCAGCCCAACCGGCAACCGAGAAGGCAGTGCTGAACCACGTCGAAGAAGCGACATTGGAAAGCATTCCGGTGGTTCAAGAATATTCAGATGTGTTCCCGGAAGAACTTCCAGGTATGCCACCTGACCGTGACATCGAATTTGCTATTAATTTAGTACCCGGAACTGCACCTATAGCGAAGCGGCCGTATAGGATGCCCGCTAATGAACTAGTGGAGCTCAAGAAGCAAATTCAGGAGCAGCTAGAAAAGGGTTTTATATGCCCAAGCTCGTCACCATGGGGAGGCCCCGTGATCTTCGTAGACAAGAAGGATGGGACCCAAAGGATGTGTGTGGATTATAGGTATCTCAATGAGGTGAAGATCAAGAATAGATACCCGCTGCCCCGTATAGAGGACCTGTTGACCAAATGAAAGGTGCCCGAATTTTCTCCAAGATTGATCTTCGGTCGGGATACTTCCAGCTGAAGATTAAGCCCTCCGACATACCCAAGACTGCATTTCGAACACGGTATGGTTCGTATGAATATACCGTTATGTTTTTTGGGTTAACGAATGCACCTGCATACTTTATGTACCTCATGAATAACGTCTTCATGGAGTACTTGGACAAGTTCATCGTAGTTTTCATCGACAATATCATGGTGTATTCGAAATGCGAGGAAGAACACGAAGAACACTTGAGGTTAACATTGCTGAAACTGCGAGAGGATCAATTGTATGCTATGTTTAGCAAGTGTCAATTTTGTCTAAAGGAGATATCGTTCCTAGGCCACATCATCTCCGAGGGAGGAGTATCGGTTGATCCCGGAAAAGTGGGAGATGTTCTGAAGTTGAACCAACTGCAGAATGTGAGAGATATTCAGAGTTTCCTTGTGATGGCTGGATACTACCGCCGGTTCATCAAGGATTTCTCCAAAATAGCGAAGCCTATGACTGAATTGCTAATGAAGGGGAAAGCATCTCTGTGGACACCAGCGTGTCAAGAAATCTTTGAGGAGCTAAAGAAGAGATTAACCACAGCGCCGGTTTTGGTATTGCCGGACGTGAGCAAGAGCTTCGACATATATTGTGATGCATCAAGACAAGGGCTTGGATGCGTGCTCATGCAAGGAGGACAAGTGGTAGCCTATGCATCGAGACAACTAAAGAAACATGAGCTGAATTACCCCACACATTACTTGGAACTTGCAGCCGTGGTACATGCCTTGAAGATTTGGAGGCATTAACTCCTTGGCCACCGATGTGAGATTTATACGTATCACAAAAGCCTCAAGTATATATTCACGCAAACGGATCTGAATTTGAGGCAACGTCGATGGTTGGAACTCATCAAGGATTATGATGTTGGAATCAACTATCACCCTGGAAAAGCCAATATAGTAGCTGATGCGTTGAGCCAAAAAGGAGCATGTCACCAACTCCCGGTTCGGGAGCTGCCACCCGAGCTGCGCAAGGAGTTCAAACGGTTACATCTCGGGTTCTTGAACGAGATGGAAGTAATAGAACTGAACTCCTCGCTGGAACAAGAGATACGCGATGGCCAAGCAACGGATGAGGAAATCAAGGAAATCAAGGAAAGAATCTGACAATGCATAGAAAAGGATTTTAAGGAAGACAAGAAAGGCACACTTTGGTTAGGGAAGAGGATTTGTGTGCCTAACGTGAAGCACATCCGCACGATATTAAAGGAGGCACATGACTCACCTTATTGCATCATCCCGGCTGTACAAAGATGTACAAGGACCTGAAAACTTGCTATTGGTGGGATGGTATGAAAAGGGACATAGCTGAGTATGTTGCCTTATGCGACACGTGCCAACGAGTGAAGGCCGAACGTCAAAGACCCGCTGGATTGTTGCAGCCATTAAAAGTACCCGAGTGGAAGTGGAAAGACATCAGCATGGATTTCATTGTCGGATTGCCACATACTCGGTCTGGCTACGACTCCATTTGGGTTATTGTGGACCGGTTGATGAAAACAGTCCATTTCCTTCCTGTTAGAACCACGTACCAAGTCGCACAACTAGCCGAGCTGTATATGGAGCAAATCGTGTGTCGCCATGGAGTTCTGAAGAGGATAGTTTCAGATTGGGGTTCTCAATTTACCTCTAAGTTCTGGAAGAAGCTGCATGGAGGCATGGGTACACGGCTGAATTTCAGCTCCGCTTATCACCCGCAAACCAATGGGCAAACTGAGAGGACAAATCAAATTTTGGAAGACATGTTGAGAGCTTGCGCCTTGAAACATGGGCGTAGTTGGGATAGGATCTTGCCGTACGCTGATACAACAACAGCTACCAAGCCAGCTTGAAGATGTCACCTTTTGAAGCATTGTATGATAGACGGTGTAGAACGCCGCTGTTCTGGAATGAGACCGGAGAAAGCCAAGTGTTTGGATCCGAAGTGCTACAAGATGCTGAAAAGCAAGTCCAAACGATACGTGAAAACTTGAAGGCCGCTCAGTCAAGACAAAAGGGTTATGCGGACAACAGTCGAAGAAAATTGGCCTTCGAAGTATGAGACTTCGTGTATCTTAAGGTATCGCCTATACGAGGCCAACGACGGTTCAACGTCAAGGGCAAATTAGCACCTCGCTACATTGGGCAATTCAAGATTTTGGGCAAGCGAGGAGAATTATCCTATCAACTAGAGCTGCCAACGCACCTCTCCGACGTGCATGACATGTTTCACGTATCCGAACTCAAGAAGTTCTTAAGAGTACCGGAACAACAAGTACCGATGGATGAGCTTGAGCTTCAAGACGATCTGACCTACGCGAAGCACCCCGTCAAAATTTTGTACGTGAAGGAAAGGGTCACGAGGAACAAAGTGATCCGTTGGTGCAAGGTACAGTGGAGCCATCACATGGAAGCCGAAACTACATGGGAGCGTGAGGAAGATCTCAAGGCAGAATTCCCTCATCTATTCTCCACTCCATCGAATCTCGAGGGCGAGATTCAGTTTAAGGGGGTAGGTTTGTAACACCCACAAATTCATTTCCATGCATTGCATACATTTTTCATGTGGAGAAACATTATAAAAGAAGTAGAAATGGAGAAAGAACTATAGAAATGGAGATAGAACCATAGAAATGGAGAAAAGAACCATAGAAATGGAGAAAGAACCATAGAAATGGAGGAAGGAACCATAGAAGTGGAGAAAAAACCATAGAAATGGAGGAAGGAACCATAGAAATGGAGGAAAAACCACAGAAATCGAGAACGGACTATAGAAATGGAGAATGGGGCATAGAAATGGAGAAGGGCAATGTAGAAATGGAGAACGGGACATAGAAATGGGAAGGGGAATGTAGAAATGGAGAATGGGACATAGAAATGGAGAGGGGAATGTACAAATGGAGAATGAGACATAGAAATGGAGAGGGGAATGGAGAAATGGAACAAGTGACATAGAAATGGTGAGGAATGGGAAAAAGATAGCTGAAATGAGCCATTCCCAAATTTCCCCCAAAATTTCTATATTCCCCAATTCCCAAAAGGGGAATTTTTCCCACATTTTGGGGATAAAATCCCCATGGCTGCCACACCACAAAAGATAAGTTTGTTAAGATCCAAAAAAATTGAATAGGACTCTTATTTGAGCTCCAATTGGAGTAGGACTCCTCTTTTTCCCCCTCATAAATATAACCGCCACCCCCTGGACGAAATCCTCTCTCTTTCGGTCGTCCCCCCCAGATGCCAAGCCCCCTTCCTTGCTGCCAAGTTGCCAAGTTGCCCCCCCCCCCTTGCCGGAATTTGGCCGCCGTCGAGCCCCGTCACGCCCTGCCATCTCTGGAGAAGAAGCCCGACGATCTGTCCTGCCCTAATCTTCCATAGAAAAATTCCCCACTGCTGCCATTGCTAGGAGGAAGGCCCTGCCACCAAAAGGAAGTGAGGTAGGTCACCATTACCCATCTTACGATGTTGCCGCTGTTTCTACGCATCCATTTTCTTTGCCCCTTTCGAACAGAAACTTTTTCGTGTGGACAGATCGCGTTTTGATCAATTTTTGACGGTGGAATTGATCTAGATCTTAAGTCAAGATCATCACCACGTCGAAACTTGACCCCTACACCCTTGTCCATTATAAAACCCCATGAAAGCCCATTAAAACATTCAAGAACACGTACAAACTGGTTTAATAAAATAGCACCATAGGATTTGCATTCATCTACACCATTGCATCTTGAGTAAAGTTTGTGCATGATGATTGATTGCTGTGAATTTTGTATGTGCGTGCTCGTGAGTAGAAGAACAAGCTCAAGAGGCCATCTACGAAGAACTACAGCACCAAGACTTCGAGACGCTTAAGCAACAAGAGCCACGGGAGCAAGGCAAGTGCCCCTTGACCATATTGATCCCATGTTTTGAAACTGTTTTGTTTGCGAAAACTCGTATGCTTGAGTCAACTTGATGGGACACTGTTTTATAGGAGTTTACTAGTTTTGTTAACCATCCTTGTCGCCGGGAAAGTTGATGAGTCGGGTATGGTCGTTTTTCCTTTTTGCTTCGCTTAATCTACGGGATACGGGAAGCTGAATTAAAACATGTTTAGCTATTGCACTCATATGAATAATGATGATGAGAACTTGTTGATGTTAATGAGCATGGAATCGGGGAGATCTAGGCAAGCTTGGTTCGTGGATGTTGCTGAATGAGATGGTGGTTTACTTGCCGTACATCTAAGGGCCGGTTCATGCCAGCACATGCCAGGAAAATAGTGCCACCACAAGGCCAAATTTTGGTGCGGTTTAGCTGATTAATTAGGCGTGTTGCTAGCTTGTTATGGGCCATGGATGGCGATGTGAATGGGAGTCGAGAGGGACTGCCCTGGGAACTGCATGGCACAAGAGGGGGCCCATGGGTGGGATAATGGTGATTCGAGCCTGCCGGTGAAACCTTAGTGAGTCCATACATCTAGTAGCCCCTTTGTAAATGTTATTTTGTGATCTCTTGGCCATACACCAACGGTTGTGTACTGGTATAATGGAGGTTCTGCAGTCACTGACGGGTGACGAAATCACGAACTTGTGGGGAAAGTGGTGTCACCTCTGCAGAGTGTAAAACTATCATGATAGTCGTGCTTCCGGTAACAAGCACCTGTCCAACTCACATGATTAGAGGGAAAACTTGGGATGGTTATTCTGTATGGTTATGGTATGGTCATTAGGATTAGTTTTGGGACTGTTTTGAGTCATGACAATGAGTTTGGTTTCAGTTATATGAATATGAGATGGTTATGAATATTTATGGGTATGAGATGAACTTGAGAAAGATTAATGGCTAGATGAGACTTGATAAATGATGAATTATGATGAGAGAATGTTGCTGAATTACTTGATTATGATGGGATAAATTTCACCTAGAAACAGTTGCTGTTTTTACTATGTTTGTGAAATAAAATTTGCTTGCTGCAATGAGCCTTTTTATTTCCTACGTTGTTGTAAGCTACATGTCATACTTTTCCCGCACTTGCTGAGTACGACATGTACTCACCCTTGTATTACCACATAAACATCAGCTACAGGAGATGATTACTTTGAGGACCATGTGGAGTACTAGGTGTGCGAACTACCATCAACATGCCTGTGGAGTCGAAGATGGAGCCTGCTGTCTTTAGTCACTTTCCGCTGTCGTTTAGAGTCTTCCGCTGCAAGAATAAGATAGACATTCATGAGTGAGACATTGAGCCATTGTAATAAAGTACTTAAACCCTATTTTTTCATGGTTATATTCTGAATTCAGTTTGTGGATTACATCTGTTTGTGTGATGAACATCCTGGGCACACATATGCATTCACTTGGTTCTATTTTCGGATACGTGTGTCACACGTGATGTCGACACGCTTTTCTTCTCCCCGCCTTTTTCAAACGACGCAACATATTATGCTGCTCATTCAGTCGCCTAATCGTTGGGAGAAGCACATTACGAAGTGCATTGTGGGCACTCTCGAAATGGTCACGGCGGATGGTGCTCTCCTTGAGCTCCACGACAAGTCGAGCCGTATGGACAGCTTGGCTGTCCATCACGTTCTTTCCTGCCAGCAGTTGGAGGCTGAGGTTCGCCTCCGCTGGATTGTACATTGGCCAACTTGGATCAGTCGCCGCAAAGTACCACTCCCACCACACGTGGTTAGCTCGTCCCTCCACCAGAACAAGTGCCTATGGAGTGCCCTCCATAGCTCTCACGTGTAGTTGGCAGAAGCGTGACATGGCATCGGCCTACCACTTGCAACATGTGTTGATTGATGATCCAAATTCTAATGAATATAAAAGAGGTAGGATTTCCGTAGCGAAGCGGAGGTCCGTCACCGGGAGGCTCAGGGCGCCGGGGGGTGCGAGTGGGTCCCCCCCCCCCCGCAGTATGTATCGTCTAGGGTTAGGAATCTAAGTCGCCACCTATAAATATCCCTTGTGAGCCACCGGAAGAGGCATGAAAATGATTGTAATCTCCCACGATTGTATACCTCTTGGTATAGTGATATTTTGCCAGCCGGCGCCCATGGTTTTTTCCCCTTTGACTTGGAGGGGTTTTCCACGTTAAAATCTGTGTCTCCTCTATTTTGAACTACATTTTCATGTCGTTTGATTCTAACAAATGGCATATGAGCCAGAGTTTTGATCCCTTGTTCTAGGGTTCGTGCCGCCAGGCACATGGCATCAATGACGATTAAGTATTATCTTCCGCTGTTGGATTTGGACACAAGATTTCCATTGTGGCAAGTGAAGATGCGGACAGTGCTGGCGCATCATGACATAGAAGAAACCCTTGAGGGTTTCGGGAAGAACCAGAATGATTGTATGGCCGAAGAGAAAAGAATAGATCGTAAAGCATTATCTCAGATCCATCTGCATCTTTCAAACAATGTTTTGCAGGAGTGCTTGGAGGAGCAAACTGCTGCCGCGGTTTGGTTGAAGCTAGAATCGATCTGCATGTCAAAAGATCTAACTAGCAAGATGCACATCAAGATGAAGTTGTTCACGCACAAGTTGCAGGAAGGTGTATCTGTTCACACACACATATTTGTGTTCAAGGAGATCGTTGCTGATCTGTTATCAATGGAGGTAAAATTTGGAGATGAAGACCTGGCTCTTCTTCTCCTCTGTTCACTTCTGCCTTTGTATGCAAGCTTTCGAGATACTATTCTATATAGTCGTGATACTCTAACCGTGGCCGAGGTTTATAAGGCTTTGACAGCAAAAGAAAGGATGAAACAGATGGTAAATTCGGAAGATGCTGGTAATTCTAACGGAGAGGCATTGAATGTTCGTGGCCGAAGTGAACAAAAGAAATCAAATTCAGGCAATAAAGGTAACGGCAAGAAAAATCAAAGAAATCGTTCCAAGTCCAGGGGACGACGAGATGATAAATTCTGCCGGTACTGCAAGAAGGACAATCATGTCATCGATGATTGTTGGAAGCTGCAGAACAAAGAAAAGACAAACAGTAAAAAGGGTAAGCCTGAAGGTAGTGCCTCCATTGTATCTGATGAGAATTCTAATAATGATACTGTACTCATTGCATTTGCCAAATGTGTCACTGAAGATGCTCAATGGATACTTGATTCTGCTTGCTCATATCATGTCTGCACTAACAGAGATCTTTTTAGTGTTTATGAGCCCATACAGAAAGTGTGGCAGACCGGAATCCGCTCATCCAGGATCGCAGATGGTGGTGCCGCACGATGCGACACCCGACAGCACACATCATAAGGATACATTGTATTACATTGAAAACCAACTGAAATGTACAAAGTAGTACACTACTCAGTTACAAACTAGGGTTTATATTACACAGCGGAAGTTAAATTTGTACAACTCACGCCGCCTATCTAGCAAAAGTCAGTTGCCCAGCCCTAGGGCAATCCACACTAGCTGCACTCCTCAGCTTAGCGCGGCGTGTACGGCTCCCACTCAGCCGTGGTCCCCGACGGAGGGTAACCCTCGCCGGTGGACTCGTAGCCCGAGTCCGTGGGTGGCTCCTCACCTGAAAAACACTTAAGCAGCAACCATGAGCACGATGGCTCAACAAGACTTAACCGACTCACCTAGGCATGAAACTCTACATGTAGTGTACAATGAACATGAGACGGTAAAATTTCAGCAAACGGACACGCCTACCAGTTCATCCTTAGTTTATCTTTTAGCCACAAGTTAACAGTTCATGAATCTGAAATTTAGTAAGTAATATTTGGTGGCACACAAGTAGCAATACAATTTTTATCATAATAGCAATATTGAATCATCACATTTCATATATTAGCCTACGTCACGACTCAGTGACCAAGTGGTACTCTTCACCACGAGGGACGGCGAATCGAATCGATATACACCTGCAGGGATACCCGAAGAGCACGTCACATACGCCCACCCGTGGAGCTGCACAGCACGCTCACTCGATGTCGTACGGGACAACCTTTCACCCAACAGCCCAAACATTGAACCGTTCGCACCGAAACGAGCAGGAGGTTCCATACACGGAGCATCTCTCGATGCCTGTTAGCAGATTTCCACCTTGCTGCCCTCAGCCTACACCTATAAATCGGTGCGTTATGCCTCAACGCCCGGAAGTTTAGGATACATCGGTTTACCGGGGCCCATATATCCGATATGACTTCGGTACGTTCAAACTTGATCAGTGTCGGCCACACACGGATTGGTCGTCAATCGACACGGACAGGGCTGCGCACACAAGACATCCTCTTGCTGCGCCCTAGCCTCTGCCTAGTCTCATTTTCATTAGTAAAGTGATCTCACATCACTCGAACCAATCCGTGTGTCCCAAGCCTAAACTCACGAGTAGATTCAAACTACTCGACTTGTACCGAAGTTCTAGGAATTATTAAGCATAGCCTGTCTACTCGAGGTCTTAGACACTACCCTCACTCTTATAGGAAAATTTGGTTATGCCTTTGGGGTCTCATTCATCCTACATCTAATGCACATAAATGTACCTCACACTAAGTATGTAAACAAAGCAAAACTTTATAAAATGGGTTAATGCAAACTGGGGCTTTGACACGACCCCATTGGTCCTGTCGAGCCAGGATCACGCTGAGGGGTGCTGCGTTGAACAGCACCGTATAACACACGTCAAAGGTACAAAGCGGAAGCGGAAGTTTATTACATAAACAGTTTTATGAACATGTTTACATCAAAATAAGTTCAGTCCACACTTGCGGGCGTAGACTAAGCATCAAGTGCACGTTCAGCCCTCGAACGTGTCCTTGCTAGCACACACGCACACTAACTCTGCGGCGTGCACGACTCCCACTCGACGGGGTTCCCCTCCTGGGGTTCCGTCTCCTCTTCGGGAGTCCCTTCCTCATACAACCCTGCAACAGCTTCAAACACAAGCAGTGAGCACGAAGGCTCAGCAAGTCTGACCCGTCTCACCTAAACTTGGAACTTCTACATGAGGGTAATGGGTTACATGAGGTAAAAATCAGTTGCAAGGACTCGCCTAATTAGTAGAACCTTACTTTCAAGTTTTAGCAGCAGGTTTGTGGAGAACCTTACGCTAAGGCACATGAGAGGGCCGCAATCAAACAAGAAACGCATTCCTCTCATGTACTTTGCCCAAAGTTGAAAAGAACTTTAGTTAGCTCTAGTCTACAGCATATCATTAACAATCAATGTCCATCTTTCATTCAGCAACATTTTAACATGTGTCTAGCCTGTTCTTTCTACGTCATGGTACAGTGAACAAGTGGTACTCACTGACCGCGAGGGACGGCGATTATAATCGATTTACACCTGCAGGGTTACCCGAACAACCCGTCATGTACGCCCGTACTCGATGTTGCCTACAACAACCATCACGGACGCCGTACGCGACTACCTTTCACCCGTTAGCCAAATGTTGAACCGGTCCAATTGTCCCGAGCAAGAGGTCTCTGCACGCGCATCTCAGTGCCGCCAGCCGATTTACACCTCGAGCTCTCAACCTACCCTCTGAACGACCAGCTATGCCTCAACACCCAGCTACCTGAGTTACATCAGTTTCCCGGTTCCCATATAGCCGGTAGGTCTTCAGTACTGTTCTAGCTTGTTCAACAGGCCTGCACACGGCTGGGTCCTCAATCGACACAAGCGGAGCTATAGCACACAGGCCCCAAAGTCCTGCTGCCCTTACCCTCCGCTTGGTCTCATTTTCTTGCCATGTGTTTCATTTGCTATCACTACCCGAGTCGAGTGCCTCTAGCCTATGCTCGCGAGTAGTTCCAACTACTCGACTTGTATCGAATCCTACTGTATCCTAGCAATGCAGTAGCTAGCGGGGTTTGCAATCCTAAACCCAACCCATGGTTTTCTTGGCTATGCAGTTGGATTTCCACACAAGACTCTAATGCAAAGGATAATAGTACTCAAGTAAGTGCTCAAAACAATAAAAATTTTATCAGAAGGTTAATGCAAACCGGAGCTTGCCTTGCTGCTCTTGGTCGTAGGCTAGCTGTTCCTCCAGAGTAACGAAGTCTAGGACTTCGGGTTCCTCCTCGACCTTAGCGACTACATGATGGAAGCAATATATGTATCAATTTAAATGCATTTATAGTGATTTTGAAGTGGTAAAGTCTATAACCCTTGCTAGACAGACCTAATGACTGTGAAACTTTTACTGAGGCTTGGTTACAACCTAAACAGAGACTTGGTCAAGTTTTAGTTGCAGCAAAGCTCATTTGAGCCCTCCACAATTAATTATGTCCTTGCCCTTAATTAGAGCTCTTAGGGTGTTCTAGGAATTTTCATGAAGCAAACTATGACTTTCTGAAAACTAGATTTTCAGAGGGTTCTAATGGAGTTGGTCTCACTTAATTTGAAGGTTCCTAGCTAAAGTTATGAGGATTTGAAGTTTGAAGGAAATCCGAAAATCGGGGAAAGTTGAAATCTCGCGGGGCCCGCGGGGACACGTGTCGAGCGCGGAGGTGTCCGGCACACCGGAGATACCACACGTGTCGAGCGCGGAGGTGTCCGGCACACCAGAGCTCACAGGGTATTTGCGCGCTAGCACAGCGGATCCCCGGCCACACCCGATCCCGATTTAAATTCTTCAGCTGCTGACACGTGGGTCAGCCGGCTTCGTCTTCCTTCCGCCGTTCTCTCGCGCCCGCGCCGCCGACCTCGCCGGAGCAGACTCGGGGCTCGCCGGCTCGCCGCTGCCGGACCTCCCATGGTCTGAAACTCGCCGCCAGGGGGTTGTCGACGTCGAGGAACGCGTTGGTGGTGTCAGGTCAGGCTGGGGTGACTGGAAATAGCTCGGCGACGTGCCGCGGCCTCGGTTGAGGTTCGGCACCGTCGACCGTGGTTTCTAAACCCGCCAACACCTCGAACAAACAGCCTTATTGCATCAGCGTACCTCTAGGAAGCTCGACAAGGTGTCAAAAGGGTTCAGGGATGGCGGCAAGCTGGTCGGCACCGTGTGACCGATCGCGCCCGCCATGACCGCCCTTGATCGAGCTCGAAATTCGTCACTCCTAGACAGTTTCACGCTACGGATGCAGAAAAGAACTTGGTCGCCGGCTAGTCCAGCGTCTATGTGCAAGATTTGATGACCTCCGAAAGATCATAGAGCGAGAATGTAAAGAAGCTGTACCGGAAGCTCAGTTAAGGTTGCGGGAGCAAAAACTGAGAATTCGCCGGCGAGAGTTCACGGCGTGGCTTGAGCTTCAGGTGGAAGCAACGTGGAGTTCGTGCGCTCCTGTTTCCACCCTTGCTCGGCCGCAGAAGTGGTTGCAGCGTGCTGCCCGCGTGAGACCGATCGCCGTCCTTCAGCTAAACTGCGGCGGTCGTCGTTGGTCACGGGAACAGGGGCCGAAACCCGGTGGTCCTGGCGTTGGGAGGGTGGTGCGCGACCTCCGGTGGCTGTCTAGCAGCTTAGGAATGAAGGAGATTGTTTTGCTGGTTTTCCCGATTGAGCAGAGAGCTGCGGCGAGAAACAATGCCGCTGCTCGGGTTTGCCCGCGAGAAGATAAAGCCGGCCGACTCCTGCTCGGCTGAGGCGGTGCCGGTCGCATGGTGGCGCGAGCAAGCTGCCCTGGGCGCCAGCGCGCGGAGGGGGAAGCAGCTGGTGGCGCCGGTAGCTGCTCGGTGGCACAGCCGACAGCTTCTCGGTGGAATTTCCCACCGAGACTCTGACTTTGGTTGTAAGTTTCTCCTTCTTCCCTCTATGACATGTGGGTCCCACCCGGGGTTTTAACCTCTGAAATTTACTCCTAATCACTGTAGTGAACAGCGAACCCCATAATACCCCTGGTGATTCAGATTATTCACCCTTGAGCCATTCGAATTGAATAGGATTCGAATTGGGTTTGGTTTGAGTGAATTTCAGCACAAGTGCAGTTTTGAATTCAAATGAAGTTTGAATCTGCCCCACTTAGTTCATGTCAAGATCAACTCCAAATGGAGTGAAAATTGGTGTGTGGGCTCACAAAAATGTGCTGAGTAAGAATATGCCTCCCACTTTTAAATTCATGGGATAAAAACAGTTTGAATTTGAATATGGTTTCAAACTGCCCTCTTCCTAACTATACCCAAAATGACCTCAAAAAGGTTTTGAATTTGGGTGAAACTTGGCATGGACATCCTTAGTAAAGTGTAGGAGTTTTCATATGTACAGCCCATCTATATCACATGTGGGAGATACCACTTTTGCAATGTGTGAGTTTGTTCTCTAATGAGCATGTTGATAATTGTTACTTGCTCTTCATTTGTGTTCATCATCCTTCCTCAAATGAGGTGTGTGGTGTGGTGATGAACACTGCAAATGTGTGTCAAAAACTGAGGCCCTTACATTCCTCCCCCCTTAAAAGAATCTCGTCCCGAGATTATAAGGTGAAAATGAGAGAGAGGACGGTGGAAAATTACCGGATATGCGACGTGATAAAGTTGGGGTAGTTAGTGCGAAGGAATTCTTCGCTCTCCCATGTCGCTTCGTCCATGGAGTGATTGCTCCATAGAACCTTGTAGAACCACAACGTACGGTTGCGTGTGGTTCGGGCCTTTTCATCAATAATCTGCACCGGTTCCTCCCGATAGGTGAGATCCGGTTGCAGTTCTTCAATATCCTCCAGCTGAATGGTAGTTGATAGCTTAAGACACTTCCTCAGCTGGGAAATGTGAAAGACGTCGTGCACACCGAAAAGTGCTTCTGCTAATTTCAGCCGGTATGCCACTGATCCACATCTTTCGGTAATCTGAAATGGACCGATGAATCGGGGTGCCAACTTTCCTCTCACCCCAAATCTGTTTACGCCCTTCATTGGAGACACCCGTAGATATACGTGATCTCCAACTTCGAATTGTAATGGGTGCCTTCTCCGGTCCGCATACTGTTTCTGTCAGGATTGAGCGGCTTTTAGGTTCGCTTGAATCAGTCGAACCTTTTCTTCCGCGTTGTTGACGAGGTCAATCCCGAAGGTAACCCTTTCACCAGATTCACACCAATTCAGTGGTGTGCGGCACTTCCGCCCATATAGCGCCTCGTAAGGTGCCATCTTGATGCTGGCTTGGTACCCATTATTGTACCAGAACTCGGCTAACGGCAAGTGATCATCCCAATTCTTGCAGTGGTTGATAGCGCAAGCTCGTAACATGTCTTCTAAGATTTGATTTACCCGCTCCGTTTGCCCATCCGTCTGCGGGTGGTATGCTGAACTACGGATCAGCTTCGTCCCCAAGGCAGCGTGCAGCTGCTCCCAAAAACGGGACACAAATAAAGTGCCCCGATCTGAAATGATAGTACGGGGTACGCCGTACAAGCATAGGATCCGTGAGATGTACAGTTCAGCGTACTTCTTGGCGTTGTAGTTGGTATTGACCGGGATGAAATGGGCAACTTTGGTGAGCCGATCGACGATCACCCACACAGAATCATGTTTCTGCAAGGTGGTGGGTAAACCGACGATGAAGTCCATGCTCACATCCTCCCACTTCCAGGCAGGAATGCCCAGTGGTTGCAACAGTCCCGGTTTCCACATGTGGTCTGCCTTCACCCTTCGACATGTATCACACTCGGACACGTATTTTGCAGTCTCACACTTCATCCGTGTCCACCAAAACTTGCTTCTGAGTTTTTGATACATTTTGTTGCTGCCGGGGTGAATAGAAAACTTTGATAAGTGAGCCTCATCAAAGATTTTCTTCCGTAACTCCGGGTTTCGGGGTACGACGATCCGGTCCTTGAACCATAGGACGCCGTCTCCGTCCTTCCGGAAACATTTTAGCTCCCCACTGTCTACACGTCTCCGCAAATGTGACATGCCCTTGTCATTCTTCTGGGCTGCCGCTATCTCCTCACGGATGGTGGGGATTAAAACTAGGTTGTAGAGAGCTCCGTGTGGAATCACATGTAATGGTGGTTCGCTCTCTTCCAACGGTGTGATGGTCAGATTATTGACGTGTGACTTGCGGCTCAGCGCATCTGCCACTACGTTTGCTTTGCCCGGTTGATAATGGATCTCTATTTCGTAATCCTTTATCAGTTCTAACCATCTTCGTTGCCTCCTGTTCAGCTCCTTTTGAGTGAAGATGTACTTGAGGCTTTTGTGGTCGGTATATAAATGTACGAGGTTACCGAGTAGGTAGTGCCTCCACATTTTTAGTGCAAGTACCACGGCAGCGAGCTCCAAGTCGTGAGTTGGATAATTTTGCTCATGGTTTCTAAGCTGCCGTGATCCATACGGGACCACCCTTCGGTCTTGCATCAGCACACATCCGAGCCCAATGCCGGATGCACCGCAGTACACATCGAACGGTTTTGTTGTGTCTGGCTGCGCCAAAACCGGTGCTGATGTCAGGTGCTTGACTAAAGCCTTGAATGCTGCTTCACATGCTGGACTCCAAACATATTTGGTAGCCTTCTTCAGCAGCTCTGTCATTGGCTTGGCAATCTTCGAGAAGTTCGGAATGAACCTCCGATAATATCCCGCGAGTCCGAGGAAACTCCGTACCTCATGAACAGTTCTCGGGGATTTCCAATTCAGCACTTGCGTGATCTTGCTCGGGTCCACACCGATACCCTCCGCTGAGATGATATGCCCGAGAAAAGGCATTGCGATATCCAAAACTCGCATTTGCTGAATTTTGCGTATAACTTGTGATCCCGCAGCCGTTGCAAGACTATACACAGATGTTTCTTGTGATCTTCCTCCGACTTGGAATATACTAGGATGTCGTCGATGAAGACCACGACAAATTTGTCCAGCTCCGGCATGAACACCGAGTTCATTAAGTACATGAAGTGAGCTGGAGCATTGGTGAGGCCGAAGGACATGACCAGGTACTCATAAAGTCCGTACCTCGTCGAGAAAGCCGTCTTCGGAATGTCCTCAGCCCTTATCTTAATCTGATGGTACCCAGATCTTAAATCCATCTTGGAAAAGATCTTTGCTTCGACCAACTGATCAAACAACATGTCGATCCGTGGCAACGGGTACTTGTTCTTGATGGTTACGGCATTTAATGGACGATAGTCCACGCAAAGCCGCAACGTCTCATCCTTCTTCTTGACAAATAATGCCGAACATCCCCATGGTGAGGAGCTCGGCCTAATAAAACCCTTCTCCAGAAGGTCCGTGAGCTGAGTCTTCAGTTCAGCCAACTCCTTGGGCGCCATCTTGTACGGCCTTCGGGATATTGGCATGGTTCCTGGTGCAAGTTCAATCTTGAACTCCACCTCTCTATCGGGCGGCATCCCCGGCAAATCGTTCGGGAATACATCAGGGAACTCTCGGACCACCGGAATATCTTCCAATCTGATGGTTGTGGCTTGATGGACACTTGGAAGTTTTATTTCTGGACTGTCCAGAAATAATGAGTGAGACTCGTGCACTTCGGAGTTCAAGTGCACGACTCGGAGGACGGTGTCTAAAACAGCGCCGTGGCGGGTTAACCACGACATCCCTAAGATGACATCGACCTTTTGTCCCTCTAAAATTATGAGAGATGTAGGGTAAACTCTACCCTCTAAGCACAATGGCGCTTTTGGGACCATCATGCTTGCTGAAATTTCCCCACCCGGTGAACAGATCACATAAGGACTATCGGTGGGTAGTATTTGCAAGCTATACTTATCAATGAAAGCTTGGCTAATGAAGCTATGCGTGGCGCCTGAATCAAATAGTACCATAGCGGGATGCTGGTGGAGTTGGAACATACCCGCAAGGATTGGCTCGCCCTCCGGCACATCCTCAATGGCAAGCTGGTGGACAGTGCCGGGCCTAGGGTTGGCCCGCCGCGCGTTAGTAGGGTTCCGGGGTTGATTCCTCCCCGGAAACTGTGGTGCCACTCCGCCGCCTTGCCTCTCCGGGCAACTGCTCGCGAAGTGTCCTGGACGACCACACTTGTAACATGTGGCCGCTGCTGGTAGAGTTCTCGGCGGACGAAAGCCCGGCATGCGTTGCGGAGGTGCAAACGCACGCGGCATCGCCCGCTGCTGCTGTTGTTGTTGCGGTGGTACTGGCAGTGCCGGCCGGAATGCCGGTGAAGAATACGGCCGACTGCGGAACGGCATCGACCGCTGTGGTGGCTGCCAGCGTGGACCTGATGGTGGGCGATTCACCATCCGAAACTTCTGAGAAGGACCGCCTCCTTCTCCGCTGCTCTGCGGCGCGCTTCGCTTTCGCTCTGCCGCCGCCAACTCCTTGCCGGAGTCCTCCTGAACAATCGCAGCATCAATGATGTCGTTGAGGCTGCCGCGATTGAACATCGCCAATTTGTCCTTCAGGAGCGGGTTAAGCCCCTGGTAGAAATGGTCCCGCCGCTTCTCATCGGTATCAGCATGATACAACGCATATAGCACGAGATCGTTAAACGCCCTGGAGTATTCCAGCGCGTTCCGGCTCCCTTGTTGCAGGTGTAAGAACTCCTGCGTCTTCCTCTTCATCAGACCTGGCGGTATATGATAGGCCCGGAAGGCCATCCGGAACTCCGCCCAGGTCATCACTCGGTCGGTGGGCTGCGAAGCACAGAAGTTGGCCCACCACGCGCTCGCGGATCCTTGGAGCTGCTGGACCGTGAACTGAGTCTTGCGCTGCTCACTGATCTGGAGCAGCCCGAACTTCATCTCTATGGCGCGGAGCCAGTTGTCCGCGTCAAGTGGTTCATCCGCCCTTGAGAATACCGGGGGATGAGTTGCCAGGAAGTCGGAATAGGAGCTCTGTTGACGCTCCTCACGGTCTGGACGTCTCTCTGGGCGAGACGTATTCGCAATTAAAGTTTGCAGCAGCTCCGTGTGCTGCTGATGTGAACCCGTCATTGCCGCGACTATGTCGGCCAATGTAACTGTTGGCAGTGGCGGTGGCGGTGTTTGCTGTTGCTGTTGCTGCTGCTGTCCCGAGGAGTCCTCGGGAGGTGGTTGGGAGGTCTCTCCCCCTTGGCTAGTACCTCCAACATCAGGGTTGGCACGAGTACGCGTCATTCTGAAATTCAACACAGCAGCAATTAGCACATGTCTTACTTAAAATTCCATAAACAACAGTAGGTATTGAAGTGACACATGATTAATTTGCACAACATTCACATATATTGATAAAGCATAAACTTTATACAAGATACATTATTCTCGGGTCTCCGAGAAGTCGTGCTCATGTTGTCACTACCTATACATACGCTACTGTCTACACGACATGTCACCGATTACAAAAATTGGGTTACACTACCCTAGCTGCCCTACTTGGCAACTGTAACCCCCTACTCGGAGTAGAACTCGACCTCCTGTGGGTCGTCCTCCTCCGGTACCTCTGCTGGTGGCTCTGGATCTACCACCTCTTCTCCCAATCCGGGTTCTCCCATTGCTGGAAGGCCCAAGACCACCGGTATACCCAACACCGGGGGCACGAGGTCCTGCAAAGCATGCACCTCGTCCATAGCTTGGTTGTAGTCCTCTTCCCAGCCTTGTCCTTCCTCAATAGCGTCGTCCCGCTCTTGAGAAAGGTCCTCATTCTGCTGGGTTAGGGTCTGCACCAGATCTTGCAACGCCGCGATGTCAACACGGCTCTTCTTCTTTGCCTTCTTCAGGCGACACAACCCATTGTGCTGTTCATTCAGTCGTTTGATCGTCGGAAGGAGCACATTGCGGAGTGCGCTGTGAGCACTCTCGAAATGATCTCCACGGCTTGTGCTCTCCTTGAGCTTTGTGGCGAGATGCTCCGTATGAACATCTTGGCTGTCCATCACGCGTTTCCCGCCCTCATCTGGAGGCTAAGGTTTGCCTCCGCGGGGTTGTACCTTGGGCAACTCGGGTCCGTTGCCTCCAGGTACCTCTCTTCCCACACATGCTGAGCTCGTCCCTCCACCGGAACGAGTGCGTACGGAGTGCCCTCCATAGCCTGCACGTGTAGTTGGCAGAAACGTGCCATAGTGTCACGGGCTGCCACTTGCCACATCCCTTCCGGTTGTCTTCCTCTCACCGAGACGGTGAACGGCACCCAACCGGGTGGCGTAGGTCCTGCAGAAATTTCGACATGGATCGTCCACGTATTGTTCCCCTCTTCGCCTTCTTCCTTGGCGAAGTATTGCGGCATCTGGTTGTACCCGAAATATTGGAGCATTTGCCACAATGCTTCCGGGTAGCCGCTACGGTCAGAACAGTGGGAAACTACCCACCCGTTCTCGAACTGTTTATCTGCTGTCATCTGTAAAAATATATTTGAGAAATGTCAAATATTTATTTAAACAGTAAACCTCTGAGTTATAACATAAAACATGTCATTGAACCCATAAAACTTGGAAACATAGTTCAAATTTTAAACAAATTTGACTGCTGATCTGCTGTTCCTATGACAGCCCTGACCAGTTTCCATTTCAACCTGATTTAGGCCATGTTAAAAGCAAAACCAGTTCTGGGGCTCAACGTCAAAGTTAAGGCTAACTTCAATAGCTTTCCAGAAAGTGTTTGCTTGGCCTATGATCTGTCCTGGTTTAAAAGTCATGAGATGTCAAAGTTAACAGAATTTCTGGAAACAATTGGGCAGCACCTCCCTGCTTTAGGTACTGTTTTGATCCAAGAATTCCAGTTAATTCTCTCCCTAATATGACAAAACTTTCTGTTACAAAGTCGTAACCTATCTCATAAGCTTTCCAGAACTACCTCATTTTCTATTTTTGGATTTTTATGCAGGAAGTTATGCTCAATTTACAGAGAGTCTACAGAGGGTCTTTACCCTGTCCTGTTTTCTGGACAGTTTTAACTCTACTGCATTTTTCGATTGGTTAAGAGATGAAACACCTCTGGACCTCAACAGAAGAGATGTAAAGCTCTTCCAACGCTTTCCATAAATGTATCATACGACCCCAACCTCGAAAGAACTCAACCTATAACCTCTGATTAACTTCAGCCTTGATTTGGCTGAAAACAGAGTGCTCTGTCCTTATCATCCTATAAGTTGAAAACTTGTTAACTTTGAATATCCTGTTCAAGGGAAGGAGTTACATCAAGTTTTACTACTTTAGATCAAAACCTTCAAGTTTGAAATGAAATTGTTCCTTTAATGGGGTGTGACGTCGATGCGTCACCAGATTATGTCGGTACTACATCCTCACAAAGAAAAACCTATACCGGACTTAGCCGGCTTCGTTATTCCAGTGGCACTAAACGTCACTCGCACACGGATGCTACACGTCTACCGTTTCATGGTAAGGCTACCTGCAGAAACTCAAACAATCATCAGACTCGGCTGCACACCGAGCCCGGAATCCATACAGTTCATACACCCGGCCGTCATCACTCGCCCGAATGTTCTCAAGCCAAACACGCCTTGAGTTACGTGTTCACGTTTCAGACCACGTGACGGGGTCTCCTAAGTTGCACCACGCATGCCAGGGACAGACGTTGCTCGAATACCCCAAACGACATGAAGAGTCGTAGAGGATATCAAAGCGGGTCGGGTTACCTGCCACCCGTGGGGCTCCACCCTTCAGCTTGTGCGCACTGGTGGACAGCGCTTACGTGTACCCCCCAAGACATAAATGTCCCGAGATACACGATTTTCCGACATAACAAATAGGTTAATATGCCACTTTCTATAGGCAAATAACATCCTTATACGGGCTACTAACTCGTTCCTCACTGGATTTTTTTGAAAAGGATGACCTTTGTACTGTGTTAAACCTCAAGCGAGCTCTGATACCAACGCTGACACGACCCCATTGGTCCTGTCGAGCCAGGATCACGCTGAGGGGTGCTGCATTGCACAGCACCGTATAACACACGTCAAAGGTACAAAGCGGAAGCGGAAGTTTATTACATAAACAGTTTTATGAACATGTTTACATCAAAATAAGTTCAGTCCACACTTGCGGGCGTAGACTCAGCATCAAGTGCACGTTCAGCCCTCGAATGTGTCCTTGCTAGCACACACGCACACTAACTCTGCGGCGTGCACGACTCCCACTCGACAGGGTTCCCCTCCTGGGGTTCCGTCTCCTCTTCAGGAGTCCCTTCCTCATAGAACCCTGCAAAAGCTTCAAACACAAGCAGTGAGCACGAAGGCTCAGCAAGTCTGACCCGTCTCACCTAAATATGGAACTTCTACATGAGGGTAATGGGTTACATGAGGTAAAAATCAGTTGCAAGGACTCGCCTAATTAGTAGAACCTTACTTTCAAGTTTTAGCAGCAGGTTTGTGGAGAACCTTACGCTAAGGCACATGAGAGGGCTGCAATCAAACAAGAAACGCATTCCTCTCATGTACTTTGCCCAAAGTTGAAAAGAACTTTAGTTAGCTCTAGTCTACAGCATATCATTAACAATCAATGTCCATCTTTCATTCAGCAACATTTTAACATGTGTCTAGCCTGTTCTTTCTACGTCACGGTACAGTGAACAAGTGGTACTCACTGACCGCGAGGGACGGTGATTATAATCGATTTACACCTGCAGGGTTACCCGAACAACCCGTCACGTACGCCCGTACTCGATGTTGCCTACAACAACCATCACGGACGTCGTACGCGACTACCTTTCACCCGTTAGCCAAATGTTGAACCGGTCCAATCGTCCCGAGCAAGAGGTCTCTGCACGCGCATCTCAGTGCCGCCAGCCGATTTACACCTCGAGCTCTCAACCTACCCTCTGAACGACCAGCTGTGACTCAACACCCAGCTACCCGAGTTACATCAGTTTCCCGGTTCCCATATAGCCGGTAGGTCTTCGGTACTGTTCTAGCTTGTTCAACAGGCCCGCACACGGCTGGGTCCTCAATCGACAAAAGCGGAGCTATAGCACACAGGCCCCAAAGTCCTGCTGCCCTTACCCTCCGCTTGGTCTCATTTTCTTGCCATGTGTTTCATTTGCGATCACTACCCGAGTCGAGTGCCTCTAGCCTATGCTCGCGAGTAGTTCCAACTACTCGACTTGTACCGAATCCTACTCTATCCTAGCAATGCAGTAGCTAGCGGGGTTTGCAATCCTAAACCCAACCCATGGTTTTCTTGGCTATGCAGTTGGATTTCCACACAAGACTCTAATGCAAAGGATAATAGTACTCAAGTAAGTGCTCAAAAAAATAAAAATTTTATCAGAAGGTTAATGCAAACCGGAGCTTGCCTTGCTGCTCTTGGTCGTAGGCTAGCTGTTCCTCCGGAGTAACGAAGTCTCGGACTTCGGGTTCCTCCTCGACCTTAGCGACTACATGATGGAAGCAATATATGTATCAATTTAAATGCATTTGTAGTGATTTTGAAGTGGTAAAGTCTATAACCCTTGCTAGACAGACCTAATGACTGTGAAACTTTTACTGAGGCTTGGTTACAACCTAAACAGAGACTTGGTCAAGTTTTAGTTGCAGCAAAGCTCATTTGAACCCTCCACAATTAATTATGTCCTTGCCCTTAATTAGAGCTCTTAGGGTGTTCTAGGAATTTTCATGAAGCAAACTATGACTTTCTGAAAACTAGATTTTCAGAGGGTTCTAATGGAGTTGGTCTCACTTAATTTGAAGGTTCCTAGCTAAAGTTATGAGGATTTGAAGTTTGAAGGAAATCCGAAAATCGGGGAAAGTTGAAATCTCGCGGGGGCCCGCGGGGACACGTGTCGAGCGAGGAGGTGTCCGGCACACCGGAGATACCACACGTGTCGAGCGCGGAGGTGTCCGGCACACCGGAGCTCACAGGGTATTTGCGCGCCAGCACAGCGGATCCCCGGCCACACCCGATCCCGATTTAAATTCTTCAGCCGCTGACACGTGGGTCAGCCGGCTTCGTCTTCCTTCCGCCGTTCTCTCGCGGCCGCGCCACCGACCTCGCCGGAGCAGACTCGGGGCTTGCCGGCTCGCCGCTGCCGGACCTCCCATGGTCTGAAACTCGCCGCCAGGGGGTTGTCGACGTCGAGGATTGCGTCGGTGGTGTCAGGTCGGGCTGCGGTGACCGGAAATAGCTCGGCGACGTGCCGCGGCCTCGGTTGAGGTTCGGCACCGTCGACAGTGGTTTCTAAACCCGCCAACACCTCGAACGAACGGCCTTATTGCATCAGCGTACCTCTAGGAAGCTCGACAAGGTGTCAAAAGGGTTCAGGGATGGCGGCAAGCTGGTCGGCACCGTGTGACCGATCGCGCCCGCCATGACCGCCCTTGATCGAGCTCG
This sequence comes from Neostapfia colusana, assembly GCA_030760725.1. Taxonomy (NCBI): domain Eukaryota; kingdom Viridiplantae; phylum Streptophyta; class Magnoliopsida; order Poales; family Poaceae; genus Neostapfia; species Neostapfia colusana. The sequence goes on along the minus strand of JASWHV010000004.1, from coordinate 30,926,104 downwards.
AAATTCGTCACTCCTAGACAGTTTCACGCTACAGATGCAGAAAAGAACTTGGTCGCCGGCTAGTCCAGCGTCTATGTGCAAGATTTGATGACCTCCGAAAGATCATAGAGCGAGAATGTAAAGAAGCCGTACCGGAAGCTCAGTTTAAGGTTGCCGGAGCAAAAACTGAGAATTCGCCGGTGAGAGTTCACGGCATGGCTTGAGCTTCAGGTGGAAGCAACGTGGAGTTCGTGAGCTCCTGTTGCCGCCCTTGCTCGGCCGCGGAAGTGGTTGCAGCGTGCTGCCCGCGTGAGACCGATCGCCGTCCTTCAGCTAAACTGCGGCGGTCGTTGTTGGTCAAGGGAACAGGGGCCGAAACCCGGTGGTCCAGGCGTTGGGAGGGTGGTGCGCGACCTCCGGTGGCTGTCTAGCAGCTTAGGAATGAAGGAGATTGTTTTGCTGGTTTTCCCGATTGAGCAGAGAGCTGCGGCGAGAAACAATGCCGCTGCTCGGGTTTGCCCGCGAGAAGATAAAGCCGGCCGACTCCTGCTCGGCTGAGGCGGTGCCGGTCGCATGGGGGCGCGAGCAAGCTGCCCTGGGCGCCAGCGCGCGGAGGGGGAAGCAGCTGGTGGCGCCGGTAGCTGCTCGGTGGCACAGCCGACAGCTGCTCGATGGAATTTCCCACCGAGACTCTGACTTTGGTTGTAAGTTTCTCCTTCTTCCCTCTATGACATGTGGGTCCCACCCGGGGTTTTAACCTCTGAAATTTACTCCTAATCACTGTAGTGAACAGCGAACCCCATAGTACCCCTGGTGATTCAGATTATTCACCCTTGAGCCATTCGAATTGAATAGGATTCGAATTGGGTTTGGTTTGAGTGAATTTCAGCACAAGTGCAGTTTTGAATTCAAATGAAGTTTGAATCTGCCCCACTTAGTTCATGTCAAGATCAACTCCAAATGGAGTGAAAATTGGTGTGTGGTCTCACAAAAATGTGCTGAGTAAGAATATGCCTCCCACTTTTAAATTCATGGGATAAAAACAGTTTGAATTTGAATATGGTTTCAAACTGCCCTCTTCCTAACTATACCCAAAATGACCTCAAAAAGGTTTTGAATTTGGGTGAAACTTGGCATGGACATCCTTAGTAAAGTGTAGGAGTTTTCATATGTCCAGCCCATCTATATCACATGTGGGAGATACCACTTTTGCAATGTGTGAGTTTGTTCTCTAATGAGCATGTTGATAATTGTTACTTGCTCTTCATTTGTGTTCATCATCCTTCCTCAAATGAGGTGTGTGGTGTGGTGATGAACACTGCAAATGTGTGTCAAAAACTGAGGCCCTTACAGGCTTGCCTTGTTGCTGCTGGTCAGATGTTAAGGCTTCGTCCGGAAGAAGGAAGTCGAGCACTACCGGAGCCTCCTCACATTCAGCGACTACACGTTAACGAGATACTTCATGTTAATTCAAATGCAATGTTTAGAATTGAATAAGTAATTACTATAACTCTAGATAGACCTCCCCTTTGGTTCTGAAATTTTTATGGTGGCTTGGTAGGGTCCTAACAAGAGTCTTGACAAAGTTTCATTTGAAACAAGGTTCATTTGAGCTTTGTACAAATAAAAACCTATTTGGTCAATATTGGAGCCTCTAAGGTATTCCAGGGGTTTTCATGGCTCCAACCCTTATTTTATGGGAACTAGAATTTGAGATGATTCTAATGGAATTGGTTTCATGTCATTTGAAGAGTTCTAGATGGACTTATGTCCTAAACAAGATTTGAGAAAATCTGAAAAATGTTTCTGTACATTTTTCTATTTTCTCAGGGCAGTTCACTTAATCACACCATTAGGGGGACTAAATGAACTCGAACGGGTCTGAAATTTTTAATGTGACTCAAGGATTTTCCAGTGAACCTCCCAGCAAAATTTCAGAATTTTTCATGAAGTAATCCTTCAGATAAAATTCCTAAAAGTTTAAATTTTAGGGATTTAATTCTGGAAAACTATTAAGTTTCATGAGGTGAAATTTATGTTGCTGGAAAGTACTCAAAATTCAGGGTTCAGCAAAATTTGGTTCATTGAATTTGGAGCTTCCTACACAAGGTTATGGATTTCTAAAGTTTGAGCTGAAACTGGAATTGTTTTGCTATTGGAAAAGGACTTGGGCCCACGCTTTAAATCTCAGCCAGTGAAAACCGAGAACACACGGGGTTACTGAGTTCCAACGGTGCAGCCACAAAAGATCAGCAGCCACAGAGGATCTCAGTTCAAACGCTGAGTGGCTGACAGGTGGGACCGGCACCTCTTCTTCAACCTCCAGCTCGCTTCTTCCCGCGCGCGCGCTCTCCTCGCCGGCAGCTTGTTCTCTCCCTCGGCCCCTCGCTCCTAGGTCATATTCCGGCCTAATTTTCGCTGCGTAGGGGTTTTGAAGGTCAAGGAAGCCGTTTTTCGGGTCGGTGTGAGCTCTAGAGGTCCGCAAAGGTCGGGTGACGGGCGGCGGCTTCGGATCAAGTACGGCGACGTCGGCTGTCCCCTCTACCGACTCAAACTCGCGGCTTCTTCGTTCTAGAGCATCAGTGGCTCATGGCAAAGGACGTCATGTATGCCAAAGGCTTGGAAACGCCTCCAAACACCATGTCACCGTGCGCCCTAGGTGGAAAACCGGCGGCAGAGGATAAAACTTGAAGAACACCGTTGTGGCTCAACGATTCTCATTTCCTTCCGGCCTCGGCGACTCGCACGGAGGCCTGTAGTATACCCTATGATCAGAATGGCCAGAGAACCCATATGGATCACGAATTTTGGAAAAATCTACCCCCACGGCCTATGAACATGTCGTCGGTATTTTACAAATTCCCGTGGCTCCCGTGGAGGAATGGACTAGGGTTTTCAGCAGCGTGAAGAGGAGGAGTAGGCGCATCTTTTTGCTGTTCAACACTGGGTGTGAAACGCTCTGTATCGCCTGGACGTCGAGGAGGCCCGGCGGCGGCTCAAACCGGAACTTCCGATGAAAATTCTTGCTGTGCGCCACACACAGAGGGTGATGGACTGGCTTGGCAGCTCGGTGAGGTCCAGTGGAGTCTTGTGCATGCTCTCACGGTCATCGGTGGTCACGGGATGTCCTAGGGGTGCCGTGCGGCGATCGGGTCCGAAGAGTGGTCGGGCGGCAAGAAAATATACGGCTCGGGCATGCTTCTCTCGGGGAAAACGGGGAGGAGACTGAGGTGGAGTGTTTGGGTTGCTCCACGGCAGTGTTCCGTGTGCGGAATTTCAGTTCAGAAGCTGCTCTTCGACGTCCCGGTGGCCAGCGTTCCCTCCCCGGTGACTTACGCGCGAAGCAGAGACCGGCTGAAGAGAACAGACTGAGAAATTCATGTGTGCAGCGTACATGTGGGCCCCTCCCCTCTAATACTCTCCTAATTTTTCATCTCTGTTTATGTTGAAAATAACCCAAGCTACTCACAATTGAATGTGAGACTTAATCACCAAGTCACAGTTTGAATTTGGTTTCCCAAATTTGAAATTTGTTTGGCTAAATTTTCTTCACATTTGAACTGAAATTCAAATTCAGTTTTGAATTATTGCAAATTTAGCTCCCGACAAGATGAACTCCAATGGGGATGAAAATTGGTGGACTAACTCATAAAAATGTACTGAGTTTGAATATGAAGCCAACTTTTGAATCCAAGTGATGAAAGTTGCTGCAATTTGAATTTACATTCAAATTGGCCTCTTTTTCAAATGCCTCCAAAAGTGCCTCAAAAGTGTTGGGTTGGCATGAAATTTGGCCTGAACCTTCCCAACACTATTTAAGTTCTAGGGGTGAGCTCAAGCTCTCATGTTCATGTGTAGAAATCCTACTTTGTGAAAGTTAGGGCTTTCCCCTCTAATCACCCTTTTGCTGGAGGTTGCTTGCTCTTCATAATTCTTCACAAGATATCCACAACAAAAGCAGTGGTGTTGTGAGGTGATGAAAAATTTTGCATGTCCCTTTTCTTGGGCTTTTACATCCCTCCCCCCTTAAAAGAATCTCGTCCCGGGATTACAAAAGAAGAGACAGAGATGTAATAGGAACTCACCTGTGCTGAGACGCCATTAACTTCAGGTAATTTGAGCGAAGGAATTCCTTGCTCTCCCATGTCGCTTCTTCGGTGGTGTGGTTACTCCAGAGTATCTTGTAAACCGCAACATTCGTCTACGCGTGGTCCGGGCTTTCTCATCAATAATTGCCACCGGATATTCATCATATGTCAAATCCGGTTGCAACTCGCCGATGTCTTCGGTAGGAACAGAAGCTGTATGCTTCAGACATTTTTGCAGTTGTGAAACATGGAAAACGTCGTGAACACCAGCAAGAGATGCCGGTAGCTTCGGTCTATACATCACTGGTCCACACTTCTCGGTGACAGCATAGGGTCCAATGAATCGGGGAGTGGGTTTCCCCTTCATGCCGAACCGGTGCACGCCTTTCATCAGAGATACACGAAGGTACACGTGTTCCCCGACGTCAAAGTGCAACGGCCTACACCTCTTATCAGCGTAGCTTTTCTGCCAGGATTGAGCGGCCTTCAAGTTGGCTTGAATCATCCGAACACGCTCTTCGGAGTAGTTCACCACATCAACCCCGAATGTGACCCTTTCACCGGACTCGCACCAGTTCAATGGGGTGCGGCACTTGCGACCGTAGAGAGCTTCATAGGTTGCCATCTTGATACTCGCTTGATATCCATTATTGTATGAGAATTCCACCAACGGTAGTTGATCATCTCAGTTCCTACAGTGGTGAATGGCACACGCCCTCAACATGTCCTCTAGTACTTGGTTCACCCTCTCTGTTTGTCCATCTGTTTGAGGGTGATAGGCAGAGCTTCTAATCAACTTAGTACCCAAAGCAGCGTGCAACTGCTCCCAAAAGCGAGATACAAATAATGCACCTCGGTCTGAGACTATGGTCTTGGGTACTCTATGCAAGCATAGGATTCTTGGAATATATAACTCCGCATATCTGTTGGCATGGAAATGTGTATGCACGGGAATGAAGTGAGACGACTTCGTTAACCGGTCAACGATCACCCAAATGGAATCATGCTTGTTGGAAGTTAGGGGTAATCCCACAATGAAGTCCATGCTCACATCCTCCCATTTCCACGCTGGAATTTTCAGAGGTTGCAGCAGCCCGGATTTTCTCATATGATCAGCTTTCACTCATCTACACGTATCACACTCGGATACGTACTTTGCCACTTCCCGCTTCATCCGTGTCCACCAAAATTTCTTTTTCAAATCTTGGTACATTTTGTTGCTGCCCAGATGAATGGAGTATTTAGACAAGTGAGCTTCATCAAGAATCTTTTTCCTCAGCTCCATATCCTGGGGTACGACTATGCAGTCATTGAACCATAGCGTCCCCTCATCATCTTTCTGGAAACATTTGATTTCACCATTGTCTATCCGTCTCCGGAGATGTGCCATGCTTTTATCAACTTTCTTTGCTGCAATGATGTCCTCCCTAATAGTAGGGATGAGGGCAAGGTTGTAGAGTGATCCATAAGGAACCAAGTACAAACTCGGCTCTTCCTCCTCCACTGGTGTAATGGTGGGGTTATGGACATGTGACTTCTGACTCAGCGCGTTGGCAACCACATTCACCTTGCCGGGGTGGTAATGAATCTCAATCTCATAGTCTTTGATTAGCTCTAACCACCTCCTTTGCCTCATATTCAGCTCCTTCTGGATGAAAATATACTTCAAGCTCTTGTGGTCGATGTAGAGATGCACCAAATTCCCCAGGAGATGGTGCCTCCACATTTTTAACGCCAAAACCACAGCAGCAAGCTCAAGATCATGAGTCGGATAGTGCTGCTCATGGTTCCGAAGTTGGCGTGAACCATATGCGACCACACGTCCTTCCTGCATCAACACGCAGCCGAGCCCAATACCGGACGCATCACAATACACGTCGAAGGGCTTGGTTATATCCGGTTGAGCTAAGACCGGGGCTGTTGTGAGATGCTTCACTAATGCTTGGAACGCTCCTTCACACGCCGTGTTCCAAACATATTTTGTTCCCTTCTTCAGCAATTCTGTCATCGGCTTAGCAAGCTTGGAGAAGCTTGGAATGAATCTCTGATAGTATCCCGCTAAACCGAGGAAGCTTCTGACTTCATGGACTGAAGTGGGAGCTTTCCATTTCAGCACTTGCTCGATTTTGCTTGGGTCAACCGCAATGCCTTCCGCTGAGATGATATGTCCCAAAAATGACACCTGGCTGATCCAAAACTCACATTTGCTGAACTTAGCGTAGAGCTTGTGGTCTCGCAATTGTTGAAGAACGATCCTCAAGTGTTCGGCGTGTTCTGCTTCCGTCTTGGAGTAAACCAAGATATCATCAATGAACACCACAACGAACTTGTCCAGCTCCGGCATGAACAACGAGTTCATGAGATACATGAAATGTGCTGGAGCATTAGTGAGACCAAAAGACATGACGAGATATTCATATAAGCCATATCTTGTCGAGAAAGCCGTCTTCAGGATATCCTCCGCCCGGATTTTTATTTGATGATATCCAGAGCGAAGGTCCATCTTAGAGAACACACTTGCACCCACAAGCTGATCAAACAGGATGTCAATGTGGGGCAGTGGGTATTTGTTCTTGATGGTGGCGGCGTTGAGCGGCCGGTAATCCACACACAGCCTCAAGGTTTCATCCTTCTTCTTTACGAACAGCGCCGAGCATCCCCAAGGCGAGGAACTCGGCCTAATGAAACCTTTACTCAACAGATCATTGAGCTGCTCTTTCAATTCAGCCAGCTCGTTCCGAGCCATTTTGTATGGTCTCCGTGATATGGGCGTTGTCCCGGTTGCAAGCTCAATCTTGAACTCGACATCCCGCTCAGGTGGCATGCCCGGAAGATCATCTGGAAACACGTCAGTGTATTCCCAGACTACGGGGATGTCCTCTAACTTGAAAGCTTCAGTATTATTGATTGCTGAAACTTCCCGGACTGGATTTTCTAATAGGAGGGACTGCGGACGGTGTAGTGGGGAGTTTAGGTGAACCGTCCGTGATAATGTTTCCAGGACAGCGCCATGGTAGCTTAGCCATGACATCCCTAAGATTGCATCAATCTTCTGTCCCTCAAGAATAATCATAGTGGTGGGATATATCTTCCCACCTAAGCACAGAAGTGCTTTTGGAATCATCATAATTGCTGAAATCTTTCCTCCCAGTGAGCACATCATATAAGAGCACTCGGTGGGAAAGGCTTCCAGTTGATGCTTAACCACATATGATGCACTTATGAAGTTGTGGGTTGCACCCGAATCAAATAATATGATGATTGCTTCATCGTTGAGAGTGAACGTACCCGCCAGCACGTTGTCTCCGTCTGGGGCGTCCTCATTGTCGAGGTGGCGAACGCTCCCAGTCCGGTGACCAACCTTCTTGACCGGAGGTCGGCCTCGAGCATCGCCCTGGAACTGGGCTTGCCCGCTGCTCTGCTGCCCCTGGGGACAGTCCTTTGAGAAATGGCCCGACTGGCCACATGTGAAGCAAGTGTAGTGAGGCGGTCCTCCGCTGATCGGCGGACGGAAACCCGGGGTGTGTTGTGGCGGTGGAAACGCCCGGGGTGTCGTCTGCTGCTGCTGTTGCAGTCACGGTGGTGGCATCGACAGTGGGAACGGGGATGGCTGAAAAGATCGACCCCCGAACTGTTGAGGTCGCGCCGGTGGATGCCACTGCTGTCCGGATGGTGTCCAATACATCATGTGGTACTTATGGGGAGCGCCACCCCCACTGCTGGGTGGAGCGATGCGCTTCCGCTGCTCAGCCACCAATTCTCGCTGAGCGTCCTCTTGCATGATCGCAGCATTGACAAGGTCGTTGAAGGTGCCGCAATTCCATTGGATGAGATGCGTCTTCATCTCGGGGTGTAACCCCCGATAGAATTGTTCCCGTTTCTTCTCTTCGGTGGAGACGTAGTCCGACGCATATTGCGCCAGATGGTTGAAGGCACGGGAGTAGTCCTGAGCACTCCTCCCGCCCTGCTTCAGCTCCATGAATTCTTGGATCTTACTCTTCATTATCCCGGGAGGGATATGGTAGGCGCGGAATGTCTCCCGGAATTCTTCCCACTCCATGGCATGGCCAGCCGGACGTGAGGCGACATAATTCACCCACCACGCACCAGCGGCACCGTGAAGCTGCTGCGCCGCGAACAGAGTCTTTTGCCGCTCCGTGCATTGGAGCAGTCCGAACTTGGACTCGATTGTCCACAGCCAGTTGTCGGCCTCCAGGGGTTCTGCTGCTTCTGTGAACACAGGAGGGTGCGTACTCATGAAATCCGAGTACATCACCTCATGGGGCTCATGAGGCCTCCTCTCTTGACCCCCCCCCCCCCCGCCTGGGACGTATTCTGCACAATTGTGCGGAGCAGGTCGGTCTGCTCCTCACGACCACCCACCAATGCCGCAATCACATCCGCTAGCGTGAGCGGAGGCGGCGGTGGTGGTTGTTGCTGCAGGGTGCTGTCGTAGGCAGGTGGCTGGGAGTCATCGCCTCCCTGCTGGCTAGAGCCACCAATCTCATGCGTGGTCCGAGTGCGAACCATCTGCAACCATACGACAATAAACATCAGTCCCGCAACATATTTCATGCAGTCCAATAAAATGGCATAAACATAATGACAGTAAAAACATGCGATACATCTCATAGGTAGATAATGTAATAACTTGGCACAAGCTACACCATTACCAGACCAAATACAAGCTAGTTAAATCCAACCTGATGGACTCCCTCTTTGGAAGTTCATCTCAACTAGGTTTGGTCACTACGAGACGTTGAAATCTCTTTGTCATCACGTATACCACCCTTTTATCTCCAATACGACACAAACATGGTCTCTAGCAAAAGAAACTTGAGTAAGACATATACTCAATCTTTCACTAGTTGAAGATAACCACTCATGAGTATGTTCTACCCCATTGGAAGTACTTAAACCCCATAGGGTACAACAATCTCTCAAATGAGTTCAACTGTCATTCCTCTGTCAGAATGACCAGTTTCTACATATCCAAGATTTTGATCTGGTTATGAAATTTTCATGACTCAAGTTGAATACCAAAGTTAAATTTAACTTCAGTATCTTTCCAAAGAGTATTTATTTGCCCTCAGATCAGCCCTGGTTTAAAAGTTATGCTAATTCAAAGTCAACAGTCTTTCTGGAAGAATTTCAACAGCACCTCCCATGGAAGTGGCTGTTTCTAACTATAATTTCCACTGAGTTCTGTGCTGAAATTTCAAAAACTTTGAATTAGAAAGATGTAACACATCTTCTACCCTTTCTAAAGATGTATGATATGATAATTTTAGATTTTTCTATGGTATGTTATGCTTGAACAACAGCACAGTCCAGAGAGTGTTTTGACTCTGCCCTGGTTCTGGACAGTTTACATCCCTCTGGGATTTACGCCATCTTAAGATGTGATTCAGCTCTGTATGTCTACAACAAGACTGTAGAGCACTTAAATACCTTTCCAGAACTATATCCCACACCTCCATTGGCTCAATAATCTGTGAGTTATGCTCTGTCAAAGTTCAGCAAACTTGCTGCCCAAACAGAGCACTCTGTTTTTCAACCCCTTTTTACCACACTGATCAACTATTGACTTTTGTACCCAACCAGAGTCCTAAATGTTCAAACTTAGTGACTTTAATTCCTCGTTACCATTATCTTTCATGCACAAGCCTATGATATGTCAGTACTATGTTCCTCACAAAAACAAAATCCTAACCGGATTATACTGGCATATACGTCTCAAGTGTGGCACTAAACGGTCGCTCGCACACGTATACTACACGGAATACATATGTGGTTAATACCTGCAGAAGAACACCCAATAGTGATGCACTCAAAGGTTATGTTCATTTCAGGCATGACCATATTTGAAAGTAAATACAAACGCCCGTCTAATTGCCATACGGCCGTCCTTGAGTTAAGCCACGTCTCAAGGTACGTGATCGTGCTTCAACACCACACGACGGGGAACCCGAGTAGAGCGCGAACGGGTCGTCATGGTTGGGAATGTTATCAACCCAACGGATACCACCTACTGCCCTGCAGGGCACGCCGATGGCAAGCGCTGCGTATGTCCTCCTGGGCTATTTCCAGATGAACACACGATGGGGTCTCCACTTACTTGCCTAATGCACGCTAGGGATCAGAGTTTCATATGAACTCAGGAACATGAAGAGTCCAAGAGTTTCATATTAACGTCTCACACCAAGCTGTGAGACCTATCCGTGAACTACGTTCCTCGTCAGGTGAGCTAACTGAAATTGAACCACTTTCGGTGGCGTTCCTTACCATTCTTACCAGAGCGTAGGTGTATCGTTACATAATTAAAATTGAGAATTATAACACATACGTTAGTCTGGCCACTTTAAGTAACTATGCTAATATAGTCCTTACTTGGGAAAACTACCGAATCCTCACCGTAGACCTAAGTTTTCCCGTAATACAGTCCTTAATTAAGGTGCTATCCCCAATGCGGCTCTGATACCAGCCTGTGGCGGACCGGAATCCGCTCATCCAGGATCGCAGAGGGTGGTGCCGCACGATGCGACACCCGACAGCACACATCATAAGGATACATTGTATTACACTGAAAACCAACTGAAATGTACAAAGTAGTACACTACTCAGTTATAAACTAAGGTTTATATTACACAGCGGAAGTTAAATTTTGTACAGCCCACGCCGCCTATCTAGCAAAAGTCGGTTGCCCAGCCCTAGGGCGACCCACTCTAGCTGCACTCCTCAGCTTAGTGCGGCGTGTACGGCTCCCACTCAGCCGTGGTCTCCGACGGAGGGTAACCCTCGCCAGTGGACTCGTAGCCCGAGTCCATGGGTGGCTCCTCACCTAAAAAACACTTAAGCAGCAACCATGAGCACGATGGCTCAACAAGACTTAACCGACTCACCTAGCCATGAAACTCTACATGTAGTGTACAATGAACACGAGATGGTAAAATTTCAGCAAACGGACACGCCTACCAGTTCATCCTTAGTACATAGCCACAAGTTAACAGTTCATGAATCTGAAATTTAGTAAGCAATATTTGGTGGCACACAAGTAGCAATACAATTTTTATCATAACAGCAATATTGAATCATCACATTTCATATATTAGCCTACGTCATGACTCAGTGACCAAGTGGTACTCTTCACCGCGAGGGATGGCGAATCGAATCGATATACACCTGCAGGGATACCCGAAGAGCACGTCACGTACGCCCACCCGTGGAGCTGCACAGCACGCTCACTCGATGTCGTACGGGACAACCTTTCACCCAACAGCCAAAACGTCGAACCGGTCGCACTGAAACGAGCAGGAGGTTCCCTACACGGAGCATCTCTCTATGCCCGTTAGCAGATTTCCACCTTGCTGCCCTCACTACACCTATAAATCGGTGCGTTATGCCTCGACACCCGGAGGTTTAGGATACATCGGTTTACCGGGGCCCATATATCCGATATGCCTTCGGTACATTCAAACTTGATCAGCATGGGCCGCACACGGATCGGTCCTCAATCGACAAGGACAGGGCTGCGCACACAAGACTTCCTCTTGCTGCGCCCTAGCCCCTGCCTAGTCTCATTTTCGTTACTTAAGTGATCTCACATCACTCGAACCAATCCCGTGTGTCCCAAGCCTAAACTCGCGAGTAGATTCCAACTACTAGACTTGTACCGAAGTTCTAGGAATTATTAAGCATAGCCTGTCTACTTGAGGTCTTAGACACTACCCTCACTCTTATAGGAAAATTTGGTTATGCCTTTGGGGTCTCATTCATCCTACATCTAATGCACATAAATATACCTCACACTAAGTTTGTAAACAAAGCAAAACTTTATAAAATGGGTTAAAATGCAAACCGGTGCTTGCCTTGTTGCTGCTGGTCAGATGTTAAGGCTTCGTCCGGAAGAAGTAAGTCGAGCACTTCCGGAGCCTCCTCGCCTTCAGCGACTGCACGTTAACAAGATACTACATGTTAATTGAAATGCAATGTTTATAATTGAATAAGTAATTACTATAACTCTAGCTAGACCTCTCCTTTGGTTCTGAAATTTTTATGGTGGCATGTTAGGGTCCTAACCAGAGTCTTGACAAAGTTTCATTTGAAACAAGGTTCATTTGAGCCTTGTACAAATAAAAACCTATTTGGTCAATATTGGAGCCTCTAAGGGATTCCAGGGGTTTTCATAGCTCCAACCCTTATTTTCTGGGAACTAGAATTTGAGATGATTCTAATGGAATTGGTTTCATGTCATTTGAAGAATTCTAGAGGGATTTATGCCCTAAACAAGATTTGAGAAAATCTGAAAAATGTTTCTGTACATTTTTCTATTTTCTCAGGGCAGTTTCACTTAATCACACCATTAGGGAGACTAAATGAACTCGGATGGGTCTGAAATTTTTACTGTGACTCTAGGATTCTCCATTAAACCTCCCAGCAAAATTTCAGAATTTTTCATGAAGTAATCCTTCAGATAAAATTCCTAACATTTTAAATTTTAGGGATTTAATTCTGGAAAACTATTAAGTTTCATGTTCTGAAATTTGTGTTGCTGGAAAGTACTCAAAATTCTGAGTTCATAAAAATTTGTTTCATTGAATTTGGAGCTTCCTACACAAGGGTATGGATTTCTAAAGTTTGAGCTGAATCTGGAATTGTTTTTCTATTGGAAAAGGACTTGGGCCCACGCTTTAAATCTCAGCCAGTGAAAACCGAGAACACACGGGGTTACTGAGTTCCAACGGTGTAGCCACAAAAGATCAGCAGCCACAGAGGATCTCAGTTCAAACGCTGAGTGGCTGACAGGTGGGACCGGCACCTCTTCTTCAACCTCCAGCTCGCTTCTTCCCGCGCGCGCGCTCTTCTCGCCGGCAGCTTCTTCTCCCCCTCAGCCCCTCGCTCCTAGGTCCTCTTTCGGCCTAATTTTTGCCGCCTAGGGGTTTTGAAGGTCGGGGAAGCCGTTTTTGGGGTCGGTGTGAGCTCTAGAGGTCGGCAAAGGTCGGGTGACGGGCGGCGGATTCGGATCAAGTCCGGCGACGTCGGCCGTCCCCTCAGCCGACTCAAACTCGCGGCTTCTTCGTTCTAGAGCATCAGTGGCTCATGGCAAAGGACGTCATGTACGCCAAAGGGCTTGGAAACGCCTCCAAACACCATGTCACCGTGCGCCCTAGGTGGAAAACCGGCGGCAGAGGATAAAACTTGAAGAACACCGTTGTGGCTCAACGATTCTCATTTCTTTCCGGCCTCGGCGACTCGCACGGAGGCATGTAGCCTACCCTATGATCAGAATGGCCAGAGAACCCATATGGATCACAAATTTTGGAAAAATCTACCCTGACGGCCTATGAACATGTCGTCGGTATTTTACCAATTCCCGTGGCTCCCGTGGAGGAATGGACTAGGGTTTTCTGCAGCGTGAAGAGGAGGAGTAGGAACACATTTTTGCTGTTCAACACTCGGTGTGAAACGCTCTGTATCGCCAGGACGTCGAGGAGGCCCGGCGGCGCCTCAAACCGAACTTCCGACGAAAATTCTTGCTTTGCGCCACACACAGAGGGTGATGGACCGGCTTGGCATCTCGGTGAGGTCCAGTGGAGTCTTGCACACGCTCTCACGGTCACCGGTGGTCACGGGATGTCCTAGGGGTGCCGTGCGGCGATCGGGTCCCAAGAGTGGTCGGGCGGTAAGAAAATATCCGGCTCGGGCGTGCTTCTCTCGGGGAAAACGGGGAGGAGACTGAGGTGGAGTGTTTGGGTTGCTCCACGGCAGTGTTACGTGTGCGAAATTTCAGTCCAGAAGCTTCTCTTCGATGCCCCGGTGGCCAGCGCTCCCTCCCCGGTGACTTACGCGCGAAGCAGAGACCGGCTGAAGAGAACCGACTGAGAAATTCATGTATGCAGCTGACATGTGGGCCCCTCCCCTCTAATACTCTCCTAATTTTTCATCTCTGTTTTTGCTGAAAATATCCCCAGCTACTCACAATTGAATGTGAGACTTAATCACCAAGTGACAGTTTGAATTTGGTTTCCCAAATTTGAAATTCGTTTGACTAAATTTGCTTCACATTTGAACTGAAATTCAAATTCAGTTTTGAATTATTGCAAATTTAGCTCCCGACAAGATGAACTCCAATGGGGATGAAAATTGGTGGACTAACTCAGAAAAATGTGCTGAGTTTGAATATGAAGCCAACTTTTGAATCCAAATGATGAAAGTTGCTGCAATTTGAATTTACATTCAAATTGGCCTCTTTTTCAAATGCCTCCAAAAGTGCCTCAAAAAGTGTTGGATTGGCATGAAATTTGGCCTGAACCTTCCCAAGACTATTTAAGTTCTAGGGTTGAGCTCAAACTCTCATGTTCATGTGTAGAAATCCTACTTTGTGAAAGTTAGGGTTTTCCCCTCTAATCTCCCTTTTGATGGAGGTTACTTGCTCTTCACAATTCTTCACAAGATATCCACAACAAAAGCTGTGGTGTTGTGAGGTGATGAAAAATTTTGCAAGTCCCTTTTCTTGGGCTTTTACAGAAAGGTGGCATCATGAGGATGGGTGACAACACGGCATGTGAGGTCATTGGTATTGGTACTGTTTAGATTAGAATATTTGATGGAATTGTGCGAAAGTTAACAGAAGTATGACATGTCCCAGCCATGTCTAGGAATCTCATCTCCCTTATTACCCTCGACGTGAAAGGGTACAAATATTCTGGTGAAGGTGGAGTTTTGAAGGTAATCAAAGGTTCTCTAATTGTCATGAAAGGTGATTTAAAAGCTGCCAACTTATACGTGCTTCGAGGCAGTATATTTACTGCTAATGCTTTGGTTGCTCCTGATCAGTCTAGTACCACTAAAATTTAGCATATGCGTCTTGGGCATATTAGTGCACTTGATTCTGCAGAATTAAGCAAAAGAGGCCTACTTGAAGGATGCAATGCAGAATCACTTGACTTTTGTGAGCACTGTGTGTTTGGTAAGCATAAAAGAGTCAAGTTCAATACTGCTATCCACAATACTAAAAGTATTATAGATTATGTGCATGCTGATTTATGGGGTCCTTCTCGCAAAACATCTCATGGTGGTGCTAGTTACATGTTAACTATTATTGATGATTACTCACGTCGAGTTTGGCCATATTTTCTGAAGCATAAATCAGATGCATTTCAATCATTCAAATAGTGGAAGGTTATGGTTGAAAAGCAAATAGAAAGGAAAGTAAAAGTTCTGAGAACTGATAATGGTACGGAGTTCTGTTCTAGTGCTTTTAAATATTATTGCAGGAAGGAAGGAATTGTAAGACACCATGCAATTCCACACACTCCTCAACAAAATGGTGTTGTGGAATGCATGAACAGAACAATAATTTCAAAGGCCCGTTGTATGCTGTCCAATTCGGGTTTAAGCAGAAAATTCTGGGCAGAAGCTGCTTCCACAGCGTGCTAATTAATAAACCGTTCTCCTTCCACAAGTATTGATAAGAAAACTCCAAATGAGGTATTGTCTGGCTCACCTTGTGACTAATCAGAATTGAGAGTTTTTGGCTGCACTGCTTATGCACATGTTGATAATGGAAAACTTGAGACTAGAGCTATCAAGTGCATTTTATTAGGTTACGGTACTGGTGTTAAAGCTTATAAATTATGGGATACAGAAAAACAGAATGCATTTTTAGTAGAAACGTTGTATTCAATGAGTCTACTATGTTCACAATTGACTTGGCTACCAGTTCTAATAACAAGAAACCTGAGACTATCAGCATGCAGGTGGAGCTAGCTAATGATAATGTTGCTGCTCCAAATCAAATTGTTGCTGATGTTCACCCTGCTACTAAAGATTTGTCTGCTGTTACACATTCCTCACCTATTGTGCAGCCACCACAGGAGTCTCTCGCCGAAGCTCGGCCTCGAAGGGAGATTGTTCGCCCCACAATGTGCATTGAAGAATGTAATGTTGCTTTTGCCTTGAATGTTGCAGAAGAAATCGAAGGTGTTCATGAGCCTTCCAATTATACAGAAGCTATCTTGTCTTCTAATAGTACAAAGTGGATTGGTGCAATGCATGATGAGATGGAGTCACTTCAAAAAAATGGTACATGGGAAATCGTTCCTTTGCCCACTAGCAAGAAGCCTGTTTAGTGCAAGTGGATTTATAAAAGAAAGGAGGAATGACTCCAAACGAACCTTCAAGGTGAAAAGAAAGGTTAGTTGCTAAGGTTTTAGTCAGATTCCAGTTATCGATTATACTGATGTCTATTCTCCAGTTGTGAAGCATAGATCTATTCGTACTTTCCTTAGTATTGTTGCTATGCATGATTATGAGCTTGAGCAGCTAGATGTGAAAACCACCTTTTTACATGGAAACTTGGAGGACATTTACATGGACCAGCCCGAGGGGTTCATTGTCCTTGGAAAAGAAGACTATGTCTGCAAGTTGAAGAAATTATTATGTGGCTTGAAGCAATCTCCAAGGCAGTGTTATAAGAGGTTCGATTCTTGTATGATTTCAAATGGCTTTGCTAGATCTGAGTTTGATAGTTGTGTATACATTAAATTTGTTGATGGATCACCTATATACCTATTGCTATATGTTGATGATATGTTGATTGCTGCCAAGAGCAAGAAAGAAGTGACTACTTTAAAGGCACGCTTGAGTAGTAAATTTGATATGAAGGATCTTGGTGCTGCTAAGAAAATCCTTGGCATGGAGATAATCAGGGTTAGGAAATCCGGGCTTCTCTATTTCAGTTAGAAAAATTATATTGAAAAGGTCATTCACCGCTTCAACATGGATAATGTCAAACCTGTGAGTACACCGTTGGCCCCTAATTTCAAGTTGTCTATTTCTCAGTGTGTAAACTGATGATGAAATTGAGTACATGTCAAAAGTTTCATACTCTAGTGTTGTTGGGTCTCTCATGTATGCTATGGTATGCTCACGTCCTGATTTATCACATGCTATGAGTGTTGTTAGCAGATACATGTCTAACCCTGGCAAAGAACACTGGAAGGAAGTGCAGTGAATTTTCAGGTATTTGCGTGGTTCTTCTAGTGCTTGTTTGTGTTTTGGAAGGACTAGAGATGGTCTCATTGGCTATGCTGATGCTGATTATGCTGCTGATTTAGGCAAGAGAAGGTCTCTCACAGGATATGTTTGCACTATTGGGGGTTGTGCTGTGAGTTGGAAAGCTTGTTTACAAGATACAGTTGCCTTGTCTACTACAGAGGCAGAATATATGGCTATCTCAGAGGCATGTAAGGAGGCAATTTGGTTGAAAGGTCTGTATTCTGAAATTTGTGTTTCTCAGTCTTGCATCACCTTACGTTGTGATAGTCAAAGTGCTATATATCTTACCAAAGATGCTATGTTTCATGAGAGGATGAAACATATTGATATCAGGTATCATTTTGTGCAAGATACCATTGATCGAGGCACTATAAAAAATTGCAAAATTAGCACTCATGATATCCTCCAGATATGATGACAAAATCTGTTCCTGTTGCTAAGTTTGATATTACTAACTAGCCCCCAGTGGCTTTTGGCATCGACAGTTGAATTGTTCATTGAGATGGAGGTTTACTATTTTAATGCTATAAGAAGGAATTTGTCTCAATGTGAAGTTTGTTGATTGATGATCCAAATTCTAATGAAGATAAAAGAGGCAAGATTTCTGTAGCGAAGCGGAGGCCCATCACCGGGAGGCTTGGAGGGGTTTTCCCTTCGACTTGGAGATATCCCTTGTGAGCCGCCGGGAGAGGCATGAAAAAGATTATAATCTCCCACGATTGTAAACCTCCTGATATAGTGATATTTTACTGGCCGGCCTGTGGTTTTTCCCCCTTCGACTCAGAGGGCTTTTCTACGTTAAAATCTGTGTCACCTCTGTTTCGATCTACATTTTCTTATCGTTTGATTCTAACAACATGTCCTCCGGGTGTCTCCCTTTCACCGTGACGGTGAACGGTGCCCAACCCTGCTAGAACATCGACATGAATAGTCCATGTCTTTTTTCCCTCCTCGCCTTCTTCCTTGGCAAGATAACGCGGCATCTCCACATATCCAAAATATTGAAGCATCAGCTTCAATAAATCTGGATACCCGCTGTGTTGAGAACAGTGGGATACCACCCATCCGTTCTCCAATTGTTTATCCGCTTCCATCTGTAGAAACATATTTGAAAAATGTCAATTATTCATCTGAACAGTAAATCAGTTAGTTATAACATAGAACATGTCATTGAACTCATAAAACATGGAAACATAAATGAAACTTAGAACAAATTTGATTTCTGGTGTGCTGCCCAAACTGACAGCACTGACCAACTTCCCGTTTAACCTGATTTAGACCTTATTAAGGGCAAAATCAGTTCTGGAGTTCAACACAAAAGTTAAATTTAACTTCAATAGATTTCCATAATGTATTTGTATGCCCTCAGATCTGTCCTAGTTCAAAAGTTATGAGATGTCAAAGTTGACAGAATTTCTGGAGAAAATTGGGCAGCACCTCACTGCTTGAGGTACTGATTTGATCCAACAATTCCAGTTAATTCTATACCGAATTTGACAAAACTTTCGGTTACAAAGATTTAACTATCTCATGAACTTTTCATAACTGTATCATTTTATATTTTTGGATTTTATGCAGGAAGTTATGCTCATTATACAGAGAGTTACAGAGAGTATTTGCTCTGTCCTGTTTTCTGGACAGTTTAAACTCTACTGCACTTTTCGACCAGTAAGGGATGAAAAACCTCTGGACATCAATAGAAAAGTTGTAAAACTCTTCGAAAGATTTCCAGAAATGTACCATATGACCCTATCATCGAAAGAACTCGACCTCTATCCTCTGTGTAATTTCAGCATTATTTCAGCTGAAAACAGAGGACTCTGTTCCTAGTCTTACATAAGTCGAAACTTGCTTAATTTGGAAATCCTGATCAAGGGAAGGAGTTTAAATAAAAAATTTAGTGCTCTGGATCAAAGCTTTCAACTTTTACAATGAAGTTGTTTATTTAGTGGAGTGTGACGTCGAAGCGTCACCACAATCATGCCGGTAATGCGTTCTTCACAAGGAAAACCTATACCGGCTTTAGCCGGCTTCATTAATTCAGTGGCACTAAATGACTCTCGCACACGTGTTCTACTTGTCTACCGATTCATGGTTAGTCTACCTACAATAAACCACACAATCATCGGGCTCAGCTGCACACTGAACCCGGCTCCATAACAGTTTCATACACCCGTCCGTCATCAATCGCACGGGTGTTCTCAAGCCAAACACGCCTTGAGCTACGTGTTCACGTTACCAACCATGTGACGGGGTCTCCACCTACTTGCCTGTAGCTCGTCGGGGACTGGCATTGCTTGAATACCCCAAACAACATGAAGAGTCGTAGAGGATAGCAAAGCTGGCCGGGTTACCAGCCACCCGTGAGGTTCCACCCTTAAGCTTGTGCGCACTGGTGGACAGCGCTTACATGCACCCCCCAAGACATAAAGAGTCCCGAGATGCATGATTTTCCAACATATAAAGTAGGTTAGTGTTGCCACTTTTTATACACTAATAACATCCTTATGTGGGCTAATAAATCGTTCCTCACTGAGTTTTTGAAAATCTAGCCTTTATAAGTGCTCTAAATCTCAACGATGCTCTGATACAACGATGTGAGGACCTGACGGTCCCGACATTCCAGGATCTTGCTGAGAGGTGCTGCAATAGACAACACCGGATAACACACAGAAAAAACAATAAGCAGAAACTAAATTTTATTACATAAACTTGTTTATCAACATAGTTACATCAAAATATCATTAAAGTCCACACTCACGGGCATAGACTAAGCAAAAGGTCTCATGTTCAGCCCGTGAACGTGATCCAGTTAGATTAGGAAAAAGATTAGTTCATTAACATGCTGTCAAGGAGGATACATATATATAGGGGCACACAGCTTAAGGGCCAAGTAACCCTAATACAAAAGACTAAATTGCCCCTAATACACGTACAGTCCAACAGATCCCAGTAGCTACACACACACCACACTAACACGGCGGCGTGCACGGTTCCCACTCGATAGTGATTCCCTCTTGGGATCCGTCGACTCCTCGGGAGCCTCCTCCTCATAAGACCCTGCAAACGCTTCAACAAACAAGCAGTGGGAATGATGGCTCAGCAGGACTGACCCGTGTTACCTAAACATGTAACTCTACACCGGGGCCGCACGTGGCACGGCGGGCGACATCGGGGACGCCGGGGCTGCATGTGGCGCAGCGGATGTCGTCAGAGACGCTGGGGCCACGCGTGGCGCAGCGGACGTCATCGGAGACGCTGGGGCCGCGCGTGGCGCAGCAGACGACGTCGGGGCCGTCGGAGGAATGGCCAGTGGCGCCAAGAATGCCAGAGCTGCGGGAGGCATGACAGGTGGTGTCTGAGACACCGTGGTCGTGTCTGTCGCAGCTAGAGGAAGACCTGCAGAAGGTAAAAAACAAGGTCGCTGGACAGGAGCGGCCTCAGGATTAATGGAAAAAAGAGAATCCAACTCGGAGACCGAGTCAGAGGAGGACCCAGCGAAAGGGAAGGAGGACTCGTCGAACACGATGTGTCGGGAGACCAAGATACGGTGAGTGGTGAGGTCGAGACACCGGTACCCCTTATGATCAGGGGAATACCCAAGGAAGACACACCGAGTCAAACGAGGCGCGAGCTTATGAGGAGCGGTGGCAGAAAGATTAGGGTAGCACGCGCACCCGAAAACTCGAAGGTTGTCGTAAAGAGGGGTGGTGCCAAAGAGAGCGAAGTGAGTGGTGGGAGCACTAATCGCCTTAGTAGGAAGGCGATTAATGAGGAAGGTAGCGGTGTGAAGGGCCTCTGCCCAGTAGCAAGCAGGAATGGAAGCCTGAAACATTAGGGAGCGCATGACATCGTTGGTGGTACGAATCATACGCTCAGCCTTGCCATTCTGGGGGGGAAATGTAAGGGCAAGACATGCGCAACTGGACCCCGTGGGAAAGCAAGAAGTTACGAAACGCGGAGTTATCAAACTCGCGCCCGTTGTCGCACTGGACAGCCCTGATCATACACCCAAACTGGGTGGAAACCCAGGCGAAGAAGTGAGAAAGAGTAGCAAACGTATCAGACTTCTGTCGCAAGGGAAAAGTCCACGAATATTGGGAAAAATCATCAAAAATCACCAAATAATATTTATAGGCAGAAACACTGAGAACAGGTGAGGTCCATAAATCACAGTGAATCAGATCAAAAAGGCGCTCCACATGGGTGACAGAATGTGGAAAAGGAAGCCGAACATGGCGACCCAACTGACAAGCATGACATAAAGACTCATGGGAATCCCTAGTACACGAGATCACTGAACTACTAGACAGCTTCGACATAACATCAACACCGGGGTGGCCAAGCCGACGATGCCAAGTAGTCGATGGAGCTGTCGTAGTGAGGCAAAAAGGCGAGGGCGAAGCGGAAGCAGGGAGTCGCATCGTGTACAGGGGCCCTGAGCTCTCACAGCGGAGAAGAAGACGCCGGGTAGTAAGATCCTTCACAGACAAACCAAAAGGATCAAAGTCAATAGAAACATGGTTGTCAGTGGTAATATCAACGAACAGAAAGAAGATGTTGGATAATGTCCGGAGCAACAAGAACATCACGAAGACGAAAAGAACCCGACGAACCCGAGTCACCTACTGAGGTGACCGGAAGAACAGAACCATTCCCAGCAACGATAGATGAAGGAAAAGAAGGGTGGGAAGGGTGGGTAGAAGAAAGTATAACAGCGTCGGGGGTGGTGTGATACGAAGCTCCGGAGTCCACAACCCACCCAGGGCCAGCTGGTGTGAGACTCACTGTGCTGAAGGAAGACGCATGTGACTGGCCATCCCAGGCCTGAGCAGGGTCAGAGTGTGGTGCCGACGACTCGGGCCGACCAACTGGGTTCCCAGAAGCCTAGTTGGCCAGAGAGGAGGGCCCAGCCGCAGAGTAGCCTGGTCCACCATGGGGCAGGGTCCACTGTCCACTAGCTACTTAGACAGACCCGCCGTAAGCCGGAGTGGTCAGGTAGGCCGGCTGACGACGCAGTGGGCGATGTGCCGGGAGACCCGGGGACGGCCCAGGCCACATCGAGATCTGACCAGTTCACGGGTTGTAGGGTGTGGGCCAGGTCACACCGCCCTGACTCCGACCAGCACTACTGCCACCAGTAGCACCGGCACCACCAGAGGTACCACCAGCACTAGCTGTACCACCTCCACCAGTCCCTCCACCATGGCCACCGCGTCTGCCACAATGGCGGTTCCCACCACCACCGGAGGTAGCAGGGACTCCTGGTGTGGTAGGTGGACGAGGAAGCTGGCTCCCAGAACCAGCAGGTGGAGGAAGGCGTGAAGACGACCCAGAGCCGTAGAAGGCCGAGGCGGGGGAAGACGCAGTGGAGCCACCCTGGGTGATATCCTCGAGCTCGAGGTCCGACCAGACCTTCTCGAAGGTCGGGAAGGGCTTCTCATGGAGAATCCACGAGCGAACGTGGGTGTAGCGCTCGTTCAGGCCCTGAAGGACCTGAAGGACGAGGGTACTGTCCGGGATGGGCTCTCCAAGGTCACAAAGGGCATCCGCCATACCCTTCATCTGCCGACAGTATGCAGTAATGGAGAGATCACCCTGGACAGTAGTACCGAAGCGGGCCCAGACGTGGAGAGCTCAGGTCGCTTGGTTCCCCTGGAAGCGAAGCTCGAGGACCTGCCAGGCCTGACGAGCTGTACCGCCACCCTTGTTGGCGACGATATCCTGAAGCTCCTCAGAAAGCGAGCCGAGGATCCATGCAAGGACAAGACTGTCCATGCAGACCCACGAGTCATCCAGTGGGGAGTCATCCCGCAGGATGTGGTCTTCCAGCCAAAAACGTCGCAGCGTCAGGAGAATCAGGCTGCGCCAACGAGTGAAGGAAGTGGAGCCAGAGCTGAGAACAACCGGGACAAGAGTCCGGATGTTCTGTATGCCAGCCGCCTGGGCATGTAGAGCAGCGACAAGAGAGGCCGCGTAGGTAGTATAGGCAGAACCATCTCCTGGGGTATCCTGGGTGTCACTCCACTGTACTGGCGGAGACTCCTCGAGCTGACTGGTGAGAGAAGCCGCAGATGCACGTTCCTGCTCCAAGGCGAGGACGAGCGCTCGTTCCCACTCACGGGAGATGGCCAGGGCAGTCGCGACGTTGGAGACGTGCGAGGAGGGCTGTCCCCCGGATCCAGCAGTGACGGTGTGGTCGGAATGGCCGGCGGCGAGCCCAGCAGGACCGCCGAGTCCAGTGGCGCCGGCGGGGCATGGAAGCCAGGCGGCAGTGGGGCGGAGCTGGCCGCCGGCGGGTCCAGCCAGGCCGGCAGCAAAGCCCGGCGGCCAGGAGACAGTGGGGAAGCCGAGGGAGACGGCGGCAGGGCCAGGGGCGCCAGATCGGGGGCCGAGGAGCCCGGCGGTGGCTGGGCCGGCCACACCCGAGCCAGGCCCAAGCAGCCTGGCGGCTGTGCGCCCAGGGGAGACAGCGTTGAGGCCGGCGGCGGGGCTGGCTGCTCCGGATCCTGCTGTGGCGCTCACAGGGGAGGCGGCGGCGTGGCCGGCGGCGCCAGATCCGGTGGCGGCGGATGCAGGGAAGGCGGTGTCGGGGCCGGCGGTGCCGGATCCGGTGGCGACGAGCGCAGGGGAGGCGGCAACAGGGCCGGCGGCGCCGGATCTAGCGGCGGCCACAGCCCGGCAGGCGTCGGGTAGGGGTTCCAGGCCGGCGATGAAGGGGGAGGGGGAGGGGAGCCGGCGGCGAGCTGGCGACGGCTGCTGCGGCGGCGGGGCCGGCGCGCCGGCGTGGCGGCGCCCATGGGCGGCATCGGGAGAGGAGAGAGAGAGAGGTTAATCTGATACCAAGTTAGATTAGGAAAAAATATTAGTTCATTAACAGGCTGTCAAGGAGGATACATATATATAGGGGCACACAGCTTAAGGGCCAAGTAACCCTAATACAAAAGACTAAACTGCCCCTAATACACGTACAGTCCAACAGATCCCACTAGCTACACACACACCACACTAACACGGCGGCGTGCACGGCTCCCAATCGATAGTGATTCCCTCTTCGGATCCGTCTCCTCCTCGGGAGCCTCCTCCTCATAAGACCCTGCAAACGCTTCAACAAACAAGCAGTGGGAATGAAGCTCAGCAGGACTGACCCGTGTTACCTAAACATGTAACTCTACATGCTGGATTTGCATTGTACAATAAGAAAGTATGTTGCATAAGACCCGTCTAATTAGTTGACTCTTACTTTCAAGTTTTAGCCTCAAGTTATTGGAGAACCTTGTGCTAAGACACATAAGAAGTCCGCAATCAAACAAGGAACACATTCCTCTTATGTGCTTTGCCTAAGGTTGGAAAGAATTTTAATTTGCTCTAAACTAAAACATTCCATTAACAATCATCATAAATCTTTGAACCAGCAACTTTTATCATGACAACTAGCCTGTTGTGACACCGCAAAATCCTGTTCATAGGGGAGTTTAAAAATTTTTGGACGCGTTGCATGTGGTGCAAAAACTCAAATTTAAACTGGAATTCAAATTAAACTCAAAACAGAAAAGAAATAGAAAAAGAAAAAGGAAAACAGAAAAAAACCGGCCAGTGGGCCGAAACCCACCAGCCGGCCCACCCTGCCCCCGCGCCAGCCCGCAGCCGCGCGCCCGCGCTCTCTCTCTCTCTCAGACAGGTGGGACCCACCTGTCATCCCTAACCTCCGATCGTCCGAAACTCGGACTGTTCACCCGCGCGTGCGCGATCGCAACCGACCAGATTTCCGGCCGAATTCTGGTTCTGGAGGACTCCCACTTGATCTAAACAAACCCACCGCCCTCCCCCGTCTATAAAAACCCCGGCCTCGTTCTGTTTTTCCCACGCGATCCGCCGTTTTTACTCCGGTGAGAACCCGAGCCCCTCCGGTGAATTCTGGCCGATCTACGCTCGGAAATTCCGATCTAACTCGCTGGTCTTGATCCACCGCCTCCGGGGAACCTCGCAGGTGCAGAAAACTCGGTGGTTTGCTGTTCAAACACAGCGCCGACGAGCCTCGCCGTGAATTCACCTCGGACCTCGTTGCCGACCGCCTTTCAGGACCTCCGAGCTCAAGAAAATCCCCGAGGTGAGATCCCCGACCTCCCCTCCACCGATCTATGCCATAAAATCACAGTTCTAGGAAGAGTTTACGAAGAGCCGAAACTCTCCGGCGAGATTGCCACCTCCCGCCGCCGTGCGCCGCCGGGCAGCGCCGCCCGCGCTCGATCAGAGCGACGTGGCCGCTTGAGCGCCGTTAATTTTAAATCGCACGGTAGAGTTTAAATCCCCGCGTACCGGTTCGACGTTATAATCTCAGCCGTCGGTTTTAAATCGGACGGTCCACGTCAGCCCCGCGTTATAAAGACTGGAATTCTTACGCGCTACCCCCTGGGGTTCTCGGAAAATAAGAGCTAGCCCCGGAAACTTCTGATCTAGCCCCTGGACCTTCAGAAAATCATGTAAATTCATTTAAAAATCAGTTTTAGCCCCTGGACTTAATAAAAATTATGAAAAACTCCTCTGTTATGTGTAGCTAGACCCCTGAAAATTGTTAAAATAATATTATAGACCCTGTAGTGGGGTGAGTTTACCTTTTTAACCCTGTTTGATATTAAATTTAGGAATTTGAATATGTGGCTAGTATTTAAAATTTAAAAAAATGGGACAAACATATTGTCAAATTTAAATTAAAAACTTTCTCAGTACTTAGAAAAAACTTTGGAGTGAGATAAAAATAGATTTTTGGCTGAAATGAATTTATTATTCACATTTATTAGTTATAGGGACACATTTTTAAGTGAAGAATAGTTCTGAAAATTAGGAAAATAAATGTAAAATAGTTTACATCAGAGGAAAAGGTCAAAAATATATTATTACATATTTTAGATCAGAACCTATTCTGTTTAGATGATGTGTCTTGTTATTTTCATAATAAAGTTCACATTTAGGCATAGGAAATAAATCTGAAAATACAGCAACTAGTAAATGATAAATGGAGTTTCTAAAATTCAAAGAATTCAGTTTAGGGTTGGTAGAAAATTCTGAAGACACATATGGAGAAGGAAAATACCTTTCATGCATACTTGGTAGCTAAAAGGTGTAGTAATTGAATATAAGGAATTTATTTAAATTGGAAACTCATATATAAAGTATGCAAGCATAAATGTGAATACAAAAGTAGGAATCATATACACATGATTAAAAGTGCATGTAAGCCAAAGGTCAACACACATAGAGTAAACACAACACATAGGAGTTGTGAATGGCTTTGTTACATGTGAATGTGTGGTTTGTATGAAGTGGAAGTGTGAACTATGTCTTATGGATTGTTGTTTTTCTTTTGCTATGTGTGATGGTATGATGTAGAACCTGCTCAAGAGCAAGTTATTCCTTTCCAAGATCAGGACTACCCATTTCAAGAGCAGCAGGAAGGAGGCAAGTGTCCTTGACCACTTTGATCCTATGCTAGGATGTGTAGATAGAATTATTTGCATTGTCAAATGAAATATGAAACCCATGCTAGGAAGTTTCCCTAGAATTGCATTACCTTGTTTCCTTGTAGCTTGGGTTGGGATTTATTTTATCATGTCATTTATTATTATGCATATGCTTAGCCATGCTTAGAATGGGATATTTGGGATATGAGATCATCAGTTTATTTTACCATACTCTTGAATGAGATATTGTGAGTTATGTAGAGGTAGGGATCAAGGCAAGTTTGGATGTTTTGGTTGTGTGCTGGGTGCACGAGACTCGGGTTTGTGTTTAGTACTTGCCTGGATCCTAAGGACCGGTTCATGGAGCATGTAACCTGGCTTTACCGTGCCAACCACATGCTGAGATGGGGCAGCTTGGCCAATTAATTAGGTGTATCCCCGGCGTAGTATGGGTGTGTTGGATGGTGCGGGGAATAGGTGTCAGCTGGACTACCATATGAACCGCAAGGCTCAAGAGGGGGCCACTGCAGCGGGGTTGGAGCCTCTTGTATGCTGTTAGGGGTGAAACCTCAGTGGGCCCACGCTCGTCGGGAATCCCTTTGTAAAGGCTTCGTAGTGATCTCTTGGCTACACACCTGGGAAGTGTGAATGTGGTTCGTAGCCACTGGCATAATGGAGGTTCTTTTAGTCCACCCGGCAAAGGGGGATGAAATCACTACATGTGGGTACAGTGGTGCAGACTCTGCGGAGTCAAAACTGTAATGACAGCCGTGCTCACGGTCAAGAGCGGCTTGGACTTATTCATGACTAGAGGATTGATGGTTTTAGAAGTTGTGGATGTTAAGCGGGGGGCTTAACATTGGAAATATTGTTATGGTTATTTGATTATGATGATGGGATGGGAGATTGGGACCATTTCACCTGTGTAGTAATGTAGATGCTTAATAAGCTAAGGTGGTAGGCAATAATTGCGTAGTGCCTCAACAATGAGTTCAACCTCTCCTTGTTCTAGCCATGCATGACATAACTTTCCCACACTTGCTGAGTACCATCGGTACTCAACCTTGCATATTTTGTTGGTTTATATTGCTGCTCAGGTCAAGATAATGAGGTGGTGTATAATGACCAAGACTTTGGACCCGAAGAAGGTTTCTAGGTTCATGGAGACCCCCGGGCAACGCCTGTGAAGGAGCCCTCGAGAATAATATTCCGCTGCTAGTTTATTTACTTGTGATGAACTTATTATTGTCCATCGAGACATTTGCTATGTAAGACTTATTTATATTCGACACCTGGCTTGTAATAAATGATGCTTCACTATTTGTCATCACATGTATGAGAAAATGATCCTGGCATACATGTGATATTCACTTGGTTGTTCTTCGGAAAAACCGGGTGTGACAGAAGTGGTATCAGAGCCAAGGTTGCCCGTAGGAACGTGGACCTAGGTAGAAATGGACGTATTTAAGGGCCCTATTTTCTTAAAAACTATTTTACAAGGTGTCTGTTAAAAAGTGTTATTTAATGGAGTCACTTTCTTCATCTTACCCCAACTTTCATTCAAAATAGGATTTTTGTTTAAAAGTTTAACTAACCTAAGTTTAAATGCTTTTTGTTTTAGATGGTTCGCATGATTCGCACTGCTCGCAAGTCCACAGGAGGGAGAGTTCCCGTAGTTGCCCTTGCCGAAAGAGAGGAGAGCCGTCCAGCGACGTACCTTTCCTATGGATTAGCAGTAGGAGGCTTGTTGCGCCGTCTTCGACGTATGCTCGAAGCCGCCGGCAATACGGGCAAGCTAATCATTCACCATAGCTCCACCAGAACCATCCGGGAGAAGCGGGAAGAATGGAGTTCAGAAATGAGGATTATCCATGAAAATCAACTACTCAAGATCCACCGCTCTCCAGCTTGTCGAGCAACACAGATCGATGCGGAGAAGGATGTCACCTGGGAGGCCATCACCTGCCAGAGTCACATCTATCGTCGCCACCTGGACAGGACTGAGTACATGTATGTCCTCCAGCGTGAGAGTGGTACCGCGGAATATAAGTACCCGCCAGTGCAGCAAGGGACTTCCCATGAGCACATGGACTTGTGCTTGGAGGATGCTGCTATGCTCAGCACTCGACTGCAGGAGTGTCAGCAAGAACTTCAGGATATTCGGGACACCCTGAAGGAAACGGAGGCGTTGCTGCGAGCCTGCTTAAGGGCGAGAGAAAGAGGAGATGGGAATGAACTGTGTGTCGCTGTGAATGATACATGGACTCCTGACTCCCCAGATCGCCGGGCGATCAGGCGTCGTCGCACTTCTCCACCAGCAGCCTCCCCACCCAAAGCAGAGCAGAAGGCAGCCGCAATGATGAGGAAGACCTCGAGGAGCCAGCTCAGTGAATACGAGTAGTGTAGAGTTCTTCCCTTAGTTTAGCAGGATGTCGAGTAGTCGAGTCGTTAACTTAGTTAATGGTGTGTTAATGATTGGTGTGTGATGTGAGTTGTGGAAGCCATGAGCAATTGTCCACAGCCTCGTCTTCATATTGTCTTGCTTGGGTGTGTGAAACCACATGAAGTAATATTGCATTTATTTTTGCGTGAGATATAAACCCTCAGAAAAGTATAACAAAGCCTCAACACTTCAAAGTACAAACAAGTGAAAGTAGTAAGATGATACGTAATGCTTTAAATTAACATTGGTTGATCATGCTAGATGGCCGGAAGAGGAAAAGGACGTGCTGCCAACCCCGCCAACAACAACGATGAGGCCTCCAACCCTCATCTTTCTGGAGGACAGGACAGGGGTGGTCGCCGTGAAGGAGTTAATCCCCTCCACCAAATGCTGGAGAATCAAAATCAGCTCATCCAGAACTTGACTCAAGTGGTGGCCAACTTGCATCAAGTTTCAACTCCACAAGCTGCACCACGCCAACCAAGGTTGAGTGAGTTTCTAAGAACTCAACCTCCAAAGTTTGCAAGTGCTGCTGAACCTCTGGAGGTAGATGATTGGCTTAAGACCATTTAGAGCAAGATGAGGATCATACAGTGCCAAGGGTACGAGAGGGTGTTGTTTGCCTTTCATCAATTGCATGGACCTGCTGCTGATTGGTGGACCGCCTACGTGGCCGCCCATCATGACCCTGAGAACATCACTTGGGAAGAGTTCAAGCGTAGCTTCCGCAACCATTACATCCCAAGAGGTGAACTCAAAAATAAGAGGAAGGAGTTCTTGGGACTGCCGCAGGGAAACATGACGGTGAGGGAATACCTCACTAAATTTACTCAACTATCCCGTTATGCCCCACGAGACATAGAGACTGATGAGCAGAAACAAGATTGTTTCGTGGAAGGACTTACCGCAGAAATGCAGTGTGCAATGTCCTCAAATGAGTATGAAAGCTTCCAAAAGATGGTGGACAGAGCGTTTGTAGTAGAAAGGAAGCTGAAGGCCTTGGAAAATGAGAATAAGAGGAAGGCCGGGTGGTCACATCAAGCCTCAGGGAGCAACACACGCCCACGTCTAATGCAGCAACCTGCAGGGCAGACGAACTGCGCTGCGGTACCCTACTCAGCACCAAGAGGGTACAACCCGAACTACAGGCCTCCGGCAGCACCAGCACAGCCGCAACGTCAGTTTATACAGCAGCCTCGCCCCGCATATCCACCGCGACCAGCAGTGCAAGGACCTCCAAACCAACCCCAAGACAACAAAGGCCAGGCACCTAAGGTTGGGGTGCAATGTTTTAGCTGTGGTGAAGTGGGGCACTACGCCCATAAGTGCCCAAAGAAGAAGCCCACACAGCCACAACAGCAGAATGTAATGAGAGGACGGGTGAACCACATCACTATGAAGGAAGCACAAGAGGCACCCGACATGGTAGTTGGTAAGTTTCCTGCCAATTTACACATTGCAACCCTGCTGTTTGATTCTGGTGCTACCCACTCGTTCATTGCTCAAGGGTTTGTTAAGAAGCATGACCTAGCAATAACACAAATGAATCATATGCTAGCCGTAAACTCTCCAGGTGGAGAAATAAGGTCAAGACAAGTGTGTCCCAAAGTGAACCTAGACATTAATGGGGTAGTATTTACTACTAACCTCATAGTGATAGATTCACAAGGGATAGATATTATTTTGGGTATGGATTGGTTGACCAAACATAAAGGAATCATCCATTGTTCGACCAGAACAGTGGAACTAACTCACCCTAGTGGCACAAGAGTAAAGTTCATAACAATACACGAGCCTAGGAGGGACATTAAATTAAATCAAGTTAAGGTGAAAGTTGAGGAGATCAGGACCATCAGGGAATATCCAGATGTTTTTTCGGAGGATTTGCCAGGTATGCCTCCCGATCGTGAAGTGGAATTCGCAATTGAGCTAGTGCCTGGAACAGCCCCGATATACAAGAGACCTTATCGGATGGACTCCAAGCAGCTAGAAGAATTCAAGGATCATTTGAGAGAATTGACGGAGAAGGGGTATATTCGCCCTAGTTCCTCACCATGGGGAGCTCCGGTGATATTTGTGCCCAAAAAGGACGGAACCCAAAGGTTATGCGTGGATTACCGTGCATTGAATGAGGTAACCATCAAGAACAAGTACTCATTACCCCGCATTGAAGACTTGTTTGATCAGTTGAGGGGAGCTTGTGTGTTCTCAAAAATTGATCTCAGGTCGGGATACCACCAACTCAAGATAAGGCAATCTGATATTCCCAAGACAGCTTTCGTATCTCGGTACGGATTGTATGAATACACTATCATGCCTTTCGGGCTAACTAATGCCCCGGCGTACTTCATGTATCTCATGAACAAGGTATTCATGGAATATCTGGACAAATTTGTGGTGGTTTTCATAGATGACATTCTCATCTTCTCCAAAGATGAAGAAGAACATGAGAAACATCTAAGGTTGGTGTTGCAGAGGCTGAGAGAACACCAACTATATGCTAAGTTGAGCAAGTGTGAGTTTTGGCTGAAGAGAGTTCCCTTCTTAGGACATATAATCTCGGAGGGAGGAACTCCAATGAAGCTCAAATTTTTACTGGATATAAGTAATGTCATGAGGAACTTCCTGGCCAAATTTGAAGAAATTCCATAACAGAGATATTCTGGACTAAATTCCCAAAGATTTAACTTTGATGAATCTTGGAGAAATATCCAGAGATATTCAGATCAATTTCTTTGCATTTCTGCAAAGTAATGACTGAGAGAAATCCAACAAAATTTGTTTCACAAATTTTGGACATCCCTACAGAAAGTTATGGAGGTATGAAGGTTGAACCATTTTCTGGAAATCAATTCTATGATTTTTTAGCTAATTTATTTAATCCTGAGATAACCTACTGATTAAGCCCTCCAAATATGCTCCAAAAATCCTAAAATTTTTACTGGAGGTCAGGCACTATGAAAAGGACTAGCTGCCCAAATTTGGGAATATTTCATAAAGAATTGCTCCTGTAATAAATCCCTAAATGATTTATTAAAAACAATTATACAGAAATTCCTGGGCATTTTCATAGCATGCAATTTGTTCCTATGTAAAGTACTCCTCCTAAGGATTCAGAGAAAATTTGTCTCACCCTTTTTGGAGCTGTCTACACAAAGTTATGGATTTTTGAAACTTGACTAGCTCTCTGTTTAAAATCTACACAGAGACTTAACAGGGGGGCCCACTGGTCAGGTCCTTCTTCAACCTCCCGCCAGAGGCGCGCGTGCACACCAGTTCAAATCGTGGCATGGCTCGTTCTCTCTTATTTCTCCACCAAATTAGCTCCGGTTTCGCCCTACGTGCTCCTGGGAACATGGCGCAGCTGCCGGGCAAGGTTTCCACGCATGAAAACGGCCGAAAACAGGCCGGCACCGGTGGGGCGGCTCGGGAGCTTGGTATCAACGCGTTCTGGCGCGTCCGAAGCTTATCCCGGCGAGCTACCTCACCCTAAAGCAGCACCAATGATCGGGGGATATGGAACGCAGGCTAAACCTTGCAGCAAATGGCCGGAACATAGGGTTCACCGGAGGACCGAACCGTTTTTGCCTCCGCCAGCGATTTCTCGTCGCCCGGGGCGTGTGGTCGATGGTTTGATGCGTGCTTTGGCGTGGGAGGGCGCTAGGGTCACTAGTTTCTGTGGCTTGAATTGTAGAACCGATGATCAACCACGTTGGACGAATTTCCAGTTTTGGTGTGGGTCGGTTCTTCACATGTACCAGCGTCAAAACTCAAATTCCGGCGAGACAGCGACGGGGAAGGGCAAGGGGACTGTGGTAGCATGATCTACACACCTTGGAGCACCTTAGGGAGGTGCTGGACGTGCAGTAGAGGCGTTGGAGCGGCTGGAACTCGAGGAGCAGTGAGGGGCGACGTGCTCTGTTTCCTCCCGGTGAAAAACAGGTTGGGCACTGCGAGGGGAGCTCAGGGATGAGCTGAGGAGCGGTGGAACACGTTGAGGCGTTGCTGGCGCAGCTCCTGGGGCGATCAACCACTGCTGGGAGGGGCTGGAGGCTGCTGAACCAGGAGCACAGAGGTGGGCGTCTGTTTCTCCTTCGCTGGACGCTCGAGGGCTGAGGAAAAAGCTTCGGTGTGCAGAGGAGAAAAACTGGAGTTGTGCCTCTGCTGTGATAGCAATCTACACATGAAGTGCTGCCTTCGGGAGCAAGCTGAAGCAAGCAGCTCGGTGGAGAGGAGATGCAGCACGGTGGCAGCTCGAGGAGCACTGGCACAGAGGCAAATTGCCCCTGTTATTTCATGTGTCACTGCCATGTGGGTCCCACCCCACCTAATAGCTCTGATATTTTTCTCCAAATTAAATCCTTTGCTTCCTCCCAAAGTCATGGTTTGAAATATTTTAATTCAAATGATTTGAATTCTAGTGTGGAATTTGAACTGACTTTGGTTATTTGAATTTGAATTGGAATTTGAATCTTCCCTTTTGCATTGTCCCAAAAGCATAGCAAACCAACTCAGAAAATTATTAATTTTGGCATGGATGCTAATTCAAATGTGAGGAACACACTTGTGGAACCAAATTTGCAAATTGAGGGAATTGGAATTTGAAACTGAATTTGAAATTCAGATTAGAGGGCTCTTCCTTTTAATCCCAAACAAATATTGAAACTCCTCCAAATGAGCTGAAATTTGGAAGGGTGAATATTTGGACTATGAAGATCCAAGCTGTGCATTTAGATCCCCATGTTTGGAAGTTTTTGGAAGTCTAAACCCTCACTTTGAACTTACCCCATTATAATTCAAAGTTTTAATTCTCCTCTTTTTCATAAGTGCACATGAGCAGAATTTTCTTGCTACCACTTTTGGGGATTTTACAGCTTGGCCAATTAATTAGGTGTATCCCCAGCGTAGTATGGGTGTGTTGGATGGTGCGGGGAATAGGTGTCAGCTGGACTACCATATGAACCGCAAGGCTCAAGAGGGGGCCACTGCAGCGGGGTTGGAGCCTCTTGTATGCTGTTAGGGGTGAAACCTCAGTGGGCCCATGCTCGTCGGGAATCCCTTTGTAAAGGCTTCGTAGTGATCTCCTGGCTACACACCTGGGAAGTGTGAATGTGGTTCGTAGCCACTGGCATAATGGAGGTTCTTTTAGTCCACTCGGCAACGGGGGATGAAATCACTACATGTGGGTACAGTGGTGCAAACTCTGCAGAGTCAAAACTGTAATGACAGCCGTGCTCACGGTCAAGAGCGGCTTGGACTTATTCATGATTAGAGGATTGATGGTTTTGGAAGTTGTGGATGTTAAGCGGGGGTCTTAACATTGGAAATGATGTTATGGTTATTTGATTATGATGATGGGATTGGAGATTGGGACCATTTCACCTGTGTAGTAATGTAGGTGCTTAATAAGCTAAGGTGGTAGGCAATAATTGCGTAGTGCTTCAACCATGAGTTCAACCTCTCCTTGTTCTAGCCATGCATGACATAACTTTCCCACACTTGCTGAGTACCATCGGTACTCAACCTTGCATATTTTGTTGGTTTATATTGCTGCTCAGGTCAAGATAATGAGGTGGTGTATAATAACCAAGACTTTGGACCCGAAGAAGGTTTCTAGGTTCATGGAGACCCCCGGGCAACGCCTGTGAAGGAGCCCTCGAGAATAATATTCTGCTGCTAGTTTATTTACTTGTGATGAATTTATTATTGTCCATCGAGACTTTTGCTATGTAAGACTTATTTATATTCGACACCTGGCTTGTAATAAATGATGCTTCACTATTTGTCATCACATGTATTAGAAAATGATCCTGGCATAAATGTGATATTCACTTGGTTGTTCTTCGGAAAAACCGGGTGTGACACCTGTTCTTTCTACGTCACAGTACAGTGAACAAGTGGTACTCAATGACCGTGAGGAACGGTGATTATAATCGATTTTCACATGCAGGGTTACCTGAATAACCTGTCACGTACGCCCGTACTCGATGTTGCCTTCAGCAACCACCACATACGTTGTACGCAACCACCTTTCATTCGTTAGCCAAGTGTTGAACCAGTCCTATCGTTCTGAGCAGGAGATCTCTACATGGAGCATCTTTGGTGCCCGCTAGACGATTTACACCTCACTGCTCTCAACCTACCCTCTGGGTGACAAACAATTCCTCAACATATCGCTACACGAATTACATCGGTTTCCGGGTTCCCATATAGCCGGTAGGTCTTCGGTGCAGTTCTAGCTTGTTCAACAGGCCCGCACATGGCTTAATCGACACAAGCAGAGGTATGGCACCCAGGCCTCAAAGTCCTTCTTCCCTTACTCTCCGCTCGGTCTCATTTTCTTGCCAAGCGATTCATTGTCTATCTTTCTAACCGAGTGGTGTGCGCTAGCCTATTCTCGCGAGTAGTTCCAACTACTCGACTTGTACCGAATCCTATACCATTTGAGAATTGCAGTGGCTACTTGAGGTTCAAATCCTAAACCCAAAATCCCTGGTTCCTTTGGCTATGCAAGTGGGTTTCAATTCAAGACTCTAATGCACATCATAAGACTTGCATAAAGTAAGTGATCAAAAAATGAACTTTAAAAGTAGGTTAATGCAAGCTGGAGCTTGACATGCTGCTGGTCGTCGAGTGAACTCTCTTTCGGAGGAATACAATCAAGTATCTCCGGTTCCTCCTCGACCTTAGCGACTACACGGACATGAAAATACGATGCGTGTCAATTTATATGCATTTGAGTTGATTTGAGATTCCAAAACTAGACAACACTTCTGACTCTGAAATTTTTACTTTGATTTAGTGACAACCTAAACAGGGATTTGGCCAAATTTCATTTGAAGCAAAGCTCATTTGAGCCCTGCACAAATAAATGCGTATTTGGCCATACTTAGAGCTCTTATGGTTTTCTAGGGATTTTCATGGATCTA
This sequence comes from Neostapfia colusana, assembly GCA_030760725.1. Classification (NCBI taxonomy): domain Eukaryota; kingdom Viridiplantae; phylum Streptophyta; class Magnoliopsida; order Poales; family Poaceae; genus Neostapfia; species Neostapfia colusana. The sequence continues at coordinate 30,890,145 of JASWHV010000004.1, read as the reverse complement.
GCCATGACTTTTTGGAAACTAGAATTTAATATGGTTCTAATGGAATTGGTTTCATCTAATTTGGAGAATACTAGCAAAAGATATGAGCTAAAGAAGTTCAGAGAAATTCTGAAAAATATTTCTGGACATTTTTTCTCTGGACCAGTTAACTTAATCACACCATTAGGTGGACTAAATGAGCTCTTATGGATCTGATATTTTTCATGTGACTCAGGTATATTACAATGAACATCCTGGCCAAATTTCAGAATTTCCCATAAATAAATCTCAAGTTAAAATTCCCAACAGTTTTTATTTTGGAGAATTAATTCTGGAGAATTAAGGGGTTTCATGGAGTGAAACTTGTTTCGCTGGAAAGTACGCAGAGAGATGAATCAAACAAATTTTGGTTCACTCAATTTGGACACTCCTAGCCAAAGTTATTGATTTCTAAACTTGGTGCTGAATTCGGATTTAAATTTCTATTGGAAATTTGACTGGCCCCACTGTTTAAACCGCAGCCACTGAGACACGAGCCACACCGGGGCTACTGGGTTAACAGCGCACGGCCACAACCGATCCCGAGCCAGAGCGAATCCCAAATTTAAATTTCGGTCACTGACGTGTGGGGCCAGCATGGATTCTTCTTCCTTCGGCTCCTTCCCGCGCCCGCGCTGCCCCCTCGCCGGACTGAAACGGTGGCTCACCGGAGTGAAGTTCGCGGCCGTCTCTCGGCTCGGTTATCGCCGCCTGTGAGTTAAGGAGGGTGGAGAATCCATTGCTGTTGTGCTCTCGGGCTTCCGGTGGCCGGAGACATGCCGGTGATGTGCGGCAGCCTCGGGAGAGGTTCGGCGCTGTCGGCCGGTCGTCCTAGCCCGCCAATCTCTCGGTTGAGCGGCTCTACAGCACCAGGGAACCTTGAGGAAGATCGTCGTGTACGCATGCTAGCTCGTGAATGGCTCCAACTAGGTTGTCACCGTGCGCCCGAGACATCCGCCGTATTTGAGCTCGGAAAACCTAAAAATTGTGCTGTCTATGTGCGTTTCCGAGCTAGTGTTTTGAAAAGAATTTGGTTGCAAGATAGCCTAGCTCATGTGTGCAAGATTTGGTACCTAAGACAGAAAATTGAGATAAAATTTGATCACTTCGTACTGAATCGTCAGTCTGCGCACGCCGGAGAAAAATTCCCGAATTGGAGCTCGGTCGTCCAAGGTTTGATCAACGGTTTGGGGAGAAGCAGCGCTGAGGTCTGACGCTCCTATGGCTGTCCTTGCTCAGGCAGGAAACCTCCTGTGTTACCTGTCCACGTGCGCCCCGATCATCAGATGTATTCGGTCGCCGCACGAGGAAGGTGTTCACGGTGTTGGGAGGCTAGAACTCGATCGGTCGTGCGTCGAGGGAGTAGAGGGAGGACTCCAGGTGCTGTTTTGCAGCTTGGAGGGGTGGTGCGCACGAGGTTTGGCCGTCTCTCAATCGATCGACAGGGGCGCCAGTGAGCAGGATGGGTTTCTGTTCTTGCTTGCGAGGAGGAAACGAAGACCGAGCTGATTCGCTGTGTGCGAGCAAAAGGTCACCTCGTGGTGTGATGCAACCCCGAGCAGGTATCCAGCTCGAAGCACAGCAAGGAGGTGGCTGGCCTCGGTGGCGCTCGGTGAGCCTTCGGGTGGTTCGGGTGAAATACAGAGAACAGAGGGAACCGAAGACTTCAGGTGCAAGGCTAAATTGGCTCACTAACATGTGGGTCCATAATTCAAATTTGTCCCACAAAATTGAATTTTCCTACTGCTCTAAATATTATGATCACACTGTCCTTGGCAATTTGATCAAACCACATTTTTGTCCCTCTGAATTTGAATGATTCAAAGTGTGATTTTGTTTGAATGAATTTGCAGAAATTGTGAAGCTAAAATTCAATTTTGGTTTGAATTTGCTCAAAATAGATCATGTCAAGATCAACTCCAAATGGAGTGAAAATTGGTGTGTGAGCTCATAAAAATGTGCTACTGTGAATATGAATCCCTCTTTGAATTCATGTGATGAAAGGAGTTTTAATTTGAATTTAAGTTCAAACTAGCCTTTTAATGATTGTATCCAAAATTACCTCAAAAGGTTTTGGATTTGTGTGAAAATTGGCATGAGAATTCCTAACAAAGTTTAGGAGTTAATCATATGCTCATCCCTCATGTGATGCATGTGGGAAATACCACTTTTGCATTTTGTGAGTTCATTTTCTAATTATCTATTGATGGTGGTTACTTGCTCTTAAAATGTGTTCATGGATTTACCACCAATGAGGTGAGGTGTGTGGGTGATGAACACTTTTAGCAAGTGAAAAACATGGATCCTTACACCTGTTTCAAGGTGTGCGTTCCTCGCAGACGGGATTGGAGTCGCTCGTCGCTACAACCCATATTAGCAACCATCTTCTCCATCAATTCTTTGGCCTTGGCAACCATTAGTGAGAAGGCACCTACAGCAGCAGCATCCACATGATCACGAGCTGATGGTGTCAACCCATTGTAGAAATTCAGTATGATGAGCCAATCATCCATCCCATGGTGAGGACAGGCTAGGATGTATTCCTGAAGCTTTTCCCAAGCCTCGGGAATGCGTTCCTTAGGCTCTTGCTAGAAGCTTGAAATTCTTTCACGTTAGGCATTGGTTCTGCCCAACGGGAAGAACTTTGCAAGGAATACCGTAGAACACTTTTCCCACATATCTACAGCACTTCGCTTCGCGTAGAACCATTGATTCACTGTCCCAAGGAGAGGAAAACAGAAACAGTCTAAGACTAATGGCATCTTGGGTGACATCCTTTATCTTAAAAGTGCTGCAAATCTCCACGAATTGTTGCAAATGGGCACTTGCATCCTCATTGGCTTTCCCACAAAAGGGATTAGCCTGCACCATAGTCATTAGGCCCGTCTTGATTTCAAAGTTTGCGTCTCCTGTGATGACAGTGGGCCCATAAGGGACATTGTCAGCAGAGGGAGCCCAAAACTCACGAAGGGCCTTCTGAGACATTGGTGTGAAATTTGATGATGCGGAAATGACTGGTTGCTTTGTCGAAAGGATCACTTAAGAAGAAATGACACGTGGTCAACCTCTTCCAAAAGTGAATTAGGATTTTTGACGCAGTTTGTCAACAAATAGAAACTGGTCATACACCACCCCTTTTTCACATCAAAGGAATGCGAAAACAAGTTGGGTTATCCTACTAGGTCTGTACTAGAATCTATCATAAGCAATCCTGCAATACTTCTGTGCCTTCCCCGCCAATGGTGCCAGAAATGCTTGTTGGTATTTTTTTAATGACTATAGTTCATCCTGGCAATGGATGCCAACAATGCTTGTGACAACTAGGATAATCTAGGGCCAAAGCAAGATGAGTTCTGCAAGCACACGGAAAATACTGATGTAACATTTCACCCAAGAGTATTCTCTAGGGTATCATATTTCCCAAAGGAAGGTGAACTGCAGTAAGATTATGGATAGAGTTGGGTATTCTAATGTGAAGCCAAGTAGGATGGACAAAGGGATATCAAGGGGTAGTGTCAGACACACTTAAGAAATCTAGTCTAAAGGTAAGATAGTCCTAGTGAGAGTTAAGCTACGGAAAGGGGTTGTTCCTAATGTGCTTCTAATATACATATACATAGCCTAATAGTGTACCTATGGGTATGCTAGTAGTGAATACTAGGGCTTAATGGTCCAACATATCGGGCACGGGCTTACCCCTTGTTTACTAGAGAGACCCCTGCTGAGAGCCTGTGGCATATCCGAACATGGGGGAGTACAGAGGACGGACAGGGCCTGTCACCACCTGCCGCCCACTCCTACAAACCGTGGGTCTACGAGACATCCAACGCTACTTAACTATCCAAGCACCACGCTTGCATACTAATTATATACCTTAGGAGCTGCCGTACAATTACCATCCTAAGGCAATGACTAATCTAAACATCATTGAACCAATGCTGTGACCAAGCACTATATTATTCATACTAACATATCCATATAATACCTAATTATACTATAGTGGAGGGCTATGGTGTTTATGATAACATAATAACATAGTTACTATACTATCATAATAACAACTAAACCTACCACATGCATGGATTTCACAATCAAACAAGAAACGCTTCACCTAAGCATATGAATATAAGAAGAATAATATTATAATTAAGAATAAAGTCACAAATAAAAGAAAAGATACATGAGGCATACCTTTCCCAACTTGGACCTGGAAACTAGAGGCTCCTTCTATTGCCTATACTCCACTAAGGACTTGGATAGAATGTGTATACTAGAGAGTGATTACTCAAGTTGTGTGTCATTAAGTGAAGGGTATGGGGTCCTATCTATACATGAGTTAAGGACGGTTCACGCCACAAATTGCGCGCGAAGCAGTCAGAACCGCCTTCAGGGAGCTATAGGGAGTTGACACGTGGAAGATGACCGAGTTTGGGTGAGTGCTTGGTTCGGCTGACATTGGGGTGGCCTAGACTCGGTGTGTTTCCTTTGGGTGGCTGCCAGGTGGGCCCTCAGGTATTTCCCAGGTGATACACCGTTGGATTCGCTCGGATACCCCTGTAGGTGGCCATTGGATCCATGAACTGCCATGTGTTGTCCTCTGATTGTCTAGTAGTGTATATTATGTATTGCTCCCCTGAATCCTCGCCAATTCTGTATAAAATCCTGCATGTACAATTCTTTCCATGTACAAGTAGAACTGCGTTATTTCTAAGGGTAATGCATGCAAGAAATGTTTACCCGTTCGCATAATTGAGTTATATTGACGGTCAAAATTGGTATTTAATGACCGTCAACACCTACTTGGTGTGCAAACCTGGTGTTTGGGGTACTTAAGTAGCGTTGGATGTCTCGTAGACCCACGGGTTGTAGGGGTAGGTGACAGGTGGTGAAAGCCCTGTCTGTCCTTCGTAATTGTCCACATTCAGGTATGCCTCAAACTTTTATCGGGAGTTATATAACAGACTAGGTGTAAGCCCGTGCCCAATATGATTAGATCACTAAACGCTAGGACTTATCAGTAGCATGTTCACATGTACGATATTAGGCTATGCATATGTATATTAGAAGCACAATAGGAACGCCTCCCCCTTAGTCTAACTCTTAGAACTAAACTATCTTAATTAGAGTTGGTGCTTAAGTGTGTGTCACCCTACCCAATTATCATCATTTACCCTCCTACTTGAATAACTCATTAGAAAGGTTCTTTACTACCCATACACGTAGTTATGCCATACATCACCGCCTTCCTTTGAGATAAATAAAATACCCTTGAGAATACTCATGGTATAAATGCTACAACGGTATTTTTCATGCGCTTACGGATCCTTTCTGTAGTCATAAAGAATACCGACATATTCTATTGTGCATTAGTAATGCCTCATGGACCTTCTGGCACCATTGCCATGGATTGTTTTACTAATGTAGCTTAGCATGTGACAACAGCGGTCTTACTGGAGCTTGCGGTACCTTACTTTCTCTCGTATTGATATTGTGTATGTTGTGCAGAAAGTCTGTCTCGACACGCATGATTCTTGTGAGACTCATCTTGCGTCGATAAAATGTATACTCTAGTATATCCGAGACACTTTGAATTATGGTCTTCTGTTGCACCGCTCGTCTGTCAGTGATCTGGTGGCATATTCTGATGCTGACTGGGCTGGCTGGCCTGACACATGTCGTTCTATACCTACGCATACAACATTTCTTAGGAGATAATTTAATATGCTAGTTTTCAAGATGTCAACACACTATCTCTCGCTCTAGTGCTGAACTTGAGTATCGTGCTTTTACTAATGCCATGGTCGAGAACTCTTGGCGCGCCAGTTATTGGGAGAACTTTACTTTCTACTTTAGAAAGCTATTTTAGTTCATTGCGACAATATAAGTGTTATTTATCTCTCGAACAATCTGATGCAACATCAACACACCAAGGACATCGAGATTGATTTGCATTTGTTCACGACAAGATAGCTACTGGTGCAATTCGTGTTTTACATATGCCTACCAGTTCTCAGTATGCAGACATATTCACTAGAGGTCATCCGATATCGGTATTTACTGGGTTTCGGTCCAGTCTAAATGTTCTTGCAGATGTTCATAATGCAGGGGAGTGTTAGAATATGTGTGTATTGGGTCTAATTTGTGTTTGGCCCATTGGATCTAGAGTTTGCCTCCTGCCTCCCATTAAAATATATAATGCCTCCTGACAATAATTATGAATCAATTCTGTCCACATATATTCTTCTATTAGTAATATTGTTCAGATCAGCCCGGATGTGAATGCAGTACATACTGCATGTGCTCAAGTTTGGAAATGGATAAGCTAACTGGTCTCAAATTTTTGAAACATGAAGATCTATTGCCTACTGTAAAGAAAAATTTGGGAAGAACCAACCAAAGATAACAATGCCCTGGATAGAGTGCTGTTCAAAATGAAGAAATTTAAGAAATGTTTTAAAGGATGGAATTTTCATAAAGCTGGATGTACAAAGAAGATAAAAAGGAAATTTTAGAGAGGATCTTTTTTTAAGATAAAGAAGAACACTATATACTAAACAGGGAAGAGATGAATGAAATAACACTTTTACAAACTGAATTGCTGAATATATTTGAACAAGAGATCTATATAATGGTTTAAAAGAAGCCATGAAGCATGACTACTTAAGGGGGAGAATAAGACAATATTTTATCATAGAATATCTAATGGTAAATGGAGGAAGAATATATTTTTTCTTTACAACATGAAGGGACAGTCATCTATGGGACAGAGAAGTTACTAAATCATGCTACGAAATATTATAAAGAATTATTTGAACAAGCTACACGTATTGCCTTTGATTTGATCCAAACTTATGGAACATAGAAGAAAAAGGTTTCTATTGAATATAATATGGAACTTACAAAACCATTTGAAGAAGAGGTGAAGTACACCCTTTTTTCAATGGAAAAAATAAATGGCCAGCCTGGATTTTATCCCAATTGAATTTGTTTCAAATCAGATTGCTCGGAATTATTCCTTGATTTTTACTTGGGTAATTTAGATATCCAAAGGATAAATTACGGGGTGATTACTCTACTTCCTAAATACTGAAATCAGAGGCTTTAATAGTACTTGGTAAGCTGTGTGCATGGATTACAAAATGGGACTGTCAGTGTAAGATTGGACAACCAAATGGGTCCTTATTTCCAAAGTCATAAGGGTGCGAAACGGGGGGCCCATTATCACCTCTTCTTTTTAAAATTGTGGCCGATTGCTTAACAAGAATGGTTCATCTTGCTATAAAAAATAATCTGGTAGTGGGACTTGCTGAAATCTGATTCCTAATGGCCTAGCTATTTCGCAATATGCTGATGATGATACTTTTGTTTGTTTTAGAGATAGGGAAAAAGATGATATAAATATAGAATTATTACTCTATCTCTATGAACAGATGTGGACTAAAAACTAACTTTGAAAAAAGTGAAGTTTTTGTCATAGAAAGGGATGTGGCTGTGCCGCTGTGGTAGAGAAATATGCTCAAATTTTTAATTGTCAAATTGGAACATTTCCTCTAAAATATTTAGGGGTACCAGTAGCAGCAGGCAGGCTTCGTGTAGTTGATTTTGGCAGATGAAAGAAAACAAAGCTTATAAGAAAAATGATGTGTGGAAAGGAGAGTTCTTAACGATTGCAGGGAGGGTGGTGTTAATAAATGCTAGCTTATAAAATGTTCCAACATATCATATATGTCTATGTTTCTACTCCCAAATTGATAAAGCCAGGAGAAAATTTCTCTAGCAAGCACTACAGAAAAAACAAGAATTCACGACAGCCAATTTTATTCACGACGGTGAAAAACAGACGTCGTGGATAATGGTCTTATTCATGACGGTTGATCTAGACCGTCGTGAATAATGGTCTTATTCACGACGGTAGGATGTGACCGTCGCGAATAAGTACTTTATTCACGACGGTGACTTTTCCTCGTCGTGAATAAGGGCATTATTCATGACGGTTGCACCGCACCGTCGTAAACATGCCCTAGTTATCCGTTGCACAGCTGCCCGGCTGCCCGACTCACTCACTGCGACCTCTGCTCGCCCCACCACCTCAACGCCGCCCTGCCCGGCCGCCGCCCCGCCCGCCGACCGCCCCAGCGCCCCGCCCCGGCTTCCCAGCGCCGCCCCGCCCGCCCCCCGGCGCTGCCCCATCCGGCCCCCCGCGGCTGCCCCGGCCGGCCCCCCGCCGCCGGCCCCGACCACCCTGCCGCTGACCGGGCCCTGCCCCGACCCGGCACCACCCCGCCGTGACCCGTCGCCGCCCCACCCCGGCCCATTGAGGTTTTTTAATTAGTTTTAATTAATTAGCTTAGTTTAGATTAGTTTGAATAGTTGTAATTAGGTTAGTTTAGTTTAGTTTATAATTAGTTTAGTTTGTAATTCTGTTTTAAATAGTTTAGTTTACTTTAATTACTTTAAATTAGTTTAGTTTAGTTTAGCTTATTCACGACGGCGCATCGACACCGTCGTGAATAAGTGCCTAACTTACACCCGCACGCGGCCGCCCCACTCGCTCATTTGACTCTCACGCCGCCGCCGCTCTCCGCTGCTCCCACGCAGTCGTTTGCTCGCACCGCCGCTGCTCCCACGCAGCCCGGCCCCACCCACCGTCGCCAGCTCCCACCCCGACCCCGCCCACTGCAGCCGGCTCCCTGCCTGCCGCCGCCGGCTCCCGCTCCGGCCCCGCCCGCCACCGCCAGCTCCCGGCCCCGCCTGCCAGCTTACTATTGTTTTAGTTATTTAATTGTTTATTTTTTTAATTGTTCAATTAGATTATAATTAGTTAATTAATTTAATATGAGTGTGTAATATTTATACATATATTAGTATCAAGCATTGTTCATGCTATAGATGCAAACGGCAATGCACGTATGTACCGGTCGTTTTACTTAATATTTCTAACATATCGATGATGGTTATATGATAATGTTTTCTGTTCACAGGCTAGGGTGACAGGGCAGCTGGTCGTCTTTTCACAGTGGCAGCACCCACAAGAGCCACAGGCCCCGTTTACAGGAGCACAGATACAAATTTACTCAAACTTCCACAACATAGCTATATTTCATGAAATTTAGCCAAATTTGTTAGAATATCACCAAACTTAGTCAAACATAGCCAAAACTAGTTTAACTTGATCAATTCTAGGTTATAATAAGCTCACTTAGGCAAACATGCATTTTTAAACTTATAACTTGTCTAACTACACTTATACGTAACAGGGCTCCGCGACCGAGGCTCACACGCCATCGCCGCAGATACCGGGAGGACAAAGGCTGGAGGACGAGTTCCTGGGTTCTGAAGGTAGCGCACGTGGTAGTGTGTAGTGTGGTGTGTGTGCCTAGTGTTGATGTTTATAATATTTTGACTGCCTAGTGTTATTATTTTTGTTGACTGCCTGTGTGAGCTGGCCATCGAGCCAGGGCATGCCTTGAAGCCAGGGTAGAATTTTGTAATTTTTTTAAAAAATACCAAACTTATTTATGACGGTTTCCTGGTGTTGGCCGTTGTAATTATCCAATAGTATTTATGATGGTTGGTCTTGGCCGTCGTAAATAATCTAATAGTATTTACGACGGCTGGTGTTGGCCGTCGTAAATAATGGGTACTGTTCATGACGGTCCGTCGTGAATAAATCCCCCGAGCCACGTGGCAGTCGGGGGAACTTATTCGCGATGGGACAGTTTAGCTGTCGCGAATAAAATTATTTACGACGGATGCCGTTGTTAACAACCTTATTTATGAATAATTATCGGTGACGGCCGAAAGCCGTCATGAATAAGGCTTTTCCGTCATGAATAACATATTCATGATGGTTTACCCTTTATTAACGATAGTTTCCAGCCATCGTTAGTTATTTATATTCCCGTAGTGAAGATGGTAGTACTAAGAGAAAATACCACCTCATGAAATGGGATAAAATCTGCAAAAGTATAAAGAAAGGTAGGCATGTAACTAAAAAACTTGGAATGATGAATATAAATTTACTGGTTAAGTGGTGGTGGGATCTGGAATCTGAGGAGGGATTATGGCAAGATCTAGAGAAAGCCAAGTATATTAAAAATTTGCCTACTGGTGCAGTAAAGCAAAAACAATTAGATTCCCCTATATGCAAAGATTTGATGAAAGTAAGACCGACTTATCTAGGTGGGAGAAAATTTATTGTAGGAAATGGACAAAACATTAGACTATGGACAAACATTTTGCTACATGATAGAGCACTTCGTCAAGAGTATTTTGTCCTTTTTGATCTATGCTCTAACCAATGGGTAACAATCCCTACTAGAAAAAGTATTTTTACAGTCGGCTCTAAACATATTATCACATGTGGTTTGAAAACCACTTGTGACCAAGGGCTTGTGAAAATGGCTGATTAACACAGGCGGATGCAAAAACCGCTTCTGAAAATGTATTATAACAAGCGGTTCTTCACAGCCGACGGCCTGTGAAAAAAAATTATCGTCACAGACTGTTATTTAAAAATGACCGCCTGTGAAAGTGCATTATCACAGGCAGTTCTTTACCACCGACCGTCGATGATAATGCCTTATCACAGGCGGCTGGTTACCACTGACTGCCTATGATAATTCCTTATCACACGCGGTTATTGAACACACACCGCCTGTGGTAGTGCCTGAAAGTTGCCTAGAGGGAGGGGGAATAGGGGAAATACCTGAAATTCGACTTAATAAAAACTAATCAGCTAGCACAGTGCGGACTAGTCCTGCCAGGGGGTGGACTAGACCGTTCACAGAAAAAATAAAATGTTAATGCAGAGATATTTAGGAGTTTTTCACTGATCTAATTAATGAGTAATGAAGTATTATAACCTAGCAATTTAGTGATGAGATTGCCCGAAAAAGCAAATGGCTAGAACTAGGTGGATCGCAAGATTAAGATGAAAAGTGCAAAGAACCCTAAATTGATCTAAGAAGAACAAGAGTCAAATCGAAAGTGCAAGACACACAATTTATCCTGAGGTTCAGTTTCATGAAGAAGCCTACGTCCATGTTGAGGAGTCCACAAAAGACTGGGTTGCTCTCAACCCTATCCTCACCAAGCCACCACAAAGGTTGGCTTGTTCTTCCACTAGGTCATGAAGAAATCACAACAATTCATGGAGCAGCTCACAATCTGAGGCTCCCACAAGATTACAGCTTGAAGAACTTGTGAATCAACACCCACAACAACTCAACTCAATGAGTCACAGTGAGAGAATCAACCAAGAAATCGAATCAAATCGCACCCCTCTCTCTTCTTCCCAAATCTCACAAACCCTCAAGATTCACTCTTAGGGCTCAAAGAAATGAAGATAAAGGGCTAGGAGGTCTCTTGGAAGGCTATGGCGGCACTAGGGTTCGAGTGCATGCCTTAGAGGCCTAAGGATCCCCTTTTATAAAGGTCCCGATAACTAGACATTGCCACCAGAAAAAGACCGGACTAGTCCGTCCTTTAACCCAAGACTATTCCGGCCTATGGGGACCGGTGATGTCGCACTTGACCAACCAAAAAGTCGCCTGCCTCCTTTTGAATTCAAACGGTCATAACACCACGGACTAGTCCGTCCAACAATGGACTAGTCTGATCTCACACAAAACCTTTTGCTCCGGTTGAGAACGAACAAGTCTGGTCCACCGGACTAGTCTGGCCTCAAAGGGCGTACTAGTCTGGCCTCAAAGGGCGGACAAGTCTGACCATACAAGACTTAGTCCCAGCAGCTATCTCCAAATCCGAAACGAAATAGTCTGACCCACAATGGACTATTCCGAACTCACACATAAACTCTTGTTCCATTTAGAAACGGACTAGTCTTACTGAGCAGACTAGTCCGACCACCAAGGGCAGACTAGTCCGGTCCTTCAGGACTTAGTTCTGGTAGGACTCAAACACACTGACCATGGACTAGTCCGACCCCAAACGGACAAGTCCAAACTCACACAGAAACTCTTGGTCCGCCTAACATTGGATCAGTCCGATGTGGACGGACTAGTCTGGCCTTCCAGCCCGGACAAGCCTGACCCTGTTCTTAGGGCTGCTTCAACTTTTCTCTCCAACTAACCTAACTTGGACTAAGAGATCTTAAATGATTCTCACAACATTGACACAATGAACACACTCATACTAAAGGCTAAGCTCAACGCAAAGAAATTTAAACCCTAAATTCGACTCTTTGAGTAGTTCCGCCTTTTCTATCCTCTTTTCTGTTTTTGAGGGCATCCATCTCCGCCAATTATTTAATCACCTGTACTTACACTTGTAATGCTCATTAGTCCCTTAAGTGTTATCATTAATCATCAAAACCCACGGGGATTTAGCCTAGATGCACTTTCAATCGCCCCCTTTTTGGTGATTTGATGACAACACATTGAGGTTTTTGATAAAAATGTAAATGGGTTGGTTTTCATAACACACAAGTGTATAAAGAGCTCCCCCTAAGTGTGTGCATGAATAATTTGCAATAAAAGTAATACACAAGATTGGATTCTATGGGAGATTTATACAGTTGTGTGTTATGGTGGGGTGCCTACATGTGATGCAAGTGTTGAAATGTGATAAGTAGAAGTTAAACATGCATCTCAATTGGGATTAAGGATCATCACACATATGGAACAATAACGAAATTCAAAGTGGAGTGATATTTAATAAGATCAACATAGAGTAATATAACATAGCACAAAGTTATTACAACCCAAATATGAAAATGTAGCAACGTTACAATCGAAGTTTTTCAAAATAACATTACATAGTTCATAGTCCTCCCCCTCAATCTCTACCCTTTGACATCAACACACCAAAAAGGGAAAAAAATAAGGGAGAAGCAAGGAGAGAGCCTAAGTCTACTTGACATTGCTCTCACTCTCCTCACCACGATCTTCATCATTTTGGGTTGCTTCTTCATCTTCATCTCCATCCTCATCATCTTGCTCTTCCTCTTCTTCAGCAACGGCGGGAGCAGCACTAGAAGGGCCACCCCCACCACAAAGGAGAGCAGCCTCTGGCTCCGTGAGATCCGGGAAAGGTGTTAACTCCTCGTCATCGGAAGCCTCCGAGGACATAGCTATGTCTGCCTTCTCACAGAGCTTCTTCAAGTACTTGTCTTGCCTTCTAGCTGTAAAAGCCCAAGAATTGACTTGCAAAAAATGTTCATCACATCACCACACCACAGCTCATTTGGTGGGTAGCTCATGAACATTTGTGAAGAGCAAGTAAACACAATCAAGAGGGTGATTAGAGGAAAAACCCATAACTTCAAAAAGGAGGAGCTTACTCACATAAACATGAGAGGATGGGTTTCCCATTAGGTCCTAAACATTCTTAGGGGTGCTCATGCCAAGTCTCATACAAATTCAAATTAGTTTGCGGCACTTTTGTAGACATTTGTAAAGAGGACTAATTTGAATGTAAATTCAAATTGCAGCTACTTTCATTACTTGGATTCAAAAGATGACTTCACATTTAAACTCAGCACATTTTTATGAGTTAGTCCACCACTTTTCATCCTCATCGGAGTTCATCTTGTCGGGAGCTAAATTTGCATTTATTCAAAAAACGGAATTTGAATTTCAAATTCAAATGTGAAGCAAATTTAGCCAAACCAATTTCGAATTGAGGAACTCAAATTCAACTCATGACTTTGTGGCTAAGTATACCATTTAAGTGTGAGTAGCTGGGATATCTGCAGCAAAAATTGGAAAAAAGAAGTAGAGGGGAGAGTTGGAACCCACTGGTCAGTGACTGCACACAGAGGAAACCGACTCAAACAGAGCACAGCATCGCGGGCGACCGATACCGGCTCGCAGAGGCTGCCAGCATTCTCGGTAGCTCCAGCTCACGGTGAAAACTTTGGCTCAAAGTCCAGCACACCGAGCTGTTTCACCCTTCTTTCCGGTCCCGAGCAACAACGAGCACGTCACGAGCTGTTCTCTGGTTTCCGCGCACGAACTCGTCGCCGCTCCCTCTGATCACCGGCGACCGTCCGATCCCGGCTGTTTCACACACCGCCACCAGAGAAGAAAAGGTGCGCTTGCTTGTGCTGAAGCTGTAGGAGGAAGCCGTGCTCCATTTCATGCGGTGTAGAGCGAGAATTTCTAGTTTCCTTCCTCGAAGTGTGTTAGGGTTAGAATCCAGTCGACGGTGAAATTTGTTGCACAGAGGGAACTGCCGGTCGAGCGGCAGCTCACACACGCTCTAGAATACATAGCGCACCTCCTCGATCAAGTAGAAATAAGTTCCATGCACTAGGACCCTAGTTCCGCGAGAATTTGGTGCCCGCGGCCGAAAACAGGGCACCTTGCCGGTGAGGTCCTAGTTGCGGCCGTTTTCACGAGGACCAGTGCTCATATTCGTTATCAGAAAGTCTCAGCGGAGCTCTCCGAGCAAACCATGTCGAAAAAGGTGTAGAGAACACCGAGTTCGGCATCGCCAATGAGCTCCCAGCCGATGTCACCGTCGTGAGCACTGTTCCGGCCATCGCCGAGCTCCTGTGAGTGCACCAACGTGTTCCTCGGGCGAAGATGTGCACAGGCGGCAATTTTAGTCGAAGGTCGGGCAGTAGAACGACCGGCAGCGAGCTCTCCGGCGAGGCACCGCCACGGTTATCGCGGGTGGCGCGAGGTAGACGAAAGGGGGCGGGCCCCTCGTGGCAGTGAGGGGAAACCGGGCCCGGGATCCTCTGTGGCACCGGGATCTCGTGCGGCTACGCAAGAAATTAAGCGGACCCATGTGTGGCTTCGTTGTCGAGCCAACACGTAGCCCTGGGGCCCACCAGCCGGTTTAAACATTTCTTTGAATTTCAGAATTTGGTTCAAACTTCAACTAGCCATAACTTTTGCTAGGAAGCTCCAAATTGAGTGAACCAAATTTTCTTGGATTCAGCTTTTCGAGTACCATCCAGCAAAACAAGTTTCAGCTCATGAAACTTATTCTCTTTCCATAAATAATTCCATAAAATTTAAACTGTTAGGAATTTCATCTGAAGAATTATTTTATGGAAAATTCTGAAATTTGTCTGGAATGTTCATTTGAAAATCCTTGAGTCACAGGAAAAATTTCAGATCCATCTATGTTCATTTAGTACCCCTAATGGTGTGATTAAGTGGACTGCCCTGTGAAAATGGAAAAATGTACATAAACATTTTTCAGATTTTCTCAAATCTTGATTAGGGCATAACTTTCTCTAGGATTCTTCAAATGACATGGGACCAATTCCATTAGAACCATCTCAAACTCTAGTTTCCAGAAAGTAATGGTTTGAGCCATGAAAATCCCTGGAAATCCATAAAAGCTCTAGTAATGACCAAATAGACTTTTATTTGTACAGAGCTCAACGAACTTTGTTTTAGATGAAACATGGTCAAGCCTCTGGTTAGGATCCTACCAAGCCACCATAAAAATTTCAGAGCCAAAGGGGAGGGCTAGCTAGATTTATGGTCTTTACGTACTAAATTGAACACATTGCATATAAATTGACATATCTGTTAATTTGCTTACGTGTAGTCGCTGAAGGCGAGGAGACCCTGGAAGTGCTGGACTTCCTACTTCCGTACGAAACGCTAACATCTGACCCGCAGCAACAAGGCAAGCCCCGGTTTGCATTTAACAAAGTTTATAAAGTTTGCTTTATATACCTATTTAGCTTGAGGTACTTATGTGCATTAGGTGTAGGATGGATGAAACCCAAATGCATAGCCAGATTATTCCAAACAAGAGTGAGGGTAGTGTATAAGTCCTCGAATAGTATATGATCTGCTTAATATGTATAGATTTCGGTACAAGTCGAGTAGTTGGAATCTACTCGCGAGTATAGGCTTGGGACACATTGGATTGGTTCGAGTGATGTGAGATCACTGTAGTAAGAAAATGAGACAAGCAGGGGCTAGGGCGCAGCAAGAGGAATTCTTGTGGGCGCAGCCCTGTCCGTGTCGATTGAGGACCGATCCGTGTGCGGCCGACGCTGATCAAGTTTGAACGTACCAAAGGCATATCGGATATATGGGCCCCGATAAACTGATGTAACCTATACCTCCGGGCGTCGAGGAATAACGCACCGATTTATAGGTGTAGGTTGAGGGCAGCAAGGTGGAAATCCGCTAACCGGCATAAAGAGATGCTCCGTGTAGGGAACCTCCTCTCCATTTGGGTGCGACCAGTTCGATGTTTGGGCTGTTTGGTGAAAGGTTGTCCCGTACGACATCGAGTGAGCGTGCTGTGCAGCTCTACGGGTGGTCGTACGTGACGTGCTCTTCGGGTATCCCTGTAGGTGTATATCGAGTCGATTCGCCGTCCCTCATGGTGATGAGTACCACTTGGTCACTGAGTCGTGACGTAGATTAATATATAAAATGATGTGATTCAATATTGCTGTTATGATTAACTTGTACTGCTACATGTGTGCCACGAAATATTGCTCACTAAATTTAAGATTCCTTAACCGTTAATTTGTGGCTAAAAGATGAACTAAGGATGAACTTGTAGGCGTGTCCGTTTGCTGCAATTTACCGTCCCATCTTCGTTATGAACTGCATGTAGAGTTTCATGTATAGGTGAGTCGGTTAAGACTTGCTGAGCCATCGTGCTCACGGTTGCTGCTATGAGTGTTTGCCAGGTGAGGACTACCCCACGGACTCGGGGTATGAGTCCACCGGCGAGGGCTACCCTCCGTCGGGGACCACGGCTGAGTGGGATCCGTACACGCCGCGCTGAGCCGTGGAGTGGAGCTAGTGTGGGTTGTCCATAGGGATGGACAACCTACTTTTGCTAGTTAGGTGGGCATAAGTTGTAAAAATTTAGCTTCAACAAGTGTATACTCTGTATTTAGATGTAAACTTAAGTCTTGTACTACTTTGTACATATTTAGTTTGTTTTTTCTATGTAATACAATGTTTGCCATATGATGTGTGCTGTCGGGTGTCGTATCGTGCGGTGCCACCCTCTGAGATCCTGGGCGTACGGATTCCTGTCCGTCACACTAGCCATCTTCTGTGTTTTAACTTCAACTTTGTGGCAAGAAGTGAAGATAAACTTCAATAACTTGAGAATTGCACTTGACGAGTCACCGGAGGAGGAAGAGGCAGGAGTGGGAGGAGGAGGAGGAGGAGGAGGTGCATTGGAGGCACCCCTCCTAGAAGCTCCGCCAATCTTCGGCGTGATGGGAGGAATTTGAGGATGAAGGGGTCTATGCTTGACATCCTTCACAAACTCCAAGCTAGAAACCTTCTCAATGAGGCACATTATGAATAGAGCATATCAACACGAGCGGTTGGGGTGTGGGATATGTTAAAGATCTCATTGTAGATATAGTCAAATACGTTGAACTTCTCATCTTCACAAATTAGCTTCAGCAGGTGCCGGAGGTGGCCTTGGATCATCTCCGCATCCCCGTCCTTAGGTGCTAGAGTCTTTCTCAAGATCCGATTTAACACACTAAAGAAAGGACAGAGGATCTTGGTTGTGGAGGGGGGGTTGTAGAAGCCAACCTCATACATGAATTCCATTTCTCCCAAATCCATTGCCGTGAGGTTGTGAATGATTAAGTCATGGTTCATAAATTCCGCAAGTCCAAATATTCTAGCAAATTCATCATATAGGATGGAGTATTGGACTCCGTCAGCCATCCAGGAGATTTTCCTGTCTCCAAAGGTGGAGAAGTAGCAAGTGGTGAAAAACTGAGCCACCACCTCCGTGTTCCAGTCATATTGAAAACCAAGCAATTCTTTGAGGCCATGATGCTCAGCTGCTTGTATGACTGTGTTGAAAGCTTGGTGATTCTTCTTCTTCATATAGAGCCAATTGACCCACTGAGCATCTGCAACCGGTGTCTTCATCCTCAAGTATACCAAGTGATAGTAATTGCAATGGAAGTCACACCAGAAGCGGTGATCTGGTGTGGCCTTCTCATACTTGTAGGTATCCTTTTCTATAAATATTTTTGCCTTCTTGGAGCCTTTCCCTTGAAAAATATTACTTGAAAGCTTCAGTTGCCAGTTGGGGTTATGCATAGGAGGAGTCATAACCAAGGGTCCAATGGGGCCTTGTGAGGGAGCACTTGATCCCACGGGACGGTCTCGGATGACTAACCCCCTACTGACAATTGCCTTGTTCTCTAGTGTGGCCTTCTTGGCGGGCACCTTCTTGATTGGGGCCTTTCCTTTGCTATTGGCTATCTCTCCTTCTGTCACGGGTCATTTGCCCTTATCGGCCGCTTGGGCCCTTTCCTTTTCTCCAAGTAATCCTAGCCTCTTCCTGCGGCTAGTGTGCTCTTCTGCTGCTTGAGCCTGTGCTGCCTCTATTTCATGTCTCTTGTTGGTTCTATCTTCACGGTGATCTAGCTCTTGAGCGATTGCAGCATCCTCCTCTTCTCAATGGCAATAAAGCTCTTGGTGAGCCACTCTCGCTCTGAGTCAGAGAGAGGAGGAGAGTCGTCGTGTTGAGACATGTTGAAAGAGCAATTAAGAGAAGGTATGAGTTGAGAATAGAAGGTTATTGTGATAGAAGTGCAGCAAATTCACTAAGTTAGTAGTTAACCCTAGGTTAGGCCGGACTTGTCTGGTCTCTGACCGGACTAGTCCGGTCAGGAATGGACTTGTCCGCTTTGGGTCTAGACTAGTCTAGACCACCCAGTGTTAGACCCTATCTAAGGTATTTTCTACAAATCTCATTAATAGGTCGCAATAACGCAAGGAAAGAACCACAATGTGTTAATGAAGCACTAGGGGTCCTAGGTTATGGGAGAAACAACCTAAAATTGAAGGATTCGAAAGGATTAGCTTCTATTCAAGATCGTAGATTGAAGGTTCAAATCCGAGCAAAACACCGGATTGGAGGGCGGAGAAGTCCGGAGATTGACTTCTCAAGACTCCACAGTGTTGAAGGCTCGGATTGTTTGAAGATTTTGGTGGGAATCCTCAAAAATCGCCAATTGGGGCGACTTTGAGGGAAGGGTGCACGTGAGATGCGTTTTGGATCGAATGGAGTAAGTCGGGTCGGGAAGTTGGGTTAAGTCCCCAAGGTCCGGACTAGCCCGGTGGGAAATACCGGACAAGACCGGTCGCCGGACCAGGTCAGTAATTATTTGGTAGTCCGGACAAGTTCGGTGACAGGCCGGACTAGTCCGGTCCTAGACAGCAAATCCTCATATATATTGAATATGGCCAGTAAAGCACACAAACAATCATACAATAACCATGATTCAAGGAGACAATAATAGAAAATAGTTTGATATAAAATTGGGGGAGACAAGTTTTTGATAACATGCATAATTTTGAAGAAAATAAGCAACTAACAAACAGATGTCAACGTCTGAAGTCACATTTTGAGAATCAAGGATATTTAGCTCATTCCTAAATCCGCAAAGCGTTTTTCATCTAGTGGCTTGGTGAAGATATCGGCTAGTTGTTTTTCGGTTCTCACATGTGAAATGACAATGCCCCCTTTATTGAATGATCTCTCAAGAAGTGGTGCCGGATGTCAATATGTTTGGTCCTAGAGTGTTCAACAGGATTATGGGAAATCTTAGTGGCACTCTCATTGTCACATAGGAGTGAAATATGATTCATATTGAGGCCATAGTCTCTTAGAGTTTGTCGCATCCAAAGAAGTTGTGCACAACAACTTCCGGCTGCGACGTACTCCGCTTCGGCTGTGGATAGGGCAATGGAATTTTGTTTCCTGGTTGACCATGATACTAGGGACCTACCCAAGAATTGACAAGTCTCGGAGGTACTTTTCATATCCACTTTGCATCCGGCATAATCCGCATCGGAGTGTCCGATGAGATTGAACTTAGACCCATTAGGATACCACAACCTTAGCTTAGGTGTATGAACTAAATAGTGCAAGATTCTCTTTACGGATGTTAAATGTCACTCCTTAGGAGTGGCTTGAAACCTTGCACACATGCATACACTTAACATAATATTAGGCCTAGATGCACAAAGGTAAAGAAAGGGTCCAATCATGGAATGGTATATCTTTTGATCCACGCTAGGGCTGTCTTGGTGGAGGTCAAGATGTCCGTTTGTCGCCATTGGTGTATTGATGGGCCTGGCCTTCTCCATATCAAACGTTTTAAGTATATCTTGCGTGTACTTGGTTTGACATATGAAGGTGCCTTCCTTAAGTTGTTTCACTTGGAAACCTAGAAAGAACTTCAGTTCTCCCATCATCCACATCTCAAATGTAAAATCCCCAAAAGTGCTAGCAAGTCCTCAAATGTAAAATCCCCAAAAGTGCTAGCAAGGAATTCAGCAGATTCACACCAAGGAAAAATGAGGGGAATTAAAACTTTGAATTATAATGGTGTGAGTTCAAAGTGCTGATTCAAATCTCTCAAAAATTTCTAAATATGAGGAGCTAAACTGAAAATGTAGTTCTCCATAATTCAAATATTAGACCTCCCAAATTTCAGCTCATTTCGAGGGGTTTTACTATTTGTTTGGAAACAAAAGAGAAATCCTCAAACTTGAATTCAAATTTCAGTTTCAAATTCAAAATCCTCCAAAGTGACAAATTGGATTCACAAATGTGTTCTCCACATCTGAATTAGCATCCATGCTGAAATTCGGATTATTTCCGTTTAGTTTGCTAGGGTTTTGAATCAACCAAAAGGGAGATATTCAAATGTTGATTCAAATTCAAAAACCAATTGCCATTCAAATTTCTTCACCGAAATGAATTTAGTTGAATTCAACACTTCAAATCAATGACTTTGAGGTGAAGCAAGGTTTTTAATTTGGAGACCAAAGGGAAAATATCAGCTGGAGAATTAGGTATGAGGGGGCCCACTAGTCATCCACCCACAGAAGCAAATCGACTGTTTTCTCTTCGGACGATCACTGAGCGCTCGCCAACTCCCGGCAGAACCCCCGCCCAATGAAATCCGGTGCCAGCTCCTGCTTCTTCGATCGCATGCTCGCTCTTATCGTACACAAACTGAACAGCTGACGGTTTCCTCACTCCTAGCTTGCTCCTAGTTCATAGTCATAGTGCTCGGTCTAACCCCAAATTCCGAGCTCACGGTTAACCAACGGTCGAGCAAGTTCACAAGAACTTTCCTCACCCCCTAGCGCCCCTCCTCGAAGAAGAGACGATGAAAACCGTCGAGAATCTGCTAGGTTTTGGCCGTTTTTCTCGCCGCCATTGAAAGACGCTTCGGCTCACAGACAAGGATATGGTTGCCGGTCTTTTCATCGTGATTGGGATCCATTTTCGAGTTCCTCGAGTTGCCACGATGCTCTCCGACCAAAAATCAGCCGGTTTGGCGCATCCTAGTGCAAGCACACCATCGCCGAAACCCTAGCCGCCGCTGCCGTCGTTGCTCCACCAACGGGAGCGCGGGCAGCGCGAGGTAGACGAAGAGGGCCGGGTCCCACCTATCGGTCTCTGGATTCAGCGCGGGCGTCGGATTGTGGCGTGCTCCGCCGCGGGGAGCGTGGGCAGCGCGAGGTAGATGAAGGGGGCCGGGTCCCACCTTTCTGTCTCTGGATTCGGCACGGGGATTGGATTGTGGCACGGGATCGGGTGCGGCTGCGCGGGGAAACCCCATGGGCTGCAGTGTGGCCGCGAGTGCAGTGGCCCGATGTAAATAGTGGGGCCCACAACCAGAGTTTAAACTTTTCCCAAATTTCAGATTTAGGACAAACTTTGAAACCCCATAACTTTCAGTAGGAATGTCCAAAATTTGAGAAATATTTTTTTTTGGATTCCTATCAGTAAGTACTTTGCAGAAATGCAGAGAATTTGGTCTGAAGATCTCTGGAATTTTCTCCAAAATGCATCAAAATTAAATCCTTGGGAATTAATTCCAGAAGGTCCCTGTGTAGGGGCCCGTAATCCCGGTTCACGGGGACGGGACACCTCGCCCGGAAATCGCATTGGGTGGTGCCGTGCGATGCGGCACCCAACAGCACACATAATAAAGCATCATATTACATAAATCAAGCGGAAGCTTACAAAGTGTAACTTTTACAAATACTTCTCAAAATAATCTACAGCGGAAGACTATTACAACTCACGTCTCATACCTATGCTAAGCAACAGAGAAGGTGTCTAGCCCGCGGACCCTTCTCGCTAGCAACACTATCACAATAGCAGCGGCAGGGGTTGCGATGAGTTCACCACTCGGAGAGCTCCGAGTCTCATCGGACACCCGTATATATCAGCGTACAGTTATTACCTGCAAAACAACTTATGCAGTATCTGTGAGCACGAAGCTCAGCAAGACTTAACCATCACCCTAGTCATGAAACTCTACATGCTGAAAATAGAGGGACGAATATAGAAGTTGGCACAAAAGATGAACTTGAGCTAAAGGAGAGTCCTTGTTTTCAGTTTTAAGCAGCTTTTATAGCCCTCGCGCAATTTACATCGATACTCCACAATCAAACAAGAAACGCTTTATCTCGATATCGCTTGCCCGAGGTGAAAGTAACTTTATTGAGCTATTCTAGACTCATACAGACCTTGCACTATTACCGTCGAGACTCCACAATCAAACAAGAAATGCTTTGCCTCGATGCTACTAGCCCAAGGTGGAAATTAAATTTAGTGAAGTGTTGATCGTTCCTCATCTCCATTATGAGGATTACTCATGAAGCATTATTAACTTTTCTCAGTTTATTATTACATCATGACTCAGTGTACAAGTATGCTCACTACCGCGAGCGACGGTGATTGCAATCAAAAACACCTGGCTGACACGACACGTACGCCCGTACTCCACATTGCACACAGCAACCGTCACTGACGTCGTACGTGGCAACCTTTCACACGACACCCAAATGTCGAACCGGTCCCACCGCCTGGGATTAAGTCTCTCTACGGAAAACCCTCGTAGAGCCGACTTCTCTATCCTTTCAGCATCGGCATCAGATGGTGAGGTATGCCTCGACACCCAGGTTAACATGTTACATTGGTTTCCCGGGACCCATATAGACAGTATGCATCTGGTACACAACTCAAACTTGTCCAGCGGGGCCGCACACAAGAACGGGCCTTAATCGACTCAGACATAGACAAGGTTCACAGGACCACGTCCTTGAGCCTTCCATCCACTGCCCGGTCTCCATTCCAACTATGAGGATCAATTCCCAACTCTTCTGGTTGATCCCCCCTTAACACCGTTTCACGAGTAGGAAACTGCCCACTCGAGTTTTGCTTCTTTTAATCCACTTTTGTTAATTTGAGACCAGCAGTTATAATCAATTTATAACCTACTCTGCATTATACTCCAGGTTTTCTGGGACAAGCATTTGGAGTGTCATACCACCTAGACTTAATGCAATAAATAAAATGCTAGACGTATAAAGTGAATACAAATAAAAACTTGTAAGTTTTGATGGAAACCGGGGCTTGCCTTTGTTTTGCAGGGGATTAATATATATATATATATATATATATATATATATATATATATATATATATATATCTAAGTTAGTGAAGACCACTTGGCTTGATCTCTTGCCTCCCTCCTTTGATCTCTACTCCGATGACTTCAAGTTCTTCACGTAGATGCTACACGTAATGAATATGCACATATGTTTAACTGTAAAGACTTTGCTACAAGTTATAATAACAAGTTTTTAAAACTGGAACTCTGTTTAAGAATTTAAAATGACACTGGTGCTAGTGGTTTGGGTTTGGATCTAAGCACGTGATTAAGTGCTAAGTGGTTTCCCCCTCTTCTATATTGATCACCTTGAGTGGTTAAACAGAACAGGGGTTATCCATAGCTCCAATGGAGCTGATAATTTTCATGTGGGTTCCTTGTCACAAGAAATTCCTCTGGACCAAAAATTAGCACTTTTCATTGAGTGGTCTGTTCAGAACAATTTTCTAAGCAATTAAGCAAGGAAGAATTAATTCTGAGATAACACCCATATTCAGGCCAAACTTGGTGAACTAAAATTTCAACTATAGTTCATAGAGCTGCATGAATTTTCCTAGCATTTTTGGAGCTAGGATTTACCCAGAACTGAATTTCTAAGTTTTGGGAAATTCTCTGAAAATGTTTCTGTATTCAATTGAACACAGCAACTTCAAATCTGCATTGCCCTGATCAAATCAACTCCAAATGAGCTGCAACTTTAACAGGAGTCCACTAACATCCTAGGGAATATTCTGGCAAATTTTGAGGATTTTTGGATTAACCAAACTCCTTCTAAATTTTTTGCTGAAAAGCTTTAAAGAATTTTCCCGAATGAAATAATGAGTTTCATACAAATTGGGTTGCATATTTGGATAGATCTATTCAACACGAATCCAACCCAATTTGAATCACTAAATTTAGAGCTTCCTAGCAAAAGTTATGAGGTTCTAAAGTTTGGGGAAAAATTCTGAAATTGAACTCTGTTCTATTTTTACAATTTTCAGAGGCATAAGAAATTAACACCACATTTGGCCAAGAAAATGAGGTCCAATGATTCTGAAAATTTTACTGGAGTTCAAGTATTTTTGTAAGACTCTCCTGCCTAAATTTAGGAATTTTCCAATGCACTGAACTCCTGGAAAAATTCCTACAAGATTTTCCTTATATGAATTAATGAGACAAAACCAGGGATTTTCATAAATATTGGGCTGTACCCCTGGATATTACTCTTTGAGAGGAATCCGACAAATTTTATTTCACAATTTTTGGATATCCCTACATAAAGTTGAGGCTATTTAAACTTTGAACTGAAATCTGAAAACAGAGAAAAGTTTAAATGTCTGCTGCTGGGCCTGGGCCACGTGTCACCCTACGAAACAAAACCACACGGGCTACACAGTCCCAGCCACGCAGTCACACCGGATCAAATAGCCACAGAGGATCGGGCTTTAAATCTTTTCCCTCAGATTGCTGGGACCCGGTGCCCTTCTTTAACCTCCCGACGCCCCTCGCGCGCGCGCTGCCAGGTCGCCGGAGCTCGCCGGGGACAGCTCTCCCGACCTCTGCCCGAGCCCGTGCTTGCCGCAAGGACCTAAATCCACGTGCTGAGCAACTTGGTGGAGCTTCCCCGAGCCGGCAAGGTCCCCAACCTCCGTTGCGACGGCACAGCGGCTCGGCTCACCTTCGGTGGCGTCGCCCAGCTAACCTAGCCCGCCAAAAGCCCGGTGAAATGGCGCTACAGCACCAGTGAACCATGAGGAAGCCCGACATAGCTTTAAAACCGCTCGGGACCGGCGGCTAATGGTGTTTCACCGTGCACCCAAGACCTCCTCCACGTTGGAGCACGGAAAACCTAGAATTTGTGCGGTCTACGTGCATTTTTCCAGCTAGGGTTGTGAAGCGCTAATGATCGCCGACTAGTGGCGGTCCTGTGTGCAAGAATTGACGAGCTAAGAACAAGGATAGAGGGCGAATTCGAAGTTACCGTGCCGGAAGGTCGGTTTGCGCCCGCCGGAGAAGTTTTCTCAAATTCGGGCTCGGTGGATCACATCATGGCTTGAGCTCCGGATATGAGCACCACCGGGTCCTAGCGTGTCCGAGGCCGCTCTTGCTCCCCCGTGAACGACCCTCTGCCAAGCTGTCCACGTGCGACCTCTGTTCAGTTGCGGTTCGGCCACCGCGGAATATTGGTGTGCGCGGGGTTGTGAGGGCCGAACGCTCCCGGTTGTGGTCTGAGGAGGCTGTGGAGATGTCCGTGGGTTTGTTTTTGCTACTGCCCAGATTTGCACGCGAAGGAATGTGGCTTCACGAGCAAGTTACGTGGCGGCGGCTGTTCGGCGCCGTCCTTGCGTGCGAGAGGGGCAGGACTGCGTCTTCGGTGCTGTGGCAAAACGGGGCACGGCCGGGAGTAACTACCACCCACGAGGAGCTCGCCAGCGTGAAGAAAATCGGGCAGGAGGTGGCTTCTGGGGTCCCTCGGTGTCACGCTGCGGCAGCCCTGCTCGAGTGAGCAGGGATAAAACAGAGACTTTACTCTGACTTTAGCTGTAAGATTTTTCCACCTCTATGCCATGTGGGGCCCACTGTCCCTTCTTATCCCCTCTCATTTTTCTCACAAATATCTCCACACTTTGGCAAATTCTGGAAATAAAATGGTGAGAATTCAAACCTGTATTGTGTTTGGGTTTTTGGACAAGTTTCATCCAAATTCAAATGTATATTTGAATTCATTGCAAATTCAAGTCCAATTGGAAAATGGATGGCAATTATCTTTAAAAATTCATAAGACTTTGCCTACCCCCTAATTTGGACCTAAGGAATTCAAATATGAACTCTGATCTTTGATTTGGCTGCTGCAAATAAGATTTTTAATACAAGAGTTCGAAAACCATTATGTTACTCTCATTTGAACTTTTGAGTGGAACAATTTGTTCTCAAAATCTGACTTTGGCTTTCTCACACTTATGGAAACTTCCCAACATGGTTTTAGACCCCTCTTGGTTTCCAAGTCTTCAAACAAATATTTGAACTGTTGTGAAGAAAGCTCTCATGTGTATTATCACATGTGGAAAAAGTTTTAACAAGCCCCATTTTTCATACACATGAAACCATCTTTGTGCAAACAAGGGTTCCTTTGTATTCATATTTTGGGACCTTTACAATCCCCTCCCTTAAAAGAATCTCGTCCCGAGATTACAAGGTAAAAATGAGAGGAAGGATGGTGGAAAATTAACTAACGTGCGACGTCAAGAGTTGGGATAATTGGTGCGAAGAAATCCTTCACTCTTCCCTGTCTCTTCAACTTTGGAGTGATCACTCCATACACCTTATAGAACCACAACGTACCGTCGCGTGTGGTTCGGTCCTTCATATCGATGATCTGAACCAGTCCCTCCTGAGGTGTGAGATCTGGTTTCAGTTCCCAGGTATTTCCCAGCTGAATGGTGGTTAAACACCTGAGGCACTTCCTCAGCCGAGAAATGTGGAAGATGTCGTACACACCGGTGAATGTTGCTAGGAATTCCCGTCGGTATGCAACTGATTCACATCTCTCCGAAAACCTGGAATGGACCGATGAATTGAGACGAATAGAAACTTGACAAGTGATCCTCGTCAGAATCTTTCTTCCTCGACTCCGGTTTACGGGGTACGACGATTCTGTCCTTTACCACAGGACGCCGTCTCCGTCTTTCCGGAAATATTTCAGTTCCCCACTGTCTATACATCTCCGCAATTGTGACATGCCCTGATCATGTTTCTGGGCAGCCACCCTTTTTCACGGATGGTGGGGATAAAAGCTAAATTGTAGAGAGCCCTAGGGTGAACCATACGTAATGGTGGTTTGCTCTCTTCCAACGGGGTGATGGTTGGATTATGAACGTGTGACTTGCGACTCAGCGCATTCGCCCAGGTTAACCTTGCCGGGGATGATAATGGGTCTCTATTTCGTAATCCTTTATCGACTCCAACCATCTTTGCTGCCTCATGTTACACTCCTTCTGAGTGAATATGTACTTGAGGATCTTGTGGTCGATATATAAATGCACGAGGTTACCGAGTAGGTAGTGCCTCCACATTTTTAGAGTAAGTACCATGGAAGTGAGTCCTAAGTCATGAGTCGGATAGTGTTGCTCATGATTCCTGAGTTGCCATGATCCATATACGACCACACTTCGGTCTTGCATCAGCACACATCCTAGCCCAAAGCCGGATGCATCGCAGTACACAGCGAACGGTCTTGTTGTGTTTGGCTGCGCCAAAACCGGTGCTGATGTTAGGTGCTTCACTAATGCCTTGAACGTTATTTTACATGCTGGACTCGAAACTTAATTGGTAGCCTTCTTCAGCAGCTATGTCCTAGGCTTGACCATCTTCGAGAAGTTCAAAAAGAACCTCCGATAATATCCCACGAGTCCTAGGAATTTTTCCGTACCTCGTTACTAGACCGCGGGGACTTCCAATGCCGCACAGGTGCGATATTACTCGGGCTTACAGCGATGCCCTTCACTGAGAGGATATGCCCGAGACAAAGTAATTGTGATATGTAGAATTCGCACTTGCTGAATTTCACGTATAGCTTGTGATCCCGCAGCCGTTGCAAGTCTATACGCAGGTGCTTCTTGTGTGCTTCCTCCGACATGGAATAAACCAGTAGGTCGTCGATGAAGACCACGACAAACACATCCAGCTTCGGCATGAATACAAAGTTCACCAAGTACATGAACTGAGCTGGAGTGTTGGTAAGGCCAAGGATTATGACACGTACTCATAAACTCCGTACCTCGCCGAAAAACTGTATTCAGAATAGCCTCAGCCCTTATCTCAATCTGATGGTACCCTGATCCTAAGTCCCTCCTGGAAAAGATCCTTGCTTCGACCAACTGATCAAATAATATGTCGATCTGTGGTAATGGGTACTTGTCCTTGATTGTCATGATGTTAAGCGAACAAAAATTAACACTAAGCCATAGTGTTTCGTCCTTCTTCCTACTACACAGCACAGAGCAACCCCAATGTCATGAGCTTGGTTGTATAACACATTTGCTCATGGTTTCCCTTAGTTGCTCCTTCAACCGTTCTCTTTGCTGTGCGGAACAGACTCTTCTGTCCTAACCCAGATTTTGATCCGTTTAGAAGAATTTTCATAACTCACGTTGAATATCAAAGGTAAAGTTAACTTCAATATCTTTCCGACGAGTATTCAAATGCCTCCATATCGCTTTTGAATCAAAAGTTATGATTGCTTAAAGTGGACAGAATTTCTGGATAAACTTTGCCAACATCACCTTTGTATGTGGCTGACTTTATCGTAGTTGTATACACAGATACAATATGAATCTGAACCAACTTTGAACTACAACAATGTTGCGTATCTCATAACCTTTCCAACGGTGTATCACAGGCTCCTTAGGGATTTTTCTACGGGAAGTTATGGCTTAAAAACAGAAAGGTCCAGAGAGGTTTTTCTGCTGTCCTGCTTCTGGACAGTTTGCCTTCAACTGGACTTTTAACTAACTTAAGATGTTATTTTTCTCGGGAGGTCTACAGGAAAGTTGTAGAGCACTTGAAAAGCTTTCCATAGCTGTATCATACACCTTAATTGGTTAAATATACTCAGAGTTATGCTCTGTTAAAGTCCAGCAAGAATTCCTGCCAGAAACAGAGCACTCTGTTTTTGAAATCTTTGAAACCTAGACATTCTCTCATTTGAATCTTAGCTCAAAATAAGAGTTCAGTAACTAATATTTGTTTCAAACTTCTGTTTTTAGTTGCAAGTTAGCTCATGAATCATTTCTTCATGGGAAGAGGTTATTAAGTTGAGTACGGCGTCGAGGCACCATAAGAACAATGTCGGTACTACGTAGCCTCACCAAAGAAAATCCTAATCCGGATTATACCGGTATATCTGTTTTATTAGTGGCACTAAGACGGTCACTCGCAAACGTGTACTACGCGGGATACGTACGTGGTTAGTACTGGCAGAAGAACACTCAATAGTGGTGCACTCAAAGGTTGTTTCATTTCAGGCAGTTCCATATCATACTAAAAACATATGCCCCATATCATTTCCATACGGGCCGTCCTTGAGTCAAGCCACGTCTCAAGGTACATGGTCGTGTTTCTACACCACACGACGGGGAACCCGAGTATATCATGAACGGGTCGTCACGGTTGGGAATGTTATCAACCCAACGGATACCACCTACTGCCCTGCAGGGCACGCCGATGGCAAGCGCTGCGTATGTCCTCCTGGGCTATTTCCAAACGAACACACTATCGTGTTACTGACCACACGATGGGGTCTCCACTTACTTGCCTAATGCACGCTAGGGATCAGCATTTCATATGAACTCAGGAACATGAAGAGTTCAAGAGTTTCATATTAACGTCTCACACCAAGCTGTGAGACCTATACCTGAACCACTTTCCTCGTCAGGGGAGCTAACCGAAATTGAACCGCTTTCGGTGGCGTTCCTTACCATTCTTACATGAACGTAGGTGCGTCGTTACATAATCAAAATTCAGAATTATAACAAGTATGTTAGTCATGCCACTTTAAGTAACTATACTACTATAGTCCTTATGTGGGCCTAATACCGTTTCCTCACCGTATCCTAAGTTTTTGTCGTAATACGATCCTTATTCCGTGTGCTATTACCAATGCGGCTCTGGGGGCCCGTAATCCCGGTTCACGGGGACGGGACATCTCGCCCGAGAATCACATTGGGTGGTGCCGTGCGATGCGGCACCCAACAGCACACATAATAAAGCATCATATTACATAAATCAAGCGGAAGCTTACAAAGTGTAACTTTTACAAATACTCCTCAAAATAATCTACAGCGGAAGACTATTACATCTCATGTCTCATACCTATGCTAAGCTACAGAGAAGGTGTCCAGCCCGCGGACCCTTCTCGCTAGCAACACTATTAGAATAGCAGCGGCAGGGGTTGCGATGAGTTCACCACTCGGAGAGCTCCGAGTCTCATCGGACACCCGTACATATCAGCGGACAGTTATTACCTGCAAAACACCTTATGCAGTATCTGTGAGCACGAAGCTCAGCAAGACTTAACCGTGACCCTAGTCATGAAACTCTACATGCTGAAAATAGAGGGCCGAATATAGAAGTTGGCACAAAAGATGAACTTGAGCTAAAGGAGAGTCCTTGTTTTAAGTTTTAAGCAGCTTTTATAGCCCTCACGCAATTTACATCGAGACTCCACAATCAAACAAGAAACGCTTTATCTCGATGTCGCTTGCCCGAGGTGAAAGTAACTTTAGTGAGCTATTCTAGACTCATACAGACCTTGCGCTATTACCGTCGAGACTCCACAATCAAACAAGAAACTCTTTGCCTCGACGCTACTAGCCCAAGGTGGAAATTAAATTTAGTGAAGTGTTGATCGTTCTTCATCTCCATTATGAGGATTACTCATGAAGCATTATTAACTTTTCACAGTTTATTACTACGTCACGACTCAGTGTACAAGTATGCTCACTACTGCGAGCGACGGTGATTGCAATCAAAAACACCCGGCTGACACAACACGTATGCCCGTACTCGACGTTGCACACAGCAACCGTCACTGACGTCGTACGTGGCAACCTTTCACACGACACCCAAATGTCGAACCGGTCCCACCAACTGGGATTAAGTCTCTCTACGGCAAACCCTCGTAGAGCCGACTTCTCTATTCTTTCAGCATCGGCATCAGACGGTGAGGTATGCCTCGACACCAAGGTTAACATGTTACATCGGTTTCCTGGGTCCCATATAGCCAGTATGCATCCGGTACACAACTCAAACTTGTCCAGCGGGGCCACACACGAGAACGGGCCTTAATCGACTCAGACTAGGTTCACAGGACCACGTCTTTGAGCCTTCCATCCACTGCCCGGTCTCCATTCCCAACTATGAAGATCAATTCCCAACACTTCCGGTTAATCCCCCCTTAACCCCGTTTCACGAGTAGGAAACTGCCCACTCGAGTTTTGCTTCTTTTAATCCACTTTTGCTAATTTGAGATCAGCAGTTATAATCAATTTATAACCTACTCTGCATTATACTCCAGGGTTTTCTGGGACATGCATTTGGAGTGTCGTACCACCTAGACTTAATGCAATAAATAAAATGCTAGACGTATAAAGTGAATACAAATAAAAACTTGTAAGTTTTAATGCAAACCAGAGCTTGCCTTTGTTTTGCAGGGGATTAATATATATATCTCAGTTATTGAAGACCATTGGCTTGATCTCTTGCCTCCCTACTTTGATCTCTACTCCGATGACTTCAAGTTCTTCACGTAGATGCTACACGTAATGAATATGCGCATATGTTTAATTGTAAAGACTTTGCTACAAGTTCTAATAACAAGTTTTTAAAACTGGAACTCTGTTTAAGAATTTAAAATGACACTGGTGCTAGTGGTTTGGGTTTGGATCTAAGCACATGATTAAGTGCTTAGTGGTTTCCCCCTCTTCTATATTGATCACCTTGAGTGGTTAAACAGAACAGGGGTTATCCATAGCTCCAATGGAGCTGATAATTTTCATGTGGGTTCCTTGTAACAAGAAATTCCTCTGGACCAAAAATTAGCACTTTTCATTGAGTGGTCTGTTCACAACAATTTTCTAAGCAATTAAGCAAGGAAGAATTAATTCTGAGATAACACCCATATTCAGGCCAAACTTGGTGAACTAAAATTTCAATTATAGTTCATAGAGCTTGAATGAATTTTCCTAGCATTTTTGGAGCTAGAATTTACCCAGAACTGAATTTCTAAGTTTTGGGAAATTCTCTGAAAATGTTTCTGTATTCAATTGAACACAGGAACTTCAAATCTGAATTGCCCTGATCAAATAAAATCCAAATGAGCTGCAACTTTTACAGGAGTCCACTAACATCCTAGAGAATATTCTGGCAAATTTTGAGGATTTTTGGATTAACCAAACTCCCTCTAATTTTTTTTGCTGAAAAGCTTTAAAGAATTTTCCAGAATGAAATAATGAGTTTCATACAAATTGGGTTGCATATTTGGATAGAGCTATTCAACACGAATCCAACCCAATTTGAATCACTAAATTTAGAGCTTCCTAGCAAAAGTTATGAGGTTCTAAAGTTTGGGGAAAAAATCTGAAATTGAACTCTGTTCTATTTTTCCAATTTTCAGAGGCATAAGAAATTAACACCACATTTGGCCAAGAAAATGAGGTCCAATGATTCTGAAAATTTTACTGGAGTTCAAGTATTTTTGGAAGACTCTCCTGCCTAAATTTGGGAATTTTACAATACACTGAACTCCTGGAAAAATTCCTACAAGATTTTCCTTATATGAATTAATGAGAAAAAACCAGGGATTTTCATAAATATTGGTCTGTACCCGTGGATATTACTCTTTGAGAGGAATCCAACAAATTTTATTTCACAATTTTTGGATATCCCTACATAAAGTTGAGGCTATTTAAACTTTGAACTGAAATCTGAAAACAGAGAGAAAGTTTAAATGTCTGCTGCTGGGCCCGGGCCACGTGTCACCCTACAAAACAAAACCACACGGGCTACACAGTCCCAGCCACGCAGTCACACCGGATCAAATAGCCACAGAGGATCGGGCTTTAAATCTTTTCCCTCACTGACTGCTGGGACCCGGTGCCCTTCCTCAACCTCCCGACGCCCCTCGCGCGCGCGCTGCCAGGTTGCCGGAGCTCGCCGGGAACAGCTCTCCCGACCTCTGCCCGAGCACGTGCTCGCCGCCAGGACCTAACTCCACGTGCTGAGCAACTTGGTGGAGCTTCCCCGAGCCGGCAAGGTCCCCAACCTCCGTTGCGACGGCACAGCGGCTCGGCTCACCTTCGGTGGCGTCGGCCAGCTAACCTAGCCCGTCAAAAGCCCGATGAAATGGCGCTACAGCACCAGTGAACCATGAGGAAGCCCGACATAGCTTTAAAACCGCTCGGGTCCGGCGGCTAATGGTGTTTCACCGTGCACCCGAGACCTCCTCCACGTTGGAGCTCGGAAAACCTAGAATTTGTGCGGTCTACATGCGTTTTTCCAGCTAGGGTTGTGAAGGGCTAGTGATCGCTGACTAATGGTGGTCCTGTATGCTAGAATTGACGAGCTAAGAACAAGGATAGAGGGCAAATTCAAAGTTACTGTGCCAGAAGGTCGGTTTGCGCCCGCCGGAGAAGTTTTCTTAAATTCGGGCTCGGTGGATCACGTCATGGCTTGAGCTCCGGATATGAGCACCACAGGGTCCTAGCGCGTCCAAGGCTGCTCTTGCTCTGCCATGAACGACCTTCTGCCGAGCTTTCCACGTGCGACATCTGTTCAGTTGCGGTTCGGCCGCCGCGGAATCTTGGTGTGCGCGGGGTTGTGAGGGCCTAACGCTCCCGGTTGTGGTCTGAGGAGGCTGTGGAGACGTCCGTGGGTTTGTTTTTGCTACTGCACGGATTTGCACGTGAAGGAATGTGGCTTCACGAGCAAGTGACGCGGCGCCGGCTGTTCGGCGCCGTTCTTGCGTGCGAGAGGGGCAGGACTGCATCTTCGGTGCTGTGACAAAACGGGGCACGGCCGGGAGTAACTACCACCCACGAGGAGCTCGCCAGCGTGAAGAAAATCGGGCAGGAGGTGGCTTCCGGGGTCCTTCGGTGTCACGCTGCGGCAGCCCTGCTCGGGTGAGCAGAGATAAAACAGAGACTTTGCTCTGACTTTAGCTGTAAGATTTTTCCACCTCTATGCCATGTGGGGCCCACTGTCCCTTCTCATCCCCTCTCATTTTTCTGACAAATATCTCCACACATTGGAAAATGCTGGAAATAAAATGGTGAGAATTCAAACCTGTATTGTGTTTGGGTTTTTGGACAAGTTTCATCCAAATTCAAATGTATATTTGAATTCATTGCAAATTCAAGTCCAATTGGAAAATTGACGGCAATTATCTTCAAAAATTCATGAGACTTTGCCTACCCCCTAATTTGGACCTAAGGAATTCAAATATGAACTCTGATCTTTGATTTGGCTGCTGCAAATAAGATTTTTAATACAACAGTTCAAAAACCATTATGTTACTCTCATTTGAACTTTTGAGTGGAACAATTTGTTCTCAAAATCTGACTTTGGCTTTCTCACACTTATGGAAACTTCCCAGCATGGTTTTAGACCCCTCTTGGGTTCCATGTCTTCAAACAAATATTTGAACTGGTGTGAAGAAAGCTCTCATGTGTATTATCACATGTGGAAAAAGTTTTAACAAGCCCCATTTTTCATACACATGAAACCATCTTTATGCAAACAAGGGTTCCTTTGTATTCATATTTTGGGACCTTTACACCCTGTTATGGAATTTTCTCAAATTTGGCCAGAAGATCCTTCATAACCTAGTGATCTCCTGTAAAAAATTGAGCT
Source organism: Neostapfia colusana (assembly GCA_030760725.1). NCBI lineage: Eukaryota > Viridiplantae > Streptophyta > Magnoliopsida > Poales > Poaceae > Neostapfia > Neostapfia colusana. The sequence continues at coordinate 30,855,320 of JASWHV010000004.1, read as the reverse complement.
TCATTGGTATACATTTGCTAGTCTAAACTCTGATCCAAAGTTCAGCCTTCATTTGAAATTTCCAAAATAAACAGAAACTTTTTAAGGATTTCATATAAACTTCAAAATTCCATTTGTCCCTGTAGGTAGCTCAAAAAATTGTGAAACATATTTTTTTAGAACCACAGAGACCTGCTATAATTAGATCTTCCACTGTTAGCCATGTCAAAACTTCAGATTTAGGATCAAAATTCAGAGAAGCCTTGGCTTTGTGGGAATTTTGGAGACCACAAGCTTCCATGAAACCTCTCCAAATTTTGCTCAGATCATCCTTATAGAGTATAGTGTCCACTGGAAAAATCCCAAAGACAATTAAGAAAATTTAATAGCAGTAGCTAGTAGTAGAGGTTTAATTCTTATAATTCATTGGCACACATATTTTGTTGCATATCACATAGTGACCGAAGTTGAGGACATGCCGGAGCCATTGGAAATCCTCCCACCAGACACTAACTTCCCGTTTAACTTGCAATCAGGCAAGCCCCGGTTTGCATTTAACTACCTCTTGCAAAGTTTTCATTTGTATTACTTATGTCTAGGGTGAAATGTTTGCATTAGAGTTAAGGTGATTGAAACCCCACTTGCATGACCTTTAAATCCTATGGAGGGTTGGGTAGTCTAGAGCTTGATAAGTAGAAAAGGATATGCTAATGTTCTTAGGATGCAGTGAGTGGAGATCTCACGTGAGTAGATCTGTTGGTGTCAGTTGAGGACCGAGCCATGTGTGGCCCTGCTGGACAAGTTTGAACAGTACCGGATGCATACTGGCATATGGGAACCAGGAAACGGATGTAATTGGTTAACCTGGGTGCCGGGGATTACCCAACCATTTTATAGGAGTGGGTTGATTGTAGCAAGGTGTAAATCTGCCGGTGGGCACAGACACGCTCCACGCAGGGACCTCCTGCGCGTTACGGATGAACCGGTTTGGCATTTGGGTTTCCTTTGAATGGTTGCTGCATAAAACAGAGTAGGAAGGTGTGAAGCACCACTCTTCTGAAAGTGGGTGTATGTGACGTGTTATCCGGGTGTATTGATTGCAATCACCGTCCCTCACGGTTATTTGAGTACCGCTTGTTCACTGCGCTGTGACGTAGTAATAATTGAAAGAAGACAGAAGAATATGATACATTGATCTATTATTGTCTTGAAACCACGTATGCCATAGATGTAGAGCTCATTAAGTTTATTTTCCACTTTGGGCATAACCACATCGGAGGAAAGCATTTCTTTTTTGATTGTGGACTTCCGATGTGAGGGCTGCCTAAGGCATAATAATCTGCTGCTATTATTAAACCGCTGCTATAAAACTGAAAGTAAGTATTAACATGTAGGCGTGTCTTTGTCGAAATGTCATTTCCTATATTACTAATCCCTGCATGTAGAGTCTCATGTTTAGAAGTGTCGGTTAAGTCTTGCTGAGCTATCATGCTCACGGTTGCAATATTTGAGCTGTTGCGGGTGAGAGTTATGAGGATGGGTTGGAGGACGAGGCGATGCACCCGTCGGGGTACACGGCCGAGCTGGAGCCCTGCACGCCACCATGAACTTCGTATTAGTGCTGCTAGTGTGTAGCATCCCTGGGCTGGACGGCTACACTTTTTGCTTAGTTAGTAGGCGAGTGTAGTTATGAATAATACTTCCGCTGTCCATTACTTTTGTAAAAGACTTCCGCTGTGTTGTTATGTAAAATAAAAGTTTGTATGTTGTTCTTAATCTTTTCTTGTGTGCTGTTTGGTGCCACATCGCACGGCACCACCCTCTGCGATCCCGGAGTGGGAGGACCACGGGGTGGCTCCCCACAGACGTGGTATCAGAGCCACATTTGCAATAGCACGCTTGAAAGAGCCTATTTTGAAAATATAGAAGTAGTCGAGTGAGGATTAGTCACTATGCCCACATAAGGTCTATTATAGTAGTAGCTACTAAGGTGGAAATGCTAACTTACCTGTTATTAATTTGTAACCACGCTCCGACGTCAGGTAAGAGGTAAGGTACGCCACCACAGGCGGATCAATTGCGGTAAGCTTGCCATACAAGCAATGGTATGGAATGGTTTACCATGGCTTGGCGCGGTAGTGAATATGAGTCTCTGAACCTTCTCATGGTTCTGAGAGCATATGAAAAGCTGATCTCCAGCGTGCTTTAGGCAAAAGCGAGAATACCCCATTGTGTGGTAAGCAACAAGATAGTATATAACTCTTGAACGTTCAATGTTCAAAGGGCCATACGCAACGTTCGCCATCGGCGTGCCTCAACGGTCATGAGGCAGTAGGTGGTATCTGTTGGGTTGATGAAATTCCCAACCGTGACGACCCGTTCACGCTCTACTCGGGTTCCCCGTCATGTGGTGTGAAAACACAACCATGTACCTTGAGATGTGGCATGACTCAAGGACGATCCGTATGGAAATGATACAGACCGTATGTTTTTACTATGATATGGACCTGCCTGAAATGTTAAACCCTTGTGTGCACCATTATTGTGTGGTTTTCTGTAGGTACATTAACCACGTTATAGCATGACGCTTAGAAATCTTTTGTGAGTGATGTTTCTAGTTCCACCATTTGACACGTATATGCCGGAATACCGGCTTAGGATTTTTCTTTTATGAGGAAACGCAATACTGTGATGAGTTATTAATTGCATAAAAGGGATATTTTCAAAGAAAAGAGTCAATTTGGAGTTTAGGATTCAATTTAGGGGTTATTGAACTTCCATATTGAGCTAAGAGTCAATTGGGAGTATAGATTCATTTCCAAAGACTTAGGAACAACCTCACCTGTTTCGGCAGAATTTTTGCTGAACTGAAACAGGGTATAACTTATGGTTGGTTGAACCAATGGAGGTGTGTGATACTATTCTGGAAAGGTTTCGAAGTCTTCTACCACTTTTCTGTAGAACTCCAGAACAAAATCTCCCTCCAAATGGATGAAAATCTCAGATGAGTATGCACTGTCCAGAAACAGGGTAGACTAAAAATGCTCTCTGGAGTTTTCTGTATTTCGACCATAACTACTTGTAGAAAAATTTCTAGGGGTCAGGTAAAACACAGTTGGAAAGTGTAGGATATGTACTAAAACTTTGTTGTGTAACTCCAGTCCAGATTTTGCCTCCAAGGTGGCCAAAACACTAAAATTCTTCAAACTGGTCTGCTGGACCAGAAGCTGGACAGGGAAAACCATGTTTGAAGTTTTCAATTCAAAAAAATTGGTTTCACATTTCGATATTCAGCGGCTGTTGTAAAACAGTGAGTTGGAGTCAAAAATATTACGCATTCAACATATTACTTCGAGCGAGGACATGTTTGGGTCCAGTACAATAGCGAGGATTTACGCATGCTAATTCACTTAACATCCCGTGACGACCCACGATGGTCGAAATGAACTTTTAATCCATAAAGTTCATTACTTTGGAACTCGATTGTGGTGACATGGTCCAGGGATGTATATATTGTATAAAGTTTATACTTTATCCATATGTGTGAATGTTATGCGTATCATTTGTTCATTCTCGCACTACTATTGTATAGACTGGATGAAGTAACCAAACATGTGCTGATGGTTTGAATGGCGTGAATGCAGAATGGTGCATACACGGTCCACGCAAGAGAAAGGAAGTCCAAGTCAGGTTCTGGTGATGAGTCTCCACCCCCGGAGCAAACCACGATGCAGCAACAACCACCACCATCAGAACTTCCAAGAAATCTCGCGGAGGTTCTCGCTGCAGTACTCGGCTTGCGCGACGAGCAAACCAAGTTGCTGCAGATGCTGGTGCAGCAGAATGCATCCCGTCAGGGAGGACGCCGAGACAATGGGCAACGCCAGCCACAATAAAGTTCATACTCGGACTTCTTAGCGACCCATCCACCGGTCTTCATGGATGCCGAAGAGCCTTTGGAGGCGGAAAGCTTCATCCGCACTCTCGAGGCGAAGTCCGGTCTACTTCGGTGCACCGAACACCAGAAGGCGCTGTTTGCAGAGCAACAGCTTCAAAGGGAAGCCGGTAAATGGTGGGCGAAACTACATCGCCTCATTACCGGCTGGCCGTTCCGTCTCTTGGGTGGAGTTCCGGGAGGTGTTCCGCGCCTATCATATACCTCCCAGGGTTATGCAGAGCAAGTTCCAGGAGTTTCTGGAGTTGAAACAAGGCGAGAGGAGTGCTCATGAGTACTCCAGAGCATTCAATCAGCTGGTGCAATATGCACCCGAAATTGTTGGGATGGAAGAACAGAAGTGAAACACATTCTTCCGGGGCCTGGATTCAAAAATGAAGGTCCATTTCGTCCAAAGCAACTGCGGCACATTCAATGACCTTGTCAATGCCGCAATTGTACAAGAAGATGCCCAGTGTGAGCGCGGTTCTGATAAGAGGAAATGCAGCACGCTGGTGAGCAGCAGTGGTGGGGCACCACAAAAGTACCGCGTGGTGTATCCCTCACCATCCGTTCAGAGATGGCAGCCACCGGCGCGACCGCCTCAGTTTCGTGGTCGTCAAGTTAATGCGCCAAGCTTCTGACCGTCATATCCACCACAGCAACAGCAGCAGCAAAGGATGGTCCCGCATGCGACTCTATTTCAACCGCGTGAACTGGGATTTCGTCCTCAATTTGGAGGGACCCTGACACCATACACGTGCTTCACGTGTGGCCGTGTCGGGCATATTGCCAAGGATTGCCCCGAGCAGCGACAGGGCAGGGGTTCATCACCGTATCAGGGTGCAAATCAGACCCACAACCAGCCCAAGAAACTAGCAACAAAACCCGGCAACATCCACCACTTAGCCATCGAAGACGTGCCGGAATGAGAACCCGCCCTCGTGGGTACGTTTACTTATTTAGATCATCCCATAGTCATACTTTTTGACTCCGGTGCCATCTATAATTTTATAAGTCAATCTTATGTTATTAAATATCAATTGCCTATCATTCTCGCAGAAACTTCATACTTGATTTGCTCTCCGGGTGGGAAATAACATCTGATACGATGGTCTATAGAGCACCATTGCAATTGGGTGGGAATCCATACCCGACTTCTCTAATTATGTTATAGAGTCAAAAACTCGATGTCATTTTAGGAATGTCATGGCTACGTTGCCATAGTGCTGTTCTTGACATCGTTTCACGTGTTGTTCGTTTAAAGTCCCCACTTCATGAACCACATATTCTCATTCTTGACCGTTCGGTCCAAGAAATCCCAGCCACATATAATACAGAAGCCACAAAACTTGAGGATATTCGTGTGGTCCTTGAATATCCGGGCGTCTTTCCGGATGATCTTCCGGGCATGCCACCCGAAAGGGATGTCGAGATCAAGATCGAACTTGTACCCGGGACAACACCGATATCACAGAGACCGTACAAGATGGTTCCGAATGAGCTAGCTGAATTGAAGGAGCAGCTCAATGATTTGATGAGTAAGGGTTTCATTCGACCTAGTTCCTTGCCATAGGGATGCTCAGTGCTGTTTATGAAGAAGAAGGATGAAACCTTGAAGTCGTGTGTGGATTACCGACCTCTCAACTCCGTCAGCATCAAGAATAAATATCCACTGCCCCGCATCGATATCTTATTCGATCAACTTGTGGGTGTATTTTTTAAGATGGATCTTTGCTCTGGATTGTGAGACCTATGTGTGCTGAATACATTGGCTATGACGATAAAAGTTTTGAATTCTGCCAAAACATTCTTTTTGTCACGGTCCAATTCTAGGTCCGAGCTCCGACAAGATCCACGTAAGGTACGCCTTGCTATGTCTAGGTCCGACATGTGTTTGGTTAGCTCTAGCGGTAAGTCCGACTAGCTTTGATAAGTTCCGGTGCTAGGTTCTGCTAGCTTTGGTAAGCTCTGGCTCAAGGTCCGGTTAGCTTTGGCAAGGTCTGGAGCTAAATCGCAATGGTTCTGTTTTTACCATGCAAATGTTTCGAACTTGCTTTACATATATGGAAAGTTTGCTTAGCATTATTTTACTAAGTTTTTAAACTGTTATGTCTGTTTATGGTGTTTAACATTTTGCTATGGTTTGCAACATGCTTACGTGTGGTGTTCACGTAAGGTGTTGTTGTTTTTGGAACTAACGTGAGTCAAGTCCCGGACTTGTGCTTGAAAGTATTGGTTGTTTATTCATGTGCAGGTGTTGCTTGAGTTCAAGATATGGCTGGTGACGGGATCCATTGAACTAGTCTTAGGGAGAAGATGAGGTTCAACAACCTAGTTCAGGAGGAATTATGATTGAGTTGATCGGGAGGTCGCACAGCATGTTTGAATCAAGAACAATGCATATGAAGGTATCATGGACGTCATTGGAAGGTGTTTGCACGTGTGCAAGGAGTGCATGGACGTGGCAACATGGTTCCAAGGCGTGATGAAGAGATGTGGACGTAAAGAATTGGTAGGAAAGGTCCAACCGCCTGGATTATGGACTCAGGCTGCGGCTGAGTCGGTTATGGCTCAAATATGGAAAGGTTTGAGTTGGTTATGATAGGATTTCATGTGGGACACGAAGTTGAGTTGTTTTAGGAATGTGGGATACGTTCCTAAGGTGTTTGGAAGTCTTAAGATTGCTTCTATCTGCATATGGATGAATCTTGAGCAGTTATGGAATGTTTCGATTCAGAAACTGAGTAGGATTAGAGTCCTATTTTGAATTGGGTTGGCCTCCGGGCTGGTTATATAAGCAAGGGAGGCCAGAGCTTGTGGTAAGATGACCTTGGGATGTTCCTCCTATGTTTTGATCATTAAATTTGTAATTTAGAGAAGCTTTTGTGCCTTGTTCGTCCGACTTGTTTTTATCAAGTCTTTCTCATCGAGTTTCTGGACAGCATGACAATGCTTCGGTGTTTTGATCATAACTCGAGTTTTACAGATCCTATTGAAGTGATCCGTTTTGTGTTCAACTTGATTATCTATCATCTGTGAAAATTTCACGGTCATTGGATTTGTAGTTTCTGATATACACGAGTTTCTTTGCAGTGTTGCAGATCTGGTTTTTACTCGAGTAGAACAGATTGACCCTCGTTTGATCTTTCGATCATAACTTGAGTTTTTCTTGACGGATTTCCGTGATTCTTGATGTTGTGTCTTCGTGACTTGATTCTCTATAATATATACCACTTTTGTCACGGTTGAACCCGTTTAGATCAGTCGCATACACGATTTCTTTAACAGATCAATTTTCTGCCGAGGGGGTTTTTGTTGCTTCCGCTAAAAAGTTTAAATCTACCATTCACCCCCTATGGTAACATTTCCCGTTCTCTTCGATCCTACATGGATATCATCAAATAAAGATCCGAGCAGAGGATATTCCGAAAATGGCCTTCTCAACGAGATATGGGTTCTATGAATATCTCATCATGTCTTTTGGTCTCACCAACGCCCCCGCACATTTCATGTACCTCATGAACTCAGTGTTCATGCCGGAGTTGGACAAGTTCGTGGTGGTGTTCACATATGACATCTTGGTTTATTCCATGTCTGAGTAAGAACATGCTGAACACTTGCATATCGTGCTTCAACAATTGCGAGACCATAAACTTTGTGCCAAGTTCAGCAAGTGTGAGTTTTGGATCAGCCAAGTGCCATTTCTTGGTCATATTATTTCTGCGGAAGGCACTGCAGTTGGTCCAATCAAGATTGAGCAAGTGCCGAAATGGAAGCCCCCCACCTCTGTCCATGAAGTGAGAAGTTTCCTCAGGTTAGTGGGATATTATCGGAGATTCATCCCAAGCTCAGCATGTAAAGGAGCTTTCCAAGCATTGGTGAAGCATCTTACAACAGCCCCGGTGTTAGCACAGCCGGGTACGACCAAGCCCTTCGACGTATATTGTGATGCGTTCGGCATCGGGCTTGGCTGTGTATTGATGCAAGGAGGAAGAGTGGTCACTTATGGCTCACGTCAACTTTGTAACCACGAGCAGCACTATCCAACTCATGATCTTGAGCTCGCTGCTGTGGTGTTGGCATTGAAAATGTCAAGGCACTATTTACTTGGGAACTTAGTGCATCTCTACACCAACCACAAGAGTCTAAAATATATATTCACTCAAAAGGAGTTGAATATGCGGCAATGGAGATGGCTAGAGCTGATCAAAGACTATGAGATCGAGATTCACTACCATCCTGGTAAGGCAAATGTGGTTGCTAATGCCTTGAGCCGCAAATCTCACGTCAACAATCTATCCATCACTCCGCCTGAAGAGGAGCCGAGTTTATACTTGGTTCCATATGGGGCATTATATGATCTTGCTCTCGTCCCTACCATACGAGAGGAGATTATGGAAGCTCAGAAGAAAGACGTGGGAATGTTGCACATTCGGAGAAGAATGAAGAATGGCGAACTGAAATGCTTCCAAAGAGATGAACACAGTACTCTATGGTTTAAAGACCGTATAGTGGTACCCCGTGACATGAAGCTTCGGAAGAAAATCTTGGACGAAGCTCATTTGTCCAAGTATTCTATTCATCCTGGCAGAAACAAGATGTAGCAAGATCTGAAAACCAGGTTTTGGTGGACACGGATGAAAAGAGAAATCGCAAAGTACGCATCCAAATGCGATACGTTTTGGCGTGTGAAAGCCGACCATATGCGTAAAGCCGGACAGCTGCAACCATTGAACATTCCACCGTGGAAGTGAGAGGATATCAGCATGGACTTCATAGTTTGGTTACCTCTCACCTCCCACAAACATGATTTGATTTGGGTGATAGTCGGTCGACTAACCAAGTCGGCTCATTTTATTCCTGTACATACAAAGTACGTAGCCAAGCAATATGCAGAGTTGTATATTGCAAGGATCTTGTGCTTGAACGGTGTTCCCCGCACAATTATTTCAGATCGCGGTGTGCTGTTCGTCGCTCGGTTTTGAGAACAGCTGCACGCGTCATTGGGAATCAAACTGATCCGAAGCTCCGCGTATCACCTGCAGACGGATGGTCAAACTGAATGGGTGAATCAAGTGCTTGAAGACATGCTACACGCTTGTGCCATCCACCACGGTAAAACCTGGGACTATCATTTGCCGTTGGCGGAGTTTTCATATAACAATGGCTATCAAGATAGCATCAAGATGGCACCGTATGAAGCTCTCTACGGCCGGAAATGTCGCACACCACTCAACTGGTGTGAGTCCGGTGAGCGAGTTATCTACGGCATTGAACATGTGAATGAGGCCGAAGAACGAGTACGAGTAATACACGCCAATCTTAAGTCTGCTCAATCTCGTCAGAAGAGCTATGCGGATAAAAGACACCGTCCTCTCCACTTGACATCGGGGACCATGTTTATGTTTGGGTGTCTCCGATGAAAGGAGTTCATCGTTTCGGAGTAAAAGGAAAGATTGCTCCGTGATTCATCGGTCCGTTCGCCATCATTGAAAAATGCAGACCCGTGGCCTATCACTTGAAGTTACCGGTGTCGCTCGCGGGGATTCACAACGTACTCCACATCTCTCAGCTGAGGAAATGCCTCGAGCCCTCGCTGAAATCCGCACCGAAGACATAGAAGTTCTCCAACCGGACCTCACATACTCAGAGTATCCGATCCAGATTATCGATGAAAAGACTCGCGCCACAAGAAACCGTTAATTGATGGTTTTATAAAGTCTCGTGGAGTAACCATACCGCTGAGGAAGTGACATGGGAAAGCTGGGACTATCTACAAGAAAATAATCCGGACTTGCTATCATCGTATACCCGGTAAAGTTTTCCCCACTTTGCTTTTCCTTTGGAATCTCGGGACGAGATTCTTTTTAAGGGGGGAGGGATGTAAAATCCCCAAAAGTGCTAGCAAGGAATTCAACACATTCACACTTAGGAAAAATGAGGGGAATTAAAACTTTCAATTATAACGGTGTGAGTTCAAAGTGCTGATTCAAATCTTTCAAAAATTTCCAAACATGAGGAGCTAAACTGAAAATATAGTTCACCATAATTCAAATATTAGACCTCCCAAATTTCAGCTCATTTGGAGGGGTTTTACTATTTGTTTGGAAATAAAAGAGAAAGCCTCAAACTTGAATTCAAATTTCAGTTTCAAATTCAAAATCCTCCAAAGTGGCAAATTGGTTTCACAAAGGTGTTCTCCAAATCGACTGTTTTCTCTTCGGACGATCACCGAGCGCTCGCCAGATCCCGGAAGAACCCCCACCCGATGAAATCCGGTGCCAGCTCCTGCTTCTTCGATCGCCTGCTCGCTCTTATCGTGCACGCACCGAACAGCCAACGGTTTCCTCACTCCTAGCTCGCTCCTGCTGTTCTTCTCCCGCGAACACAGACCAGAGCCGCGCCTCCTCTGTTCTTGCTAGCCTCATCCACTCGAGCTTGGTTTGGTCGAGCTCCAAACAGCAAAAAGTAGCGCCCCGATGTTCCCTAGCATCTCCTCTCTCCACATCGAAGTTCGTAGCTCAGAGCTGCTCACAAATCAAGAATTGGCGCAAAAGTATCGAGGTGAACCGAACATCACCGTTTCGGCTCACCGTCGACTACCCTCTAAGGACCGCTTCTCCTTCACCTCCCTACACAAAAAAGGTGCTCTTCCTTGCCTAGATTGTGTAGAAGAAAGCCGTCTCTCATTTGCCAAACGGGGTAGCTCGAATTTTCCAGTTTACCAAAACCTAGTTCATAGTCATAGCGCTCGGTCTAACCCCAAATTCTGAGGTCACGGTTAACTAACGGTCAAGCAAGTTCACAAGAAGTTTCCTCACCCCCTAGCACCCCTCCTCGAAGAAGAAACGATGAAAACCGTCGAGAATCGGCTAGGTTTTGGCCGTTTTTCTCGCCGCCAGTGAAAGACGCCTTGGCTCACCGTGGAGGATATGGTTGCCGGCTTTTCATCATGATTGGGATCCATTTTCAAGTTCCTCGAGTTGCCACGGTGCTCTCCAAGCAAAAATCAGCCGGTTTGGCGCATCCTAGTGAAAGCACACCGTCGCCAAAACCTTAGCCACCGCTGCCGTCATCGCACGCGTGTTTCCAGCCATCGCCTGCGGCCGCCGACCTCCTAGAAGGGTTCAGCAAGTCGTATTAGTGCTAGGAGGCGATTTGCAGCTCCGGGGGAGGCCGGGAACACAGTTTCGGCGGACCTCGCCGGCGTGCTCCGCCGCGGGGAGCGCAAGGTAGACGAAGGGGGCTGGGTCCCACCTGTCGGTCTCTGAATTCGGCGCGGGGATCAGATTGTAGCATGGGATCGGGTGTGGCTGCACGGGGAAACCCCGTGGGCTGCGGTGTGGCCACGAGTTCAGTAGCCTGAGTTCAGTAAGTACTTTGCAGAAATGCAGAGAATTTGGTCTGAAGATCTATGGAATGTTCTCCAAAATTCATCAAAATTAAATCTTTGCAAATTAATTCCAGAAGATCCCTGTTATGGAATTTTCTCTAATTTGGCCAGTAGATCCTTCATAACTCTAAGGATCTCCTGTAAACATTTGAGCTTCATTGGTGTACATTTGCTAGGCTAAGCTTTGATCCAAAGTTCAGTCTTCATTTGGAATTTCCAAAATAAACAGAAACTTTTTCAGGATTTCATATAAACTTCAAAATTCCATTTCTCCCTGTAGGTAGCCCAAAAAATTGTGAAACAAATTTTGTTTGAACCATAGAGACCTGCTGTAATTAGATCTTCCACTGTTACCCATGTCAAAACTTCAGATTTAGGATCAAAATTCAGAGAATCCTTTTACTTGTGGGAATTTTGGAGACCACAAGCTTCCACGAAACTTCTCCAAATTTTGCTCAGATCATCTTTATAGAGTCTAGTGCCCACTGGAAAAATCCCAAAGCCAATTAAGAAACTTTAATAGCAGTAGCTAGAAATAGAGGTTTAATTCTTATAATTCATTAGCACTTATACACATATTTTGTTGCATATCATATAGTGACCGAAGTTGAGGACACGCCGGAGCCATTGGAAGTCCTCCCACCAGACACTGACTTCCCGTTCAACTTGCAACCAGCCAAGCCCCGGTTTGCATTTAATTACCTCTTCCAAAGTTTTCATTTGCATCACTTATGTCTAGGGTGAAATGTTTTCATTAAAGTTAAGGTGATTGAAACCCCACTTGCATGACCTTTAAATCCTATGGAGGGTTGGTAGTCTAGAGCTCGATAAGTAGAAAAGGCTATGCTAATGTTCTTAGGATCTCGGTAGAAGTCGAGTGGTTGGAATCTACTCACGAGATAGGATTTTATCACATGGGATAGAAAGAGGTAGAGAATGGCTTAATAATGTGAAACTGAGAACCAACAGGGGGATAGGATGCAGTGAGCAGAGATCTCACGTGCATTTCCCTGTTGGTGTTGATTGAGGACTGAGCCATGTGCGGCCCCGCTGGACAAGTTTGAACAGAACCGGATGCATACTGACATATGGGAACCAGTAAACTGATGTAATTGGTTAACCTGGGTGCTGAGGCTTACCCAACCATTTTATAGGAGTGCGATGAGGGTAGCAAGGTGTAAATCTGCTGGTGGGCACAGACAGGCTACACGCGGGGACCTCCTGCCCTTTATGGATGACCCGGTTCGGCATTTGGGTTTCCTTTGAAAGGTTGCTTCAAACAACAGGGTAGGAAGGTGTGAAGCACCAAACTTATCAAAGTGGGTGTATGTGATGTGTTATCCGGGTGTCTATTGATTGCAATCACCGTCCCTCACGGTAATTTGAGTACGGCTTGTTCACTGCACTGTGACATAGTAATAATTGAAAGAAGAGGGAAGAATATGATGCATTGATCTATTATTGTCTTGAAACCATGTATTTTGTAGATGTAGAGCTCATTAAGTTTATTTTCCACTTTGGGCATATCCACATCGAAGGAAAGCGTTTCTTGTTTGATTGTGAACTTCCGATGTGAGAGTTGCCTAAGGCACATTAAACTGCTGCTATAAAATTGAAATTAAGGATTAACATGTAGGTGTGTCTTTATTGAAATGTTATTTCCTATATTACTAATCCCTGCATGTAGAGTCTCATGTTTAGGAGTGTCGGTTAAGTCTTGCTGAGCCATCGTGCTCACAGTTGCAATATTTGAGCTGTTGCAGTTGAGAGTTATGAGGAAGGGTCCGAGGACGAGGCGATGCCCCTGTCGGGGTACACAGCCGAGCTGGAGCCCTGTACGCTGCCGTGGCCTTCGTATGAGTGCTGCTACTGTGTAGAGTCCCGGGCTGGGCGGCTACACCTTTTTGCTTAGTTAGTAGGCGAGTGTAGTTATGAATAATACTTCCGCCGTACATTACTTTTGTAAAAGACTTCCGCTGTGTTTTTATGTAAAATAAAAGTTTGTATGTTGTTCTTAATCTTTTCTTGTGTGCTGTTGGGTGCCGCATAGCACGGCACCATCCTCTGTGATCCCGGAGTGGGAGGACCACGGGGTGGCTCCCCACATCAAACCTATCCGTCAAGATTTTTCTAAACTCTTCACAAAAAGATTGGTTAGTAGAACCAAATATTATGTCGTCGACATAAATTTGGCATACAAATAAATCATCATCCAAGTTTTTAGTAAAGAGTGTATAGTCAGTCTTTCCTATCCTAAAACCATTGTCAACAAGGAAATCTCTAAGGCACTAATACCAAGCCCTAGGAGTTTGTTTGGGGCCATAGAGAGCTTTATGAAGCTTGAAGACATGGTTAGGATCCTTATTGTCCTCGAAGCCAGGCGGTTGCTCCACATACACCTCCTCCTTGATCGGTCCATTGAGGAAGGCGCTTTTCATGTCCATTTGATACAACATGAAATCGTCGTGAGTAGCATAGGCCAATAATATACGAATAGATTCAAGCCTAGCTACGGGAGCAAAAGTTTCATCGAAATCCAAACTTTCGACTTGTGAGTAACCCTTGGCCACAAGTCTATCTTTGTTTCTTGTCACTACGCCAAGCTCATCTTGCTTGTTGCAAAAGACCCACTTGGTGCCTACCACGTTGGCATTTGGTCTTTTCACAAGCTCCCACACTTTGTTTCTTTTGAAGTTGTTGAGCTCCTCTTGCATCGCCATCACCCAATCCGGGTTCGTAGGGCATCTTCAACCTTAAATGGCTCCTAAGAAGATACAAAGGAGTAATGAGCAGAAAAGTTAGCCATACGAGAACGTGTCATTACCCCTTTGGAGATGTCTCCAAGTATGTTGTCAATGAGATGGTCCCGTTGAACACATTGATGGACTCTAGGGGTGTGGTACACTTGGTCTCGAGTCAACTTCTTCATATTCTTTTTCGTATTCATCTCCTTCTTGATCGTTGCTACCACTTTGATCTCCAATGTCTTGATCATGGTGATATTGATCTTGTTCTTGATCTTGGGGAAACTAGGCTTGATCTTATGCTTGGGGCATCTCTTGTGATGAGGATGGGTCACTTGGACCTTGTTGCTCTTGTGGTCGTATATCACCAAGTGCCATCCTTCTCAACGCCATACATGGTGCTTCTTCTTCATCTAGCACACATTGATCAACTTGCTCCACTTGGAAGCCATTAGTTTCATCAAACACCACGTCACATGCGATTTCAACACAATCGGAGGTTTTATTGAATACACGATAGGTGTATGTGTTTGAATCATAGCCAAGTAAGAAACCTTCATCGGATTTCAAAGAAAACTTCAAAATTTGAGGCTTCTTGTTAAGTATGTAACACTGGCTACCAAAGACTCTAAAGTAGGATACATTGGGTTTGTTACTCGTTAGAAGTTCATATGGAGTTTTCTTATAGGCGATGGAGGTAGAGACAGTTTGTGGTATGGCAAGCGGTGTTGACCGCTTCTGCCCAAAACAAATCAGATGTCTCGTATTCATCAAGCATGGTTCTTGACATCTCTATTAGAGTCCGGTTCTTCCTTTCGACCACCCCATTTTTTGGGTAAGGTGCCGAAAACTCATGCTTGATGCCCTCCTCGTCCAAGTACTCTTCGATTTTGGTGTTCTTGAATTCGGTGCCGTTGTCGCTTCTTATCATCATAATTCTCAAGGAGAACTCATGTTTAGCTCTCCTCAAGAAACTCTTGAGAGCACCTTAAGTTTCACCTTTCTCATGCAAGAAAAACACCCAAGTGAAGCGGGAAAAGTCATCAACAATAACTAAACCATATTTGTTACCACCAATGCTTATGTAAGCAATGGGACCGAAAAGGTCCATGTGCAGCATCTCCAATGGTCTCGTTTTCATCATCACCTTCTTAGCGGGATGAGCTGCTCCGACTTGTTTCCCTGCTTGGCACACGCTTCAAGGCCTATATTTCTCAAAAACAACATTCTTAAGACCATGGACGTGATTGCCTTTTAGAAGTTTTTGAAGATTTCTCATACAACATGGGCTAGTCTACGGTGCCACAACCATCCCATGTTGGTCTTTGCCATCAAGCATGTATCAGGTTAAGTTTTATCCGCGGTGAGGTCCACGAGATAAAGCTTTCCCTTGAGCACACCATTGAAGGCAGGTGAGTTATCAATTCTTCTAGTGACAATCACGCCTTAGTTAGTGAATAAGCAATTATAACATTTTGCACACAATCGAGATATGGATAAAAGATTGTAGTCTAGTGATTTAACATGCATAACATGAGAAATAGTGTGTTGTGGAGAAATAGAGATTTTACCCATACCTAGTACCTTAGCTTCGCTATTGTCGCCAAAGTAGATGCCTTGACTTGGATCATTGTTTTCTTCATACTCCACAAACATTATTCTCGCTCCAGTCATATGGTTGGTGCATCCACTATATAGCACCCATTTTGTACCGCCGGAGGAGTAAGCCTATCAAACAAGTTTAGGCTTTTGTTTTAGGTACCCAAGATTGGTTGTGTCCTTTGACGTTAGTGACAAGGCGTTTGGGTACCCACACACAAGGCTTTGGGCTCTTGCGGAGTGGCCCAACATATTTTGCATAGACATAACCAAATTTGTTTCTCATAAGCATATAAGATGCATCAAAATCATGAAACATAGTTAAGTTAACATTCTTAGCATTTTTAGCATCTTTATCAAATTTTACCATTTCAAGAGAAGTAGATACATGAGGTTCATTTTTGGCTTGGTATGATCTTCCTTGACAAAAGCAATATGCATCTTGTTATTCTCGGAATTTCTAGCAGTTTGCTTTCCTCCCCTTGAATAGCCAAGACCATCTTTTATCAAGAGAGACCTTGCGATCGAGTATGCACTACATGCATACTTGATCTTCTCCATGTCAAAAATGCCACCCTTAGGTGTACTCTTGCTCTTTGCCACGCCAAGCTCATTTTTCAAGTTAAGTACAAGATTTGCACATTTGCAAGTTTTAGTGTTTGACTCCACATTAGAAAAGTTTGATCTTGTTGAAGCGGAAGAGGAAACACTTGACTTGAGAGTTACGAATTGTGCCTCAAGATTCTTGTGAGCTTTGTTCAAACTCACAAGCTCATCTTGGAGCACAACATTCGAACTCTTGAGACATGAAGAGGTCTCCATGCATTTCGCAAGTTCAAGTGCCCCCATTCTTCTCCTTCTCAAGCTCGAGGAGCTTCTCAAGGTCAAGGTTCCTTTGCCTCTCCTTGACAAGAAAAACATATTGTTTCTCAAGAAGTTCCTCCTTGTCTAAGATTTCATCAGAGAGCTTTTTCATTTTAATTAAGGCACTTTTGTTCAACCCTTCAAACATGTACTCATTCTCACTAGCAGTATCAAAATATTCATCTTTAATAGAACACAAGGAGAATTTGGATATAACCTTTCGCTTTCCCTCCTTTTCCATGAGGCATGTGTGGCTTGAGCTCTTCCACTTTCCCTTGTTTGGCAAGAGAGTCTTCTTCATCATTGGCTTCTTGATGGCGACGGTTGCCACTTTCGCCTCATCATCGGAGGATAACTCATCGTTGGAGTCCCACTCCTTGCCAACATGAGCGTGCCAATGTGCCTTCTTCTTCATGAACATCTTCCTCCCTTGAGGCTTTTCATCCTTGTTCTTCTTCTTCTTCTTCTTCTTCTTCTTCTTCTTCTTCTTCTTCTTGTCTTCTTCCTTTTCATATGGGCAATTAACGATGTAGTGCCCATACTCGCCACAACAGTAGCAAGCTCTTTTGGTTCTAGACTTGCTCTTGTCCTTGCCCTTGCTCTCATAGTTTGACCCTCCTCTATTCTTCATCATTCTCTTTAATCTCTAGATGAATAAGGCCAACTCCTGATCGTCCATGTCGGTGCTTTCTTCTTCACTTTCTTCATCGTTGCTTGAAGCTTGTACCTCTTTGCCTTTGGACTTGGGTGAGGCTTTGAGAGCAACACCCTTCTTCTTGGAGGATGTGACCTTAGCAAGGTCTTTGACGTGGCGTGCTTCCATCTCCATCATCCCGTGGTCGATGATTCTACCAAGCACCTCATCCAGAGTCATTTTGTCGAAGTTTGGACTTTCAAGGATGAGGGTGCAAAGTGTCACGTTGCAAGGCATGAAGGCTCTTATCATCCTTTTGACCACTTCATGGTCCGGCCACTTCTTGCATCCGTACGCCCGACTCTTATTGATGAGGGTCTTGAGTCGGTTGTACATATCTTTAAGGCTCTCGCCATCTTCCATGGAAAATCTTCCAAGCTCCCCCGCGATCATCTCAATCTTCACCTCCCGCACGGAACGGTTGCCTTCATGTGCAATTTTGAGCGTATCCCAAATTTCCTTGGCCTGCTCCAACCCATCCACCTTGTTGAATAATTCTTGGCTCAAGGACGAGTTGAGCATGGCTGCTGCTTGAGCATTGTGGTGTATTAGTTGTTCTTGCTCCGGGGTAAGCTCTTCATCATCCACTGGGATATCCACACCTATACAAACAATATACCAAAGTGTAGGATTGAGAGAAATATGATGCAGCTTCATGT
Source organism: Neostapfia colusana (assembly GCA_030760725.1). NCBI lineage: Eukaryota > Viridiplantae > Streptophyta > Magnoliopsida > Poales > Poaceae > Neostapfia > Neostapfia colusana. The sequence goes on along the minus strand of JASWHV010000004.1, from coordinate 30,837,451 downwards.
TGTGCTTCCACATGGTATAGTTAGTGCCATCGAAATGTGGAGGTTTGCCTAAAGGAATAGACAAGTAGTTTGTATGAGAATTTAAGCGTTCATAGTTGAAAGGATATCGCGTGTAGTCCTCTTCGAGCTTGTTTGAGTTTCTTCTCTTTCTCAAGTCTTCTTTTCCTCCTTTCCTCGTCTTTTGCTCTTTGAAGAAGGTCCGCAAGGCGCTTCACTTTTTCATCTTCATCATCGGTCTCGATGTCGAAGGGAGGAGGATTCTGCTTGTCCTTGTGGTGTTGACAGTCTTGTTGGGCGAGGACTTGAATCCTTGCTTGCTGTTGGCGCTGTTCTCATCGGTGCCGGTGATGTCAACGATCGGCAACTCCTTGCTGTTTTCTCCCATCTCCTCTCCAAGCGGTTAAGCTCTTTGGGAGAGTTAGGCTCTGATACCAATTGAAAGTTGTCTAGAGGGGGTGAATAGGCAAAACACCTGAAATTCGACTTAATAAAAACTAATCAGCTAGCAGAGTGCGGACTAGTCCGGCTAGGGGCGGACTAGTCCGTTCACCGAAAAATAAAATGTTAACGTAGAGATGTTTAAGAGTTTTTCACTGATCTACTTAATGAGTAATGAAGTATTATAACCTAGCAATTTAGTGATGAGATTGTACGAAAAAACAAATGGCTAGAACTAGGTGGATCCCAAGATTAAGATGAAAAGTGCGAAGAACCATAAATTGATCTAACAAAGAACAAGAGACAAATCAAAAGTGCAAGACACACATCCCGTGGTTCAGCTTCATGAAGAAGCCTACGTCCACGTTAAGGAGTCCAAAAAGGACTGGGTTGCTCTCAACCCTATCCTCACCAAGCCACCACAAAGGTTGGCTTGTTCTTCCACTAGATCACGAAGAAATCACAACAGTTCGTGGGGCAGCTCACAATCTGACGCTCCCACAAGATTACAGCTTAAAGAACTTGCGAATCAACACCCACAACAACTCAACGAGTCACATTGAGAGAATCAACCAAGAGCTCGAAACAAATCGCACCCCTCTCTCTTCTTCCCAAATCTCACAAACCCTCAAGATTCACTCTTAGGGCTCAAAGAAATGAAGAGAAAGGGCTAGGAGGGCTCTTGGAAGGCTATGGCGGCGCTAGGTGTTGCAGCTCTTTAGGACCATAGACTAGCTCCACTGACCAACACTAGTCTTTTCTGTGCACTTTGTCCTCACTTCTGCGCACCTTGGAAGACTTCCCAATCAGTCATCCATCCCCAAATTTCTCCAGGCCAAGCACGCTTAACCCTGGAGTCTTTTGCAGGTGGGCTTCTGGAAAAGAAGGTATACCTTGATGGTATGAGTATTCTATCAATCCTATTCAGCCAGAAGCTAGGATATCACACAATCCACCCCCTTAGAAGACCGACGTCCTTGTCGGTCAACGCCAACACAGGAACATCCCCTCTTAGCCATGTCCGTATGTTCATTACTAGCATACGCATACCGTACGTCCAGTTAGAAGCATACGTACCATACCGTGTCCCACACAGAGGACCCACGCGTCATGTGTACGTACCCACATCCCTGACCCTTAAGCTACCGTATTCTTCTCACTGACCCGTACGCATCCGTGAAACTGTGAGGGTCGGCTCTAATACCATTTGTGGCAGCTCTCTAGGAACATAGACTAGCCCCACTGACTTCTACGGGCCAAGCATGCTTAAACATGGAGTCCTTTGCAGGTTGGCTTCCGGAAAAGAAGGTATACCTTGATGGTATGAGTATTCTATCAATCCTATTCAGCCGGGAGCTAGGATATCACATAGGGTTTGAGTTCATGCCTTAGGGGCCCGGGGATCCCCATTTTATAGGGGTCCAGATAACTAGCTGTTGTCACCAGAAAAAGTCCGGACTAGTCTGGCCTTTAAAATCGTACTAGTCCGACCTGTGGAGACTGGTGATGTCACACTTGACCAACCACAAAGTCCCCCCACCTCCTTTTGAATTCAAATGGTCACAACACTACGTACTAGTCCATCCAACAACGGACTAGTCCTATATCACACGAAACCTTTTGCTCCGGTTGAGAACGGACACGTCTGGTCCATGGGACTAGTCTAGCCCCGAAGGGCGGACAAGTCCGACCATACAGGACTTAGTCCTAGCAGCCACCTCCAAATCCCAAACGAACTAGTCTGACCCACAATGGACTAGTCTAAACTAACACAGAAACTCTTGTTCCGGTTAGAAACGGACTAGTCTAACTGAGCGGACTAGTACGTTCCTTGAGGACTTAGTTCCGGAAGGATTCAAACACACTCATCACGGGCTAGTCCGTCCCAAAACGGACAAGTCCAAACTCACACAGAAACTCTTGGTCCTCCTAACACCGGATCAGTCCGATGTGGCTGGACTAGTCCGGCCATCCAGCCCGGACAAGTCCGGCCTTGTTCTTAGGGCTGCTTCAACTTTTCTCTCCAACTAACCTAACTTGGACTAAGAGCTCTTCGATGATTCTCCCAACTTTGACGCAATGCTCACACTCATACTAAAAGGTTAAACTCAACGCAAAGAAACTTAAACCCTAAATTCTACTCGTTGAGTATTTCCGCCTTTTTTCTCCTCTTTTCCATTTTTGAGTGCATCCATCTCCGTCAATTATTTAATCACCTGTACGTACACTTGTAATGCTCATTAGTACTGCTTGTATTCGTCCCATGTACGTAGACTTTAATTCGACAACTTTGCCATATCTTCCATTAGAGGTTCCAGGAACATCAATTTTGATGCAAGCTTATTTTGGACCTTGGATAAGAATAGATAACAAAATGTACTTCCTCTTGTGACACAACCAGGCCGGTAGGTTGTACATCGTTAAGATCATGGGTCAGGTGCTGTGTATGCTCCTTTTTTCACCAAACGGATTCATTCCGTATGTACCCAAAGCAAACCATACATTTCTGATTTCCTTTTCAAACTTTGGATACTAAATATCAAATTTTTTCCATTGTGTTACATTACCAGGGTGTTGAATCTGTTTGAAATTCTTCAGGTGCTGCTTATAATGCCAACGCATAAGTTCAGCTTCTCTAGGGTTTGAGTACAAACACTTCAAGCGATCAATTACTGAAAGGTACCACATGACCATGATAGGTATCTTTCTCTTATTCTTCCTGTCTGCATCATCAGAAGTATCATCATCACCCTTAGGGTCAATATAACTCTTCTTATTTTTAAGGTCTTATTCATGTTGGTAACATACGGGTGATTGTAGTCATTCTTGTATCTACTAACACCGCAGATTGGCATCTCGTTGCAAGCTCATGCTTTTTATGATATAGAATACAATGGTTCGGACCAGCGTGTATTTTTGTCACACCTAGTCACATCGGACATAGAAGCTTCTTCGCTTTATAAGTGCTTCTGTGCAGTTTATTGGGATTTGGAAGAATTTCTGGCAGAAGATTCAAACCATCAGTGAAACTACAATCGGACCATCATGGCCTTCAAATTTAGTAGTTCTATTACTGCACATAACGTAGTAAATTCTTTATCACAACCCTTTGATTCATTGTATAAAAGCTCATGTGACACACTCTGTAATATCTGCATTTTACTTAAACCTTTACTCGTTCCCGTAGAAATCAACACATGTGGTTCCATGTGACACAACATCTCCTCATAATCAAACTCATCATCACCGTCATCATCTTGATTGTCACGACCATAATCAATATCAGCTTTATCGCCATCAAAATATCTGACACCTTTTTTGTTATCATTATCCACTTCGCATGTATCTAACTCACCATGCTCTGTCTATATTGTGTAGTTTTTTTAAACCTCTCTTCACCAAATGTGATTGGATTTACTATAGTATCTGTCCAAGCAATCTTATAATATCTCATCTATCTTTTGTATCTTCGCATGTCTCTTGGACGTTTTAACAAAGCTTGCAACATTTTGAATGTACATAGGATTAGGCCTTGGCATATTGTACATCCAATCTTGATCCATCTTCTACGTGACACTGTAAAAATATAAAAGAGTAAGAAATTTCGGTGCCTAACGATGTAGTTTCTGTGAGTTGCTATCCCTTTTTGCAAAATATAACTTTCGGTGGGGGGTGGTGGGGTTGCTGGTGGTGGCATAGGGGGTTCCCTGGGGGCAGAGGGTCACATTTGGGGGTGAGGGTGTCGCAGAGGTCGTCACCAAAAGGGGGATGGGGGGGGGGGCAGGGGTCGTCGGAACGGAGGAGTGGCCCTCAGAAATTTCGGGACCCTAACGGCATAGTACCAAACACCACTGAGTTAGGATTTGCGGGGTGTGCCGAGAACCAGTATATGATGACAACGTTATAGGCGGTCGCGGTAAAAAACTGCATGTGATAAGGGTCAATATCACATGCTGTTTTTTAGATAGACCGCCTTCAAAAAGATACGAATTTTCACAGGCGGTCATTAATAAAAAGCATCTACGATAAGGGTCAACATCACATGCAGTTTTTTACGCCGACTGCTTGTGAAAATCCATTTCTTTACATACGTTTTTTGGTTACCAGCTGCCTGTGATATTCTATTGCCACATGCAAGTATTATCACAGGTGACTTGGATTGGACATCACAGGCGGTTTTTTAACGGACCACCTGTAAAAAAAATGGAAGACGCCTGAGAAAATTCTTTCTGTAGTAGTGAATCTCACAGTGTGCTATAGGTGGCTGGGTTATTTCTTTCAAGATAAATCTACCCATTTTCTTGCATCAGCGGTGGTACGAACTGGTATCTAAGCTAAATGAGGTGCAGCCTTCAACAATGTAACAGTCCCAAATAAAAAGGAAAATAAAAACCACTGTGATACATTTTCGAAATCAAAATAGCAAATGAAAAAAAAAGAAAAAAATATTTCTCCCCCAGAAGGCCAGTTCCTTTTCTTCCCTGTGCGGCCCGCTTCTTCCCCCTCTCCCTCGCGCGGCCCATCCTCCAGCCAACCCAGCATTGTGCCCCTTTCCCCCTCCTCTCACGCGTCTGCATGCCCGCACCAGCTCGATTCTGGGAATCCTGGCAATGGGAGCCCTCGCCATCGCGTTGCCCCGTGCCGCCCGACACACAATCAAGCCCCCGTCACTCGCCCTTCTGTTGCAATTAAGCCGAGACTCTGCCCGCTCCCGGTTTCGTCGCCCGAGCCTGAAAATATCCCGACAAACCACCTCTCCCTCCCAGAGGCGCGCACCCTCGCACCCAAACTCCCACGGCTCCACCAAAGCAAAAAATGGCCGAGGCAACTCGGAATTTGGAGTTTTTCCTTTTTCTTCCCCAAGTTTGGCACATGCAACTTCTTCCCCAATGAGTCCCCATTCTTGAATTTCTCCCTGCTAGAGCATCTCAAGCATCCCATGAACCTGCGCCTCGTGCTAGTTAGTACCCAAAAACACCGTAGCACGCTTCCCTCGGTGAACCGCGAGTGCACCGCCGCCCTCATCATCGCCGGCTGCCATGGGACACGCCTCGGCCCAACTGAGGCACCCGGGAGAACCCACACACATGCAAATACGCGACTAGCGCCCTAGAACAAAGAAAAATGGCACATGTGCATGATAGCGCAGGTAACTGGTGAGGGCTGCCACCATGACTCGCTGCTAGCCGTCGAGGGAACTCCCCAGGTCTGGCCAATCGCGCTAGAAGCCTCCACTCGAACATCTTCATTAGGATGTGGGGGAGAGTGTTACAACCAGAAAACTGGTGCAAGCAAAGTGGGATGGTGTGGTTGAGGCGGGATATGGTGAATGAGTAGATATGTACTTCGGTGTAGTCCACCTGTTGTGGACTTGATGGGGCTGCCTCACCAACATAAGGACCGGTTCATATGACCTCATCATAGTGATTTCTTACAACCACAACACCTGTATGGGAAGGACTTCCTATACCTTCTTGGTTATTTCCACATGAGCCATCTGGTGGCCAGTAGGACATGGGAGACCAGGAAAAGACACGGGGGAGTTATTACCCGTGGTCTAGCTGGGAATGTAATTGCCCAAATAGCCCCTGGGTGTGTCCTAGAGTGTGATTGTGGGGTTACTCGGGGAAGATGAAGTGAGCATTACGATACTTCCTTGCTAGGAGTACATGACCTGTGGGTAAAGTGTACAACCTCTACAGAGGGTAACATCCAGATAACCGTTGTCACGGTCATTGGCACACTATATTTTGAGCTCCTATTGATTAGTCCTAGTATGCTTCCTTGATTCGAATTGTGTGGTAGTACTTATCGTGTTTTTGATATCATGGAAGTGTGCCAAGGCTATTAGGGCCATGGGCCTCGAACACTCGAGTAGAACTTAGGGAACTGGCGGGATGGAGTTCAACTCCCCTAGGTCCCACCAAACTAAAATCATGATTCAGTTACCCTTCCTATTTGCAAACCACTTCCAAAGAGAACCCTGCATAAAATACTTTTGGGCAACTCTATGCCGCATGGCCACACCTTGCTACAACCCCCTTGGATGAAACACTTCCCCCTTGTGTAGTGTTAGGGCTTGCTGAGTACCTTCCGTACTCACTCTTTCTTACTTAATGACTCTTAGAGGATGGAGAAGAAGAGGACGAATAAGGCAGAGCGCGTACCAGTGACGAGTAGGTCTAGTCCTACGCCCAAGCCTACCTGAGGGGCAGGGTGCCACTTGTTCCATTGTTGTTCAACTCTTGTTATCAGTTGCCTTGCTGGCCACACGTATTGTAATCCAAGACATGCTTGTAAGACCATAATGGTCATGTTGGAAACAAAGTAATGTATGGAACTCGGAACATTTTGTTGTGCATACCAACTACTGATCTATGTATTGGTACTTGAAGCACAAGTGCGCCTCGGTAAAGGTGGGTCCTCATTGAGTGGTACCAGAGCCGTACTTAGCCATGGGATGAATCCTTAGAGACGAATCACTGGCAGAAGACGTAACTACGAAAGTATAAACTATATACAAAAATTCTATCCTTACTACTACCCTCTACTAGACTTACCTCGCTCTTATGTTTGAATTATTTTTACTAGAAACAACACTAACCACTCCTAGTATTGCCTTGAAAGATGGAGGAGGACGGCTGGGCTGAGGGCACTTGCCAGGACCTGACTGGGTTTCGCAGGTGCTGATACGCACCCTGAAGAGACTAGGCTACACGAGGTTTCCGTACTATCGCTGGAGGGAGTACGGAGCACTCCATTGCAATGCAGAGGTCCACATCACTGAGACATCAGGACCCTATGGCGTGCAACCCTACGTATTGACCTTCACTGGAGCTCACTATGAGGACTCTGTCACGGCTGTCGCACGAGAGGCACTACTCGAGCTCAGCGACAGGTGTATAGAGCAGACCGGGTGACTGCCCATCCGCTACATCCATGTGCGTCGCGAGGACAACTACATTTTGGGGCACCGAGTTGTGACACTGGAGGGACCCACTAGGACAGTGGAGGACACCACCTGACGAAAATTGCCAGGTATCTGCTTGCTCTGGACCAGCGTTGTGAGGACACCATCATGGAGTGGAGGGCAGAGGTCGCTCGTACCTGGGACGCGTAAGCCAGGGTAAGAAGCCTGCAGGCTCTGCTAGACAAGGCCCGCACAAGCTCGCGAGGTGACAGAAGTTCTTCGAGTGGAGCTTAACCAGAGAACTACAGACCACGTGAGGGAGCTGGACTCCCTCTACCAGGCCGGAGCTTGCTCAGGAGGAGCAAGAGTCCAGATCACTGCTCGTAAGAGCAACGTTGCAGTACCACATAAGAGTGGCCCGCAGACCGTGCGTGTCCCAGCGGTACCCCACCTGACTCCCACCGTGTGAGCCACTATGGCCAGAGGTGCTGGACGCTTCGGCCGGGGCAAGGACATTCAGCTGGTTGAGCAGCTGCGTGGAGACCATACTGGGACTACAAAGACGTACAACGACTCCGACGACGACACTATAGACGACCCAGAGGAGAAGTATCCACAGGGAGATGGTGGCCAGGACTTGAGCGTCGAGATCCTGGAGGAGGTGGCTAGTTGTGGTGGGCCCACCCAGGAGACTGCAGGACGCGGTGGTAGGCGATCCCCCTAATGAACCGAGGATCTGATCGACCACGGGATCGACTTGGAATGCGAGTGGCATCAGGACCACTGTATGGAGGACGTGGGGCCACCACCTTTTCCCCTGCAGTAGTCACTGGGAGTTAGCAGACTGTAGCAACATGAGTAGCACAGCATTGTATGATATGTGTACCTTGTGTTAATGGGCGATCAGCATCGTGTTGTTATGTGTAGTGTGTGTTGCAAGGTCATATACCTGCTACGTGTTGTACCGTGTGATGTTTGTACTTTAGTAATGGATGATGCAATTTGTCGGATTTATTGGATTTTTGCTTGTGTGATAAAAACATACTAAGTAGCAAGAGTAAGTGCTCAAGTAAGGGCACACACTCGGATAGACACATATGCATGGCGTGTGCGGCTAATATAACTAGCACTGTGCCTGCACGTAAACTAGGAAAGGTACTAGAGTGAACATGAACCTGAAAACGAGTGAAATACACGCAAAGTAACGAACAACAAATCTAAACTCCTCCCTTTTTGCATCCCCACAGATGGCCCCCAAGAGTTCTGTTAGAGTCCAGACACGCCGGGAGCATGCTAATGAACGGGCCCAGGCGCCTGTACCACGTGCACCAAGAAGCAGGCCAGCCCAGAGGGGCAGGGGTGCTGGACGCCGTATGCCAAATCATGCCCCATGAGCAGCAGCCGCAGGAAGAGATGTACATAACAGGGAAGGAACCCCAAGGAAGAAATTGTGGAGGTTAACCCAGAAAAGGTAGCGGCCGCTGAGGAAGACGTGGTACCCCCACCACACCTTGCAACATTGGCCGAAGTAATGGCCGTCCAGACCCAGTTACTGCAGACACTATCCCAAGGAATGCAAGGACAGCGAGGCCTCGGGGCACCCCCACCCTCTAAAATGTCGGTGTTCATGAGGCTCCAGCTCCCTGTCTTTGATGGCACCGATGAAGACCCATTGGCAGCCAATGGCTGGCTGTGCAACATAAACAAGAAGCTCAACATAGCAGCTGCTAGCGATCAGGAGCGAGTCATGCTAGGCTCACACCAGCTAGTAGGAGCCACACTCTACGGCAGGGAGCCATGACCGTCAACCCATACATTAAGAAGTTTCTGAAGTTGGGTCGCTATGCGTTCAGCAAGATTAACACCAACAAAAAGAAGCAGGACCAATTTCACAAGGGACTGAATGGTGCCATGAGAGCACAGCTAGTCACCCACATATACCAGGATTTCAGTGTAAAATCCCCAAAAGTGGTAGCAAGAAAAATTCAGCTCATGTACACTTATGAAAAATGAGGGGAATTAAAACTTTGAATTATAATTGTGTAAGTTCAAAGTGAGGGTTTAGACTTCCCAAAAACTTCCAAACCTGGAGATCTAAATGCATAGCTTGGATCTTCATACACCAAATATGCAACCGTCCAAATTTCAGCTCATTTGGAGGAGTTTCTATATTTGTTTGGGATTAAAAGGAAAAGCCCTCTAATCTGAATTTCAAATTCAGTTTCAAATTCCAATTCCCTCAATTTGAAAATTTGGTTTCACAAATGTGCTCTCCACCTGTGAATGAGCAGCCATGCCAAAAATTGGAAACTTTGGAGCTGGTTTGCTATGTTTTTGGGACAATACAAAATGGAGAATTCAAACTCCATTTCAAATTCAAATGATCAAACACAATTCAAATTCTACACTAGAATTCCAACCATTTGAACTCAGCAAATTCAAACCTTAACTTTGGGGTGAAGTAAGGCCTTTAATGTTGAGTTTCTGGATGGAAAATATCAGAAAAATTTGACTAAACAAAGGGGGGGGGGTGGGACCCAATTGTCAGCCACACAAAGCAACTCAACTGACTTGTTTTCTCCTCGGGCGATCACCGCGCGCCAGCTCCTAGTCAGCCCGTCGCCCGATGTTGTCCACCGAGCTGCTTCCCCCGACGTCGGTTCACGCGCAAGGGCGTTCAAAGCAGCAGCCGAGTGCCGGTTCCTTCTTCTCCACGTTGCACCGCAACATTCCTAGCCCCCCTGCTCGAGCGCACGGCTGCAAACCGAGCTGCCCCATTGCCCTTGGTTACTCAGCGCCGATTGTCTTTGGGCGACGCCAGCGCCTAGCTGAGCCACCTCCCAGCTCCGCCGGAGCCTCCTCAGCGTTTTCCAACCGTCCCCAGCTCGTGACGGACCCTCTGTACCGGCGCCGAACCGTTCTGCTCCGAAGGAAACAGAGCTCGACGTCGCCGCTGCGGTTTCCCGTCTACCAGCCGACTCTGACCTCCCAAGCGCGAGGGAAACCACTCAGAGGTGTGTCACGAAGTCTAGACTCTCATACCGATACCCTTTGGTACCTTACCACCGCCGGCTAGCCGGAATTTAGAGGTTTCCGACGATACACGTGGAAGATAGTTTGAGCCCGTTTCAGGAAATTCTTCCCGCACACTGAATCATCGGGTCTCCGGCCGTAGACACAGCTACTAGCTCCCCTAGCGCCCCCCACGCTGAAGCACTGCGCAAACCATCCTCTCTGCAACCCTAGCGACGAGAATTCGTCGCTGCCGGCTGAAACGGTTCGGTTCACCGTCGAGCTACACCTTGCACGAATTTTCACCCACTTTTGTGTGCAATAACGTGCTCCTCACATCACCCTGATGCTTGCGGTGCTCTCCCCAACCGGAATACTAGCCTGCTATGCAGGAACGATGGCGTCGGGGTGAGGGTTGCCGCTGCCACCGTCGGGGAGGTATTTCCGGCCATTTAGCGCCGCCACCGAGCTCACCAGAGTGTTCCTCGTCGGATTTTGGGCACAGGCGGCGAGGATTGAGCTGTCTAAGGCACGGGACAGCCGTTCCGGCGAGGCACCGTCGTTCCTCCGGCGAGGAGGCCGGCCGGGCGCGAGGTAGACGAAGGTGACGACCTGCCCCACCTGTCAGTGGCACTGGTTAGGCGCCGGATCGGTCTGCGGCTCGGGATCTATTGTGGCTGCGCGGGTTAAACACCGTAGCCCCGGTGTTGCCGCAATTTCACTGGTCCAGTTTATAAACAGTGGGCCCAGTTCCAATTATTTGAAGTTTCTGATAGGGAAATAATTCCAGGAATTAGCTGATCTTTCCAAGCCCATAACTTTGTGTAGAAAACTCCAAAAAGGGTGAAACCAATTTTGTTGGAATCCTCATGAGGAGTACTTCACAGAGGAACAACTTGCTTGCTATGAAAATGCCCAGGATTTTCTGTAGAATTGTTTTTAGTAAATCCTTTAGGGATTTATTACAGGAGCAATTCTTTATGAAATATTCCCAAATTGGGGAAGCAAATCCTTTCCATAGTTACTGATCTCCAGTAAAAATTTGGGCTTCATTAGAGTTTATTGGCTAGGCTAAACTGCCTTCCCAAGTTCAGCCTTTAATTGGAAATTCCAATTTAAACAGAAGCTTTTTCAGAACTCTGGCCCAACTTCAAAAATTCATATCTCTCTGATGGTAGCTCCAAAAATGGTGAAACAAATTTTGTTAGAACCATGGAGACTTACCCTAATTAGATCTTCCATTACTAGCTAGGTCAAAGCTCCTGACCTGAGTTTAAAAATTCAGAGAAGCATTGTACTTATAGGAATGTTGGAGACTACATTGTGCAATGACATTTCTCCAAATTTGGCTCAGATCATCCTTAGAGAGTCTAGTCTTCACTGTAAAAATCCCAAAACCAATTAAGGATCCTAAATAGAAGTAGCTATGAATAGAAGTTACTTCTCATAATTCTTAAATACTTATACATATATTTTGTTACATTTCATAATAGTGACCGAAGTTGAGGATACGCCGGAGCCTTTGGATATCCTCCCACCAGACGCTAACTTCTCATCTGAGTTGCAACCAGGCAAGCCCCGGTTTGCACTTAAGTAACTTTTATAAAGCTTTTTATTTGTATCACGTATGTCTAGGGTGAATGCTTGCATTAGGGTTAGGGTGATTGAAACCCCACTTGCATAGCCTTTTAAATCCCATAAAGGGTTGGGTAGTTTACAAACCCGACGAGTAGAAAATGCCATGCTAATGTTTAGGATCTCGGTAGAAGTCGAGTGGTTGGAAGCTACTCGCGAGATAGTACTTATCACACGGAATGAGAAGAGGTAGAAAATGGCTTTAGTTGTGAAAATGAGACCCAGCAGGGGGGATAGGATGCAGTGAGCAGAGGTCTCACGTGCGTAGCCCTGTTGGTGTCGGTTGAGGACCGTCCGTGTGCCACCCTGCTGGACAAGTATCGAACAGTACCGGATGCATACTGGCATATGGGAACCAGGAAACCGATGTAATTGGTTAACCTGGGTGCCGAGGCTTACCCAACTGTAAATAGGAGTGGGTTGAGGGTAGCAAGGTGTAAATCTGCCGGTGGGCACAGTCACGCTCCACGCGGGGACCTCCTGCCCGTTACGGATGGACCGGTTCGGCATTTGGGTTGCCTTTGAAAGGTTGTTGCATACAACAGAGTAGGAAGGGGTGTGGAATCACGCTTCTGAAAGTGGGTGTATGTGACGTGTTATCCGGGTGTGTCTTGATTGCAATCACCGTCCCTCGCGGTTATTTGAGTACCCGCTTGTTCACTGCGCTGTGACGTAGTAAGAAGTGAAATAAGCCAACTGAACATGCTGTATTGAACTATTAATGTCTTGAAACCTTGTATGGTGTAGTTATAGAGCTAATTAAGTTTATATTCCACTTTGGGCATCTCCACATCGGAGGAAAGCGTTTTTTGTTTGATTATGGACTTCCGATGTGAGAGCTGCCTAAGGCTCAATAACTGTTGCTATAAAACTGAAAGTAAGGATCAACTTGTAGGTGTGTCTTTATTGCAAAGTCCTTTTCCTATCTTACACATCCTTGCAGGTAGTGTTCCATGCCTAGGGTTGACGGTTAAGACTTGCTGAGCCTTCGTGCTCACGGTTGCAATATTTGAGCTGTGTGCAGGTGAGAGTTATGAGGAAGGTTCCGAGGACGAGGCGATGCCCCCGTCGGGGTACACGGCCGAGCTGGAGCCCTGCACGCCGCCGTGATTCTCCGGTTCCATGCTGCTAGTGTGTAGCATCCCCGGGCTGGACGGCTGCACTTTTGCCAAGTTAGGATGAGAGACTACTTATGTATATTACTTCCGCTGTATGAATACGTTTTGTAAATACACTTCCGCTATTTTATATCAAATGAAAGTTTGTATGATGTTCTTTATTCTTTTCATGTGTGCTGTTGGGTGCCGCATCGCACGGCACCACCCTATGCGATCTTGAAGTGGGTGAACCACGGGGTGGTCCCCACACTCAACACCCTTATGAACCGGGCTATACTGTTGGAGGAAGCACGTTCCCAACTGTATGGCGAACGAAAGAGAAAGTTTCAAGTGTAAAAATTCAAACAGCAGGAACGCTTCCAACGGGAAAGGCCCAGCTTTTCACAGAAACCACGGTACCAGCCCACAATGTAATTCCGCACTTCGGGGGCTAACCTGCAAAAATCCATGCAGCATTATTGGCCACAGAGCACCAACGCTCCGCAACAGGGCAGCGCTAGCACAGCCCGGACAGCAGGCGCGGGAAGGGTATGTTTCCATTGCCGTGATCTGAGGCACTTGATTGCAAACTGCCCACACATGAGGAAACCAAACGACGCCCCAGCCAACTCTGGAATAAGGATGGTTGGATCCAACAATGGGTGCAACCCCCCACCCAGGCATCAGGACCACAGGACCGGGCCCAGCCTTTTGGACGCGGTCATATCAACCATGTTGATATGATCCAAGCCGAAGATGCACCAGACGTCGTACTCGATGAGTACCTAATCAACCCAACTCTTGCCACCGTACCATTTAACTTTGGGGCATCACATTCTTTTGTTTCCCAACTTTGTGGCTAAGAGTGGATTGGCAACAAGTTGGCTAAACCCCCCCCCCCCCTCCCTAGTGACCAAATCTCCAGGGGCCACTATAAAGTGCCAATTTGGATGCCTGGGGGTTAAGATCCAAATAAGTGGGGTAGAATTACTAGCAGACTTAGTCGTCCTGATGTCTGATGTCAGTGACGTTATCCTTGGGATGGATTGGTTGGCACGACATAAAGGGAACATATCCTGTGCTGACCGCAAGGTCATGGCAACAAACCATGACAGGATAACAATAATGTGCCAGCCCCGTAAACAGGGGACGGAACCCTTGGTATGTAGCTTGGAGACGGCATCCATGGAACAAGTGCATGTAGTGAGCGAGTACCCAGACGTGTTTCCAAATGAGCTGCCCAGAATGCCCTCAGATAAGGATATCAAATTCCTAATCGACCTAATACCTAGGGCAGCCCCAATAGCCAAGAGACCTTACCGGATGGCTGCCTACTAGTTGGCTGAACTAAAGGATCAGATGGGGTAGCTGCAAGAAAAAGGATTTATCCGCCCAAGCTCCTCACCCTGGGGAGCCCCCGTACTCTTTGTTAAGAAGAAAGACGGCAGCTTAAGGATGTGTATTGATTACTGATCCCTAAATGAGGTCACGATAAAGAACAAGTACCCCTTACTGCAGATCGACGACTTGCTCGACCAGCTGAAAGGAACAAAGTATTTCTTCAAGATTGACCTAAGATCACGATACTACCAGCTAAAGATCAGGAACGCAGATATCATGAAGATGGCATTAGTAACTCGGTATGGACAATACGAGTTTACGGTAATGCACTTCGGACTGAATAATGCACCAGCCTACTTCATGAATCTTATGAACAAGATATCCATGAAGGAGTTAGACAAGTTTGTCATCATCTTTATCAACGATATACTAATCTACTAAAAAAGACAGGCAAAACAGACGCAACACCTCCGAATAGTGTTGGGAAGGTTCAGAGCACACCAACTGTACGCTAAGTTCAGCAAATGTGAATTTTGGCTGAAACAAGTCACGTTCCTCGGGCACATTATCAAGGCCGAGGGAGTAGCAGTGGACCTTTCTAAGGTTGAAGTGGCCACCGACTGGAAGCAGCCCACTAGCGTGACTGAAATATGAAGCTTCGTTGGATTGGTCGGGTACTGGAGACTTATCAAAGGGTTCTCAAAAATTGTGAGGCCCATGACGGAATTGACAAAGAAAGACAAGAAGTTTGAATGGAATCCAGCCTGCGAGAACAACTTTAGGATGTTAAAGGAAAGATTAATTGCAGCCCCAATACTAAATCTTCCAAACATTCATAAGGATTTCATGGTATACTGCGACACCTCCCGACAAGGACTCAGATGTGTGCAGATGCAGAATGACCGAGTCATCACCTATGCATCTAGACAACTAAAAATGCATGAAAAGAACTACCCAACCCATGACCTCAAATTGGAAGCCGTGGTTCATACATTAAAGATCTGGAGGCATCATTTAATCAGAAATAAGTGCCAGATCTTTACGGATCATAAGAGTTTGAAAGTCATATTCACCCAATCCGAGCTGAATTTGAGGCAGTGGAGATGGCCAGAGCTGATAAAGGATTACGATCTAGATGTGCAGTATCACCCCTAAAAGGCTAACATGGTGGCCCACACACTAAGCCAGAAGGCCCATTGCAGTACAGTGAGAGCCATTAGCCACCAACAGGACCTGAAAGCTGAGATTCAGGAAATGAATCTACACCTAGCACCCATAGGGTACCTGGGTACTCTATGCCTACAACTCACCTTGGATGGCCAGGTTCATCAAGCCCAGAGGGAGGATCCAGATATCTGAACGCTAAAGGCTCAGACAGGTGTACGCAAGGCCCCTGTGTTTCGAGTTGATGAACAAGAGACCTTATGGTATGAAAACCGAATATGTGTGCCAAACACAGACGGACCGAGACACCTCATAATGGATGAGGCACACAACTCGACATATTCGATTCACCCGGGGACCATCAAGATGTACCAAGACCTGAAACAAAAATACCGGTGGCTTGCCATGAAAAAGTAGATCACAGAGTTTTGTCGCCCATTGTGACATCTCTCGTCGGGTAAAAGCCAAACACCAGAGGCCAGCAGAACTGCTACAGCCATTAGCCGTTCCAGTGTGGAAGTGGGACGAAATTTCCATGGATTTTATAACGGGGTTACCAAAGACGAAAAGGGGAAATGAATCCATCTGGATCATAGTGGACCGGTTGACAAAAGTAGCCCACTTCATACCGGTCAAGACAATGTTCCGTGGGGACCAGCTGACACAGCTGTACATAGACCACATCCTTCGATTACATGGAGTGCCAAGCCGGATTGTGTCACACCGGGGCTCCCAGTTCACCACACACTTTTGGAGTAGCTTGCACGCACTCCTAGGAACCAAATTGGACTACAGTTCCACCTATCACCCGCGGACGGACGGTCAAACCGAGCGGGTAAAAAAATATTGGAGGACATGCTGCGAGCATGCACACTAAAATACGGAAAGGGCTGGGAAAAAAAGCCTGTCATTCGTAGAATTTTCCTCCAATAACGGATATCAAGCCAGTCTATAGATGTCGCCATTTGATGCACTATATGGTAGGAAGTGTCGAACACCACTAATGTGATCAGAAGTTGGAGAACATTCCTACTTTGGCCCCACCATCATTAAAGACGCCGAAGAACAGGTGGCCACGATCAGGTAAAATCTTAGGGTAGCTCAGAGCAGACAGAAGTGCTACGCAGATACCCACCGAAGGGAGCTCATCTTCGACAAAGGTGACTTTGTGTACCTCAAGGTATCACCCATCCAAAGCACGAGGAGGTTTCAGATCCAGGGGAAGTTTGCCCGCGGTATATTGGACCATTCGATGTACTCGGGAGAGTAGGAGCTGTAGCATACCGCCTGCAGATGCCAGGGAGCATGTCAGATGTGCACAATATATTCCATGTGTTGCAGCTCAAGAAGTGCTTGAGAGTACTAGAAGAGCGAGTGTCGTTCAACACAATGGATCTGCAACCGTATCTTAGATGCCAGGAGCTACCCGTAGGGATATTAGACGTCGTGACCTGACAAACACGAAGAAGTACAGTAAGGTTCTGTTGAGTGCAGTGGGACAACCACACTGAGGCAGAAGCCACATGGGAGAGAGAAGAAGACCTCCAAAGGGAGTTTCCCCACTTGTTTGAAGGGGCGTCGGAATCTCAAGGACGAGATTCTATTTAAGTGGGGTTGATCTATAACAGTCCCAGATTTGAAGGAACATAAAAACCGCTGTGAATTTAAATTTTGGAAATAAAAATAGCAAATGAAAAGAAAAAGAAAGGAAAAACTATTACCCCCCCCAGCCGGCCCGTTCCTTTTTGAAAAGCCCTTATTTTCATCATCATGCATTCATTTTCATGTAGAGATCACTTAGGAAAGAAAAGAAAGAGAGACAGAGGAATATATTTCGATAAATCCACCCTTTTTGCTCCATCCGAGTAGGGTTCTCCCCCTTAGCTGCGGCCATCCTTAGAGATAAACCTTGGAGACAAAATCCCTCTTGGCTTCGCAACTTTGAGATAAAACCCCTTCCAATCCGAATAGGGTTTCCCCCCTTAACCCTGGCTGCGCAACCTTGGAGATAACACTCCCAACCCGAGTAGAATTTCTCCAAACCGAGTAGGATTCACCCCAAACCGAGTAGGACTCACCCCCCTGCCCTGTCCGAGTGGAACCCCCCCCCAAACCTGTCGCACCCCCTCAGGGAAATTTCCCCCTCTTCCAAACTGAGTAGGAACCCCCCCCCACCTAACCTGGTCGGCCACCCATTAAGGATTTTTCCGCCTCCATTCCGAGTAGGAGAGTCCCCCCCCCCCCTTAGCTGCGCATTGGGATGAAATCCCAGCCCTTGGCTGTTCTTTTTTTGCTGAATTCTTAGCCCCCCTTAGCTGCACCCTCCCCCTATAATTAAAACCCAAACCCTGGCTGCCACCCCTGCCCAAAAACAAAGCCCTGTCGCCCCCAGCTACCCTGCTGCGCCCCTGCCAAGAGGAAGATTTTTGGACGCAGCCCTAAGTACATGCTGCCCTGATCCTTGGTTGTTGCCCTGCTGCCCTGCTCTGGCCGCAGCCCTGATCTTCCCCAAGAAAACTCCAGCCGTCTATGTTGATCACAAGAGAAGGTCTAGCTGCTGCCACTGCAAGGAGAAGACCAGCCGCAGAGGAGAAGAAGAGGAGGAGGAGAAGCAGGAGCCGTCATCCTTTGTTGCAACGTCGCTGCTGTTTTCTCCAACCCCGCTGCATCACATCCCCACGACCCATGAACTGCTGCACGTAACTAGGTCACTCTCCGGTCTAGATTTTGACGATGGTTTGATCCAATACCCAAGCTAAAACCCTAGCCGCACCAAATTTGGTTTCCAGCAGCACCGATAGTCACAAAACCCCACTAAAATGTACCTAAACTCACATGACCATAGGTAAACTGATTAGTGTTGGTTGCATTGTAGAACTGCATGCATCCACATCTTCACATCTTGAGTAATATGTGTGCATCATATTGATTGGTTGTACTGTTTTGTATGTGTGTGATCATGACTAGAAGGATGCTGTTGAAGTGTAACCTGCGACACTTCCCCCGGTACCGCTACTGGAGCAGTCTGCAAAGGTTCTTTGTCTGGAGGGACTAACATCACTAGATCGATCGATCTTGAGGGAAAAGATGAACACCGAGATTTACGTGGTTTGAGCTGCCGGAGCGTAAAACCCTATGTCCACGGGAGTGTGTGTTGTATTGGTTGAGCTTGTGTGCGTGAGTGTCGGTGGATTGAAGATCAAACCCTTTTCTCGGAGGCTGCCTTGGTCCTTTTATAGCTCAAGGCTGGGCAGTTACATTGTGGCCCAGGGCCCGACAAGCGGCCCCGTGGCTGTCCGTACCCTATATACAATCTAGGGTATTTACAACTTCTTGTAGTGTCGCTGTCGAGTGAGTTAAGGCGCGCCGCCTGACATGCTGGGCGCCCCCGGACCGAGTAGCGGTTGATGATGGCGGGAGAAGGCCTCGTCTTGTCGCCGCGTCCTACATGGTCAGCTGTGCAGCATTGTGCCGTTATCACGCCGTACCGCTCTGTCCTGTCACGGTAATGACTGACAGGAGTGGGTGGAGGCGTGCACCGCGCGCCATGCTATTGGGGGAAGGCGCGAGTTTTGAATGCGTGACTGGACTGCACACATCTTCCTTCACTTCTGTGGCCCACGGCCCATGGCGGGTCATAGGACACGTGGCGGCTCCAGAACCCTCCTCATCAGGGAGGTCAGGCCCGGAGCCTGGAGACACGTGGCAGCGCCGGACCTTACCCCAGTGGGGAGGCCAGGTACGCGGCCAAGGACACGTGGTAGCTCTCGATCCCTCCTCAGCGGGGAGGTCCAGCTTGAAGCCCGGGGACATGTGGCAGCGCTGGACCTCGCCTCAGCGGGGAGGCCAGGTCTGGGGCAAAGGGCATGTGGCAGCTCTAGAGCCCTCCTCAGCAGGGAGGTCTGGCCCGGAGCCCGGGGACACGTGGCAGCACCGGACCTCGCCTCAGCGGGGAGGCTAAGTCCGGGGCCAAGGACACGTGGCTGCTCTGGAACCCACCTCAGCGGGAAGGTCTGGCGTGGAGCCTTTGGACACGTGCCAGTGCCGGACCTCGCCTCAGCGGGGAGGCCAGGTCCGGGGCCCAAGGACACATGGTGGCGCCAGAGCCCGCCTCAGCAGTGAGACGGGGTCTGGGGCCTCTTCAAGCCTCCACGTGGGGGTACCCGGTTTGCAGGGTACCAACTGTGACTCCTGGCCCACCTCAGGGGAGGCGATGATCCCGCAAGTGGGGCCTCCATGTTTCCTTCCAGCGTGCTTGCTTTGAACTTGCACCTTGGTGGTTGAAGTGGCAGCACACTCCTGGCATAGTGGGCGAGTGGCTTTACCTGGCTTTCGAAGTGGCAACACGTCCTTGGCGTAGTGGGGTACTGGACAGTCGAACCGGCAGCACACCCTTGGCGTAGTGGACGCATGGCCGTGCTTGACTGGAGGGTCTTGGTGACGTGCTCGAGGAGCTGTTTCCTTGCATTAACTGCAACGGTTCAGAGACGACCGCTACAGTTCCACCATGCCGCTTTTCTCAGGAACCGCCTGAGCCTCCTCCTGCTGATGCTGCCCACCTGGCCCCCATTGTGTGACAGGCGGACCTAGGTCCCACCCGTCATTGGAGATGTGGGTAGCACGGGGCGGTGATAGCCAAGTTGCTGTGCACGATGTTGTGCCAAGGGTTGCAGGAGTAGTAAAGGAAATTTTGCAGCAAAAGGCGATTGTTTCCTTACTTGCTCCTCGTGCTTTATGCTCTTCATCTTTCAACCTTTGCGTTCGAACCTTCAGCCTACAAGCAGATCTAGCCACCTCTTGCTCCAATGGCGACCGGCCTTTGCTCCACCTACCTTCGTACTGACGAAGAACTCAGGCACGTAAGGTGCCTGCTCAGCTGGCAGTCGGCTGAGTATGACGGAAAGATCCGCCGCAGAATGACCCCGCTCAGCGGCCTGGATTCCGGCAAGGTCATCCTCTTCACCTCCTACGTGCTGGCCGGGTTCGCTCTCCCGGCGTCCTCCTTCCTGCTGATGCTGCTGGAGGTTTACGGGCTTCAGCTCCACCAACTGACGTCGCACGCTCTTGCACTAGTGGCGGTCTTTGTCCACTTCTGTGAGATGTCCGTGTCCGTGCGGCCGTCGGTGTGGCTGTTCCGGGTGATCTTCGTATTGTGGGCCTCTAGGAGAAGCACAAGCCACCTGGGGTCTTACTACTTCCAGCAACGAGGAAAGAAGTCTGTGACGTACATCGCGCCCTTCTCCCCCGGCAAGTGGGAGAACTAGTGGGAGGACTGGGTGATCGCCCGGACGGACGTCCATGATCGCCTGGAGTTGCCGAGCGGCACCCGGTCAGCGAGGATCCCGTTGGGGATGAGATTCCCGACTTGTAGGTAGCCTACAAGCCCATGCTGGAGAGGATCAAGTTCATGGGGCAGGAGGGCTTGACGTCGCTATGGTCTTGGCTGACTTTCTGTCGCGCCGCATCGCTCCCCTCCAGCAGTGCACCGGGCCTGCCTGAATGTGCACCGGGGAGAATGATTTCACCCGGCTAGAGCGCGGCCCTAGGTTGTCCCTGGACAGGGAGATGCTGAGCGTCATGCTGTTGAAGCTATCCCCTGACCCGACCTCCGATGACTCCATCGCCCCGCCGGCGAGTTGCTTGCCGGTCTGCCTTAACCAGACGATATGGTCGAGGTTGTTGAAGGAGCTGTCGATGCTGGACGACATCGATGTCTCCGTGCGGCAGGTCGGGGACGCTTCCCGTGGCGTGGAGATCTCCGGGGGAAGTGGCGCCAGTGACCAGGCGGCTCCTTTGCCAGACCCGTTCCTCGACAAGGAGAAGGATCGGGCGCCGGCTCGCGGATGCGCACCCGTGGCGCGCCATCGCTCACCGCCCAAGGATACCGCACAGTCGAGCAAGCAGCCGAAGAGGAGGCTGGTTCGCACTGATGGGAGCTTCGTCTCAAAGCCTAGAGTGGAGCAACCTCAAGCTGCCCTCGGTCCCATGTCGGGCTCGGCAGCCGGTGCCGGCGGCAGCTCTGGAAATTCTGCAGTCGGGGCAGCTCCAGCGGGTGCGAGGAAGACGCCTGATGCTCCTCCAGCTCTGAAGAAGGCTCCTGATGCACCTCCGGCAGCAAAGAGGGCTTCTGACACGCCTCCGGCTCTGAAGCCAATGGTGACGAAGGCTCCTGACGGCCTCCAGTACCGAAGAAGGCTCCTGAGGCGCCACTGGCTCCGAAGCCGACCCGGGCATCCCCGGCACCTGACGCGCCTTCGACCCCAAGGCCGGCAGTGAGGAAGATTCCTTACACATCTCCGGCTCCGAAGCCGGTGGGGGCGAGTGGTTACAGCCCCCAGCGCAAGAAGCTTCGTGCCTCCTAGAACTGCCAGGCACCAAGGATCGACGCAGGCCTTAGGGTAGGTTACAGTCTTGCTGCAGCTCTGCTTGTGTGATTGACTTCAGCTCCTTTCTCGCAGGGCTTCACCATAGAGCGTGGCACCTCCCTCGCAGCAGTCCAGGACCAGAGTCCCTTTGCCGCTGGCGGACGTAGATGTCCCTGTCAGCGGCGCGGCCGCTCCAAGGCAACCTGCAGGTCCACCTCGCCCTTCTCCAGTAGCAGGTGCGGTGGGTGCTCCGCCGGAGGACACTGAGCCATTGGAGGCTATGGAGTGTCCTCTGTTGCAGATTCTGAAGTGGTTCCATTCGCCAAGGCCATGAAGGTGGCATACTCCGGCCTGGAGAAGGTACATGAGGCACTTGCTCAGGAGCGTAACGAGCTGAAGGCGGAGCAGGAGCGCCTCAGGGACTGGGGCGATCTGCTGAAGGAGCGCACCCAGGCAGCCAAGGAGAAGGTGAGGGCGAGGATGGAATGCCTGGAGATGATGCAGGAGACCCTTGACCTGTAGCGTGCCACAGTCGGGAGGCTCAACAGAATGGCTCAGGACCTCAGGCTGAAGCCAAAAAGCTCCACGCCGCAGCCGACGCTCGCACCGAAGCTCATCCGGAGGCATGGGAGATTCTCGTCCGGCGGGAGCAGGAGGTGCAGGCGAAGGAGAGGGATCTCACCATCCACGAGGCAGCCCAAGAGGGGGAGCGGGAGGGCATGGGAAAGCAGCTCCAGCTCGTCCGCGAGCGTGAGCTTGCTACCTCGTCTAAGGAGTCCTCCATGGAGCGCCGTGTTGCGGAGCTGGCTGCCAAGGAGCAGGAGCTGGACATGAGGGAGAAGGAACTGGCGAGCCAGGACCTGGCCCAGGAGCTGGCTGCCACCACCAAGACAATGGAGGAGCTCCGGGCTTCCTGTGCCGTCGAGGCAGGGAAAGTCTGGGACTTCCTCGGTCGTGTGGAGATGGCATTGGAGCCCTTCGGCTAAAGCCCTTTGTGCTCAGGCGGTCCGGTGCAGGAGGTGAGCCAACTGCTCCCTGCGCTGGACTCGGCTGGAGCCAAGCTGCTGACGTTGGAGGGCGTCGTCGGGAAGGAACTGGAGGCCGAGGGCAAGGCCCTGCCTCAGCATGTGGCGGATCACGTGTTCACGTGCTTCCAGAGACGGGACCCCAACGTCTCCCTCGAGCCGGCGGTGCAGGGTCCTGTTGCAGAGACGATGGAGGCGGCCAGGTCCACTGTGGAGGATGCCGCCAAGCTCGTTGCTGCTAGGCTCCAACGCCAGTAGGCATCTAGGGCTTCTGCTTGCCTTTTATGCCCGCCATCCTTTATCTTCAATGAATAAAAACTCGTTGTTGAAGTATTTATTTCTTGTGTTGTTGATGTGTGCCTTCGTGTCCTTGGCAGCACAAGGGCCCGTAACAACTTGGCCGAGGAGGCTAGTTCTTCGCCGATGTAGTGAGCTTGTCTCCCAGGGTCCTTAGAAGCATAAGGACCCGAAGAAGCTCCGGCGGTGAGTTTAACTCGTCTCCCCGGGTCCTTAGCAGCGTAAGGACCCGAAGAAGCTCCGGCGACGTTGTTGGCTTGTTGTCGTCAAAGCTCCAAATCCCTGCTTGTCACCGTGGCGGTCCTGATGTCCTGCCGCGTAGTTCACCATGATAGCCCCTGGTAGGTGTGGCCCTTAGGTTGTGGCGCACCTACCAAGTCGAGGCAGGACGGCGGCGGCGGACCCCCTGGAAGGTCCGGGATGCTAGGACCAGTTCGGACCCCCTAGGAGTAATCATGCTCACTGGTCACAATTGCTCCTAGTTTTGTTGTGGCTTACGGTCCTTAGCCGAGCTGCGGGGCTTGGGTAATTCGCTGTGGGAGCATCTGGGTTATGGTTACTTCTTTGCTCAGGAGTATGGGCCGTACGGCTCCCTGGTACTCATCCGCAGCGCTGGAGAGGCAGAGTGTGCATGCTTAGGGTACAAGACTAGGCTAAGAAGGCTACACACCGTGGACCTCCCGCTGTCATTATATTTTCAGGGGAGGGACCATCCGGCGCCATAGGGCCTCCAAGCAATTAAATAACCGAAGGACTACGGTACACCACAGGTACCTCAAGCGGACCCGCCTATAGAAGGATAGCACAACTCCCACTATGGGCAAGCACAGGGAAAAGTGACTGTCCATACGCCCAGAGCGATATGGAAAGTAGGCACGAAAATGAAAGAGGCGATGCCCAAGGTCCGGTTAATCCCTTGTCTATAAGTGTGTGCCATCCAATCACCAAGTATTCAGTTGTAGCTCTAGGGAGGCAGAGCCCGTAGGCTTAGGGTACAGGACCAGGCTAAGCAGGCTGCATGCCCTGGACCTCTTACAGGCGTTAACCTTTCAGCGAGGGGATTTTCCAGCGACATGAGAATCTGAACAAGTAGGTAGTACAAACCCCGGACATGCCATGAGACAGTTGATATGCAAAAGTAAGCATAAACTTTAAAGTAAAGAGATGGAGGTAGGAACACACAGGGTAAGATAGATTTTACTCACATCAGTCTAATCATAGGAGGAGGCAGGCTTTACAAGAAGGCAGCAACCTCCTCCGGATGAAGAGCGTAGCAGGATTCCTCTAGATCTTAGATGTTCTGAGCGGTGCTCCTAGACTCTATGACACCATAACAAAGAAAAAAGAGTCATACCGCTGCGCTAAGGATAGAACTTACGGAGGTGCTCTATGTTCCATGGATTGGGTAGAGGTACCTTATCCTCCATGGTCAAGAGTACGCACCCGGGGCGGCACACTTTTGTTACTCGGAAGGGACCCTCCCAGCAGGGGAGAGTTTGTTTGCCCCTTCACGAGAAAGTCTGTGCCAGAGCACCATGTGACCCAACTCAAGCTTTCTACTCTGCACGAACCGCTGGTGATAGCGTTGGAGCGCCTGGTGGTACCGTTCGTTTCTAGCAGCTTCTTGCCACCTTTGCTCATTGACAAGGTCGATGTCTTCACGTCGGAGCTGGTCCTGCATGGCTTCGTCGTATGCCTGGACACGTGGGAGCCCATGGTGATCTCAGGGGGGAGGACGGCCTCAGCCCCTTACACCGGAAAGAAGGGTATTTCCCCTATCGCCCGGCTGAGGGACGTCCGGCTAGCCCACAGTGCACACGGAAGCTCGTTTATCCAATTGGCACCATGCTTCTTCAAGCAGTTGTAGGTGCACGTCTTGAGTCCCCTGAGTATGTCAGCATTTGCCCACTCGACTTGTCTGTTGCTCTCTGGATAAGCAACAGAAGCGTAGCAAACTTGGATGCCGGGGTCTTTGCAGTACCTTTGAAACACTGCACTGGTGAACTGGGTCCCGTTGTCGGTGATGATTCTATTCGGGACCCCGAACCGGCAGATGATTGACTTGAGGAACTTGACTGCTGACTGCTTGTTGTTAGTCACTACATGGGCTACTTTCTCCCACTTGGTGAAATTGTCTACAGTGACATACAGGTACCGGTACCTCCAACGGTGTGAGACCTATGTGCTGAATACATTGGCAATTATGTTAAAAGTGAGTGTTTACATGCAAAGTTTTGAATATATCTGAGAAGATCACTTTGGATTGTCCGAACTTAAGGGAACTCGTTTCGGAATGTCCGAACTCGTCGCAGACATGATCTGCACGTGTTTTTCACTTTAAACTGTTCAAACTTTTCTTTTTGTAATGCATAGTGGCTGTTTTGGACTGTCTGAACTTTTCTGCGTGCTGAAAAATTGTGCGGCTGTTATGTTTTTAGCTTGCAATGTTCCAAACTAGCTTTTTGGCTTATGGGAAGTTTGCTTAGCATTCAATTACTAAGTTTTTGATGTGTTTTCGCTGATCATGGTGGATATTATCTTGCTATGTTTGCAACATGCTTATGTGAGGTGCTCACATAAGATATTGTGGTTTTTTGACTAATGTGAGTCAAGTCGCGGACATGTGCTCGGAAGATTTGATTGCTTATTCATGTACAGGTGTTGCTTGAGGACAAGGCTTGTTATGGTGATCCATTGAACTAGTCTTAGGGAGGAGATGAGGTTCAATAACCATGTTCGGGAGGAATTGTGGTTGAGTTGATCGGAAGGTCACACAGCATGTTTGGGTCAAGAACAATGCATATGAAGGTATGGTGGACGTTTTGGAAAGTGTTTGCACGTGTGCAAGAGGTGCATAGACGTGGTAACATTGTTCCAATGTGTGGCGAAGAGACATGGACGTTAAGATATGGCCCGAGAGGTCCAACCGGCTGGATTATTTCTCAGGCTGCGGCTGAGATGGTTATCGTGTGTTTTTGGAAGGTTTTGAGTTTGGTTTGATAAGATTCATGGTAGGCACGAAGTTAAGTTGATTTATTAATGTTTGGGACGTTCCTAAGGTGTTTGAAAGTCTTAAGATTGCTTCTATCTGCGTATGGAAGAGTCTCGGGCAGTTATGGAAAGTTTCGGTTGAAACTGAGTAGGAGTAGGAGTCCTAGTTTGGATTGGGTTGGCCTAAGGGTTGATTATATAAGGAAGGGAGGCCAGATCTTGTAGTGCATGACTTTGGGCTGTTCTTCTTGTGTTTTTGATCAATAAAATTCGTAGTTTAGAGGAGCTTTTGTGCCATGTTCGTCCGACTTGTTTTTGGTAAGTTTGTCTTGTCGAGTTTTTGGACAGCAAGATGTTGATTTGGTGTTTCAATCATAACTAGCGTTTTACTGATCCAACTGCCGTGATTGTTTTTGCGTTGTCTTCAAAACTTGATGCTATATCATCTATGAAAGTTTTACGGTCATTAGATATGTGGTATTTGAGTTACACGAGTTTCTTTGCAGCGTTGCAGATCAGTTTTTTACTTGGGTGAAACAGATTGACCTTGTTCGATCTTTTGATCATAACTTGAGTTTTACTTGACGAATTTTCGTGATTCTTGTTGTGGTGTATCTGCGACTTAATTATATAAAATATCTACTACTTTTGTCACGGTTGAACATGTTTAGATCGTTCCCACAAACTTGTTTCATTAACAGATTGGTTTCTGCTGAGGGGTTTTGAAGATTTTGCTGAAAAAGATTTCATCTACCATTCACCCCCCCCCCCCCATGGTAGCTTTTCACATGCTCTTCGATCCTACAGATGGATCTGGGAAAATGTCCTAGGATGTCCAGCCCCCACACAGCTAAGGGCCTTGAGGGCAGGATCATCTGTAGCGGCTGCGCCGGTGTGTGGATCTGCTTGGCGTGGAACTGGCACGCCTTGCACCGCTTGACCTGCTCGACGGCAACCTGGAGAGCTGTCGGCCAGTAGAAGTCATGCCGAAAGGCTTTACCGACCAGCGTGCAGAAAGATGCATGGTTCCCACACTCGCCTCCATGGATCTCTGCGAGCAAGTCGCAGCCCTCCTCCTTGGTTATGCACCGCAATAGGACGCCATTGGCGCCACGCTGATAGAGATCCTCCTCTACCAGCATGTATCTATTAGACAACCAAACGATCCATTCAGCGGATGCATGTTCATCGGGAAGGATATTATCTATCAAGTAGTCTTGGACCTCCTGTTAGAATCAAACGACAAGAAAGTGTAGATCAAAACAGAGGAGACGCAGATTTTAACGTGGAAAACCCCTCCAAATCGGAAGGAAAAAAACCACGGGCACTGGCCGACAAATTTCACTATATCAGGAGGTTTACAATCATGGGAGATTACAATCTCTTTTTCATGCCTCTCCCGGCGGCTCACAAGGGATATTTATAGGTGGCGACTTAGAGTCCTAACCCTAGACGATCCATACCTCCGGCCCAAGCCTCCCGGCGACGGGGCTCCGCTTCGCTACGGAAATCCTGCCTCTTTTATCTTCATTAGAATTTGGATCATCAATCAACAAACTCCACCTTGAGACAAATTCCTTCTTGTAGCTTTAAAATAGTAATCCTCCATCTCAATGAACAATTCAACTGCAGGTGCCAAAAGCCACTGGGGGCTAGTTAGTAATACCAACCAAGTTTGAGCAAAGCTCAAACTTAGCAATAGCAACAGATTTTGTCATCATGTCTGTAGGATTATCATGAGTGCTTATTTTGCAAATTTTGATAGTTCCTTGATCAATGGTATCTCGCACAAAGTGATACCTGATATCAATATGTTTGGTCCTCTCATGAAACATAGCATCTTTGGTAAGATATATGGCACTTTGACTATCACAAGGTGATGCAAGACTGAGATCCACAAAGTTCACAATACAGACCTTTCAACCAAATTGCCTCCTTACATGCCTCTGAGATAGCCATATATTCTACCTCTGTAGTAGACAAGGCAACTGTAGCTTGTAAACAAGCTTTCCAACTCACAGCACAACCCCCAACAGTGAAAACATATCCTGTGAGAGACCTTCTCTTGTCTAAATCAGCAGCATAATCAGCATCAACATAGCCAATGAGACCATCTCTAGTCCTTCCAAAACACAAACAAGCACTAGAAGAACCACGCAAGTACCTGAAAATCCACTGCACTGCCTTCCAGTGTTCTTTGCCAGGGTTGGACATGTATCTGCTAACAACACTCATAGCATGTGATAAGTCAGGACGTGAGCATACCATAGCATACATGAGAGACCCAACAGCACTAGAGTATGGAACTTTTGACATGTACTCAATTTCATCATCAGTTTCTGCACACTGAGAAATAGACAACTTAAAATGAGGGGCCAACGGTGTACTCACAGGTTTAGCATTATCCATGTTGAAGTGGTGAAGGACCTTTTCAATATAATTTTTCTGACTCAAATAGAGAAGGCCGGATTTCCTATCCCTGATTATCTCCATGCCAAGGATTTTCTTAGCAGCACCAAGATCCTTCATATCAAATGTACTACTCAAGCGTGTCTTTAAAGTAGTCACTTCTTTCTTGCTCTTGGCAGCAATCAACATATCATCAACATATAGCAATAGGTATATAGGTGATCCATCAACAATTTTAATGTATACACAACTGTCAAACTGAGATCTAGCAAAGCCATTTGAAATCATAAAAGAATCAAACATCTTATACCACTGCCTTGGAGATTGCTTCAAGCCATATAGTGACTTCTTCAACTTGCAGACATAGTCTTCTTTTCCAGGGACAATGAACCCCTCAGGCTGATCCATGTAAATGTCTTCCTTCAAGTC
This sequence comes from Neostapfia colusana, assembly GCA_030760725.1. Lineage (NCBI taxonomy): Eukaryota > Viridiplantae > Streptophyta > Magnoliopsida > Poales > Poaceae > Neostapfia > Neostapfia colusana. The sequence goes on along the minus strand of JASWHV010000004.1, from coordinate 30,808,338 downwards.
TCCATGTAAAAAAGCGGTTTTCACATCTAGCTGCTCAAGCTCATAATCATGCATAGCAATAATACTGAGGAAAGTACGAATAGAACTGTGCTTCACAACTGGAGAATAGACATCAGTATAATCAATACCTGAAATTTGACTAAATCCTTTAGCAACTAACCTTGCTTTATACCTTGCAGGTTCATTTGGAGTCATTCCTTCCTTTCTTTTATAAATCCACTTGCACTTAACAGGCTTCTTGCTAATGGGAAAAGGAACAATTTCCCAGGTACCATTTTTTTGAAGTGACTCCATCTCATCATGCATTGCACCAATCCACTTTGTACTATTAGCAGACAAGATAGCTTCTATATAATTGGAAGGCTCATGAACACCTTCAATTTCTTCTGCAACACTCAAGGCAAAAGCAACATTACATTATTCAATCCACCTTGTTGGGCGAATAATCTCCCTCCGAGGTCGAGCTTCGGCGAGAGACTCCTGTGGTGGCTGCACACTAGGTGAGGAATGTGTAGCAGGATACAAATTTTCAGTAGCAGGGTGAACATCAACAACACTTTGACTTGGAGCAGCAACATCATCATTAACTAGCTCCACCTGCACGCTGATAGTCTCAGGTTTCTGGTTATTAGAACTGGTAGCCAAGTGATTTGTGAACATAGTAGATTCAATGAATACAACATTTCTACTATAAAATGCCTTCTGTTTTTCTGTATCCCATAATTTATAAGCTTTGACACCAGTACCATAACCCAAGAAAATGCACTTGATAGCTCTAGGCTCAAGTTTTCCATTATCAACATGTGCATAAGCAATGCAGCCAAAAACTCTCAATTTAGAGTAGTCACAAGGTGAGCCAGACCATACCTCGATTGGAGTTTTCTTATCAATACTTGTGGAAGGAGAACGGTTTATTAAGTAGCACGCCGTGGAAGCAGCTTCTGCCCAGAATTTTCTGCTTAAACCCGAATTGGAAAGCATACAACGGGCTTTTGAAACTATTGTTTTGTTCATGCGTTCCGCAACACCGTTTTGTTGAGTAGTGTATGGAATTGTATGGTGCCTCACAATTCCTTCCTTCCTGCAATAATATTTAAATGCACTAGAACAGAACTCCATGCCATTATCAGTTCTTAGAATTTTTACCTTCCTTTCTGTTTGCTTTTCGACCATAACCTTCCACTCTTTGAATGACTGAAATGCATCTGATTTATGCTTCAGAAAGTATGGCCAAACTCGACGTGAGTAATCATCAATAATAGTTAACATGTAACTAGCACCACCATGAGATGTTTTTCGAGAAGGACCCCATAAATCAGCATGCACATAATCAACAATACCTTTAGTATTATGAATAGCAGTATTGAACTTGACTCTTTTATGCTTACCAAACACACAATGCTCACAAATGTCAAGTGATTCTGCCTTGCAACCTTCAAGTAGGCCTCTTTAGCTTAATTCTGCCAAACCAAGTGCACTCATATGACCAAGACGCATATGCCAAATTTTAGTGGTATTAGACTGATCAGGAGCAACCACGGCATTAGCAGTAAATGTACTGCCTCGAAGCACATATAAGTTGGCAGCTTTTAAATCACCTTTCATGACAATGAGAGAACCTTTGGTTACCTTCAAAACTCCACATTCAGCGGAATATTTATACCCTTTCACGTCGAGGGTACTAAGGGAGATGAGATTCCTGGACATGGTTGGGACATGCCATACTTCTGTTAACATTCGTACAATCCCATCGAACATTCTGATTTGAACAGTACCAATGCCTGTGACCTCACATGCCGTGTTGTCACCCATCCTCATGATGCCACCTTTCTGTATAGGCTCATAAACACTAAAAAGATCTCTGTTAGTGCAGACATGGTATGAGCAAGCAGAATCAAGTATCCATTGAGCATCTTCAGTGACACATCCGGCAAATGCAATGAGTACAATATCATTATCAGAATTCTCATCAGAGACAATGGAGGCACTACCTTCAGGCTTACCCTTTTTTGCGTTTCTCTTTTCTTTGTTCTGCAGCTTCCAACAATCATCGATGACATGATTGTCCTTCTTGCAGTACCGGCAGAATTTATCATCTTGTCGTCCCCTGGATTTGGAACGACTTCTTTGATTTTTCTTGCCGTTACCTTTATTTCCTGAATTTGATTTCTTTTGTTCACTTCAGCCACGAACATTCAATGCCTCTCCGTTAGAATGACCAGCATCTTCCGAGTTTACCATCTGTTTCATCTTTTCTTTTGCTGTCAAAGCCTCATAGACCTCGGCCACGGTTAGAGTATCACGACTATATAGAATAGTATCTCGAAAGTTTGCATATGAAGGCGGAAGTGAACAGAGGAGAAGAAGAGCCAGGTCTTCATCTTCAAATTTTACCTCCATTGATAAAAGATCAGCAACGATCTCTTTGAACACAGATATGTGTGTGAGAACAGATCCACCTTCCTGCAACTTGTGTGTGAACAACTTCATCTTGATGTGCATCTTGCTAGTTAGCTCTTTCGACATGCAGATCGATTCTAGCTTCAACCAAACCGCGGCAGCGGTTTGCTCCTCCAAGCACTCCTGCAAAACATTGTTTGAAAGTTGCAGATGGATCTGAGATAAGGCCTTACGATCTTTTCTTTTCTCTTCGGCCGTCCACTCATTCTGGTTCTTCCCGAAACCCTCAAGGGCTTCGTCTAGATCATGATGCGCCAGCACTGCCCGCATCTTTACTTGCCACAATGAAAATCTTGTGTCGAAATCCAACAGCGGAAGATCATACTTCATCGTCGTTGATGCCATGTGCCTGGCGGCACGAACCCTAGAACAGGGGATCAAAACTCTGGCTCTGATGCCACTTGTTAGAATCAAATGACAAGAAAGTGTAGATCAAAACAGAGGAGACGCAGATTTTAACGTGGAAAACCCCTCCAAATCGGAAGGGAAAGCCTCCCGGCGACGGGCCTCCGCTTCGCTATGGAAATCCTGCCTCTTTTATCTTCATTAGAATTTGGATCATCAATCAACACCTCCGTGATCCATGCATCGGGACCTGCTTGAGCTTCTGGATCTTGAGCGCCAGGTTGCACGGAGTCCCCAGTGATGCTTACGATCCTTGGCGGGCTCCATGGTAGCAGGGCCGCTGGGATGGCCAGCTTCGAGGTGCTGGTCTCGCCCCCTTTGCCTGGTTCGGCAGGCCAGGCTGTAGGTCGCAGCAACTTCCTTTCAAAGACTCCCTCAGGCACCGGAGCCCAGGCTGTAAGCTGAGGATCATTGCAGCAGCACTCTCCCTTGACTTGCTTGATGATCAGCAGAGGGTCACCCTTAACCAACAACACCGAGGGACAGCACGGGCTTCAACACGAAGATGAGAGCCTCATACTCCGACTTGTTGTTGGTTGCCTTGATGTCAAGCCGCACCATGTACTTGAACTGCTCCCCAGTCAGGGTGAGGAGCAGTACCCCCACTCAGCCACGAAGTCAGCTGGCACCTGACTTTTCACCGCATGGCGTGGCACGATGTCGAGCTCGAACTCTGCCAGCTTGGCAGCCCACATCACCACGTTCCTAGTTGCGTTGGGGCTGTAGATCACGGCTTTCAGTGGGTATGAAGTGACCACTGAAATCTTGTGGGCTTGGAAGTAGTGGCGCAGTTTCCTTTATGCAACGAGGACTGCGTAGAGCATCTTGTGCACCTCCAGATATCTTGTCCTAGGGTTGTGGAGGACCTCACTGACGTAGTAGACCGAACGGTGGATGGTCTGAACCCTTCTAGAGGGGTCTGGTGCGTCTTCTTTGGGAGGTCCGTGACTCGAGGGCCCCTGGCCCTGGGTCTGGGACTGCACTCGGGAGCTGGGACCCGGATGCGCATTGGTCGTCAGGTCCGGCAGACTGAAACCTGAATAGATCCTGGTCCCTTGGCCCCCCCCCCCCTGCAAGGTCTGAGTCCTTAGACTCCGGACTGCGCCGGGGGGCTCGTCTGGGACTTGGGTCATGGTGGTTCTGGTCGCTCCGCGACCAAGACCATGCTCAAGACCTCTGCTGTGGCGGCGATGTAGAGGAGTAGAGGCTTGCCTTGTTCTAGAGCCACTATGACCGGCAGCATTGTGAGGTACTTCTTCAGCTCCTGGAACGCCTCATCTGCCTTCTCGGTCTAGACAAACGGCCCGGTCCTCCGCAGAAGCTTGAAGAACGGGAGAGCCCGCTCAGTCAGTCTAGAGATAGGCCGACTGAGCGCAGCCAATCAACCCGTGAGCTTCTGCACGTCCTTGATGCGGGAAGGTGGCCGCATTACTTCAATTGCCTTTATCTTCTCTGGGTTAGCTTCGATTCCCCGGTGTGAGACCAGGAAACCGAGTAGCTTTCCGGTAGAGACCCTGTAGACATATTTGTTCGGGTTCAACTTCGTGCGTGTTGAATGAAACCTATAGAAGACTAAGGTGAGGTTGTCGAGCAAAGATGCATGCGAATTAACCTTAACAACAATGTCATCGATGTACAACTCTACTAGGTCCCGAATGAGGTTCCCAAATATTTTATGCATGGCATGTACAAAAGTGGGAAGAGCATTCTTAAGACCATAAGGCATGGATACATAGCAAAATAGGTCATCTACTGTTATGAAGGCAGTATGCTCTTCATCTTCTCTAGACATAGGTATTTGTTGGAAACCTGAGTAAGCATCTAGGAAGCACAGTAGACCGCAACCGTATGTAGAATCCACTATTTGGTCTATGCAAGGGAGAGGAGAAGGATCCTTTGGGCATGCCTTATTGAGAGTGGTATAGTCGATGCACATCCGAAGCTTGCTGCCTTCCTTGGGGATGACAACAGGGTTGGCCAGCCATCATGGATGGTGGACCTCTTGGATGAAGCTGGCATCGAACAGCTTCTTGATTTCTTCACGGATGAAGTTTTGCCGCTAAACAGACTGTTTCCTATGCTTATGTTGCACCAGCCCGGCGTTGGGTAGATCTCCAGATGGTGCTCGACCACCTCCCTGGGGATCCAAGGCATCTGTGATGGTTTTCATGCAAACACGTCAACATTAGCCCGAGGAAGGTGACGAGCGTGAGTTCCTATTTGTCACCCAGATTCCCCTCGATGCAGGTGTTCTGGGCGGCGTCAGGACCGATCTTGACGGCTTTGACGGGAATGTCCCTGCCGTCTGTGGGCTGCACACGGGGTGCAGATGTTGACCCTCGCTAGCACTCGCTTGGAGGCGGCCGGCTAGCTTCACCGTAGCTGGAAGCAGCCTCCTGCGCCCTGCCAATGCCTGGAGATTCTCCAGCGCTGAGACAGTGGCAGAGCAATCTCCGCGGATCATGAGGACGCCGCTTGGTGTCGTCATCTTCAAGACCAAGTAGCTGTAGTGGGATACCGCCATGAACCGGTACAAGGCTTGCCTACAGATGATGGCGCTGAAGGGGAGGCTGACCTCCACAACGTCGAAGACGACGCTCTCCGTTCGGTAGTTCTCAGGCATCCGGAATGTCACAGGGAGGGAGACACTATGGCACGGCCAGATTGAGTCCTGATCACCCACGAGAATGGACGTGAGGGGGTGAGCCTGGACATAGGAATCTGCAGCTTCTTGAAAGCTGCAAGGATTATGACGCTGAGGGACATCCCACCATCGATCAGCACGTGGTAGAGCTTCACGTTGGAGATGGTGGGGGCGATGAGTAGTGGAAGCTTCCCGGCTCTGGCCATGTTCTTGGGGCAGTCGGTGGCGTCGAAGCTGGTCGGCATCTCCATCCACTTGTGGTGTGGCGCTGGCCAGGGAGCAGGAGCAGCCGCTGCCACCGCTCGGCGCATAGTCTTGAAGGCACGCCGGGACGTGATGTCCTAGGAACCCCCGTACATCACGTGGAGCGTCTTGCGATGCTCGTTGTCGGTGCTGGAGCCGGAGTCTGCGTGGCCGTAGATGGCCTTCAATGCCCACTTGGCCTCTTGATACTCCATCTCTTGCTCCACGGCGGCCTCAGGGTAAGCCTTCTGCTTGCCCTCCCGCTGGTGGAAGAGTGCCCTGTCTTGGCACTGCCACTGCTGCTCGCGGAAGCGCTCCACAAGATTCTTGATCTCATGACACTCACTCACGCTGTGGCGGCTGGAGTTGTGCACCGGGCACCACTGGCCGTCGTCGCTGACGGACGGCGGTCACAGACGCTTGTCGGTGCGCGGGCCACGGCCCCCACCCGCCGCGGCATCGGTGACGGTGGGTGTCCCGGCTAGAGTCTTGTCCTTGCCTCCAGCCTTCTTCTTCTTCTTGCCGCTGCCCTGAGCAGCAGCGTCACCGACACTCTCTGTCCCTGAGGCGGGTTGCGAGTGCCAGTCTCGGCCCTCCGCCACCCTGGCGCACTTGTCTGCCAGGCCGAAGAGCTTGGAGACGTCTTGCACGTCATGCGTGGCTAACTTCTGCAGCATCTTCTTGTCTCTAACACCCTTTCGGAAGGCGACGATGATGGAAGCGTTGGAGATGCGAGGGATGGTGTTCCTGACCTGGGAGAACCGCTGGATGAAAGATCGCAGCCACTCCCCCTCACCCTGACGCACGGCGTGGAGGTCGATCTCGCTGTCAGGGTGTGTGTAGGAACTCCCGAAGTTGGCTGCGAACCGCCAGCACAACTCTTCCCCAGAGGATATGAAGCCTGGGGGAAGGTTCATGAGCCATGACCGGCAGTGCCAGTCAATGCCACCGGAAAGTAGTTGTCCATGATGGCCTCATTCCCTCCTGCAGCTAGGATGGAGGTGGAGTAGATCTACAGGAACTCAGCGGGGTTGACAGTCCCGTTGTACTTCTCTGGCAGGTGAGGCTGGAACATGGGTGGCCAGACCACCATGCGAAGGTGCGGGACGAGCGCCATGCAGCCCCCGCCTGCTCCTAGAGAGGCAGTGGTCTGTGCAGCACATCCTGCTGGTACGGGACTCGAGGTGCCATACTCGCCCTTGAGGTTGCGGCGTCTCTCGCGACGTCGCTCGATGGTGACGTGGCCATCTTCACTCGAGCAGCTGCGGTCTAGCTCGACCCTGAGGTCTTCTATGGCTTGCCTGGCCATGGTAGCCACGCGTGTCGATGCCGTCTCATGGGCCACTGTCAATGTATGCAACTGCACCTGCGCCTGCGACGGCTCGGCCCGCAGCCTCCTGAAGGCAGGTGTGTTCATGGCGGCGGCGATGAGGTGGTCGACGTCGTTGCGCCACTGCTCTTACGCCTTTGAGGGAGCATCCTCACCTGGAGTGTTTTGGAGAAGTGCACGTGCTGCGGTGAGCACGTTCTCTGGTGGAACTGGCGGCGTGGTTGCCGCCGTGGCAGCAGATGGCCGCCGTGTGGTGGCAGCAGTGGCTGCCTCGGGGGTGGTGACCGTATGGTCGCCTGCCCAGCCAGATCTACCCGCTCTGGAACAGGAAGTCGCCTCCTCCTCCCTCCCCTGGAGACGACGACGAGTAGGGTGGGAGGATCCAGCGATGGACTGGATCTTCACCGAGGTGGTGATGCTCGGTCGGCTAGAGAGCGTGAAAGCCCCCTACCTGGTGTGCCCAAATGTCGAAGTGTAATCTGCGACATTTTCCCCGGTACCGCAACTGGAGTAGTCCACGAAGGTTCGTTGATTGGATGGGCTAACGTTGCTAGATCGATCGAGCTTGATGTAAAGGTCCCAAAGTTTTGAATACAAAGGGCCTTAAGTTTGAACACCATTTGGTTTCAAGTTATGAAAATTTGGACTTGTTTAAAATTTTCCACATTTGATGACACACATGAGTGTCCCACCACTCTAGCCTATGATCAATTGAGTGTTGGGGGACAAAGTTATTTTAAAACCCATGTGTCAGCTCTCATGTGCAAGGGGAAATGAAATTCGGATTTTTAAACTCAAAGTGTTCAAACTCGAATTTCAAATGAGGGCAACAATAGGAATGCAAACTGTTGTCATCAAAACCTCATTTGCAGCAGCCAAACCAAAGATCAGGTTTCATATTTGAATTCTTTAGGTCCAAATTAGGGGGTAGGCAAAGTCTCATGAATTTTTGAAGATATTTGCTACCTATTTTTCCAAATAGACCTAAATGTACAATGAATTCAAATACATATTTGAATTTGGATAAATTCTGCCCAATTCTCCAAAGGCAGTTCAATTTTCAACTCCACACAATTGAAGTTCATCATTTGCAAACTTTGGAGATATTTTGGAGAGTTTGATTTCAACTTACAAAACAAAGTTAAGGCAAAGGAATTGCTTGATCATGTGTCACATGAAATAATGAACCCCAAAATGGTCATGTAAGGGAGGGAAGAATTTTGTGTAGCCCATGTTTAACACAGGTTGACATGAGGAAATAAATTCACTCCACCAATCTCATTCAGGTGCACATCCTTTGTGAGTAGAAGATGAGGGAGGTTTAAACACAAATTTAAATCGTTTAAAAGGATTCATGATCAGACTGTCCAAATGCATTCGAGTGAATTCACCAATGCATTCCTCAAGTATTCAAAAGCTTAAGTTCCAAGTTTGGAGAATTTTGGAGCTCATCTACCATTTATTCGAAGGAATATTTGTGAGCACATTCAAATTCAAATTTGAATTTGGAAACTGAACCGAAGGTGCTCAATTTTGAAATGAGATTTCATATTCAAATTCCTCACATTATGTTGGGCCTATCCTCCAAATTTGGTGAGGTTTGGACAACATTTGCGTGGGAATCTTAAAGCACAGTGGGGAAATCAAATGAGAGGGGCCGGACCCACATGTCGGTGGCTCTGTTCAGTGAACCGCCTCTGTTTTCCCTGGACGTGCGGGCGCCCGACAGCGCACCGGAGATTCTCCGTTGCCGACGTCCGCTCAGCACCACCTCCTGCTCTTTTGCGCGGTTCTGCCCCCAGATCTTATCCTCCCCACCGAAGCTATACACGATTTGCTCACTCTCAGCTCGTGCTCTCGCTCGCTGTTCCGCTCCCGCGCACGAAGGATGGCCACCGGCGCCACTCCTCAATTTTCCACCGCACACTGGCGTCCGATCGATCGTTGCTCGAGCCGTCAACACAAAAAGGAAGCGCCTACATGTGTACGAGTTTTTCCCCAGCTCAGCTCCAATGCTCGGAGCTTCTGTTGGCCATGAATTGAAGATCAGCGAGGAGCACCGAGGTGCAAACGGCCGGACCGCAAACGGCTCACCATGGGCAGCATGCCACGGCCGTTTTCACCATCCCTCCTCTACACGAAAAAGGTGCGCCATACTCCCTAGATCGTGTATCTGTAACCCTTATAGCAAACGATCGAATGGGTGGGGAGAATTTCCAAGGTTCCCAAAACATGGTGCAAGTGGGTAGGGCTCGTTCTACCCCCAAAATTTGCGTTGCACGATCCACTAGAGCTCGAGCAAGCTTGCACACAGCTTTCCTACTTCCTAGCGCCCCTCCTCGATGAAGAACCTAGCAAAAACATCAAGAAATGAGGAAGTCATAGCTGTTTTCTTAACCACCGGTGAAAAATCGTCTCTTGGGTCACCGTGGAGCTCGAGGTTGCCGGCCTTTTCATGAGGTTTGGCGTCCATTTTTGACATCCTCAAGCTTCCACGGTGCTCTCCGAGCAACTCCCGACCGTTTTGATGCGGTATAGACGGTTTCCGATCACGCCGGAGCCCTAGCGGCCGCTGCCGCCGTCGCGCACCATTTTCCGGCGATCCCCGGCCGCCGGCAACCCTCCCAACGTGTTCAGCGGGCCGACTTAGGGTGGGGCGGCAAGCAGGGGGTCGGGAGATGGCCAGGAAGGCTGTTCCAGCGACGCTCGCCGGAGGGCGCCGCCGCTGCCCTCTGTTTGGCGCGAGGAAGAAGACGAGCTGACAGATGGGACCCACAGTCAGCGTTTAAACATTTCTAGAATTTCCCGTTTCAGTTTAAACTTTGGAGAGCCACAACTTTGTGTAGGAGTATCCAAAAATTGTCAAATAATTTATTTTTGGATTCCCCTCAGAGAGCAGTATCCAGGGGTACAGCACAATATTTCTGAAAATACCTGGGTTTGGCTCATTAATTCGTATAAGGAAAATATTGTTTAAATTTTTCCAGGAGTGCCGTGTATTGGAAAATTCCCAAATTTGGGCAGGAAATTCTTCCAGAAACACTTGAACTCCAGTAAAAATTTCAGAGGCATTGGACCTCATTTGCTTGGCCAAATGTGGTATTAATTCCTTATGTCTCTGAAAATTGGAAAATAGAAAAGAGCTCATTTTCAGATTTTTCTCCTATTCTTGTAAAGGTCATATCATGGTGTAGAAAGCTTCACATTTAGTGATTCAAATTGGGTTGGATTCAGTTTGAAGAACCCTATCCAAATATGCAACCCAATTTGTATGAAAGTCATTATTTAATTCTGGAAAATGCTTTACAGCTTTTCAGCAAAAGAATTTTAGAGGGAGTTTGGTTCATCCAAAAATCCTCATATTTTGCCAGAATATTCATTAGGAAGTTAGTGAACTCCTGTACAAATTTCAGCTCATTTGGATGACATGACCCCACGGTCTTGTCGAGCCAGGATCACGCTGAGGGGTGCTGCGTTGCACAGCACCGAATAACACACATCAAAGGTACAAAGCGGAAGCAAAACTTTTATTACGTAAAGTGGTTTATGAACATTTTTACATCAAAATAGGTCCAGCCTACACTCACGGGCGCAGACTATGCATCAAGTTCACGTTCAGCCCGTGAACGTGTCCTTGCTAGCACGCACGCACACTAAAACGGCGGCGTGCACGACTCCCACTCAACGGGGTTCCCCTCCTGGGGTTCCGCCTCCTCTTCGGGAGTCCCTTCCTCATAGAACCCTACAAAAGCTTCAAACACAAGCAGTGAGCACGAAGGCTCAGCAAGACTGACCCGTCTCTCGTAAACATGGAACTTCTACATGAGGGGTGATGGGTACATGAGATAAAACAATTTGCAAAGGACTCGCCTAATTATTGGAACCTTACTTTCAAGTTTTAGCGGCAGGTTGTGGAGAACCTTACGCTAAGGCACATGAGAGAGCCGCAATCAAACAAGAAACACATTTCTCTCATGTACGTTGCCCAAAGTTGAAAAGAACTTTAGTTAGCTCTAAACTACCACAAATCATTAACATCGTCCGCAACCATCACTGACGCCGTACGCAACCACCTTTCACCCGTCAGCCAAATATTGAACTGGTCCCATCATCCCGAGCAAGAGGTCTCTGCACGCGCATCTCAGTGCCGCCAGCTGATTTACACCTCAAGCTCTCAACCTACCCTCTGAACGACGGGCAATGCCTCAATACCCAGCTACCCGAGTTACATCAGTTTCCCGATTCCCATATAGCCGGTAGGTCTTCGGTACTGTTCTAGCTTATTCAACAGGCCCGCACACGGATCGGTCCTCAATCGACACAAGCGGAGCTATAGCACACAGGCCGCAAAGTCCTGCTGCCCTTACTCTCCGCTCGGTCTCATTTTTCTTGCCATGTGTATCATGTGCTATTTCTACCCGAGTCGAGTGCCTCTAGCCTATGCTCGCGAGTAATTCCAACTACTCGACTTGTACCGAATCCTACCCTAACTTAGCTTTGCAGTAGGTAACGGGGTTTGCAATTCTAAACCCAACCCATGGTTTTCTTGGCTATGCAATTGGGTTTCCAAACAAGACTCTAATGCAAGGAAATAAGTGATACTCAAAGAAAGTGCTCAAAACAATAAAAATTTGTAAAGAGGTTGATGCAAACCGGAGCTTGCCTTGCTCCTCTTGGTCGTAGGATAGCTGCTCCTCTGGAGTAACGAAGTATAGGACATCGGGTTCCTCCTCGACCTTAGCGACTACATGATATAAGAAGTACATGTATTAATTAAATGCATTTGAATTGAGTTTTAAACTTGTGAACCTTCTAAGTCTCACTAGACCGACCCAAATACTGTGAAACTTTTACTGTGGCTTGGTTACAACCTAAACAGAGACTTGGTCAACTTTTACTTGCAGCAAAGCTTATTTGAGCCCTCCACAATTAATTATGTCCTTGACTTTAATTGGATCTCTTAGGGTATTCTATGAATTTTCATGGAACAAGCCATGACTTTCTGAAAACTAGATTTTCAGAAGGTTCTAATGGAGTTGGCCTCACTTGATTTGAAGGTTCATAACTAGAGATGTGAGCTAAACAATTTCAGAGAAAATTCTGAAAATGTTTCTGAACATTTTCTATTTTCTCTGGAACAGTTTCACTAATCACACCATTAGTTGGATCAAATGAGCTCAAGTGGACCTGAAATTTTTATGGTAGTTCAGAGATATTTTTGGTGAACATCCCAGCTAAATTTCAAAATTTTCCTCCAAAGGATTCTCCAGTTGAAATTCCAAACAGTTTTCATGAAGTGAAACTTGATTTGCTAGAAAGTGCTCCGAGAGCTGAATCCAACAAAATTTGGTTCACTCGATTTGGAGCTTCCTAGCCAAAGTTATGGGGATTTGAAGTTTGAATGAAATCTGAAAATCGGGGAAAAGTTTAAATCGGCCGGTGGGCCACGGGGACACGTGTTGGGCGCGGAGGCGTCAGCACACTGACGCCTACAGGGTTTTTGCGTGCCAGCACATCAGATCCCAGCCGCAGCCTGATCCCGATTTAAAATATCTGCCGCTGACAGCTAGGGTCCACCCCCCTCGTCTACCTCCCGCCACCCGCGCTCTGCCGCCGGGGTACCTCACCGGAGAGCTCGCCGGCAGCCTCTGTGTAGCTCCAACCTTCATGATTCCGGCCGCCCCTGCCTACTTTCACTCGGAGAACATGATTCTGGGCTCATCTCGTCATGACAACGACCGGCACATGGTCGGCAACGAGCGGCGGCTTCGGAAAGACTTCGGCCATGTCGGCCGACTTCCCTAGCACCCCAACTGACCGAGCAAACGGCCGGAAAGAATCAGTGGTACCTCAGGAACCTTGGCATGCGCTCAAGGCGGCTCGGGAGAGGTCCGAAGTAGTCCCCCACCGTGCGCCCGATGCTTTCCGCATGCTCCGCCGTCGGTAAACTTCGAAATACGCCGGGTACAGAGGATCTCAGGCCAAAGGTTGTGAAGGCAACTTGTGCGCTACCATGTCTAGTTTGTGTGGGCGCGGATTGAGGCCCTCTAATCCTTCCTAGAGTATGGATTCGACAGAACCGCACCCGAAGGTCGGTCCGTACCCAGAAAGGGAAAACTGGAAATTCGCCGCCGGTGAGCAAACACTCGGGCTGTGGCTCAGGGGTGAGCAGCACCGATCACCAGCGCGTCCAAGGGTGCCTTGGCTCGGGCATGATCACATCCCGGTTGGGCTGTCCACGGGAGCCCGAAGTGCGGCGGTTTTAGGTCACTGAATTGAACTCTCGGTATAGCCGAGATCGACAGGTTTCAGCTGAGTTCTAGCAACGGGGAAGAACGAGGAGGGTTCCTAGTACCTTGCCGTAGCTCTGGAGGGGATGGGAAGGCTGTGATCGGAGCTCTCCGATCGGTTCTGAGCGGCGGAAGAAAGTTTCCCGGCGCTGTGTTCTTGCGGGGAGAAAATGCCGAGGGCTTCGGCCGAGGAGGGGGGGCGCCTTAAGAAGGCTCTGAACCGACTTGTGCCCGCGCGTGGCCAAGCAGCTGCTGGCGCGGCGACCTCCCTCAGTGGCGCTCGCAGCTGAAGCCCGGAGACCCGAGTGAGAAAGTCTCAGTCGGTTGAATCATCCCAGTGGCTGACATGTGGGTCCCATTTTCATTTTTAACCTCTGAGATTAAATCCTATTCACTGTTGTAAACAGTAGTTCCCACAAAGCCCCTGGTGATTTGAATTATCTACCATTGAACCAATTGAATTGGTTAGAATTCAAATTGGGTTTGGTTTGAATGAATTTCAGCACATGTTCAGTTTGAAATTCAAATAAAGTTTGAATTTGCCCCACTTAGCTCATGTCAAGATCAACTCCAAATGGAGTGAAAATTGGTGTGTGAGCTACCAAAAATGTGCTGAGTAGGAATATGCCTCCCACTTGAATTTATGGGATACAAACAGTTTGAATTTGAATATGAGTTCAAACTACCGTCTTTCTAGCTATACCCAAAATGACCTCAAAAAGGTTTTGAATTTGGGTGAAACTTAGCATGGACATCCCTAGCAATGTGTAGGAGTTTTCATATGCCCAGCCCCTGCATATCACATGTGGGAAATACCACTTTTGCAATATGTGAGTTTGTTCTCAAATGAGCATGTTGATGGTGGTTACTTGCTCTTCAAATGTGTTTATCAACTTGCTTCAAATGAGGTGGGTGTGTGTGGTGATGACACTTCAAACATGTGTCAAAAACTGAGGCCCTTACATTGGAATTGATTTGGTTAGGAGAATTCAGATTTTAAGTTGCTGTGTTCAATTGAATTTAAAAACATTTTCAGAGAATTTCCAAAACTTGGAAATTCCGTTCTGGGAAATTCTTAGCTTCAGAAATCCTAGAAAAATTCATGCAGGCCCCATGAACTATAATAGAAATTGTAGTTCACTAAGTTTGGCATGAACATGTGAGTTACTTCCGAATTAATTCCTATTTGCTGAATTGCTTAGAGAATTGTTCTGAACAAACCACTCAATGAATAGTGCTAATTTTTGGTCAAGATGACTTTCTTGTGACAAGGAACCCACATGAAAATTTTCAGCTCCATTGGGGCTCTGTATCACCCCTGTTCTATTTAACCTTTTAAGGTGATCAACATAGAAGAGGGGTAAAACACTTAGCACATAATCATGTTTCTTAAACCCAAACCCAAACCACTAGCACCAGTGTCATTTTAAATTCTTAAACAGAGTTCCAGTTTTAAACTTGTCATTAGAACTTGTTAGAAAGATCTTTACAATTAAATCCATATGCATATTCATAATCTGTAGCATATACGTGAAGAATTTGAAGTCATCGGAGTGAAGATCAAGGAAGGAGGAAAGCGAGTGATCAAGCCTCAAGTTGTAAGGGCCTAAGTTTTTGACACATGTTTAAAGTGTTCATCACCACACCACGCACCTCATGTGAAGAAAGTTGATGAACACATTTGAAGAGCAAGTAACCATTATCAACATGCTCATTAGAGAATAAACTCACAAGGTGCAAAAGTGGTATTTCCCACATACATCATCTAGGGGCTGGACATGTTGAAAACTCCTACACATTGCTAGGAATGTCCATGCCAAGTTTCACCCAAATTCAAAACCTTTGAGGTACTTTTGGGTATAGCATGAAAGAGGATAGTTTGAACCCACATTTAAATTCAAACTGTTTTTTTATCCCATGAATACAAAAGTGGGAAGCATATTCTTACTCAGCACATTTTTGTGAGCTCACACACCAATTTTCACTCCATTTGGAGTTGATCTTGACATGAGCTAAGTGTAGCAAATTCAAACTTTATTTGAATTTCAAACTACATGTGTGCTGAAATTTAGTCAAACCCAAACCAATTTGAATTCTACCCCATTCAAATGGCCCAGGGGCAGATAATTCAAACACTTGAGGTTAATTTGGTCTCTACTGTTTAGAGCAGTAGAGCAAAGTTAAGGAAAATTGGACCCACATGTCAGCCACTGGAGAGGATTCAACCGACTGAAGACTCAACCCGGTTACTCGCGCCCGACCGAGCTGCCGCCACAGCGAAGAAACGGTGAGGACAGCAGCTGCTTGGCGCCCTCGGCCGACGAACCGCCTCTCGGGGTCCTTCTCTACGCGCCCGAGCGGTCGCAGGGGGTTTTCACCGCTGCCCCGACGCGTCCCCGTACAGAAAACTGAAGCTCCTTGCCGCCGGGTTGAACTCTCGGTTCCTCATCGCCCGGCCGATCCAGTGATCCTCCCGGCGATCTGAAACCAGCACCAGGTGCGCCAAGACCTCCTCGACACCCTCGCATCGGTTCCAGGCTCGGAGCAGTCCTTCCCGAGCTCCACCGCGACGATCTTTCCTCTGCCGGTTCAGCTCGAGCCACCACCGCGGGAACGATCCATCCGGCCACCACATCCCACCGTTCACCGAGCTGTAAACAGCAAAGAGGTTCGCCTTCAGTCCCTCTTTCATTCCCGCAAGCTCCGGTGGCATGACAAAGACCGCTCACGCCGGAATTTCATGTTTTCGCGACGGTGTGCAAAAGTGGAGTCTGCACCGATCCGCAAAATTCGTAAGCCACACGGCATCACTCATCCTCTCGTGGAGAGGATCACTTCTAGGTGCCCGTACGAGTCCATAGGAGCAGGAACCACGATGAACTGTGGAGGGAAACCGCTGTTCTTCGAGTTTTAGTAGAAATCCCGATTTCCGGCCTAGGTCGCACGGTGACAGCCCAACACAGCCCTTCCCGAGCTCCGTGGAGCTCATGTCAACCTTTCCTAAGGTCCACTGATGCTTTCCGACCGTTTGCTCGAGTGATCGAGGTGCTAGGGAGGTCGGCCGACACGGCCGAAGTTCTCCCGAGGCTGCCGCTCGTTACCGACCATGTACCGGCCATTTCCATGATGAAGTGAGCCCAGAATCATGTTCCCCAAGTGAAAGTATGCAGGGGCGGCCAGAATCATGAAGTTTGGAGCTCCACAGAGGCTGCCGGCGAGCTCTCCGGCGAGGTATCGCGGCGGCAGAGCGCGGGCGGCGAGAGGTAGACGAAGGGGGTGGGGCCCGGCTGTCCGCGGCTCGTATTTTAAATCGGGATTGGGCTGCGGCTCGGATCCGGTGTGCTGGCGCACAATAACCCCGTAGACCCCGGTGTGCCATCGCTCCCGTGTCTGACACGTGTACCGTGGACCCACCGGCAGATTTAAACTTTTCCCTGATTTTCAGATTTCATTCAAACTTCAAATCCTCATAACTTTGGCTAGGAAACTCCAAATCGAGTGAACAAAAATTTGTTGGATTCAGCTCTCTGATTACTTTCCAGCAAATCAAGTTTCACTTCATGAAAATCCTTATTTCTCCAGAATTAATTCCTCAAAGTTTTTAAACTGTGTGGAATTTTAACTGGAGAAGTCCTTGGAGGAAAATTCTGAAATTTTGCTGGGATGTTCACCAAAATATCCCTGAACTACCATAAAAATTTCAGATCCATTTGAGCTCATTTTATCCACCTAATGGTGTGATTAATAAAACTGTTCCAGAGAAAATAGAAAATGTTCAGAAACATTTTCAGAATTTTCTCTGAAATTGTTTAGCTCATATCTTAGGCTAGGAACTTTCAAATTAAGTGAGACCAACTCTATTAGAACCCTCTGAAAATTTAGTTTTCAGAAAGTCATGGCTTGCTCCATGAAAATCCCTAGAACACACTAAGAGCTCCAATTAAGGTCAAGTACATAATTATTTGTGGAGAGCTCAAATGAGCTTTTCTACAACTAAAACTTGACCAAGTCTCTTTTTAGGTGGTAACCAAGCCACAGTAAAAGTTTCAGAGTCATTGAGGCTGTCTAGTGAAACTTATAATCTTCACAAGTTTGACTTCAACTCAAATGCATTTAATTAACACATGTACTTATATCTCATGTAGTCGCTAAGGTCGAGGAGGAACCCGAAGTCCTAGACTTCGTTGCTCCAGAAGAGCAGCTAGCCTACAACCAAGAGCAGAAAGGCAAGCTCCGGTTTGCATTAACCTTTTTACAAATTTTTATTTTTTTGAGAACTTACTTGAGTACCAATGATTATTGCATTAGAGTCTTGTTTGAAAACCCAAATGCATAGCCAAGAAAACCATGGGTTGGGATTAAGATTGAAAACCTCGTTAGCTACTGCAATGCTAAGATAGTGTAGGATTCGGTACAAGTCGAGTAGTTGGAACTACTCGCGAGGATAGGCTAGAGGCACTTGACTCGGTTAGAGATAGCACATGAAACACATTGCAAGAAAATGAGACTGGGCGGAGAGTAAGGGCAGCAGGACTTTGGGGCCTGTGTGCTATAGCTTCTCTTGTGTCGATTGAGGACTGAGCCGTGTGCGGGCCTGTTGAACAAGCTAGAACAGTACCGAAGACCTACCGGCTATATGGGAACCGGGAAACTGATGTAACTTGGGTAGCTGGGTATTGAGGCATTGCCCGTCGTTCAGAGGGTAGGTTGAGAGCTTGATGTGTAAATCGGCTGGCGGCACTGAGATGCGAGTGCAGAGACCTCTTGCTCGGGATGATGGGACCGGTTCAATATTTGGCTGACGGGTGAAAGGTGGTTGCGTACGGCGTCCGTGATGGTTGTTGTAGGCAACATCGAGTACGGGCATACGTGACGGGTTGTTCGGGTAACCCTGCAGGTGTAAATCGATTATAATCGCCGTCCCTCGCGGTCAGTGAGTGCCACTTGTTCACTGTACCGTGACGTAGAAAGAACAGGCTAGTTACATGTTAAAATGTTGCTGATTCAAAGACGGACTTTGATTGTTAATTATTTGTGGTAGTTTAGAGCTAACTAAAGTTCTTTTCAACTTTGGGCAAAGTACATGAGAGAAATGCGTTTCTTGTTTGATTGCGGCTCTCTCATGTGACTTAGCGTAAGGTTCTCCACAACCTGCTGCTAAAACTTGAAAGTAAGGTCCCACTAATTAGGCGAGTCCTTGCAAATGATTTTTACCTCATGTACCTATCACCCCTCATGTAGAAGTTCCATGTTTAGGAGAGACGGGTCAGTCTTGCTGAGCCTTCGTGCTCACTGCTTGTGTTTGAAGCTTTTGCAGGGTTCTATGAGGAAGGGACTCCCGAGGAGGAGACGGAACCCCAGGAGGGGAACCCCGTCGAGTGGGAGTCGTGCACGCCGCCGTGTTAGTGTGCGTGCGTGCTAGCAAGGACACGCTCACGGGCTGAACGTGAACTTCATGCGTAGTCTACGCCCGTGAGTGTAAACTGGACATATTTTGATGTAAAAATGTTCATAAACCACTTTATGTAATAAAATTTTGCTTCCGCTTTGTACCTTTGATGTGTGTTATTCGGTTCTGTACAACGCAGCACCCCTCAGCGTGCTCCTGGCTCGACAAGACCGTGGGGTCGTGTCAGCGTTGTTATCAGAGCTCGCTTGAGGTTTAACGCACTACAAAGGTCATATTTTTCAAAAAATCCAGTGAGGAACGAGTTAGTAGCCCATATAAGGATGTTATTAGTGTATAGAAAGTGGCATACTAAACTATTTGATTATGTCGGAAAATCGTGCATCTTGGGACGCTTTATGTCTTGGGGGGTGCACGTAAGCGCTGTCCACCAGTGCGCACAAGCTGAAGGGTGGAGCCCCACGGGTGGCAGGTAACCCGACCCGCTTTAATATCCTCTATGACTGTTCATGTTGTTTGGGGTATTCTAGCAACGTCTGTCCCTGGCGTGCGTGGTGCAATTTGGGAGACCCTGTCACGTGGTCAGTAACGTGAACACGTAGCTCAAGGCGTGTTTGGCTTGAGAACATCGGGGCGAGTGATGACGGCCGGGTGTACGAACTGTTTGGATACCGGTCTCGGTGTGCAGCCGAGTCTGACGATCGTGTGAGCTATCTGCAGGTAGTCTAACCACGGAACGGTAGACGTGTAGCATCCGTGTGCGAGTGATGTTTGGTGCCACTTAACTAACGAAGCCGGCTAAGTCCGGTATAGGTTTTTCTTTGTGAGGACGTAGTACCGAAATGCTTTGGTGACGCATCGACGTCACACTCCACTGAATGAACAACTTCATTGTAAAACTTGAAAGTTTTGATCCAGAGCACTAAAACTAGATGTAACTCCTTCCCTTAATCAGGACTTTCAAAATTAACAAGTTTTCCACTTATAGGCTATTAAGGACATAGTACCCTGTTTTCAGCCGATAGAAGGCTGAAGTTAATCAGAGGTTAGAGGTCGAGTTATTTCGAGGGTGGGGTCATATGATACATTTATGGAAATCTGTGGAAGATATTTACAACTTTTCTGTTGATGTCAAGAAGTTTTTCAACCCTTAACCAATCGAAAAATGCAGTAGAGTTGAAACTGTCCAGAAAACAGGGCGGAGCAAACACTCTCTGTAAACTCTCTGTAAATTGAGCATAACTTCCTGCATAAAAATCCAAAAATAGGAAATGAGGTAGTTCTGGAAATATTATGAGATGGGTTACAACTTTTTAACAGAAAGTTTTGTCAGATTTGGAGCAGAATTAACTGGGATTCTTTGATCAAAGCAGTACCTAAGGCAGGGGGGTGCTGTCCAATTTTCTCCAGAAATTCTGTTAACTTTGACATCTCATAACTTTTGAACCAGGACAGATCTTAGGACAAGCAAATACTTTCTTGAAATCTATTAAAGTTAGCTTTAACTTTGATGTTGAGCTCCAGAATTGGTTTTGCCTTTAGCCTGGCCTAAATCAGGTTGAATTGGAAACTGGTCAGGGCTGTCATGTTGGACAGCAGATCAGCAATCAAATTTGTTTAAACTTGAACTATGTTTTCAAGTTTTATGGGTTCAATAACATTTTTTGTGTTATAACTCAAGGGTTTACTGTTCAAATAAATATTTGACATTTCTTAAATATATTTTTACAGATGACAGCAGGTAAACAGTTCGAGAACGGGTGGGTGGAATCTCACTGTTCTCACCAAAGCGGCTATCCGGAATCATTGAGGCAGATGCTTTAATATTTAGGATACAACCAGATGCTGCAGTACATCGCCAAGGAAGAAGGCGAGGATAGGAACAAGATGTGGATAATCCATGTCAAGGTTCCTGCAGGACCTACGCCACCTGGTTGGGCGCGGTTCACCATTACGGTAAGAGGTAGACAACCCGAGGGAATGTGGCAAGTGGCAGCCCATCACACCATGTCACGTTTCTGCCAACTACACATGAGAGCGATGGAGGGCACTTCATACACGCTCGTTCCGGTGGAGGGACGGGCCCATCATGTGTGGGAAGGGAGGTACCGGGAGGCAACCGATTCGGGTTGCCCAAGGTACAGCCCCGCGGAGGCAAACCTCAGCCTCCAACTGACGGTGGGAAAGGCCGTGATGGACAGCCAAGCTGTTCATACGGAGCATCTCGCCGCAAATCTCAAGGAGAGCACAAGCCGTGGAGACCATTTCGAGAGTGCTCACAGCGCACTCCGCAATGTGCTCCTTCCGACGATTAAGTGACTGAATGAACAACATAATCAGTTGCATCGTCTGAAGAAGGCGAAGAAGAAGAGCCATGCCGATATTGCGGCGTTGCAAGAACTGGTGCAGACTCTAACCCAGCAAAACGAGGACCTTACTCAAGAGCGAGACGACGCTATTGAGGAAGGGCAAGGCTGGGAAGAAGACTACAACCAAGCCATGGACGAGGTGCATGCATTGCAGGACCTTGTACCTCCGGTATTGGGCATACCGGTGGTCTTGGGTTTTCCGGCAATGGGAGAACCTGGGATGGGAGAAGAGGTGGTAGATCCGGAGCCACCAGCAGAGGTACCGGAGGAGGACGACCCCTAGGAGGTCGAGTTCTACTCCGAGAAGGGGGTTACGGTTGCCAAGTAGAGCAACTAGAATAGAGTAACCCAAACTTTTGTAATCGGTGACATGTCGCGTAGGCAGTAGGGTGTGTATAGATAGTGACGACATGAGCACGACTTCTCGGAGGCCCGAGAATAATGTATCTTGTATAAAGTTTATTCTTTATCAATATATGTGAATGTTGTGCAAATTATTCATGCGTCACTTCAATACCTACTGTTGCATATGGAATTTTAAGTATGACATGTATTGATCGATGCTGTTTTGAATTTCAGAATGACTCGTACTCGTGCCAACCCAGACGTTGGTGAGGGGACCCCGCTGTCCCGATCACTCACGGGGACGGGGTGCCTCGCCCGAGGAATTGCATTGGGCGGTGCCGTGTTATGCGGCACCCAACAGCACACATATAAGGAACAATGTATTACATAAATGAAAAACGGAAGCTTACAAATTGTTCTTTGGAAATAATTTACATAAAATAATTACAGCGGAAGTCAATAAACAGCTCACGTTGAATAACTACGAATCACTCGAGAAGAGGTCTAGCCCGCGGACTCCTCTCGCTAGCAACACGAAGACACGGCAGCGGCTAGGTTCTCCAAGTGTGACATGACTCGGAAGTTCCCGAGTCTCACCGGACAACCTTCTTTATAGCGTCGAGGTTTACCTGCAAAACCACTTATATAGCAAGAGTAAGCACAAAGGCTCAGCAAGACTTAACCGTCTTTCCTAAGACATGAAACTCTACATGAAAGTAACCTAAGACTTAAGCCTGTCATTTGCGAAAAGACTCGCCTACGAGTTCATCCTTAACTTTCAGATTTTAGCCATAATAGTAGTGACCTTGCGCCCAGCAACATTGGAACTCCACAATCAAACAAGAAACACTTCATTCCAATGTTACTTGTCCCAAGGTGAAAAATAAATTTAGTTTGCTCTATCTCTACTTCAAACAAGGTTCTCATGCAGTTTAATATAATCATAGCAGCAATTATACTTTTGCAAACTGATCCCACACAACTTGCTTACTACGTCACAACACAGTGAGCAAACGGTACTCATAACCGCGAGGGGCGGTGATTCGAATCAAACACTACCCGGATAACATACGCCCGCCTCTGAAGACCCAACTCTGGCGTCCTTCATTACGTCGTATGTGGCAACCTTTCTCAGGACACTAGACTGTAGAACCGGTCGCGCCGTCTCGGTCTCATAGGTCTAACGAGACGATGTGGTATGCCTCTACAATCCAGTGAACCTGGTACATCGGTTTCCTGGTTCCCATATATCAGTAAGCATCCGGTACACAACTCAAAACTTGCTCAGCGGGTCTGCACACGCTTCGGTCCTTAACCGACACAGGCAGAGCTACTTGACCAAGACCTCGTCTTGTCGCTGCCTAACCCCGCTGCCCGGTCTCATCTTTAGAAATGAAAATTTTAGTTTGCTTCCTTTCCAACCCCACTTATGAGATCCTAAAACAAAGCTCGCGAGTAGATTCCAACTACTCGTCTTCTACCGGATGTCCTAGCCTATTTAGCACGGCCTTATTCTACAGCGATGACACAGAGCTACCCTTGACCTTAGGGTTCATGTTTGGTTATGCAAGTGGAGTATCAACATCCTTGACCTAATGCACATACAAACCTTGACCAAATGTAGTGAACAAAGGGAAAACTTTAAAAACAACTTAAGTTCAAACTGGGGCTTGCCTTGGTTTTGCAGGTGACTAGAGTCAGATAATATGGGTTAGTTGCTGATGTCTTGAAGTTCAACTCCTGCCCTTCTTGCTCCTTGATCCAAGCTCAACTTCTCCTTCTTCACTTTCCACGTTTATCACTACACGTTATGAATATACATACATGTTTAATTATAAAACTTTTGCTAACAAAT
Source organism: Neostapfia colusana (assembly GCA_030760725.1). Classification (NCBI taxonomy): domain Eukaryota; kingdom Viridiplantae; phylum Streptophyta; class Magnoliopsida; order Poales; family Poaceae; genus Neostapfia; species Neostapfia colusana. The sequence goes on along the minus strand of JASWHV010000004.1, from coordinate 30,784,990 downwards.
GCTAACGACAAGTTTAAAACTGGAACTCTGTTTAAGAATTTAAAATGACACTGGGGTGGTGGTTTGAATGTGTGTCTAAGCACTATCATCAAGTGAGGAGTGAGGTTCATCACTTGGGTGGTGATTTCCTAAATGGGTTGAACAGAACACTACTGATACAGAGCTCCAATGGAGCTGGAAATTTTCTTGTGAGTTCCATGTCTCAATAAAGTCCTCTGGACCAAAATTCAGAATTTTTCACTAAGTGGATCACCCAGAACAATTCCCTAAGCATTTAGGCAAAGAGGAATTAGTTCTGAATAAATTTGCACTTTCATGCAAATTCAAGTGAACTACAATTTCAATCATAGTTCAGAGAGTATTCCTGAATTTTCCTAGGATTTTTGGAGCTAAGGAATGGCCGGAACTGAATTTCTAAGTTTTGGAATTTTCCTGAAAATGTTTCTGTATTCATTTGAATACAGAAACTTGAAACCATAATTTCCCGAACCATATCAACTCCAAATGCGTTGAAACTTTTACAGGGGTCTCCCAATATCCTAAATAATATTCTGGCAAAATTTGGGGAATTTTGGATGAGCCAAACTCCCTCTAAAATTCTTTTGCTGAAAAGCTTTAAAGAATTTTCCAGAATTTTCTATTGATTTTCATACAAATTAGGTGGCATATTTGGATAGAGTTTTACCTCCTGAATCCAACCCAATTTGAACCACTAATTTTAGAGCTCCCTAGCAAAAGTTATGCAGTTCTAAAGTTTGAACTAAATCTGGAATTCAAACTAAATTGGGGAAAAGTTTAAACTCTGACAGTGGTCCCATCCCCACGTGTCAGCTGCTGGATTCACGCCACACGGGGCCACAGACCCGTCCCCGCGTTGTCACAGACCGATCCGAGGCCACAGACAATCCCCCTCCTTCATAACAGCGACTGACGCGTGGGCCAGCCCCGTCTTCGTCTTCCTCCGGCTCCCGTGCGACCCCGCCGCCGGGCTCGCCGGAGACCTCGCCGGGAAGGGGTTCCAGTCCTCGGAACTTGTTGATCTTTGCCGCCACTGCATGTTTTCGCGCGAGGAACACGTTGCCGGCCTTACCTCCGATCGAAGGTGGCCGGAAACCTAGGTGCAACGGCGACAGCGGCGGTGGCCACTCCGGCGATGTCGCCAGGGCGTTATACTACACCAAACACGTAACCGTTTGCGCGTACAGCACCACCGCACCGAGGAGAACATGGACCCAACCGCCGATCTCGCTGGAAATATGACCTCACCGTCAGCCTAGGTCCAAATCCGGCGAAAATCGAAAAACTCGATGAACAGCGGCTCTGCTCGATGGTTCTCGGTGGTTCTTGATCCCATGAACGCGCACGGGGGTATAGAAGATGTATGCTACGTCGTGTCGTTCACCCGAGGATCAAGGCTAATTTGCCAATTTCCGGAGCAATCACGCTCGGGAAAGGAAAGGAGAGGTTCTGGATGGCTAGAGCACTGGTGGGCGTAGCTCTCCGCTCTGGGGCGCTCGAGCAACCGAGCTCAGTAGCTGCGGCGTGATGGGGAGGAACGGTGGCGGTGTTCTGGGCGAAAGAAACGGCTGACGCGCGAGTTATGGCTGGGGGAAAAGTGAAACAGCTCTGGCGCACCACTTGCTGTGATCCAACCGAGCAACCGAGGCAGCAGGAGGTGGCGTGGGTTCTCCCTCGGGCGCGGGTTCAACCGAGAGCTGGCGTGCTCTCGCTGTTCGACCGCCGTCGGCTGAGGCGGTAGCTCCAGTGGGTGGCTGACAATTGGGCCCCACCTCCCTCTTTTGTTTAGTCAAACTTTTCTGATATTTTTCCATCCAGCAACTCAACATTAAAGGCTTTACTTCATCCCAAAGTTAAGTTTGAATTTGCAGAATTCAAATGGTTTGGATTCTGGTGTAGAATTTGAATGGGGTTTGATCATTTGAATTTGAAACGGAGTTTGAATTCTCCACTTTGTATTGCCTCAAAAATATAGTAACCCAGCTCCAAAATTTCCAATTTTCGGCATGGCTGCTCAAGGTGGAGAACACATTTGTGAAACCCAATTTTCAAATTGAGGGAATTGGAATTTGAAACTGAATTTGAAATTCAGATTAGAGGGCTCTTCCTTTTAATCCCAAACAAATATGAAAACTCCTCCAAATGAGCTGAAATTTGGAAGGGTGAATATTTGGGCTATGAAGATCCAAGTTATGAATTTAGATCTCCATGTTTGGAAGTTTTGGGAAGTCTAAACCCTCACTTTGAACTTACACCATTAAAATTCAAAGTTTTAATTCCCCCCATTTTTCCTAAGTGTTCATGAGCTGAATTTTCTTGCTACCACTTTTGGGGATTTTACATCCCTCCCCCCTTAAAAAGAATCTCGTCCCGAGATTCCAAAGGAAAATCAAAGTGGGGAAAAACTTTACCGGGTATAGGATGATAGCAACTCTGGATAATACGTTTGTAGATAATCCTCGCTTTCCCATGTCGCCTCATCAGCGGTATGGTTACTCCACAAGACCTTGTAGAACCATAAGGTCCGGTTTCTTGTGGCGCGAGTCTTTTCATCGATGATCCGGATTGGATATTCTGTATACGTGAGGTCCGGTAGAAGAACTTCTATGTCTTCTGTGCGCATTTCAGCCGAGGGTTTGAGGCACTTCCTCAGCTGAGAGATGTGGAAGACGTTGTGAATGCCTGCGAGCGATGCCGGTAAATCCAAGCGGTAGGCCATGGGTCCGCATCTTTCAATAACGGTGAACGGACCAATGAACCACGGCGCAAGTTTACCCTTCACTCCAAAACGATAAATTCCCTTCATCGAGACACACGGACATAAACATGGTCCCTGATGTCGAAGTGGAGAGGGCGGCGTCTTTTATCCGCATAGCTCTTCTGACGAGATTGAGCAGCCTTAAGATTGGCTTGTATTACTCGCACTCGTTCTTCAGCCTCATTCACAAGTTCAATGCCGTAGATTACTCGTTCGCCGGACTCGCACCAGTTGAGAGGTGTGCGGCATTTCCGGCCGTAGAGAGCTTCATACGACGCCATCTTGATACTAGCTTGATAGCCATTGTTGTAAGAAAACTCCGCCAATGGCAAATGACCGTCTCAATTCTTGCCGTGGTGGATGGAACAAGCGCGTAGTATGTCTTCCAACACTTGGTTCACCCGTTCGGTTTGACCATCCGTCTGCGGGTGATACGCGGAGCTTTCGATCAGTTTGGTCCCCAATGATGCTGCAGCTGTTCCCAGAACCGAGAGACAAACAGCGCACTGTGATCTGAAATGATGGAGCGGGGAACACCGTGCAAACACAAGATCTTTGCAATGTACAGCTCCGCATATTGCTTGGCCACGTACTTTGTATGTACGGGGATAAAACGAGCCGACTTGGTTAGTCGATCGACTATCACCCAAATCGAGTCATGTTTGTGAGACGTGAGAGCTAATCCGACTATGAAGTCCATGCTGATATCCTCCCACTTCCATGCCGGAATGTTCAATGGTTGCAGTTTTCCGGCTTTACGCATATGGTCGGCTTTCACCCGTCAACATGTATCACATTCAGATACGTACTTTGCGATCTCTCTTTTCATCCGTGTCCACCAAAACCTGGTTTTCAGATCCTGGTACATCTTGTTGCTGCCCGGATGAATAGAATACTTGGACAAATGCGCTTCGTCCAAGATTTTCTTCCGAAGATTCATGTCGCGGGGTACCACTATACGGCCTTTAAACCATAGAGTACCGTTATCATCTCTTCGGAAGCATTTCATTTCGCCATTCTTCATCCTTCTCCAAATGTGCGACATTCCCACGTCTTTCTTTTGCGCTTCCACAATTTCCTCTCGTATTGTAGGGACGAGAGCAAGATTATATAATGCCCCATATGGAACCAAGTACAGACTTGGCTCCTCCTCTTCAGGTGGGGTGATGGACAGATTGTTGACATGAGATTTGCGGCTTAAGGTGTCGGCAACCACGTTTGTCTTCCCAGGATGGTAGTGAATCTCGATCTCATAGTATTTGATCAGTTCTAACCATCTCCGTTGCCGCATATTCAACTCCTTTTGAGTGAATATATATTTCAGACTTTTGTGGTCGGTGTAGAGGTGCACTAAGTTCCCAAGCAAATAGTGCCTCCACATCTTCAAGGCCAATACCACAGCAGCAAGCTCGAGATCATGAGTCGGATAGTGCTGCTCGTGGTTACGAAGTTGACGTGAGCCATAGGCGACCACTCTTCCTCCTTGCATCAATACACAGCCAAGCCCAATACTGGACGCATCACAATATACGTCGAAGGGCTTGGTTGTATCCGGTTGAGCTAACACCGGGGCTGTTGCAAGATGCTTCACTAATGCTTGGAAAGCTTCTTCACAAGCTGAGCTACAAACATATTTGATCCCCTTCTTCAACAGTTCAGTCATCGGCTTAGCAAGCTTGGAGAAGTTCGGTATGAATCTCCGGTAATATCCTGCTAACCCGAGGAAACTTCTGACTTCATGGACTGATGTGGGGGATTTCCATTTCAGCACTTGTTCGATTTTGCTTGGATCAACTGCAATACCTTCTGCAGAAATAATGTGACCAAGGAATGGCACTTGGCTGATCCAAAACTCGCACTTGCTGAACTTGGCATAAAGCTTATGGTCTCGCAATCGTTGAAGTACGATATGCAAGTGTTTGGCGTGTTCTTCCTCAGACTTGGAGTAAACCAAGATGTCGTCTATGAACACCACCACAAACTTGTCCAACTCCAGCATGAATACTGAGTTTATGAGATACATGAAGTGTGCCGGGGCGTTGGTGAGACCAAAAGGACATAACGAGGTATTCATACAACCCATATCTCGTCGAGAAGGCCGTCTTTGGGATATCCTCCGCTGGGATCTTGATTTGATGATATCCGGAGGGAAGATCCATCTTCGAAAATACACTCGCTCCCACAAGTTGATCGAATAATATATCGATGCGGGGCAGTGGATATTTATTCTTGATGGTGACGCCGTTAAGAGGTCAGTAGTCCACGCACAACCTCAAGGTTTCATCCTTTTTCTTCACAAACAGCGCCGAGCATCCCCATGGCGAGAAACTCGGTCGAATGAAACCCTTCTTCATTAAATCATTGAGCTGCTCCTTCAGTTCAGCCAGCTCATTCGGAGCCATCTTGTACGGTCTCCGTGAGATGGGTGTCGTCCCAGGTACAAGTTCGATCTTGAACTCGACATCTATTTCGGGTGGCATGCCCGTAAGATCATCCGGAAAGACATCCGGGTATTCACGGACCACACGAATATCCTCAAGTTTCGTGGCTTCCGCGTTATAGGTGGCTTGAGCTTCTTGAACCGAATGGTCAAGAATAAGAACATGTGGTTCGTGAAGTGGAGAGTTTAAACGAACCACACGTGGAATGATGTCAAGAACAGCACCATGGCGATGTAGCCATGACATTCCTAAAATGACATCAAGTTTCTGACTCTCTAACATAATTAAAGAAGTTAGATATAGATTTCCACCCAACTGTAATGGTGCCCTATAGACCATTCTATCAGCTGTTATTTTCCCACCCGGAGAACATATGAAGTATGAATTATTTGTGGGAATGATAGGCAGTTGATATTTAATAACATAAGACTGACTTATGAAATTATGGGTGGCACCGGAGTCAAAAAGTATGACTACGGGATGATCTAGGTAAGAGAACGTACCCGCGAGGACGGGTTCGCCTTCCGGCACGTCTTCGATAGCTAAGTGGTGGACGTTGCCGGGTTTTGGTGCTGGTTTCTTGGGTTGGTTGCGGGGCTGATTAGCACCCTGATATGGTGCTGCACCCCTGCCCTGTCGCGGCTCGGGGCAGTCTCTCGATATGTGCCCGACACGGCCAAACGTGTAGCACGTGTAAGGTGTCGGGGTCCCGCCGACATGAGGACGGAATCCCGGTGCACGCTGCTGAAACTGCGGCGCACGTGGGACCATCCTTTGCTGCTGCTGCTGCTGCTGTGGTGGATACGTCGGTCGGAAGCCCGGCGCATTATATTGTCGCCCGTGAAACTGAGGCGGTCGCGCCGGTGGCTGCCATCTCTGACCGGATGGTGAGTGATACACCACGCGGTATTTCTGTGGCGTCCCACCACTACTGCTCGTCAGCGCGATGCATTTCCTCTTGTCAGAACCGCGCTCGCGCTGAGCATTCTCCTGTAGAATCGCGGCATTAACTAGGTCGTTGAATGTGCCGCGATTGCTCTGGGTGAGATGGACCTTCATCTTGAAATTCAGGCCCCGGAAGAACGCATTGCGCTTGTTGTCTTCCGTCCCCACAAATCCTGGCGCATACTGCGCCAGCCGGTTGAGTAACCTGGAGTACTCATGAGCACTCCTCTCGCCTTGTCGTAGCGCCAGGAACACCTGGAGCTTCATTTCCATAATCCCGGGAGGTATGTGATAGGCGCGGAACGCCTCCCGGAACTCCATCCATGTGACGGCATGGCCAGCCGGTAAGGAGGCGGTGTAATTTGCCCACCGGGTACCGGCTTCTCCTTGAAGCTGTTGCGCTGCATACAGCGCCTTCTGGTGTTCGGTGCATCGTAGCAGCCTGAACTTCGCCTCCAGAGTGCGGATAAAGCTGTCCTCCTCCAAAGGCTCTTCGGCTTCCGTGAAGACCGGTGGATGGGTCGCCATGAATTCTGAATACGAACTTTGTTGGGGCTGGCGTTGCCCATTGTCTTGGCGTCCTCCCTGATGGGACGCATTTTGCTGGACTAGCATCTGCAGCAACTCGTCGCGCGAGCCGAGCACTGCAGCGAGAACCTCCACAAGATTCCTTGGAAGTTCTGGCGGTGGAGGAGGTGGTTGCTGCTGCGTCGTGGTTTGCTCCCGAGGTGGAGACTCATCACCACGAACTTGACTCGGACCTCCTCCTCTTGTGTTGAACGTGTCCGCACCATTCTGCATTCAGATCATTCAAATGATCAGCACATGTTGGTTTATTTCATCCAGTCTATACAATAGTGATGCGAGAATGGAATAAATAGTGCGCATAACAGTCACATATATGGATAAAGTATAAACTTTATGCAACATATACATCCCTGGACCGTGTCACATGATCGAGTTCCAAAGTATTGAACTTTATGGGTTAAAAGTTCATTTCGACCATCGGGGTCACCACGGGATGTTAAGTGTGTTAGCATGCGTGATTCCTCGCTATTGTATTGGACCCAAACATGTACTAACTCGAAGTGATGTGTCAAATGCATAAACCCTTCGACTCCAACTCGCTGTTTTACAACAGCCACTGGACGTCGAACGGTGAAACTAAGTGTTTTGGTCGAAATACGGAAAATTCCAGAGAGCATTTGGTCTGCCCTGTTTCTAGACAGTACCTACTCATCTGAGATTTTCATCCATTTGGAGGGAGATTTTGTTCTGGAGCTCTACAGAGAAGTTGTATAGGACTTCTAAACCTTTCCAGAATGGTATCCCAGACCTCCATTGGTTCAACCAATATTAAGTTATGCCCTGTTGAAGTTCAGCAAAATTTCTGCCGAAAACAGGGGAGATTATCCCTAAGCTTTTGAGATTGAACCTATACTTCCAATTGACTCTTAGTTCAATATAGGAGTTTACTAACCCCTAAATGAATTCCTATACTTCATTGTGACTCTTTTCTTTGAAAATAAACTTTTATGCGGTCGGTACTACGTTTCCTCATCAAAGAAAAATCCTAAGCCGGTATTCCGGCATATACGTGTCAAATGGTGGAACTAGAAACATCACTCACAAAAGATTTCTAAGCGTCATGCTATAACGTGGTTAATGTACCTACAGAAAACCACACAATAATGGTGCACACAAGGGTTTAACATTTCAGGCAGGTCCATATCATAGTAAAAACATACGGTCTGTATCATTTCCATACGGATCGTCCTTGAGTCATGCCACATCTCAAGGTACATGGTTGTGTTTTCACACCACATGACGGGGAACCCGAGTAGAGCGTGAACGGGTCGTCACGGTTGGGAATTTCATCAACCCAACAGATACCACCTACTGCCTCATGACCGTTGAGGCACGCCGATGGCGAGCGCTGCGTATGGCCCTTTGAACATTGAACGTTCAAGAGTTGCATACTATCGTGTTGCTTACCACACGATGGGGTATTCTCACTTTTGCCTAAAGCACGTTGGAGATCAGCGTTTTCATATGTTCTCAGAACCATAGAGAGGTTCAGAGACTCATATTCACCACCATGCCAAGCCACGGTATATCCTTTCATACTATTTCTCGTATGGCGAGTTACCACAATTGATCCGCCTGCGGTGGCGTACCTCACCTCTTACCTGACGTCAGAGCGTCGTTACAGAAGGTATAACAAATATGTTAGCTTTCCACCATCACAACTAGTACTATCATAAACCTTATGTGGGCTTAATGACTAATCCTCACTCTACTACTTCTATGTTTTCAAAATAAGCTCTTTGCGAGCGTGCTATTCCCAATGCGGCTTTGATACCACGCTTGTGGGGACCACCCCGTGGTTCACCCACTCCAGGATCGCATAGGGTGGTGCCGTACGATGTGGCACCCAAAAGCACACACGAAAAGAATAAAGAACAACATACAAACTTTTATTTGATAGAAAACAGCGGAAGTCTTTTTACAAAACTTATTTATACAGCAGAAGTAATATACATAAGTAGCCTCTCATTCTAACTATGCAAAAGTGTAGCTGTCCAGCCTGGGGACGCTACACGCTAGCAGCAAGGAACCGAAGAATCACGGTGGCGTTCAGGGCTCCAGCTCGGCCGTGTACCCCGACGGAGGCATCGCCTCGCCCTCGAAACCTTCCTCATAACTCTCATCTGCACACAGCTCAAAATATTGCAACCGTGAGCATGATGGCTCAGCAATTCTTAACCGTCAACCCTAGGCATGGAACTCTACCTGCAAGGAGGTGTAAGGTAGGAATGGACTTTGCAATAAAGACACGCCTATAAGTTGATCCTTACTTTCAGTTTTATAGGAACAGTTTAATGAAACTTAGGCAGCCCCCACATTGAAAGTCCACAGTCAAACAAGAAATGCTTTCCTCCGATGTGGTGATGCCCAAAGTGGAATATAAACTTAACTAGCTCTATAACTATAGCAATCAAGGTATTCAAGACATTAATAGATCAATACAGCAATTTCAGTTGGCTTATTTCACTTCTTACTACGTCGCAGCGCAGTGAACAAGCGGGTACTCAAATAACCGCGGGGGATGGTGATTGCAATCAAGACACACCCGGATAACACGTTACATACACCCACTTTCAGAAGCGTGATTCCACACCCCTTCCTACTCTGTTGTATGCAACAACCTTTCAAAGGCAACCCAAATGCCGAACCGATCCATCTGTAATGGGTAGGAGGTCCCCGCGTGGAGCGTGACTGTTCCCACCGGCAGATTTACACCTTGCTACCCTCAACCCACTCCTATTTACGGTTGGGTAAGCCTCAACACCCAGGTTAACCAATTACATCGGTTTCCTGGTTCCCATATGCCAGTATGCATCCGGTACTGTTCGATACTTGTCCAGCAGGGCCACACACGGACAGTCCTCAACCAACACCAACAGGGCTAAGCACGTGAGACCTCTGCTCACTGCATCCTATCCCCCCTGCTGGGTCTCATTTTCACAACTTAAGCCATTTTCTACCTCTTCTCATCCCATGTGATAAGTACTATCTCGCGAGTAACTTCCAACTACTCGACTTCTACCGAGATCCTAACATTAGCTTGACATTCTCTACTCGTCGAGCTTGTAAACTACCCAACCCTTTATAGGATTTAAAGGGCTATGCAAGTAGGGTTTCAATCACCCTAACTCTAATGCATACATTTCAACCTAGACATAAGTGATACAAATGAAAAACTTTATAAAAGGTACTTAAGTGCAAACCGGGGCTTGCCTGGTTGCGAGTCAAACGGGAAGTTAACTTCTGGTGGCAGGACATCCAAAGGCTCCGGCGTATCCTCCACTTCGGTCACTAAATGAAATGTAGCAAAATAGATGTATAAGTATTAAGGATTTATAAGAATTGAACTACTATTCATATCTACTGCTATTTAGGATCCTTAATTGGCTTTGGGATTTTTACAGAGGATACTAGACTCTCTAAGGATGATTTGAGCCTAATTTGGAGATACGTCATTGCATAATATAGTCTTTAAAATTCCTACAATTACAATGCTTCTCTGAATTTTGAGCCGAAATCAGGGGCTTTGACATAGCTAGAAATGGAAGATCTGATTAGGGTAAGTCTCCATGGTTCTAACAAAATTTGTTTCACCATTTTTGGAGCTACCATCAGAGAGATATGATTTTTTTTTAAGTTGGACAGGAGTTCTGAAAAGTTTCTGTTTAAATTTGAATTTCCAAATAAAGGCTGAACTTGGGAAGGCAGTTTAGCCTAGCAAATGATCTCCAATGAATCCCAAATTTTTACTGGAGATCAGTAACTATGGAAGGGATTTGCTGCCCAAATTTGGGACTATTTCATAAAGAATTGCTGCTGTAATAAATCCCTAAGGGATTTATTAAAAACAATTCTACAGAAATTCCTGGGCATTTTCATAGCCTAAAATTGGTTTCTCTGTGAAGTACTCCTCATGAGGATTCCAACAAAATTGGTCTTACTCTTTTTGGAGTTTTCTACACAAAGTTATGGGCTTGCAAAGGTCAGCTAATTCCTGGAATTATTTCCCTAATAGAAACTTCAAATAATTGGAACTGGGCCCACTGTTTTAAATCGGACCAGTGAGATTTTGGCAACACCGGGGGCTACGGGGTTATCCCCGCGCAGCCGCACCGGATCCGGCGCCCACAGGCCGATTCCCGCGCGTATACGGAGGCTGACCGGTGGGACCCGGCCCTCCTTCGTCTTCGTCGCGCTGCCCACGCCTCCCGCGGCGGCGCACGCCGGCGAGGCTCGCCGGGATGGGGTTCCCGTGGTCCAAACTTCGTCAAATTCGCCGCTCCCCCATATTTAACCGCGCTGAGCACTTTGGGTGGGTCGCCGGCGGCCGTAGTTCACCGGAAACCACCGCGCACCGGCGACAGCAATGTTTTGCACTCCGGTGAAATCGGGAGCCCTCATACCTCCACCAAATGATCGGTTCTCGGGCTCTAGAGCACCCGTGGAGGGAGTAGAAGCTCGACATGGGGTCTAAACTGATCGAGGATCGCTGGAACCCTATCGGCACCATGCGCCCGAGGCGGTCCGGCGGTGCGCCATGATCAAGACGTGGAAATTCTCCCTCTACACCCCATGTCTAGGTCTAAAATCGAGGGAGGAAGTGCGCCAAGTAGTTAGGAAGCTTCATGTACAGTTTTAATCAATGAGAACACGAATTAATGATGAATTTGGCAATTTCCTACCTCAGGGTCAGTTTGTACCATCCGGGAGAAAAACCCGGAATTCTTCTGCTGTGATCAACGTCCAGGGCTGAGCTTTGGGCTCGAGCAGCTGGGGTCGAGGACGCACCGAGGGGCTGACTTGTTTTGCCGTGATCTTGCTCGGTATGAGCTGTCCACGGTGACCTCCCTCGGTTCTTCCACGTTCACCCGAGGATCAAGGCTAATTTGCCGATTTCCGGAGCAATCACGCTCGGGACAGGAAAGGAGAGGTGCTGGATGGCTAGAGCACTGGTGGGCGCAGCTATCCGCTGTGGGGCGCTCGAGCAACCGAGCTCAGTAGCTGCGGCGTGATCGGGAGGAACGGCGGCGGTGTTCTGGGTGAAAGAAACGGCTGAGGCGCGAGTTATGGCTGGGGGAAAAGTGAAACAGCTCCGGCGCACCCCTTGCCGTGATCCAACCGAGCAACCGAGGCAGCAGGAGGTAGCACGGGTTCTCCCTTGGGCACGGGTTCAACCGAGAGCTGGCGCGCTCTCGCTGTTCGACCGCCGTCGGCTGAGGCGGTAGCTCCAGTGGGTGGCTGACAATTGGGCCCCACCTCCCTCTTTTGTTTAGTCAAACTTTTCTGATATTTTTCCATCCAGCAACTCAACATTAAAGGCTTTACTTCATCCCAAAGTTAAGTTTGAATTTGCAGAATTCAAATGGTTTGAATTCTGGTGTAGAATTTGAATGGGGTTTGATCATTTGAATTTGAAAAGGAGTTTGAATTCTCCACTTTTTATTGCCTCAAAAATATAGCAACCAAGCTCCTAAATTTCCAATTTTTGGCATGGCTGCTCATTCGAAGGTGGAGAACACATTTGTGAAACCCAATTTTCAAATTGAGGGAATTGGAATTTGAAACTGAATTTGAAATTCAGATTAGAGGGCTCTTCCTTTTAATCCCAAACAAATATGAAAACTCCTCCAAATGAGCTGAAATTTGGAAGGGTGAATATATGGGCTATGAAGATCCAAGTTACGAATTTAGATCTCCATGTTTGGAAGTTTTGGGAAGTCTAAACCCTCACTTTGAACTTACACCATTAAAATTCAAAGTTTTAATTCCCCCCATTTTTCCTAAGTGTTCATGAGCTGAATTTTCTTGCTACCACTTTTGGGGATTTTATAAATAACATAAGGAGGGGATGAATAGTACAGAGAGAGGAGGAGAGTGAGAAAAAAGAGAAAGACATTGATATCTGAATCCAAACCGTCGTAACTACTCATGTGTTTGGTAGGGTTCGGCGACGGAGGCCTCTACTCCATCGCCACAGCTACCGGTTCCAAGAGAGACGCGTGGAGATGATATCTTCGGCTCCGGAGGTAGTCGAGGGGGTAGTGTGTAGCCCGTTTGTAATTTGTGTTGTGTGTGATGCATATGAACTGTTTTATGACTGTTTACTTCTATTTTATAACTGTTTATTCTGTGAGCTGGCCATCGAGCCAGGTGAGTGCGTTTCAGTTTTTTAAAAAAATTACAAAGATAACTTACGAAGGCTACTGCCCAGAAGCCGTCATAAGTTAGCTTCTGTTACTTACGACGGTCACCAGAACAGTCATAAGTTAGCTCCTGTTTCTTACGACGGTCACCAGAACTGTCATAAGTTAGCTTCTGTTACTTACGACGGTCACCAGAACCGTCGTGAGTAACGTGCCTTGGGCCACTACGTGGCCTGGGCCGTTACTTACGACGGATGCCTGACGCCGTCGTAAGTTAAGTTTTTTACGACGGTAGCCGTCGTAAGTTAGGTTATTTACGATCCGGTAATTACCTCGGCTGTATACCGTCGTAAGTAAAGGAATACCGTCGTAAGTAACTAACTTACGGCAGTTTATGACTTAATTACGATGGCCTTAGCCGTCGTAAGTTCGTCGAATCCGTGTAGTAGGAAGGAGGAAAGCGAGTGATCAAGCCTCAAGTGGTTTTCACTAACTGACCCTTATATAAGTCCCCTGCAAAACAAAGGCAAGCCCCCGTTTGCATCAAAATTTACAAGTTTATATTTGTATTCACTTTATATTGTCTAGGATTTTGTTTATTGTATTAAGTCTAGATGGTATGAAACTCCAAATGCATGACCCAGAAAACCCTGGAGTTTAATGTAGAGTAGGTTATCAATTGATTATAACTGCTGATCTCAAGTTAGCAAAAGTGGATTAAAAGAGGCATAACTCGAGTAGGCAGCTTCCTACTCGAGAACCGGGATTAAGGGGGATCAATCGGAAGATTTAGGAATTGATCCTCATAGCTGGAAATGGAGACCAGACAGTGGATGAAAGGCTCAAGGACATGGTCCTGTGAACCTAGTCTATGTCTGAGTCGATTCAGGCTCGTTCTCGAGTGTGGCCCGCTGGACAAGTTTAAGATGTGTACCGGATGCATACTGGCTGTATGGGACCCAGGAAATCGATGTAACATGTTAACCTGGGTGTCGAGGCAAACCCCACCGTCTTATGCAGATGCTGAAAGGATAGAGAAGTCGGCTCTACGAGGGTTTGCCATAGTGAGACTTAATCCAAGTCGGTGGGACCTGTTTGACATTTGGGTGTCGTGTGAAAGGCTGCCACGTACGATGTCAGTGATGGTTGCTGTAGGCAACGTCGAGTACGGGCGTACGTGTCATGTCAGCCGGGTGTTTTTCATTGCAATCACCATCGCTCGCGGTAGTGCCCATACTCGCCACAATTTTAGCAAGCTCTCTTAGTTCTTGACTTGCTCTTGTCCTTGCTCTTGCTCTCATAGTTTGAACCTCTTCTTTTCTTCATCATTCTCTTGAATCTCTTGATGAAGAAGGCTAACTCCTCATCGTCCATATCGGTGCTTTCTTCTTCACTTTCTTCATCGTCGCTTGAAGTTTGTACCTCTTTGCCTTTGGACTTGGGTGAGGCTTTGAGAGCAACACCCTTATTCTTGGAGGATGTGACCTTAGCAAGGTCGTTGACGTGGCGTGCTTCCATCTCCATCATCTCGTGGTTGATGATTCTGCCAAGCACCTCATCTGGAGTCATTTAGTGGAAAGTTGGACTTTCATGGATGAGAGTGCAAAGCGTCACGTTGCGAGGCATGAAGGATCTTATCATCCTTTTGACCACTTCATGGTCTGTCCACTTCTTGCCTCCGTACGCCCGACTCTTATTGATGAGGGTCTTGATTCGGTTGTACATATCTTGAAGGGTATCGCCATCTTCCATGGCAAATCTTCCAAGCTCCCCCTCGATCATCTCAATCTTCACCTCCCGCATGGAACGGTTGCCTTCATGTGCAATTTTGAGCGTATCCCAAATTTCCTTGGCCTGCTCCAACCCATCCACCTTGTTGAATTCTTCTTGGCTCAAGGACGAGTTGAGCATGACTGCGTCTTGAGAATTGTGGTGGATTAGTTTTTCTTGCTCTGGGGTAAGCTCTTCATCATCCACCGGGATATCTACACCTGTACAAACAATATACCAAAGTGTAGGATTGGGAGAAATAAGATGTAGCTTCATGTTGTGCTTCCACATGGTATAGTTAGTGCCATCGAAATGTGGAGGTTTGCCTAAAGGAATAGACAAGTAGTTTGTATGAGAATTTAAGCGTTCATAGTTGAAAGGATATCGCGTGTAGTCCTCTTCGAGCTTCTTTGAGTTTCTTCTCTTTCTCAAGTCTTCTTTTCCTCCATTCCTCGTCTTTTGCTCTTTGAAGAAGGTCCGCAAGGCGCTTCACTTTTTCATCTTCATCATCGGTCTCGATGTCGAAGGGAGGAGGCTTCTGCTTGTCCTTGGTGGTGTTGATAGTCTTGTTGGGCGAGGACTTGAATCCTTGCTTGATGTTGGCACTGTTCTCATCGGTGCCGGTGATGTCGACGATCGGCAACTCCTTGCCGTTTTCTCCCATCTCCTCTCCAAGCGGTTAAGCTTTTTGGGAGAGTTAGGCTCTGATACCAATTGGAAGTTGTCTAGAGGGGGTGAATAGGTGAAACACCTGAAACTAGACTTAATAAAAACTAATCAGCTAGCAGAGTGCGGACTAGTCTGGCTAGGGGTGGACTAGTCCGTTCATAGAAAAATAAAATGTTAACGTAGAGATGTTTAAAAAAAGACTTCCCAATCGATCATCCATCCCCAAATTTCTCTAGGCCAAGCACGTTTAACCCTGGAGTCTTTTGCAGCTGGGCTTCTGGAAAAGAAGGTATACCTTGATGGTATGAGTATTCTATCAATCCTATTAAGCCGGAAGTCAGGATATCACACAATCCACCCCCCTTAGAAGACCGACGTCCTTGTCGGTCAACGCCAAGACAGGAACGTCCCCTCTTAGCCATGTCCGTATGTTTAGTACTGGCATACGCATACCGTACGTCCAATTAGAAGCATAGGTACCATAACGTGTCCCACACAGAGGACCCACGCGTCATGTGTACGTACCCACATCCCTGACCCGTAAGCTACCGTATCCTTCTCACTGACCCGTACGCATCCGTGAAACTGCGAGGGTCGGCTCTGATACCATTTGTGGCAGCTCTCTAGTATCATAGACTAGCCCCACTGACTTCTCCGGGCCAAGTACGCTTAACCATGAAGTCCTTTGCAGGTTGGCTTCCGAAAAAGAAGGTATACCTTGATGGTATGAATATTCTATCAATCCTATTCAGCCGGGAGCTAGGATATCACATAGGGTTTGAGTTCATGCCTTAGGGTCCCGGGGATCCCCATTTTATAGGGGTCCCGATAACTAGCCGTTGTCACCAGAAAAAGTCCAGACTAGTCCGGCCTTTAAACTCGGACTAGTCCGACCTATGGGGACTGGTGATGTCACACTTGACCAACCACAAAGTCCCCCACCTACTTTTGAATTCAAACGGTCACAACACTACGGACTAGTGCATCCAACAACAGACTAGTCCGATCTCACACGAAACCTTTTGCTCCGGTTGACAACGGACACGTCTAGTCCACGGGACTAGTCTGGCCTCGAAGGGTGGACAAGTCCGACCATACAGGACTTAGTCCTAGCAGCCACCTCCAAATCCTAAACGAACTAGTCTGACCCACAATGGACTAGTCTAAATTAACACAGAAACTCTTGTTCCGGTTAGAAACGGACTAGTCTAACTGAGGGGACTAGTACGTTCGTTGAGGACTTAGTTCCGAAAGGATTCAGACACACTCATCACGGACTAGTCTGTCCCAAAACGGACAAGTCCAAACTCACACAAAAAATCTTGGTCCACCTAACATTGGATCAGTCCGATGTGGCTGGACTAGTCTAGCCATCCAGCCCGGACAAGTCCGGCCTTGTTCTTAGGGCTGCTTCAACTTTTCTCTCCAACTAACCTAACTTGGACTAAGAGCTCTTAGATGATTCTCACAACTTTGACGCAATGATCACACTCATACTAAAAGGCTAAACTCAACGCAAAGAAATTTAAACCCTAAATTCTACTCTTCGAGTATTTCCGCATTTTTTCTCCTCTTTTCACTTTTTGAGTGCATCCATCTCCGTCAATTATTTAATCACCTGTACGTACACTTGTAATGCTCATTAGTACCGCTTGTATTCGTCCCGTGTACGTAGACTTTAATTCGACAACTTTGTCATATCTTCCATTAGAGGTTCCAGGAACATCAATTTTGATGCCAGCTTGTTTTGGACCTTGGATAAGAATAGATAACAAAATGTAATTTCTCTTGTGACACAACCAGGCCTGTAGGCTGTACATCATTAAGATCATGGGTCAGGTGCTGTGTATGCTCCTTTTTTCACCAAACGGATTCATTCCGTATGCACCCAAAGCAAACCATACATTTCTAATTTCCTTTTCAAACTTTGGATACTAAATATCAAATTTTTTCCATTGTGTTACATTACCAGGGTGTCGAATCTGTTTGACATTCTCCAGGCACTGCTTATAAAGCCAACACATAAGTTCGGCTTCTCTAGGGTTTGAGTACAAACACTTCAAGCGATCAATTACTGAAAGGTACCACATGACCATGATAGGTATCTTTCTCTTATTCTTCCCGTCTGCATCGTGAGAAGTATCATCATCACCCTTAGGGTCAATATAACTCTTCTTATTTTTAAGGTCTTATTCATGTTGGTAACATATTGGTGATTGTAGTCATTCTTGTATCTACTAACACCGCAGATCGGCATCTCGTTGCGAGCTCAAGCTTTTTATGATATAGAATACAATGGTTCGGACCAGTGTGTATTTTTGTCACACCTAGTCACATCGGACATAGAAGCTTCTTCGCTTTATAAGTGCTTCTGTGCAATTTATTGGCATTTGGAAGAATTTCTGGCAGAAGATTCAAACCGTCAGTGAAACTACAATCGGACCATCGTGGCCTATAAATTTAGTAGTTCTATTACTGCACGTAACGTAGTAAATTCTTTATCACAACCCTTTGATTTATCGTATAAAAGCTCATGTGACGCACTCTATAATATCTGCATTTACTTAAACCTTTACTCGTTCCCGTAGAAATCAACACTTGTGGTTCCATGTGACACAACATCTCCTCATAATTAAACTCATCATCATTGTCATCATCCTGATTGTCACGACCATAATCAATATCAGCTTTATCGCCATCAAAATATCTGACACCTTTTTTGTTATCATTATCCACTTGGCATGTATCTAACTCACCATGCTCTGTCTATATTGTGTAGTTTTTTTAAACCTCTCTTAACCAAATGTGATTGGATTTACTATAGTACCTGTCCAAGCAATCTTATAATATCTCATCTATCTTTTGTATCTTCGCATGTCTCTTGGACGTTCTGATAAAGCTTGCAACATTTTGAATGTACGTAGGATTAAGCCTTGGCATATTGTACATCCAATCTTGATCCATCTTCTACGTGACACTGTAAAAAATATAAAAGAGTAAGAAATTTCGGTTGCCTAATGACGTAGTTTCGGTAAGTTGCTATCCCTTTTTTCAAAATCTAACTTTAGAATCTTAATCTTAGGTAACTACTATATTTAACTGTTACTTTTCAATAGGAACGGCAATGGGTCGGGTTCGGGTCGAGTGGAGCAAAAACCCGCCCGTAACAAAAGGGGTTGTGGGTGAAATTTGAGACCCGCACCCGTGAGTGAGAATTTACACCCGCAACCGTCGGGTTTTGGGCGGGTTTCGGGTGCCCATCGGGTTTGAAATCTTTTATAAACATACTACATTTAGTAGATAAGTCTAAAAATCATCCATTTTGAATGGCAATGCAACAAATAATATTAATCTGCTTATAAAAATTGTAAATATGGGTTGCGATAAGTAAGATGAAATAATTAAATTATATAAAACAATCAAATTTGACATTTAAATTATAAACATAAATTATTTCGGGTACCCTCGCGTGCAAAACAAAACCCGCGCCCGCACCTGCGATAAGTTGGGTCGGGTGCGGGTTGGATCCGCAGGTGGAAAATCCAACCCGCACCCGTAGGGTGCAAAATCCGTCGGGTACCCGCACCCGCGGGTGGTATTGCCATCCCTACTTTGCAACAGGTTAAACCAAAAAATAGCAGTTTAACATAACACGTTTAAATGCTCATCACTTACTATAGTATGGTGGCGACAATAATTAAAAACTTGAGAAAAATTTGTGGTTATTCCACACACATGAAGACAAACCTAATATTGTTGCAAGCAAAATGTCAGGGCTGGGCACGGGTGGTGGGGGGTTGGGGTTGCTGGTGGTGGCATTGAGGGTTCCCTGGGGGGCAGAGGGGCGCATTGGGGGTGAGGGTGTCGCAGAGGTCGTCGCCAAAAGGGGGATGGGGGGGCAGAGGTCGTCGGAACGGAGGAGTGGCCCTCAGAAATTTCGGGACCCTAACGGCATAGTACCAAACACCACTCGGTTAGGATTTGCGGAGTGTGCCGAGAACCAGTATATGATGACATCGTCACAGGCGGTCGGGGTAAAAAAACCGCATGTGATAAGGGTCAATATCACATGCTGTTTTTTAGATAGACCGCCTTCGAAAAGATACAAATTTTCACAGGCGGTCATTAATAAAAAAAACACCTATGATAAGGGTCAACATCACATGCAGTTTTTATGTGAAAATCCATTTCTTCACATACGTTTTTTGGTTACCATCTGCCCGTGATATTCTATTGCCACATGCAAGTATTATCACAGGTGACTTGGATTGGAAATCACAGGCGGTTTTTTAACGGACCGCCTGTAAAAAAATGGAAGACTCCTGAGACACACAATCAAGCCCGACACACAATCAAGCCCCTGTCACTCGCCCGTCCGTTGCAATTAAGCCGATACTCTGCCCGCTCCCGGTTTCATCGCCCGAGCCCGAAAATATCCCCACAAACCGCCTCTCCCGGCTATAAAATGGCCTCCCCTCTCCCTCCTAGAGGCGCGCACCCTCGCACCCAAACTCCCACGGCTCCACCAAAGCATAAAATGGCCGAGACAACTCGGAATTCGGAGTTTTTCCTTTTTCTTCCCCAAGTTTGGCACATGCAACTTCTTCCCCAATGAGTCCCCATTCTTGAATTTCTCCCTCCTAGAGAATCTCAAGCATCCCATGAACCTGCCCCTCATGCTAGTTAGTACCCAAAAACACCGTAGCATGCTTCCCTCAGTGAACCGCGAGCGCACCGCCGCCCTCATCATCTCCGGCTGCCATGGGACACGCCTCGGCCCAATTGAGGCACCCGGGAGAACCCACACACATGCAAATACGCGACTAGCACCCTAGAACAAAGAAAAATGGCACATGTGCATGATAGCGCAGGTAACTTGTGAGGGCTGCCGCCATGATTCGCTGCTAGCCGTCGAGGGAACTCCCCGGGCCTGGATGATCGCGCTAGAAGCCTCCACTGGAACGGCTTCATTAGGATGTTGGGGAGAGTGTTAGAGCCAGCAAACTGGTGCAAGCAAAGTGGGATGGTGTGGTTGAGGCGGGATATGGTGAATTAGTAGATATGTACTTCGGTGTAGTCCACCTGTCATGGACTTGATGGGGCTGCCTCGCCAACATAAGGACCGGTTCATATGACCTCATCATAGTGATTTCGTACAACCACAACACCTGTATGGGCAGGACTTCCTATACCTTTTTGGTGATTTCCACATGAGCCATCTGGCGGCCAGTAGGACATGGGAGACCAGGAAAATACACGGGGGAGTTATTAGCCGTGGTCTAGCTGGGAAAGTAATTGCCCAAACAGCCCCTTGGTGTGTCCTACGGTGTGATTGTGGGGTTACTCGGGGAAGGTGAGGTGAGCATTATGATACTTTCTTTCTAGGAGTACATGACCTGTGGGTAAATTGTACAACCTCTACAGAGGGTAACATCCAGATAACTGTTGTCACGGTCATTGGCACACTATATTTTGAGCTCCTATTGATTAGTCCTAGTATGCTTCCTTGATTCGAATTGTGTGGTAGTACTTATCGTGTTTTTGATATTATGGAAGTGTGCCAGAGCTATTAGGGCCATGGGGCTCGAACACTAGAGTAAAACTTAGGGAACTGGCGGGATGGAGTTCAACTCCCCTAGGTCCCACCAAACTAAAATCATGATTCAGTTACCCTTCCTCTTTGCAAACCACTTCCAAATAGAACCCTGCATAAAATACTTTTGGGCAACTCTATGCCGCATGGCCACACCTTGCTACAACCCCCTTGCATAAAACACTTCTCCCTTGTGTAGTGTTAGGGCTTGCTGAGTACCTTCCGTACTCACTCTTTCTTACTTAATGACCCTCAGAGGATGGAGAAGAAGAGGACGAATAAGGCAGAGCGCGTATCAGTGACGAGTAGGTCTAGTCCTATGCCCGAGCCTACCTAAGGGGCAGGGTGCCACTTGTTCCATTGTTGTTCAACTCTTGTTGTCAGTTGCCTTGCTGGCCACACGGATTGTAATCCAAGACATGCTTGTAAGACCATAATGGTCCTGCTGGAAACAAAGTAATGTATGGAACTCGGAACATTTTGTTGTGCGTACCAACTACTGATCTATGTATTGGTACTTGAAGCACAAGTGGGTCTCGGTAAGGTGGGTCCTCATAGAGTGGTACCAGAGCCGTACTTAGCCATGGGATGAAGCCTTAGAGACGAATCACTGGCAGAAGATGTAATTATGAAAGTATAAACTATGTACAAAAATGATATCCTTACTACTACCCTTTACTAGACTTACCTCGCTCTTATGTTTGAATTATTTTTACTAGAAACAACACTAACCACTCCTAGTATTGCCTTGAAAGATGGAGGAGGACGGCTGGGCTGAGAGCACTTGCCAGGACCTGACTGGGTTTCGCAGGTGCTGATACGCACCCTGGAGAGACTAGGCTACACGAGGTTTCTGTACTATCGCTGGAGGGAGTACGTGGAGGACGGAGCACTCCATTGCAATGCAGAGGTCCACATCACTGAGACATCAGGACCCTACGGCGTGCAACCCTACGTATTGACCTTCACTGGAGCTCACTATGAGGACTCTGTCACGGCTGTCGCACGAGAGGCACTACTCGAACTCAGCGACAGGTGTATAGAGCAGACCGGGTGCCTGCCCATCCGCTACATCCATGTGCGTCGCGAGAACAACTACATTTTGGGGCACCGAGTTGTGACATTGGAGGGACCCACTAGGACAGTGGAGGACACCACCTGACGAAAACTGCCAGGTATGTGCTTGCCCTGGACCAGTGTTGTGAGGACGCCATCATGGAGTGGAGGGCAGAGGTCGCTCGTACCAGGGACGCGTAAGCCAGGGTGAGAAGCCTGGAGGCCCAGCTAGACAAGGCCCGCACAGAGACCGCACGAGCTCGCGAGGTGAGAGAAGCTCTTCGAGTGGAGCTTAACAAGAGAACTACAGACCACGTGAGGGAGCTGGACTCCCTCTACCAGGCCGGAGCTTGCTCAGGAGGAGCAAGAGTCCAGATCACTGCTCGTAAGAGCACCATTGCAGTACCACACAAGAGTGGCCCGCAGACCGTGCGTGTGCCAGCGGTACCCCACCTGACTCCCGCCGTCTGAGCCACTATGGCCAGAGGTGCTGGACGCTACAGCCAGGGCAAGGACATTCAGCTGGTTGAGCAGCTGCGTGGAGATCATACTGCGACTACAAAGACGTACAACAACTCCGACGACGACACTGCAGACGACCCAGAGGAGAAGTATCCACAGGGAGATGGTGGCCAGGACTTGAGCGTCGAGATCCTTGAGGAGGTGGCTAGTTGTGGTGGGCCCACCCAGGAGACTGCAGGACACGGTGGTAGGCGATCCCCCTACAGAACCGAGGATCTGATCGACCACGGGATCGACTTGGGACGCGAGTGGCATCAGCACCACTGTATGGATGACGTGGTGCCACCACCTTTTCCTCCGCAGTAGTCACTGGGAGTTAGCAGACTGTAGCAACATGAGTAGCACGGCATTGTATGATATGTGTACCTTGTGTTAATGGGCGATCAGCATCATGTTGTTATGTGTAGTGTGTGTTGCAAGGTCATATACCTGCTACGTGTTGTACCGTGTGATTTTTGTACTCTAGTAATGGATGATGTGATTTGTCGGATTTATTGGATTTTCGCTTGTGTGATAAAAACATACTAAGTAGCAAGAGTAAGTGCTCAAGTAAGGGCACACACTCGGATAGACACATATGCATGGTGTGTGCGGCTAATATAACTAGCACTGTACCTGCACGTAAACTAGGAAAGGTACTAGAGTGAACATGAACCTGAAAACGAGTGAAATACACGCAAAGTAATGAACAACAAATCTAAACTCCTCCCTTTTTGCATCCCCACAGATGGCCCCCAAGAGATCTGTTAGAGTCCAGACACGCCGGGAGCATGCTAATGAAGGGGCCCAGGCGCCTGTACCACGTGCACCAAGAAGCAGGCCAGCCCAGAGGGGCAGGGGTGCTGGACGCCGTACGCCAAATCATGCCCTATGAGCAGCAGCCGCACGAAGAGATGTACATAACAGGAAGGAACCCCAAGGAAGAAATTGTGGAGGTCAACCCAGAAAAGGTAGCGGCCGCTGAGGAAGACGTGGTACCCCCACCACCACTTGCAACATTGGCCAAAGTAATGGCTGCCCAGACCCAGTTACTGCAGACACTATGCCAAGGAATGCAAGGACAGCGAGGCCTCGGGGCACCCCCACCCTCTAAAATGTCGGTGTTCATGAGGCTCCGGCTCCCTGTCTTTGATGGCACCGATGAAGACCCATTGGCAGCCAATGGCTGGCTGTGCAACATAAACAAGAAGCTCAACATAGCAGCTGCTAGCGATCAGGAGCGAGTCATGCTAGCCTTACACCAGCTAGTAGGAGCTACGCTCTACGGCAGGGAGCCATGACCGTCAACCCATACATTAAGAAGTTTCTGAAGTTGGGTCGCTATGCGTTCAGCAAGATTAACACCAACAAAAAGAAGCAGAACCGATTTCACAAGGGACTGAATGGTGCCATGAGAGCGCAGCTAGTCACCCACATATACCCGGATTTGAACACCCTTATGAACCGGGCTATACTGTTGGAGGAAGCACGTTCCCAACTGCATGGCGAATGAAAGAGAAAGTTTCAAGTGTAAAAATTCAAACAGCAGGAACGCTTCCAACGGGAAAGGCCCAGCTTTTCGCAGAAACCACGGTACCAGCCCACAATGTAATTCCGCACTTGAGGGGCTAACCTGCAAAAATCCATGCAGCATTATCCGCCACAGGGCACCAACACTCCGCAACAGGACAGCGCTAGCACAGCCCAGACAGCAGGCGCGGGTAGGGCATGTTTCCATTGCCGTGATCCGAGGCACTTGATTGCAAACTGCCCACACATGAGGAAACCAAACGATGCCCCAGCCAACTCTGGAATAAGGACGGTTGGATCCAACAATGGGTGCAACCCCACCCAGGCATCAGGACCACAGGACCGGGCCCAGCCTTTTGGACGCGGTCACATCAACCATGTTGATACGAGCTAAGCCGAAGATGCACCAGGCGTCGTACTCGGTGAGTACCTAGTCAACCCAACTCTTGCCACCGTACCATTTGACTTTGGGGCATCACATTCTTTTGTTTCCCAACTTTGTGGCTAAGAGTGAATTGGCAACAATTTGGCTAAACCCCCCCTCCCTAGTGACCAAATCCCCAGGGGCCACTATAAAGTGCCAATTTGGATGCCTAGGGGTTAAGATCCAAATAAGTGGGGTAGAATAACTAGCGGACTTAGTCGTCCTGATGTCTGATGTCATTGATGTTATCCTTGGGATTGATTGGTTGGCATGACATAAAGGGAACATATCCTGTGCCGACCGCAAGGTCATGGCAACAAACCGTGACAGGATAACGATAATGTGCCAGCCTCGTAAACTGGGGACGGAACCCTTGGTATGTAGCTTATAGACGGCATCCATGGAACAAGTGCATGTAGTGAGCGAGTACCCAGACGTGTTTCCAGATGAGCTGCCCAGAATGCCCTCAGATAAGGATATCAACTTCCTAATCGACCTAATACCTAGGGCAGCCCCAATAGCCAAGAGACCCTACCGGATGGCTGCCTACTAGTTGGCTGAACTAAAGGATCAGATCAGGTAGCTGCAAGAAAAAGGATTTATCCGCCCAAGCTCCTCACCCTGGGGAGTCCCCGTACTCTTTGTTAAGAAGAAAGACGGCAGCTTAAGGATGTGTATTGATCATGATCAAGAACAAGTACCCCTTACTGCAGATCGACGACTTGCTCGACAAGCTGAAAGGAGCAAAGTATTTCTTCAAGATTGACCTAAGATCAGGATACTACCAGCTAAAGATCAGGAATGCAGATATCATGAAGATGGCATTAGTAACTCGGTATGGACAATACGAGTTTACGGTAATGCACTTCGGACTGAATAATGCACCAGCCTACTTCATGAATCTTATGAACAAGATATCCATGAAGGAGTTAGACAAGTTTGTAATCGTCTTTATCAACGATATACTAATCTACTAAAAAAGCCAGGCAAAACACACGCAACACCTCCGAATAGTGTTGGGAAGGTTCAGAGCACACCAACTGTACGCTAAGTTCAGCAAGTGTGAATTTTGGCTGAAACAAGTCACGTTCCTCGGGCACATTATCAAGGCCGAGGGAGTAGCAGTGGACCTTGCTAAGGTTGAAGTGGTCACCGACTGGAAGCAGCCCACTAGCGTGACTGAAATATGAAGCTTCCTTGGATTGGTCGGGTACTGGAGATTTATCAAAGGGTTCTCAAAAATCGGTAGGCCCATGATGGAATTGACAAAGAAAGACAAGAAGTTTGAATGGACTCCAACCTGCGAGAACAACTTTAGGAAGTTAAATGAAAGATTAATTGCATCCCCAATACTAAACCTTCCAAACATTCATAAGGATTTCATGGTATACTGCGACACCTCGCGACAAGGGCTCAGATGTGTGCTGATGCAGAACAACCGAGTCGTCACCTATGCATATAGACAACTAAAAATGCATGAAAAGAACTACCCAACCCATGACCTCAAATTGGATGCCATGGTTCATGCATTAAAGATCTGGAGGCATTATCTAATCAGAAATAAGTGCCAGATCTTTATGGATCATAAGAGTTTGAAAGTCATATTCACCCAATCCGAGCTGAATTTGAGGCAGTGGAGATGGCTAGAGCTGATAAAGGATTACGATCTAGATGTGCAGTATCACCCCTGAAAGGCTAACATGGTGGCCCACACACTAAGCCAGAAGGCCCATTGCAGTACAGTGAGAGCCATTAGCCGCCAACAGGACCTGAAGGCTGAGATTCAGGAATTGAATCTACACCTAGCACCCATAGGGTACCTGGGTAATCTATGCCTACAACTCACCTTGGATGGCCAGGTTCATCAAGCCCAGCGGGAGGATCCAGATATCTGAACGCTAAAGGCTCAGACAGGTGTAAGCAAGGCCCCTGTGTTTCGAAATGATGAACAAGAGACCTTATGGTATGAAAACCGAATATGTGTGCCAAACACAGATGGACCGAGACACCTCATAATGGATGAGGCACACAACTCGACATATTCATTTCACCCAGGGACCATCAATATGTACCAAGACCTGAAACAAAAATACCGGTGGCTTGCCATGAAAAAGTAGATCACAGTGTTTTGCCGCCCATTGTGACATCTCTCGTCGGGTAAAATCCAAACACCAGAGGCCAGCAGAACTGCTACAGCCATTAGCCGTTCCAGTGTGCAAGTGGGACGAAATTGCCATGGATTTTATAACGGGGTTACCAAAGACGAAAAGGGGAAACGAATCCATCTGGATCATAGTGGACCGGTTGACAAAAGTAGCCCACATCATACCGGTCAAGACAATGTTCCGTGGGGACCAGCTGGCACAGCTGTACATAGACCACATCCTTCGATTACATGGAGTGCCAAGCCGGATTGTGTCACACTGGGGCTCCCAGTTCACCGCACACTTTTGGAGTAGCTTGCACGCACTCCTAGGAACCAAATTGGACTACAGTTCCACCTATCACCCACGGACGGACGGTCAAACCGAGCGGGTAAACAAAATATTGGAGGACATGCTGCGAGCATGCACACTAACGTACGGAAAGGGCTGGGAAAAAAGCCTGTCGTTCGCAGAATTTTCCTCCCATAACGGATATCAAGCCACTCTATAGATGTCGCCATTTGATGCACTATATGGTAGGAAGTGTCGAACACCACTAACGTGATCAGAAGTTGGAGAACATTCCTACTTTGGCCCCACCATCATTAAAGACGCCGATGAACAGGTGGCTACAATCAGGTAAAATCTTAGGGTAGCTCAGAGCAGACATAAGTGCTACACAGATACCCACCGAAGGGAGCTCATCTTCGACAAAGGTGAATTTGTGTACCTCAAGGTATCACCCATCCGAAGCACGAGGAGGTTTCAGATCTGGGGGGAGTTTGCCCGCGGTATATTGGACCATTCGATGTACTCGGGAGAGTAGGAGCTGTAGCATACCGCCTGCAGATGCCAGGGAGCATGTCAGACGTGCACAATATATTCCATGTGTTGCAGCTCAAGAAGTGCTTGAGAGTACCAGAAGAGCGAGTGTCGTTCAACACAATGGATCTGCAACCGTATCTGAGATGCCAGGAGCTACCCGTAGGGATATTAGACGTCGTGACCTGACAAACACGAAGAAGTACAGTAAGGTTCTGTTGAGTGCAGTGGGACAACCACACTGAGGCAGAAGCCACATGGGAGAGAGAAGAAGACCTCCAAAAGGGAGTTTCCCCACTTGTTTGAAGGGGCATCAGAATCTCGAGGACGAGATTCTATTTAAGTGGGGTTGATCTATAACAGTCCCAAATTTGAAGGAACATAAAAACCGCTGTGAATTTAAAATTTGGAAATAAAAATAGCAAATGAAAAGAAAAAGAAAGGAAAAAACTATTTCTTCCCCCCCCCCAGCCGGCCCGTTCCTTTTTGAAGCCCTTATTTTCATCATCATGCATTCATTTTCATGTAGAGATCACTTAGGAAAGAAAAGAAAGAGAGACAGAGGAATATATTTCGATAACTCCACCCTTTTTGCTCCATCCGAGTAGGGTTCTCCCCCTTAGCTGCGGCCATCCTTATAGATAAACCTTGGAGACAAAATCCCCCTTGGCTTTGCAACTTTGAGATCAAACCCCTTCCAATCCAAATAGGGTTTTCCCCCTTAACCTTGGCTGCGCAACCTTGGAGATAACACTCCCAACCCGAGTAGAATTTCTCCAAACCGAGTAGGATTCACCTCAAACCGAGTAGGACTCACCCCCCTGCCCTGTCCGAGTGGACACCCCCCCCCCCCAAAACCTGTCGCACCCCCTCAGGGAAATTTCCCCCTTTTCCAAACTGAGTAGGAACCCCCCCACCTAACCTGGTCGGCCACCCCTTAAGGATTTTTCCGCCTCCAATCCGGGTAGGAGAGTCCCCCCCCCCCTAGCTGCGCATTAGGATGAAATCCCAGCCCTTGGCTGTCCTTTTTTTGCTGAATTCTTAGCCCCCTTGGCTGCACCCCCCGCCCCTATAAATAAAACCCAAACCCTGGCTGCCACCCCTGCTCAAAAACAAAGCCCCTGTCGTCCCCAGCTACCCTGCTGCGCCCCTGCCAAGAGGAAGAGTTTTGGACGCAGCCCTAAGTACATGCTGCCCTGATCCTTGGTTGTCACCCTGCTGCCCTGCTCTGGCCGCAGCCCTGATCTACCCCAAGAAAACTCCAGCCGTCTACGTTGATCACAAGAGAAGGTCTAGCTGCTGCCACTGCAAGGAGAAGACCAGCTGCAGAGGAGAAGAAGAGGAGGAAGAGAAGCAGGAGCCGTCATCCTTTGTTGCAACATCGCGGCTGTTTTCTCCAACCCCGCTGCATCACACCCCCACGACCCATGAACTGCTGCACGTAAGTAGATCACTCTCCGGTCTTGTTTTGACGATGGTTTGATCCAATACCCGAGCTAAAACCCTAGCCGCAATAAATTTGGTTTCCAGCAGCACTGATAGTCACAAAACCCTACTAAAATGTACCCAAACTCACATGACCATAGGTAAACTGATTAGTGTTGATTGCATTGTAGAACTGCATGCATCCACATCTTCACATCTTGAGTAATATGTGTGCATCGTATTTATTGGTTGTACTGTTTTGTATGTGCGTGATCATGACTAGAAGGATGCTGTTGAAGTGTAACCTGCGACACTTCCCCCGTTACCGCTACTGGAGCAGTCTGCAAAGGTTCGTTGTCTGGAGGGACTAACGTCACTAGATCGATCGATCTTGAGGGAAAAGATGAACACCAAGATTTACGTGGTTCGAGCTGCCGGAGCGTAAAACCCTATGTCCACGGGAGTGTGTGTTGTATTGCTTGAGCTTGTGTGCGTACGTGTCGGTGTATCAAAGATCGAACACTTTTCTAGGAGGCTGCCTCGGTCCTTTTATAGCTCAAGGCTGGGCAGTTGCATTATGGCCCAGGGCCCGACAAGCGGCCCCGTGGCTGGCCGTACCCTATATACGATCTAGGGTATTTACAACTTCTTGTAGTGTCGCTGTCGAGTGAGTTAAGGCGTGCCCCCTGACATGCTGGGCGCCCCGGACCGAGTAGCGGTTGATGATGGCGGGAGAAGGCCTCATCTTGTCGCCGCGTCCTACATGGTCATCTGTGCAGCACTGTGCCGTTGTCACGCCGTACCGCTCTGTCCTGTCACGGTAATGACTGACTGGAGTGGGTGGAGGCGTGCACCACGCGCCATGCTTTTGGGGGAAGGCGCGAGTCTTGAATGCGTGACTGGACTGCACACATCTTCCTTCACTCCTGAGGCCCATGGCCCATGGCGGGTCATGGGACACGTGGTGGCTCCAGAACCCTCCTCACCGGGGAGGTCAGGCCCGGAGCCTGGAGACACGTGGCAGCGCCGGACCTCACCCCAGCGGGGAGGCCAGGTACGGGGCCAAGGACACGTGGTAGCTCTGGAGCCCTCCTCAGCGGGGAGGTCCGGCTTGAAGCCCGGGGACATGTGGCAGCGCCGGACCTCGCCTCAGCGGGGAGGCCAGGTCTGGGGCCAAGGGAATGTAGCAGATCTAGAGCCCTCCTCAGCAGGGAGGTCCGGCCCGGAGCCCGGGGACACGTGGCAGCACCGGACCTCGCCTCAGCGGGGAGGCTAAGTCCGGGGCCAAGGACACGTGGCTGCTCTGGAGCCCTCCTCAGCGGGAAGGTCTGGCACGGAGCCTTTGGACACGTTCCAGTGCTGGACCTCGCCTCAGCGGGGAGGCCAGGTCCGGGGGCCAAGGACACATGGTGGCACCAGAGCCCGCCTCAGCAGTGAGACGGGGTCTAGGGCCTCTTCAAGCCTCCACGCAGGGGTACCAGGTCTGCAGGGTACCGACTGTGGCTCCTGGCCCACCTTGGGGGAGGCGACGATCCCGCAGGTGGGGCCTCCATGTTTCCTTCCAGCGTGGTTGCTTTGAACTTGCACCTTGGTGGTTGAAGTGGCAGCACACCCCTGGAGTAGTGGGCGAGTGGCTTTACCTGGCATTCGAAGTGGCAACATGTCCTTGGCGTAGTGGGGTACTGGACAGTCGAACCGGCAGCACACCCTTGGCGTAGTGGACGCATGGCCGTGCTTGACTGGAGGGTCGTGGTAATGTGCTCGAGGAGCGGTTTCCTTGCATTAACTGCAACGGTTCAGAGACGACCGCTACAGTTCCACCATGCCACTTTTTTCAGGAACCGCCTGAGCCTCCTCCTGCTGATGCTGCCCACCTGGCCCCCATTGTTTGACAGGCGGACCTGGGTCCCACCCGTAAATTGGAGATGTGGGTAGCACGGGGCGGTGATAGCCCAGGTGCCGTGCACGATGTTCTGCCAAGGGTTGCAGGAGTAGTAAAGGAAACTTTGCAGCAAAAGGCGATTGTTTCCTTACTTGCTCCTCGTGCCTTATGCTCTTCTTCTTCCACCTTTGCGTTCGAACCTTCCGCCTACGAGCAGATCTAGCCACCTCTTGCTCCAATGGTGACCGGCCTTCGCTCCACCCACCTTCGTACTGACGAAGAACTCAGGCACGTAAGGCGCCTGCTCGGCTGCCTGTCAGCTGAGTATGACGGAAAGATCCGCCGCGGAATGACCCCGCTCAGAGGCCTGGAGCCCGGCGAGGTCGTCCTCTTCACCTCCTACGTGCTGGCCGGGTTCGCTCTCCCGGCGTCCTCCTTCCTGCTGATGCTGCTGGAGGTTTATGGGCTTCAGCTCCATCAACTGACGTCGCACGCTCTCGCACTAGTGGCGGTCTTTGTCCACTTCTGTGAGATGTTCATGTGCGTGCGGCCGTCGGTGTGGCTGTTCCGGGTGTTCTTCGTATTGCAGGCCTCTAGGAGAAGCACGGGCCACCTGGGGGCTCACTACTTCCAGCACCGAGGAAAGAACTCTGCGCCGTACATCGCGCCCTTCTCCCCCGGCAAGTGGGAGCACTAGTGGGAGGACTGGGCGATCACCCGGACGGACGTCCACAATCGCCTGGAGTTGCCGAGCGGCCCCCGGTCAGCGAGGATCCCATTGGGGATGATATTCCTGACCTGTAGGTAGCCTACAAGCCATGCTGTAGAGGATCAAGTTCTTGGGGGCAGGTGGGCTTGACATCGCTATGGTCTTGCCTGACTTTCTGTCGCGCCGCATCGCAACCCTTCAGCAGTGCACCCGGCCTGCCAGAATGTGCACCGGGGAGAATGATCTCAACCGGCTAGAGCACGGCCCTTGGTTGTCCCCGGACAGGGAGAAGCTGAGCGTCATGCTATTGAAGCTATCCCCTGACCCGACCTCCAATGACTCCATCGCCCCGCCGGCGAGTTGCTTGCTGGTATGCCTTAACCAGAAGGTAAGGTCGAGGTTGTTAAAGGAGCTGTCGATGCTGGACGACATCGATGTCTCCGTGCGGCAGGTCGGGGATGCTTCCCGTGGCGTGGAGATCTCCGGGGGAAGTGGCGCCAGTGACCAGGCAGCGCCTTTGCCAGACTCGCTCCTCGACAAGGGGAAGGATCGGGCGCCGGCTCGCGGATGCGCACCCATGGCGCGCCCTCGCTCACCGCCCAAGGATGCCGCACAGTCGAGCAAGCAGCCGAAAAGGAGGCTGGTTCGCACCGATGGGAGCTTCGTCTCAAAGCCTAGAGCAGAGCGGCCTCAAGCTGCCCTCGGTCCCATGTCGGGCTCGGCAGCCGGTGCCGGCGCCAGCTCTGGGAGTGCTGCAGTCGGGGCAGCTCCAGCGGGTGCGAGGAAGATGCCTGATGCTCCTCCAGCTCTGAAGAAGGATCCTGATGCACCGCCGGCAGCGAAAAGGGCTTCCGACATGCCTCCGGCTCTAAAGCCAATGGTGAGGAAGACTCCTGACGCGCCTCCAGTAGCGAAGAAGGCTCCTGAGGCGCCACTGGCTCCCAAGCCGACCCGGGCATCACCGGCACCTGACGTTCCTTCGACCCCAAGGCTTGCAGTGAGGAAGTTTCCTTACGCATCTCCGGCTCTGAAGCCGGTGGGGGCAAGTGGTTCCAGCCCCCAGCACAAGAAGCTTCGCGCCTCCTAGAACTGCCAGGCACCCAGGTTCGACGCAGGCCTTAGGGTAGGTTACCGTCTTGCTGCAGCTCTGCTTGTGTGATTGACTTCAGCTCCTTTCTCGCAGGGCTTCACCATAGAGCGTGGCACCTCCCTCGCAGCAGCCCAGGGACCAGAGTCCCTTTGCCGCTGGCGGACGTAGATGTCCCTGGCAGTGGCGCAGCCGCTCCAAGGCAACCTGCAGGTCCACCTCCTTCTTCTCCAGTAGCAGGTGCGGTGGGTGCTCCGCCGGAGGACACTGAGCCATTGGAGGCTATGGAGTGTCCTCTGTTGCAGATTCTGAAGTGGTTCCATTCGCCAAGGCCATGAAGGTGGCATACTCTGGCCTGGAGAAGGTACATGAGTGTGGCGGACCGGAATCCGCTCATCCAGGATCGCAGAGGGTGGTGCCGCGCGATGCGACACCTGACAGCACACGTCATAAGAACACAATATATTACATGGGAAAAACAACTGAACTGTACAAACAGTACAATACTCAGTTACAAACTAGGGTCTTTATTACACAGCGGAAGTTTCTTTTGTACAACTCACGCCCGCCTATCTAGCAAAAGTCGGTTGCCCAGCCCTAGGGCAACCCACACTAACTAAACGTCTCAGCTCAGCGCGGCGTGTATGGCTCCCACTCAGCCATGGTCCCTGACGGAGGGTAACCCTCGCCGGTGGACTCGTACTCCGAGTCCGTGGGTGTCTCCTCACCTGAAAAAACACTTAAGCAGCAACTGTGAGCACGAAGGCTCAACAAGACTTAACCGACTCACCTAAGCATGAAACTCTACATGAGGTGTACAAAGCACATAGGATAGTAACATTGCAGCAAATGGACACGCCTACAAGTTCATCCTTAATTCATCTTTTAGCAACAAGTTAACAGTTCAGGAATCTGAAATTTAGCAAGCAGTAATTGGGTGGCACACATGTAGCAATACAATTATATCAATCAGCAATATTGAATCATCATCTTTCATACATTAGCCTACGTCACGACTCAGTGACCAAGTGGTACTCTTCACCGCGAGGGACGGCGAATCGACTCGTTATACACCTGCAGGGAAACCCAAAGAGCACGTCACGTACGCCCACCCGTGGAGCTGCACGGCATGCTCACTCGATGTCGTACGGGACAACCTTTCACCCAACAGCCCAAACGTCGAACCGGTCGCACCGAAACGAGCAGGAGGTTCCCCACACGGAGCATCTCTCTATGCCCGTTGGCAGATTTCCACCTTGCTGCCCTCAACCTACACCTATAAATCGGTGTGCTATGCCTCGACGCCCGGAGGTTTAGGCTACATCGGTTTATCGAGGCCCATATATCCGATATGCCTTCGGTACGTTCAAACTTGATCAGCGTGGGCCGCACACAGATCGGTCCTCAATCGACACAGACAGGGATGCGCACACAAGACTCCCTCTTGCTGCACCCTAACACCTGCCAAGTCTCACTTTTATTACTAAGGTGATCTCACATCACTCGAACCAATCCCATGTGTCCCAAGCCTATCTCGCGAGTAGATTCCAACTACTCGACTTGTACCAAAGTGGTATGACTCATTAAGCATAGCCTGTCTACTCTAGGTCTTTGACACTACCCTCACTCTTTTAGGAACCTTTGTTTATGCAAGTGGGGTTTCATCCATCCTATACCTAGTGCACATACATACTTCACCTTACGTATGTAAACAAAGTAAAAACTTTATAAAAGGCTTAATGCAAACCGGGGCTTGCCTTGTTGCTGCTGGTCAGGGGTTAGTTCTTCTTCTGGAAGGAGGAAATCGAGTACTTCCGGAGCCTCCTCGCCTTGAGTGACTACACGTTAATAAAATACTACA
The DNA here is from genome assembly GCA_030760725.1 of Neostapfia colusana. Classification (NCBI taxonomy): domain Eukaryota; kingdom Viridiplantae; phylum Streptophyta; class Magnoliopsida; order Poales; family Poaceae; genus Neostapfia; species Neostapfia colusana. Next base: position 30,750,624 of record JASWHV010000004.1, on the reverse strand, counting down.
TGTTAATGAATATGCACATGAGTTTATGGGAATGCTTCTGATATTAGTTCTAATAACCAGTTTCTAACAACTGGAACTCTGTTCAAGAATTTAAAATGGAACTGGGGGTTAGTGGTTTGGGTTTGGACCTATGCACAGGATTAAGTGCTAAGTGGTTTTCCCCCTCTTCCATATTAATCCCACAAGTGGTTCCACAGAATAGGGTGATCCAGAGCTCCAATGGAGCTGAGAATTTTTGTGTGAGTCCCTTGTCACAAGACAACTCTCTGGATCAAATTTTAGCACTTGTCATTGAGTGGTTTGTCCAGAATAATTCTTTTAGCGAATAAGCAAAGAAGAATTAATTCTGAGGTAACACCCCTGTTCATGACCAACTTAGTGAACTACAATTTCAATTATAGCTCATAGAGTTTGCATGAATTTTCCTAGCATTTTTGGAACTAAGATTTGCCCAGAACTGAATTTCCAAGTTTTGGAAATTCTCTGAAAATATTTCTGTCTTCAAATGAACACAGCACCTTCAAATTTGAATTTCTCTGATCAAATCAAATCCAAATGGTCTGTAACTCTAACAGGGGTTCACTAACATCGTAAAGAACCTTCTGGCCAAATTTGAGGATTTTTGGATGAACCAAACTCCCTCTAAAATTCTTTTGCTGAAAAGGTTTAAAGAATTTTCTAGAATTAAATAATGGGTTTCATACTAATTGGGTTTAATATTTGGATTGTGCTCTGTTAGAGGAATCCAACAAAATTTGTTTCACAATTTTTGGACTTTCCTACCCCAAGTTGTGGCCTTCCAAAGTTTAAACTGAACACTGAAAATTCCAAATTGTTCAAATGCCTGCCAGCGGGTCCCACCCGGCAGGTCTTCCCCTTCCTCGCGCCAAACAGGGGCCCGCGGCGGCGCCCTCCGGCGAGCGTCACCGGAACCGCTTTCCTGGCCATCTCCCGACCCCAAACTCGCCGCCCCGCCCTAACTTGCAACGCTGAGCTCGGCTCGGGGGTCGCCGGCGACCGTAACTCACCGGAACAGTGCGCCTGACGGTGACAGAGGCGGTTAGGGTTCCGGCGTGGTCGGGAATGCGTTACAACACATAAAAACACTCAGAAAAGGGTCAGAGAGCACCGCGGAAGCTCGAGGGTGATGAAAATGGCCGCCAAACCCGATGAAAAGGTCGGCAACGTAGAGCTCCACGGTGACCCGAGCTATTATTCCATGGCGGCCCAGAAAACAACCAGAAGCCGGCCATTTCTGGGCCATATCCCTTGATTCTTGGTCAAGGAGGGCTGCTAGTAAGTGAGGAAGGTGTGTGCAAGCTCACCAAGCTGGGTTTGGACGGAGCAGTTAGAATTTCGGGGTAGACCGACTCCTACCCGTATGCACTAGTTTTCAGAATTCTTCGGAATTCTCGGCGCTTGGTCTATCAATGGCTACGAGGGTTGCAGCTACACGATCTAGAGACTACGGCGCACCTTTTTCGTGTTGAAGTCAGGCGGCGAAAATGGCCGGGGTGTGCTGTCCACGGGGAGCAACCATGGCTTCCCGCCGGTGGCCTGAGTTCTCAGTGGCGATCGTCGATTTGTGGCTGAATGAGGCGCTAACACCGCAAGGTGGTAGGGCGGTTAGCTAGGGCACGCACTGGTGCTCCTTTTTTGTGTTGGCGGCTCGGGCAACAGACGAGCAGGCGCTGGCGTACAGTGGGAGTCGGAGGAGCGGTGCCGGTGAGTGAAACAGAGCCGGTGCGTTTGCTGTTTTGCAGAGAAGCACGCGTATGGCTCGGTTGCATGGGGAGGGAGTCACGTAGAGGAGGGGGCGAGCTGTTTCACGGCTGCCAGCCCGAGCGAAGAGAACCAGGAGGTGGCTGCCCGGACCGTGGCGCGCATGCGGCAGCTGGCTGCCTTCGGTTGACTGAGAAAACAGAGAGAAACTTGGAGGTTAAGTCTATTCCACCCAATGACATGTGGGCCCCACTGGTCAGTGCTCCCCCATCCCTCAAAAGATTTCCAAAAATTTGGCAAGTGAGTAATTCAAATGTTTGAAGTCTCAAACTGAGCTACATTTGTATGATTGGAGAAGTTTCCCTCAAATTCAATTGTATATTTGATTTCTTTGCATATTCGGATCCTTTTTGGAAAAATGGGTAGCAAACCTTTTCAAAAATTATTGAGACTTTGCCTCCCCACTAATTTGGACCTAAGGAATCCAAATATGGCCTTTGATTTTTGTGTTAGCTGCTGCAACCATGAGTTTGAATGCAACAGTTTTGAATCACCCTTATGTCCTTCCCTCATTTGAATTTTGGGTTGGACATTAGTTCAGATTCTGATTTTCAAATCCTCCCATTGCACTTGAGTACTTCAAATCAGTGGTCTTAATCCAACTAGGGTCCAAACATGTAAATGACTCTAAGTTGGTTTTTGAACACCCTCTCATGTGTTATCATATGTGTAGAAATCCTACTTTGTGAAGGTGTAGGCTTTCCCCTCTAATCACTCTTTTGATGGAGGTTACGCTCTTCACAATATTTTTTTAATATATTCACAACAAAAACTGTGGTGTTGTGAGGTGAGGAACAGTTTTTGCAAGTCCCTTTTCATGGGCTTTTACAATGAGGCACTTGCTCAGGAGCGTAACGAGCTGAAGGGTGGAGCAGGAGCGCCTCAGGGACTGGGGCGATCTGCTGAAGGAGCGCACCCAGGCAGCCAAGGAGAAGGTGAGGGCGGGGATGGAGTGCCTGGAGATGATGCAGGAGACCCTTGACCTGGAGCGTGCCACAGTCGGGAGGCTCAACAGGATGGCTCAGGACCTCCAGCTGAAGCCAAAAAGCTCCACGCCGCAGCCGACGCTCGCACCGAAGCTCATCCGGAGGCATGGGAGATTCTCGTCCGGCGGGAGCAGGAGGTGCAGGCGAAGGAGAGGGACCTCACCATCCACGAGGCAGCCCAAGAGGGGGAGCGGGAGCGCTTGGGAAAGCAGCTCCAGCTCGTCCGCGAGTGTGAGCTTGCTACCTCGTCTAAAGAGTCCTCCATGGAGTGCCGTGTTGCGGAGCTGGCTGCCAAGGAGGAGGAGCTGGTCACTAGGGAGAAGGAGCTGGCCAGCCAGGACCTGGCCCAGGAGCTGGCCGCCACCGCCAAGACAATGGAGGAGCTCCAGGCTTACTGTGCCGTCGAGGCATAGAAAGTCTGGGACTTCCTCGGTCGCGTGGAGATGGCATTGGAGCCCTTCGGCTAAAGCCCTTTGTGCTCAGGCGGTCCGGTGCAGGAGGTGAGCCAAGTGCTCCCTGCGCTGGACTCGGCCGGAGCCAAGCTGCTGATGTTGGAGGGCATCGTCGGGAAGGAGCTAGAGGCCGAGGGCAAGGCCCTGCCTCAGCACGTGGTGGATCACGTGTTCAGGTGCTTCCGGAGCCGGGACCCCAACGTCTCCCTCGAGCCGGTGGTGCAGGGTCCTGTTGCAGAGACGATGGAGGCGGCCAGGTCCACTGTGGAGGATGCCACCAAGCTCATTTCTGCTAGGTTCCAATGCCAGTAGGCATCTAGGGCTTCGGCTTGCCTTTCATGCCCGCCAGCCTTTATTTTGAATGAATAAAAACTCGTTGTTGAAGTCTTTATTTCTTGTGTTGTTGATGTGTGCCTTCGTGTCCTTGGCAGCGCAAGGGCCCGGAACATCTTGGCCGAGGAGGCTAGTTCTTTGCCGATGTAGTGAGCTTGTCTCCCTGGGTCCTTAGAAGCATAAGGAACCGAAGAAGCTCCGGCGGTGTGTTTAGCTCGTCTCCCCGGGTCCTTAGCAGCGTAAGGACCCGAAGAAGCTCCGGCGACGTTGTTGGCTTGTTGTAGTCAAGGCTCCGAATCCCTGCTTGTCGCCGTGGCGGTCCCGATGTCCTGCCACGTAGTTCACCGTGATAGCCCCTGGTAGGTGTGGCCCTTAGGTTGTGCCGCACCTACCAAGCAGACGGTCGAGGCAGGACGGCGGCGGCGGACCACCTGGGAGGTCCGGGATGCTGGGACCAGTTCGGACCTACACGGAGATGCAGAGAAAAGGAGTAATCGTGCTCACTGGTCACAATTGCTCCTAGTTTTGTTGTGGCTTACGGTCCTTGGCTGAGCTGCGGGGCTTGGGTAATTCGCTGTGAGAGCATCTGGGTTATGGTTACTTCTTTGCTCAGGAGTATGGGCCGTACGGCTCCTCGGTACTCATCCGCAGCGCTGGAGAGGCAGAGTGTGCACGCTTAGGGTACAAGACTAGGCTAAGAAGGATACACACCGTGGACCTCCTGCTGGCATTATCTTTTCAGGGGAGGGACCATCCGGCGCCATAGGGCCCCCAAGCAAGGAAATAACCGAAGGACACCGGTACACCACAGGTACCTCAAGCGGACCCGCCTGCAGAAGGATAGCACAACTCCCACTATGGGCAAGCACAGGGAAAAGTGACTGTCCATACGCCCAGAGCGATATGGAAAGTAGGCATGAAAATGAAAGAGGAGATGCCCAAGGTCCGGTTAATACCTTGTCTGTAAGTGTGTGCCATCCAATCACCAAGTATTCACTTGTAGCTCTAGGGAGGCAGAGCCCGTAGGCTTAGGGTACAGGACCAGACTAAGCAGGCTGCACGCCCTGGACCTCTTACATGCGTTAACCTTACAGCGAGGGGACCTTCCAGCAACGTGAGAATCTGAACAATTAGGTAGGACAAACCCCGGACATGCCATGAGACAGTCGATATGCAAAAGTAAGCATAAACTTTAAAGTAAAGAGATGGAGGTAGGAACACACAGGGTAAGATAGATTTTACTCACATCAGTCTATTCATAGGAGGAGGCAGGCTTTACAAGAAGGCAGCAACCCGCTCCGTGAAGAGAGTAGAAGGATTCCTCTGGATCTTAGATGTTCTGAGCGGTGCTCCTAGACTCTATGATACCCTAACAGAGAAAAAGGAGTCCTACCGCTGTGCTAAGGATAGAACTTACGGAGGTTCTCTATGTTCCATGGATTGGGTAGAGGTACCTTATCCTCCATGGCCAAGAGGACGCACCCGGGGTGGCACACTCGTGTTACTCGGAAGGGACCCTCCCAGCAGGGGAGAGTTTGTTTGCCCCTTCACAAGAAAGTATATGCCAGAATACCATGTGGCCCACCTCAAGTTTCTACTCTGCACGAACCGCTGGTGATAGCGTCGGAGCGCCTGGTGGTACCGTTCGTTTCTAGCAGCTTCTTGCCACCTTTGCTCGTTGACAAGGTCGATGTCTTCACGCCGGAGCTGGTCCTTCGCGGCTTCGTCGTATGCCTGGACACGGGGGAGCCCATGGTGATCTCTGGAGGGGGGAGGAGGACGGCCTCAGCCCCATACACCAGAAAGAAGGGTGTTTCCCCTGTCGCTCGGCTGAGGGACATCCGGCTAGCCCACAGTGCACACGGAAGCTCATTTACCCAATTGGCACCATGCTTCTTCAAGCAGTTGTAGGTGCACGTCTTGAGTCCCCTAGGTATCTCAGCATTTGCCCTCTCGACTTGTCCGTTGCTCTCTGGATAAGAAACAGAAGCGTAGCAGACTTGGATGCCGAGGTCTTTGCAGTACCCTTGAAGCACTGCACTGGTGGGTACCGTTGTCGGTGATGATTCTGTTCGGGACCCCAACCGGCAGATGATTGACTTGAGGAACTTGACTGCTGACTGCTTGTTGTTAGTGACTACATGGGCTGCTTCCTGCCACTTGGTGAACTTGTCTACGGTGACATAGAGGTACCGGTACCTCCGACGGTGTGAGACCTATGTGTTGAATACATTGGCAATTATGTTAAAAGTGAGTGTTTACATGCAAAGTTTTGAATATATCTGAGAAGATCACTTTGGATTGTCCGAACTTACGGGAACTCGTTTCGGAATGTCCGAACTTGTCACACACATGATCTGCACGTGTTTTTCACTTTGGACTGTTCAAACTTTTCTTTGTGTAATGCATAGTGGCTGTTTTGGACTGTCTGAACTTTTCTACGTGCTGAAAAATTGTGCGGCTGTTATGTTTTTAGCTTGCAATGTTCCAAACTAGCTTTTTGGCTTATGGGAAGTTTGCTTAGCATTCATTTACTAAGTTTTTGATGTGTTTTGGCTGATCATGGTGGATATTATCTTGCTATGTTTGCAACATGCTTATGTGAGGTGCTCACATAAGATGTTGTGGTTTTTTGACTAATGTGAGTCAAGTCGAGGACATGTGCTCGGAAGATTTGATTGCTTATTCATGTACAGGTGTTGCTTGAGGACAAGGCTTGTTATGGTGATCCATTGAACTAGTCTTAGGGAGGAGATGAGGTTCAATAATCAAGTTCGGGAGGAATTGTGGTTGAGTTGATCGGAAGGTCACACAGCATGTTTGGATCAAGAACAATGCATATGAAGGTATTGTGGACGTTTTGGAAAGTGTTTGCACGTGTGCAAGAGGTGCATAGACATGGTAACATTGTTCCAATGTGTGGCGAAGAGACATGGATGTTAAGATATGGCTGGAGAGGTCCAAACGGCTGGATTATGCCTCAGGCTGCGGCTGAGATGGTTATCGTGTGTTTTTGGATGGTTCCAAGTTTGGTTTGGTAAGATTCGTGGTAGGCACGAAGTTGAGTTGATTTATTAATGTTTGGGACGTTCCTAAGGTGTTTGGAAGTCTTAAGATTTCTTCTATCTGCGTATGGAAGAGTCTCGGGCAGTTATGGAAAGTTTCGGTTGAAACTGAGTAGGAGTAGAAGTCCTAGATTGGATTGGGTTGGCCTAAAGGTTGATTATATAAGCAAGGGAGGCCAGATCTTATAGTGCATGACTTTGGGCTGTTCTTCTGGTGTTTTTTTTTATCAATAAAATTCGTAGTTTAGAGGAGCTTTTGTGCCTTGTTCGTCCGACTTGTTTTTGGTAAGTTTGTCTTGTCGAGTTTTTGGACAGCCTGATGTTGCTTTGGTGTTTCAATCATAACTAGCGTTAACTGATCCAACTGCTGTGATTGTTTTTGCGTTGTCTTCAAAACTTGATGCTATATCATCTATGAAAGTTTCACGGTCATTAAATTTGTGGTATTTGAGTTACACGAGTTTCTTTGCAGCGTTGCAGATCAGTTTTTTACTCAGGTGGAACAGATTAACCCTTGTTCGATCTTTTGATCATAACTTGAGTTTTACTTCACGAATTTTCGTGATTCTTGTTGTGGTGTATCTGCGACTTAATTATATATAATATATACTACTTTTGTCACAGTTGAACATGTTTAGGTCGTTTGCACAAACTTGTTTCATTAACAGATTGGTTTCTGCCGAGGGGTTTTGAAGATTCTGCTGAAAAAGATTTCATCTACCATTCACCCCCATGGTAGCTTTTCACGTGCTCTTCGATCCTACAGATGGATCTGGGAAAATATCCTAGGATGTCCAGCCCCCACACAGCTAAGGGCCTTGAGGGCGGGATCATCTGTAGTGGCTGCACCGGTGTGTGGATCTGCTTGGCGTGGAACTGGCACGCCTTGCATCGCTTGACCAGCTCGACGGCAACCTGGAGAGCTGTCGGCCAGTAGAAGTCATGCCGAAAGGCTTTACCGACCAGCGTACAGGAAGATGCATGGTTCCCACACTCGCCTCCATGGATCTCTGTGAGCAAGTCGCAGCCCTCCTCCTTGGTTATGCACCGCAATAGGACGCCATTGGCGCCACACTGATAGATGTGGCGGACCGGGATCCGCTCATCCAGGATCGCAGAGGGTGGTGCCGCACGATGCGACACCCGGCAGCACACGTCATAAGAACACAATATATTACTGTAAAAGTCCCAAAAACGTGAATGCAAAGGAACAGATGATTGAACGTCATTGTGTTTCTGTTCATGAAAAATGGGACTTACAAAAAAACTTCCTTACATGGGATGGTACACATGAGGTGCAACCACATGGGTTCAAGCATGCCTTTGAAAGTGTTGGACCAAGCTGGAGTTAAACTCATGTGTAAGCATACATGAACATGAGAAAGAACAAAAATAAGGTCTTTAGTCTCAAAGGCTCAGCTCAAATTGCCGCCAAACTTTTATATACACATGGAGCCTCATACATTTGAATTGAGGAGAATGTGGTGGCAACTTTCTGATTTGAGGGTGAGCCAAAAGGGAATGGACTATGATCATGTTGAGTTCATGCTGAATTCAAACGTGTTAGGACAAGGGAATAACTTGAGTTATGTCACATAAAATGATAAACTCAAACATGGACATGTGGGAAGAGCTAAAATCTTCTATAACTCTTGTTGAACACATGTTAACCCGGGAAAGAATTTCACTCCCAAACACCTAACTCATATGCACATTCCCTATGAGTACAGGGGAGGAAAGTTTAAACCCCATTTTTGAACCCTTGCAAAGCGTTCATGTTCCGATTATCCAAAAGCATATATGTGAGATGACCATTGTAGTCCTCAGGTATTAAAGAGCTTAAATTCCAAAAATTTGAGATATTTTAAGCTCATATACCACTTGTTCAAAGCATTGTTTGAGATCATCTTCAAATTCAAATTGGAGGGGCATGGTCAAACTGAACTTGTGAAGTTCAGATTAGGACTAAGGCAAACCAAAGTTTTCCACCCAAATTCAAATGGGTCTTCACAAAAGAAGACTTAAATATTCAGTTTAAATTAAATGGTTTACTTCAAGGCAAAGAAGGCCCTTTCCAAAAAGGAAATTCAAACTGTTGTTTGAAAATTTGTATTTGCAATGGCCAACTTAAGAATCAGAGGTCATATTTGAATTCCTTAGGTCCAAATTAGGGGGTAGGCAAAGTCTTATGAATTTTGGAAGATATTTGCTATCTATTTTCCAAATGGACTTAAATTTGCAATGAATTCAAATATACATTTGAATTTGGATGAAACTTGTCCAAATACCCAAACACAATACAGGTTTGAATTCTCACCATTTGATTTCCAGCATTTGCCAAAATGTGGAGATATTTGTGAGAAAAAAATGAGAGGGGATAAGAAAGGGCAGTGGACCCCACATGTCATTGAGCTGAAATTTGTGACTTACACACTAAGTATTGCTCTCTGTTTGCAACCCCACGAGGAGCTTCTCCCACAAGACACCGAGCTGCTGCGCCACCTCCTGGTTTTTCTTCTCTCGCTCTGGCAACCGGGCAGCATCTCCCCTCCTCCTCTACGTGATCCACTACCCCCACACAGCTGAGCCAAACGTGTTTGTTTTCTTCCTCACGATCAGCAGCTGCAACGTGCGTTGTTTTTCCCTCACCGGCGCTGCTCCACTGCTCCCTGTCTCCCGGCCAGCCTAGCGCCTCTCCGGAAGGCTCAAGAGGCCACAGAGGTGCACCAGGAGGTACTGATCCTCATCCCATCATCCCCCTGCTCTCCCCTGATGCCGGCTCGCCGGAATTCGATTTTTGGCACCGGCGCACGTACAGAACAGACCGTGTTTAATTCGTGAAATTCTCCCAAACCGATTGATCATACCTCCTACAATTCAAACCACAGCAACTAGATGACCTAGCGCCCTCCCACACCGAGAACCAAAGAAAACCGACCCTCCTATGCCCCGGGCGACGAGAAATCATCGCCGGCGGCCAAAACTGCCACGGTCCACTGTGACGACTAGTTTGCAGCCATGTTCTGCATAATTTGATCTCCGTTCCATGTTCCTAGACCCATAGGTATGCTGTAGGACATCGTAGATCGCCGGGAGATGCCTTGGACATGCTGGAACGCGTCCATGTCGAGCTCCCGAGCCGCCCCGCCGGTGCCGACCCACCTACAGCCGTTTTCATGCGTGGAAACCTTGCCTGACAGCTGCGCCATGTTCCAAAGAGCATGTAGGGCAAAACCGGAGCTCATTTGGTGGAGAAATGAGAGAGAAATAGCCATGCCACGCTTTCTGCCAGTGTGCACCCGCGGGCTCTGGCGGGAGGTTGAAGAAGCACCTGACCCGTGGGCCCCACGTGTGACTGTTCTGTTTAAAATCAAACAGAGAGTTGTTCAAACTTGTAAAATGCATAACTTGGTGTAGGAAGCTCCAAAAATAGTGAGATAAATTTTTTTGGATTCCTCTAAGAGAGTGCTATCCAGGGGTACAGCCCAATATTTATGAAAATCCCTGGTTTTGCATTAATTCATATAAGGAAAATCTTGTAGGAATTTTTCCAGGAGCTCGGTGTATTGGAAAATTCCCAAATTTGGGCAGGAGATTCCCCCAAAAATGCCTGAACTCCAGTAAAATTTTCAGAAGCATTGGACCGCATTTGCTTGTCCAAATGTGGGGCTAATTCCTTATGATTCTGAAAATTGGAAAATAAACAGAGTTCAATTTCAGAATTTTTCCCCAAACTTTAGAACCTCATAACTCTTGCTAGGAAGACCAAAATTTAGTGACTCAAATTGGGTTGGATTCCTATTGAATAGCTCTGTCCAAATCTACAACCCAATTGGTATGAAACTCATTATTTAATTCTGGAAAATTCTTTAAAACTTTTCAGCAAAAGAATTTTAGAGGGAGTTTGGCTAATCTAAAAATCCTCAAATGTTTCCAGAATATTCTCTAGATTGTTAGTGAATACCTGTAAAATTGTCAGATCATTTGGAGTTGATTTGCTCATGGCAATTCAGATGTAAATTTGCTGTATTCAATTGGATACAGAAACATTTTCAGAGAATTTCAAAAACTTGGAAATTCATTTCTGGGAGATTCTTGGCTCTAAAAATCCTAGGAAACATTCATGCAATCTATATGAACTATAATTGAAATTGTAGTTCACTAAGTTTGACATGAACATGGATGTGATCTCAGAATTAATTCTTCTTTGCTTAATTGCTTAGAACATTATTCTGAAGAAACCACTCAATGAAAAGTGCTAATTTTTGGTCCAGAGGACTTTCTTGTGACAGGGAACTCACATGAAAATTCTCAGCTCCATTGAAGTTCTGGATCACCCCTGTTCTATTTAACCTCTTTAGGTGATCAATATAGAAGAGGGGGGAAAACCACTTAGCACTTAATCATGTGCTTAGATCCAAACCCAAACCACTAGCACCCATGTCATTTTAAATTCTTAAACAAAGTTCCAGTTTTTGAAAACATGTTATTAGAACTTGTAGCAAAGTCTTTACAATTAAACAATTGTGCATATGCATTACGTGTAGTATCTACGTGAAGGACTTCAAGTCATTGGAGTGGAGATCAAAGGAAGGAGGCAAGAGATCAAGCCAAGTGATCTTCACTAACTGAATTATATATATAAGTCCCCTGCAAAACAAAGGCAAGCCCGGGTTTGCATACGTCTAGCATTTTGTATATTGCATTAAGTCTAGATGGTATGAAGCTCCAATAGCATGACCCAGAAAACCATGGAGTTTAAATGTAGAATAGGTTATCAATTGAACATAACTGATGATCTCAAGTTAACAAAGTGGATTAAAAGAAGAAAAACTTGAGTAGGCAGTTTCATAGTCGTGAAACGGGGTTAAGGGGGATCAATTGAGAGAGTTGGCAATTGATCCCCATAGTTGGGAATGGAGACCGGGCAGTGGATGGAAGGTCAAGGACGTGGTCCTGAGCCTAGTCTATGTCTGAGTCAATTAAGGCCCGTTCTCGTGTGCGGCCCCGCTGGATATGTTTGAGATGTGTACCGGATGCATACTGGCTATATGGGACCCAGGAAACCGATGTAACATGTTAACCTGGGTGTCGAGGCATACTTCACCGTCTGATGCTGATGCTGAAAGGATAGAGAAGTCGGCTCTACGAGAGTTTGCCGTAGAGAGACTTAATCCCAGTCAGTGGGACCGGTTCGACATTTGGGTGTCGTGTGAAAGGTTGCCACGTCTGGCGTCAGTGGCGGTTGCTGTGTGCAATGTCAAGTACGGGCGTACGTGTCGTGTCAGCCGGGTGTTTTTTATTGCAATCACCGTCGCTCGGGGTAGTGAGCATACTTGTACACTGAGTCGTGATGTAGTAATAAAATGGGAAACGTTTAATATGCTTCGTGAGTAATCCTCATAATGGAGATGAGGAACGATCAATACTTCACTAAATTTACTTTCCACCTTGGGCTAGTAGCGTCGAGGCAAAGCGTTTCTTGTTTAATTGTGGAGTCTCGACGGTAATGGCACAAGGTCTGTATGAGTCTAGGGTAGCTCACTAAAGTTACTTTTCACCTCGAGCAAGTGACATCAAGATGAAGCGTTTCTTGTTTGATTGTGGAGTCTCGATGTAAATTGCGTGAGGACTATAAAAGTTGCTTAAAACTTGAAGTAATGATTTTCCTTTAGCTCCAGATCATCTTTTATGTAAACTTCTATATTCGGCCTTCTATTTTCATCATATAGAGTTTCATGATTAGGGTGACGGGTCAGTCTTGCTGAGCTTCGTGCTCACACATACTGCATAAGTTGTTTTGCAGGTAATAACAGTACGCTGATATGTACGGGTGTCCAATGAGACTCGGAGCTCTCCGAGTGGTGAACTCATGGCAACCCCTGCCGCTGCTATTGTGATAGTGTTGCTAGCGAGAAGGGTCCGCGGGCTGGACACCTTCTCTGTTGCTTAGCATAGGTATGAGACGTGAGTTGTAATAGTCTTCCGCTGTAGCATATTTTTGAGAAGTATTTGTAAAATCAACACTTTGAAAGCTTCCGCTTGTTTTATGTAATATGATGCTTTATTATGTGTGCTGTTGGGTGCCGCATCACACGGCACCACCCAATGCGATTCCCGGGCGAGGTGCCCCGTCCCCGTGAGTGATCGGAACGGCGGGGTCCTCACAGTTACATGGGAAAACAACTGAACTGTACAAAGAGGTACAATACTCAGTTACAAACTATTGTCTTTATTACACAGCGGAAGTCTACTTTTCTACACTCACGCCCGCCTATCTAGCAAAAGTCGGTTGCCCAGCCCTAGGGCAACCCACACTAGCTGCACATCTCAGCTCAGCACGGCGTGTACGGCTCCCACTCAGCCGTAGTCCCTGACGGAGGGTAACCCTCGCCGGTGGACTCGTACTCCGAGTCCGTGGGTGGCTACTCACCTGAAAACACTTAAGAAGCAACCGTGAGCACGATGGCTCAACAAGACTTAACCGACTCACCTAAGCATGGAACTCTGCATGAGGGATACAATGAACATAGGAGAGTAACAATGCATCAATGGACACGCCTACAAGTTCATCCTTAGTTCATCTTTTAGCCACAAGTTAACAGTTTGGATATCTGAAATTTAGTAAGCAATATTTGTTGGCACACATGTAGCAATGCAATTATATCATAACAGCAGTATTGAATCATAACATTCCATAATTTATCTACGCTACGACACAGTGAACAAGCGGTACTCGTCACAGCGAGGGACGGCGAATCGACTCGATATACACCTGCAGGGAAACCCAAAGAGCACGTCACGTACGCCCACCCTTGGAGCTGCACAGCACGCTCACTCGATGTCGTACGGGACAACCTTTCACCCAACAGTCCAAACGTCGAACCGGTCGCACCGAAACGAGCAGGAGGTTCCCCACACGGAGCATCTCTCTATGCCCGTTGGCAGATTTCCACCTTGCTGCCCTCAACCAACACCTATAAATCGGTGTGCTATGCCTCGACGCCCGGAGGTTTAGGCTACATCGGTTTATCGGGGCCCATATATCCGATATGCCTTCGGTACGTTCAATACTTGTTCAGCAGGGCCGCACATGGATCGGTCCTCAATCGACACGGGCAGGGCTGCGCACACAAGACTTTCTCTTGCTGAACCCTAGCCCCTGCCTAGTCTCATTTTCATTACTAAAGTGATCTCACATCACTCAACCGAACCCGTGTGTCCCAAGTCTATCTCGCAAGTAGATTCCAACTACTCGACTTGTACCGAAGTCCTATGACTCATTAAGCATAGCCTGTCTACTCGAGGTCTTAGACACTACCGTCACTGTTTTAGGAACCTTTGGTTATGCAAGTGGGGTTCCATCCATCCTACACCTAATGCACATTTAGACTTCATACTAGACATGTGAACAAAGTAAAACTTTATAAAAGAGCTTAATGCAAACCGGGGCTTGCCTCGTTGCTGCTGGTCAGGGGTTAGTTCTTCTTCCGGAAGTAGGAAGTCGAGTACCTCCGGATCTTCCTCGCCTTCAGCGACTACACGTTAATGAGATACTACATGTCAATTTAACTGCAATGCATGAACTTGAATATTTAATTACTAATAACTCTAGCTAGCCCTCCCCTTTGATTCTGAAATTTTTATGGTGCCTTGGTAGGGTCCTAACCAGAGTCTCGACCAAGTTTCATTTGAAACAAAGTTCCTTTGAACCTTGTACAAATAAAAGCCCATTTGGTCAATATTGGAGCCTCTAAGTAATTCCAGGGGTTTTCATGGCTCCAACCATTACTTTCTGGAAACTAGAAGTAAAGATGGTTCTTATGGCATTGGTTTCATGTCATTTGAAGAATTCTACTGAAAGTTATGCCCTAATTAAGATTTGAGAAAATCTGAAAAATGTTTCTGTACATTTTTCTATTTTCTCGGGGCAGTTCTCTTAATCACCCAATTAGGGGGGCTAAATGAACTTGGATGAGTCTGAAAATTTTACAGTGACTCCAGGATTTTCCAATGAACCTCTCAGCCAAAATCCAGCATTTTTATAAAGTAATTCTCCAGATAAAATTCCCCACAGTTTAAACTTTAGGGATTTAATTCTGGAAAACTATTAAGTTTCGTGAGCTGAAATTGGTCTTGCTGGAAAGTACTCAGAATCCTGAGTTCAGCAAAATTTGGTTCACTGAATTTGGAGCTTCCTACACAAAGTTATGAATTTCTAAAGTTTGAGCTGATCCCTGAATTATTTTCCCACAGAGAATCACCTCCCGTGCTGAACCAGAGGCTGACAGCGGGGCCCGCCTGTTTAAATTGAACTAACCGTGCGCTCGCGCGCGATTAGCACAGGGGCTGACAGGTGGGGCTGCGCCCTTCGTCTACCTCCCGATGCCGCCGCCCCGAGCCGCCGGAGCTCCGGCGAGGTCGGCGTTCGTGGCGATCTAGCTCGCCGGCGCCGACAAGACTCGCCGCCCCCACATAACCTCGGGTGCTGAACATGCTGGACACCATGTCGCCACCGGCTAACCACCGTAGCTCGCCGGCGATGAGCCCTATGCCTCTGTGCTACCTCGGCAACGTGTTCCCGCCCTTCTGACCATCTCCTGCGCGCGCTAATCGCGTCGCCACACTCAGGGGAACCTCGGGAAGCTCGACATGATCTCCATCAGGCCTTAAACGGCCGGCAACCCCCCTCCTCCGACACACTGTTCTATGGTGAACTTAGGGTTCCGGCGGTGATTTCCTTCCGGTTTTCCCTCGAGAGGGGTCGCCAGAACCTCTAGATGCTCTCTCACAGCTCCGTTCGACCTCCCACCCACCAAGCTTCCCGAATTTCTCCTAAACCTAATCGGGTCCCGAAATGAACCCCCCGCCCTAAACTGGAAAATTCTCCGCGCACAAAGGTCGAACCTTGGAGCGGTTTGCGCAGTGGTCTTGAGGACGAGCTAGCGCTTCACTTTCCTATGGAGGTCAAGGCCGGAATATGATCACAGCCTGGGTGGCACACGATCGGAGCTCGGGCGACTAGGCTGCTGGTTGCGGGACTCGCGAAAAACAGCAACTGGCCGGCGGTCTCGGGCCTTTTATAGGCCCCTGAGGCCAGTGGAGAGTGCGACACCTGCTGTGCCACCTCCTACGCCGAAGCAAGAGCTGGCCGGCCGAGGTGGTTGGTCGCCGACGCTGGCCGCAGCTGGCGAGAGCGCTCGGTAGAGGAAGTCGGCTGAGTTGACTTCTTTGCTAAGTCTACTGACCAGTGGGCCTCCCCTCTAATTCCATTCTTAATTTTTTTCAATTCTGTTGTGCCAAAATATCCCCAGCTACTCACAATTTAATGTGAGACTTAGTCACCAAGTCTTAGTTTGAATTTGAATTCTCAAATTTGAACTGTTTGGCTAAATTTGCTGCATGTTTAAACTGAAATTCAAATTCAGTTTTGAATTCTTGCAAATTTAGCTCTTGACAAGATGAACTCCAATGAGGATGAAAATTCGTGGGCCTACTCAGAAAAATGTGCTGAGTTTGAATATGAAGCTAACTTTTGAATTTGAGTGATGAAAGTTGCTGCAATTTGAATTTACATTCAAATAGGCCTCTTATTCAAATACCTTCAAAAGTGCCTCAAAAAGTGTTGGATTTACATGAAATTTGGACAGAACTTTCCCAAGACTTTTTATGTTCTAGGGGTGAGCTCAACCTCCCATGTTCATGTGTAAAAATCCCACTTTGTGAAAGTGAAGGCTTTCCCCTCTAATCACTCTTTTGATGGAGGTTACTTGCTCTTCACAATATTTCCTAAGATATCCACAACAAAAACTGTGGTGTTGTGAGGTGAAGAAAAGTTTTTGTAAGTCTCTTTTCTTGGGCTTTTACATCCCTCCCCCCTTAAAAGAATCTCGTCTCGAGATTACAAAAGAAGAGATAGCGATGTAATAGGGACTTACCCGTGCTGAGATGGCATGAACTCCGGGTAATTTGAGCGAAGGAATTCCTCGCTCTCCCACGTCGCTTCTTCGTCGGTGTGGTTGCTCCAGAGTATTTTGTAGAACCACGACGTTCTGCTACGCGCTGTTCTGGCTTTATCATCAAGAATTTCCACCGGATATTCATCATATGTCAAGTCCGGTTGCAACTCGCCGATGTCTTCGGTAGTAACAGCAGCGGTATGTTTCAGACATTTTCTCAGCTGGGAGACATGGAAAATGTCATGGACACCAGCAAGAGATGCCGGTAGCTCCAATCTATATGCTGCTGGTCCACACTTCTCGGTGATAACATAGGGTCCAATGAAACGGGGAGCGAGCTTCCCCTTCACACCGAACCGGTGCACACCCTTCATCGGAGACACGCGGAGGTACACGTGATCACCGACGTCGAAGTGCAACGGTCTACGCCTATTATCAGCGTAGCTCTTCTGCCGGGATTGAGCGGCCTTCAAATTAGCTTGAATCGTCCGAACGCGCTCTTCGGCGTCGTTCACCACATCAACCCCGAATGTGACCCTTTCACCAGACTCGCACCAGTTTAATGGGGTGCGACATTTTTGACCGTAGAGAGCTTCGTAGGGTGCCATCTTGATACTCACCTGATAGCCATTGTTGTACGAGAATTCCGCCAATGGAGGTGATTATCCCAGTTTCTGCCGTGGTGGATGGCACATGCTCTCAACATGTATTCTAATACTTGGTTCACCCTCTCCGTTTGCCCATCTGTTTGAGGGTGATAGGCGGAGCTCCTAATCAGCTTGGTACCCAATGCAGCGTGTAGCTGCTCCCAAAAGCGAGATACAAATAATGCACCTCGATCCGAGACGATGGTCTTG
The DNA here is from genome assembly GCA_030760725.1 of Neostapfia colusana. Classification (NCBI taxonomy): domain Eukaryota; kingdom Viridiplantae; phylum Streptophyta; class Magnoliopsida; order Poales; family Poaceae; genus Neostapfia; species Neostapfia colusana. The sequence goes on along the minus strand of JASWHV010000004.1, from coordinate 30,733,190 downwards.
GGTACCCCATATAAGCATAGGATCTTTGCTATGTACAGCTCCGCATATTTACTGGCATTGTATCGTGTATTTACCCGGATGAAGTGAGCCGTCTTGGTTAACCGATCGACGATTACCCAAATGGAATCATGTTTGTTGGAAGTCAGGGGTAATCCCACAATGAAATCCATGCTCACATCTTCCCATTTCCATGCCAGGATCTTCTGGGGTTGCAACAGCCCTGATTTCTTCATGTGATCAGCTTTCACTCGTCGGCACGTATCGCACTCGGATACGTACTTCGCTACCTCCCGCTTCATCCGTGTCCACCAAAATTTCTTTTTCAAATCTTGGTAAATTTTGTTGCTGCTCGGATGAATGGAGTACTTAGACAAGTCTGCTTCATAGAGGATCTTTTTCCTCAACTCCATATCCCGGGGTACGACTATGCGGTCATTGAACCATAGCGTCCCCTCATCATCCTTCCGGAAACATTTGATCTCCCCATTGTCTATCCATCTCCGGAGATGTGCCATGCCTTTATCAGTCTTCTGAGCTGTCATGATGTCCTCCCTAATAGTAGGGATGAGGGCAAGGTTGTACAGTGATCCATAAGGAACCAAGTATAAACTCGGCTCTTCCTCCTCCACCGGTGTAATGGTGAGGTGATGGACATGTGATTTCCGACTCAGCGCGTCGGCAACCACATTCGCCATGCCGGGGTGGTAATGAATCTCAATTTCATAATCTTTGATCAATTCTAACCACCTCCTTTGCCTCATGTTCAGCTCCTTCTGGGTGAAAATGTATTTCAAGCTCTTGTGGTCGGTGTAGAGATGCACCAGATTCCCCAGGAGATAGTGCCTCCACATTTTCAGCGCCAAAACCACTGCAGCAAGCTCAAGATCATGAGTGGGATAATGCTGCTCATGGTTCCGAAGTTGACGTGAGCCATATGCGACCACACGTCCTTCCTGCATCAACACGCAGCCGAGCCCAATACCGGACGCTTCACAATACACGTCGAAGGGCTTTGTTGTATCCGGCTGAGCTAAGACCGGGGCTGTGGTGAGATGCTTCACCAATGTTTGGAATGCTCCTTCACACGCCGTGTTCGAAACATATTTCGTCCCCTTCTTCAGCAATTCTGTCATCGGTTTAGCGAGCTTGGAGAAGCTTGGAATGAATCTCCGTTAGTATCCCGCTAACCCGAGGAAGCTTCTGACTTCATGGACTGAAGTGGGAGCTTTCCATTTCAGCACTTGCTCTATTTTGCTTGGGTCAACCGCAATGCCTTCAGCTGAGATGATATGTCCCAAAAATGACACTTGGCTGATCCAAAACTCGCATTTACTGAACTTGGCGTAGAGCTTGTGGTCTCGGAATCATTGAAGAACGATTCTCAAGTGGTCGGCATGTTCGGCTTCTGTCTTGGAGTAAACCAAGATATCATCGATGAACACTACCACGAACTGGCATTTGTGAAACCAAACGACATGACGAGATATTCATATAATCCATATCTCGTCGAGAAGGCCGTCTTCGGGATATCCTCCGCCCGGATCTTTATCTGGTGATATCCAGAGCGATGGTCCATCTTTGAGAACACACTTGCACCCACAAGTTGATCAAACAATATGTCGATGCGGGGCAGTGGGTACTTATTCTTGATGGTGACGGCGTTGAGCGGCCGGTAGTCCACACACAGCCTCAAGGTTTCATCCTTCTTCTTCACAAATAGCGCCGAGCATCCCCAAGGCGAGAAACTCGGTCTAATGAAACCCTGGCTCAACAGATCATTGAGCTATTCTTTCAGTTCAGCCAGCTCATTTGGAGCCATTTTGTATGGTCTCTGTGATATGGACGTAGTCCTAGGTGCGAGCTCGATCTTGAACTCGACATCCCGCTCAGGTGGCATGCCCGGAAGATCATCCGGGAACACGTCGGGGTACTCCCGGACTACGGGGATGTCCTCTAACTTGAGAGCTTCAGCATTATTAATTGCTGAAATTTCCCGGACTGGCGTGTCTAACACCATGGAATGTGGACGGTGAAATGGAGAGTTTAAATGAACCGTCTGTGTCCGAGTCTCCAGGACAGCGCCATGGTATTGTAGCCATGACATCCCTAAGATTGCATGAATCTTTTGCCCCATAAGGATTATCAAGGTGATGGGATATAGTTTCCCACCTAAGCACAGAGGTGCCTTTGGGATCATCATATTTGCTGAAATCTTTCCTCCCGGTGAGCAGATCATATAGGTGCAGTAGGTTGGGAAGACTTGCATTTGATGCTTAGCCACATAGGATGCACTTATAAAGCTGTTGGTTGCACCAGAATCAAAAAGTATGATGATGGCTTTATCGTTGAGAGTGAACGTACCCGCCAGCACGTTCTCTCCCTTTGGGGCATCCTCATTGTCGAGGTTGCGGACGCCGCCAGTCCGCTGACCAACCTTCTTCACCGGAGGTCGGCCTCGAGCACCGCCCTGGAACTGGGCTTGCCCGCTGCTCTGCTGCCCCTGGGGACAGTCCTTTGCGAAGTGGCCCGCCTGGCCACACGTGAAGCAGGTGAAACGGGGCGGTCCCCCGCTGATCGGTGGACGGAAACCCAGGGCGCGTTGTGGCGGTGGAAACGCCCAGGGTACCGTCTGCTGCTGCTGCTGCTGCTGCTGTCTTGGTGGTGGCATCGGCGGACAGAACGGAGGTGACTGAAACGAACGTCCCCCGAACCGCTTAGGTCGCGCCGGTGGATGCCACTGCTGCCCGGATGGCGTCCGATACACCATCCGGTACTTCTGGGGAGCGCCACTCCCACCGCTGGGTGGAGCGCTGCGCTTCCGCTGCTCAGCAGCCAACTCCCGCTGAGTGTCCTCTTGCATGATCGCGGCATTGACTAGGTCATTGAAAGTGCCACGATTCCACTGAACGAGATGTGTCTTCATTTCGGGGTGTAACACCCGATAGAAATGTTCCCGCTTCTTCTCCTCAATGGAGATGTAGTCTGACGCATATTGCGCCAGATGGTTGAAGGCATGGGAGTGGTCGTGGGCACTCCTCCCGCCCTGCTTCAGTTCCAAATATTCTTGGAACTTCCTCTTCATGATCCCGGGAGGGATACGATAGGCGCGGAACGCCTCCCGGAACTCTTCCCACTCCACGGCATGGCCAGCCGGACGTGAGGCGACATAATTCGCCCACCACGCACCAGCGGCACTGTGAAGCTGCTGTGCTGCGAACAAAGTCTTTTGCTGCTCCGTGCACTGGAGCAGCCCGAACTTGGACTCGATGGTCCGCAGCCAGTTGTCAGCCTCCAGTGATTCTTCAGCTTCGGTGAACACTGGAGGGTGCGTACTCATGAAATCCGAGTACGACACCTCACGAGGCTCATGAGGCCCTCTGTCTTGACGCCCCCCCCCCCCGCCTGGGACGTATTCTGCACGATCGTGCGGAGCAGGTCGGTCTGCTCCTCACGACCTCCCTCCAGTGCCGCAATCACATCCGCTAGAGTAAGCGGAGGCGGCGGTGGTGGCTGCTGCTGCGGGGTGCTGTCGTAGGCCGGTGGCTGGGAGTCATCGCCTCCCTGCTGGCTAGAGCCACTAACCTCATGCGTGGTCCTAGTGCGAACCATCTGCAACCATACGACAATAAACATCAGTCCCGCAACATAGTTCATGTAGTCCAAATGAAATAGGCGTAAAACATAATGACAATAGAACATGCGATACATCTCGTATGTAGATAATGTAATAACTTTGCACAAGCTACACCATTACCATACTAAATACAAGCTAGTTACATCAAACTTGATGAACCTCCTCTTTGGAAGCTCACCATAACTAGGTTTGGTCACTACGAGACATTACTATCACGTTGTCATCACGTATACCACCCTTTTATCTTCAATACGACACAAACATGGTCTCTAGTAAAAGAAACTTGAGTGAGACCTATACTCAAATCATTCACTAGTTGAAGATAACCTCTCATGAGTATGTTCCACTCCATTGGGAGTACTCGAACCCCCTCTAGGGTACAACAATTTCTCAAATGAGTTCAACTGTCATTCCTCTGCCAGAATGACCAGTTTCTACATATTCCAGGTTATGATCTGGTTCTAGGCATTTTCATGACTCAAGATGAATACCAAAGTTAAAGTTAACTTCAGTATATTTCCAACGAGTACTTATTTGCCCTCAGATAAGCTCTCGTTAAAAAGTTATGGCCATTCAAATTCAGCAGAATTTCTGGAAGAATTTTAACAGCACCTCCCTGGGGAAGTTGCTTTTTCCAACTCTGATTCCCACTGAATTCTGTGCTGAAATTTCAGAAACTTTGAATTGCAAAGATGTAACACATCTTCTACCCTTTCTAAAAATGTATCATATGAAAATTTTAGATTTTTCTACTGGAAGTTATGTTTGAAAAACAGAACAGTCCAGAGAGTGTTTAACCCTGTCCTGGTTCTGGACAGTTTACATTCCTCTGGGATTTAAGCCATGTTAAGGTGAGTTTCAGCTCTGGAAATCTACAACAAAATTGCAGAGTACTAACATACCTTTCCAGAACAATATACCACACCTCCTTGGGCTAAAATACCTGTGAGTTGTGCTCTGTTAAAGTTCAGCAAAGTTGCTGCCCAAAACAGAGCACTCTGTTTTTCAGTCTTTGAGAACTACACTAATCACCCTCAAATTTTCCTGCCCAACCAGGCCCTAAATGTTGAACCTAGGGATTTTAATTCCTTGTTATCATTCTTTTCATGCATATGCCTACAATATCTCGGTACTACGTTCCTCACAAAAGAAAATCCTAACCGGATTATACCGGCATATACGTCTCAAGTGTGGCACTAAACGGTCTCTCGCACACGTTTGCTACACGGATACATACGTGGTTAGTACCTTCAGAAGACCACACAATAGTGATGCACTCAATGGTTATTCATTTCAGGCAGGACCATATTTAACGCCCGTATCATTGCCGTACGGCCGTCCTTGAGTTAGGTCACGTCTCAAGGTACGTGATCGTGTTTCAACACCACACGACGGGGAACCCGAGTATGTCATGAACGGGTCGCCACGGTTGGGAATGTTATCAACCCAACGGATACCACCTACTTCCCTGCAGGGCACGCCGATGGCAAGCGATGCGTATGTCCCCCTGGGCTACTTCCAGACGAACACACTCTCGCGTTACTGACCACGCGATGGGGTCTCCACTTACTTGCCTAATGCACGCTAGGGATCAGCGTTTCATATGAACTCAGGGACATGAAGAGTCCAAGAGTTTCATATTGACGTCTCACACCAAGCTGTGAGACCTATCACTGAACCACGTTCCTCGTCAGGGGAGCTAACCGAAATTGAACCGCTTTCGGTAGCGTTCCTTACCATACTTACCAGAGCGTAGGTGCATCGTTACATAATTTAAAATTCAGAATTATAACAGATAGGTTAGTCTTGGCCACTTTAAGTAACTATGCTAATATAGTCCTTACTTGGGCAACTACCAAATCCTCACCGTAATCCTAAGTTTTCCCGTAATACAGTCCATAAGTACTGTGCTATCCCCAATGCAGCGTTGATACCAGGCTGTGACGGACTGGGATCCGCTCATCCAGGATCGCAGAGGGTGGTGCCGTACGATGCGACACCCGACAGCACACGTCATAAGAACACAATATATTACATGGGAAAACAACTGAACTGTACAAACAGGTACAATACTCAGTTACAAACTATTGTCTTTATTACACAGCGAAAGTCTACTTTTCTACACTCACGCCCGCCTATCTAGCAAAAGTCGGTTGCCCAGCCCTAGGGCAACCCACACTAGCTGCACGTCTCAGCTCAGCGCGGCGTGTACGGCTCCCACTCAGCCGTGGTCTCCGACGGAGGGTAACCCTCGCCGGTGGACTCGTACTCCGAGTCCGTGGGTGGCTCCTCACCTGAAAAACACTTAAGCAGCAACCATGAGCACGATGGCTCAACAAGACTTAACCAACTCACCTAAGCATGGAACTCTACATGAGGGATACAATGAACATAGGAGAGTAACAATGCATCAATGGACACGCCTACAAGTTCATCCTTAGTTCATCTTCTAGCCACAAGTTAACAGCTCGGAAATCTGAAATTTAGTAAGCAATATTTATTGGTACACATGTAGTAATGCAATTATATCATAACAGCAGTATTGAATCATAACATTCCATAATTTATCTACGCTACGACGCAGTGAACAAGCGGTACTCGTCACCGCGAGGGACGGCGAATCGACTCGATATACACCTGCAGGGAAACCCAAAGAGCACGTCACGTACACCCACCCGTGGAGCTGCACAGCACGCTCACTCGATGTCGTACGGGACAACCTTTCACCCAACAGCTCAAACGTCGAATCGGTCGCACCGAAATGAGCAGGAGGTTCCCCACACGGAGCATCTCTCTATGTCCGTTGGCAGAGTTCCACCTTGCTGCCCTCAACCTACACCTATAAATCGGTGTGCTATGCCTCGACGCCCGGAGGTTTAGGCTACATCGGTTTATCGGTGCCCATATATCTTATATGCCTTCGGTACATTCAATACTTGTTCAGCAGGGCCGCACACGGATCGGTCCTCAATCGACACGGGCAGGGCTGCGCACACAAGACTTCCTCTTGCTGCGCCCTAGCCCCTGCCTAGTCTCATTTTCATTACAAAAGTGATCTCACATCACTCAACCGAACCCGTGTGTCCCAAGCCTATCTCGTGAGTAGATTCCAACTACTCGACTTGTACCGAAGTCCTATGACTCATTAAGCATAGCCTGTATACTCGAGGTCTTAGACACTACCCTCACTCTTTTAGGAACCTTTGGTTATGCAAGTGGTGTTCCATCCGTCCTACACCTAATGCACATTTAGACTTCATACTAGACATGTGAACAAAGTAAAACTTTATAAAAGAGCTTAATGCAAACCGGGGTCCTAACCAGAGTCTCGACCAAGTTTCGTTTGAAACAAAGTTCCTTTGAACCTTGTACAAATAAAAGCCCATTTGGTCAATATTTGAGCCTCTAAGTAATTCCAGGGGTTTTCATGGCTCCAACCATTACTTTCTGGAAACTAGAAGTAAAGATGGTTCTTATGGCATTGGTTTCATGTCATTTGAAGAATTCTACTGAAAGTTATGCCCTAATTGAGATTTGAGAAAATCTGAAAAATGTTTCTGTACATTTTTCTATTTTCTCAGGGCAGTTCTCTTAATCACCCAATTAGGGGGACTAAATGAACTTGGATGAGTCTGAAAATTTTACTGTGACTCCAGGATTTTCCAATGAACCTCTCAGCCAAAATCCAGCATTTTTCATAAAGTAATTCTCCAGATAAAATTCCCCACAGTTTAAAATTTAGGGATTTAATTCTGGAAAACTATTAAGTTTCATGAGCTGAAATTGGTCTTGCTGGAAAGTACTCAGAATCCTGAGTTCAGCAAAATTTGGTTCACTGAATTCGGAGCTTCTTACACAAAGTTATGAATTTCTAAAGTTTGAGCTGATCCCTGAATTATTTTCCCAGAGAATCACCTCCCGCGCTAAACCAGAGGCTGACAGCAGGGCCCGCCCGTTTAAATTGAACTAACCGCGTGCTCGCCCGTGATTAGCACAGGGGCTGACAGGTGGGGCCGCGCCCTTCGTCTACCTCCCGCTTCTGACCATCTCCTGCGCGCGCTAATCGCGTCGCCACACTCAGGGGAACCTCGGGAAGCTCGATATGATCTCCATCGCCCTTAAACGGCCGGCAACCCAGACCTCACCGGCGACCCCCTCCTCCGCCACACTGTTCTATGGTGAACTTAGGGTTCCGGCGGTGATTTCCTTCCGGTTTTTGATCGAGAGGGGTCGCCAGAACCTCTAGATGCTCTCTCACAGCTCCGTTCGACCTCCCACCCACCAAGCTTCCCGAATTTCTCCTAAACCTAATCGGGTCCCGAAATGAGCTCCCCACCCTAAACTGGAAAATTCTCCGCGCACAAAGGTCGAACCTTGGAGCGGTTTGCGCGGTGGTCTTGAGGATGAGCTAGCGCTTCACTTTCCTATGGAGGTCAAGGCCGGAAGATGATCACAGCTTAGGTGGCACACGATCGGAGCTCGGGCGACTGGGCTGCTGGTTGCGGGACTCGCGAACAATAGCAACTCGCCGGCGGTCTCGGGCCTTTTATAGGCCCCTGAGGCCAGTGGAGAGTGTGACACCTGCTGTGCCACCTCCTACGCCGAAGCAGGAGCTGGCCGGCCTAGGTGGTCGGGCGCCGACACTGGCCGCAGCTGGCGAGCGCGCTCGGTAGAGGAAGTCGGCTGAGGAGACTTCTGTGCTAAGTCTACTGACCAGTGGGCCTCCCCTCTAATTTCATTTGTAATTTTTTTCAATTCTGTTGTGCCAAAATATCCCCAGCTACTCACAATTTAATGTGAGACTTAGTCACCAAGTCTTAGTTTGAATTTGAATTCTCAAATTTGAACTGTGTTTGGCTAAATTTGCTGCATGTTTAAACTGAAATTCAAATTCAGTTTTGAATTCTTGCAAATTTAGCTCTTGACAAGATGAACTCCAATGAGGATGAAAATTGGTGGGCCTACTCAGAAAATGTGCTGAGTTTGAATATGAAGCTAACTTTTGAATTTGAGTGATGAAAGATGCTGCAATTTGAATTTACATTCAAATAGGCCTCTGATTCAAATACCTCCAAAAGTGCCTCAAAAAGTGTTGGATTTACATGAAACTTGGACTGAACTTTCCCAAGACTTTTTAAGTTCTAGGGGTGAGCTCAACCTCTCATGTTCATGTGTAAAAATCCCACTTTGTGAAAGTGAAGGCTTTCCCCTCTAATCACTCTTTTGACGGAGGTTACTTGCTCTTCACAATATTTCCTAAGATACCCACAACAAAAACTGTGGTGTTGTGAGGTGAAGAAAAGTTTTTGTAAGTCTCTTTTCTTGGGCTTCTACAATAGAGATCCCACTCTGCCAGCATATATATATTAGACAACCAAACGATCCGTTCAGCGGATGCATGTTCATTGGGAAGGATATTGTCTATCAAGTAGTCTCGGACCTCCGTGATCCATGCGTCGGGACCTACTTAAGCTTCTGGATCTTGAGCGCCAGGTTGCACGGAGTCCCTGGTGACGCTTACGATCCTTGGCGGGCTCCATGGTAGTAAGGCCGCCGGGATGGCCAGCTTCGAGGTGCTGGTCTCGCCCTCTTTGCCTGGTTCGGCAGGCAGGCTGTAGGTCGCAGCAACTTCCTTTCAAAGACTCCCTCAGGCACCGGAGCCCAGGTGGAAGCCTTCATTGACAGGTCATCGGTGATTGTGTTGTTGGCGCGAGGGACATGGCACAGGTCCAAGACTTGGAAGTCTTTTTTTTCAGCTTCTGCACTTGGAGGAGGTAGGCTGTAAGCTGAGGATCATTACAGCAGCACTCTCCCTTGACTTGCTTGATGATCAGCAGAGAATCACCCTTGACCAACAACACCGAGGGACAGCACGGGCTTCAACCCGAAGATTAGAGCCTCATACTCCGACTTGTTGTTGGTTGCCTTGATGTCAAGCCGCACCATGTACTTGAACTGCTCCCCAGTCAGGGTGAGGAGCAGTACCCCCACTCAGCCACGAAGTCAGCTGGCGCCTGACTTTTCACCGCATGGCGCGGCACGATGTCGAGCTCGAACTCTGCCAGCTCGGCAGCCCACATCAGCATGTTCCTAGTCGCGTTGGGGCTGTAGATCACGGCTTTCAGTGGGTATGAAGTGACCACTGAAATCTTGTGAGCTTGGAAGTAGTGGCGCAGTTTCCTTGATGCAACGAGGACTGCGTAAAGCATTTTGTGCACCTCCAGATATCTTGTCCTGGGGTTGTGGAGGACCTCGCTGATGTAGTAGACCGAACGGTGGATGGTACGAACCCTTCTGGAGGGGTCCAGTGCGTCTTCATGGAGAGGTCCAGGACTCGAGGGCCCCTGGCCCCTGGGTATGGGACTGCACTCGGGAGCTGGGACCCGGATGCGCATTGGTCGTCAGGTCCGGAAGACTGAAACCTGACTAGATCCTCGTCCTTTGGCCCCCCTGCGAGGTCTGAGTCCTTAGACTCCGGACTGCGGCGGGGGCCTCGTCTAGGACTTGGGTCATGGTGGTTCTGGTCGCTCCGCGACCAGGACCATGCTCAAGACCTCTGCTGTGGCGGCAATGTAGAGGAGTAGAGGCTTGCCTTGTTCTAGAGCCACTATGACCGGCAGCGCTGTGAGGTACTTCTTCGGCTCCTGGAATGACTCATGTGCCTTCTCGGTCTAGACAAATGGCCCGGTCCTCCGCAGAAGCTTGAAGAATGGTAGAGCCCGCTCAGTCAGTCTAGAGATAAGCCGACTGAGCGCAGCCAAGCAACCCGTGAGCTTCTGCACGTCCTTGATGCGGGAAGGTGGCTGCATTACTTCAATTTCCTTTATCTTTTCTGGATTAGTTTCGATTCCCCGGTGTGAGACCAGGAAACCGAGTAGCTTTCCGGCAGAGACCCAGAAGACACATTTGTTCGGGTTCAACTTCGTGCGTGTCGAATGAAACCTGTAGAAGACTAAGGTGAGGTTGTCGAGCAAAGATGCATGCAAATTAACCTTAACAACAATGTCATCGACGTACAACTCTACTAGGTCCCGAATGAGGTTCCCAAATGTTTTATGCATGGCACGTACAAAAGTGGGAAGAGCATTCTTAAGACCATAAGGCATGGATACATAGCAAAATAGGTCATCTACTGTTATGAAGGCAGTATGCTCTTCATCTTCTCTAGACATAGGTATTTGTTGGAAACCTGAGTAAGCATCTAGGAAGCACAGTAGACCGCAGCCGGATGTAGAATCCACGATTTGGTCTATGCAAGGGAGAGGAGAAGGATCCTTTGGGCATGCCTTATTGAGAGTGGTGTAGTCGATGCACATCCGAAGCTTCCTGCCTGCCTTGGGGACGACAACAGGGTTAGCCAGCCATCGTGGATGGTGGACCTCTTGGATGAAGCTGGCATCGAGCAGCTTCTTGATTTCTTCATGGATGAAGTTTTGCCGCTAAACGGACTGTTTCCTACGCTTATGTTGCACCAGACCGGCGTTGGGTAGATCTTCCGATGGTGCTCGATAACCTCCCTGGGGATCCAGGGCATCTGTGATGGTTGTCATGCAAACACGTCAACATTAACCCGAGGAAGGTGACGAGCGCGAGTTCCTATTTGTCACCGAGATTCCCCTCGATGCTAGGCGGCGTCAGGACCGATCTTGACGGCTTTGATGGGGATGTCCCTGCCGTCTGTGGGCTGCACGTGGGGTGCAGATGTTGACCCTTGCTGGCACTCACTTGGAGGCGGCCAGCTAGCTTCACCGTAGCTGGAAGCAGCCTCCTGCGCCGCTGCCAACACCTGGAGATTCTCCAGCGCTGAGACAGCGGCAGAGCAATCTCCACGGATCTTGAGGACACCGCTTGGTGTCGGCATCTTCAAGACCAAGTAGCTGTAGTGGGATACCGCCATGAACCGGTACAAGGCTCGCCTACCGATGATGGCGCTGAAGGGGAGGCTGACCTCCACAACGTCGAAGACGACGCTCTCCGTTCGGTAGTTCTCAGGTGTACGAAATGTCAAAGGGAGGGAGATGCTACCACACGGCCAGATTGAGTCCTGATCACCCACGAGAATGGACGTGAGGGGGTGAGCCTGGACATAGGAATCTGCAGCTTCTTGAAAGCTGCAAGGCTGATGACGCTGAGGGACATCCCACCATCGATCAGCACGTGGTAGAGCTTCACGTGGAGATGGTGGGGGCGACGAGGAGTGGAAGCTTCCCGGCGCTGGCCATGTTCTTGGGGCAGTCGGTGGCGTCGAAGCTGATCGGCATCTCCATCCACTTGTGGTGTGGCGCTGGCCGGGGAGCAGGAGCAGCCGCTGCCACCGCTCGGCGCAGAGTCTTGAAGGCATGCCAGGACGTGATGTCCCAGGAACCCCCGTACATCACGTGGAGCGTCTTGCGATGCTCGTTGTCGGTGCTGGAGCTTTAGTCTGCGTGGCCGTAGATGGCCTTCAATGCCCACTTGGCATCTTGACACTCCATCTCTTGCTCCGCGCCGGCCTCAGGGTCAGCCTTCTGCTTGCCCTCCCACTGGTGGAAGAGTGCCCTGTCTTGGCACTGCCACTGCAGCCTGTGGAAGCGCTCCGCAAGATTCTTGATCTCATGGCACTCACTCACACCATGGCAGCTGGAGTTGTGCACCGGGCACCACTGGCCGTCATCCCTGACAGACGGCGGTCACAGACACTTGTCGGTGCGCGGGCCACGGTCCCCACCCGCCATGGCAGCGGTGACGGTGGGCGTCCCAGCTAGAGTCTTGTCCTTGCCTCCAGCCTTCTTCTTCTTCTTGCCACTGCCCTGAGCAGCAGCGTCACCGACACTCTCCGTCCCTGAGGTGGGTTGTGAGTGCCAGTCTCGGCCCTCCGCGGCCCTGGCGCACTTGTCTGCCAGGCCGAAGATCTTGGAGACGTCTTGCACGTCATGCGTGGCTAACTTCTCCAGCATCTTCTTGTCTCTAACATCCTTTCGGAAGGCGATGATGATGGAAGCGTTGGAGATGCGGGGGATGGTGTTCCTGTCCTGGGAGAACCGCTGGATGAAAGATTGCAGCAACTCCCCCTCACCCTGACGCATGGCATGGAGGTCGAGCTCACTGTCGGGGCGTGTGTAGGAACTCCCGAAGTTGGCTGCAAACCGCCAGCACAACTCTTCCCCGGAGGATATGAAGCCTGGGGGAAGGTTCATGAGCCATGACCGGCAGTGCCAGTCAATGCCACCGGGAAGTAGTTGTCCATGACGGCCTCATTCCCTTCTGCAGCTACGATGGAGGTGGAGTAGATCTGCAGGAACTCGGTGGGGTTGACAGTCCCGTCGTACTTCTCTGGCAGGTGAGGCTGGAACATGGGTGGCCAGACCACCATGCGAAGGTATGGGACGAGTGCCATGCAGCCCCCGCCTGCTCCTAGAGAGGCAGTGGTCTGTGCAGCACATCCTGCTGGTACGGGACTCGTGGTGCCATACTCGCCCTCGAGGTTGTGGCGTCTCTCGCGACGTCGCTCGATGGTGACGTGGCCATCTTCACTCGAGCAGCGGCGGTCTAGCTCGACCCTGAGGTCTTCTATGGCTTGCCTGGCCATGGTCGCCGCGCGTGTCGACGCCGTCTCATGGGCCACTGTCAATGTATGCAACTGCGCCTGCGACGGCTCGGCTCGCAGCCTCCTGTCGGCAGGCGTGTTCATGGCGGCGGCGATGAGGTGGTCGACGTTGTTGCGTCACTGCTCTTATGCCTTTGAGGGAGCATCCTCACCTGGAGTGTTGTGGTGAAGTGCGCATGCTGCGGCGAGCACGCTCTCTGGTGGAACTGGCGGCGTGGTGGCCGCCGTGGCAGCAGATGGCCGCTGTGTGGTGGCAGCAGTGGCTGCCTTGGGGGTGATGACCGTATGGTCGCCTGCCCGGCCAGATCTACCCGCTCTGGAGCGGGAAGTCGCCTCCTCCTCCCTCCCCTGGAGACGATGACGAGTAGGGTGGGAGGAGCCAGCGATGGACTGGATGTTCACCAAGGTGGTGATGCTCGGTCGGCTAGAGAGCGTGAAAGCCACCTACCTGGTGTGCCAAATGTCAAAGTGTAATCTGCGACATTTCCCCCGGAACCGCAACTGGAGTAGTCCATGAAGGTTCATTGATTGGATGGGCTAACGTTGCTAGATCGATCAAGCTTGATGTAAAGGTCCCAAAGATTTGAATACAAAGGGCCTTAAGTTTGAACACCATTTGGTTTCAGGTTATGAAAATTTGGACTTGTTTAAAATTTTCCACATTTGATGACACACATGAGTGTCCCAACACTCTAGCCTAGGATCCATTGAGTGTTGGGGGACAAAGTTATTTTAAAACCCATGTGTAAGCTCTCATGTGCAAGGGGAAATGAAATTCAGATTTTTAAACTCAAAGTGCTCAAACTCAAATTTCAAATGAGGGCAGCAATAGGAATGCAAACTGTTGTGATAAAAACCTCATTTGCAGCAGCCAAACCAAAGATCAGGTTTCATATTTGAATTCTTTAGGTCCAAATTAGGGGGTAGGCAAAGTCTCATGAATTTTTGAAGATATTTGCTACCTATTTTTCCAAATAGACCTAAATGTACAATGAATTCAAATACATATTTGAATTTGGATGAATTGTGCCCAATTCTCGAAAGGCAGTTCAATTTTCAACTCCACAAAATTGAAGTTCATCATTTGCAAACTTTGGAGATATTTTGGAGAGTTTGATTTCAACTTACAAAACAAAGTTAAGGCAAAGGAATTGCTTGATCATGTGTCACATGAAATAATGAACCCCAAAATGGTCATGTAAGGGAGGCAAGAATTTTCTGTAGCCCATGTTTAACACAGGTTGACATGAGGAAAGAAATTCACTCCATCAATCTCATTCATGTGCACATCCTTTGTGAGTAGAAGATGAGGGAGATTTAAACACAAATTTGAATCGTTGAAAAGGATTCAAGATCAGACTGTCTAAATGCATTCGAGTGAATTCACCAATGCATTCCTCAAGTATTCAAAAGTTTAAGTTCCAAGTTTGGAGAATTTTGGAGCTCATCTACCATTTATTCGAAGGAATATTTGTGAGCACATTCAAATTCAAATTTGAATTTGGAAACTGAACCAAAGGTGCTCAATTTTGAAATGAAATTTCATATTCATATTCCTCGCATTATGTTGGGCTTATCCTCCAAATTTGGTGAGGTTTGGACAATATTTGCGTGGGAATCTTAAAGCACAGTGGGGAAATCAAATGAGAGGGGACGGACCCACATGTCGGTGGCTCTGTGCAGTGAACCGCCTAGGTTTTCCCCGGACGCGATTCTCCGTTGCCGACGTCCGCTCAGTGCCACCTCCTGCTCTTTTGCACGGTTCTCCCCCAGCTCTTATCCTCCCCACCTAAGCAATACACGATTTGCTAACTCTCAGCTTGTGCTCTCGCTCGCTGTTCCACTCCCGCGCACGAAGGATGGCCACCGGCACCGCTCCTCAATTTTCCAACGCACACCGGCGTCCGATCAATCGCTGCTCGAGCCGTCAACACGAAAAGAAAGCGCCTACATGTGTACGAGTTTTTCCGCAGCTCAGCTCCAATGCTCGGGGCTTCTGTTGGCCATGAATTGAAGATCAGCGAGGAGCACCGAGGTGCAAACGGCAGAACCGCAACCGGCTCACCGTGGGCAGCACGCCACGGCCGTTTTCACCATCCCTCCTCTACATGAAAAAGGTGCGCCATACTCCCTAGATCGTGTAGCTGTAACCCTTATAGCAAACGATCGACTGGGTGGGGAGAATTTCCAAGGTTCCCAAAACATGGTGCAAGCGGGTAGGGCTCGATCTACCCCCAAAATTTGCGTTGCACGATCCACTATAGATCGAGCAAGCTTGCACACAGCTTCCCTACTTTCTAGCGCCCCTCCTCGACGATGAACCGAGCAAAAACATCAAGAAATGAGGAAGTCATAGCTGTTTTCTTAACCGCCAGTGAAAAATCGTCTCGGGTCACCGTGGAGCTCGAGGTTGCCTGCCTTTTCACGAGGTTTGGCGTCCATTTTCGACATCCTCAAGCTGCCACGGTGCTCTCCGAGCAACTCCTGACCATTTTTATTAGGTATAGATGGTTTCCGATCACGCTGGAACCCTAGCGGCCGTTGCCGCCGTCGCGCACCATTTTCCGGCGATCCCCGGCCACCGGCAACCCTCCCAACGTGTTCAGCGGGCCGATTTAGGGTGAGGCGGCGAGCAGGGGGTCGGGAGATGGCCAGGAAGGCCGTTCCAGCGACGCTCGCCGGAGGGCGCCGCCGCCGCCCTCTGTTTGGCGCGAGGAAGAAGACGATCTGACAGGTGGGACACACAGTCAGCGTTTAAACATTTCTAGAATTTCCAGTTTCAGTTTAAACTTTGGAGAGCCACAACTTTGTGTAGGAGTGTCCAAAAATTGTCAAATAAATTGTTTTGGATTCCCCTAAGAGAGTATTATCCAAGGGTACAGCCCAATATTTACGAAATACATAGATTTGGCTCATTAATTCATATAAGGAAAAATTTGTTGGAATTTTTCCAGGAGTGCTGTGTATTGGAAAATTGCTAAATTTGGGCAGGAAATTCTTCCAAAAACACTTGAACTCCAGTAAAAATTTCAGAGGCATTGGATCTCATTTGCTTGGCCAAATGTGGTATTAATTCCTCATGTCCCTGAAAATTGGAAAATAGAACAGAGCTCATTTTCAGATTTTCTCATATTCTTGTAAAGGTCATATCATGGTGTAGGAAGCTTCAAATTTGGTGATTCAAATTCGGTTGGATTCAGTTTGAAGAACCCTATCCAAATATTCAAGCCAATTTGTATGAAAGTCAATATTTAATTCTGGAAAATGCTTTACAGCTTTTCCGAAAAAGAATTTTAGAGGGAGTTTGGTTCATCCAAAAATCCTCAAATTTTGCCAGAACATTCACTAGGATGTTAGTGAAGTCCTGTAAAGGTTTCAGCTCATTTGGAGATTATTCGATTAGGATAATTCAGATTTTAAGTTGCTGTGTTCAATTGAATTTAAAAACATTTTCAGAGAATTTCCAAAACTTGGAAATTCAGTTCTGGGAAATTCTTAGCTCCAGAAATACTAGTAAAATTCATGCCGGCCCCATAAACTATAATAGAAATTGTAGTTCACTAAGTTTGGAATTAACATGTGAGTTACTTCAGAATTATTTCCTTTTTGCTTAATTGCTTAGAGAATTGTTCTGAACAAACCACTCAATGAAAAGTGCTAATTTTTGGTCCAGATGACTTTCTTGTGACAAGGAACTCACATGAAAACTTTCAGCTCCATTGGAGCTCTGGATCACCCCTGTTCTATTCAACATTTTAAGGTGATCAACATAGAAGAGGGGGAAAACACTTAGCAATTAATCATGTTGCTTAAACCCAAACCACTAGCACCAGTGTCATTTTAAATTCTTAAACAGAGTTCCAGTTTTAAACTTGTCATTAGAACTTGTTAGCAAGAGCTTTACAATTAAATCCATATGCATATTCATAACGTGTAGCATATACATGAAGAATTTGAAGTCATCAGAGTGGAGATCAAGGAAGGAGGAAAGCGAGTGATCAAGCCTCAAGTGGTTTTCACTAACTGACCCTTATATAAGTCCCCTGCAAAACAAAGGCAAGCCCCGGTTTGCATCAAAATTTACAAATTTTTATTTATATTCACTTTATATTGTCTAGGATTTTGTTTATTGTATTAAGTCTAGATGGTATGAAACTCCAAATGCATGACCTAGAAAACCCTAGAGTTTAATGTAGAGTAGGTTATCAATTGATTATAACTGCTGGTCTCAAGTTAACAAAAGTGGATTAAAAGAGGCATAACTCGACTAGGCAGCTTCCTACTCGTGAACTGGAATTAAGGGGGATCAATCGAAAGAGTTGGGAATTGATCCTCATAGTTGGAAATGGAGACTGGGCAGTGGATGGACGGCTCAAGGACGTGGTCCTGTGAACCTAGTCTATGTCTGAGTCGATTAAGGCCTGTTCTCGTGTGTGGCCCCGCAGGACTAGTTTGAGATGTGTATCGGATGCATACTGGCTATATGGGACCCAGGAAACCGATGTAACATGTTAACCTGGGTGTCAAGGCAAACCTCACCGTCTTATGCAGATGCTGAAAGGATAGAGAAGTCGGTTCTACGAGGGTTTGCCATAGTGAGACTTAATCCAAGTCGGTGGGACCGGTTCGACATTTGGGTGTCGTGTGAAAGGCTGCCACCTACGACGTCAGTGATGGTTGCTGTAGACAACGTCGAGTACGTACGTATGTGTCGTGTCAGCCGGGTGTTTTTGATTGCAATCACCGTCGCTCGCGGTAGTGAGCATACATATACACTGAGTCGTGACATAGTAATAACCTGGGAAAAAGTTAATATGCTTCGTGAGTAATCCTCATAATGGAGATGAGGAATGATCAACACTTCCACTAAATTTATTTTCCACCTTGGGCTAGTAGCGTCGAGGCAAAGTGTTTCTTGTTTGATTGTGGTCTCGACGTTAATGGCGCAAGGTCTGTATGGGTCTAGGGTAGCTCATTAAAGTTACTTTCACCTCGGGCAAGTGACATCGAGATGAAGCGTTTCATGTTTGATTGTGGAGCCTCGATTTAAATTGTGAGAGGGCTATAAAAGTTTCTTAAAACTTGAAGTAAGTACTCTCCTTTAGCTCATTAAAGTTACTTTCACCTCGGGCAAGTGACATCGAGATGAAGCGTTTCATGTTTGATTGTGGAGTCTCGATTTAAATTGTGAGAGGGCTATAAAAGTTTCTTAAAACTTGAAGTAAGTACTCTCCTTTAGCTCAAGGTCATCTTTTGTGCAAACTTCTATATTCAGCCCTCTATTTTCAGCATGTAGAGTTTCATGACTAGGGTGACGGTTAAGTCTTGCTGAGCTTCATGCTCACAGATACTGCATGAGTTGTTTTGCAGGTAATAACACTACGCTGATATGTACGGGTGTCAATGAGACTCGGAACTCTATGAGTGGTGAACTCATGGCAACCCCTGCCGCTGCTATTGTGATCATGTTGCTAGCGAGAAGGGTCCGCGGTCTGGACGTATTCTCTATTGCTTAGCATAGATATGAGACGTGAGTTGCATTAGTCTTCTGCTGTACATTATTCTGGGAAGTATTTGTAAAATTCAAAGTTTGTAAGCTTCCGCTTGATTAATGTAATATGATGCTTCATTATTTGTGCTGTTGGATGCCGCATCGCACGACACCACCCAATGCGATTCCCGGGCGAGTGGCATGGCCCTGTGATCGGGTCCAGGACCCCACAGTGTGGTATCAGAGCCGCATTGGTAATAGCGCACGGAATAAGGATCATATTACGACAAAAACTTAGGATACGGTGAGGAAACGGTATTAGGCCCACATAAGGACTATAGTAGTATAGTTACTTAAAGTGGCATGACTAACATACTTGTTATAATTCTGAATTTTGATTATGTAATGACGCACCTACGCTCAGATAAGCATGGTAAGGAACGCCACCGAAAGCGGTTCAATTGCGGTTAGCTCCCCTGACGAGGAAAGTAGTTCAGGGATAGGTCTCATGTGGCAGACCGGGATCCGCTCATCCAGGATCGCAGAAGGTGGTGCCGCGCGATGCGACACCCGACAGCACACGTCATAAGGACACAATATATTACATGGGAAAACAAACTGAAACTCTACAAACAAGTACAACCTTCAGTTACAAACTATTGTCTTTATTACACAGCGGAAGTTTCTTTTATACAACTCACGCCCGCCTATCTAGCAAAAGTCGGTTGCCCAACCCTAGGGTAACCCACACTAGCTGCACGTCTCAGCTCCGCGCGGCGTGTACGGCTCCCACTCAGCCGTGGTCCCCGCGGAGGGTAACCCTCGCCGGTGGACTCGTACTCCGAGTCCGTGGGTGGCTCCTCACCTGAAAAACACTTAAGCAGCAACCGTGAGCACGAGGGCTTAACAAGACTTAACCGACTCACCTAGGAATGAAACTCTACATGAGGTGTACAAGGAACATAGGATAGCAACATTGCAGTCAATGGACACGCCTACAAGTTCATCCTTAATTCATCTTTTAGCAACCAGTTAGCATTTCGGGAATCTGAAATTTAGTAAGCAATATTTGGTGACACACATGTAGCAATACAATTATATCATAACAGCAATATTGAATCATCACATTTCATACATTAGCCTACGTCACGACTCAGTGACCAAGTGGAACTCTTCACCGCGAGGGACGGCAAATTGACTCGATATACACCTGCAGGGACACCCAAAGAGCACGTCACGTACGCCCACCCGTGGAGCTGCACAGCACGCTCACTCGATGTCGTACGGGACAACCTTTCACCCAACAGCCCAAACGTAGAACCGGTCGCACCGAAATGGACAGGAGGTTCTCTACACGGAGCATCTCTCTATGCCCGTTAGCAGATTTCCACCTTGCTGCCCTCAACCTACACCTATAAATCAGTGTGCTATGCCTCGACGCCCGGAGGTTTAGGTTACATCGGTTTATCGGGGCCCATATATCCGATATGCCTTCGGTATGTTCAAACTTGATCAGCGTGGGCCTCACACGGATCGGTCCTCAATCGACACGGACAGGGCTGCCCACACAAGACTCTCTCTTGCTGCGCCCTAGCCCCTGCCAAGTCTCATTTTCATTACTAAGGTGATCTACCATAACTCAAACCAATCCCGTGTGTCCCAAGCCTAACTCGCGAGTAGATTCCAACTACTCGACTTGTACCGAAGTCCTATGGATCATTAAGCATAGCCTGTCTATTTGAGGCCCCAAACACTACCCTCACTCTTGGGGAAAAATTCTGGTTATGCAGTTGGGTATTCATCCATCCTACACCTAATGCACATACACACTTCACACTACGTATGTAGACAAAGTAAAACTTTATAAAAAGCTTAATGCAAACCAAGGCTTGCCTTGTTGCTGCTGGTCAGTAGTTAGGTCTTCGTCCGGAAGGAGGAAGTCGAGCACCTCCGGAGTCTCCTCGCTTTCAGCGACTACACGTTAATGAAATACTACATGTTAATGGATATGCACATAAATTTAATTGTACTGCTTCTCCTACAAGTTCTAAACACAAGTTTTTAACAACTGGAACTCTGTTTAAGAATTTAAAATGAAACTGGGGCTAGTAGTTTGGGTTTGGAATTAAACACATGATTAGGTGCTAAATGGTCTTCCCCCTCTTCTATATTGACTACCTCAAGTGGTTAAACAGAACAGGGGTGATCCAGAGCTCCAATGAAGCTGAGAATTTTTGTGTGAGTTCCTTGTCACAAGAAAACCCTCTGGACCAAAAATTAGCACTTTTCATTGAGTGGTTTGTTCATAATAATTCTCTTAGCAAATAAGTAAAGAAGAATTAATTCTGATATAACACCCCTGTTCATGCCAAACCTAGTGAACTACAGTTTCAATTATAGCTCATAGAGTTTGCATGAATTTTCCTAGTATTTGTTGAGCCAAGGTTTGTCCAGAACTGAATTTCCAAGTCTAGGAAATTTTCTGAAAATGTTTCTGTACTCAATTGAACACAGCACCTTCAAATCTGAATTGTCCTGATCAAATCAACTCCAATTGGACTGAAACTTTTACATGGGTTCACTAACATCCTAAAGAATATTCTGGTAAAATTTAAGGATTTTTGGATGAACCAAACTCCCTCTAAAATTCTTTGGCTGCAAAGCTTTAACGAATTTTCCAGAATTAAATAATGGGTTTCATACAATTTCGGTTGCATATTTGCATAGATCTATGCAAGATGAATCCATCCCAATTTGAATCACTAAATTTGGAGCTTCCTAGCAAAAGTTATGAGGTTCTAAAGTTTGGGGAAATTCTAGAATTCGAATTAACCGGGAAAAGTTCAAATCCCTGACAGCGGGCCCGGCCCCCACGTGTCACCCCCTCGGCTACACCACACGGGGCCACATGACTGTTTTCCACGTTGTCACAGATGATCCGGTGCAACAGAAAATCCCCACACTGTGTATTGAGCGACTGACAAGCGGGCCCGGCCGACTCGTCTTCTTCCTCGCGCTCCCGCGCCCGCGCGCCGCCGGGCTCGCCAGAGCCGCACTGAAACTTGCCGTCCGGCCAGCTCCCGCACTCTCCCTTGCCGCCAGGGCCTAAATTCGTGCGCTGAACACGATGGCACCATCTTCCCCGGCCGGCGTGTCTCTAACCTAGCCAGCGATGGTGCAGCGGCTCGGGGTCACTTCGGCTATGTCACCCGACGCTTCTAGCCCGCCAAAACCTTGGTGAAAGGGCTCTACAGCACCGGGGGATCCCAGGGAAGATCGACAGGGCCATGCAACGGCTCGGGGAAAGCTCTAACCTAGCTGTCACCGTGAGCCCGATCATTCCCGCCATAGCCGTGGTTGAAAAAACGGAAAATACGCCGGCTACAGCCCTAAACAAGCTAGGGTTGTGAAGCAAACTTGGGCACCGTCAAGTCTAGCCCCTGTGAGTGCAGTTTGATGGGCTCTAAGCAATTAGAAGTCGGGAATTTGCAGGTTTCGTACCAGAAGATGGTTCTGCACCGGCTGGAAGTGTTTTGTGAAATACGCCGGCGATGATCAGTCACTTGGTCCAGGCTTTGGGGTCAAGCAGCGTGTAGCCTGGGCGCGTCCAAAACCACTCTTGCTTGGTCGTAACAAGCCCTCTGCCGAGCTGCCCACGGGTGTACCTTCACTCGGTTCTTTTCAGTCGCCGCGAAGAACACCCGCCTCTCGGGTTGCTTTGGCTTAGTTCGACTGGAAAGGGTGCGGGGAGGTCGGGGGATGTCTGGTGATGTTGTTTTGCTGGGCTGCTGATGCTTGCACGCAATCTGAGATCGCTCCCGAGCGAATTGACGATGGCGGCGGTGCCTCTGTTCTCTGGCGGTGCGAGTGAGGGAAACGGGGTTCTCTCGGTGCTGTGGTGAGATGAGTCACGTCTGAGAGTAAAGGCCCCCACGAGGAGCTCGCCAGCGCGTAGGATTCAGCAGGAGGTGGCGTCCGGCTCCCCCCCCCCCCCCCCCGCGGTGTCGCTCGGTGAGCTTCTCTCGGTGGAGTGCAACCCAATCACAATGCTTAGGGGTTAAGCCAACTGATCCCTATGACATGTGGGCCCCACTGGTCAGTACCCCTCATCTCTAAAAAGATCCCAAAAATCTGGCAAGTGATCAACTCAAATGTTTGGAGTCTCAAACTGAGCTACATTTGTATAGTTGGACAAATTTCCCCCAAATTCAAATGTATATTTGAATTCTTTGCCCATTTGGATCCTTTTTGGAAAAATGGGTTGCAAACCTTTTTCAAAAATTACTGAAACTTTGCCTACCCACTAATTTGGACCCAAGGAATCCAATTATGCATTTTGATTCTTGTGTTAGCTTCTGCAACCAAGGGTTTGAATACAACAGTTTTGAATCACCATTATGTCCTCCCCTCATTTGAATTTTGAGTTGGACATTAGTTCAAATTCTGATTTTCAAACCCTCCCATTGCACTTGAGTACTTCAACTCAGTGGTATTAATCCAACTAGGTCCAAACATGTAATTGACTCTAAGTTGGTCTTAGAACAACCTCTCATGTGTTATCACATGTGTAGAAAGTTTGAACCAATACCCTTTTGATGGAGGTTACTTGCTCTTCACCATTTTTCCCAAGATATTCACCACAAAACTGTGGTGTTGTGAGGTGATGAAAAGTTTTTGCAAGTCCCTTTTCTTGGGCTTTTACATCCCTCCCCCCTTAAAAGAATCTCGTCCCGAGATTACAAAAGAAGAGACAGCGATGTAATAGGGACTTACCCGTGCTGAGACGCCATGAACTCCGGGTAATTTGAGCGAAGGAATTCCTCGCTCTCCCACGTCACTTATTCGGCGGTGTGGTTGCTCCAGAGTATTTTGTAGAACCACAACGTTCGGCTACACGTCGTTCGGGCTTTCTCATCAATAATCGCCACCGGATATTCATCATATGTTAAATCCGGTTGCAGTTCGCCGATGTCTTCGGTGGGAACAGCAGCTGTATGCTTCAAACATTTTCGCAGTTGCGAAACATGGAAAACGTCATGGACACCAGCAAGGGATGCCGGTAGCTCCAGTATATACGCCGCTGGTCCACACTTCTCGGTGATAGCATAGGGTCCAATGAAACGGGGAGCGAGCTTCCCCTTCACGCCGAACCGGTGCACGCCCTTCATCGGAGACACACTGAGGTACACGTGTTCACCGACGTCAAAGTGCAGCTGTCTAAGCCTCTTATCAGCGTAGCTCTTTTGCCGGGATTGAGAGGGCTTCAAGTTAGCTTGAATCGTCCGAATGCGCTCTTCGGCGTCGTTCACCACATCAACCCCGAATGTGACCCTTTCACCGGACTCGCACCAGTTTAATGGGGTATGGCATTTGCGACCGTAGAGAGCTTCGTAGGGTGCCATCTTGATACTCGCCTGATAGCCATTGTTGTACGAGAATTCCGCCAATGGTAGGTGATCATCCCAGTTCCTACCATGGTGGATGGCACATGCTCTCAACATGTCTTCCAGCACTTGATTCACCCTCTCTGTTTGGCCATCTGTCTGAGGGTGGTAGGTGGAGCTTCTAATCAGTTTAGTACCCAAAGCAGCATGCAACTGCTCCCAAAAGCGAGACACAAACAATGCACCTCGGTCTGAGACTATGGTCTTGGGTACGCCATGCAAGCATAGGATCCAGGCAATATATAATTCCGCATATCTGTTGGCATGGAAATGTGTATGCACGGGAATGAAGTGAGCTGACTTGGTTAGTCGGTCAACGATTACCCAAATGGAATCGTGCTTGTTGGATGTTAGGGGTACTCCCACAATGAAATACATGCTCACATCCTCCCATTTCCATGCTGGAATTTTCAGGGGTTGCAACAGCCCTGATTTTCTCATATGATCAGCCTTCACTCGTCTACACGTATCGCACTCGGATACGTACTGCGCTACCTCCCGCTTCATCCGTGTCCACCAAAATTTCTTTTTCAAATCTTGGTATATTTTTTTGCTGCCCGGATGAATGGAGTATTTAGACAAGTGAGCTTCATCGAGGATCTTTTTCCTTAGTTCCATGTCCCGGGGTACGACTATGCGGCATTGAACCATAGCGTCCCCTCATCATCCTTCCGGAAACATTTGATCTCCCCATTGTCTATCCGTCTCCGGAGATGTGCCATGCCTTTATCAGTCTTCTGAGCTGCAATGATGTCCTCCCTAATGGTAGGGATAAGGTAAGGTTGTACAGCGATACATAAGGAACCAAGTATATACTCGGCTCTTCCTCCTCCATCGGTGTAATGGTGAGGTTATGGACATGTGATTTCTGACTCAGCGCGTCGGCAACCACATTTGCCTTGCCGGGGTGCTAATGAATCTCAATTTCATAATCTTTGATCAGTTATAACCACCTCCTCTGTCTCATGTTCAGCTCCTTCTGGGTAAAAATGTATTTCAAGCTCTTGTGGTCGGTGTAGAGGTGCACCAGATTCCCCAGGAGATAGTGCCTCCACATTTCAGCGCCAAAACCACTTCAGCAAGCTCAAGATCATGAGTCGGATAGTGCTGCTCATGGTTCCGAAGTTGGCGTGAGCCATATGAGACCACACGTCCTTCCTGCATCAACATGCAGCCGATCCCAATACCGGACGCGTCACAATACACGTCGAAGGGCTTGGTTGTATCCGGTTGAGCTAAGACCGGGGCTGTTGTGAGATGCTTCACCAATGCTTGGAACGCCCCTTCGCACGCCGTGTTCCAAACATATTTCGTTCCCTTCTTCAGCAATTCTTTCATCGGTTTAGCGAGCTTGGAGAAGCTTGGAATGAATCTCTGATAGTATCCCGCTAACCCGAGGAAGCTTCTGACTTCATGGACTGAAGTGGGAGCTTTCCATTTCAGCACTTGCTCGATCTTGCTTGGGTCAACCGCAATGCCTTCCGCTGAGATGATATGTCCCAAGAATGGCACTTGGCTGATCCAAAACTCGCATTTGCTGAACTTTGCGTAGAGCTTGTGGTCTCGCAATCGTTGAAGAACGATCCTCAAGTGTTCGGCATGTTAGGCTTCTATCTTGGAATAAACCAAGATATCATTGATGAACACTACCACGAACTTGTCCAGCTCCGGCATGAACACCGAGTTCATGAGATACATGAAATGGGCTGGTGCGTTTGTGAGACCAAAGGACATGACAAGATATTCATATAATCCATATCTCGTCGAGAAGGCCGTCTTCGGGATATCCTCCACCCGGATCTTTATCTGATGACATCCAGAGCGAAGGTCCATCTTGGAGAACACACTTGCACCCACAAGTTGATCAAACAATATGTCGATGCGGGGCAGTGGGTACTTATTCTTGATGGTGACGGCGTTGAGCGGCCGGTAGTCCACACACAGCCTCAATGTTTCATCATTCTTCTTCTTCACGAACAGCGCCGAGCATCCCCAAGGCGAGGAACTCGGCCTAATGAAACCCTTGCTCAACAGATCATTGAGCTGTTCTTTAAGTTCAGCCAGCTCATTCGGAGCCATCTTGTATGGGCTCCGTGATATGGGCGTAGTCCCGGGTGCAAGTTCAATCTTGAACTCGACATCCCGCTTAGGTGGCATGCTTAGAAGATCATCCGGGAACACGTCGGGGTACTCCCAGACTACGGGGATGTCCTCTAACTTGAGAGCTTCAACATTATTAATTTCTGAAACTTCCCAGACTGGAGCGTCTAACACCATGGAATGTGGACGGTGAAATGGAGAGTTTAAATGAACCGCCCGTGTCCAAGTCTCCAGGACAGCGTCATGGTATTGTAGCCATGACATCCCTAAGATTGCATCAATATTTTGCCCCGTAAGGATTATCAATGTGGTAGGATATAGTTTCCCACCTAAGCACCGAGGTGCCTTTGGGATCATCATATTTTCTGAAATCTTCCCTCCCGGTGAGCAGATCATATAAGTGCAGTCAGTTGGGAAGACTTGCATTTGATGCTTAGCCACATAGGATGCACTTATAAAACTGTGGGTTGCACCAGAATCAAATAATATGATGATAGCTTGATTGTTGAGAGTGAACGTACCCGCCAGCACGTTGTCTCCCTCCGGGGCGTCCTCATTGTCGAGGTTGCGGACGCCCCCAGTCCGCTGACCAACCTTCTTGACCGGAGGTCGGCCTCGAGCACCGCCCTTGGGAAGTTGCGGTTTTCAACTCTGATTCCCACTGAATTCTGTGCTGAAATTTCAGAAACATTGAATTGCAAAGATGTAACACATCTTCTACCCTTTCTAAAAATGTATCCTATGACAATTTTAGATTTTTCTACTGGGAGTTATGTTTGAAAAACAGAACAGTCCAAAGAGTGTTTCACTCTGTCCTGGTTCTGGACAGCTTACATTCCTCTGGAATTTAGGCCATCTTAAGGTGAGTTACAGCTCTGGAAGTCTACAACAAAATTGTAGAGTACTTAAATACCTTTCCAGAACTATATACCACACCTCCCTGGGATAAAAGACCTGTGAGTTATGCCCTGTTGAAGATCAGCAAACTTGCTGTCCAAAACAGAGCACTCTGTTTTTCAGTCTTTTGGAACTACACTCATCACCCTCCAATTTTTCTACCCAACCAGGGTCCTAAATGTTGAACCCAGTGATTTTAATTCTTTGTTATCATTATTTTTCATGCATATGCCTATGATATCTCGGTACTACGTTCCTCACAAAAGAAAATCCTAACCATATTATACCGGCATATACGTCTCAAGTGTGGCACTAAACGGTCTCTCGCACACGTTTACTACACGGATACATACGTGGTTAGTACCTGCAGAAGACCACACAATAGTGATGCACTCAATGGTTGTTCATTTCAGGCAGGACCATATTTAAATGTAAATACAAACGCCCGTATCATTGCCGTACGGCCGTCCTTGAGTTAGGTCACGTCTCAAGGTACGTGATCGTGTTTCAACACCACACGACGGGGAACCCGAGTATGTCATGAACGGGTCGCCACAGTTGGAAATGTTATCAACCCAACGGATACCACCTACTGCCCTGCAGGGCACACCGATGGCAAGCGATGCGTATGTCCCCCTGGGCTACTTCTAGACGAACACACTCTCGCGTTACTGACCACGCGATGGGGTCTCCACTTACTTGCCTAATGCACGCTAGGGATCAGCGTTTCATATGAACTCAGGAACATGAAGAGTCCAAGAGTTTCATATTGACGTCTCACACCAAGCTGTCAGACCTAGCCCTGAACCACGTTCCTCGTCAGGGGAGCTAACCAAAATTGAACCGCTTTCGGTGGCGTTCCTTACCATTCTTACCAGAGCGTAGGTGCGTCGTTACATAATGAAAATTCAGAATTATAACACATAGGTTAGTCTTTGCCACTTTAAATAACTATGCTAATATAGTCCTTGGGAAACTACCGAATCCTCACCGTACACCCAAGTCTTCCCGTAATACAGTCCTTAAGTACTGTGCTATTCCCAATGCAGCTCTGATACCAGGCTGTGGCAGACCGGGATCCGCTCATCCAGGATCGCAGAGGGTGGTGCCGCGCGATGTGACACCCGACAGCACACGTCATAAGGACACAATATATTACATGGGAAAACAAACTGAAACTCTACAAACAAGTACAACCTTCAGTTACAAACTATTGTCTTTATTACACAGCAGAAGATTCTTTTATACAACTCACGCCCGCCTATCTAGCAAAAGTCGGTTGCCCAACACTAGGGCAACCCACACTAGCTGCACGTCTCAGCTCAGCGCGGCGTGTACGGCTCCCACTCAGCCATGGTCCCCGACGGAGGGTAACCCTCGCCGGTGGACTCGTACTCCGAGTCCGTGGGTGGCTCCTCACCTGAAAAACACTTAAGCAGCAACCGTGAGCACGAGGGCTCAACAAGACTTAACCGACTCACCTAGACATGAAACTCTACATGAGGTGTACAATGAACATAGGATAGCAACGTTGCAGCCAATGGACACGCCTACAAGTTCATCCTTAATTCATCTTTTAGCAACCAGTTAGCAGTTCGGGAATCTGAAATTTAGTAAGCAATATTTGGTGGCACACACGTAGCAATACAATTATATAATAACAGCAATATTGAATCATCACATTTCATACATTAGCCTACGTCATGACTCAGTGACCAAGTGGTACTCTTCACCGCGAGGGACGGCGAATCGACTCGATATACACCTGCAGGGACACCCAAAGAGCACGTCACGTACACCCACCCGTGGAGCTGCACAGCACGCTCACTCGATGTCGTACGGGACAACCTTTCACCCAACAGCCCAAACGTCGAACCGGTCGGACCGAAACGGACAGGAGGTTCTCTACACGGAGCATCTCTCTATGCCCTTAGCAGATTTCCACCTTGCTGCCCTCAACCTACACCTATAAATCGGTGTGCTATGCCTCGACGCCCGGAGGTTTAGGTTACATCGGTTTATCGGGACCCAAATATCCGATATGCCTTCGGTACGTTCAAACTTGACAAGCGTGGGCCGCACACAGATCGGTCCTCAATCGACACGGACTGGGCTGCGCACACAAGACTCCCTCTTGCTGCGCCCTAGCCCCTGCCAAGTCTCATTTTCATTACTAAGGTGATGTCACATAACTCAAACCAATCCCATGTGTCCCAAGCCTAACTCGCGAGCAGATTCCAACTACTCGACTTGTACCGAAGTCCTATGGATCATTAAGCATAGCCTGTCTATTCGAGGGCCTAAACACTACCCTCACTCTTGGGGGAAAATTCTGGTTATGCAGTTGGGTATTCATCCATCCTACACCTAATGCACATACACACTTCACACTATGTATGTAGACAAAGTAAAACTTTATAAAAAGCTTAATGCAAACCGGGGCTTGCCTTGTTGCTGCTGGTCAGTAGTTAGTTCTTCATCCGGAAGGAGGAAGTCGAGCACCTCCGGAGTCTCCTCGCTTTCAGCGACTACACGTTAATGAAATACTACATGTTAATGGATATGCACATAAGTTTAATTGTACTGCTTCTCCTCCAAGTTCTAAACACAAGTTTTTAACAACTGGAACTCTGTTTAAGAATTTAAAATGAAACTGGGGCTAGTGGTTTGGGTTTGGAATTAAACACATGATTAGGTGCTAAATGGTCTTCCCCCTCTTCTATATTGACCACCTCAAGTGGTTAAACAGAACAGGGGTGATCCAGAGCTCTAATGAAGCTGAGAATTTTTGTGTGAGTTCCTTGTCACAAGAAAACCCTCTGGACCAAAAATTAGCACTTTTCATTGAGTGGTTTGTTCAGAATAATTCTCTTAGCAAATAAGCAAAGAAGAATTAATTCTGAGATAACACCCCTGTTCATGCCAAACTTAGTGAACCACAGTTTCAATTATAGCTCATAGAGTTCGCATGAATTTTCCTAGTATTTTTGGAGCCAAGGTTTGTCCAGAACTGAATTTCCAAGTATTGGAAATTTTCTGAAAATGTTTCTGTACTCAATTGAACACAGCACCTTCAAATCTGAATTGTCCTGATCAAATCAACTCCAATTGGACTGAAACTTTTAGAGGGGTTCACTAACATCCTATAGAATATTCTGGCAAAAGTTGATGATTTTTGGATGAACCAAACTCCCTCTAAAATTCTTTTGTGGCAAAGTTTTAACGAATTTTCCAGAATTAAATAATGGGTTTCGTACAAATTGGGTTGCATATTTGGATAGAGCTATGCAAGATGAATCCAACCCAATTTGAATCACTAAATTTGGAGCTTCCTAGCAAAAGTTATGAGGTTCTAAAATTTGGGGAAATTCTGGAATTCGAATTAACCGGGAAAAGTTCAAATCCCTGACAGCGGGCCCGGCCCCCACGTGTCACCCCCTCCGCTACACCACATGGGGCCACAGGACTGTTTTCCGTATTGTCACAGATGATCTAGTGCAACAGAAAATCCCCACACTGTGTATTGAGCGAATGACGAGCGGGCCCGGCCGACTCGTCTTCTTCCTCGCGCTCCCGCGCCCGCGCGCCGCCGGGCTCGCCGGAGCCGCACGGAAACTTGCCGTCCGGCCAGCTCCCATGCTCTCCCTTGCCGCCAGGGCCTACATTCGTGCGCTGAACACGATGGCGCCATCTTCCCCGGCCGGCGGTGGCTCTAACCTAGCCGAGGACGGTGCATCGGCTCGGGGTCACTTCGGCTATGTCACCCGACGCTTCTAGCCCGCCAAAACCTTGGTGAAAGGGCTCTACAGCACCGGGGGATCCCAGGGAAGATCGACAGGGCCATGCAACGGCTCGGGGAAAGCTCTAACCTAGCTGTCACCATGAGCCCGATCATTCCCGCCATAGCCGCAGTTGAAAAAAAGGAAAATACGCCGGCTACAGCCCTAAACAAGATAGGGTTGCGAAGAAAACTTGGGCGCCGTCAAGTCTAGCTCCTGTGAGTGCAGTTTGATGGGCTCTAAGCAATTAGAAGTTGGCAATTTGCAGTTTTCGTACCCGAAGGTGGTTCTGCACCGGCTGGAAGTGTTTTGCGAAATACGCCGGCGATGATCAGTCACTTGGTCCAGGCTTTGGGGTCGAGCAGCGTGGAGTCTGGGCGCGTCCAAAACTGCTCTTGCTTGGTCGTAACAAGCCCTCTGCCGAGCGTCTCACGGAAGTACCTTCACTCGGTTCTTTTCAGTCGCCGCGAAGAACACCCGCCTCTCGGGTTGCTTTGGCTTAGTTTGACTGGAAAGGGTGCGGGGAGGTCGGGGGATGTCTGGTGATGTTGTTTTGCTGGGCTGCCGACGCTTGCATGCGAGCTGAGATCGCTCCTGAGCGAATTGACGATGGTGGCGGCGCCTCTGTTCTCTGGCGGTGCGAGTGAGGGAAACGGGGTTCTCTCGGTGCTGTGGTGAGATGAGTCACGACTGAGAGTAAAGGCCCCCACGAGGAGCTCGCCAGCTAGTAGGATTCAGCAGGAGGTGGCGTCCGCCCCCCCCCCCCCCCCCCCCCCCGCGGTGTCGCTCGGTGAGCTTCTCTCGGTGGAGTGCAACCCGATCACAATGCTTAGGGGTTAAGCCAACTGAGCCCTATGACATGTGGGCCCACTGGTCAGTACCCCCTCATCTCTCAAAAGATCCCAAAAATCTGGCAAGTGATCAATTCAAATGTTTGGAGTCTCAAACTGAGCTACATTTGTATAGTTGGACAAATTTCCCCCAAATTCAAATGTATATTTGAATTCTTTGCCAATTTGGATCCTTTTTGGAAAAATGGG
This sequence comes from Neostapfia colusana, assembly GCA_030760725.1. Taxonomy (NCBI): domain Eukaryota; kingdom Viridiplantae; phylum Streptophyta; class Magnoliopsida; order Poales; family Poaceae; genus Neostapfia; species Neostapfia colusana. The sequence continues at coordinate 30,701,219 of JASWHV010000004.1, read as the reverse complement.
TGGCAAACCTTTTCAAAAATTACTGAAACTTTGCCTACCCACTAATTTGGACCCAAGGAATCCAATTATGCATTTTTATTCTTGTGTTAGCTTCTGCAACCAAGAGTTTGAATACAACAGTTTTGAATCACCATTATGTCCTCCCCTTAATTGAATTTTGAGTTTGACATTAGTTCAAATTCTGATTTTCAAACCCTCCCATTGCACTTGAGTACTTCAACTCAGTGGTCTTAATCCAACTAGGTCCAAACATGTAATTGACTCTAAGTTGGTGTTAGAACAACCACTCATGTGTTATCACATGTGTAGAAAGTTTGAACCAATACCGTTTTGATGGAGGTTACTTGCTCTTCACCATTTTTCCCAAGATATTCACCACAAAACTGTGGTGTTGTGAGGTGATGAAAAGTTTTTGCATGTCCCTTTTCTTGGGCTTTTACATCTCACAGCTTAGTGTGAGACGTTAATATGAAACTCTTGGAATCTTCATGTTCCTGGGTTCATATGAAACGCTGATCCCTAGCGTGCATTAGGCAAGTAAGTGGAGACCCCATCGTGTGGTCAGTAACGCGATAGTGTGTTCTTCTGGAAATAGCCTAGAAGGACATACGCAGCGCTTGCCATCGGCGTACCCTGCAGGGCAGTAGGTGGTATCTATTGGGTTGATAAAATTCCCAACCGTGATGACCCGTTCGTGCTCTACTCGGGTTCCCCGTTGTGTGGTGTAAAAACACGATCACGTACATTGAGACGTGGCTTGACTCAAGGACGGCCCGTATGGAAATGATACGGGGCGTATGTTTTTAGTATGATATGGAACTGCCTGAAATGAGAAAACCCATGTGTGCATCATCATTGAGTGTTCTTCTGTAGGTACTAACCACGTACGTACCCCGTGTAGTACACGTGTGTGAGAGACCGTTTAGTGCAACAATTGAGACGTATATACCGGTATAATCCGGTTAGGATTTTCCTTTTTGTGAGGAACGTAGTACCGACATTGTTCTTACGGTGCCTCGACGCCGTACTAAGCTTAATAACCTCTTCCCTATGAAGAAATGATTCATGAGCTAACTTTCAACTAAAAATGGAAGTTTGAAACAAATATTAGTTACTGAACTCTTATTTTGAGCTAAGATTCAAATGAGAGAATGTCTAGGTTTCAAAGTTTTCAAAAACAGAGTGCTCTGTTTCTGGCAGGAATTCTTGCTGGACTTTAACAGAGAATGACTCTGAGTAAATTTAACTAATTAAGGTGTATGATACAGTTCTGGAAAGATTTTCAAGTTCTCTATAACTTCTTTGTAGACCTCCAGAGCAAAATCACACGTTAGGTTGGTGAACAGTCCATTTGAAGGCAAACTGTTCAGAACCAGGACAGCAGAAAAACCTCTCTGGACCTTTCTGTTTTTAATTCATAACTTTCTGTAGAAAAACCCTAAGGAGCCTATGATACACCGTTGGAAAGGTTATGAGATATGCAACATTGTTGTAGTTCAAAGTTGGTTCAGATTCTTATTGTATTTGCATATACAACTGTGATAAAAATAGCCACATACAAAGGAGATGCTGGCAAATTTTGTCCAGGAATTCTGTCAACTTTGAGCAATCATAACTTCTGATCCAGATATGATCTAGAGGAATATGAGTACTCGTTGGAAAGATACTGAAGTTAACTTTAACTTTCGTATTCAACTTGAGTTATGAAAATGCTTCTAAACGGATCAAAATCTGGGTTAGGACAGAAGAGTCTGTTCTGCACAGCAAAGAGAACGGCTGAAGGAACAGCTAAGTGAACTCAAGGGCAAATGAGTTATACGACCAAGCTCATTACCTTGGGGTTGCTCTGCGCTATGTAGTAGGAAGGAGGACGAAACACTACGGCTTAGTGTTGATTTTTGTCTTCTTAATATTGTGACAATCAAGAACAAGTACCCGTTACCCCAGATCGACATATTTTTTGATCAGTTGGTCAATGCAAAGATCTCTTCCAAGATGGACCTAGGATCAGGGTACCATCAGATTGAGATATGGGCTGGGGCTATTCCGAAGACAACTTTTTGACAAGGTACGGGGTTTATGAGTACCTTGCCATGTTCCCCGGCCTCCCCAACGCTCCAGCTCAGCTCATGTACTTGATGAACTCGGTATTCATGCCGGAGCTGGACATATTTGTCATGGTCTTCATCAACGACCTACTGGTTTATTCCAAGTCGGAAGAAGCACATGAGAAGCACCTGCATATAGTCTTGCAACGGCTGCGGGATCACAAGCTATACATGAAATTCAGCAAGTGCGAATTCTAGATATCACATGTACTTTATCTCGGGCATATCATCTCAGCGAAGGGCATCGCTGTAGACCCGAGTAATATCGCACAAGTGCTGCATTGAAAGTCCCCGCGGTCTATTAACGAGGTACGTAGTTTCCTAGGACTCGCGGGATATTATAGGGGGTTCATTCTGAACTCCTCGAAGATTGCCAAGCCTATGACAGAGCTGCTGAAGAAGACTACCAAATATGTTTGGAGTCCAGCATGCAAAGCAGCGTTCAAGGCATTAGTGAAGCACCTAACATCAGCACCGGTTTTGGCGCAGCCAGACACAACAAAACCCTTCGATGTGTACTGCGATGCATCCGGCTTTGGGCTAGGATGTGTGCTGATGCAAGACCGAAGTGTGGTCGTGTATGGATCACGGGAACTCGGGAATCATGAGCAACACTATCCGACTCATGACTTAGAGCTCGCTGCCGTGGTACTCGCACTTCAAATGTGGAGACACTACCTACTCGGTAACCTCGTGCATTTATATATCGACTACAAAAGCCTCAAGTACATATTCACTCAGAAAGAGCTGAACAAGAGGCAGCGAAGATGGTTAGAGTTGATAAAGGATTACGAAATAGAGATCCATTATCACCCCGGCAAGACTAACGTGGTGGCGAATGCGTGAGTCGCAAGTCACACGTTCATAATCTAACCATCACCCCGTTGGAAGAGTGCGAGCCACCATTATGTGTGGTTCCCCATAGAGCTCTCTACAATTTAGCTTTTATCCCCACTATCCGTGAAGAATGGGTGGCAGCCCAGAAACATGACAAGTGCATGTCACAATTAAGGAGATGTATAGATAGTGGGGCACTGAAATATTTCCGGAAAGATGGAGACGGCGTCCTGCGGTTTAAGGGCAGAATCGTCGTACCCCGTAACCCGGAGTTGAGGAAGAAAATTTTTGACGAGGCTCACTTGTCAAAGTTTCTATTCATCTTGATTCATCGGTCCATTCCAGGTTATTGAAAGATGTGGATCCGTTGCATACCGGCTGGAATTACCAGCGACATTCACCGGTGTGTACGACATCTTCCACATTTTCCAGGTGAGGAAGAGCCTCAACTGTTCAACCACCATTCAGCTGGGGAATATCGAGGAACTGAAACCAGATCTCACACAGTAGGGAGGGGACTGGTTCAGATCGTCGACATAAAGGACCGAACAACACGTGACTGTACGTTGTGGTTCTATAAAGTTTCATGGAATAATCATTCCAAGGTTGAAGCGACATGGGAGAGGGAAGGATTTCTTTGTGCCAATTATCCCGACTTTAGACGTCGCACATCCGGTAATTTTTCACCATCCTCCCTCTCATTTTTATCTTATAATCTCGGGACGAGATTCTTTTAAGGGGGGAGGAATGCAAAAGTCCCAAAGTTTTGAATACAAAGGGTCTGAAGTTTGAACACCATTTGGTTTCAAGTTATGAAAATTTGGACTTGTTTAAAATTTTCCACATTTGATGACACACATGAGTGTCCACCACTCTAGCCTAGGATCAATTGAGTGTTGGGGGACAAAGTTATTTTAAAACCCATGTGTATGCTCTCATATGCAAGGGGAAATGAAATTCAGATTTTTAAACTCAAAGTGTTCAAACTCAAATTTCAAATGAGGGCAGCAATAGGAATGCAAACTGTTGTGATCAAAACGTCATTTGCAGCAGCGAAACCAAAGATCAGGTTTCATATTTGAATTCTTTAGGTCCAATTAGGGGGTAGGCAAATTCTCAAAATTTTTTGAAGATATTTGCTACCTATTTTTCCAAATAGACCTCAATGTACAATGAATTCAAATACATATTTGAATTTGGATGAATTGTGCCCAATTTTCCAAAGGCAGTCAGTTTTCAACTCCACACAATTGAAGTTCATCATTTGCAAACTTTGGAGATATTTTGGAGAGTTTGATTTCAACTTACGAAACAAAGTTAAGGCAAAGGAATTGCTTGATTATGTGTCACATGAAATAATGAACCCCAAAATGGTCATGTAAAGGAGGCAAGAATTTTCTGTAGCCCATGTTTAACAAAGGTTGACATGAGGAAAGAAATTCACTCCACCAATCTCATTCATGTGCACATCCTTTGTGAGTAGAAGATGAGGGAGATTTAAACACAAATTTGAATCGTTTAAAAGGATTCATGATCAGATTGTCTAAATGTATTCGAGTGAATTCACAAATGCATTCCTCAAGTATTCAAAAGTTTAAGCTCCAAGTTTGGAGAATTTTTGTAAAAGCCCAATAAAAGGGACTTGCAAAAACTTTTCATCACTCACAACACCACAGTTTTGTTGTGGATATGTTGTGAACATATTGTGAAGAGCAAGGAACCTCCATCAAAAGGGTGATGGTTCAAACTCTCCACACATGGGATAACCCATGAGAGATGATTCTAAAAACCAATTTAGAGTCATTCACATGTTGGACCCTAGTTGGATTAAGACCACTGAGTTGAAGTACTCAAGTGCAAGGGGAGGGTTTGAAAATCAGAATTTGAACTAATGTCCAACTCAAAATTCAAATGAGGGGAGGACATAATGGTGATTCAAAACTGCTGTACTCAAACTCATGGTTGCAGCAGCTAACACAAGAATCAAAGTGCATATTTGGGTTCCTTAGGTCCAAATGAGTGGGGAGGCAAAGTTTCAATAATTTTTGAAAAGGTTTGCTACCCATTTTTCCAAAAAGGATCCAAATGTGCAAAGAATTCAAATATACATTTGAATTTGGGGGAAATTTGCCCAACCATACAAATGTAGGTTAGTTTGAAAATCCAAACATTTGAATTCATCCCTTGCCAAGTTTTGGAGATCTATTTAGGGTTGGGGGAGCACTGACAAGTGGGTCCCACATGTCATTGGGGAGGTTCAAATTGCACGAAAGTCAACAGCCTTAGGGGCTAAGTGTTGCACTCGGAACAGAGCCGAGGCTCCACCGTGACACACTGAGAAACGCCGGGCGCCACCTCCTGCTCTCCCCTCACGCGCTGGCGAGCTCCTCGTGGGGGCGCAGTAACTCCCAGCCGTGCCCCAGCTCGCCACAACCACGAGCCGACCCCCAGCCACCGCCCTCTCGCACGACAGAACGCCGAGGAGCCGCCGCTGTGATCCATTCACTCGGAAGCGATCGTCTCTCACGTACCAACGTCGGCAACTCAGCAAACCAGCATCCCCAGACCTCCCACGCACTCCCCGCACCACTTCCGGTCGAGCTGAGCCACCACAAACAGCGCAAACGACGTTCTTCGCGGCAGCCGGGAAGAACCGAGCCAAGGTGCTCCCGTGGGCAGCTCGGCAGAGGGCTTGTCACGACCAAGAAGGAGCAGTTTTGGACGCGCCTAGGCTCCATGCTGCTCGACCCCAAAGCCTAGAACCAGTGACCGATCATCGCCGGCGAATTTCGCAAAGCAATTCCAGCCGGTGCAGAAATACCTTCGGGTAAGAAACCCACAAATTCCCGACATATACTTTCTTAGAGTTTATCAAACTGCACTCACATGAGCTAGACTTGATGGCGCCCAAGTTGGCTTCGCAACCCTAGCCTAATTTTGGCTGTAGCCAGCGTATTTCCCGGTTTTCCAACCGCGGTTATGGCAGGAAGGGTCAGGCTCACGGTGACGGCTAGGTTAGAGCTCTTCCCGAGCCCTGACATGGCCTTGTCGACCTTCTCTGAGATTCCCCGGTGCTGTAGTACCCTTCCACCGAGGTTTTGGCGGGCTGAGTTGGCCGGGTGGCATAACCGAAGTGAGTCCGAGCCGCTGCACCGTCGCCGGCTAGGTTAGGGCCACCGCCGGCCGGATCAGTCGGTGCCATCGTGTTCAGCGCACAAAACTAGGCCCTAGCGGCGAGGGAGAGCTCGAGAGTCGGCCGGGCGGCAAGTATCAGCATGTCTCCGGCGAGCCCGGCGGCGCGCGGGCGCGGGAACGCGAGGAGGAAGACGACCCGCGGGCCCCACGTGTCAGCGACGGGAAGTTTAAAACCCAGATCTACTGCGGCCCCGGGATCAAGTGTGACTGCACGGGAAGGGGTCTGTAGCCCCGTGTGCTCAGCTCCAGCGGTGACACGTGTGGGCCGGGCCCACGGTCAGAGTTTAAAATTTTCTCCGGATTATTTGGAATTCCATATTTAGTTCAAACTTTAGAACCCCATAACTTTTGCTAGGAAGCTCAAAATTAGGTGATTCAAATTGGGTTGGATTCATATTGCCTAGCTCTGTCCAATTATGCAACCCAATTTGTATGAAACCTATTATTTAATTCTGGAAAATTCTTTAAAGCTTTTCAGCAAGAGAATTTTAGAGGGAGTTTGGTTCATCCAAAAATCCCCAAATTTTGCCAGAATGTTCTTTAGGATGTTAGTGAACCCCTGTAAAAGTTTCAGACCATTTGGAGTTGATTTGTTCGGAGCAATTCAAATTTGAAGGTGCTGTGTTCATTTGAATACAGAAGCATTTTCAGAGAATTTCCAAAACTTGGAAATTCAGTTCTGGGAAAATCTTAGCTCCAAAAATACTAGGAAAATTCATGCAGACTCTGTGAGCTATAAGGGAAATTGTAGTTCACTCAGTTAGGCATAAACAGGGGTGTTACCTCAGAATTAATTCTTCTTTGCTTATTTGCTAAGAGAATTATTCTGAGCAAACCACTCAATGAAAAGTGCTAATGTTTGGTCCAGAGGGTTTTCTTGTGACAAGGAATTCACGCAAAAATTCTCAGCTCCATTGGAGCTCTGGATAACCCCTGTCCTGTTTAACCACTTGAGGGATTAATATGGAAAAAGGGGGAAAACCACTTAGCACTTAACCATGTGCTTAGGTCTAAGCCCAAACCACCAACACCCAGTTCATCTTTATATTCTTAAACAGAGTTCCAGTTGTTAGAGACTGGTTATTAGAACTAATAGCAGAAGTATTACCCTAAACTCATGTGCATATTCATTAACATGTAGTATTTTATTAACGTATAGTCGCTGAAGGCGAGGAGGCTCCGGAAGTACTCGACTTCCTACTTCCGGAAGAAGAACTAACCCCTGACCAGCAGCAACAAGGCAAGCCCCCGTTTGCATTAATCATTTTTATAAAGTTTTACTTTGTTCACATGGCTAGTATGAAGTATAAATGTGCATTAGGTGTAGGATGGATGGAACCCCACTTGCATGACCAGAAATTGTCCATAAGAGTGACGGTAGTGTCTAAGATCTCGAGTAGACAGGCTATGCTTAATAATTCATAGGACTTCGGTACAAGTTGAGTAGTTGGAATCTACTCGCGAATTAGGGTTGGGACACACGGGTTCGGTTGAGCGATGTGAGATCACTTTAGTAAGGAAAATGAGACTAGGCAGGGGCTAGGGCGCAGCAAGAGGAAGTCTTGTGTGCGCAGCCCTGCCCATGTCGATTGAGGACCGATCCGTGTGCAGCCCTGCTGAACAAGTATTGAACGTACCAAAGGCATATCGGATATATGGGCCCCGATAAACCGATGTAGCCTAAACCTCCGGGCGTCGAGGCATAGCACACCGATTTATAGGTGTAGGTTGAGGGCAGCAAGGTGGAAATCTGCCAACGGGCATAGAGAGATGCTCCGTGTGGGGAACCTCCTGCTCGTTTCGGTGCGATCGGTTCGACATTTGGGCTGTTGGGTGAAAGGTTGTCCCGTACGACATCGAGTGAGCGTGCTGTGCAGCTCCACGGGTGGGCGTACGTGACGTGCTCTTTGGGTTTCCCTGCAGGTGTATATCGAGTCGATTCACCGTCCCTCGCGGTGACGAGTACCGCTTGTTCACAGCGTCGTAACATAGATAATTTATGGAATGCTGTGATTCAATATTGCTGTCATGAGATAATTGTATTGCTACATGTGTGCCACCAAATATTGCTTACTAAATTTCAGCTTCATGAACTGTTAACTTGTTGCTAAAAGATGAACTAAGGATGAACTTGTAGGCGTGTCCATTTGCTGCAACATTGCTATCCTATGTCGTTGTACACCTCATGTAGAGTTTCATGCCTAGGTAAGTCGGTTAAGTCTTGTTGAGCCTTCGTGCTCACGGTTGCTGCTTAAGTGTTTTTCAGGTGAGGAACCACCAACGGACTCGGAGTACGAGTCCACCGGCGAGGGTTACCCTCCGTCGGGGACCACGGCTGAGTGGGAGCCGTACACGCCACGCTGAGCTGAGACGTGCAGCTAGTGTGGGTTGCCCTAGGGCTGGGCAACCAACTTTTGCTAGATAGGCGGGCGTGAGTTGTACAGAGTAGACTTCCGCTGTGTAAATTAAATACTAGTTTGTACTGAAGTTGTACCTGTTTGTACAGTTCAGCTTGTTTTTCCCATGTAATATATATTGTGTCCTTATGACGAGTGCTGTCAGGTGTCGCATCGTGCGGCACCACCCTCTGCGATCCTGGATGAGCGGATTCCGGTCCGCCACAATTTTGGAGCTCATCTACCATTTATTCGAAGGAATATTTGTGAGCACATTCAAATTCAAATTTGAATTTGGAAACTGAACCAAAGGTGCTCAATTTTGAAATGAGATTTCATATTCAAATTTCTCACATTATGTTGGGCCTATCCTCCAAATTTGGTGAGGTTTGGACAACATTTGCATGGGAATCTTAAAGCACAGTTGGGAAATCAAATGAGAGGGGCCGGACCCACATGTCGGTGGCTCTGTGCAGTGAACCGCCTAGGTTTTCCCCGGACGCGCGAGCGCCCGACAGCGCACCGGCGATTCTCCGTTGCTGACGTCCGCTCCGCACCACCTCCTGCTCTTTTGCGCGGTTCTCCCCCCAGCTCTTATCCTCCCCACCGAAGCAATACACGATTTGCTCACTCTCAGCTCGTGCTCTCGCTCGCTGTTCCGCTCCCACGCACGAAGGATGGCCACCAGCACCGCTCCTCAATTTTCCACGGCACACCGGCGTCCGATCGATCGCTGCTCAAGCCGTCAACACAAAAAGAAAGCGCCTACATGTGTACGAGTTTTTCCGCAGCTCAGCTCCAATGCTCGGGGCTTCTGTTGGCCATGAATTGAAGATCAGCGAGGAGCACCGAGGTGCAAACGGCAGAACCGCAACCGGCTCACCGTGGGAAGCACGCCATGGCCGTTTTCACCGTCCCTCCTCTACACTAAAAAGGTGTGCCATACTCCCTAGATCGTGTAGCTGTAACCCTTATAGCAAACGATCGACTGGGTGGGGAGAATTTCCAAGGTTCCGAAAACATGGTGCAAGCGGGTAGGGCTTGGTCTACCCCCAAAATTCGTGTTGCGTGATCCACTAGAGATCGAGCAAGAATGCACACAGCTTCCCTACTTCCTAGCGGCCCTCCTCGACAAAGAACCGAGCAAAAACATCAAGAAATGAGGAAGTCATAGCTGTTTTCCTAACCGCCGGTGAAAAATCGTCTCGGGTCACCGTGGAGCTCGAGGTTGCCTGCCTTTTCACGAGGTTTGGCGTCCATTTTCGACATCCTCAAGCTGCCACGGTGCTCTCCGAGCAACTCCCGACCATTTCTATGCGGTATAGATGGTTTCCGATCACGCTGGAACCCTAGCGGCCGTTGCCGCCGTCGCGCACCATTTTCCGGCGATCCCCGGCCACCGGCAACCCTCCCAACGTGTTCAGCGGGCCGATTTAGGGTGGGGCGGCGAGCAGGGGGTCGGGAGATGGCCGGGAAGGCCGTTCCAACGACGCTCGCCGGAGGGCGCCGCCGCTGTCCTCTGTTTGGCGCGAGGAAGAAGACGAGCTGACAGGTGGGACACACAGTCAGCGTTTAAACATTTCTAGAATTTCCCGTTTCAGTTTAAACTTTGGAGAGCCATAACTTTGTGTAGGAGTGTCCAAAAATTGTCAAATAAATTTTATTGGATTCCTCTCAGAGAGTAGTATCCAGGGATACATCCCAATATGTATGAAAATACCTGGATTTGGATCATTAATTCATATAAGGAAAATATAGTAGGAATTTTTCCAGGTGTGCTGTGTATTGGAAAATTCCCAAATTTGGGAATGAGATTCTCCCAAAAACACTTGAACTCTAGTAAAAAATTCTGAGGCATTGGACCTCATTTTCTTGGCCAAATGTCGTATTAATTCCTTATGTCTCTGAAAATTGGAAAATAGAACAGAGCTCATTTTCAGATTTTCCCCAATTCTTGTAAAGGTCATATCATGGTGTAGGAAGCTTCAAATTTAGTGATTCAAATTGGGTTGGATTCAGGTTGAAGAACCCTATCCAAATGTTCAACCCAATTTGTATGAAAGTCATTATTTAATTCCGGAAAATTCTTTAAAACTTTTCAGCAAAATAATTTTAGAGGGAGTTTGGTTCATTCAAAAATCCTCAAATTTTGCCTGAATGTTCTTTACAATGTTAGTGAAACCCTGTAAAAAGTTCCGCTCATTTGGAGTTTATTTGGTTAGGAGAATTCAGATTTTAAGTTGCTGTGTTCAATTGAATACAAAAACATTTTCAGAGAATTTCCAAAACTTGGAAATTCAGTTCTGGGGAATTCTTAGCACCAAAAATCCTAGGAAAATTCATGAAGGCGCCATGAACTCTAATTAAAATTTTAGTTCACTAAGTTTGGCATGAGCATGTTAGTTACTTCAGAATTAATAACTTTTTGCTTAATTGCTTAGAGAATTGTTCTGAACAAACCACTCAATGAAAAGTGCTAATTTTTGGACCCGATGACTCTCTTGTGACAAGGAACTCACATGAAAATTTTCAGCTCCATTAGAGATTTGTATAGCCCCTGTTCTGTTTAACCTTTTAAGGTGATCAACATAGACGAGGGGAAAACACTTAGCACTTAATCATGTTGCTTAAACCCAAACCACTAGCACCAGTGTCATTTTAAATTCTTAAACAGAGTTCCAGTTTTAAACTTGTCATTAGAACTTGTTAGAAAAATCTTTACAATTAAAACCATATGCATTTTCATAACGTGTAGCATATACGTGAAGAATTTGAATTCATCGGAGTGGAGATCAAGGAAGGAGGAAAGCGAGTGATCAAGCCTCAAGTGGTTTTCACTAACTGACCCTTATATATAATTACCCTGCAAAACAAAGGCAAGCCCCGGTTTGCATCAAAATTTAAAAGTTTTTGTTTGTATTCACTTTATATTTTCTAGCATTTTGTTTATTGTATTAAGTCTAGATGGTATGAAACTCCAAATGCATGACCCAGAAAACCCTGGAGTTTAATGTAGAGTAGGTTATCAATTGATTATAACTGCTGATCTCAAGTTAACAAAAGTGGATTAAAAGAGGCATAACTCGAGTAGGCAGCTTCCTACTCGTGAACCGGGATTAAGGGGGATCAATCGGAAGAGTTGGGAATTGATCCTCATAGTTGGAAATGGAGATCGGGCAGTGGATGGAAGGCTCAAGGACGTGGTCCTGTGAACCTAGTCTATGTCTGAGTCGATTAAGGCCCGTTCTCATGTGCGGCCCCACTGGACAAGTTTGAGATGTGTACCGGATGCATACTGGCTATATGGGACCCAGGAAACCGATGTAACATGTTAACCTGGGTGTCGAGGCAAACCCCACCATCTTATGCAGATGCTGAAAGGATAGAGAAGTCGGCTCTACGAGGGTTTGCCGTAGTGAGACTTAATCCAAGTCGGTGGGACCGGTTCGACATTTGGTTGTCGTGTGAAAGGTTGCCACATACGACGTCAGCAATGGTTGCTGTAGGCAACGTCGAGTACGGGCGTACGTGTCGTGTCAGCCAGGTATTTTTGATTGCAATCACCGTCGCTCGCGGTAGTGAGCATACTTGTACACTCAGTCATAACGTAGTAATAACCTGGGAAAAAGTTAATATGCTTCATGAGTAATCCTCATAATGGAGATGAGGAATGATCAACACTTCCACTAAATTTATTTTCCACCTTGGGCTAGTAGCGTCGAGGCAAAGCATTTCTTGTTTGATTGTGGAGTCTCGACGTTGATGGCGCAGGGTCTGTATGGGTCTAGGGTAGCTCATTAAAGTTACTTTCACCTTGGGCAAATGACATCGAGATGAAGCGTTTCTTGTTTGATTGTGGAGGTTCGATGTAAATTATGTGAGGGCTATAAAAGTTGCTTAAAACTTGAAGTAAGGACTCTCCTTTAGCTCAAGGTCATCTTTTGTGCAAACTTCTATATTCAGCCCTCTATTTTAGCATGTAGAGTTTCATGACTAGGGTGATGGTTAAGTCTTGCTGAGCTTCATGATCACAGATACTGCATGAATTTTTTTGCAGGTAATAACACTACGCTGATATGTACGGGTGTCAATGAGACTCGGAAGTCTCTGAGTGGTGAACTCATGGCAACCCCTGCCGCTGCTATTGTGATCGTGTTGCTAGCAAGAAGGGTCCGCGGGCTGGACGTCTTCTCTATTGCTTAGCATAGATATGAGACATGAGTTGCATTAGTCTTCCGCTGAAGATTATTTTGAGAAGTATTTGTAAAATTCACACTTTGTAAGCTTCCGCTTGATTTATGTAATATGATGCTTCATTATGTGTGCTGTTGGGTGCCGCATCACATGGCACCACCCAATGCGATTCCCGGGCGAGTGGCACGGCCCCGTGATCGGGTCCGCGCCCTCACACTTGAGGGACAAGATGAACACCGAGATTTACGTGGTTCAGGCTGCCGGAGCGTAAAACCCTACGTCCATGGGAGTTTGTTGTATTGCTTGAGTTTGCACATGTGATTGTCGGGGGATCGAAGATCGATGTGACGGACCGGAATCCGTACGCCCAGGATCTCAGAGGGTGGTGCCGCACGATGCGACACCTGACAGCACACATCATAAGTCAAACATTGTATTACATAGAAAAACAAACTGAATATGTAGAAAGTAGTACAAGCCTTCAGTTTACATCTAAATACAGAGTCTACAACTGCGGAAGCTAAATTTTTACAACTCACGCCCACCGAACTAGCAAAAGTCGGTTGTCCAGACCTATGGATAACCCACACTAGCTCCACTCCTCAGCTCAGCGCGGTGTGTACGGCTCCCACTCAGCCGTGGTCCCCGACGGAGGGTAGCCGTCGCCGGTGGACTCGTACCCCGAGTCCGTGGGGTAATCCTTTCCTGCAAACACTCATAGCAGCAACCGTGAGCACGATGGCTCAGCAAGACTTAACCAACTCACCTACACATGAAACTCTATATGCAGTTCATAACCAACATGGGATGGCATATTGCAGCAAAGGACACACCTACAAGTTCATCCCTAAACAAGACTTGAGAAAATCTGAAAAATGTTTCTGTACATTTCTCCATTTTCTCAGGGCAGTTCACTTAATCACACCATTAGGAAGAATAAATGAACTTGGATGGATCTGAAAATTTTCCTGTGACTCAAGGATTTTCAAATGAACATCCCAGCCAAATTTCAGAATTTTCCATAAAATAATTCTCCATATAAAATTCCCCACAGTTTAAAGTTGAGGGAATTAATTCTGGAAAAAGAATAAGTTTCATGAGTTGAAACTTGTTTTGCTGGATAGTACTCGAGGAGATGAATCCAACAAAATTTGGTTCACTGAATTTGGACACATCTACCCAAAGTTGTGAATTTCTAAAGTTTGGGCTGATTCCTGAATTATTTTCCTAAAGAAAATTACCTCCCGCGCCTAAACAGTGACTGACAGCGGGCCCCGCATGTTTAAATTAAACTAACATGCGCGCTTAGCGCAGTGACGGACACGTGGGACCCGTGCCCTTCGTCTACCTCGCGACGCCGCCGCCCCGAGCCGCTGGAGCTCCTGCGAGGTCGGCGTTCCCGGCGACCTAGCTCGCCGGCCCTACGCTACTTTGGACGCTGAACACGCTGGACACAATGCCGCCACCGGCTAACCGCCATAGCTCGCCGGTGACGAGCGCTATTCCCCTGTGCAACTTCGGCTACGCGTTCCCGTCCTTCAAACCACCCCCTTCGCGCGCTAATCGCGTCACCACGTCCAGGGAAGACTCGGGAAGCTCGGCATGACCTCGGTTGGGACCTAAACAGCCGGGAAACTGGACCACACCGGTGACCCTCTCTTCCGCCACACTGTTTATCTGTAAAACTAGTGTTTGGGTGGTTGTTCTTGTGGGTTCTTGCTCGAGGAGAAGCGCACGGATGTCTAGAGCGTGTGGGAGCTGCAGCTCGACCGGCGGATGCCTCTGTGCAACGAATTTCACCGTCGACCAATTGCTAACCCTAAGGTACACCATGGAGGGAAACTCGGAATTCTCGCTCTACACCGCATGAAACGAAAAACGGTTTCCTCCTACGGCTTCCTCACAAGCAGGCGCACCTTTTCTTCTCTGGTGGCGGCGCGTGAAGCAGCCGGGATCGGCCGGTCGCTGGTGAGCAGAGAGCGGCGGCAAGAACTTGTGAGCGGAAGCAACCGTACGGTGCGGTGTGAGCTAGTTTCACTCAGGGATGAAGAGAACGGGTTGATCAGCTCGTGTGCTGGACTTTGAGCCGCGTTTTTCACCGTGAGGTGGCGCTAACCGAGCGAGCTGGCTGCCCCCCGAGCGCTCGACGTTTGCCTGCGGTTGTTTGCCTCGGTTTGAGTCGGTTCAGTGGAGACTGAGTCACTGACCAGTGGGTCCCAGCTCTCCCTCTAATTCTTTTCCATTTTTTACTGCAAATATCCCAGCTACTCACACTTAAATTGTAGACTTAGCCACAAAGTCATGAGTTGAATCTGAGTTCCTCAATTTGAAATTGGTTTGGCTAAACTTGCTTCAATTTAGAATTTGAAATTCAAATTCAGTTTTGAATTCTTGCAAATTTAGCTCCCGGCAAGATGAACTTCAATGGGGATGAAAATTGGTGGACTAACTCAGAAAAATGTGCTGAGTTTGAATATGAAGTCCACTTTTGAATTCATGTGAGGAAAACTGGCTGAAATTTGAATTTGCATTCAAATAGCCCTTTTTACCCATGTCTCCAAAAGTGCCTCAAAAAGACTTCGATTTGCATGAAACTTGGCCTGATCCTTCCCAAGAATAGTTAACGTCTAGGGGTGAGCTCATCCTCTCATGTTTATGTGTATGAACTCCTACTTTTTGGAGTTATGGGTTCCCCTCTAATCACCCTCTTGATTGTGTTTACTTGCTCTTCTCAAATGTTCATGAGCTATCCACCAAATGAGCTGTGGTGTGGTGAGATGATGAACATTTTAGCAAGTCAATTCTTGGGCTTTTACAATCGAACCATTTTCCCGGAGGCTGCCCCGGTCCTTTTATAGCTCAAGGCCGGGCAGTTACATTGTGGCCTGGGGACAGACAGGCGGTCCCGCGGCTGTCCGTACCCTATATACGATCTAGGGTATTTACAACTTCTTCTAGTGTTGCTGTCGAGGGAGTTAAGGCGCACCGCCTGACATGCCAGGCGCCCCTGACCGAGTAGCGGTTGATGATGGCGGGACAAGACCCCGTCTTATCGCCGCGTCCTACTTGATCAGCTATGCATCACTTTGTCATTGTAATGCCGTACCGCTCTGTCCTATCACTGTAATGACTAGCAGGAGTGGACGGAGACGTGCACCGCACGCCATGCCTCTGGAGAAGGCGCGAGTCTTGAATGCGTGACTGGAATGCGCACGTCTTACTTGACTCCTGGGCCGTGGGACACATGGTGGCTCCGGAGCCCTCCTCATCGGAGAGGTCAGGCCCGGAGCATGGAGACATGTGGCAGCGCGGGACCTCGCCCCAGCGGGGAGGCCAGATCTGAGGCCTAGGACACTTGGCTGCTCCGGAGCCCTCCTCAGCACGGAGGTCTGGCCTGGAGCCCTTGGACACGTGCCAGCGCCGGACCTCGGCTCAGCGGGGAGGCTAAGTCTGAGGCTAAGGACACGTGGCTGCTCCGGAGCCCTCCTCAGCGGGGAGGTCAGGCCCGGAGCCTATGGACACGTGGCAGTGCCGGACCTCACCTCAGCGGGGAGGCCAGGTTCGGGGCCAAGGACACGTGGTGGCGCCAGAGCCCGCCTCAGCGGGGAGGCGGGGTCTGGGGCCTCTTCAATCCTCCACGCGGGGGTACTCGGTCTGCAGGGTACTGACAGACACAATCAAGAGGCTGTCTACGAGGACATCCAACACCAAGATTTTGACGTGCTTGAACAACCCACTTTGTTGGAGTTTGTAGGAGTTTAACTAGTATTGTTTACCACTCCTTGTCGCCGGAAAACTTGCTGAGTTGGGAATAGGTGCTGGTTTCTCTTTTGCGCTGCATCGCTTACGGGATTACGGGAAGCTGAAATAAACTTGCTTAGCTATTGTATTCATGAAAGATTAGAGGTGATGAGAAAATGATGATATTTGATAACATGGCACCTGGGTGATCTAGGAAAGCTTGGCTTGTGGCTATGTTGAAGGATATGGTGGTTTGGTTGGTTAGATAATGACCGGTTCATGCGAGAATAAGCCTAGAAACTAGTGCCACCATAGGGCCAAATATGGGTACGGCATAGCTGACTAATTAGGTGCGCTGCTAGTTTGTTACGGACCACTGGATGGCGTGGGGAATGGGAGTCAAGGAAGACTGCCCTAGGAACTGCAAGGCACACGAGGGGGCCCGTGGGTGGGAGAATGTGGATTCAAGCCAGCCGGTGAAACCTCAGTGGGTCCGTACATTCTAGTAGTCCCTTTGTAAAGGTGATTTTGTGGTCTTTTGGCCATACAACGACGGTTGTGATTGGCATAATAGAGATTTCTCTAGTCGCCAACAGGTGACGAAATCATGAACTTGTGGGTAAAGTGGTGTCACCTCTGCAGAGTGTAAAACTATCATGATAGTCGTGCTTCCGGTTACGAGCACCTAGACAACTTCCATGATTAGAGGTTAACTTGGTTTGGTTAGGATGGTCATTTCATTCGGGACTGGTATGTGTTATGTATATGAGATTGGTTTCGGTTATGTGAGTATGTGCTGATCATGAGAAGTTGTGAATTTGAGATAAGCTTGAGAATGAGTATTGGCTGGTTAAAACTTGATGAATGATGGAGTATGATGGTATTGAACATGTGGCATGACGATCTACTTGGCTATGTTGGGTTTTAACTCACCTAGACAATGTAGACTGTTTTTCTTGTGATTGTGAAATAAAATTTGCTTGCTGCAATTAACCTTTGTTTCCAACATTGTTTAAGCTACATGTCATAGTTTTCCGCACTTGCTGAGTACGACATATACTCAGCCTTGTATTTCCCACAATGATTCAGCTACAGGAGAAACTTGGGAGTACATCGAAGATCAGGTAGAGTACTAGGCATGCGCACTACCGTCAACCGCCTGTGTGATGGAGTCGAAGTTGGAGTCCTGCTGCTGTTTAGAGTCTTCCGCTGTGAAATAAACTAGATATTCATGTTTGAGACATTGATCTACTGTAATAAAGCACTTAAGTACTATTAATTGTAACTTGGTTAAGTTCTGCATTCAGTTTGTGATGTACTTGTTTATGTGTGATGTCCAGGGCACACATACGCATCACTTGGTTCATTTTTCGGAACCGGATGTCACAAATTGGTATTAGAGCCTCGTTGACCGTAGGACGCAAGCCTAGGTAGAATGGACACTATAAAACACATAGGAACACCCCTCTAAAGTGTTATTTTCAAAAATTGCTTGCTGCTGCTTTTTCCTTGCCATTTCAGCCACCGCAAAGTGCTATTTTCTGCTGTATTTTGCATCATAAATTCCATCTATGTTCATATGGTTGCAGCTGGAATTGACAAGCTATTTTCTAAAATGCATTCCCCCTTTCTTCTTTTCTTTTGGACAGACACACTCTCTATTCTTCTTGCTAAGTGATTGTTGCAGTTTGGATTTATTTATCCTCTTCTCTAAAGCTTCTCATGTCTTCTTTATAGATGTCGATCACTAGGAGCACTGCACGAATGAGCACTCGCCCGCCGCCTCTTGGAAGCTCGCTCAACCCCATCGAGGTTTCCGAAGGATCATACCAGGAGGAATTGAAGGTGGAACCTCATGATGAGGAGGATGTTAATGGCCCTATGCATGAGGAAGAGGATCCGGAGGAGGTGGAGCCATATGAGGATGACATGGAGGAAGATCCATAAGAGTAGCAGCACTGGTACGCACCCTAGGAGGACTACCACGCGGGCTTACATCAAGAGGATGAATCTTATGAAGCTGAACCGGAAGAAGATAAACACGGAGAGGAGCCACCACCTGCTACGGCCGAGAATGAAGATGATGAATGGGTCATCCGTTCTGCTCAAGAATTCTAGTCCAATTTAGTTGAGGGAGCACATATGTCCAGAGAGCTGAGAGAGTTCCTTGAGTGCTGCGACTTGTACCTGGAGTACCTCATCAAGAAAGCCCCTCGTCTAGGACGTGAAGAGTGGAAGGCTGAAGTGACCATCCTCTCTAACGCTAGGGTTGTAACACGGCACTTCGCACCCACATGGAGAGCCACAAGGGCGGAAGCTGTTGATGCTGCTGCATGGGATGACTCACTGGATATGCTACGCCTTCCGTGGGCTGCTTGAAAAATCTACCTTTGAGCTGCGCCCATATCGGAAAAGTGGTACAAGGGAGATTATTGGACCCCATGGAGGAGCTCATTCCAACCCACAAGCTTCTTACAAGTCTCAGAAGATGCTCGTGGAGTTGGGAGACCGCTATGCAAATGCACAAGAAGAAATTCGCTACCTCCGCTAGAAGTTGTACTTGCTGGGGAAATAAGAGGAGACTTGTGCCAATGCGGGAAAAAATGGAGCAACAGTTTCACCTGCTCCTACATGGACGGCCGACTCACCATGGCGTGCACCCATGTATGGACCACCCCTGCCGCACGGCCAGAACAGCCTAGATTCTCACAATTAAGTCTGGGTTCCCTGTTGAAATAAAGATGTAATAAGAACGCTTGGACCGTAGTATTTTGAATGTGTGTGGTGTGCTGAACTTTCTATGATGTTTGATTATGTTTGTGTGCTTGGTTGTGAGTTGTGGGACGCTTCAGCGAATGTCCACATTTGCACATAGTAGAGATATGTGGGATGCTTCGGCACTTTTCCACATCCTCATATAGTCTTATATTAATAAAAGAGTTGCTTAGTCTCATATTCCTTGATGCATATAGTTGGAAAATCGCTTCTTTCAATTCTGAATAGTATGTCCGAAAGTAAGCATTAAAATAAGGGGGTAGATTTTCTTGCAAATCTCATCGTCTTGGATTCCCAAGGGATAGATATAATATTTGGAATGGACTGGCTAAGCAAGTATAATAGAGTGATTCAATGTGCCCAAGGATCGTATAGTTGATGAAAGTACATCTAGGCATTCCCTTGTGGGTTTTGGACGATTGATGACAAACAAATTTTGATCCTAATGAATTCGTTGAGATGAATGTGGGTCTACAAAGACTAGAGCTTTTGGTTCACTCAAAAAGATGAAAATGAGTGTCGAAGCGTCTGCGGTCGACACTCCCCCCGGGCCTGCTATGGAGCAGCCCATGTTCTTTTTCGCAGGGGCTAGTCCTCTCGGAGGGTCGCGCGTTGGACGAAGAAGAAGGATGTGAGTGTGTTTACACAAGGATTTTTACGTGGTTCGGGCCGCCGGAGCGTAAAACCCTACGTCCACGGGAGCAGTGTTGCTCGATGTATTGCTTGGCGCTTAGAACCGGAGTTCTAAGCTTGGAGATGAGCTGAGTTGCCCTAGATGTCTAACTCACAAGGTGGCGAACTGCCGAACCCTCGGGGTCGAACGCTAAGGGATCCGAACCCTTTGTAACACTGCCTACCCGAGCATTTTTATAGTTTAAGGCTCGGGTGGCTTACAAAGTGGGCCCCAGAGCCCGACAGGTGGCACCGGGGTGATTACTTGCCATCTACCATATCTTGCAGTGAATGCTGGTAGTTGTCTCTGGCGGTAGCTTCTTAGCTTTCGTCCTGCTGCCCTGCCCACGCCGCAAGCTAGGCGTAGTGGTTGATGAGGGCAGGGATGGCAGGGCATGTCTTGTCGCTGCATTTACTGGTCTAGAGCCTCTGACACAGTGTGCCTGTCTTCACTGTGACGTGACTGGCCACTGTGCTACCTGACAGGGGCGCACGCCGCGTCTCCGCGCATTGCGAAGGCACGGGTCTTGAATGTCTTGTACGGTAAAGGCAGGGCGCGCCTTTACTCCTGCTGCCTACCGAGCCGGGGCGGACAGCGCGGCTCTGCTGGCCACGTGGTGGGCCCGGAGCTCACCTCTGAGGAGAGGGGAGGTCCAGCCCCGCTGGACACGTGGCGCCTTCAAATCTCACCCCCACAGAGGGGGGAGGTCCGGCTCTGCTGGCCATGTGGCAGACCCGGAGCTCACCTCTGAGGAAAGGGGAGGTCCGGCCCCGCTGGACACGTGGCACCTTCGGAGCTCACCCCCGCGGAGGGGGGAGGTCCAGCTCTGCTACCCACGTGGCAGGCCCGGAGCTCACCTCTAAGGAGAGGGGAGGTCCGGCCCCGCTGGACACGTGGCGCCTTCGGAGCTCACCCCCACGTAGAGGGGAGGTCCGGCTCTGCTGCCCACATGGCGGGCCTGGAGCTCACCTCTGAGGAGAGGGGAGGTCCGGCCCCGATGGACACGTGGCACCTTCGGAGCTCACCCCCGCGGAGGGGGAGGTCCGGCTCTGCTGCCCACGTGGCGGGCCCGAAGCTCACCTCTGAGGAGAGGGGAGGTCCGGCCCCGCTGGACACGTGGCGCCTTCGGAGCTCACCCCAGTGGAGGGGGAGGTCCGGCTCTGCTGCCTACATGGTGGGCCCGGAGCTCACCTCTGAGGAGAGGGGAGGTCCGGCCGTGCTGCACACATGGCGCCTTCGGAGCTCTCCCCTGTGGAGGGGGTGAGGTCCTTAGGCGGTTTTCTCCTGTACGCGAGGGGTACCAGGTATTGAGAGTATCGACAGTGGCCCCTGGGCCCATCTCGGGGGAGATAACGATCCCGGGGTGGGCCTTCACTTTTTCTACCCCACGCACCTTCTCGGAGACTCCTTTTGACCATTGCACGAACAGCACGACCGGTCGTGGGGTGGCGTGACCCCTGCTTGATGGCTGCTTTAACTGCGGCGGTTCCCAAGGCTGCCACTACTGCACGTCGCTGCGCCTTGTGAGGAACCTCCGGGTTGTCCGCGTGGGGGGACTGACTTCTTGGTCCACCGCTTCTGCAGGACAGCTTGGGCCCTCTTGTCATTGTCGCTGGGGCTTGGACCTGGGGCGTCTGCCCCGAGCGGCTCATACGAAGCGTTTCAAATCACCTCTGGGAGGTTTAAAGGGGATCACTTCTGCATCACATGCTTCCCTTCGCACATCTCCCTACGCTTGAGACTTCCGGATTCTTCCGTGCACCCAAGTCTTCTCTGCCTTCTAGGTTCTTGCCCCTTCGCCTTCGATGGCTTCCAGCCTGCCTCCACCGCGCATCGCCCGGACGAAGGACCTTGGGCCGGTGCGAAGGCTTCTGGGATGGCACTCTGAGAGCAGAGGCTTTGCCTTTGGCGGGGATGTCTTCCACTCCGACTGGAGAGAGGGGAGATTGTCCTCTTCGTCGCCTATGCCTTGGCTTGGTTCGTCCCGCCAATTTCTTCCTTCTTCATGACTCTTCTGGAGACTTATGGCCTCAAGCTTCATCACCTCTCCTCGATCTCCTTTGCTCTGGCTGCTGTCTTTGTGCACTTCTGCGAGATGTTCGTGGGAGTGCGCGCTTCAGTGACGCTTTTCCGCCACTTCTTCTTGCTGCGGATGACTGGGCGCGGCTCGAAGAACCAGCTGGGAGCCTACTACTTCCAGCACCGCTGCAAGGATCCGAAGGTCTCCAAGTACCTTTTGCCCTTCAGTGCCGCGAGGTGGGAAGGCTGGAGGGATGACTGGGTGATCGTAAAGACAGATGAGCACGATCGACTCCAGTTGCCGACTGAGGATCCATACACCGGGCGCCGCTTCTAGGAGGAGAGCCTGGAGTTGGAGCCAGAGTACATGCCAGTCCTGGAGCGGATCCAGTTCCTGGCGGAGCAGGGGCTGACGTCCCTGATGGTGCTGGCGGACTTCTTGTCGCGCCGCCTTGCGCCGCTGCAGCAGCGCAATCGCCCGGCTTGGTACTACACCGGCATACATGACTGCACCAGGCTGGAGACGGGCTAAGGCTCTGACCCGTCTGTCGAAATGCTGAGGGAGATGGTGATGAGGGTAAGCAGTGACTTCCTCGATGACCGCTCCCTAACAGTTCCAGCTTCCTGCCTCCCTCTCTTCATGGAGCCGACGTGGAGGTTGAAGCTGCTGCGGGAGATGCCGACCTTGGACGATATCGACATCGCCGTGCGCCAGATTGGTGATGCTTCCCGGGGGATCTCGATCACCGAGGTTGACTGCTCCAGAGAGCAGCGCGAGGCGTCGGCCGATGCCCAACCCGCGCCGAGGGGCGACAGAGCTCGGACTGTCGACAAGGGGAAGGGCAAGGCGCCAGCCTCTAGTTCGCCAAAGAGGAAGCGCTCCCGGTCTCCGCCGCGGGCGTCGTTCGCACCGAGTCAGGGAACTGGTGTGCCCCCGTGCTCTTCATCAGGAGGGGTCCGCTTGTCAGGCGGCGACCCAAAGAGGCATCGGGTCTTCCACGCTGACGGGACTCCCCTCGGACAGCGGCGGTCGGAGGAGCCCTGGGCGTCCCACACTCTTTCCACAGGTGGAGCTCCGAGGGGGGACGCCGGTGACGCAGTACCCGAGGATGAGCCAGGGGCTCAGGTGCCCCGGTCGTCAAGTGTCCCTGCTGCAGGCTCGGCAAGCGGCGGTGCCGGAGGGAGTGCAGCTGGGACTCAGCCGGGGGCGCAGGCGCCCCGGCCTTCAGGTGCTTCAGGGGCTGGCACGACGAGCGGCGCCAGAGGTGCTGCCGGCGGGAGCTCTGCTGCTCCATCTCCCAGGGGGGCTCCGGGTGCACCCCTTGTTCCGCCAGTCCAGGTGCCTTCGGCACAGGCCCCGGCGGCGACGGCAGGCTCTGGCGGCCCTGCCCCGACTCGGAAGCCAGGGCTTTATGCCTGCTGGAGTGTTCGTGTTCCTCGGTAAATTTGCACTCACCGGATCTTAGTACATGCGTACTTTAATTCTTCTTTTCTTGTCTTGAGAGCTCCCTGTGCTTGTAGGGACTCGTCGGCTACCGGGGACGCATCTGTTCCCCAGCCATCTTCGGTTGGTAGGGCCCCTATGTCACAGCGTCCGGACGCCACGGCCGCTTCGCTGGCCCCCGTGCAAGTCCAGATGTCTCCTCCTTCTGTCCTGGCAGGACCAGTTCCTGCGATGACGGCAGCGCCTGCTCCTCCTTCGCCAGCTCGGGAGCTGGCTGCTGATGAAGACTTGGCAGAGCAGGCCGACGGCGACCAACTTTCGGGTGCTGGTGCAGGTGGAGCTGATGCGGGTCCTCAGGTGGGCGATGAGCAGGAGCGCATCGGGACTAGGCCTGCTTTGGCGCCGTCTTCTCCTGAGGGGCGCATCGTCGTGGCTCCACCAAAAGTTGCGGCACCGGCATATCCTCCGTCGGATGACGACGCCATGGAGGAGGTTCGTGGCGCACCTTCGGCTTCTGCTGCTCCACTGTCCCTGTCGGACGCCATGGAGCTGGCCCAGTCCAGCATCCGGCAGGTTCAGGCTGCGCTCGAGCGCGAGCGGGAGGCCTTGGCAGATGAGAGGGACCGCCTCCGCGGCTCGGGTGGCTCTTGAAGCTGTTGACCAGGGAGGTCAAGGAGGAGCTCGATGCTAAGAGGGCGAGGCTCGATGCCGAGGAGGAGCTCCTTGATGTGCAGAAGAAAGCCGTAGACCGCCTTGACACCGAGACCTGGAGGATCATGCAGGAGGCCTGCGAGGCATATGATAGTGTCCAGGACCGCTCTGCCGCCAACGAGGAGATGCGGTTGCAGCTGGCGCGGCGCGAGTGTGCCGTCGCGGAGTGGGAGCACGCCGTGGCGGCCAAGGAGAAGGAGGTCGCCGAGCAGCTGGAGGCGGGAGAAGGCGACCTGAAGGCCAGGGTTAGATAGCTGGAACTACGGGAGGCTGCCTTGGCCGAAAGGGAGGAGCAGGTCACCCAGGACCGCCAGGCGGTGCTGAACCGGGAGCTTGCTGCCGACTTCTAGGCGTCGTAGTTGGAGAAGCTCACCCGGGACCTCCAGCTCTGGGAGAATGACCTGGCAGCCAAGGAGAGGAGGTTCGCTGAGGGAGGACCTGGCGCCCTGCTGGCAGCTCATCAGGAGGTGGAGCAGCTCCGGGCTTCGTGAACCATCGAGGCTCGAGGAGTCTGGGACTTTGTCAGCCAGGCGGAGTCTGCTCTGGTGCCTCTCGGCTTCAGCCCCGTGAGGACGGGGGCACCGGCACAAGAGGTGGCCCAGGCACTCCCGGCACTTGAGTCCGTCGGCGCCAAGCTGAAGAGGTTGGAAGCCATGATCACCGACGAGCTCGAGGTCGAGGGGAGGAGCTTGGCGAAGGAGGTCGCCGTGCACGTGCTGAAGTGCTTCCAGAGCTGGGACCCCTCCATCTATCTAGAACCGATGGTGCAGGGCCCCATCGCTGAGCGGGAGGAGGTCGCCAGGGCCGGAGTCGGAGACGTCGCCGCTCTCGTCACGTCTAGGTTTCAGAAGGAGTCTGGGAACCCTTAGACACTTGCCCTTGTAGCTGAAGGGCTTTTGTATTTTGTCTTCTGTTTGTAGACCAGCTCATGGAGCTCTTGAATGAACAGACTTGTTGTCTTGTATGCTTTTTGCTCCCTTGGCTTTCCCTGCCTGAGCCCTTAGCTCCGTAAGGACCCCGGGAGGTCTGCACCGATCTCGAAGCTTCTTAGCACAGACACCTCCCTTGGATCCTTGTTCTCATAAGGACCCAAGGGGCCTTGAGTTGGAGTCTGGAGCTCCAGTCTTGAGAAGTCTTGGGGCAACTTCGATACCACCGGGTGCTCCGGCCTTCCCTTGTGCAGTCCCCGTAGTGGCCCCCTGGTAGGTGTGGCCAATGCATTGGGCACACCTACCACATTCCTGCGGGGGAGCTAAGGACAGGGGCCTCCTGACCGTCCGGAGCACGCCAGAGGTCCGGGAGGCCTCTCAGGAGGTCCTGCACACAAGTAGGGAAACGGTAATTCTGCTCGGGGGCTCTCCCTTCACTGTCTCTTAGTCTTATTTGGCTTACAGTCCTGGACCGGTATACGGGGCTTGGGCAATTCAGTGCCTTCGGCATCGGAGGTCCGGCTCCCTCCTAGGTCAGGGTGCAACCGTCCAGCCCCTAGTACTAGACCGTAGCGCTGGAGAGGCAGATTGCGCACGCTTTGGGTACGGAACCAGGCAAATCAGACTGCACACCCTGGACCTCCTAGAAGGTAGAGTGCGCACGCTTTGGGTACGGAAGCAGGCTACGCACCCTCGACCCCCCTGGTCTGGCGTAGGTTTTTCCTGGAGGAGACCAACTGGCGTCACAGTACCCAACTAGGGGAGGTCCAAGAGGCCCCCTGGCATCGGGCAGCTACCTCAAGCATGACCGCCTTCGGCAGGATGGCAAATGCCGACTAGGTATGAGGGTGGGAAAGGAGAGCCGTATATACGATGAGCGTACACTGTCTTGAGCATGGGGAGGTGATCATAAAAATTAATGCATAATTTAAATGAACACAAAGGAGAGCATGGTAGGACAGGGTTCTTTCCATTCATATACATCCATAGGAGGAAAACAGGCTATACATGGAGGCAACGACCCACCCCATTATTAAGGGGGGCAGGGCCTACGCGCTTAGGGTACGGAACCAGGCTAAGCTGGATGTAGTCCTGGACCACCCCCTGGGGCTTAGTTGCTCCAAGCGCTGCTCCTAGGCTCTATTTGGTCCATTACAGAAAGAAGAGAAAACCTGTCCTACTACTGCTCTAAGGATAGAACTTATGGAGGTGTTCTATGTTCCAAGGGTTTGGGAGCGGGTCCCCGTCCTAGGTTGCAAGGCGCACGCTCCCGGGGCGGCAAACTTTCGTGACTCGGAAGGGACCTTCCCAGCTGGGGGAGAGTTTGTTGGTCCCTTCTCGAGAAAGTATGCGCCGCAGCACCAAGTCGCCTTCCTTGAGCTCTCGAGCACGGATGGACCTCTGATGGTAGTGACACGACCCCATTGGTCCTGTCGAGCCAGGATCACGCTGAGGGGTACTGCGTTGCACAGCACCGTATAACACACGTCAAAGGTACAAAGCGGAAGCAAAATTTTATTACATAAACCAGTTGATGAACATGTTTACAGCAAAATAAGTTCAGTCTACACTCGCGGGCGTAGACTAAGCATCAAGTGCACGTTCAGCCCTCGAATGTGTCCTTGCTAGCACACACGCACACTAACTCTACGGCGTGCACGACTCCCACTCGACGGGGTTCCCCTCCTGGGGTTCCGTCTCCTCTTCGGGAGTCCCTTCCCCATAGAACCCTGCAAAAGCTTCAAACACAAGCAGTGAGCACGAAGACTCAGCAAGTCTGACCCGTCTCACCTAAACATGGAACTTCTACATGAGGGTAATGGGTTACATGAGGTAAAAATCAGTGGCAAGGACTCACCTAATTAGTAGAACCTTACTTTCAAGTTTTAGCAGCAGGTTGTGGAGAACCTTACGCTAAGGTACATAAGAGAGCCGCAATCAAACAAGAAACGCATTTCTCTCATGTACTTTGCCCAAAGTTGAAAAGAACTTTAGTTAGCTCTAAACTACAGCATATCATTAACAATCAATGTCCAGCTTTCAATCAGCAACATTTTAACATGTGACTAGCCTGTTCTTTCTATGTCACGGTACAGTGAACAAGTGGTACTCACTGACCGCGAGGGACGGAGATTATAATCGATTTACACCTGCAGGGTTACCCGAACAACCCGTCACTTACGCCCGTACTCGACGTTGCCTACAACCACCATCACGGACGCCGTACGCGACTACCTTTCACCCGTTAGCCAAATATTGAACCGGTCCCATCGTCCCGAGCAAGAGGTCTCTGCACGCGCATCTCCGTGCTGCCAGCCGATTTACACCTCAAGCTCTCAACCTACCCTCTGAACGACGGGCAATGCCTCAATAACCAGCTACCCGAGTTACATCAGTTTCCCGGTTCCCATATAGCCGGTAGGTCTTCGGTACTGTTCTAGCTTGTTCAACAGGCCCGCACACGGCTCGGTCCTCAATCGACACAAGCGGAGCTACAGCACACAGGCCCCAAAGTCCTGTTGCCCTTACTCTCCGCTCGGTCTCATTTTTTTGCCATGTGTATCATGTGCTATCTCTACCCGAGCAATATGCCTCTAGCCTATTCTCGCGAGTAGTTCCAACTACTCGACTTGTACCGAATCCTACTCTATCCTAGCAATGCAGTAGCTAACGGGATTTGCAATCCTAAACCCAACCCATGGTTCTCTTGGCTATGCAGTGGGGCTTCCAAACAAGACTCTAATGCACAGAATAAAGGAAACAAGTATGTGCTCAAAACAATAAAAATTTGTAAAAAGGTTAATGCAAACCGGAGCTTGCCTTGCTGCTCTTGGTCGTAGGGTAGCTGTTCCTCCGGAGTAACGAAGTCTAGGACTTCGGGTTCCTCCTCGACCTTAGCGACTACATGATAAGAGCAATATATGTATCAATTTAAATGCATTTGTATTAACTTTGAAGTTGTGAAGTCTATAACCCTTGCTAGACAGACCTAATGACTGTGAAACTTTTACTGTGGCTTGGTTACAACCTAAACAGAGACTTGGTCAAGTTTTAATTGCATTTGAGCCCTCCACAATTAATTATGTCCTTGACATTAATTGGAACTCTTAGGGTGCTCTAGGAATTTTCAGGAAACAAACTATGACTTTCTGAAAACTAGATTTTCAGAGGGTTCTAATGGATTTGGTCTCACTTAATTTGGAAGTCCCTAACTAAAGATATGAGCTAAACAATTTCAGAGAAAATTCTGAAAATGTTTCTGAACATTTTCTATTTTCTCTGGAACAGTTTCACTAATCACACCATTAGGTGGATTAAATGAGCTCAAATGGGTCTGAAATTTGTATGGTAGTTCAATGATATTTTGGGGAACATCTCAGCAAAATTTCAGGATTTTCCTCCAAAGGATTCTCCAGTTAAAATTCCTAACAGTTTAAACTTTTAGGAATTAATTCTGGAGAAATAAGGAATTTCATGAAGTGAAACTTGATTTTATGGAAAGTGCTCAGAGAGCTGAATCCAGCAAAATTTGGTTCACTCAATTTGGAGCTTTCTAGCCAAAGTTATGAGGATTTGAAGTTTGGAAGAATTTTGAAAATCGGGGAAAAGTTTAAATTCTCGGGGGCCCGCGGGGACACGTGTCGAGCGCGGAGGTGTCCGGCACACCTGGAGATATCACACGTGTCGAGCACGGAGGTGTCCGGCACACCGGAGCTCACGGGGTATTTATGCGCCAGCACAGCCGATCCCCGGCCACACCCGATCCTGATTTAAATTCTTCAGCCGCTGACACGTGGGCCAGCCGGCTTCGTCTTCCTCCCGCCGTTTTCTCGCGCCCGCGCCGCCGACCTCGCCGGAGCAGACCCGGAGCTCGCCGGCTCGCCGCTGCCGGACCTCCCATGGGCTGAAACTCGCCGCCAGGGGGTTGTCGACGTCGAGGAACACGTCGGTGGTGTCAGGTCGGGCTGGGGGTGACCGGAATTAGCTTGGCGACGTGCCGCGGCCTCGGTTGAGGTTCGGCGCTGTCGACCGTGGGTCCTAACCCGCCAACACCTCGAACAAACGGTCCTACAGCATCAGTGTACCTCTAGGAAGCTCGACAAGGTGCCAAAAGGGTTTAGAAATGGCGGCAAGTTGGTCGGCACCGTGTGACCGATCGTGCCTGCCATGACCGCCCTCGATCGAGCTCGAAATTCGTCACTCCTAGACAGTTTCACGCCACGGATGCAGAAAAGAACTTGATCACCGGCTAGTCCAGCGTCTACGTGCAAGATTTGATGACCTCCGAAAGATCATAGAGCGAGAATTTAATGAAACCGTACCGGAAGCTCGGGTTACGGTCGCCGGAGCAAAAACTAGAAATTCTCTGCGGATTCTTCACGGTTGGCTTCCAAACTTGGAGGAGAGCAGCACGGTGGTCGCGCGCTCCTGTTGCCTCTCTTGCTGGACCGTGTAAACGCCTGTGGAACGCTGTCCACAGGCGCCTGACTCTCGGCCGAGGCTAGGTCGCCGCGGTGGCGATCGCTCTTGGGCAAAGGAGGTCGGAACTCGGGGTTTCTGGTGTTGGGGAGGTGAAGTGCGAACTCAGGTGGCTGTCTAGCAGCTCAAGGACGAAGGAGGAGATGGTTTTGCTGATTTTCCCGATTGAGCAGAGAGCTGTGGCGAGAGACAATGCCGCTGCTCGGGTTGCCCATGAGAATTTAAAGCCGGCCGACTCCTGCTCGGCTGAGGCGGTGCCGGTCGCATGGGGGCGCGAGCAAGCCGACCCTGGGCGCCAGCGCGCGGGGAGGGAAGCAGCTGGTGGCGCCGGTAGCTGCTCGGTGGCACAGCCGACAGCTGCTCGGTGGAATTTCCCACCGAGACTCTGACTTTGGTTGTAAGTTTCTCCTTCTTCCCTCTATGACATGTGGGTCCCACCTCCAGTTTTAACCTCTGAAATTTACTCCTAATCACTGTTGTAAACAGTGAACCCCATCCAACCCTTGGCAATTCAAATTATTCACCCATGAGCCATTTGAATTGATCAAAGTTCAAATGAGGTTTGGTTTGAATGAATTTCAGCACAAGTTCAGTTTGAAATTCAAATAAAGTTTGAATTTCTCCCCCTTAGCTCATGTCAAGATCAACTCCAAATGGAGTGAAAATTAGTGTGTGAGCTCACAAAAATGTGCTGAGTAAGAATATGCCTTCCACTTTTATATTCATGGGATAAAAACAGTTTGAATTTGAATATGGTTTCAAACTGCCCTCTTCCTAACTATACCCAAACTAACCTCAAAAAGGTTTTGAATTTGGGTGAAACTTGGCATGGACATCCTTAGTAAAGTGTAGGAGTTTTCATATGTCCAGCCCATCTATATCACATGTGGGAAATACCACTTTTGCAATGTGTAAGTTTGTTCTCTAATGAGCATGTTGATAATTGTTACTTGCTCTTCATTTGTGTTCATCATTCTTCCTCAAATGAGGTGTGTGGTGTGGTGATGAACACTGCAATTGTGTGTCAAAAACTGAGGCCCTTACATTCCTCCCCCCTTAAAAGAATCTCGTCCCGAGATTATAAGGTGAAAATGAGAGAGAGGACGGTGGAAAATTACCAGATATGCGACGTGAAAAAGTCGGGGTAGTTAGTGCGAAGGAATTCTTCGCTCTCCCATGTCGCTTCGTCCATGGAGTGATTACTCCATAGAACCTTGTAGAACCACAACGTACTGTTGCGTGTGGTTCGGGCCTTTTCACCAATAATCTGCACCGGTTCCTCCCGATAGGTGAGATCCGGTTGCAGTTCTTCAATGTCTTCCAGCTGAACGGTAGTTGATAGCTTGAGACACTTCCTCAGCTGGGAAATGTGAAAGACGCCGTGCACACCGGAAAGTGGTTCTGGTAATTTCAGCCGGTATGCCACCGATCCACATCTTTCGGTAATCTGGAATGGACCGATGAAGCGGGGTGCTAACTTTCCTCTCACCCCAAATCTGTTTACGCCCTTCATTGGAGATACCCGTAAATATACGTGTTCTCCAATTTCGAATTGTAATGGGCGCCTTCTCCGGTCCGCATACTGTTTCTGTCGGGATTGAGCGGCTTTTAGGTTCGCTTGAATCAGTCGAACCTTTTCTTTCGCGTTGTTGACAAGGTCAATCCCGAAGGTAACCCTTTCGCCAGACTCACACCAGTTCAATGGTGTGCGGCATTTTCTTCCGTATAGCGCCTCGTAGGGCGCCATCTTGATGCTGGCTTGGTACCTATTGTTGTACGAGAACTCGGCTAACGGCAAGTGATCATCCCAATTCTTGCCGTGGTCGATAGCGCAAGCTCGTAGCATGTCTTCTAAGATTTGATTTACCCGCTCCGTTCGCCCATCCGTCTGCGGGTGGTAGGCTGAACTACGGATCAGCTTCGTCCCCAAGGCAGCGTGCAGCTGCTCCCTAAAACGGGACACAAATAAAGTGCCCCGATCCGATATGATAGTACGGGGTACACCGTACAAGCATAGGATCCGTGAGATGTACAGTTCAGCGTACTTCTTGGCGTTGTAGTTGGTGTTGACCGGGATGAAATGGGCAACTTTGGTGAGCCGATCGACGATCACCCACACAGAATCATGTTTCTGCAAGGTGGTGGGTAATCCGACGATGAAATCCATGCTCACGTCCTCCCACTTCCAGGCAGGAACGCCCAGTGGTTGCAGCAGTCCCGGTTTCCGCATATGATCTGCCTTCACCCTTCGACATGTATCACACTCGGACACGTATTTTGCAACCTCGCGCTTCATCCGTGTCCACCAAAACTTTCTTCTGAGTTCTTGATACATTTTTTTGCTGCCGCGGTGAATAGAAAGCTTTGATAAGTGAGCCTCATCAAAGATCTTCTTCCGTAGTTCCGGGTTTCGGGGTACGACAATCCGGTCCTTGAACCATAGGACGCCGTCTCCGTCCTTCCGGAAACATTTCAACTCCCCACTGTCTACACGTCTCCGCAAATGTGACATGCCCTTGTCATTCTTCTGGGCTGCCGCTATCTCTTCACGGAGGGTGGGGATCAAAGCTAGTTTGTAGAGAGCTCCGTATGGAATCACACGTAGTGGTGGTTCGCTCTCTTCCAACGGTGTGATGGTCAGATTGTTGACGTGTGACTTGCGGCTCAGCGCATCTGCCACTACGTTTGCTTTGCCCGGATGATAATGGATCTCTATCTCGTAATCCTTTATCAGTTCTAACCATCTTCGTTGCCTCATGTTCAGCTCCTTCTGAGTGAATATGTACTTGAGGCTTTTGTGGTCGGTATATAAGTGTACGAGGTTACCGAGTAGGTAGTGCCTCCACATTTTTAGTGCAAGTACCACGGCAGCGAGCTCCAAGTCGTGAGTTGGATAATTCTGCTCATGGTTCCTAAGCTGCCGTGATCCATACGCGACCACTCTTCGGTCTTGCATCAGCACACATCCGAGTCCAATGCCGGATGCATCGCAGTACACATCGAACGGTTTTGTTGTGTCTGGATGCGCCAAAACTGGTGCTGATGTCAGGTGCTTGACTAAAGCCTTGAATGCTGCTTCACATGCTGGACTCCAAACATATTTGGTAGCCTTCTTCAGCAGCTCTGTCATTGGCTTGGCAATCTTCGAGAAGTTCGGAATGAACCTCCGATAATATCCCGCGAGTCCGAGGAAACTCCGTACCTCATGAACAGTTCTCGGGGATTTCCAATTGAGCACTTGCGTGATTTTGCTCGGGTCCACAGCGATACCTTCCGCTGAGATGATATGCCCGAGGAAAGGCACTTGCGATATCCAAAACTCGCATTTTCTGAATTTTGCGTATAACTTGTGATCCCGCAGCCGTTGCAAGACTATACGCAGATGTTTCTTGTGATCTTCCTCTAACTTGGAATATACTAGGATGTCGTCGATGAAGACCACGACAAACTTGTCCAGCTCCGGCATGAATACCGAGTTCATCAAGTACATGAAGTGAGCTGGAGCATTGGTGAGGCCGAAGGACATGACCAGGTACTCATAAAGTTCGTACCTCGTCGAGAAAGCTGTCTTTGGAATGTCCTCCGCCCTTATCTTAATCTGATGGTACCCGGATCTTAAATCCATCTTGGAAAAGATCTTCGCTTCGACCAACTGATCAAACAACATGTCGATCCGTGGCAACGGGTACTTGTTTTTGATGGTTACGTCATTTAATGGACGATAGTCCACGCAAAGCCGCAACGTCTCATCCTTCTTCTTGACAAATAATGCCGAACAGCCCCATGGTGAGGAGCTCGGCCTAATAAAACCCTTCTCCAGAAGGTCCGTGAGCTGAGTCTTCAGTTCAGCCAACTCCTTGGGCGCCATCTTGTACGGCCTTCGGGATATTGGCATGGTTCCCCGTGCAAGTTCAATCTTGAACTCCACCTCTCTATCGGGTGGCATCCCCGGCAAATCGTCCGGGAATACATCAGGGAACTCTCGGACCACCGGAATATCTTCCAATCTGATGGTCGTGGTTTGATAGACACTTGGAAGTTTTATTTCTGGACTATCCAAAAATAATGAGTGAGAACCGTGCACCTCTGAGTTTAAGTGCACGACTCGAAGGACGGTGTCTAAAACAGCGCCGTTGCGGGTTAACCACGACATCCCTAGGATGACATCGACCTTCTGTCCCTCTAAGATAATGAGAGACGTGGGATACACTCTACCCGCTAAGCATAATGGTGCTTTGGAGACCATTACGCTTGCTGAAATCTCCCCCCCCCCCCCCCGGTGAACAAATTAAATATGGACTATCGGTGGGTAGTATTGGCAAACTGTGTTTAGCAATGAAAGCTTGGCTAATAAAATTATGCGTGGCGCCTGAATCAAACGGTACTATAGTGGGATGCTGGTGGAGTTGGAACATACCCGCAAGGATTGGCTCGCCCTCCGGCACGTCCTCAATGGCAAGTTGGTGGACAGTGCCAGGCCTAGGGTTTGCTCGCCGCGCATTAGTAGGGTTCCGGGGTTGATTCCTCCCCGGAAACTGTGGTGCCCCTCCGCCGCCTTGCCTCTCCGGGCAACTGCTCGCGAAGTGTCCTGGACGACCACACTTGTAACATGTGGCCGCTGCTGGTGGAGTACTCGGTGGACGAAAGCCCGGCATGCGTTGCGGAGGTGCAAACGCACGCGGCTTCGCCCGCTGCTGCTGTTGTTGTTGCGGTGGTACTGGCAGTGCCGGCCGGAATGCCGGCGAAGAATACGGCCGACTGCGGAACGGCATCGACCGCTGTGGTGGCTGCCAGCGTGGACCTGATGGTGGGCGATTCACCATCCGAAACTTCTGAGAAGGACCGCCTCCTTCTCCGCTGCTCTGCGGCGCGCTTCGCTTTCGCTCTGCCGCTGCCAACTCCTTACCGGAGTCCTCCTGAACAATCGCAGCATCAATGATGTCGTTGAGGCTGCCGCGATTGAACATCGCCAACTTGTCCTTCAGGAGCGGGTTAAGCCCCTGGTAAAAATGGTCCCGCCGCTTCTCGTCGGTATCAGCATGATACGACGCATATAGCGCGAGATCGTTAAACGCCCTGGAGTATTCCAGCGCGTTCCGGCTCCCTTGTTGCAGGTGTAAGAACTCCTGCGTCTTCCTCTTCATCAGACCTGGCAGTATATGATAGGCCCTGAAGGCCGTCCGGAACTCCGTCCAGGTCATCACTCGGTCGGTGGGCTGTGAAGCACAAAAGTTGGCCCACCACGCGCTCGCGGATCCTTGGAGCTGCTGGACCGCGAACTGAGTCTTGCGCTGCTCGCTGATTTGGAGCAGCCCGAACTTCATTTCTATGGCGCGGCGCCAGTTGTCCGCGTCAAGTGGTTCATCCGCCCTTCTGAATACAGGGGGATGAGTCGCCAGGAAGTCGGAGTAGGAGCTCTGTTGGCGCTCCTCACGATCTTGACGTCTCTCTGGGCGAGACGTATTGGCGATGAGAGTCTGCAGCAACTCTGTGTGCTGCTGATGTGAACCCGCAATTGCCGCGACAATGTCGGCCAATGTAACCGTTGGCAGTAGCGGTGGCGGTGTTTGCTGTTGCTGCTGCTGTCCCGAGGAGTCCTCGGGAGGTGGTTGGGAGGTCTCTCCCCCTTGACTGGTACCCCCAACGTCAGGGTTGGCACGAGTACGCGTCATTCTGAAATTCAAAACAGCAGCGATTAGCACATGTCTTACTTAAAATTCCATACGCAACAGTAGGTATTGAAGTGACACATGATTAATTTGCACAACATTCACATATATTGATAAAGCAGAAACTTTATACAAGATACATTACTCTCGGATCTCCGAGAAGTCGTGCTCATGTCGTCACTCCCTATACACACACTACTGTTCACACGACATGTCACCGATTACAAAAGTTGGGTTACGCTACCCCAGCTGCCCTACTTGGCAACCGTAACCCCCTACTCGGAGTAGAACTCGACCTCCTGTGGGTCGTCCTCCTCCGGTACCTCTGCTGGTGGCTCTGGATCTACCACCTCTTCTCCCATTCCGGGTTCTCCCATTGCTGGAAGACCCAAGACCACCGGTACGCCTAACACCGGAGGTACGAGGTCCTGCAATGCATGTACCTCGTCCATAGCCTGGTTGTAATCCTCTTCCCAGCCTTGGCCTTCCTCGATAGCGTCGTCCTGCTCTTGAGCAAGGTCCTCATTCTGCTGGGTTAGGGCCTGCACCAGCTCTTGCAATGCCGTGATGTCAACACGGCTCTTCTTCTTTGCCTTCTTCAGACGACGCAACTGATTGTGTTGTTCATTCAGTCGCTTGATCGTCAGAAGGAGCACATTGCGGAGTGCGCTGTGAGCACTCTCGAAATGATCTCCACGGCTTGTGCTCCCCTTGAGCTTGGTGGCGAGATGCTCCGTATGAACAGCTTGGCTGTCCATCACAGCGTTTCCCGCCCTCATTTGGAGGCTGAGATTTGCCTCCGCGGGGTTGTACCTTGGGCAACTCGGGTCTGTTGCCTCCAGGTACCTCTCTTCCCACACATGCTGAGCTCGTCCCTCCACCGGAACGAGTGCGTATGGAGTGCCCTCCATAGCCTGCACGTGTAGTTGGCAGAAACATGACATAGTGTCACGGGCTGCCACCTGCCACATCCCTTCCGGTTGTCTTCCCCTCACCGTGACGGTGAATGGCACCCAACCGGGTGGCGTAGGTCCTGCAGGAACCTCGACATGGATCGTCCATGTCTTGTTCCCCTCTTCGCCCTCTTCCTTGGCGAAGTATTGCGGCATCTGGTTGTACCCGAAATATTGGAGCATTTGCCACAATGCTTCCGGGTAGCCGCTACGGTCAGAACAGTGGGAAGCCACCCACCCGTTCTCCAACTGTTTATCTGCTGCCATCTGTAAAAATATATTTGAGAATTGTAAAATATTTATTTAAACAGTAAACCCCTGAGTTATAACATAAAACAAGTCATTGAACTCATAAAACTTGGAAACATAGTTCAAATTTTTAAACAAATTTGACTGCTGATCTGCTGTTACCATGACAGCCCTGACCAGTTTCCATTTCAACCTGATTTAGGCCCGTTTAACAGCAAAACCAATTCTGGAGCTCAACATCAAAGTTAAGGTTAACTTCAATAGCTTTCCAGAAAGTGTTTGCTTGGCCTAAGATCTGTCCTGGTTCAAAAGTTATGAGATGTCAAAGTTAGCAGAATTTCTGGAATCAATTGAACAGCACCTCCCTGCTTTAGGTACTGAATTGATCCAAGAATCCCAGTTAATTCTGTTCCCACTCTGACAAAACTTTCTGTTACAAAGTTGTAACCCATCTCATAAGTTTTCCAGAACTACCTCATTTTCAATTTTTGAATTTTTATGCAGGAAGTTATGCTTAATTTACAGAGAGTCTTTATTCTGTCCTGTTTTCTGGACAGTTTCAACTCTACTGCATTTTTCGAGTGGTTAAGGGATGAAACACCTCTGGAACTCAACAGAAAAGTTGTAAAGCTCTTCCAAAGCTTTCCAGAAATGTATCATACGACCCCAACCTCGAAAGAACTCAACCTCTATCCTCTGATTAACCTCAGCCTTGGTTAAGCTGAAAACAGAGTGCTCTGTCCTTAACATCCTATAAGTTGAAAACTTGTTAACTTTGAACATCCTGTTCAGGGGAAGGAGTTACATCAAGTTTTACTATTTTGGACTAAAACCTTCCAGTTTTTGCAATGAAGTTGTTTATTTAGTTGGGTGTGACGTTGATGCGTCACCAGATTATGTCGGTACTACGTCCTCACAAAGAAAAACCTATACCGGACTTAGCCGGCTTCGTTAGTTCAGTGGCACTACTCGTCACTCGCAATCGGATGCTACACGTCTACCGTTTCGTGGCCAGGCTACCTGCAGAAACTCAAACAATCATCAGACTCGTCTGCACACCGAGCCCGGAATCCATACAGTTTGTACACCCGGCCGTCATCACTCGCCCGGATGTTCTCAAGCCAACCACGCCTTGAGTTACGTGTTCATGTTTCGGACCACGTGACGGGGTCTCCCAAGTTGCACCACGCACGCCAGGGACAGTCGTTGCTCGAATACCCCAAACGACATGAAGAGTCGTGGAGGATATCAAAGCGGGTCGGGTTACCTGCCACCCGTGGGGCTCCACCCTTCAGCTTGTGCGCACTGGTGGACAGCGCTTACGTGTACCCCCCAAGACATAAACGTCCCGAGATACACGATTTTCCGACATAAAAAATAGGTTAATATGTCACTTTCTATATACTAATAACATCCTTATACGGGCTACTAACTCGTTCCTCACTGGATTTTTGAAAAGGAAGACCTTTGTACTGTGTTAAACCTCAAGCGAGCTCTGATACCACGCTGACACGACCCCATTGGTCCTGTCGAGCCAGGATCACGCTGAGGGGTACTGCGTTGCACAGCACCGTATAACACACGTCAAAGGTACAAAGCGGAAGTGAAATTTTATTACATAAACCAGTTGATGAACATGTTTACAGCAAAATAAGTTCAGTCTACACTCGCGGGCGTAGACTAAGCATCAAGTGCACGTTCAGCCCTCGAACGTGTCCTTGCTAGCACACACGCACACTAACTCTGCGGCGTGCACGACTCCCACTCGACGGGGTTCCCCTCCTGGGGTTCCGTCTCCTCTTCGGGAGTCCCTTCCCAATAGAACCCTGCAAAAGCTTCAAACACAAGCAGTGAGCACGAAGGCTCAGCAAGTCTGACCCGTCTCACCTAAACATGGAACTTCTACATGAGGGTAATGGGTTACATGAGGTAAAAATCAGTGGCAAGGACTCGCCTAATTAGTAGAACCTTACTTTCAAGTTTTAGCAGCAGGTTGTGGAGAACCTTACGCTAAGGTACATAAGAGAGCCGCAATCAAACAAGAAACGCATTTCTCTCATGTACTTTGCCCAAAGTTGAAAAAAACTTTAGTTAGCTCTAAACTACAGCATATCATTAACAATCAATGTCCAGCTTTCAATCAGCAACATTTTAACATGTGACTAGCCTGTTCTTTCTACGTCACGGTACAGTGAACAAGTGGTACTCACTGACCGCGAGGGACGGCGATTATAATCGATTTACACCTGCAGGGTTACCCGAACAACCCGTCACGTACGCCCGTACTCGATGTTGCCTACAACAACCATCACGGACGCCGTACGCGACTACCTTTCACCGTTAGCCAAATATTGAACCGGTCCCATCGTCCCGAGCAAGAGGTCTCTGCACGCGCATCTCCGTGCTGCCAGCCGATTTACACCTCAAGCTCTCAACCTACCCTCTGAACGACGGGCAATGCCTCAATAACCAGCTACCCGAGTTACATCAGTTTCCCGGTTCCCATATAGCCGGTAGGTCTTCGGTACTGTTCTAGCTTGTTCAACAGGCCCGCACATGGCTCGGTCCTCAATCGACACAAGCGGAGCTACAGCACACAGGCCCCAAAGTCCTGTTGCCCTTACTCTCCGCTCGGTCTCATTTTCTTGCCATGTGTATCATGTGCTATCTCTACCCGAGCAATGTGCCTCTAGCCTATTCTCGCGAGTAGTTCCAACTACTCGACTTGTACCGAATCCTACTCTATCCTAGCAATGCAGTAGCTAACGGGGTTTGCAATCCTAAACCCAACCCATGGTTCTCTTGGCTATGCAGTGGGGCTTCCAAACAAGACTCTAATGCACAGAATAAAGGAAACAAGTATGTGCTCAAAACAATAAAAATTTGTAAAAAGGTTAATGCAAACCGGAGCTTGCCTTGCTGCTCTTGGTCGTAGGCTAGCTGTTCCTCCGGAGTAACGAAGTCTAGGACTTCGGGTTCCTCCTCGACCTTAGCGACTACATGATAAGAGCAATATATGTATCAATTTAAATGCATTTGTATTAACTTTGAAGTTGTGAAGTCTATAACCCTTGCTAGACAGACCTAATGACTGTGAAACTTTTACTGTGGCTTGGTTACAACCTAAACAGAGACTTGGTCAAGTTTTAATTGCATTTGAGCCCTCCACAATTAATTATGTCCTTGACCTTAATTGGAACTCTTAGGGTGCTCTAGGAATTTTCAGGAAACAAACTATGACTTTCTGAAAACTAGATTTTCAGAGGGTTCTAATGGATTTGGTCTCACTTAATTTGGAAGTCCCTAACTAAAGATATGAGCTAAACAATTTCAGAGAAAATTCTGAAAATGTTTCTGAACATTTTCTATTTTCTCTGGAACAGTTTCACTAATCACACTATTAGGTGGATTAAATGAGCTCAAATGGGTCTGAAATTTTTATGGTAGTTCAAGGATATTTTGGGCAACATATCAACAAAATTTCAGGATTTTCTTCCAAAGGATTCTCCAGTTAAAATTCCTAACAGTTTAAATTTTGAGGAATTAATTCTGGAGAAATAAAGAATTTCATGAAGTGAAACTTGATTTTATGGAAAGTGCTCAGAGAGCTGAATCCAGAAAAATTTGGTTCACTCAATTTGGAGCTTTCTAGCCAAAGTTATGAGGATTTGAAGTTTGGAAGAATTTTGAAAATCGGGGAAAAGTTTAAATTCTCGGGGGCCCGCGGGGACACGTGTCGAGCGCGGAGGTGTCCGGCACACCTGGAGATATCACACGTGTCGAGCGCGGAGGTGTCTGGCACACCAGAGCTCACAGGGTATTTGTGCGCCAGCACAGCCGATCCCCGGCCACACCCGATCCCGATTTAAATTCTTCAGCCGCTGACACGTGGGCCAGCCGGCTTCATCTTCCTCCCGCCGTTTTCTCGGGCCCGCGCCGCCGACCTCGCCGGAGCAGACCCGGAGTTCGCCGGCTCGCCGCTGCCGGACCTCCCATGGGCTGAAACTTGCCGCCAGGGGGTTGTCGACGTCGAGAAACACGTCGGTGGTGTCAGGTCGGGCTGGGGGTGACCGGAATTAGCTCGGCGACGTGCCGCGACCTCGGTTGAGGTTCGGCGCTGTCGACCGTGGGTCCTAACCCGCCAACACCTCGAACAAACGGTCCTACAGCATC
Organism: Neostapfia colusana; assembly: GCA_030760725.1. Classification (NCBI taxonomy): domain Eukaryota; kingdom Viridiplantae; phylum Streptophyta; class Magnoliopsida; order Poales; family Poaceae; genus Neostapfia; species Neostapfia colusana. Next base: position 30,660,674 of record JASWHV010000004.1, on the reverse strand, counting down.
AGTGTACCTCTAGGAAGCTCGACAAGTGCCAAAAGTGTTTAGAAATGGCGGCAAGTTGGTCGGCACCGTGTGACCGATCGTGCCTGCCATGACCGCCCTCGATCGAGCTCGAAATTCATCACTCCTAGACAGTTTCACACCACGGATGCAGAAAAGAACTTGATCACCGGCTAGTCCAGCGTCTACGTTCAAGATTTGATGACCTCCGAAAGATCATAGAGCGAGAATTTAACGAAACCGTACCGGAAGCTCGGGTTACGGTCGCCGGAGCAAAAACTAGAAATTCTCTGCGGATTCTTCACGGTTGGCTTCCAAACTTGGAGGAGAGCAGCACGGTGGTCGCGCGCTCCTGTTGCCTCTCTTGCTGGACCGTGTAAACGCCTGTGGAACTCTGTCCACGGGCGCCTGACTCTCGGCCGAGGCTAGGTCGCCGCGGTGGCGATCGCTCTTGGGCAAAGGAGGTCGGAACTCGGGGTTTCTGGTGTTGGGGAGGTGAAGTGCGATCTCAGGTGGCTGTCTAGCAGCTCAAGGACGAAGGAGGAGATGGTTTTGCTGATTTTCCCGATTGAGCAGAGAGCTGTGGCGAGAGACAATGCCGCTGCTCGGGTTGCCCATGAGAAGATAAAGCCGGCCGACTCCTGCTCGGCTGAGGCGGTGCCGGTCGCATGGGGGCGCGAGCAAGCCGACCCTGGGCGCCAGCACGCGGGGAGGGAAGCAGCTGGTGGTGCCGGTAGCTGCTCGGTGGCACAGCCGACAGCTGCTCGGTGGAATTTCCCACCGAGACTCTGACTTTGGTTGTAAGTTTCTCCTTCTTCCCTCTATGACATGTGGGTCCCACCTCCAGTTTTAACCTCTGAAATTTACTCCTAATCACTGTTGTAAACAGTGAACCCCATCCTACCCTTGGCAATTCAAATTATTCACCCATGAGCCATTTGAATTGATCAAAGTTCAAATGAGGTTTGGTTTGAATGAATTTCAGCACAAGTTCAGTTTGAAATTCAAATAAAGTTTGAATTTCTCCCCCTTAGCTCATGTCAAGATCAACTCCAAATGGAGTGAAAATTAGTGTGTGAGCTCACAAAAATGTGCTGAGTAAGAATATGCCTTCCACCTTTATATTCATGGGATAAAAACAGTTTGAATTTGAATATGGTTTCAAACTGCCCTCTTCCTAACTATACCCAAACTGACCTCAAAAAGGTTTTGAATTTGGGTGAAACTTGGCATGCACATCCTTAGTAAAGTGTAGGAGTTTTCATATGTCCAGCCCATCTATATCACATGTGGGAAATACCACTTTTGCAATGTGTAAGTTTGTTCTCTAATGAGCATGTTGATAATTGTTACTTGCTCTTCATTTGTGTTCATCATTCTTCCTCAAATGAGGTGTGTGGTGTGGTGATGAACACTGCAATTGTGTGTCAAAAACTGAGGCCCTTACAGGTAGCGCCGGAGCGCCTGCTTGTACTGTGCGTTGCGGAGCGTTGCTTGCCATCTTGCCTCGTCGACGAGGTCGATGTCCTCACACCGGAGCTGGTCCTGCGCGGCTTCGTTGTAAGGTCGTACACGGGGGGGACCCCATGGTGACCTCCGGGGGAAGCACGGCTTCGGCCCCATAGACCATGAAGAAGGGTGTCTCCCCTGTGTCCCGGCTCTAGGATGTCCGGCTAGCCCACAGTGCGCACAGAAGCTCGTCCACCCACTTGGCACCATGCTTCTCCAAGCTGGCATAGGTGCGAGTCTTGAGGCCTTGAAGGATCTCGGCATTGGCCCTCTTGACTTGCCCGTTGCTCTTTGGATGAGCAACGGAGGCATAACACACCTGGATGCCAAAGTCTTCGCAGTACTCTTGGAACGCTGCACTGGTGAACTGGGTCCTGTTGTCGATGATGATCCTGTTCGGAACCCCGAACCTGCAGACGATCGACTTGATGAACTTGACTGCGGATTGCTTGTTGATGGTGATGACTGGTGCAGCTTCCGGCCACGTGGTGAACTTGTCGATGGCGACGTAGAGGTACCGGTATCCCCCGACGGCTCTGCAGAAGGGCCCCAAGATGTCCAACCCCCATACCGCGAACGGCCACGAGGGCGGGATCATCTGCAGCGTCTGCGCTGGTGTGTGGATCTGCTTGGCATGGAACTGGCACGCCTTGCATCTCTTGACCAGCTTGACGGTGTCCAGGAGAGCTGTCGGCCAGTAGAAGCCATGTCGGAAGGCTTTACCGACCAGCGTGCGTGAGGAAGCGTGGTTCCCGCACTTGCCTCCGTGGATCTCTACGAGCAGGTCGCAGCCTTCCTCCTGGGTTATGCACCGCAATAGGATGCCGTTGGCACCACGCCGGTAGAGATCCCCTTCTACCAGCGTGTATCTCTTAGCGGATGCATGTTCATCAAGAAGGATGTTGTCTTTCAAGTAGTCCCAGATCTCCGTGATCCATGCATCGGGGCTGACTTGAGCTTCTGGATCTTGGGCGCTGGGTAGCATGGAGTCCCCAGTGGCGCATACGTTCCTTGGCGGGCACCATGGCTGCAGGGCTACTGGGACCGCCAGCTTCAAGGTGCTGGCCTCGCCCCCTTTGCGCGGCTCGGCAGGCCGGGTTGTGGGTCACGGCAACGTCCTTTCGAAGGCTCCTTCGGGCACCGGGCTCCAGTGGAGGCCTTCGTTGACAGGTCGTTGGCCACGGTGTTGTCGGCGCGCGGTACAATGGCACAAGTCCAAGGCTTCAAAGTCTTTCTCTGGCATCTGCACGTAGAGCACATAGGCAGCTAACTGTGGGTCGTTGCAGGAGCATTCACCCTTGACTTGCTTGATGATTAGCTGGGAGTCGCCCTTGACTAACAACTGGCGGACGCCGAGGGACAGCACCGTCTTCAGGCCGAAGATGAGAGCTTCATACTCTGCCATGTTGTTGGTTGCCTTGAAGTTGAGACACACCATGTACTTGAACTGTTCCCCCGATGGCATGAGGAGCAGTACGCCGGCTCCGACCCCCTGCTTTCACGAGGAGAAGTCAAAGTAGAGCGTTCAGTGGGGCTCGGTGAAGACCGGTGCTCGGGGCTCCGGTTCTCCTCCTTCAGGGCCCCCTGGGTTGGTTGGTGACGGCGTCCATTCTGCCACTAAGTCAGCCAGTGCTTGGCTCTTGACCGCATGACGTGGTAGGAAGTACAACTCAAACTCCGCCAGCTCCGCTGCCCACTTGGCGACGTTTCCAGTCGCATTGGGGCGGTGGAGGATGGTCCTCAGCGGATAGGAGGTGACCACCGAGATCCAGTGGGCTTGGAAGTGTCTTGGCATCGTGGAGGACTTTGCTGACGTAGTAGACGGGCTTCTGTATGGTCCGGGCCCTCCCTGGGGGACCCAGGACATCTTCCTCCATTGGCACCGGACCCTGGGACCTCCTGTCCTCTGGGTCCGGGGCCACCTCCGGGGGCTGGGACACGGAGACTTCTCGGCCGCCTTGCACCTCCGAGAGGTCGCCTTGGGGCTCCGGCAGGCCGCCTTGGACCTCCGGGAGGTCGTCTTGAACCTTCAGGCAGTCGTCTTGGACCTCCTGGGGGTCGTCTTGGACTTCCGGGAGGTCGCCAGTGGTCTCTGGGGCCTGGGCCTCACAGATCTCCTGGCTGTCGGGGCCCCCCATGGGGCCCGGACAGCCTTGGTGGTTGACCTCTGCTGCTGGATCAGGTTGTAGTGGCAAGGGGTCTGGCCGCTCTGCGACTAGGACCATTGTAACAGCTCTGATACCACGCTGTGGGGGGACCACAGGACCTCGTCGGGTGGTGCCGTGATATGCGGCACCCAACAACACACGGGTTGCAGAAACACATCTTATTACATAAATAGTTTGCGGAAGCGTACAAGAAAGTTTTACAAATACTTGTATCAGAGTAAGCTACAGCGGAAGACTATCACTCTCACGACCCATTCTAAACTAGCAACAAACAAACGGTCCAGCCCGCAGACGTTTCTTACTAGCAACACAAAGAACAATCTGCAGCGGCGAGGATGCTCTTTGAGTAAACACTCGGAGGTTCCCGAGTCTCATCAGCATCCCTTCTCTTAAGCACGAAGTCAAATACCTGCAAAACAACTCGGATAGCATCCGTGAGCATAACGCTCAGCAAGACTTAACCGTCACCCTAAACATGAAACTCTATGTGAGGTTATGAACCTAAAATAGGATGGCATAAGCATAATTAAACTCGCCTAAAAGTGAATCCTTACTTTCAGGTATTATTGGCAGCCTTTTAAGTAACCTTGGGCACGCCGCATCGGGAGTCCACAATCTAACAAGAAACGCTTTCCCCCGATGTAAAGTGCTCATGGCATCAAAGAATCGAGTTTCCACTAGCCTATTCATCAAGATCTCATACAAAGGTAGGATAAATTCCAACCAATATTTAGTTCTTTTGTCATGCAAGTTCTTACTACGTCACGACCGTGAGAACAAGTATGCTCGGTCCATTCCGCGAGCGACGGTGATTCGAATCAGTAACACCCGGACTACACGACACGTACGCCCGTACTCGACGTTGCCTACAACAACCATCACTAACGTCGTACGTGGCAGCCTTTCCCCCGTTTCACCCCCGCTGAATCAATCAAGGCGCCCCATACAGTAGCCACTCTCATGGTGCACCTGCCGACGTGAGATGTCATGAGAATGTTCCCCATATACTGCACACCAGCCGTCCGCCTGAGGTGATCCGAAAAGTCCCAACGACAGCTTCCCGAGGTACATCGGTTTACTGGGTCCCATATAGCCAGCATGAGTCCGGTACACAACTCAAACTTGATCAACAGGGCCGCATACGGATCGGTCCTTGATAGACACGGACAGGTCTACAGCTCCCAGGCCCCTATGTCCTGCTGCCCCTACAACCTTCCGGTCTCAACTTTAACTTGCTAATTCATTTATGAACCAATCTCGTATGCCCCAGTTGTTCCTGAAAATGCGAGTAGCATCTCACCACTCGACTTCTACCGAACCGTACTTAAGCATGGCAGTTCTACACGGTGAAAGACACCTACCCAATAATCTATGGGTCATTTGGCTATGCAAGAGGAGTATCAAACACTAGACCTAATGCACAATTCATATCTAAACCGAAAGTGAATACAAAAGAAAAACTTAACAGCTATTAAATGCAAACCGGATCTTGCCTGTTTTGCAGGGTAGTCGTATATAAACAGGTAGTGTCCTTGCTGATCCACCCTTGATTCTCCGGAGCTTGATCCACTTCTGTGAATCACTCCTTTGAATCCCCTTCGTTGTGGTTCCTATTGAAATGCATATGCCCATGTTTTATGGAATGTAATGGAAAGAAGTTATAGAATGGAATTATTGAGAACAGAGGTTGTGTGGAAAGGCCAAGAATGGCTGGGTTTGCCTCTGTTGTGCAAGGAAACAGAAATGACTAAGTTGATCTTAGTGTTTGAGCTATACCCTAACCATTTTCCCTAATGAACATAATAGATGAGCTGAAAAGATTTGAAAGCAACTGAAGAACAAGAACTTCAATGGCCTCAAAACTTTTACAGCAGGTTCTACCCTACCTAGGGATTTAGCTTGCCAAATTGCAGCTAAGGTGGAATTAAATTGTGTCCTCTATAATTCTCACAAGGTCTTTCATGTATTTCCACCTATACATAAGTATGGAGAATAGGAACAGGGAGTTGTACAGCTCAACTTGGGCTGATAATTTACATGTAGGTTCTTGGTCACATGAAAGTAATCTGGTCCAAAATTCAGCTCTTTTACTTGAGTAGTTCTCCCAGAACGATTCTTTAAGAATTTGTACTCAAAAGAATTAATTCTAAAGTAATGTGCATTTTCATACCCAATTAAGTGAACTAAAATTCCAAGTATGTCTCAGAGAGCTTTCCTAAATTTTCCTATGAATTGTGGAGCTATGGATTGCTCAGAATCGATTTTTGAAGTGGAAAACATTTTCTGAAAATGTTTCTGGACTCTTTTGAACACAGTAGTTTGCATTTAGCAAATTCCTACTCAAATGATCTTCAAATGAGCTGAAAATTTGCTAGTAGTTCAACACAATGCTAAAGAATATTCTGGCAAAATTTGGGGATTTTGGATAACCCAAACTCCCTCAATAATTCTTTTTCAGAAAACCTTCCAAGAATTTTCCAGAATATAATATTAACTTTCATGCAAATCTGAGTTCATATTTGGATAGAACTCAGAGAGATGAATCCAACCAAAGTGGAATCTCTCAATTTTGAGGTTTCTACCGAGAATTATGAATTTCCAAAGTTTGGGCCAACTCTGGAATTGTTTTCCTACAGAAAATCCTATTGGGCCCGCTTATTTAAATTCCAACCAATCAGAACTGGGCCACACCGGGGCCACGGGGTTTTGTGCGCCAGCACAGGGGATCCCGGCCACACCCGATCACAGGTTTGAATTTTGAGCTGCTGACTGCCGGGCCCCACGTCTTCTTCAACCTCCCGCCGGCTCCTTCGCGCCCGCGCGCTCCCCCCCCCTCGCCGGAGCACGTTGGTGCTCGCCGGACCGGCGTTCCCGGCCACTATCCAAACCCGGACTCACCGCCAGGGGGTTTGCGACGTCTAGGAACACGACTGTGGGGTCTGCTTGGGCTGCCTGCGGCCGGAACATGGCCGGCGATGTGCGACAGCTACTGTGGAGGCTCGGCGGCGTTGCCTAAGGTATCCAGCCCGCCAAAACCTGTGCCGACGAGCCCTACAGAACCAGCGCACCTCTAGGAAGATCGGCACGACCTCAAAGTGGCTCGGGAGTGGCTGCAAATAGGTTGTCGTCGGGCGACCGAATGGTTCCGCCATGAACACCTCTAGTCGAGCTCGAACTCCGTCGCGCTGAGGCGTTTTCATGCGCTGGATCCTAAAGGAGAATTGATCGCCGGCTAATCCAGCGTCTATGTGCCAAAGTTTGATGATCTGCAGAGGATTGGAGAGGGGGAATTTTGAGGAACGGTACCGGGAGCTCGGGTTGAGGCTGCCGGAGCAAAACTTCGAAATTCGCCGGTGATGCTTCACGGTTTGCTCCAGGAATTGGAGGAGAGCAGCACCACCGTTGCGCGCTCCCGTAGCCGTGATCGCTCGGCCGTGAAACCCCCTGGGGAGGGCTGTCCACGAGCGCCCGGTCACGTTCTTGAGCTAGGTCGCCGCTGTGGCGGTTGATCTCGGGCGGGGGAGGCCGTAGCTCGCTTGCTTTCAGGTCAGGGAGGTGGAGGCTGAGATCGCGGCATGATTTAGCAGCTCGGGGGAGGGAAAACACGGTTGTTTTGCCGTTTCTTCAACCGGACCGAGCAGCTGAGGTGAATGGCAGCTTCTGCTCGTGCGCTCGAGAGGGGGGGGGAGAACAACTGAGGCTTTGCTCGGCTGAGTGGACGTGAGCACAGGGAGAAGCACGAGGGCACCGCCTCGGGGGGTCAGCGCATGGGGAAGGCAGCAGGAGGTGGCGCCGGTAAGCTCCTCGGTGGCTCCCGTGAGCTGCTCGGGGAAATCTCCCACTGAGGCTGAAACTTAGTGTGAAAGGCAGCCTCTTTACCTCTATGACATGTGGGTCCCACTCCACATTTCTTCCCCAAATATCTTCTCAAGCTGATCCTCTTAATTCCCACAATTCTGAGTTTTAAAATGTGGGTTAGAATTTGAATCCTTCCAATTCAGTTTGAATTTGCTTGCCAAATTTGAATTTAGTTGAAGTTTGCAAATGCTTCTCTTCACCCCTTCTTGAGCCCACCCTAAAAATGCAAAGTTGGTGATAAAACTTTTCCCTATAAATCCAACTATATGGCTGCATGTTTATTCAATGTTCTTGGTCACCACATGTGTGAACTTTGAATCTCAAATCTGATTTTTAAACTTACATGCAAAGAGGTATTTAACTCCTTATTGGTTCAACACTTTAAATAAAAAATGTGAGCCTCATTTTGGGTGGTTATCCATGTATTACTTTGCATGAAGAAAAGTTTTAGCATGTCCCATTTTCATGTCTTTTCCACACATATGAACTCAAACATTGGTTTTTATTCATACACATTTTTGGGACTTTTACATTCCTCCCCCCTTAAAAGAATCTCGTCCCGAGATTACAAAAGAGGAATGAGACGGGAGAGGTAATTACAAACTGTACACAGCTAAAAGTTCCGGATAGTTGGTGCGGAGGTAATCTTCACTTTCCCACGTCGCCTCTTCCACGGTATGATTACTCCACAGCACCTTGAAGAATCTGATCGTCCGGTTCCGGGTTACCCGGGTCTTTTCATCCAAAATCTGAACCGGTCGCTCGGTGTAGGTCAGGTCCGGTTTCAATTCGTCGATTTCCTTGGTGCGAACAGCAGCGGTGAATTTGAGGCACTTCCGCAGCTGTGACACATGAAATACATCATGAACACCCGCTAGACTTGCCGGTAATTCCAGCCGGTAGGCTACGGGTCCGCACTTCTCCGTCATAGCAAAAGGACCAATAAAACGGGGGGTGAGTTTCTCCTTTACACCGAACCGGTGAATTCCCTTCATCGGAGATACACGAAGATAAACGTGTTCTCCGACGTCAAAATGTAATGGCCTACGCCTTTGATCAGCATAGCTCTTCTGTCGGGATTGTGCAGCCTTTAAGTTCTCTTGTATCAACCGAACTCGGTCTTCGGCTTCATTGACAAGATCAATCCCAAACAGAACTCTTTCGCCGGACTCACACCAATTCAGCGGTGTGCGACACTTCCGGCCGTAGAGAGCTTCATACGGTGCCATTTTAATACTCGCTTGATAACCGTTGTTGTATGAAAACTCCACCAACGGTATGTGATCATCCCAATTCCTACCGTGGTGGATGGCACACGCCCTCAACATATCTTCCAGCACCTGATTCACCCTCTCAGTTTGTCCATCAGTTTGAGGGTGATATGCGGAGCTTCTAATCAGCTTGGTGCCCAACGAGGCATGCAGCTGCTCCCAAAAACGAGCAACAAACAGCGCACCTCGATCTGAGATGATGGTCTTCAGGACACCATGGGAGCATATGATTCTAGAGATGTATAACTCTGCATATTGCTTGGCTCGAAAATGAGTGTTCACCGGTATGAAATGAGCTGACTTCGTCAACCGGTCAACGATCACCCATATCGAGTCATGCTTCTTGGATGTGAGCGGTAATCTGACGATGAAGTCCATACTCACATCCTCCCACTTCCACGCCGGTATCTTTAGAGGTTGTAGCGGTCCGGCTTTCCGCATATGATCAGCCTTGACCCGTCTACACGTATCACACTCGGATACGTATTTAGCAATCTCTCTCTTCATCCTCGTCCACCAAAATTTCTGTTTCAAATCTTGGTACATCTTGTTACTTCCGGGATGAATGGAAAACTTCGACAGGTGGGCTTCATCCAATATTTTCTTCCGGAGTTTCATATTACGCGGTACCACTATACGGTCGTTAAACCATATCGTACCGTTCTCATCCTTCCGGAAACATTTCACTTCTCCGTTGTCTAGTCTTCTCCGTATGTGAGACATACCCCTGTCTCTTCTTTGAGCCTCGACAATCCCTTCACGGATTGTTGGAATGAGCGCAAGATTATAAAGCGCGCCATACGGAATGACACGGAGACTTGGTTCTTCATCATCCAACTCAGCAGCCGCTAAGTTGTGAACGTGGGCCTTCCGACTAAGCGCGTCAGCAATCACGTTTGCTTTTCCCGGATGATAGTGGATCTCAATTTCATAATCTTTTATGAGCTCCAACCATCTCCGTTGTCTCATATTCAGCTCCTTCGGTGTGAAGATATACTTCAAGCTTTTATGGTTGGTGTAGAGGTGAACAAGATTACCAAGTAGGTAATGCCTCCACATCTTCAACGCCAACACCACTGCAGCAAGCTCAAGATCGTGAGTTGGATAATGCTGCTCGTGGTTTCGCAGTTGATGAGACCCATAGGCGACTACACACCCTTCTTGCATCAGAACGCAGCCGAGACCGATGCCGGATGCATCACAGTATACATCAAATGGCTTCGTCGTGTCCGGCTGAGCAAGAACTAGAGCTGTTGTGAGATGTTTCACCAAAGTTTTGAATGCGGCTTCACATGCTGCATTCCACATGTATTTAGTGCCCTTCTTCAGCAGCTCCGTCATTGGTTTAGCGATTTTTGAGAAACTCGGAATGAACCTCCGATAATATCCCGCTAAACCTAGGAAACTTCGGACCTCGTGGACTGATTTGGGAGATGTCCACTTCAGAACTTGTTCAATTTTGCTTGGGTCCACGGCAATGCCCTCTGCTGAAATAATATGGCCTAGGAAAGGCACTTGATCGATCCAGAACTCGCACTTGCTGAACTTGGCATATAACTGGTGCTCCCGCAACCGTTGTAGCACAATGCGCAGATGTTCAGCGTGCTCTTCTTCAGATTTGGAGTAAACCAATATGTCGTCGATGAATACCACGACGAACTTGTCTAACTCCGGCATTAACACAGAATTCATCAAGTACATGAAGTGTGCCGGAGCGTTAGTTAACCCAAATGACATGACAAGGTACTCATGGAGTCCGTATCTCGTCGAGAAAGCTGTCTTTGGTATGTCCTCCGATCGGATCTTGATTTGATGATATCCTGACCGAAGATCCATCTTCGAAAATACCTTTGCACCCACAAGTTGATCGAACAGGATGTCGATGAGGGGCAAAGGATACTTGTTCTTGATCGTGACAGCATTTAGAGGACGTTAATCAACACATAGCCGTAGTGTTTCATCCTTCTTCTTAACGAACAGCGCTGAGCAACCCCAAGGTGAAGAACTTGGTCGTATGAAAGCTTTGCTCATGAATTCATTCAGTTGCTCTTTCAACTCCGCTAGCTCGTTAGGTGCCATTTTGTAAGGCCTTCGTGAGATAGGCGTCATTCCCGGTGCCAGTTCAATCTTGAACTCGACGTCCCGTTCGGGCGGCATGCCTGGTAAGTCATCGGGAAAAACGTCGGGATAATCACGTACCACCGGAATATCTTCAAGCTTCAGCGCTTCCGTGTGGTAGGCCTCTACCATATCTGGGTCTTCGCTGTCTAAAAACAGCGTGTGCTGTCCGTGAATCGGCGAGTCAATCTGTACAGTCCGGTTACCGATATTGAGAACGGCACCGTGACGATTTAACCATGACATCCCCAATATAATGTCTATCTTCTGCCTATCCAACATAATCAGCGATGTTGGGTATATTTTTCTGCCCAAACACAAAGCCGCTCGGGACACAATCTGATTGGCAGAGATATTTCTTCCCGGTGAATGTATAAGGAAACTCGTTGTGGGAGTATCGGTGGATAATTGGTGCTGATCCACGCAAGTTTTGCTGATAAAATTGTGGGTTGCACCGGAATCAAAAACTACCAACACGGGCACGTCTTTGAGAGTAAACCTGCCCGCTAACACCGGTGCTCCCTCCGGGACATCCTCAATAGCAAGATGTTGCACACTCCTGGATTGCAATGCTATTATGTTGACTTGAGCAGGTGGCGGCATACCACCTGATGATGATTGCTGTCTGGTGTTCAACAACTTCTCCTGGCACTCTTGCCTAAAGTGCCCAGAACGGTGGCAATAGGAACACGGAGGTTTCCTCGGTTCTTCGTTGACTTGTGGTTGAGAAGTTGATGCACTTGGCTGCAGCAATGAAGCAACAGGTGTCATTCGTTGCTAAGGCAAAGGTGTTGCTTCAAGACATGATTCTTGAGCAGGACATCTGTACAGAGTTGATCTCGCTGGTGCTTGCCATATTTCATCGGATGGTGTGTGATACACCACACGGTATTTACGAGGAACGACTGGTGTGTCTTCTTGCACATCCTCCGGGTCCCTCTTCTCTGCTTGACACTCAAGTGTCGCTTGTTCTTGCAGCAGAGCAGCACTGATCAACTCGGTGTAACTGCCTTGATTGAACAAAGCTAACTTCTCTTTTAGTATGGCACTCAAGGCATAGAAAAAGTAGTCACACATTACAGCCTCGCTCGTCGCATAAGCCGGAGCATATTGTGCCAGAAGGTTGAATCGTCTGACATAATCGAGGACACTCATGCCCCCCTGCTTCAAGTTTCTGAATTCTTGCTGTTGGGCCTTGATAAAACCCATAGGAATGTGACGAGCACGGAATGCTTCACGAAATTCCGTCCATTCCACTTGATGGCCTTCCGGAACGGTGGCGAGATAAGCAAACCACCAATTTTCGGCGGCTCCATGGAGCTGTTGAGCTGCAAATAATGTCTTCTGATACTCATCGCACTCAAACACTCCAAACTTGGACTCCATAACTCGAAGCCACTGATCAGCTTCCACTGGTTCATTGGCTTCCGTGAAAATTGGCGGTTGTGTCGCCAAGAAGTCCAAATAGGCGTTCCGAGATGGCACGTCCTGTTGTGCACGTTGGAGTAAGCCCTGTTGTACCAAGGCTTGGAGTAGTCTTGTGTTCTATTGACTTGACTCGACCATCTGAGCCATGACATCCGCCCATACCGTTGATGGCGGTGCCCGTGGTGGAGTCGAGTCATCACCGTCTCGATGAGGACCTTCAGTCCTACTCGGAGAATGAGTACGCACCATACTGCAAAAGCATAATTTTGAGGGGAGTCAAAACTTGATCTAGCAGTATGTGAAAGTATGTAAAACATGAACATGCTAAAACTTTATGAAAGCATAACAATACTTCATGTTTACACATCCTTCTAAAGCCAACAGAAACAATCCCCATTTGCTGTACAGAACCGACCTTTCTGTACTTAACTCCGATTTGGATCCAGTTACCAGCATTTTCATAACTCAAGTTGAATACCAAAGTTAAAGATAACTTCCGTATCTTTCCAACGAGTACTCACATACCTCTGGATCATCCATTCGTCAGAAGTTATGATCGTTCAAAGTTGACAGAATTTTCTGGATAAATTTTGCCAGCACCTCCTTTGTATGTGGCTGTTTTCATCACAGTTTTACATACAAACGAAGTACAATTCTGAACACACTATGAACTACAAAATTGTTGCAAATTTCCTAAACTTTCCAATGGTGTACCATATGACCCTTAGAAATTTTTCTACAGACTGTGACGGCTAATTTACAGCAACATCCGGAGAGGTTTGCAGCTGCTCTGTTTTCTGAACAGTTTGCGTTCATCTGGACATTCTACCAAGTTGGCGTCTGATTTTGCTCTGGAGGTCTTCAGAAAAGTTATAGAGCACTTAGTAACCTTTCCATAACTGTATCAAACACCTCCATTGGGTCAAGCTAATCAGAGTTACACTCTGTTAAAGCCCAGAAAAATTTCTCTCTGAACAGAGCACTCTGTCTTTGAGATCAAAAGAAGCCTAACAAGTCTCTTCTTTGAAACTTAGTTCAAATGAAGAGCTCAGTAACTAATATGTGCTTTATCACATCCATTTTTAGTTTGGAAGTTAGTCATGAATGATTTCTTCATAGGTAAGAATACTATCCAGTGTAGTACGGTGACGATGCATCGTAAGACATATGATGGTACTACGTTGCCTCACAAAAGAAAAACTTAACCGGATTACATCGGCATATGCGTATCCTTAGGTGGCACTAAAACGGTCACTCACAAACGTGTTCTACACGTACTACAGTTTTCATGGTCAGTTCCTGCATAAAACACACTCAATCATCAGGTTCGGCTGCACACCGAACCCGGTATCCATACAGTTCATACCCCCGGCCGTCATCACTCGCCCAGGTGTTCTCAAGCCAAACACGCCTTGAGCTACGTGTTCATGTTACTGACCACGTGACGGGGTCTCCCAAATTGCACCACGCACGTCAGGGAATGGTGTTGCTCGAATACCCCAAACGACATGAAGAGTCGTAGAGGGTACTAAAGCTGGTCGGGTTACCTGCCACCCGTGGGGCAAAACCCTTCAGCTTGTGCGCACTGGTGGACAGCGCATAAGTGCACCCCCCAAGACATAGACGTCCCGAGATGCACGATTTTTCGACATAACAAATAAGTTAGCTTGCCACCTTCATAATATGCTAATAATAGTCCTTATGTGGGCCTAGTACCATTATCTCACCGTATCCTAAGTTTTTGACATAATATGATGCTCAATCCGTGGTCTGTTCCCAATGCAGCTCTGATACCATGTGTAACAGCTCTGATACCACGCTGTGGGGGGACCACAGGACCTCATCGGGTGGTGCCCTGATATGCGGCACCCAACAGCACACGGGTTGCCGAAACACATCATATTACATAAATAGTTTGCGGAAGCGTACAAGAAAGTTTTACAAATACTCGTATCAGAGTAAGCTATAGCGGAAGACTATCACTATCACGACTCATTCTAAACTAGCAAAAAAGAAACGGTCCAGCCCGCGGACGTTTCTTACTAGCAACACGAAGAACAATCTACAGCGGCGAGGATGCTCTTTGAGTAAACACTCGGAGGTTCCCGAGTCTCATCGGCATCCCTTCTCTTAAGCACGAAGTCAAATACCTGCAAAACAACTCGGATAGCATCCGTGAGCATAATGCTCAGCAGGACTTAACCGTCACCCTAAACATGAAACTCTATGTGAGGTTATGAACCTAAAATAGGATGGCATAAGCATAATTAAACTCGCCTAAAAGTGAATCCTTACTTTCAGGTATTATTGGCAGCCTTTTAAGTAACCTTAGGCATGCCACATTGGAAGTCCACAATCAAACAAGAAATGCTTTCCCCCGATGTAAAGTGATCATGGCATCAAAGAATCGAATTTGCACTAGCCTATTCATCAAGATCTCATACAAAGGTAGGATAAAATTCAACCAATATGATTAGTTCGTTTCTCATGCAAGTTCTTACTACGTCACGACTGTGAGAACAAGTATGCTTGGTCCATTCCGCGAGCAATGGTGATTCGAATCAATAACACCCGGACTACACGACACGTACGTCCGTACTCGACGTTGCCTACAACAACCATCACTGACGTCGTACGGGACAGCCTTTCCCCCGTTTCACCCCTGCTGAATCGATCAAGTCGCCCCGTACAGTAGCCACTCTCATGGTGCACCTGCCGACGTGAGATGTCATGAGAATGTTCCCCACATACTGCACACCGGCCGTCCGCCTGAGGCGACCCAAAAAGTCCCAACGACAGCTTCCCGAGGTACATCGGTTTACTGGGTCCCATATAGCCAGCATGAGTCCGGTACACAACTCAAACTTGTTCAACAGGGCCGCATGCGGATCGGTCCTTGACCGACACGGACAGGTCTACAGCACCCAGGCCCCTATGTCCTGCTGCCCCTACAACCTTCCGGTCTCAACTTTAACTTGCTAATTCATTTATGAACCAATCCCGTATGCCCCTGTTGTTCCTGAAAATGCGAGTAGCATCTCACTACTCGACTTCTACCGAACCGTACTTAAGCATGGCAGTTCTACACGGTGAAAGACACCTACCCAATACTCCATGGGTCCTTTGGCTATGCAAGAGGAGTATCAAACACTAGACCTAATGCACAATTCATATCTTAACCGAAAGTGAATACAAAAGAAAAACTTAACAGCTATTAAATGCAAACCGGAGCTTGCCTATTTTGCAGGGCAGTCGTATATAAACAGTTAGTGTCCTTGCTGATCCACCCTTGATTCTCCGGAGCTTGATCCACTTCTATGAATCACTCCTTTGAATCCCGTTCATTGTGGTTCCCATTGAAATGCAGATGCACATGTTTTATGGAATGTAATGGAAAGAAGTTATAGAATGGAACTATTGAGAACAGAGGTTGTGTGGAAAGGCCAAGAATGGCTTGGTTTGCCTCTGTTGTGCAAAGAAACAAGAATGACTAACTTGATCTTAGTGTTTTAGCTATACCCTAACCATTTTCCCTAATGAACATAATAGATGAGCTGAAAAGATTTGAAAGCACCTGAAGAACAAGAACTTCAATGGCCTCAAAACTTTTACAGCAGGTTCTACCCTACCTAGGGATTTAGCTTGCCAAATTACAGCTAAGGTGGAATTAAATTGTGTCCTCTATAATTCTCACAAGGTCTCTCATGTATTTCCACCTATACATAACTATGGAGAATAAGAACAGGGAGTTCTACAGCTCAACTTGGGCTGATAATTTACATGTAGGTTTTTGGTCACATGAAAGTAATCTGGTCCAAAATTCAGCTCTTTTACTTGAGTAGTTCTCCCAGAACAATTCTTTAAGCATTTGTACTCAAAAGAATTAATTCTAAAGTAATGTGCATTTTCATGCCCAATTAAGTGAACTACAATTCCAAGTATGTCTCAGAGAGCTTTCCTAAATTTTCCTATGAATTTTGGAGCTATGGATTGCTCAGATTCGATTTTTGAAGTGGGAAACATTTTCTGAAAATGTTTCTGGACTCTTTTGAACACAGTAGTTTGCATTTAGCAAATGATCTTCAAATGAGCTGAAAGTTTGCTAGTAGGTCAACACAATGCTAAAGAATATTCTGGAAAAATTTGGGGATTTTTGGATAACCCAAACTCCCTCAATAATTCTTTTTCAGAAAACCTTCCAAGAATTTTCCAGAATATAATATTAACTTTCATGCAAATATGAGTTCATATTTGGATAGAACTCAGAGAGATGAATCCAACCCAAGTGTAATAACTCAATTTGGAGGTTTCTACGGAGAATTATGAATTTCCAAAGTTTTGGCCAACTCTGGAATTGTTTTCCTACAAGAAAATCCTATTGGGCCCGCTTATTTAAATTCCAACCAATCAGAACTGGGCCACACCGGGGCCACGGAGTTTTGCGCGCCAGCACACGGTATCCCGGCCACACCTGATCACAGGTTTGAATTTTGAGCTGCTGACCGCTGGGCCCCACGTCTTCTTCAACCTCCCGCCGGCTCCTTCGAGCCCGCATGCTCCCCCCCTCGCCGGAGCACGTCGGTGCTCGCCGGACCGGCATTCCCGGCCACTATCCGAACTCGGACTCGCCGCCAGGGGGTTTGCGACATCGAGGAACACGACTGTGGGGTCTGCTTGGGCTGCCTTCGGCCGGAACATGGCCGGCGACATGCGACAGCTACTGTGGAGGTTCGGCGGCGTTGCCTAAGGTATCCAGCAAGCCAAAACCTGCGCCGACGAGCCCTACAGAACCAGCGCACCTCTAGGAAGATCGGCACGACCTCAAAGTGGCTCGGGAGTGGCTGCAAATAGGTTGTCGTCGGGCGACCGAATGGTTCCGCCATGAACACCTCTAGTCGAGCTCGAATTCCGTCGCGCTGAGGCGTTTTCATGCGCTGGATCCTAAAGGAGAATTGATCGCCGGCTAATCCAGCGTCTATGTGCCAAAGTTTGATGATCTGCAGAGGATTGGAGAGGGGGAATTTTGAGGAACGGTACCGGGAGCTCGGGTTGAGGCCGCCGGAGCAAAACTTTGAAATTCACCGGCGATGCTTCACGGTTTGCTCCAAGAATTGGAGGAGAGCAGCACCACCATAGCGCGCTCCCGGAGCAGTGATCACTTGGTCATGAAACCCCCTGTGGAGGGCTGTCCACGAGCGCCCGATCATGTTCTTGAGCTAGGTCGCCGCTGTGGCGGTTGATCTCGGGCGTGGGAGGCCGTAGCTCGCTTGCTTTCAGGTCAGGGAGGTGGAGGCTGAGCTCGTGGCATGATTTAGCAGCTCGGGGGAGGGAAGACACGGTTGTTTTTCCGTTTCTTTGACCGGACCGAGCAGCTGAGGTGAAAGGCAGCTTCTGCTCGTGCGCTCGCGAGGGGGGGAGAACAACTGAGGCTTTGCTCGGCTGAGTGGACGTGAGCACAGGGAGAAGCACGAGGGCACCGCCTCGGGGGGTCAGCGCATGGGGGCAGGCAGCAGGAGGTGGCGCCGGTAAGCTCCTCGGTGGCTCCCGTGAGCTTCTCGGGGAAATCTCCCACTGAGGCTGAAACTTAGTGTGCAAGGCAGCCGCTTTACCTCTATGACATGTGGGTCCCACTCCACATTTCTTCCCCAAATATCTTCTCAAGCTGATCCTCTTAATTCCCACAATTCTGAGTTTTAAAATGTGGGTTAGAATTTGAATCCTTCCAATTCAGTTTGAATTTGCTTGCCAAATTTGAATTTGGTTGACGTTTGCAAATGCTTCTCTTCACCCCTTCTTGAGCCCACCCTACAAATGCAAAGTTGGTGATAAAACTTTTCCCTATAAATCCAACTATATGGCTGCATGTTTATTCAAAGTTCTTGGTCACCACATGTGTGAAATTTGAATCTCAAATCTGATTTTTAAACTTACATGCAAAGAGGTATTTAACTCCTTATTGGTTCAACACTTTTAAATAAAAATGTGAGCCTAATTTTGGGTGGTTATCCATGTATTACTTTGCATGAAGAAAAGTTTTAGCAAGTCCCATTTTCATGTCTTTGCCACACATATGAACTCAAACTTTGGTTTTTATTCATACACATTTTTGGGACTTTTACAACCATGCTCACCACTTCTGTCGTTGCCGCGATGTAGAGCAGTAGATGCTTACCGGGCTCAGGAGCTACCATGATTTGCAGTGTCGTCAGGAGCTGCTTCAACTCCTGGAATGCTTCTTCTGCTTCTTCGGTCCAAACAAATGGACTGGCTTTGCGCAGGAGCTTGAAGAAGGGAAGAGCTCGTTCAGCTAGCCTGGGTATGAACCGACTGAGCGCAGCTAGACATCCCGTGAGCTTATGGACATCCTTGACGTGAGCCGGGGGCTGCATCAGCTCGATGGCCTTTATCTTCTCTGGGTTGGCCTCGATCCCTCGGTGTGAGACCAGGAATCCAAAGAGCTTTCCAGAGGATACACCGAACACACACTTGTCCGTGTTTAGCTTAGTGTGCGTGGAGCTTGATCTATTCTAGGGAGAGGGAATGGATCTTTTGGGCATGCCTTATTGAGACTGGTGTATTCAATGCACATCCGGAGCTTCCCGCCGGCCTTCGCGATGACAACAGGATTCGCCAACCACCGGAGGTGGTGGACCTCCCGTATGAAGGCAGCATCGAGCAGCTTCTTGATTTCTTCACAGATGAAGTTCTGCTGCTTGATGGGCTGCTTCCGGGGCTTCTGCTGGATCGGCCGAGCGTCGGGGAAGATCTTCAGATGGTGCTCGATCACCTCCCTAGGGATCCCAGGCATCTGCGACGGTTGCCATGCAAACACGTCGATGTTGTCCCGGAGGAAGGTGATGAGCGCACCTTCCTATTTGCTGTCCAAGCCCCCGGCTATCCCGGTGGTCTGGGCAGCTTCGGCGCCGACTTGGACGACCTTCAGGGGGACGTCGCCTTCGTCGGAGGGTTGCACTCGGGGTGCAGAGGTCGAGGCATGGTGGCGTGCACTCGGGTGGAGCTGGCTCGGTTCTGCACCGCCAGGGGCTGGTGCTCGGGCTGCCGCAAGTGCTTGGAGCTTCTCCAAGCCTGACACTGCGGCAGTGCGGTCTCCACAGATTCTGAGGACGCCGGTAGGTGTAGGCATCTTCAGGACGAGGTAGCCATATTGGGCTACCGCCATGAATCGGTACAGGGCCGGCCTGCCGATGATGGCGTTGAAGGGGAGGTCGACCTCCGCCACGTCGAATAGAATGTATTCTGTCCGGTAGTTGTCCGGTGCTTCGAAGGTCACCGGAAGGCTGATGTTCCCATATGGGATGACTTGTCCCGGCCCTACCCCTGAGAACAGGCTCGACGGGGTGAGCTTGGCCATCGGAATCTGCAGCTTCTGGAAAGCTGCACGGCGGATGAGGTTGAGGCCAGCCCCGCCATCCACCAGGACGTGGTACATCTTCACGTTGGCGATGGTTGGAGCTACCAACAGTGGCATCTGTCCGGCTCCAGCCATGTTCTTGGGGCAGTCGGAGGCGTCGAAGCTGATGGGGGTCCCTACCCACTTGAGGTGTGGAGCTGCGCTTGGGGTAGGAGCCACCGATGCCACTGCTCGGCGCAGGGTCTTGACTGCGTTCCAGAACGAGAGGTCCGAGGACCCTCCGTAGATGATGTGGAGCGCCTTCCGGTGCTTGTCTTTACTGGAGCTGGAGTCCCCACGGTTGTGGACCGTCTTCACGGCACGCTGGGGCTCCTGGTACCCCATCTCTTGGTCGCCATTGTCCCGGGGGTCGACCTTCTGCTTGCCCCCCTCTGGCGGAAGGGAGCACCATCTACGCGCGGCTGCTTCCCCTCGCAGATACGCTCCGCGAGCTTCTTGATCTCCCTGCACTCACCAGCAGTGTAGCTCCTGGTGTTGTGTACCGGGCACGGCTCACCACGGTCACCATGGTCAGGTGACTGTCGTGGCCTCTTGTCGGGGCGCGGCGCCCGAGCTCCGCCGGGTGCTGTGGTTGCAGCAACGGGAGCTCCGGCCGGTGGCTTGATCTTGCCACCGCCTTTCTTCTTATTCTTCTTGCTGCTCCCTTGGGATGCAGCACTATCTCCGGGCTTCCCTCCTGCTTCAGAGGCTGGCTGTGAGTGCCAGTTGCGCCCTTCTGCTGCTCTGGCGCACTTGTCCGCCAGGCTGAAGAGCTCCGAGACGTCGCGCACCTCCCTGGTGGCCAACTTCTCGAGCATCTTCTTGTCCCTCACACCGTGTCAGAATGGCACCACCACTGATGCATTCTGGATGTGGAGGATGGTGTTCCGCACCTGGGAGAACCGCTGGATGAAGGAGCGCCAGGGATTCTCCAGGTTGTTGTCAGATGGCGTGGAGGTCGAGCTCCGTGCCCGGACGGGTGTAGGAGCTGCCGAAGTTAGCCGTGAACTGTCGGCATAGCTCTCCCCAGAAGGTTATGGAACCCTGGGGGAGGTTCATGAGCCATGACTGGGCCAGGCCGGTCAAGGCGACGGGTAAGTAGTTGGCCATGACGGCCTCATCCCCTCTTGCTGCGAGGATGGCAGTGGAGTAGATCTGCAGAAACTCCGCTGGGTTGACGCTTCCATCATACTTCTCCAGCAGGTGTGGCCGGAACTTGCATGGCCACACTGCGAAGCGAAGGTGGGGCGCCAGGGCCGCACACCTTGCTCCTGCTGCTGCAGATCCTGGTGCCACGAACCCATCGTCCGCTGTTGGCACAGTGTAGCCCGGCATGGGCAATGGTGTACCATACACCGGGGGCGCCGACTGCAAGGCATATGGCTGCTGCATATGCTGCGTGGCGTACGCCTGGGGTAGAGGTCGCATGGCGAACGTCTGCAGCCCAGGCTGAGTCGAGGCGGTCGACATGCTATGGTCGACCTCGTGGTTGCGACGCCTTTCCCGCCGCCGCTCGATGGTCACGCGGGCATCCTCGCCCAAGTGAAGCCGCTCCAGCTCTGACCTCAGGTCCGCCGTTGGGAGCCTGGTAGAGCGAGAGTCTGCCGTCTGCCCGTCAACCGTTGGTGTGTGTGACAGCGACACATCTGGTTGACCGAGGCGTCGTCCCCGTCGAAGCGGAGGGTTGGCGGCGGCGACGACGAGGCAGTCGACGTCGCGGATCCACTGCTGGGTGGCCCCCTGGGGAGCGTCCACAGCAGGTGGATTGTGCAGGAGTGCCCGTGCTGCAGCTAGTGTACTCCCTTGACTAGCACTCTGCGCCGCAGCAGATCTTGGGCTTGCAGGAGTCTGCGTTGTCGGAGTCCGACGCGGGCTCCGAACCTGTCCCGACACACTCCTACCTGAGTGCGTCGAGACATAAGCCTCGCTGGTCATCGTTCGCCGGGAACAAGGGCGGGGAGAGCTTGCCGCTGACGAAAGCTTGGTCATCTTCGTCGGCGCAAACCCGTCACGAGAGCGAAAAGCCCCCCTACCTGGCGCGCCAAATGTTGAAGCGTCTGCGGTTGACACTTCCCCCGGGCCTGCTATGGAGCAGCCCGCGGAGGTTCTTTTTCGGAGGGGCTAGTCCTCTCGGAGGGTCGCCCGTTGGACGAAGGAGAAGGATGTGAGAGTGTTGACACAACGATTTTTACGTGGTTCGGGCCGCCGGAGAGTAAAACCCTACGTCCACGGGAGCAGTGTTGCTCGATGTATTGCTTGGCGATTAGAACTGGAGTTCTAAGCTTGGAGATGAGCTGAGTTGCCCTAGATGTCTAACTCGCAAGGTGGCGAACTGCCGAACCCTCAGGGTCTAATGCTAAGGGATCTGAACCCTTTGTAACGCTGCCTACCTGAGCCTTTTATAGTTCAAGGCTCGGGTGGCTTACAAAGTGGGCCCCGGAGCCCGACAGGTGGCCCCGGGGTGATTACCTGCCATCTACCATATCTTGCAGTGAATGCTGGTAGCTGTCTCTGGCGATAGCTTCTTAGCCTTCGTCCTGCCGCCCTGCCCACGCCGCAAGCTAGGCATAGTGGTTGATGATGGCAGGGACGGCAGGGCATGTCTTGTCGCTGCATTTACTGGTCTACAGCCTCTAACACGGCGTGCCTATCTTCACTGTGACGTGACTGGCCACTGCGCTACCTGATAGGGGCGCACGCCGTGTCTCCGTGCCTTGGGAAGGCGCGGGTCTTGAATGTCTTGTACGGTAAAGGCAGGGCGCGTCTTTACTCCTGCTGCCTACCGAGCCGGCTGTAAAATCCCCAAAAAAGTGGTAGCAAGAATGTTCAGCTCATGTACGCTTAGGAAAAATGAGGGGAATTAAAACTTTGAATTATAATGGGGTAAGTTCAAAGTTGTGAATCAAATTTCTCAAAACACATCCAAACATGGAGATCTAAATTCATAACTTGGATCTTCATAGCCCAAATATGCACCCTTCCAAATTTCAGTTCATTTGGAGGAGTTTAAATATTTGTTTGGGATTAAAAGGAGAAGCCCTCTAATCTGAATTTGAAATTCAGTTTCAAATTCCAATTCCCTCAATTTGCAAATTTGGTTCCACCAATGTGTTCTCTACATTTGAATGAGCAGCCATGCCAAAAATTGGAAATTTTGGAGCTGGTTTGCTATGTTTTTGGGACAATACAAAATGGAGAATTCAAACTCCATTTAAAATTCAAATGATCAAACACAATTCAAGTTCTACACCAGAATTCAAACCATTTGAATTCAGCAAACTCAAACCTTAACTTTGGGGTGAAGTAAGGCCTTTAATTCTGAGTTTCTGGGAGGAAAATATAAGAGAAAATTTTGACTAGACAAAGGGGGAGGTAGGGCCCAATTGTCAGCCACACAAAGCAAACAAACCGACTGTTTTTCCCTCGGACGAGCACAGCGCGCCAGCGCTCGACTTCCACCCGCGCCCGAGGCTCCACCGAGCTGTTTCTCGCTGCCCCGACGTCAGCACGCGCGTGGGTGATCAGAGCGACCGCCCGAGCGCCCAAGCCCTATTTCTCTTCCCCCCTCAGCTCGCGCAGCGCCGCAGCAGTTTCAGTTGCGCCGAACACCGCCGGTTGGTTCTCTCCGATCGACCACAGCCTTCTGAGCTCGGCTGCTCGAGCCATCCACAGCAAAGAGTAGCGCCTGGACGTGCTCTAGCCCTCTCCAAAGTTCCTCCAAGGTTTACCAATCAGAGCCGCTCGTGAAACTCGGATTGGCGCCAAAGCTTTGAGGTGCACCGGACCTCGCCGCTTCGGCTCACCGTCGACAGCCTCATCCGGCCACCCTCTCCTCCGACTTCCTATACAAAAAAGGTGCGTGGGTAGCCCCGGACGGTGTAGCAGTCAGCCGTATAGCAAATGATCTATCGAGTAGCTCGAATTTCATCCTTTCCCGAACCCTAGTGTAGAAGAACGAGGCTCGGTTCATATCCAAATTTGGGTTGCACGATCAACCATGCCTCGAGCTCACGTGCACATAGCTTCTGCACTCTCTAGCGCCCGTCCCCGACAAAGAACCGAGGAAAACCATCAAGTGCTGGCCGTGTTCTAGTCGATTTTCGCGCTGCCATGGGAAAACGCTTCGGCTCACCATTGAACCCTAGTTTGCCGGCCGTTTCATCGAGTTAGGCAGTCTGTTCTAGCTCCCAGATCACCCACTGGTGCTCCAGAGCCTGAGAACCGATCATTTTGTGGAGGCATAAGGGTTCCCGACCTCGCCGGAGTTCAAATCCTTGCTGTGACTGGTGCGCGGTGGTTTCCGGTGAGCTACGGCCGCCGGCAATCCTCCCAGAGTGTTCAGCGGGGTAAATGATGGAGGAGCGGCGAGTTTGGGCCCGGGAGATGGCCTGGAAAGCCGTTCCCGCGACCCTCGCCAGAGCAAACACCGCGCGCTCCTCTTTTTGGCGCGAGGAAGAAGAGAGAGCTGATGGGTGGGACCCACAGACAAGATTTAAACATTTCCAGATTTTCCTAATGCAGTTCAAACTTTGGAGATCCATAACTTTGTGTAGAAAACTCCAAAAAGGGTGAAACCAATTTTGTTTGAATCCTTAGGAGGAGTACTTCACAGAGGAACAAATTGCTTGCTATGAAAATACCCAGAAATTCCTGTAGAATTGTTTTTAGTAAATCCTTTAGGGATTTATTACAGGAGCAATTCTTTATGAAATATTCCCAAATTCGGGCAGCTGATTCTGTTCATAGTAACTGATCTCCAGTAAAATTTGAGCTTCATTGGAGTCCATTTGCTAGGTCAAATTGTCTTCCAAAGTTCAGCCTTTATTTGAAATTTCAAATTTAAACAGAAACTTTTCAGAACTCCTGTCCAACTTCAAAAATTCATATCTCTCTGATGGTAGCTCCAAAAATGGTGAAACAAATTCTGTTAGAACCATAGAGACTTACCCTAATCAGATCTTCCACTGTTAGCTATGTCAAAGCTCCTTATTTGGGCTCAAAATTCAGAGAAGCATTGTACTTGTAGAAATTTTAAAGACTACATTGTGCAATGACATGTCTCCAAATTTTGCTCGGGTCATCCTTAGAGAGTCTAATATCCACTGTAAAAATCCCAAAGCCAATTAAGGATTCTAAATAGCAGTAGCTATGAATAGAAGTTTACTTCTTATAAACCCTTAATGCTTACACATATATTTTATTACATCTCATATAGTGACCGAAGTTGAGGACGCACCGGAGCCCTTGGACGTCCTCCCACCTGAAGCTAGCTTCCTGTTTGACTTGCAACCAGGCAAGCTCCGGTTTGCATTTAAGTACTTTTGTAAATTCCTTATTTGTATCACTTATGTCTAGGGTTAATGTTTGCATTATAGTTAGGGTGATTGAAACCCCACTTGCATAACCTTTTAAATCCTATGGAGGGTTGGGTAGTTTACAGACTCGACGAGTAGAGAATTTCTATGCTAATATGCTTAGGATCTCGGTAGAAGTCGAGTAGTTGGAATCTACTCGCGAGGTAAGGCTTTATCACACGGTTTGGTCAGAATAGAAAATGGCTTAAGAGTGGAGAAAATGAGACCCAGCAGGGGGGATAGGAAGCAGTGAGCGGAGGTCTCACGTGCGTAGCCCTGTTGGTGTCGATTGAGGACCGAGTCATGTGCGGGCCTGCTGGACAAGTATCGAACGGTACCGGATGGCATACTGACAAAAGCAGGAAACCGATGTAAATGGTTAACCTGGGTGCCGAGGCTTACCCAACCGTAAATAGGAGTGGGTTGAGGGTAGCAAGATATAAATCTGCCGGTGGGCACAGTCACGCTCGATGCGGGGACCTCCTGCCCGTTACGGATTGACCGGTTCGATATTTGGGTTGCCTTTGAAAGGTTGTTGCATACAACAGAGTAGGAAGGGGTGTGGAATCACGTTTCTGAAAGTGGGTGTATGCAACGTGTTGTCCGGGTGTCTCCTGATTGCAATCACCGTCCCTCGCGGTTATTTGAGTACCGCTTGTTCACTGTTTCGTGACGTAGTAAGAAGTAAAGTAAGCCAGTTGAATGATAATATGCTGTGATGATAGATTAATGTTTTGGAAACCATGTCTGCTGTAGATGTAGAGCTAATTAAATTTACTTCCCGCTTTGGGCATCACCACATCGGAGGAAAGCGTTTCTTGTTTGATTGTGGACTTCCGATGTGAGGGCTGCCTAAGGCACATGAATCTGCTGCTATAAAACTGAAAGTAAGGATCAACTTATAGGCGTGTCTTTGACGCAAAGTCCTTTTTCCTATCTTACATATCCCTGCATGTAGAGTTCCATGCCTAGGCAAGACGGTTAAGGCTTGCTGAGCCATCGTGCTCACGG
Source organism: Neostapfia colusana (assembly GCA_030760725.1). NCBI lineage: Eukaryota > Viridiplantae > Streptophyta > Magnoliopsida > Poales > Poaceae > Neostapfia > Neostapfia colusana. The sequence goes on along the minus strand of JASWHV010000004.1, from coordinate 30,634,549 downwards.
TTGCAATATTTGAGCTGTGTGCAGGTGAGAGTTATGAGAAGGGATCCGAGGACGAGGCGATGCCCCCGTCGGGGTACACAGCCGAGCTGGAGCCTTGCACGCCGCCGTGAATCTCCGGTTCCATGCTGCTAGTGTGTAGCGTCCCCGGGCTGGACGGCTGCACTTTTGCATAGTTAGGATGAGAGACTACTTATGTAAATTACTTCCACTGTTAATTAAGTTTTGTAAAAGACTTCCGCTGTTTTATATCAAATACAAAGTTGTATGTTGTTCTTTATTCTTTTCATGTGTGCTGTTGAGTGCTGCATCGCACGGCACCACCCCTCTGCGATCCTGGAGTGGGTGAACCACGGGGTAGTCCCCACACTGGGGCGGGCAGCGCGGCTCTGCTGGCCACGTGGCGGGCCCGGAGCTCACCTCTGAGGAGAGGGGAGGTCCGGACCCGCTGGACACGTGGCGCCTTCGAAGCTCACCCCCACGGAGGGGGGAGGTCTGGCTCTGCTGGCCACATGGCGGGCCCAGAGCTCACCTCTGAGGAGAGGGGAGGTCCGACCCCGCTGGACACGTGGGACCTTTGGAGCTCACCCCCGCGGAGGGGGGAGGTCCGGCTCTGCTGCCCACGTGGCGGGCCTGGAGCTCACCTCTGAGGAGAGGGGAGGTCCGGCCCCGCTGGAGACATGGCGCCTTCGGAGCTCACCCCCGCGGAGGGGGGAGGTCTGGCTCTGCTGCCCACGTGGCAGGCCCGGAGCTCACCTCTGAGGAGAGGGGAGGTCCGGCCCCGCTGGACACGTGGCACCTTCGGAGCTCACCCCCGCGGAGGGGGAGGTCCGGCTCTGCTGCCCACGTGGCGGGCCCGGAGCTCACCTGTGAGGAGAGGGGAGATCCGGCCCCGCTGGACATGTGGCGCCTTCGGAGCTCACCCCCGCGGAGGGGGAAGGTCCGGCTCTGCTGCCCACTTGGCGGGCCCAAAGCTCACCTCTGAGAAGAGGGGAGGTCCGGCCCCGCTGGAGACGTGGCACCTTCGGAGCTCACCCCTGCGGAGGGGGCGAGGTCCTTAGGCGGTTTTCTCCTGTGCGCGGGGGTACCCGGTATTGAGAGTACCGACAATGAGGAGTGAGAAAAGTAAAAACCCAAATGATCAAGGAAGCGCAAAGTAGATATCAATGTATAGGATGTGTGTGAGAGACACATTCCAAGAGCTTATATACTTGCGTAGACGGTAAGAGCCAATATCAATTAATTAAGAAATACACTGAAGCACCGGACTAGTCCGTTCACCAGCGGACTAGTCCGATCGACTTACTGTTCTTACACGGACAAGTCTGGAATAGAACCGGACCAGTCCGTTCAACTCTCTGACCGTACTCGGACAAGTCTGGACACATCTCGGACAAGTCCATTCAACCTTCTGATATTTGCTCAACACATATACCCTACAAGTCCATCCTATTGCGGACTAGTCCTATTGAGTCTCTGGACTCATCACGGCCTAGTCCAGATTACTCTCTGTTCCAATACGGATAAGTCTGTTACACCTCATACAAATTAGGGTTTCAGGTGTGCTGCACAGTTCACGTAAATTCTACACAGCACACCGGACTAGTCCAGTCCCCAGAGCGGACTAGTCCAGTCCCCAGAGCGGACTAGTCCGGCAGTCGGGATCCCTAACGGTAGCCTTTTTTTGAAACACTATAAATAGGTGAGAAACGTGCACAACTGTTATAGACAAGAACCCTAGCGCCGCCACTCGTCCCAAGAGCATAGAAACAACTCTCCCTACACATCTAAAGCCCTTAAAATTTAAATCTTTTTGGAATCAAAGATTTGGGATAGAGAGATCGTCTACTACGCATTGCCAAGCTCTTGGGGTTTGATCTCTCATACACTCCTACATTTGTTGTAAATCTTTCAAGTGTTTTTGATTGCTTTTCTCTCTGTAATTCTGCGGGAGCCCTCAACGTGTGAGGTTGCCCAACCAACTTGGTGATTCCCCCGTGATAGTGGAATTCAAGTTATCCTTCGTGGTAACTTGAAGAGGTAAAGGGTTGATTGAAACCTGGCTCTATGTGAGCTTCTCAACGAGGACTTAGATCTCTTTGGTGAGATCGAATCTCGGTAAAAATCCTTGTTTCTTGTGTTCTTGTTATTTACTTTTACAATCATTATGATCATTTAGGACATAGGGTTGATTAATCTTGCAACGCATATTAATATTGTATTCCTCATTCAAATTAATCATCCTAATACCTACACAAGTTGTTAGGTTAATTTACTTAATTCCGCTGCTATAACATTTGAAGAGAATACATTAAATAATCTATCTTTTCGTCAGTATAACTAGCACACCGGACTAGTCCGTACCGATATCGCACTAGTCCGGTCCCTTCTGTATTTGACGAATTTGTTAAGTGTTGCAGGAAAAGCTTTCAACGCCTATTCACCCCCACTACGCCACATTCAATTGGTATCAGAGCAAGGCTCTCCTTTTACGAGACTCACTGCTCAGAGAGATAAATGGCCACCGACAAGAATAATGAGATCCCGGAAACGCCCATCATTGGAGACGAACAAGACTCCAAGGCGTTCGATGTGCTCAAGGAGCATGAACATGATGATGATGAAGTGCGTGAACTCAAGGCGCTTTTGAGGAAGAAGCTTCTAAGCCAGAAGGGCAAGAAGGAGGATGAAAAGCTAAAAGGGGTAGTCATCAAGACTACTCCTGGTATCCTTTTAATTATGAGAAGCTTAACAACTACAATCATTATATTTCTATTCCCATGGGAAGACCTCCACAGTTTGACGGCAATGATTACTCGATGTGGAAGTATAATATGAAGATGCATCTTATCTCACTTAATCCTAGTCTTTGGCATATAGTTTGTACATGTATAGATATTCTAGACACCGGCGATGAACTCACCCCGGAGCAAGAACAAGCAATTCACCGAAATGCACAAGTCGTTGTGGTGATCACTTTATCCCTGAGACGAGAAGAGTTCACCAACGTGGATGGACTTGAAGTTGCCATAGACATTTGGGATACACTCAAGACTGCTCATGAAGGGAACTGCTCCGCCCGAGAAGCGAAGATTGAGATGCTTGAAGGAGAATTGGGGAGATTTGCCATGGAAGGTGGTGAAACTCCTCAAGAGATGTACAACCGTTTGAAGACACAAATCAACAAGATCCGTGCTTATGGAAGCAAGAAGTGGACTGATCATGAGATTGTGAAGAGAATGATAAGAGCCTTTATGCCTCGAAATGTCACCCTGTGTTCCATGATAAGAGAAAGCCCGGGGTTTCACAAAATGACCCCCGATGAAGTCCTTGGTAAAATTATCAATCACGAGATAATGGAGAAAGAAGCTAAATATGTCAAAGACTTAGCTGAACTTACCTCATCCAAGAAGAAGGAGGTCGCCCTTAAAGCAACTTGCAAGCCCAAATGGAAGGAGACTCGTGAGACATATGAAGAAGAAGAAGACACTGACGATGTAAGCACAGATATGGATGATGAAGAGATGGTACTCTTCATGAAAAGATTAAAGAGCATGATGAGAATAAGAAGAGGCAGCAACTCAAGTGAAGGAAAGAATAAAGAAAAATGAAAATCCAAGGCTCGACGTACTTTCTATAACTGTGGCGAATACGGACAGTTTATGGTTGATTGTCCGTATGAGGAAAACAAGAAGAAGAAAGAAGCGAAGGCGAAAGAGAAGAAAACTTTCAAGAAAAAGAAGCAAGCACATCAACCACACATCGGCAAGGAGTGGGACTCAAACGACGAGTCCTCCTCGGGTCATGAAGATGAGATGGCAACAATTGCTATCAAGAAGCCAACCAAGAAGTCTACATTCTTCCCAATCATGGGAGGAAGGGAGAACCACAACCACACTTGCCTCATGGCTAAGGAAGGCAATAAGAAGGTTTGACTTACACCCCCCTCCTCACATTCCTCTAATGATGATTTTGATAGTTCTAGTGAAAATGAGAAAATGCTTAAAGGATTGAGCAAAACTGCACTAAGAAAAATGAAGATGTTGTCGGATAAAATCTTTGAGGAGGAGCTTGTCATCTGCCAAGAAGATATGCTCATCCGTGAAAGGAAGAGATATCAAGAGGTTGAAAAGCTTCTTGAGCTTGAAAAGGAGAAAAGTAAGGCACTTGAGCTTGAGCTAGTTTTGAGTAAGGAAACTTACTCAAACCTAGAAGACTTACACATTGCAGTCAAGGACGAACTTGCTAACTTGACGAAAGTTAACAAATCCTTGAAGTGCAAGTGGAGTCACTCAAGCAAAGTGACGCTTCCTCCTCTAAAAGTTTGCCTTCTCAAGATGTCAAGTTGAAAACTATTAAAACTTGCACATGCTCTAGTAAGAAGACTAATGTAACAGATGAATCCAATGCTATACAAGCTAAGCATCCATCCCAAAGCGGCATCTTTGACAAAGAAAAGATCAAATATGTGCGTAGCGCATATATGTTCAGAAGACCTCCTAATGTCAAAGATGGTCTTGGGTACGCAAGAGGTAAGAAGCAATTCACTAGTGGTCAAAATAAGAATCATATTACCTTTGTTAAAGAAAAATCACATGAATCTGAACTGCAAACATTATTTCATACCTTTGATGCATCTTGTGTGTGGGTGCTAAAAACACTTGTGACTAACCTTGGAGGACCCAAGCAAACTTGGGAACCTAAAACCAAGACATAACTCTGTTTTGCGGGCCTATTCCTCCGACGGATCAAAATGGGTGCTTGACAGTGGATGCACCAATCACATGACCGGAGAAAGGAGAATGTTCGTAGAGTATGAGCGAAACACAGATCCAAGTGAAGGAATTTATTTCGGAGACAACAGCCAAGAAAAAGTTCTTGGCAGCGGTAAAATTGAAATCTCCTGTCAACACACTCTCTCCAATGTTTTACATATTGATTCTTTAGATTATAATCTTTTGTCCATATCTCAGCTATGTGACAAAGGATACAATTGTTTATTCACTAATGAGGGTGTGGCAGTCTTTAGAAGAAGCGATAACTCAACTGCATTCCAGGGAATGTTGAAAGGAAAACTTTATCTTGTTGATTTGAACAAAGATAAAGCTGAACTCAACACTTGCTTGGTTGCAAAAACTAACATGGGATGGCTGTGGCATAGACAGCTAGCTCATATTGGGATGAGGAATCTGCAGAAACTTCTAAAGGGTGGTCACATCCGAGGTTTGAAAGATGTTGTGTTTGAGAAAAACAGGCCATGTAGTGCATGCCAGGCGGGAAAATTAGTTGGAGCACCACACCCTGCAAAGAACGTGATGGCTACATCAAGACCACTGGAACTTCTTCATATGGACCTCTTTGGTCCAATCGCTTATATAAGCATCGGCGGTAACAAATAAAGTTTAGTCATTGTTGATGATTTTTCTAGATTTACCTAGGTATTTTTCTTGTATAATAAATAAGAGACCCAGAGAATTCTCAAGAAGTTCTTGAAGAGAGCGCAAAATGAATTCTCCTCAACCGTCAAGAATATTAGAATTGACAACGGAACGGAGTTCAAAAATACTCAAGTGGAGGAGTACCTGGATGAAGAAGGAATAAAACATGAGTTTTTGGTACGCTACTCCCCTCAACAAAATTGAGTGGCCAAAAGGAAGAACAGGACGCTCATTGGGATGGCGAGGACAATGCTAGACGAATACAAGACTTCGGACCGGTTTTAGGCTGAAGCGGTAAACACCGCTTGTCATGCCTTGAACCGGCTATATCTTCACCGACTTTTGAAGAAAACGCGATATGAGCTTCTCACTGTATCTGGCATTGTTGAAGTGGTACGTGACGTACTGTTCGATGAGACTAATGGCTCCCAAGTGGAGCAAGTTGATAAGTGTGTGTTAGGTCAAGAAGAAGCTCCATTTCAAGCATTGAGGATGATGGCACTTGGTGATATTCAACTGCAAGAGCAATCACAAGAATCAAGTGCTCAATGTGTACCTCAACAAGAGAGCAATGGTCAAGGGGGAGCTTCAACACAAGATAAAACATGAGCAGAATCAAGAAGATCAATATATGCATGGAAGCAATGATCTAGGGGGAAACATTGATAATGAAGATAATGAAGAGCAAATGATATCAGTGCCTCACCCAAGAGTACATCAGAGTATGCAAAGAGATCATCCCGTCGACAACATCATTGGAGATATTGCAAAGGGAGTAACTACTAGATCTCGTATTGCTAATTTTTGTGAACATTACTCTTTCGTCTCGTTTATGGAACCATACAAGGTTGAAGAAGCACTAAAAGATCCAGATTGGGTGACCACCATGCAAGAGGAACTGAACAACTTCAAAAGAAATGAAGTACGGGAGCTTGTGCAAAGACCAAAGGCAAACATCGTGGGCACCAAATGGGTCTTTCGGAATAAGCAATATGAACACGGAGTTGTGACGAGAAACAACACACGACTTGTGGCAAAAGGTTACTCACAAGTTGAAGGTTTGGATTTCGACGAAACCTTTGCTCCCAAAGCTAGACTTGACTCCATTCGTATTTTATTAGCCTACGCTACTCACCACAATTTTAAGATGTATCAAATGGACGTCAAAAGTGCATTCATTAATAGTCCTATCAAGGAAGAGGTGTATGTGGAGCAGCCATCAGGATTTGAAGATCAAGAGTACCCCAACCATGTGTGCAAACTGCGTAAGACTCTCTATGGCCTCAAACAAGCTTCCCGAGTTTGGTATGAGTGCCTTAGGGACTTTCTAACTCAAAATAACTTTAAAATAGGAAGAGCTGATTATACTTTGTTCACAAAGCATTTTGATGGTCATCTATTCATATGTCAGATTTATGTTGATGACATCATCTTTGGTTCTACTAATAAATCTTTTTGTGAAGAATTTAGTAAAATTATGGCAGGCCGATTCGAGATGTCAATGATGGGCGAATTGAAGTTCTTTTTGGGATTCCAAGTGAAGCAGCTGAAAGAGGGCACCTTCATTTGCAAAACTAAGTACACGCAGGACATCGTCAAAAATTTTAATATGGACAAAGCCAAGCCCATCAAGACTGCCATGGCAACTAATGGACATCTCGATCTCAACGAAGACGGTCCAGATGTGGATCAAAAGGTATATCGGTTTATGATTGGTTCACTGCTTTATTTATGTGCATCTAGGCCTGATACTATGCATAGTGTGTGTATGTGTGCAAGGTTTCAAGCTGCACCTAAAGAGTGTCATTTAATAGCTGTAAAAAAGAATTTTAAGATACCTTGTGCACACACCTAACTTGGGCCTTTGGTATCCTAAAGGATCCAAGTTTAACCTTATAGGGTATTCCAATGCCGACTATGCAGGCTGCAAAGTCGATAGGAAAAGCACCTCAGGTACCTGCCAATTTCTTGGCAGATCCTTAGTTTCATGGTCCTCAAAGAAACAAAATTCTGTTGCTCTTTCCACAGCCGAAGCGGAGTATGTTGCAGCCGATAGTTGTTGCGCACAACTACTTTGGATGCGACAAACAATAAGGGATTATGGTTACAATTTAAACCATATTCCACTCCTATGTGATAATGAAAGTGCCATAAAAATTGCACACAATGCAGTAGAGAACTCAAGAACCAACCAAATAGACATACATCATCATTTTCTAAGAGATCCATTAAGGTAACATAGTAATCCAGGTTAGAACTAAAAAACAACTAGCAGACATATTCACCAAGCCACTAGATGAAAAGAGATTTTGCGAGCGTAGAAATGAATTAAATATACTTGATGCTCGAAATGTGGCTTGAAACATTGCATACTTGATTGATTCTTCAAAGTTTGCTTACTTTTGCAAAAAATCATCCCTTACCTCAATTTTCTCTTGAAAACTATCTCAATTATTGAATCTTGGTGAATTATGGCCATTGTATAATTGTTGATTGCTTACTGGTCATGTTCATCAAGATCATTTGTGAAATTTTATCCTTTAGATCATTATTAAATAAAATTCCCAAAAATCTCTTTGCTTCAATCCCAAAAATTTTGTTGTTGCGTAAAATCCCCGAAAAGTGGTAGCAAGAAAATTCAGCTCATGTACACCTAGGAAAAATGAGGGGAATTAAAACTTGAATATTAATGGTATGAGTCTAAAGTGGTGATTCAAACTTCCCAAAACTTCCAAACATGGATATATAAATGCATAACTTGGATCTTCATATTCCAAATATTCAACCTTCCAAATTTCAGCTCATTTGGAGGGGTTTTAGTATTTGTTTGGGATTAAAAGAGAAAGCCCACTAATCTGAATTTCAAATTCAGTTTCAAATTCCAACTTCCTTCATTTGAAAATTTGGTTCCACAAATGTAAACTCCACATTTGAATTAGCAGTCATGCCAAAAATCAGAAACTTTGTAGTTGGTTTGCTATGTTTTTGGAACAGTGCAAAAGGAATATTTCAAATTCAAATCATCAACTGAATTCACACTCCACACCAGAATTCAAACTATTTGAATTCAGAAAATTTAAACCATGAATTGGTGTGGAAGTATAGACTTTAATTCTGAGTAGCTGGGGTAAAAATATCAGTGGAAAAGTTAACTAAAATGAGAGGGGGTGGGACCCATTTGTCAACCACACAGAAGAGTTAACCGACTCTGTTTTCCCCTCGGCTGTTAACCGCGCGCCACCGAGCAACGGCTGCCTCCACCGAGCTGCTTCCTCGCTGCTCCCAACATCGGCTCGTGCGCATGGGTGCTTAAAGCAGCAGCCCGAGTGCCGGTTTTCTCTTCTCCACGTTACATCGCAGCCTCCCCAGCCCTCTGCTCGAGCGCCCGACCGAAACCTCGAGCTACACCGCCGCTGGTTTCTCCCCCGATCAATCACAGCACCCGAGCTCGGTTGCTCGAGCCTTCCACAGCAAAAAAAATCACCAACACATGCTCTAGCACCTCCCGTAATTCCTCCAAAGTTTACTGATCGGAGCTGCTCACAAAACACGGATTGGCGCCAAAGCTTTGGGGTGCACCGGACCTCACCTTTTTGGCTCACCGTCGACAGCCTCATCTGGCCACCCTCTCCTCCGACTTCCTATACAAGAAAGGTGCGTGGGTATCCCTGGATGGTGTAGCTGCTAGCTGTGTAGCAAATGATCAATCGGGTAGCTCGAATTTCCTTCTTTCCCGAAACCTAGTATAAAAGGGTAGAGCTCGGTTTAAACTCAAAATTAGGGTTACACCATCAACCAAACCTCGAGCTAATGTGCACATAGCTCCTAACCTCCCTAGCGCCCATCCTCGACAAAGAATCGAGGAAAACCATCAAGAGTTGGCCCTGTTCTAGTCGATTTTCGCGCCGCCATGGGGAACCGCCTCGGCTCACCGTTGAACCCTAGTTTGCCTGCCGTTTCATCGAGTTGGGCAGCCCGTTCTAGCTTCTACATCTTCCACGGGTGCTCTAGAGCCTGAGAACCGATCGTTTGATGGAGGAATGAAGCTTCCGGACCTCACCGGAGTTCGAAACCCTGCTGTCACCGGTGCGCACCATCTTCCGGCGAGGTTTGGCCGCCGGTGACACCACCAGCGTGTTCAGCGGGGTAAATAATGGAGCGGCGAGATTTGACCCGGGAGGCGGCCGGGAAGGCCTTTCCCGCCACCCTCGCCGGAGAACGCCGCGGGTTTCTCTGTTTGGCGCGAGGTAGAAGAGGGTGCTGACATGTGGGGCCCGCTGCAGCATTTAAACTTTTCCAGATTTTCCTAATTCGGTTCAAACTTTGGAGAGCCACAACTTTGTGTAGGAACCTCCAAAAATTGTGAAATAAATTTTTTTGGATTACTCTCAGAGAATACTATCCAGGGTACAGACCAATGGTTATGAAAATCTCTGTATTTGGCTCATTAATTCAATTAAAGAAAATCTTGTAGGAATTGTCACAGGAGTTCTGTTTATTGGAAAATTCCAAAATGTGGGAAGGGCATTCTTCCAAAAATCATTGAACTCCAGTAAAAATTTCAGAGGCATTGGACCTCATTTGCTTGGCCAAATGTGGTGTCAATCCTTTATGTCTCTGAAAAATGGGAAAAATAAATAGAGTCATTTTCAGCATTTCTTATCAACTTCCAAAATTCATATATCTCTGTTGGTAGCTCTAAAAATGGTGAAACAAATTTTGTTAGAACCATGGAGACTAACCCTAATTAGATCTTCCACTTTTAGCCATGTTAAAACTCCTGATTTGGGCTCAAAATCCAGAGAAGCCTTGTGCTTGTGGGAATTTTGGAGACCACAAGGTGCAATGAAATTTCTCCAAATTTTGCTCAGATCATCCTTAGAGAGTCTAGTATTCACTGTAAAAATCCTAAAGCTAATTAAGGATCCTAACTAGCAGTAGCTATGAATAGAAGTATACTTCTTATAAGTCCTTAACACTTATACATATATTTTGCTACATTTCATTTAGTGACCGAAGTCGAGGATACGCCGGAGCCCTTGGACGTCCTACCACCTGAAGCTAACTTTCCATTTGACTCGCAACCAGGCAAGCCCCGGTTTGCATTTAAGTACCCTTTTACAAAGTTTTTCATCGGTATCACTTATGTCTAGGTTGAAAGGTTTGCATTACAGTTAAGGTGTTTGAAACCCCACTTGCATGACTTTAAATCCTATGAAGGGCTGGGTAGTTTACAGACTCGACGAGTATAGAATGCCGTGCTAATATGCTTAGGATGTCGGTATAAGTCGAGTCGTTGGAATCTACTCGCGAGGTAAGGTTTTATCACACGGTTTGGTCATAGTAGAAAAGGGCTTAAAAGTTGTTAAAATGAGACCCAGCAGGGGGAATAGGATGCAGTGAGCGGAGGTAACAACGCTCCGACGTCAGGTAAGAGGTAAGGTATGCCACCGCAAGCAGATCAATTGCGGTAAGCTCGCCATACGAGCAATAGTACGGAATTGTTTACCGTGGCTTGGCACGGTAGTGAATATGAGTCTCTGAACCTCCAGCGTGCTTTAGGCAAAAGTGAGAATACCCCATCGTGTGGTAAGAAACACGATAGTATGCAACTCTTGAACGTTAAATGTTCAAAGGGCCATACGCAGCGCACACCATCGGCGTGCCTCAACGGTCATGAGGCAGTAGGTGGTATCCTTTGGGTTGATAAAATTCCCAACCGTGATGACCCGTTCGCGCTCTACTCGGGTTCCCTGTCGTGTGGTGTGAAAACACGACCATGTACCTTGAGACGTGGCTTGACTCAAGGACGATCCGTATGGCAATGATACAGACCGTATGTTTTTACTATGATATTGAACTGCCTGCAATTTTAAAACCTTTGTGTGCACCATTATTGTGTGGTTTTATGCAGGTACATTAACCATGTTAGTGCATGACGTTTAGCAACCGTTTGAGAGTGACATTCTTAGTTCCACCATTTGACACGTATATGCCGGAATACCGGTTTAGGATTTTTCTTTGGTGAGGAAACGTAGTACCGAAATAAATTATTAGTTGCATAAAAGTATATTTTCAAAGAAAAGAGTTAAAAGGAAGTTTAGGATTCCATTTAGAGTTATTGAACTCCCCTACTGAACTAAGTGTCAATTGGGAGTATAGACTCAATCTCTAAGACTTAGGAACAACCTCCCCTGTTTTCGGCAGAAATTTTGCTGAACTTAAACAGGGTATAACATAGGGTCAGTTAAACCAATTGAGGTGTGGGATACTATTCTGGAAAGGTTTTGAAGTCCTCTACAAGTTTTCTGTAGAGCTCCAGAACAAAATCTCCCTCCAAATGGATAAAAATCTCAGATGAGTAGGCACTGTCCATAAACAGGGCAGACCAAAATGCTCTCTGCAATTTTCTGTATTTCGACCACAACATTCTGTAGAAAAATTTCTAAGGGTCAAGTAAGACATCGTCGGAAAGTATAGGAAATGTGCTACAACTTTGTAGTTCAGTGTTTTCCTATATTGAGGTCAAAATATGATGGAATTTTGTGAACAAAACAGCCACTTGCAAAAGAGGTGCTGTCAAAATTCCTGAGAAAATTCTGTCAAATTTTAAAAATAATAACTCATAAACTAGGAAGACTATGGAGGCAAATAAATACAATCTGTATTCCCTGTTGAGTCTACTACAATTTTGTTGTTGAACTCTGGTCCAGATTTTGCTTCAAAGGTGGCCAAAACAGTTAAATTCTTCCAACTGGTCTGCAGGACCAGAGGCTGGACAGTGAACACCATGTTGAAGTTTTTCAACCAAAACAATTAAGTTTCACATTTTGACATCCAGCGGCACTTCGAGCGAGAACATGTTAGGGTCCAGTACAGTGGTGAGGATTTACGCAGACTAACAAACTTAACATCCCATGAGGACCCAAGATGGTCGAAATGAACTTTCAATCCATAAAGTTCATTATTTTGGAACTCGATCGTGTGACATGGTCCAGGGATGTATATGTTGTATAAAGTTTATACTTTATCCATATGTGTGATTGTTATGCGTATTATTTATTCCATTCTCGCACTACTATTGTATAGACTGGATGAAATAGACCCACATGTGCTGATCGTTTGAATGGTATGAATGCAGAATGGTGCGCACACGGTCCACGCAAGAGGAGGGAGGTCCAAGTCAGGTTCGTGGTGATGAGTCTCCACCTCCGGAGCAAACCACGACGCAGCAGCAACCACCTCCTCCACCGCCAGAACTTCCAAGAAACCTTGCGGAGGTGCTCGCCGCAGTACTCGACTCGCGCGACGAGCAAACCGAGTTGCTGCGGATGCTGGTGCAGCAGAATGTGTCCCGTCCAGGAGGACGGCAAGACAATGGGCAACGCCGGCCCCAACAAAGTTCATATTCAGATTTCCTGGCGACCCATCCACCGGTCTTTACGGAGGCCGAAGAGCCTTTGGAGGCGGACAGCTTTATCCGCACTCTTGAGGCGAAGTTCGGTTTACTGCGGTACACCGAACACCAGAAGGCGCTGTACGAAGCGCAACAGCTTCAAGGGAAAGCCGGTACCTGGTGGGCAAACTACACCGCCTCCTTACCGGCTGGCCAAGCCGTCACATGGATGGAGTTCCGGGAGGCATTTCGCGCCTATCATATACCTCCCGGGGTTATGGAGAGGAAGCCCTAGGAGTTCCTGCCGTTGAAACAAGGCGAGAGGAATGCTCATGAGTACTCCAGATTATTCAACCGGCTGGCACGGTATGTGCCAGGATTTGTGGGAACAGAGGAAGATAAGCGAAACGCGTTCTTCCGGGGCCTCAATTCTAAAATGAAGGTCCATCTCACCCAAAGCAACCGCGGAACATTCAACGACCTTGTTAATGCCACGAATTTACAAGAAAATGCTCAGCGCGAGCGCGGTTCTGATAAGAGGAAACGCAGCGCGCTGACAAGCAGCAGTGGTGGGGCGCCACAAAAATACCGCGTGGTGTATCGCTCACAATCCGGTCAGAAATGGCAGCTACAGGCGCGACTGCTTCAGTTTCACGGTCGACAATATAATGCGCCAGGCTTCCGACAACGTATCCACCACAGCAACAGCAGCAGCAAAAGATGGTCCCGCGTGCGCCTCAGTTTCAACCGTGTGCACCGGGATTCCGTCCTCAAGTCGGAGAGACCCCGACACCTTACACGTGCTTCACGTGTGGCTGTGTCGGGCATCTTTCGAGGGACTTCCCCGAGCTGCGACGGGGCAGGGGTGCAGCACCGTATCTGGGTGCTAATCAGCCCCGTAAACAGACCAAGAAACCAGCACAAAAACCCGGCAACGCCCACCACTTAGCCATCGAAGACGTGCTGGAAGGCGAACCCGTCCTCGCGGGTACGTTTTCTTACTCAGGTCATCCCGTAGTCATACTTTTTGACTCCGGTGCCACCCATAATTTCATAAGTCAATCTTATGTTATTAAGTATCAATTGCCTATCATTCCCAAAAATAGTTCATACTTGATATGCTCTCCGGGTGGGAAAATAACAGCTGATAGGATGGTCTATAGAGCACCATTACAAATGGGTGGGAATCTATACCCGACTTCTCTAATCATGTTAGAGAGTCAAAAACTTGATGTCATTTTAGGAATGTCATGGCTACATCGCCATGGTGCTGTTCTTGACATCATTCCACGTGTGGTTCGTTTAAACTCTCTACTTCATGAACCACATGTTCTTATTCTTGACCGTGCGGTTCAAGAAGCTCCAGCCACATATAACATGGAAGCCACAAAACTTGAGGATACACGTGTGGTCCCTGAATACCCGGATGTCTTTCCGGATGATCTTCCGGGCATGCCACCCAAAAGAGATGTCGAGTTCAAGATTGAACTTGTACTTGGGACGACACCAATATCACGGAGACCGTACAAGATGGCTCCGAATGAGCTAGCTGAATTAAAAGAGCAGCTCAATGATTTAATGAAGAAGGGTATCATTCGACCGAGTTCCTCGCCATGGGGATGATCGGTGCTGTTTGTGAAGAAGAAGGATGAAACCTTGAGGTTATGTGTCGACTACCGACCTCTTAAGGCCGTCAACATCAAGACTAAATATCCACTGCCCCGCATCGATATTCTCTTCGATCAACTTGTGGGTGCAAGAGTATTTTCAAAGATGGATCTTTGCTCCGGATATCACCAAATCAAGATCCGAGCGGAGGATATTCCGAAGACGGCCTTCTCGACGAGATATGGGCTGTATGAATACCTTTTCATGTTCTTTGGTCTCACCAACGCCCCGGCACATTTCATGTATCTCATGAACTCGGTGTTCATGCCGGAGCTGGACAAGTTCGTGGTGGTGTTCATAGATGACATCTTGGTTTACTCCAAGAATGAAGAAGAACATGCCGAACACCTGCATATCGTGCTTCAATGATTGTGAGACCATAAACTTTACGCCAAGTTCAGCAAGTGCGAGTTTTGGATCAGCCAAGTGCCATTTCTGGGTCATATTATCTCTGCAGAAGGCATTGCAGTTGATCCAAGCAAAATCGAACAAGTGCTGAAATGGAAGTCCCCCACATCAGTCCACGAAGTCAGGAGTTTCCTTGGGTTAGCAGGATATTCAAGATTGAACTTGTACCTGGGATGACACCAATATCACGGAGACCGTACAAGATGGCTCCGAATGAGCTAGCTGAATTAAAAGAGCAGCTCAATGATTTAATGAAGAAGGGTGTCATTCGACCGAGTTCCTCGCCATGGGGATGCTCGGCGCTGTTTGTGAAGAAGAAAGATGAAACCTTGAGGTTATGTGTCGACTACCGACCTTTCAACGCCGCCACCATCAAGAATAAATATCAACTGCCCCACATTGATATTCTCTTTGATCAACTTGTGGGTGAAAGAGTATTTTCAAAGATGGATCTTCACTCCGGATATCACCAAATCAAGATCCGAGCGGAGGATATTCCGAAGACGGCCTTCTCGACGAGATATGGGCTGTATTAATACCTCGTCAAGCCCTTTGGTCTCACCAACGCCCCGGCACATTTCATGTATCTCATGAACTCGGTGTTCATACCGGAGTTGGACAAGTTCGTGGTGGTGTTCATAGATGACATCTTGGTTTACTCCAAGTCTGAAGAAGAACATGCCGAACACCTGCATATCGTGCTTCAACGATTGCGAGACCATAAGATTTACGCCAAGTTCAGCAAGTGCGAGTTTTGGATCAGCCAAGTGCCATTTCTGGGTCATATTATTTCTGCAGAAGGAATTGTAGTTGATCCAAACAAAATCGAACAAGTGCTGAAATGGAAGTCCCCCATATCAGTCCACAAAGTCAGGAGTTTCCTCGGGTTAGCAGGATATTATCGGAGATTCATACCGAACTTCTGCAAGCTTGCTAAGCCGATGACTGAACTGTTGAAGAAGGGGATCAAATATGTTTGGAACTCAGCATGTGAAGGAGCTTTCCAAGCATTGGTGAAGCATCTTACAACAGCCCCGGTGTTAGCTCAACCGGATACGACCAAGCCCTTCGACGTATACTGTTATGCGTCCGGCATCGGGCTTGGCTGTGTATTGATGCAAGGAGGAAGAGTGGCCTCCTATGACTCACGTAAACTTCGTAACCACGAGCAGCACTATCCAACTCATGATCTTGAGCTTGCTGCTGTGGTGTTGGCCTTGAAAATGTGGAGGCACTATTTTCTTGGGAACTTAGTGCACCTCTACACCGACCACAAGAGTCTGAAGTATATATTCACTCAAAGGAGTTGAATATGCGGCAACGGAGATAGCTAGAACTGATCAAAGACTATGAGATTGAGTTCACTACCATCCCGGTAAGGCAAACATGGTTGCTGATGCCTTAAGCCGCAAATCTCATGTCAACAATCTCTCCATTACCCCACTTGAAGAGGAGGAGCCGAGTCTGTACTTGGTTCCATATGGGGCGTTATATAATCTTGCTCTCATCCCTACCATAAGAGAGGAGATTATGGAAGCTCAGAAGGAAGACATGGGAATGTCGCACATTCGGAGAAGAATGAAGAATGGCGAGATGAAATGCTTCTGAAGGGATGATAACGGTACTCTATGGTTTAAAGACCGTATAGTTGTACCCCGTGACATGAAGCTTCGGAAGAAAATCTTGGACGAGGCTCATTTGTCCAAGTATTCTATTCATCCGGGCAGCAACAAGATGTACCAGGATCTGAAAACCAGGTTTTGGTGGACATAGATGAAAATAGAAATCAAAGTACGTATCCGAATGTGATACGTGTCGGCGGGTGAAAGCCGGACAGCTGCAACCCTTGAACATTCCAGCGTGAAAGTGGGAGGATATCAGTATGGACTTCGTAGTCGGGTTACCTCTCACCTCCCACAACCATGATTCGATTTGGGTGATAGTCGATTGACTAACCAAGTCGGCACATTTTATTCCCGTACATACGGGCTACGTGGCCAAGAAATATGCGGAGGTCAATATTGCAAGGATCTTCTGCTTGCACGGTGTTCCCTGCCCCATTATTTCAGATCACGGTGCGCTGTTTGTCGCTCGGTTTTGAGAACAAGATGCACGCATCATTGGGGACCAAACTGATCCAAAGTTCCGTGTATCACCCGCAGACGGATGGTCAAACTGAACGGGTGAATCAAGAGCTTGTGCCATCCACCACGGCAAGAATTGGGACGATCATTTGCCATTGGCGAGTTTTCTTACAACAATGGGTATCAAGCTAGCATCCAGATGGCGCCGTATTAAACTCTCTACGGCCAGAAATGCCGCACACCACTCAACTGGTGCGAGTCCGGCGAGCAATTTATCTACGCCATTGAACTTGTGAATGAGGCTGAAGAACGAGTGCGAGTAATACAAGCCCATCTCAAGGCTGCTCAATCTCGTCAGAAGAGCTATGCGGATAAAGGACGCCGCCCTCTCCACTTCGACATCAGGTACCGTGTTTATGTCCGTGTGTCTCCGATGAAGGGAGTTCATCGTTTCAGAGTGAAGGGTAAACTTGTGCCGCGGTTCATTGGTCCATTCACCGTCATTGAAAAATGCAGACCCGTGGCCTATCGCTTTGATTTACCAGCGTCGCTTGCAGGAATTCACAACGTCTTCCATATCTCTCAATTGAGGAAGTGCCTCAAACCCTCGGCTGAAATCCGCACTGAAGACATAGAAGTTCTTCAACCGGACCTCACCTACACGGAGTATCCAATCCGGATTATCGATGAAAAGACTCACGCCACAAGAAACCGGACTTTATGGTTCTACAAGGTCTTGTGGAGTAACCATACCGCTGATGAGGCGACATGGGAAAGCGAGGAAACTAATTATCCGGACTTGCTATGATCGTATACCTGGTAAAGTTTCCCCACTTTGCATTTCTTTTATAATCTCGGGACGAGATTCTTTTTAAGGGGGGAGGGATGTAAAATCTCCAAAAAGTGGTAGCAAGAAAATTCAGCTCATGTACACCTAGGAAAAATGAGGGGAATTAAAACTTGAATATTAACGGTGTGAGTTCAAAGTGGTGATTCAAACTTCCCAAAACATCCAAACATGGAGATCTAAATGCATAACTTGGATCTTCATATATCAAATATTCAACCTTCCAAATTTCAGATCATTTGGAGGGGTTTTAGTATTTGTTTGCGATTAAAAGAGGAAGCCCTCTAATCTGAATTTCAAATTCCAATTTCCTCCATTTGAAAATTTGGTTCCACAAATGTGTTCTCTACAGTTGAATTAGCAGCCATGCCAAAAATCAGAAACTTTGGAGTTGGTTTGCTATGTTTTTGGAACAGTGCAAAAGGAATATTTCAAATTCAAATCATCAACTTAATTCACACTCCACACCAGAATTCAAACTATTTCAATTCAGCAAATTTAGACCATGACTTGGTGTGGAAGTATAGACTTTAATTCTGAGTAGCATGGGTAAAAATATCAGTGGAAAAGTTTATTAAAATGAGAGGGGGTGGGACCCATTTGTCAGCCACACAGAAGAGTTAACCGACCCGGTTTTCCCCTCGGCTGTTCACCGCGCGCCACCGAGCGACGGCTGCCTCCACCGAGCTGCTTCCTCGCTGCTCCTGACGTCGGCTCGTGCGCGTGGGTCCTTAAAGCGGAAGCCCGAGTGCCGGTTCTCTCTTCTCCACGTTACACCGCAGCCTCCCCAGCCCTCTGCTCGAGCGCCCGACCGAAACCTCGAGCTACACCGCCGCTGGTTTCTCCCCCGATCAACCACAGCAACCGAGCTCGGTTGCTCGAGCCTTCAACAGCAAAAACAATCACCAACACGTGCACTAGCACCTCCCATAATTCCTCCAAAGTTTACTGATCGGAGCTGCTCACAAAACACGGATTGGCGCAAAAGCTTTGGGGTGCACTGGACCTCACCGTTTCGGCTCACCGTCGACAGCCTCATCCGGCCACCCTCTCCTCCGACTTCCTATACAAGAAAGGTGCGTGGGTAGCCCTGGATGGTGTAGCTGCTAGCAGTGTAGCAAATGATCAATCGGGTAGCTCGAATTTACTTCTTTCCCGAAACCTAGCATAAAAGGGTAGAGCTCGGTTAAAACCCAAATTCAGGTTACACCATCAACCAAACCTCGAGCTAACGTGCACATAGCTCCTAACCTCCCTAGCACTCATCCTCGACAAAGAACCGAGGAAAACCATCAAGAGTTGGCCCTGTTCTAGTCGATTTTCGCGCCGCCATGGGAAACCGCCTCGGCTCACCGTTGAACCCTAGTTTGCCGGCCGTTTCATCGAGTTGGGCAGCCCGTTCTAGCTTCTACCTCTTCCACGGGTGCTCTAGAGCCCGAGAGCCAATCGTTTGGTGGAGGAATGAAGCTTCCAGACCTCGCCAGATTTCAAAACCCTGCTGTCACCGGTGTGCACCATCTTCCGGCGAGTTTTGGCCACCGGCGACACCACCAGCGTGTTCAGCAGGGTAAATAATGGAGTAGCAGTGAGATTTGACCCGGGAGGCGGCCAGGAAGGCCTTTCCCGCCACCCTCGCTGGAGAACGCCGCGGGTTTGTCTGTTTGGCGCGAGGTAGAAGAGGGTGCTGACATGTGGGGCCCGCTGCAACGTTTAAACTTTTCCAGATTTTCCTAATTCGGTTCAAACTTTGGAGAGACACAACTTTGTGTAGGAACCTCCAAAAATTGTGAAATAAATTTTGTTGGATTACTCTCAGAGAGTACTATCCAGGGGTACAGACCAATGGTTATGAAAATCTCTTTATTTGGCTCATTAATTCAATTAAGGAAAATATTGTAGGACTTTTCACAGGAGTTCTGTTTATTGGAAAATTCCCAAATTTGGGCAGGACATTCCTCCAGAAATCATTGAACTCCAGTAAAAATTTCAGAGGCATTGGACCTCATTTGCTTGGCCAAATGTGGTGTTAATCCTTTATGTCTCTGAAAAATGGGAAAAATAAACAGAGGCATTTTCAGCATTTCTTATCAACTTCCAAAATTCAGATATCTCTGTTGGTAGCTCCAAAAATGGTGAAACAAATTTTGTTAGAACCATGGAGACTAACCCTAATTAGATATTCCACTTTTAGCCATGTTAAAACTCCTGATTTGGGCTCAAAGTCCAGAGAAGCCTTGTGCTTGTGGGAATTTTGGAGACCACAAGGTGCAATGAAATTTCTCCAAATTTTGCTCAGATCATCCTTAGAGAGTCTAGTATTCACTGTAAACATCCCAAAGCCAATTAAGTATCCTAAATAGCAGTAGCTATGAATAGAAGTTTACTTCTTATAAGTCCTTAACGCTTATACATATATTTTGCTACATTTCATTTAGTGACCGAAGTCGAGGATACGCCGGAGTCCTTGGACGTACTGCCACCTGAAGCTAACTTTCCATTTGACTCGCAACCAAGCAAGCCCCGGTTTGCATTTAAGTACCCTTTTACAAAGTTTTTTATTTGTATCACTTATGTCTAGGTTGAAAGGTTTGCATTAGAGTTAGGGTGTTTGAAACCCCACTTGCATGACTTTAAATCCTACGAAGGGCTGGGTAGTTTACACTCTCAACGAGTATAGAATGCCGTGCTAATATGCTTAGGATCTCGGTAGAAGTCGAGTCATTGGAATCTACTCGCGGGGTAAGGTTTTATCACACGGTTTGGTCAGAGTAGAAAAGGGCTTAAAAGTTGTGAAAATGAGACCCAGCCGGGGGATAGGATGCAGTGAGCGGAGGTCTCCCGTGTGTAGCCCCGTTGGTGTCGATTGAGGACCGAGTCATGTGCGGGCCTGATGAACAAGTATTGAACAGTACCGGATGGCATACTGACATAAGCAGGAAACCGATGTAATTGGTTAACCTGGGTGCTGAGGCTTACCCAACCTTTTTATAGAAGTGGGTTGAGGGTAGCAAGGTGTAAATCTGCCGGTGGGCACAGTCATGCTCCACGCGGGGACCTCCTGCCTGTTACGGATGGACCGGTTCGGCATTTGGGTTGCCTTTGAAAGGTTGTTGCATACAACAGAGTAGGAAGGGGTGTGGAATCACGCTTCTGAAAGTGGGTGTATGTGACGTGTTGTCCGGGTGTCTCCTGATTGCAATCACCATCCCTCGCGGTTATTTGAGTACCGCTTGTTCACTGTTCTGTGACGTAGTAAGAAAGAAAAGAAGCCAAATGAATGATAATATGCTGTGATGAATTATTATTGTTTTGAAACCATGTCTGCTGTAGATGTAGAGCTAATTAAGTTTATTTTCCACTTTGGGCATCACCATATCGGAGGAAAGTATTTCTTGTTTGATTGTGGACTTCCGATGTGAGGGCTGCCTAAGGCACATGAATCTGTTGCTATAAAACTGAAAGTAAGGATCAACTTATTGGCGTGTCTTTGTTGCAAAGTCCTTTTTCCTATCTTACACATCCCTGCATGTAGAGTTCCATGACTAGGTTGTTGGTTAAGCCTTGCTGAGCCATCATGCTCACGGTTGCAATATTTGAGCTGTGTGCAGGTGAGAGCTATGAGGAGGGTCCGAGGACGAGGCGGTGCCCCCATCGCGGTACATGGCCGAGCTGGAGCCCTGCATGCCGCCGTGATCTCTGGTTACATGTTGCTAGTGTGTAGTGTCCCCGGGCTGGATGGCTGCACTTTTGCTTAGTTAGGATTAGAGAGTAGTGATGTATATTACTTCCGCTGTAAAATTAAGTTTTGTAAAAAGATTTCCGCTGTTTTATATCAAATAAAAGTTTGTTTGTAGCTCTTATTCTTTTCTTGTGTGCTGTTGGGTGCCGCATCGCATGGGACCACCCTCTGTGATCCCGGAGTGGGTGAACCACGGGGTGGTCCCCCACAAGTCGGTGACTAGTTCGGCTCTGATCCAGTGTACTGGACTAGTCCAGTCCCTTGCGGACTAGTCCGTTACTATCGGGTTTAACCCTAATCCACCACCAAAAGTCCATCTTCCTCCTCACAATCGCCTACGCCCTCTCTCTCCTCAAACTCGAGCTCCCAAGGTGATTCCCACTTTGAGCCACCAAAGTCAAAGGTTTCTCCACGGAAAATCTTTCCCTCCGCGCGAAGCATCCCCTCCTCTGGACTAATCCGGACTCTACTCTGCGCCTCCATCTAAAATCTTCGAATTTCGGTAAAACTCAAACCCTAACCCTAGTTCTCATCTTTCCTCAAATCTTGCTTACTTTTCTTGATTTCTAGGGTATACATTGAATTGCTGTATGTATTCCTATTGTCTTCCTACCTTTTTGCATCAATCTCAATTAGATTTGTTGGAATATGAAGTTAGGGTTCATATGTCAAACCGTACTAGTCCGGTGCTTGGTGCGGACAAGTCCGGTTAGCCAGACAAGTCCACACCCTGAAATCGGACAAGTCCGGCCCCTTGACAGTTTGAACCTCTAAATTCTTGTCTCCACAAAGTCTAATTCCCATTCTTATCACACCTTGTCACCCTGTGTCAGGCATGATGTCATCCGCATCAGATGAAAGCGTGTTTGATTATGAAGCTGAGCATGACCGCATTTGAGTGGCCAGGGCAAGAGAGCTAAGAAGCAAGAAGTGCCATGACCATGATGCAAATGATTCTCCTCCTGATGAAGTGCTTCCAAGAAAGAGGAAGGTGGTAATCAAGAAGCCATGTGGCAAGGATGGTGCAGGTGCCAGCTCAACGGTACCAAGGAGAAGCACCTGCAAGGGCAAAGGACTTACAAGTGGACCCATTGGTCCACTAAAGATGAAACCTCCTGTACAGCGAAATCGGCAGCCCTTAGAAGATGATTTCAAGGGTAAAGGAAATGACTTGGCTGACAAGCTCAGAAAGGTTGAAGTCTATGAGCAGCCAAAGCAATCAGCTGACTCGAGATTCTAGAGCCACTTCCATGCTGATTATTATGAGCATGTCTACAGGAAGATGAAAAATCCAGTGGATGCCAGTCAATGGGTGGACATGACTCATCTACATTTCAAGAACTGTCAAGCATATCATGAAGTCTTGGAGGCAATGGAGAGGCATGGCTTGAAGGATCTTCTACCCTTCCAATATAATTGGAACAATGAAGTCATCACTCAATTTTACTCTACTCTCTACTTTGCCCGTAATTTTATGTACCGCGAACGGCATACTTTAATAATTTATGATGATCTCTCCAAACAGGCACAAGCTTATCGCCAAATGTCCCTTCCATTAAGAAGGCCCCCGGGCCGCAAAGCTTATCCAGGGGATGTTTTTTATTTGCATCATTCTTTATATGGTACAAATGAAGGTGCTCATTATTATCTTGAAAAAAACGACATTTCGGTTGGTTCTTACTTAAAAAATTTTGATCGCGTACACCATGAAACCTTTGCATCCAATCCGATAACGTAATAAACGGTGATAACCCAAAGTCCAACTTCAATAAATGAGATCGGGATCTTGAGAATCCATGAAGGGAGAGTGTAAGTCTATGCGGCGTAGAAGAGGTCGCGTTGCTTGAATAAAACCGGCAGCTTAGTGATGGTCCTCGCAAGATTAGAGAACCCGTTGAACATGATCATGACGATAGATAAGAAAAGAGCTCCCTTCTAGATGCCTCCCCCCTCGGAGACCGAATCACGGTGCATGTTTGTGCGTAGAAATAATGTCATGGTAATTATTGCCATCGGGGTTAGCTGGATATAAAATTCAAACATGACATGTCTGTTTACTCTCTTAAAATTGAAGCAATGATGGAGATGAGATCACTTGGATGAATCATGGATCCAAGTATAGTGTCACTTATGAAAAGTTTGCCAGGATACTCCATCTTGAAGACACTTTGTAAAATGAGCTTGTGATTCACAACTTGAAGTCCTTGGAGAAGGATGAGCTAGACTTCCTCTATGAAACAAGAATGCCATTCAAGGCACCTACCACAAAGTACTTGAAGCCATTCTTTATCGTGCTTAAGAGAATTTTGAGGAAGGATTTTGCTCCAAAGGATGGAGATGAAGGGCAAATTCAAGGAACTCTAAGGACCTTACATCATGTTCATGATTGAGAAGGTAACCGACCTTGAGTTTGTCAAAGATGTTGAGCATACCGGCCTCAAGGCCCAGAAGCCACCAGTCTACAATGTTCCAAATGCCCCTGCCTCACCTGCAGTAGAACAAAGATCAAAGCAAACAAATGAAGGCACAAGGACTGCAGCTGCTACTCCTGCTCCTCCATCCTCCACAGAGTCATCTAGTGGTGTATTGAAGATGGTTTCCTCCATTTTTGCATCCTGCCACAAAGTGGAGGTTAAGAAACACAAGGAAAGCTTGGCCAGGAAGAGGCACCAGAGTATATGAAGGCAAACATCAGAGCAATCTGTGAGAAGCTTGATATTGAGCCAGTGGGATCTCCTCAAATTTCAGAGGATTCCGAATAAAATATCACAGAGATGGCGCCTCTCAACGAACAAGAATTGGCCTCCTTTGGACTTGCAGGTGTCACTGTTCCTCCTCCTCCTCCTCAGCATGCTCATGAGTCTAAAGATGAAGATGAAGACAGGACTGGGAGTGAGAGAGGGAGTGACGGAGAGTGATTCCCCTCAATTTTTTCCCTTTTTGGTGTCTTGATGCCAAAGGGGGAGAGATTGAGACTAGATATATCTATTTTGAGTCTTAATGACTAGTGGTCATGGACATGTATCTTTTGTGTTTTTAAGTTTTAAAATATTGTAATATCTATTTGGATGCCTATTTCGTTTAACATGAATGTGTGATGTTCATATTGATATTCCCGTGATGGTTGCTTCTATAATTGCTGTATTTTTCATTATGGACATCACAATATCTGCTCACACACACTTTATAGACACCCCACCATAAAGAGTGCATATATGTGAGAGATTTTTTCTGTTCATATGTCATTCTCATATATGCACACTTTATGAAAATAAATGTTTACTCTTAATTGTGAAATCTTAATTGATTGTCATCAATCACCAAAAATGGGGAGATTGAAAGTGCATGTAGGTATTCCCTTCTGGGTTTTGGATGATTAATGACAAACAAATTGAGATCTTAATTAATTAGTTGAGATGAATGTAGGTCTACAAAGACTAGAGCTTATGGTGCACTCAAAAAGGTGAAAAATGAGGAGTGAGAAAAGGAAAAGTCCAAATGATCAAGGAAGCACAAAGTAGATATCAATGTATAGGATGTGTGTGAGAGACACATTCCAAGAGCTTATATCCTTTTGTAGAGGGTAAGGGCCAAAATTAATTAATTAAGCAATACACTAAAGCACCGGACTAGTCCGTTCACCAGCGGGCTAGTCCGATCGACTTACTGTTCTCACACGGACAAGTTTGGAATAGAACCGGACCAGTCCGTTCAACTCTTTGACCGCACTCGGACAAGTCCGGACACATCCCGGACAAGTCCGTTCAACCTTCTGATATTCACTCAACACATATACCCTGCACCGGACAAGTCCGTCCTATTGCGGACTAGTCCGATTGAGTCTCTGGACTCATCACGGCCTAGTACAGATTACTCTCTATTCCAATACGTATAAGTCTGGTACACCTCACAAAAATTAGGGTTTCAGGTCTACTGCACAATTCACATAAATTCTACACAGCACACCGGACTAGTCCGGCAGTCGGGATCTCTAGCGGTAGCCTTTTTTGGAAACAATATAAATAAGTGAGAAACGTGCACAACTGTTATAGACAAGAACCCTAGTGCCGCCACTCGTCCCAAAAGCACAGAAACAACTCTCCCTACACATCTAAAGCCCTTAAAAGTTAAATATTTTGGGAATTAAGATTTGGGATAGAGAGATCGTCTTCTACGCATTGCCAAGCTCTTGGCGTTTGATCTCTCATACACTCTTACATTTTTTTTAAATCTTTCGAGTGTGTTTGATTGCTTTTCTCTCTATAATTCTATGGGAGCCCTCAACGTGTGAGGTTGCCCCCACCAACTTGGTGATTTCCCCATGATAGTGGAATTCAAGTTGGCCTTCGTGGTAACTTGAAGAGGTAAAGGGTTGATTGAGACCCAGCTCTGTGTGAGCTTCTCAACGAGGACGTAGACCTCTTTGGTGAGATCGAACCTAGGCAAAAATCTTTCTCTTGTGTTCTTGTTATTTACTTTTACAATCATTATCATCATTTAGGGCATAGGATTGATTAATCTTGCAACGCATATTAATCTTGTATTCCTCATTCAAATTAATCATCCTAATACCTACACAAGTTGTTAGGTTAATTTACTTAATTCCGCTGCTATAACATTCGAGGAGAATACATTAAATAATCTATCTCTTTGTCGGTATAACTAGCACACCAGACTAGTCCGTACCGATACCGGACTACTCCGGTCCCTCCTGTATTTGACGAATTTGTTAAGTGTTGCAGGAAAAGTTTTCAACGCCTATTCACCCCCCCTCTAGGCCACATTTAGTTGACAAGCGAGCACGGTACCCACATCGAGTTCGAGGCAGCCCAACCTACAACCGAGAAGGCAGTGCTAAATCATATGGAAGGTGTGACTTTGGAAAGCATTCCAGTGGTTTGAGAATATTTAGATGCGTTTTCGGTGGAGTTGCCAGGTATGCCACCTGATCGTGACATAGAGTTTGTCATCGATTTAATATATGGAACTGCACCTATAGCTAAGAGGCCATATAGGATGCCTACTAATGAATTAGTGGAGCTCAAAAACCAAATTCAAGAGCATCTAGAGAAGGGTTTTATACGCCCAAGCTCATCACCATGGGGAGCCTCAGTGCTCTGCGTAGATGAGAAGCATGGAACCCAGAGGATGTGTGTGGATAATAGGTCCCTCAACGAGGTGACGATAAAAAATAAGTACCCGCTGCCATGCATAGAGGATTTGTTTGATCAAATGAAAGGCACCCGAATTTTTTTAAGATTGATCTTCGGCCGGGATACTTCCAGCTGAAGATTACCCTCAGACATAACCAAGACGGCTTTTTGGACATGGTATGGTTCATATGAGTACACCGTTATGTCATTCAGGTTGACAAATGGGCATGAGTACTTTATTTAACTCAAGAATAAGGTATTCATGGAGTAATTGTACAAGTTCATCATGGTGTTCATCGATGATATTATGGTGTATTCGAGAAGCGAGGAAGAACATGAGGAACTTTTGAGGCTGACATTGCAGAAACTACGGGAGCACTAGTTGGATGCCAATTTCAGCAAGTGTCAATTCTGGTTAAGTGAGATATCATTCTTAGGCCACATAACCTCTGAAGGAGGAGTATCGGTCGATCCTGGAAAAGTGAGGGGGCGTGTTAAAGTGGAATCCATCACAAAATGTGAAGGACATTCAGAGTTTCCTTGGGATTGTTGGATATTACCGCCGATTCATCCAAGATTTCTTCAAGATAGCAAAGTCTATGACTGAATTGCTAATGAAAGGGAAGACATTCCAGTGGATGCAAGCGTGCCAGGACAGTTTTTAAGAGTTAAAGAAGAGATTGGCAACGACAGCGGTGTTGGTATTACCGGATGTGAGCAAGAGCTTCTATATATATTGTAATGCCTCAAGACAGGGACTTGGATGCGTGCTTATGCAAGAAGGCCAAGTGGTAGCTTATGCATCGAGACAACTGAAGAAACGTGAGCTGAATTACCCTACACATGATCTAGAACTCATAGCCATGGTACACGCTTTGAAGATTTGAAGGCAATAAATTGTTGGTCACCGATGTGAGATTTATACAAATCACAAAAGTCTCAAGTACATATTCACGCAAACGGATCTGAATTTGAGGCAACGCTGATGGTTGGAACTCATCAAGGATTATGATGTAGGAATAAACTATCACCCAGGGAAAACCAACATAGTAGCGGATGCCCTGAGCCGAAAGGGAGCATGTCACCAAATCACGGTTTGGAGCTACCACCCGAGCTACTTAAGAAGTATGAACAGTTGCATCTCTGGTTCTTGAATGAGATGGTGGTGATAGAGCTAAACCCAACATTGGAACAAGAGATACATGATGGTCAGTCAACGGATGAGGAGATAAAAGAAATCAAGGAAAGAATCCGACATGGGATAGAAAAAGATATCAAAGAATATGAGAATGGCACGCTTTGGTTGGGGAAAAGGATTCATGTGCCCAACGTGAAGCATCTCCACAACACAATATTAAAGGAGGCACATGACTCACCTTATTCCGTTCATCCCGGTTGTATGAAGATGTACATGGATTTGAAAACTTGCTATTGGTGGGATGGCATGAAATGGGACATAGCAGAATACGTTTCCCTATGTGACACGTGTCAATGAGTTAAGGGTGAGCATCAAAGACCATCTGGATTGTTGCAGCCACTGAAAGTACCCGAGTGAAAGTAGGAAGAATTCGGTATGGATTTCATAGTCAGATTGCCACCTACTCAGTACGGTCACGACTTTATTTGGGTTATCATGGACCAATTGACAAAATCAGCTCACTTTATTCCCGTCAGGACCAAGCACACCGTGACGCAGTTAGCCGAGCAGTATATGGAGAATATAGTATGTCGCCATGGAGTTCCGAAGAGAATAGTTTCTGACCGAGGTTCTCAGTTCACCTCTAGGTTCTGGAAGAAACTACATGAAGCTATGGGTACACGATTGAATTTCAGCTCTGTGTATCACCCATAGACCGACGGGCAAACCGAGAGAAAGAATCAAATATTGGAGGATATGTTGAGAGCTTATGTCTTGAAACATGGGCGTAGTTGGGACACGATCTTACCGTATGCTAAATTCTCGTACAACAACAGTTACCAAGACAGCCTGAAAATGTCACCTTTCGAGGCACTATATGGTAGAAGGTGTAGGACACCCTTGTTCTGGAATGAGACGGAAGAAAACCAAGTGTTTGGACCTGATGTGTTACAGGACGCCGAGAAGCAAGTCCAAACAATACGTGAAAATCTGAAGGCTGCCCAGTCACGTCAGAAAGACTATGTGGACAATAGGTGAAGGAACCTGACCTTTGAAGTCGGAGATTTCTTGTATCTCAAGGAGTCGCCTATCCGAGGCCAACGATGGTTTAACGTCAAAGGCAAGCACCTCGCTACATCGGACCATTTAAAATTTTGGACAAGCGAGAAGAGGTAGCATATCAACTAGAGCTGCCAACGTACATGACGTGTTTCACATGTCTCAACTCAAGAATTGTCTAAGAGTACCGGAGGAACAGGTACCGATGGACAAGTTGGAACTCCAGGAGTACTTGATCTATGCCGATCAACCTATCAAAATCCAGGATACGAAGGAAAGATTCACGAGAAACAAGAGAATCCATTGGCGCAAAGTAAATGGAGCCATTATATGGAAGCTGAAGCTACATTGGAACGTAAAGAAGATCTCAAGACGGAATTCCCTCATATTTTTTCCACTCTATCGAATCTCGAGGGCGAGATTCATTTTAAGGGGGGTAGGTTTGTAACACCCTCATTTTCATCATCATGCATTGGATTTATTTTCATTTAGAGATCACTTAGGAAAGAAAAGAAAGAGAGATAGAGGAATATATTTGGATAACTCCACCCTTTTTGCCCCATCCGAATAGGGTTCTCCCACTTAGCTGTGGCCATCCTTGGAGATAAACCTTGGAGATAAAATCCCCCTTGGCTGCACAACTTTTGAGATAAAACCCCGTCCAATATGAATAAAGTTTTTCCCCCCTTAATCCTGGCTGTGCAACCTTGGAGATAACACTTCCAAACCGAGTAGAATTTCTCCAAACCGAGTACTATTCACCCCAAACTAAGTAGGACTCACCCCTGCCCTGTCCGAGTGGAAAACCCCCCAAAAACATGTCGCACCCCCTTAGGGAAATCCCCCCTCTTCCAAACTGAGTAGAACCTCCCTCCCCCTAACCTTGTCGGCCACCCCTTAGGGGATTTTTCTGCCTCCAATCCGAGTAGGAGAGTTTCCCCCCATAGCTGCACATTGGGATGAAATACCATCCCTTGGCTGTCCCTTTTTGCTGAAATCTTAGTCCCCCTTGGCTGCACTCTCCCCGTATAAATAAAACCCAAACTCTGGCCGCTACCCCTGCCCAAAAACAAAGCCCTGTTGCCCCCTGCTGCCCTTGTGCGCCCCTGACAAGAGGAGGAGTTTTGGCCACAGCCTAAGAACCTGCTGCCCTGATCCTTGGCTGTCACCCTGCTGACCTGCCCTGGCCGCAGCCCTGATCTGCCCCAAGAAAACCCCAGCCGTCTTCGTTGATCACAAGAGAAGGTCTAGCTGCTGCCACTGCAAGGAGAAGACCAGCCGCAGAGGAGAAGAAGCGGAGGAAGAGAAGCAGGAGCCGTCATCCTTCGTTGCAACGTCACTGCTATCGTCTCCAACCCCACTGCATCACACCCCACGACCGACGGATTGCTGCATGTAAGTAGATCACTCTCTGGTCTAGGTTTTGACGATGGTTTGATCTAATACCCAAGCTAAAACCCTAGCCGCATCAAATTTGGTTTCCAGCAGTATCGATCGTCACAAAACCCCACTAAAACATACTCAAACTCGCATGACCATAGGTAAACTGATTAGTGTAGGTTGCATTGTAAAACTGCATGCATCCACATCTTCACATCTTTAGTAATATGTGTGGATCGTATTGGTTTGTTGTACTATTTTGTATGTGCGTGATCACGACTAGAAGGACACACTCAAGAGGCTGTCTACAAGGACATCCAACACCAAGATTTTGTCGTGCTTAAACAACCCACTTTGTTGGAGCAAGGCAAGTGCCCCTTGACCATATTGATTCCACGTTTTAAAATGTTTTGATTGTGAAAACTGCATGCTGTGTCAACTTGATGGGAAACCCTTTTCGTAGGAGTTTACTAGCATTGTTTGCCACGCCTTGTCGCCGGGAACTTGCTGAGTCGGGAATAAGTGTCATTTTCTCTTTTGCGCTGCATCTCTTACGGGATTACGGGAAACTGAAAAAACTTGCTTAACTACTGTATTCATGAATATTAGAGGTGATGAGAAATGATGATATTTATAACATGGAACCGGAGTGATATAGGCAAGCTTGTCATGTGGCTATGTTGAAGGATATGGTGGTTTGCTTGCTTAGATCTAAGGACCGGTTCATGCAAGAATAAGCCAGGGAAGCAGTGACACCATAGGGCCAAATATGGGTGCGGCATATCTGACTAATTAGGTGTGCTGCTAGTTTATTATGGACCATTGGATGGCGTGGGGAATGGGAGTCAAGGAGGACTGCCCTGGGAACCACAAGGCACACGAGGGGGCCTGTTGGTGGGAGAATGTGGATTCAAGCCTGGCGGTAAAACCTCAGTGGGTCCGTACATTCTAGTAGTCTCTTTGTAAAGGCTATTTTGTGATCTCTTGGCCATACACCGATGGTTATGTATTGGCATAATGGAGGTTTCTCTAGTCGCCAATGGGTGACGAAATCACGAACTTGTGGGTAAAGTGGTGCCACCTCTGCAGAGTGTAAAACTATCATGATAGCCGTGCTTCCGGTTACGAGCACCTGGAAAACTTCCACTATTATAGGTTAACTTGGCTTGGTTGAGATGGTCATGTCATTCGGGACTGGTTTGGGTTATCTATATGAGATTGGTTTCGGTTATGTGAGTATGTGCTGATCATGAGAAGTTGTGAATTTGAGATAAGCTTGAGAATGAGTATTGTCTGGTTAAAACTTGGTGAATGATGGAATATGATGGTATTGAACATGAGGCATGATGAACTACATAGCTATGTTAAGATCTAACTCACCTAGACATTATAGGCATTTTTCTTGTGATTGTGAAATAAAAATTTCTTACTGCAATTAACCTTTATTTCCAACCTTGTTTAAGCTACATGTCACAATTTTTCCTGCACTTGCTAAGTACGACATGTACTCACCCTTGCATTTTCCATAATGATTCAGCTACAGGAGAAACTTGGGAGTACTTTGAAGATCAGGTGGAGTACTAGGCATGCGCACTACCGTCAACCGCCTGTGGGATGGAGTTTAAGTTGTAGTCCTTCTGCTGTTTAGAGTCTCCGCTGTGAAATAAACTAGAAATTCATGTTTTAGACATTGATCTACTGTAATAAAGCGCTTAAGCACTATCTGTAACGTGGTTAAGTTCTGAATTCAGTTTGTGATGTACTTGTGTATGTGCGATGAATATCCTGGGCATACATACGCATCACATAGTTCATTTTTTGGAACCAGGTGTCACACTTTTCTTCCCTATGCGGCCTGCTTCTTCCCCTTCTCCCTCTCCCTCGCGCGGCCCATCCTCCAGCCGGCCCAGCACTGTGCCCCTTTCCTCCTCCTCTCACTCGGTACCAGGAATCCCGGCGATGGGAGCCCTCGCCATCACGTCACCCCACGCCGCCCGACGCACAATCAAGCCCTCGTCACTCCCAGTTTCATCGTTCGAGCCTGAAATATCCCGACGAACCGTCTCACCAGAGAGACGCCTCTCCCGGCTATAAAACGGCATCCCCTCTCCCTCCCACGGGCGCGCACCCTCGCACCCGAACTCCCACGCCTCCACCTGAGCACGAAATGGCCAAAACAACTTAGAATTTGGAGTTTTTCCATCTTCTTCCCCAAGTCTTTTGTACGCAACTTCTTCCCTGGTGAGTCCCCATTCTCCAATTCCTCCCTGCTAGAGCATCTCGAGCATCCTGTGAACCTGCCCCTCGCGATAGTTAGTACCCGAAAACACCATAGCACGCTGCCCTCGGTGAACCACGAGCGCCGCCCTCAGCGTCTGCGGCTGCTGTGGGACACGCCCTGGTCCAGCTGAGGAATCCAGGAGCACCAAACACACATGCAAATGCGTGACTAGGGCCCTAGAACAAAGAAAAATGGCACGTGTACCGGCGAGGGCCGCCGCCATGACTCGCCGCCGGCCACCGAGGGAACTCCTCGGGCCTTGCCGATTGCGCTAGAAGCTTCCACTCGACCTCCGGAACGTGTATGAGTGATCAAACCCACAGAAAAGCGGGCGCAGCAACTTCCCCGTCGAGTGCCACCACATCGAGCAACTCCAGCGAGCCACCGGCGAAGTTCCGATGATCAAGTCCGGCTAGGGACCATACACCAAGTTTCTCCTCGTTGAGAGGACGCCGACGTCACATTAGAACGAACCCAAAAGGAAAACGATGCATATGCGGCTAGCCGACGGCCACCCCCGCCGCGCCGGAGCTGCCTCGGCTGCCCATCATGCGTGGCTGCCAGGTGGCAGGAACCACAGATAGGCACGCAGGCGTGGCAGCTGAGTCAGCGCCACGAGGCCGCCAGCCCGCCCGTGTGCCCGCCTTGTGGACCAGAGACCTAGCGGTTGTGGGTTGGGTCCAGGGTCCATGAAACAGTGCTCTGAGGCCCGC
Organism: Neostapfia colusana; assembly: GCA_030760725.1. Taxonomy (NCBI): domain Eukaryota; kingdom Viridiplantae; phylum Streptophyta; class Magnoliopsida; order Poales; family Poaceae; genus Neostapfia; species Neostapfia colusana. Next base: position 30,601,248 of record JASWHV010000004.1, on the reverse strand, counting down.
TGCCACCCTGAGCCCGCCTGTCAGCCCATAGAAAATTGCTAAAGCCACCCACTAGTGTACCCAGAACTCTGAAAATACATTTATAGGTGCAGAAATATTCCAGAAAAATCTCTAAAAATAGCGCTAACCAAAATAAATTTCAGAAATTTATAAACTGTTATTTATTGTCATAGGCCATTTTATTAATTAGTAAAAATGAGAAAATTCATGGTTAGCCTCCAATTTTATAATACTTCCCCAACAATGATATAACCATTTTAGAAAAGTAATATTGACCCTAGGACCCAAGAACAAATAGTGCTTGTTTGATATAAACTATGGTAACTAAGGATGACCCCTCAAAAGTCCTCTAAATAACAAAAAAAATCAAAGGAAATCATATATCAGCTCTAAAATAGGGAATCTCTCACTGAAAATCTCCCAATAATTACTAGTGTTGATATTGATAGAATTCTACATGGATTTTGGAGGTTCTTTTGGATTTAGCACTTATCCGTGCAAATTACGTATATAGCAAATGAGGGATTCGACGAGGAACCTGAAGACTCAGATTACGAGGAACTTCTAGAAGCTTGTGAAGGCAAGGTCTAACTCCTTGATCATGTTGATCTTATAATTTTGCAATTGCTCTCATTTGCCTGTTTTACCATGCATGCTTTCGTGGCTATTTAAATTATTGTTGTAGCTAAGACCTACTTAATTAATGGTAGCATCACTATGTCAGTAACCTGGCCGACGAGTTAGTTTTATAACTTCGTGACGATGATTTGATATTGATGGTGGTTACTGGTCTTTAATAAAGTAGCCTTATGTCATTACTGATCAAATGGATCTTGTCATTGGCTAGCCATTATACTAGCTAGTAACATGTCGGTTTCTCATCGCCCAGGCTAGAGGTCTGACATAGTGACAGTCACATGATAAAAATGTGAAATACCACAAACACTCCTTGACCTTGATGACTCTATCTCGTTGATATCCTAAGGTCTCGTCATCAAGCTAAAGATGATGATGATGATGTGTTCCCCCTTGATAATAGATTGCTTAGGAACCCCTACTATGTTCGCATCGCAATCCATTACAACTATTCACCGGATTTGTGAAAAGTGTTAATAGATGTCTTGGTGGTGTGCGTCAGGAAGTGGGGGAGAGTGTTACAGCCAGAAAACTAGTGCAAACAAAGAGGGGTGGTGTGGTTGAGGCGGGATATGGTGAATGAGTAGATATGTGCTTCGGTGTAGTCCACCTGTCGTGGACTTGGTGGGGCTGCCTCGCCAACATAAGGACCGCTGCATATCACCTCATCATACTGATTTCGTACAACCATAGAACCTGTATGGTTAGGAATCTCTCTACCTTCTTGGTGACTTCCACATGAACCATCTGGCAGCCAGTAGGGCACGGGAGACCAGGAAAAGACACGGGGAGTCATTACCCGTGCTTTGGCTAGGAAAGTAATTGCTCGAATAGCTTCTTGGTGTGTCCCGAGGTGTGATTATGGGGTTACTCGGGGAAGATGAGGTGAGTGTTACAATACTCCCTTGCTAGGAGTACATGACATGTGGGTAAAGTTACAACTTCTACAGAGGGTTAACACTCGAATAACCGTTGTCATGATCATTGGCACACTATGTTTTGATCTCCCGTTGATTAGTCCTAGTATTCTTCCTTGTCGAATTGTGTGGCTGTACTTGCCGTGTTTTGGATATCATGGCAGTTTGCCAGAGCTAGTAGGGCCATGGGGCTCGAACACTCGACTAAAACTTTGGAAACTAGCGGGGTGGAGTTCAACTCCCCCAGGTCCCACCAACTAAAATCATGATTCAGTTACCCTTCCTCTTTGCAAACCACTTTCAAAGAGAACCCTGCATAAAATGCTTTTGGGCAACATTATGTCGTATGGCCAGACCTTGCTACAACCCCCTTGCATGAAACACTTCCCCCTTGTGTGGTGTTAGGGCTTGCTGAGTACCTTCCGTACTTACTCTTGCTTACTTGATAACCCTAAGAGGATGCGGAAGAAGAGGACAAAGAGGTGAAGCATGTATCAATGACGAGTAGGTCTAGTCCTATGCCCAAGGCTGCCTGAGAGGCAGGGTGCCACTTATTCCGCTGTTGTTCAACTCTTTTATTTTTAGTGGCCTTGCAGGCTACACAGACTGTAATCTAAGACATGCTTGTAAGACCATAATGATCCTGTTGGGAGTAAAATAATGTATGCACTACAGGAAACCTGATTATTTGCGACGGCTAGAATTATTTGCGATGGGACGCCGTCACAAATAAATTAAATTGTGACGCCTAACCCTAAGCCATCGCAAATAACGGAGCCATCGCAAATAGTACCCTATTTGCGACGGCTACGACTGTAGCCGTTGCAAATAGCATTAATTTGCGACGGCCAGACCTGTGGCCGACGCAGATAGCATTAAGTTGCGACGGCCAGACCTCTGGCCGTCGCAAATTAAGCAACCGTCGCAATTAAATTCTTATTTGCGACGGGCGATGGAAATGTCGTCGCAATTAAGGGAGCCATCGCAAATGACCCCGATATAATCGACCGGGCACCTCCCGGTTCACACAATTGTCGCTGCCGCCGCACCGTACCCGTCTCCCGCGCCGCGCCGCCGCCTACCTCGCCGCCGCCCGCCGCCACGCCCCAGCGCTCAGCTCCCTCACCGCCGGCCCCAGCGCTCGGCTCCCTTAACCACCGGCAGCCTCTAGCCTGTCACTGGCCGTGCCCCAGCGCGCCGCCGCCCGCCTGTAGCCTCCAGCCGGTGGCCTGCCGTGCCCCAGCGTGCCACCGCCCACCGGAAGCCTCCAGCTGGTCGCCGGCCGCGCCCTAGCGCGATGCCACCCGCCGGAAGCCTCCAGCCGGTCGCCGGCCGCGCCCCGCGCGCCGCCACCCGCCTCCCACCTCCTGGTCGCGCCCCCGACATGCAACTCCTTTCCCCACGTGCGACTCCCTGCCCGCCGCCTGCTCCTCGAGGTGAGAAACGAAGACTTAACCTTATACTGCATGAATTACAACATATATTACTTGAAGATGACAGTTGGTCAAAATTTGATAAAAAAGTTTATGCTTTTTATCAGTTTTATGTTTGTCACATGTGTTGTGGATATTAGTTAGCACAATAATTTGAGATCTTTTATATGTATGTGTTCAATGTTCGTGTCTTCATGTTTTATGACTTGTAGCTATGAGTTGCTTCATAGAAATTGAGATCTCAGGACATGGTTGTATTTTCCATTGCCCAACTGTAGCTGTCACTTGCTGTTTTATTATTGGCAGAAAGCATTTTTGGTTAATGATGATTGCTTGTTAGGGATGTCAAACATGATTTGCAGTTTTAGTAAGATTGATGTTACTCGCGTACTAGAAAGATGTACGCCCCGCCGCAGCCGCCGCGTCCTGTCGTCGCGCCCCGCAGCGTCGCCTCCCGCCGCGCGCACGCCGCCTCCCGCCACCACGGCCTATCGCGGCTGCCACCTCCCGCCGTCACGCCCCGCCGCCTCCCGCGTGTGCCTATTTTGTGTTGAACATGTTCTTTTATGTAGTGGGTGTAGTCAGGCGCATATATATTAGGCCAATGCTCGTATAAAGTCTTATTTGCGACGGCCAAAGAAAAAGCCGTCACAAGTAAAATAAAATTGCAACGGTTTCCTGTACTGCCTGTCTTCTTCCTCCTCGCGCCCCCGCGCATCCCCGTGGCTGCCCTCGCCGAAGAGCTCGCCGGAACGGTGTTCCCGTGCCCCAACCTTCGCCAAACTCGCCGGTACTGCCTATTTCCACACGGGAAACATGCTACCGGTCTTACCCCTCACCGACGATGGTCGGAGATGGGCGTGCGACGGTGGCAGCGACTTTGGTGACTCCGGCGACATGGTATTGGTACTCCCTCGGCGAGCCTGGTAACCGTCACAAATAAAGTATCCAAGCCATAATTGGCGATGGTAACCGTCGTTCGTCAGCAGGATGTCATTAGTTACGACAAGCTCCCACGCATGGACGGCAGGACCTGACAGGTTTTCTCCCGTTCATTCCTCCTCTTTCGTTATTTCCTCGTCTCCTCCCTTGTTGTTGGACAGTTGACCCCAAAGCTTGAAGAACTACACCATTTTTGGGGGTGCAGTGTAAAAGAAGCGAGGTTATGCTGTCAAAATTTTGTTTGGCTTCAGACATTTTATCTCGTCAGAAGCAGGATAAATGCTGCATATATTAACGATAATTTCTTTGGCTTTAAATTGCAGAGTCAAACATGGGTGAAGACTGCAGTTGAATGTATACTAGCTGGAAGAGCAGAACTGGTGGTCACTCGGATGATTGGTAGATCAAGTTAGATAAATTCTTGGATCGAGCATTTTCATTGTCAACATATAACAAGGTGCGGTGCCCATGTACGAAATGCCGGAACACCAAGTTTTTGAGCAGATTGGAACTTTTGTTTCACTTATATCGAAACGGTTTCACGCCAAGTTACGAGGTGTGGACCTTCCATGGCGAGACTAAATCTTGAGACATAGTAGAAGTGGATGAGGATGATGATATAACGGGGGTTTATATGATGGATGAGATGCTAGAAGCTTTGGAAGTGGAGGATCCTCTTACAAAGGAGGTAGACGATTTCTTCGAGGAGCTCAAGAAATCACAACAGCCGTTGCATGAACACACGGATGTGACCGTCCTTGCTTTCTTGACCATATTTATAGAAATTAAGTCTAAATACTTTTTTCCATCAACTGCTACAATGAAATTATGAAATTGATATGCGATATCCTTCCACAACCTCACAAAGCGCCTAAAGATATGTATCAGTCGATGATCCGGATATCTGGTCTCGGTATGAACTATGAGAAAATCGATGTGTGCCCAGATAACTGCATGCTATTCTGGAAAGAGCACGCCGACGAAAACATGTGCTTGAAATATGGTAAACCGGGGTATTTCAAAGTTGTTAATGACGATGGAGATAATGTGATGACATATGTCGCACATAAGCAGCTTCGTTACTTGCCTGTGACCCCTCGGTTAAAGCGGTTGTTTCTTTCAAAAAGAACCGAAAGACACATGAGATGGAACAAAGAAGGTAAACATGAGAACAAAGAATTCATGACGCATCCGCCCGATGGTGATGCATGGAAGGTGCTAGACCGTTTTGATCCAGATTTTTCTCATGATGTGAGAAATGTTCACATCAGGTTAGCGACAGACGGATTCTCACCGTATTCAGTACAAACGCCACGCCATACTTCTGTTGGCCCTTCTTTATCATTCCCTACAACCTTCCACCGGCTTTGTGTATGAAGAACGAGTTCATGTTCCTCAGCCTTATTGTACCTGGACCTGATCATCCTGGATCACGTCTCAACGTGATGTTGAAACCGCTTATCGAATAATTGAAAGTGTTGTGGATAGGAGTCGAAGCGTACGACAGTTACACAAAGGATCGTGATTCGTCCGGTCGGAGACAGGTAATAAAATCGTAGTGTTCAATTCTGGTATCTTTTTGTTACTTAAGTAATGAATTAATAAATGTCTTGCAGTGCTTGGTACGACGCGTTTTTCACCGGTGAGAGACACCACAGACCGGCAAACGGTATTCTCGGGTCCTTAGTGCGTTTGCACTATCCCGGGGTCATCGATGGGGTGCGTGCTACTTCATGGGAGGATTACGCACGCGCCCATCACTAGGAGCACGGCAACGTTCAGGAGGTCGTATGGATCAATTTTATGATAAGTATGTTAAATAAAGTTTCTAAATTTTTACTATTAAGCTCTTTTAATTTACATCTCTTTAATATATTATTTATCACAGGAAAGGTATATTTTAGAGGACTCGGACGACCCTCACATGTTGGAGGATGGGAGGAAAGTGTTTCACGTCAACGCTGCGAAGGCGGTTCGGCAAGCTTTGTCAAACGCTCGTATTCAAGTTATCAATGAGCACTTGAAGGCGAACCAACACCACGTGCTACACTTTCGGCAGGAGAGCGAGAGGCACCTGACGGAGGAAGAGTACGCGTAGGTACGTGGGGTGTAGTAAATATTTTTTCTAAGCATGGGGCAGATGCATCAATGGTATTTTTAACGACCTACAACTACGTGCAGGGCCATGTGAGCTGGTTGCAGGGACGGTCCGACGCATACCGGGCCCTTTGTCGGTATTGGGATAATGATGAGTTTAAGGCTAAGTCCCAGAGGGCTCGAGGGTGCAGAGGGGTTGAGGGGAAGTACAACCAAGGCCAAGATAACCACTTACGTTTAGCTAAACGCATGGTAAGTGTATCTAACTTATGTTTATGTATTCATAATATACTGTTCGTACTAACACGTATTGACAGGAGCGCGAGACGGGGGTGCCACCGACCCCTACTGAGATCTGGAAGATAGGTCACAGGGACCCTTCTCAGCGCTAGGGGTGCAGTCAGGCCGCAGCCGAGCGGTTGGTAAGTGTACCAATCATTCATAGTAAATTTAACTATATGGATTGATGAAGTTACACAGTTTTCTTGTTTTTCAGGCTAGGTACGGGGAGGAGGCTAGGAGAATACACGGCGCAGATTTCGATTGGGAACATGAACCAATCGATCCTCAAGCTGCGTATGCAAGCGGAGGTGGAAAAGCCCACGGAAGGTGAGTTTATAAGTCATTTTATCGTTTTCAATTCAAAATATTCAACATATTTTAATTCCATATTACTGATTCTTTTTTATAGGCTCGCAATATTCAACGGAGTTGTCGACTCGAGGGCGGCGAGACCTGCGAGAGGCAGCTCCACACAGTCTTCGTCGGCGGGCCCGAGTCGCCGTGTCTCGCAGGTGGAGACTCTTGCCCGTCAGGTTCAGGAGAGTCGCGAGCAGTATCAGGAGGTGATGGAGGCACAGAGGGCGGCGATGGAGGCCACCATCTCCTACCAGCGAGCCTGCATGGAGCAGATGCGGCAGGCGATGGAGATGCAACGGCAGGCGATGACGGTAAGTTAAAGTAATTTAAATTTATGGCATTCTTAATAATATGTAATAAGTTGTAACTTTTGCAATGACAGAGTTTCTTTCAAGGCTGTGAAGCCCAGGGGTTGCACCTCGAGCTACCTACACTGCCACCGCCAATTCCACCGCCAGAACTGGAGCTACTGCCACCGATGCACATTTCTCTGGGTTTTCGGGTAATCAAAAACGTTCTTCTAGTCAAAAACGAAGTTCTAAACTAATCCATATGTCAAACAACTTCTATGTGTTGCAGGGATCGGCAACGGAGGCTCAAACTCCATCGTCGTCTATACCAGCGCCTAGGCTGACGCGCGGCGAGGACGTTGGCGGCTCTTGAGGTAGTGCTAGCGGATAGGCTCTATTCTTTTTTTCTATTGTTGTGATGAGATGCGAGACACTTTTATGTTGTGACGAGATGCGAGACACTTTTGTGTTGTGATGGATTGAAATGTTATATGTTGTCTTTTGTGTTGTCTCTGTCGTGTTTCTGGTCATCGAGCCGGGCAGAATGTTCTGTTTTTTTTTTTAAATAAAAAACCTTAATTGCGATGGCTTTTTATACAGTGCCGTCGCAAATAAGGTTACAGCCGTCGCAAACTAGCCTATGTTACAAATAGGTTCTTATTTGCGACGGCCGCAGCCGCCGTCGTAAATTGTCTTGTCGGGCCAATTCGCTGCGCCCGGGACCTTATTTGCGACGGCATGCTGAAGCCGTCGCAAACAATGTTATTTGCGATGGTGGCCGTCACAAATAAAATTAATTACGACAAAAAACGAGCGACGGTCGGAAGCCGTTGCAAATAAGGGAAACCATCGCAATTAGACTATTTGCGATGGTTTTTGACTTATTTGCGACGGCCTCGGCCATCGTAAATGATCGGGTTTCCTGTAGTGATAGAACTCGGAACATTCTATTGTGTGTGCCAACTACCGATCCAGGGATTGGTCGGGAAGCACTAGTGGGCTCCGGTAAAGGTGGGTCCTCAAAAACAAAAAATATAGAGTTAGATGATTATGGTGTAAATATAAAACTTTTTTCTGTTAAATCAGTATACAATCGCTTGACTAGAAATGGAAGTGGGAAAAGTTTCTTGCAAATTTGAAAAGCTAAAGTTCCTTAAAAGATGGGAACCTTCATGTGGTTGATTGAAAATGATGTTATACATACAAAAGATAATTTGATAAATAGGAAGTGGGAGGGTAAACCATCCTGTTACTTTTGTTCTGAACAGGAGAATAGAGATCATTTGTTGTTTTCTTGCAAGATTTGTAAGGTTGTGTGGGGCAATGTAGCTCATTGTTTTAATCGCCAATCTAGACCCAACACTTCAAATAAATTTTGGGTTTGGATAAAATGGTTAAATGGTATTACCAGGAGGTGAACAGGTGTACACTTTTAGGTTAGCCACAATACGTTGGCAATATGGAAAGCAAGGAACATATCATGCTTTGAAAAGAATATGATTAGACATCCATGTCAAATTATTTGTGTTGCAACTGAACACGTTCTGCAAGCAGCTCCAGGGGATGATCACCGGGCTCTCGCCAAGAATGAGCTTGAGTTCAGAACAAAGAGAGGAAAACAAGTGCGAGAGTTATTTCGGCAGGCGATGCACATATTGTTCAATGAAGCGGAATTATATAACATGCTTACATGCAAACACTACACCCATGATCCGATCTACGTGCCACACATCCATGATGCATGAACCAGTCCACGATCCGGACTTCTTGCGGCGTTAGACTCGGCCATGAGCACTACTCATGCACTGAACCGACACAGAACTCGGTCACCTAACGTGAACACAAATAATGTAACAGAAATGACAAGATTAATACTACATTTCACCCCCTTAACCTTGTTCATCTTGGACGATCTTCATCTGCTGACGAATCTCCACAAATTTAATTCTTGGCAACGCCTTGGTTAGAATGTCAGCTATCTGACCCTGAGTTCCAATATGCTTGAGCTCCACCATACCACCTTCAACACAGTCCCTGATGAAATGAAATTTGGTATCAATGTGCTTCACACGATCATGGTATTTTGGATTCTTGCTGAGTTCAATGGCTGCCTAATTATCTACCCACAGTATGAACTTCTTTGGCTTTTCGTCAAGCACTTCTGCTAGCAGTCTACTCAACCAAATATCCTGACAGACGCCTGCAGTGGCCGTAATATATTCAGCCTCGCATGATGATAGAGCAACAACTCGCTGTTTCTGTGAGCTCCAAGTCACAAGATTTCCTCCAAGAAAATATGCAATACCAGCGGTGCTCTTTCTATCGTCCATGTCACTGGCCAAGTCACTGTCACTGAAACCAGTTATTTGCAGTGTTCTTCCACTAGTGTATTTGCAGCCATACTGACAAGTCCCGGCTATGTATCTGATGATCCTTCTTACTGCAGACCAATGTGCTTCAGATGTAGTTTTCATGTACCTGCTGACTAGCCCAACAGAGAATGCAATATCAGGTCTAGTATTAACTAGATACCTCAGACAACCCACAGTGCACCTGTATTTATTTGTATCAACTGGCTTTTCTCCATCATGCTTGCTGAAATGAGACCTTTGCTCCATTGGGGTGTCACAGGAATTGCAGTCTTGCATCCCTGTCAAAGCTAGTATTTTCTGAATATAAGCTTTCTGACAAAGGAATATCTCACCTCTTCTTTGTTGCACTTCAATACCAAGGTAGTAACTGAGCCTCCCTAGATCACTCATTGAGAAGCTTTTCTTCATTCTAGCCTTGAATGCTTCAATTCTGGTAGTGCTTGGCCCACAAATAATCAGATCATCTACATATACTCCAATAAGCAGTAGATCTGCACCTTGGCCAGCCTTGTCAAGAGCATGTTATGTGCCACATTTTCTGAAACCCAGTGATGTTAATTCTCTATCAAGCCTTTGGTACCAGGCTGTTGGAGCCTGCCTGAGACCATACAAGGCCTTCTTTAATCTGAGTACATTGCATGGATGTTCTTCACTTTGGAATCCAGGTGGCTGAGAGACATACACAACTTCCTGCAAATCACCATTTAGGAATGCAGATTTGACATCCATATGATGCACCTCCCAACTCTCATTAGCTGAAATTGCTAGCAAAAGTCTAACAGTCTCAAGTCTTGCTACTGGGGCAAAGACTTCATCAAAGTCTACTCCATGAACTTGTGCATACCCTTTTACTACCAACCTGGCTTTGTGACGTATTACGTTACCTGCAGGATCTTTCTTGACCTTGAAGATCCATTTCAGCCCTATGGCCTTGCAGTCAGTAGGTAAATCCTCAAACACCCAAGTTTTGTTATCCATTATGGCAGTCAGTTCTTCCATCATTGCTTTTCTCCAATGTGGATTTTTGAGGGCTTCTTCAAGAGAGTTTGGTTCTTCTGCAGACAACGAACACAAGGCTGAATACTCAAGATCCTGAAGAGGTTCAGTTTCATTCAGAACATCATTTACTGTCCTAAACCTCTGAGGCACCCCCTCAGAGTCCACTTCCTGGCCAGTTGGTGGAGTAACCCAATGTATCCCACTTGGAGAATTTTCATGATGATCCATCAGAGGTGTTCTAGGAGAAATAGGGGTTTGTGGTTCAGTCTGAATAGCAGTAGAGGAGGAATCAGTGTAAGTAGACCAATGTACACTAAAACTGGTGGCACTGTCATCAGAGACTGAACAGGTTTCAGTCCATTTCCAAGGTGTTTGCTCATCAAACTTGACATCTCTTGAGACAATCACCTTCATGTTCTCTGGATCGAGCAATCTGTAAGCCTTGGAGTGTTCCTCATAGCCCAAGAAAACACATCTGATGGCCCTGTCCGACAATTTGGTTGTTCCTGGACCCAACACTCTGACAAATGCAGTGCAACCAAAGGTTTTTAAGTACCTTACTGAAGGTTTTCGACCTGTCCAGACTTGATATGGTGTTTTTCCCTCCAAGCTTCTTGTTGGAGATCTATTTAGAACATGAACTGCAGTCTTGACAGCTTCACCCCACAAATAACCAGGAACTCTCATACTCTTTAACATGCACCTGGCCATTTCCACCACGGTCTGGTTTTTTCTCTCAACAACTCCATTTTGTTGGGGAGTGTATGGAGCTGTTGTGAAGTGCTTAATGCCCAACTCACCGAGATAAGCAGAGAAAGCATTGGAGTTGAATTCCCCTCCCCTATCTGTTCTCAGGGCTTTCAGACTCTTACCACTTTCTGTTTCAGCCATAGCCTTGATCAGTTTAAAACTCTGGAATGCCTCAGCCTTGGATGCAAGTAGCTCAATCCACATATACCTGCTCTTGTCATCAATGATCAGTAAGAAAAACTTCTTCCCACCTGGTGTAGGTGGATCTATGTGGCCACACAAGTCACCATGGAGCAGATCCATCACCGATTCAGTTCGATATTCAGACGACTGAGGGAAAGGTCTTCTGTGCTGCTTACCAAGTGAACACCCATCACACACCTGTTCCATGTGTTTTATCAGAGGAATTCCTTGTACCATTTTCTTCTTGCCAAGGTCTCTTAAGGATCTGAAATTCAGATGTCCAAACCTCGCATGCTACAACCAACTTTTATCACTGACTCTAGCCATTAAACAGATAGGCTCAGTAACTTTGAGCTTGGCAATATACAGTCGGTTTTCAGAAACAGGGTGCTTTGATCAAAACAGTATTATCACTGCTGATAATGCAGAGATAACCCTGCTCCATAATAACCCTGTTACCCTTCTCTGCTATTTGCCCAAGACTCGAGATATTGGTTTTCAGTTTTGGGATATAGTAGATATCAGAAAGCACATTGTGCATCAGTTGAGGACCCTGAAACACAATTGATCCTGAACCACATATATCCACAGAAGACCCATCTCCAAATCTTACTGAGCCTTTTACAGAATTATCCAAGGAAGATAGGAAGGAACGATTACCAGTCATGTGGTTGCTTGCTCCAGAGTCTAAATACCACCTACTCTCAGTGCTTCCATTTGAAAATGCACAATCTTCAGTTTCAGTTGAAGCCGAGTGCAGACACGTTTCTGTTAGGAATAAGGACGGTTGGTCAGACTCCATTTTAACAACATGGACTTCCTCCTTCTTCTCCTTTCTAGACTTCCTGCATTCTTTAGACCAATGCCCCCAAATGCCACAATTGTGACACTTGCCTTTTCTTCGGGGTGCACCATTAGAAAACTGCTTGTTTAAGGAATCTCGTTGATCAGGGCGTGTGGTTCCATTGCTCTTTGCAGATGGCTTGAACCCCGACTTGTTGCCTGATGATGATGACTCTGATACAAGCCTACTCTTGTACTTGGCCATCCACTCATCTCCAGTTAACAACAATCGATCACTTTTGTCAACTTCTCCTCCATTGCCCAGTCGATCTTCTGCAGAACACAAACGTCCCACCTGTTCCTCCACTAACAGTTGCTTAAGATCCAGAAGTGTTTCAATGGACAAAGCAATTTGCGAGTAACGAGATGGCACAACACGAAGAAACTTTTTAACAATGCGAACTCCATCAATATTCTCACCGAGAGTTCGCAGGCCATTGGCAATGCCTGTGATCCGCATTGCGAAGTCGTCAACCGTCTCCCCATCTCTGGACTTGATATTCTCGAATTCTTTCAGCATTCGTTGAGCATTGGCTTCGCGCACGCGATCATCTCTAATCCTCATGCTTCTCACCGCCTCCTATGCTGCCTTTGCAGTCGGCTTTGCCGCCAAGGACATATGCATGTCACTCGGCACACCACGCAAGATCGCGGTCAGGGCGAGCCTGTCTTCTCGCCGAGCGACCTTATCCGAGATCACCGCGTCCCATAACTCCTGAGCCTCGAGATTAACCTGCATGACGAGGGACCATTGATTGTAGTTGGTCCTCGTCAGCAGAGGATAGACGAGCGAACCACTCGTCTCTCTCACGACGCGATCAGAACCAAATGGGTTCACGATGGAGCCTTCTTCTCTGCCGGTGATCACTTTGGGAGTTTTATCAGTGGGAGAGGTAGGGCCTGCCATCAATCTCGTCTCTCACTGGCTCTGATGCCAAATGTTGCAACTGAACACGTTCTGCAAGCAGCTCCAGGGGATGATCGCCGGGCTCTCGCCAAGAATGAGCTCGAGTTCAGAACAAAGAGAGGAAAACGAGTGCGAGAGTTGTTTCGGCAGGCGATGCACATATTGTTCATTGAAACAAAATTATATAACATGCTTACATGCAAACACTACACCTATGATCCGATCTATGTGCCACACATCCATGATGCATGAACCAGTCCACGATCCGGACTTCTTGCGGCGTTAGACTCGGCCATGAGCACTACTCATGCACTGAACCGACACAGAACTCGGTCACCTAACGTGAACACAAATAACGTAACAGAAATGACAATATTAAAACTACAATTTGTCATACGTATGCTTCTATATATGCAATATTGGGCAGGGATGTACTCTGGGAACATGAAGCAGATCATTCAGGCAGGCGCTGACTCGATGATGAAGATGGTGATGGAAGTGATTAAGAACCAAGTCTACCGTCCTAGGCTTCCTGCTGTAGAAGATGATGCCTCAGAAAGAAGCGGACGAAGAGGAGAGGGAATGAAGATAAGCTATCTGTCAAATACCTAAACGCATCGGTCTTATTTTGATTCCTGATCTTGGTCCTATGCTAGCGTAGAAACTTGTTAGTCGTTAATGCTTGTAATGCCTTTTCAGCCTTCTAGAATCTGTTGGCAAGGTAGGGTAGCAGAGGATGGAGTCTATCTTCTCTGGTTTGGTCTGTTTTACTTCAGTCTGTGTCTGTGAACTTGATGTGAATCTCTGTTTCTGTTGAAATGGAAGTGGAATATTTCGATTAAAAAAACTGGTCTCAAGTTTTTTTTTGAGGAAGGAGTCGAATTAAATAGTGCTTCATTCTCATAATTAATACTAAGGTACGTAAACAAAGATACAGACTGTATATTTCTAAACAAAATGCCAAAAATTGGACGGCCACTCATTATTGACCAAAACATGCATAGCTACAGTAATTATTGTCCTTAAAACCTTGTTTGGAGTGTAGGAATGTTCCTCTATTCATGCGGGGATTTCATCACTTTCTCCAAAATTCGAATGCATCACCCTGATCACACATTCCATCTACTCGGGGATCAAGGAACGGCATATGTTGCAGCAATAATGGAGCTCGATCGCAAGGGATCAAGGATGAGAACAAAAAGGAAGAGATCAACACGGGGTCTGCCGAATTCCATGCCCACGCACGCAGAAGCTATGTAGCGACTGGCGGCATCTGTCGCACCACCAACGGCGTGTGGCCGATCGATCTTGCAATCGTGGGCATCCCATTCCCGGGCAACAATAAACTTTAGTTTATTTTCCCTCTTACCAGTTCCCATTCTTCGTCCTATGACCGTTACCCATGTTTCTACGCATGCGATATATGTCAGCTTGCATTGGCGAGGACATATATACATCCATCTATTGTTCTTGAAATGACTTCAAATCTCTAAGCTTTTCAAATCCGTGTTCAGGCCTAGATTCCGCTAATATTTATATCTTGTTGGGGAGAAGGAGACTGAGATTTTGCTAATCTGTCAGACACTTTTGTAGGATTCAACCATCTAGATTTTTTAATTCTTTTTTATTCAGAAAATATTTTGTTGAATTAAAAAAATGTTTCATATTCAATAAATATTTGTTCCAACACTTAAAATACACTATAGGAAAAACGATCATTGACGACGGCCAAATTTATTGATGACGGGGCCGTCGTCTTTAATGTTATTGACGACGACTTTATCTAGCCATCGTCAATATCTTAGTTATTGACGACAGCCAGACGAGAACCGTCGTCAATAAATTATTGACGACGGTGGCCGTCGTCTTTAACTAAATTCGGGCCCACCCGAGGAGTTATTGACGATGGTGACCTAGCACCGTCGTCAACAAGTCCTTATAGACGACAGTTTCCTAGCACCGTCGTCAATAACGATGTATATAACCCGTGCGCGAGCCGGGAGGCGGCCAGTGCCGCCTCCCGACTCACGCCGGAGTTCCCCGTCGCCGCCGCCGTCCCGGTCGCCGCCGCCCGTCCCCGCCGCCGCCGCCGCCAGGACTTCCCCGTCGCCGCCGCCGTCCCGGTCGCCGGCGCCCGTCCCCGCCGCCGCCGCCGCCCGGACTTCCCCGTCGCCGCCGCCGTCCCGGTCGCCGCCGCCCGTCCCCGCCGCCGCCGCCGCCCGGAGGTAAGTCCCCTCCCCCTCCCCGGAGATAGCAGAGACCTACAGCAGCGAGGCTCTTCGCTTGCTCAGCTCCTATGCCCCGGTATTTTGGGTATTCCAATCCTTTGATTGCTTTCATTCCTTCTGCTTCTACGATTCCAAATCGATAAAGGCCGTAACTAAGTGACTTCCCCTTCCCGGCTCGCATTCTACTATTGCCTCAGAGGGGCGAATTGATTTTTGGATAGAGGATATTGGAAAGAAGTGCGTAGGTAGGCCTCAATGTAAGATTAGGCAG
Source organism: Neostapfia colusana (assembly GCA_030760725.1). Classification (NCBI taxonomy): domain Eukaryota; kingdom Viridiplantae; phylum Streptophyta; class Magnoliopsida; order Poales; family Poaceae; genus Neostapfia; species Neostapfia colusana. The sequence continues at coordinate 30,585,741 of JASWHV010000004.1, read as the reverse complement.
TAAGCAAAGGAACTATTGGGCTGCGATGGATAAAAGAATTCGATCAGAAGCACCGGTATATGCCTGAAAGTAAAGTTGCTCAAGTAGGCTTATTTCAGTTCCTTAATCACCTCCTCTTCTTTTGGAGGTAGCCAAAAAGGTCAGTCGGTGAGTGAGCTAACCATCCATAAAAGAAACAAAGAGACACACTGAAGCTCCTGCAATAGGGCAGATCGCTGTGAAGGCATATTTGTTTCCATAAGGATGATCAGCCTGATCGTAAACCACCCTAGTGTCCCGGGGGCGAGAGCTGCCTGGTGATCCCTAGGTTGCAGCACGTACGGTCGTTAACTCCTCGCTAGATGCCGCCGTTTCTAGGACCGACCGACGCCTCACACCTCTCCCTCCGGCCCGGCCCCTGGATCTGTTCTGTAATGGAATGTTTAGATGCTAAGCTGTTGATGATCGATAGTCAGTTCTCCTCATTCATCACGGCGTAAATAAGGGTCATATACCTGTTCACGAGCGGGCCGTCTCGCGGCCTGCTTCTCTCCCGCTCGCCCGCGCCTCCACCACCACAGCCGCCAGCCTGCCCCCACCGCACCGCTGTCCGGCCTGCTCCACGCCTCCCGCCGCCGCCCCCGATGCATGCAAGCCATGAAGCGTATAAGTCATGTGGACAGTGCAGGACACGCCCTGGCTCGCCACAGCCTGTTATTTGTGAAAAACAAACTGATCAAGACGTTAGAAGTAACTAAACAACCGCCTCACCGACCTCGTTGCCGCGCCACCACCAAGCCGCCCCTAGCCTCCTCCACGCGGCCCGCCGCCGTGTATCCACTCACTAAGTGGAGTGTAATTTGTAGACCGAAGGAGTTTGGAGGTTTGGGTGTCCAAAACTTAGAGATCTAAAATAGATGTCTTTTGAGTAAATGGTTGTTTAAGCTTATGGATGAGGATGGTATTTGGCGATGTCTTATTAACCGGAAGTACTTGTCTAATAAGCCACTATCACAAGTAAAGAAACGATCGGGAGATTTATACTTTTGGTCCGGCCTTATGAAGGTCAAATATCAATTCCAAGGTTAAATATCAAGGTACCAACCCAGCCCACTTTGTTTTTGTCTGAGGATAACTTTTCACAGGCCACCTCCTTCCCCCCACAGCAACGCCTGACCTCTTCGCCCTACGCCCGATGCCCCCGCCGCCCCCCCACACCTGCACCCGACTGAAGTTGCCTCGCCTCTGGCGCACGGTGGATTTGCCCTCCCCCCTCCTCCCTCGCCTCTCCCGCAGGGCGGATCTGCACCCCCGCCCCCATCTCCAGGTCGGCGCCCGATCGAAGTTCCCCCAGATTCGTTGCTCCCTCGCCTTTGCCGCAGGGCCAATCTGCCCCCCCAGACCGGCACCCGGCGCCTGACTGAAGCTCTCCCGGATCCGCTGCTCCCTCACCTCCGCCTCCGCCCGCCGCCGTCGCTGCAAGGCGCCGCTGGCCCCTCGCGCTGCCACCGCCGATGCCTCACGCTGGCGATTCCTCGCGCCGCCACGTCCCGCCCTGCCGCCGCACACCACCGTCCTGTGCCCCGCCCCAATGCACACCACCATCCCGCGCCCCGCCCCGCCCCGCCGCAGCCGTCCCGCCCCAAGTCCCGCCCGTCCGCCCCTGCTCGCGCCAAGCCCCGGCCACGCCTCGGCCGCCCCGAGCCCCGCCCTGCTATGCCGCCCGGCCCCGCCCTGCCGCGCCGCCCGACCTTAGTTGATTAATTGTTTAATTAGTATTGTTATTGATTATTGTTTAAATAATACTTTGATTGATTGCGTGATTAGTTACTATATGTAAATAAATGGGTTTTGGCCCAGTCCGGCCTGACACGACCCATTTAGGGTCTGTCACGGCCCATTTATTGGTAATGTATTAGTCGAGACAGGCACCGAGGACGGCAAGCTCCCGCGCGTGGACGGCGGGCCCCGATGGTGCGGTTTCATCTTTGACCCACTTACGACGGGGCATAACGTACGACGGCTAACTCTAAAGGCGTCGTAAGATAATGGCAGGCCCCAACATTGCATAACTTAGGACGGCTAACCCACTTCTTTGTCTCTCGTTCTTTCCTTCTCTCTCGTTCTTTCCTCTCTCTTTTAAATGACTCAAAAACGAAAGATTGACGTAAACCTATACAACATGCGTCGCCCGTTTCGAACGGGCCCGTCTCACATGTGTTACGCATGTGAGGCGTGTACGTTCGGAATTGTCCCTTTTTGGACAGCCTGGGAGTGACCGAGGGGGCGTGGCATGTGATGAAACGCGGGTTTAGATCTAGACGAGATTTCGACGGCATAACCCTGTTGTTCTCTGCTGCACCATTTTCGGGCGTGCAGTGGAGAACAGCGGAGTTATGCTGCCGAAATTTCGTTCGGATCCATACCACGCGTCTCGTCATGAGCACGCTCCGCTCGATCACTCTTGGGTGGGTTTAGGACCTATACTTTCCAATAGATGTAGGGCCGTGACATAAATAAATTATAAAGTAACTATAATTTCCTTGACATTAAACTGCAGATTCAAACATGGGTGAGGATCGTAGTTGGATGTATACCGGTTGGAAGAACAGTTCTGGTGGTCACTCGGATGAGTGGTTCGCAAAGACAGATGCTTTTGTAGATCGACCTTTTTCATTGCCAAATATCGATAAGGTGCGGTGCCCATGTACGAAATGTCAAGGTGCAAAGTGTTGGGACAAAGTAAATTTGGTGTTTCACTTATGTCGATACGGTTTCATGCAAGATTATGAGGTGTGGACCTTTCACGGTGAGACATCTTCTCAACCCTTACAAGTTTCAGATGAGGATGACAACACGGGGGTCGATAGGATGGATGAGATGCTTGATGCCATAAATCCTGAATTGATGGAGGGTCCTCCTACAACGGAGGTTGAAGCGTTTTTCATGCTTCTCAAAGCTTCAGAAGAGCCGTTGCATGAACTCACCGAAGTGACGCTCCTTACTTTCATGACTAGATTTATGGCCATTAAGTCTAAGTATTTCTTCTCCAATAACTGCTACAACGATCTCATCAAATTGATCAGCGATATCCTTCCACAACCACATAAAGTGCCTAAAGATATGTATCAGTCTAAGAAGTTGATTTCTGGTCTAGGTATGAAATATGAGAAGATTGATATGTGTCTAGACAACTGCATGCTTTTTTGGAGAGAGCATGCCAACGAGAACAAGTGCTTAAAATGTGGTAAAGCGAGATTTGTCGAAGTTGTTAATGACGACGGCTCAAATGTAATGACTCAAGTCGCACAGAAGCAGCTTCGCTACTTGCCTGTCACACCTAGGTTCAAGCGTTTGTTTCTATCTAAAAAAACAGTTAGACACATGAGGTGGCATAAAGAAGGTGTACGTGAGAACAACAGCATGATGGTGCACCCGTCGGACGGTGAGGCATGGAAGGCGCTTGACCGCTTCGATCCAGATTTCGCCAATGACGCAAGAAATATTCGCTTTGGGTTGGCGATAGATGGCTTCTCACCGTTTAGTACAAACGCCACACCATACTCTTGTTGGCCCGTGTTCGCTATTCCGTACAACTTACCACCATCGCTTTGTATGAAGTATGAGTTCATGTTCCTATGCCTTATTGTACCTGGACCGGATCATCCTGGTTCACGACTGAACGTGATGATGCAGCCACTGATTGAAGAGTTCAAAATGTTATGGACAGGAGTCGAAGCGTACGACTGTTATAGAAAAATGAAATTCAACCTTCGAGCTGCGTACTTGTGGTCTGTTCATGATTTTCTAGCTTACGGCATGTTTTCTGGCTGGAGCACTCATGGTCGGTTGACATGTCCAATATGTGCTTCGGACACGGATTGTTTTCGTCTAAGTCATGGTGGCAAGATATGCTACTTTGATTGTCATAGACGTTGGTTACCGCCAAATCACGTGTTTAGGCAACAGAGAAATGCCTTCAGGAAGGGTACCATTGTAAAAAAGGGACCACCACAACGTCTGAACGGGTCGGAAATTGTTAAACAGCTCAACAATCTAGTGCCAGATGAAGGTCGTCCTGGATATTTTGTTGGTTATGGAGAGGATCACAATTGGACTCATATATGTGCACTATGGGAGTTACTGTATATGAAGTCTTTGATTCTAATGCATAACATTGATGTCATGCACCAGGAACGTAACATGGGCGAATGCATCATAAGCACGTGCTTGGATATGATGGGCAAAACAAAAGATAATATAAAAGCTCGGAAAGATTTGGCAGAGGTTTGTAACCAACCAAGTCTTGAGCTCTCCGAAGCTGGTGGCAAACCACGAGCTTCTTTCTGCCTTCGACCAAAAGAAAAGAAAGAAGTCTTCAAGTGGTTGAAACAGTTGAAGTTCCCAGACGGTTATGCTGCTAGCCTGAGAAGAGTCGTTAATGTTAAGACTAGAAATCTTACTGGTTTGAAGAGCCATGATTATCACATAATCATGGAAAGACTTCTGCCGGATATGTTTCGAGGCTATCTTGACGATGAGGTGTGGAAGGTGTTAGCCGAGCTTAGCTATTTTTATAGACAGCTTTGTGCTAAAGAAATCAAAAGTGAGATGATGGAGAAGATGGAAAAAGAGATACCCGTGCTTTTATGTAAATGGAAAAAGTATTTCCTCTAGGGTTCTTCAATCCAATGCAACACCTTCTAATCCATCTTCCATATGAAGCTAAAGTAGGCGGCCCTGTTCAATATAGGTGGATGTACCACATTGAAAGAGCACTCAGATGTCTAAAACCGATGGTTCGTAATAGGACAAGGGTTGAAGGATGCATCGCCGAAGCATTTACACTTCAGGAGATATGATACTTTTCAAGTGTCTACTTTGCAGAAGAACACAATGTTAATGCATCGGTGTTGCGGTACAATATGGCTGAAGCAACCTCTTGTAGCAAACTCTCACTTTTTCAAACTAGAGGCACCACTGTTGGTAGTGGCACGAGCTATGATGCTTCAGCAGATGAAAAGACAGCTGCTTTGTTATACATGTACGCTAACATCGATGGGATGGACAATTTTTTTCAGTAAGTGGTTGTTCAACATCTATACTAATTTGCGTGGTGTGTTATACATCTACGCTAATAATTTTGTTTTGTCCTTATTTAGTGAGTTCGATCGACAAAATTGGAAGTCTAAACAGCAACCTACTAGCAAGCAAATACAAACAATGCGACATTATGGAGTAAATGGAGGACCTAACTTCCAAACCTGCTTTCGAAATCATGTAACGTTTTCCTTGTCTTGTTCCTCTTAGTAATTATGTTCATAGCATAAAAATAGTCTTCTTACTTCATATGTTGGACAGTGCAAGACACAAGCCGTTGTTCATGAAGATTTGCGACAACTGTCCAACGGATCCATTAAAGTTAAACTCTTTGGTTGATATGATGTCAATGGGTTCCGATTTCATTCAACTCAATTTGAAGCTCAACGTCCTCAAAGGGCAACATCAAACACCGGAGTTGTGACAAGGGTCGCCGATGCCGAAGGACGTGAAACTAATTTCTATGGGATCATAAACAAAATCCTAGAATTTAGTTTTGCCGGGAGTAAAGACCTTAAAGTAGTCTTCTTTGACTGCGATTGGTTTGATAATAACAATGGAACTCGACAAAACCAATTTGGCATGGTAGAAGTCAAACACAAGGACCGACTACGAGGCTACGACACCTTTGTCCTTGCACACCAAGTCGAACAAGTGTACTATCTACAATATCCACGCGAAAAACTTAGTGCATGGTGGGTTGTACAAAAAGTGAATCCTCGTGAGCGGTTATATACACCGGACAATACTGGTTACATTGATGAGGCTGATGTTGTTTACCAAGAAGAAGAGTTGCCGGATTCTTTTGTCGTTGAGCCTCGTCTACGACTTGATGAATTAGTTGGAGATGCACAAGATGTACAGACTCATAATGTGAAAAAACGAAAACGGCGAACAACCACGACAAAAGATCGATGGTCCGGTTTACGAAGTAGAGTACACGATCGTGATACTGATGAATTTTGAAATTGAGTACAAGTAACGTTTCCTTCATCTCTTCTTTCGTCTTCTATATTTTCCTTTAAATTCATTATCGAATTTCCTTTCATCAGGATGTCATCGAGCAGTAGACGACGGGGGACGCGGGGCTTTCTGCCCCCGAGAGCAGACTCCGTTTTCCAGGGCTGTCAGTCTAGCAATGGTAGATTGTCTCAGCTGTTGGGCCTCGATAGAGGCCAGGGGTCACGAGAGCAGTCACGACAGATAAAGAATATTAAATTACATAAATTATATAAATAACTTTCTTAAATATATATTACCAATCTTCAAATTTTTAGGACGACTCTACGTCTGAGGCGACAGAGGCCAGGGGTCCTCTTCAGACACCACAGGGTTCGGAGCCTGTTACAGATCCTGCTTTGGATCCTCTTCAGGTTCCAGCACCGCAGGCTTCAGACCCTGCTTCAGAGCCTTCCACAAAGCCTGATGTGGAGCCGGCTCCACAGCAGCGTTACAGGAGGAGCCACTACGTGGCTCCTCCTCCGGTTCCTGCACGGCCAGAAGATCGGGTTGTTATTCGTCCGGTTGGCGATAGGTAAGTAAATCTATAAAAAATCAATTTAGATATTTTAACACTTATATATGAACTAATTGAGAATCGTGTATTAGGTCTTGGGCCGATGACTCGTTCACGGGTCAAGGACGCCACCGCCAGGTCAACGCCGTCCTGGGCCAGCTCATCCGTTGTCACTACCCCAGTCTAGTGAACGGACGGGCTGCTACGTCTTGGGACGATTACGCTACGGCCCAAGACATTACCTACGGCAACCATCATGAGCATGTGTGACATGAATTCATGGTAAGTAAATCGTCTATTCGTTAAATGCAAACCTATTATATGTTAAATACATTAACTTTTATATTTCTTCTTGTAGAAATATTACCATTTGGAGGACGAGGCCCAGCTGGATCACGCTCACCTGGTCTTCAACAACAACGCTAGGAAGCTCCTGACGCAGTCGATTTCAACGGCTCGCATTCAGGCTACGAAGGCGTACTATAAGTTGCATCCGGACGAGGGTGAGCCGGGGCAGTTTAGGGATGTGGCGGACAAGTACTTGACGGAGGCACAGTACGCAGAGGCAAATTCTTTGTTTTACTTTGCTTCATTATCCAATTTTCATCAATGTTTTCATCCAACAACAAATGTGTGCAGGTCAGCGTACCGTGGCTTGAGTCCTGTCCGGACGCCTACAGTTCCCTGTGTGCTCGTTGGGCGAGCCAGGGCTTCCAAGGCGTGTCGATGACCCGCCGACAGAGTCGAGGGACGGACGGGAAACACCGTCTTGGCGGGGACGGCTACGTACGCCTTTCTAAACGGATGGTAAGTGATACTCGAATTATATTCTAGTTAATTTCTATCGCTATCATTGTGCTAACACGTATCAATAGGAGCGCGAGATCGGTCAGGAGCCGACCGCTATCCAGGTGTGGAGGAGGGGTCACATGGGAAGTGACCCCTCGCAGCCTGATCAGCTGTCTTCTCAGACAGCGACGGGGACGTTGGTGAGTTCTTTAGTTGACTTAATTGTATTCTCTTTAAAACTTCTGATGACTTTAATTTTCTGTATTTTCAGGAAAAGTATGGGGAGGAGGTGCGGAGGCTTTGAGGCCAGGATTACGATTGGCAGAACTCGCCGATCGTACCTGAAGTCGCCTATGCAAGCGGTGGCGGTAAACCTCACAGCCGGTGAGTTCTGTTGTTTTTCATTTACTTTCATGAACTTCGAGACACGAAACTTTAATATTCTTACTTCGTTGTGTAGGTTGGCCAACTTCGATGGAGTAGTAGACTCGAGGGAGGCGCGGTCTTACTCGAGGGCCTCTTCATCACAGGGTGGATCCAGCAGGCGTGGCAGCCGTGATCTAGAGCTCCAGAGTGTCCAGGAGGAGCTCCAGAGGATGCAGGAAGCGCTGAGGCTCTCGAACGAGAGGCAGGCAACCGAGCTCCGGGCTAGGGACGAGTATCAACACTCGTACATGCTACAGCTGCAAGCTGCCATGCAGGTAAGTTCAGATCATTGTACTCAACGTTTCTAATATATAAATGACATGTATAATAATTTACTTTATATTTGCAGGCTATGGCCACAGGACAGCCTGTTGTCTTTCCTCAGTGGGCGCCACCACCGATACAGCTACCACAGGGGCCGAGGTCAGGAGCACATGTACAAAATTTCTCATAATAGCTGCAACTAGTTAAACTTGCTCAAATTTAGTTGAATTTGATCAATCTTACTTAAACTTAGAGAAAATTAGTTAAACATCCTCAAACTGAGTAAAATATGGTACAACTTACTCAACTATAGTCAAATATGACCAAACTTACTCAAACATAGCCAAAACTATTTGAACTAGCTTAAACACAAACCTACTAGTCCATACTTCTCAAACTTAGTAACATATGAGCAAACTTACTCAAACATAGTCAAATCTAGCTAACTTGCTCAATTCTAACTTGCAATGAGTTTATTTAATCATATACACATTTGTGAAATTCTAATTTGTCTAACTATACATGTACATCATAGGGATCGGCGACGCGGGCTCAGGAGCGAGCGCATGATGACTTCCTGGACTCCGGTGGCAGCGATCGGGGTAGCGTAGGGTAGTGTGGCGTGCGTATAGTGTTTTTGTGCCTGCCTGTGATGTATATTTTGATTGCCTGTGATCTGGCCATCGAGCCAGGGCTGGCCTCGAAGCCAGGGCAGTATTTTCTGTTTTTTTTTTTAAATTGGAAAGCTTATTGACGACGGTTTCTGGTACTTGGCCATCGTCAATAAGCCATTAGTATTGATGATGGCCAGGTACCAGAAACCGTCGTCAATAAGCCATTGTTATTGACGACGGCCAAACGGAAACCGTCGTCAACAAGCCATGGTTACTGACGACGGTTCAAATCCTGGCCGTCGTCAATAAGCTTATTTATGACAGCCTGATTTAGCTGTCGTCAATAAGCCTTTTTATTGACGACGGCTAGGTACCAGAAACCGTCTTCAATAAGCCATCATTACTGACGACGGTTCATATCCTAGCTGTCGTCAATAAGTTTATTGACGACAGCTAGATTTAGCTGTCATCAATAAGGTTATTGACAATGGTTACCGTCGTCAATATATTTATTGACGACTAATAATTGACGACAGCCAGAAACCATCGTCTATAAAGTTTTACCGTCGTCAATAAGTTATTGACGACGGTAGTGTTCTTATTGACGACGGTTTCTGGCCGTCATCTATTGTCCGGATTCCTGTAGTGATGTTCAGACATGCACTTGATTTATTCCATACGATGTGATCAAGTGTGGCGGACCATGATCCGCTCATCCAGGATCTCAGAGGATGGTGCCGCACGATGCGACACCTGACAGCACATGTCATAAGGACACAATATATTACATAGAAAAAACAACTGGAACTGTACAAAGTAGTACACTACTCAGTTATAAACTATTGTTTATGTTACACAGCAGAAGTCTACACTATACAACTCACGCCCGCCTATCTAGCAAAAGTCGGCTGCCCAGCCCTAGGGCAGCCAACACTGGCTGCACTCCTCAGCTCAGCGCGGCGTGTACGGCTCCCACTCAGCCGTGGTCCCCGACGGAGGGTAACCCACGCCGGTGGACTCGTACTCCGAGTCCGTGGGTGGCTCCTCACCTGGAAAAACACTTAAGAGGCAACCATGAGCACGATGGCTCAACAAGACTTAACCGACTCACCTAGGCATGAAACTCTACATGAGGTGTACAATGACATAGGATAGTAACATTGCAGCAAATGGACACGCCTACAAGTTCATCCTTAGTTCATCTTTCAGCCATAAGTTTAACAGTTCAGTAATCTGAAATTTAGTAAGCAATATTTGGTGGCACACATGTAGCAATACAATTATATCACAACAGCAATATTGAATCATCAAATTTCATACATTAGCCTACGTCACGACTCAGTGACCAAGTGGTACTCTTCACCGCGAGGGACGGCGAATCGACTTGATATACACCTGCAGGGACACCCAAAGAGCACGTCACGTACACTCACCCGTGGAGCTGCACAACATGCTCACTCGATGTCGTACGGGACAACCTTTCACCCAACAGCCCAAACGTCGAACCGGTCGCACCGAAACGGGCAGGAGGTTCCCTACACAGAGCATCTCTCTATGCCCGTTAGCAGAATTCCACCTTGCTTCCCTCAACCTACACCTATAAATCGGTGTGCTATGCCTCGACGCCCGGAGGTTTAGATTACATCGGTTTATCGGGGCCCATATATCCGATATGCCTTTGGTACGTTCAAACTTGATCAGCGTGGGCCGCACACGGATCGGTCCTCAATCGACACGGACAGGGCTGCGCACACAAGACTCCCTCTTGCTGCGCCCTAGCCCCTGCCAAGTCTCATTTTCATTACTAAGGTGATCTCACACCACTCGCACCAATCCCGTGTATCCCAAGCCTAACTCGCGAGTAAATTCCAACTACTCGACTTGTACCGAAGTCCTATGAATCATTAAGCATAGCCTGTCTATTCGAGGCCCTAGACACTACCCTCACTCTTGGGGAAAAATTCTGGTTATGCAGTTGGGTTTTCATCCATCCTACACCTAATGCACATACGTACTTCACACTACGCATGTAAACAAAGTAAAACTTTATAAAGTGCTTAATGCAAACCAGGGCTTGCCTTGTTGCTGCTGGTCAGTAGTTAGGTCTTCTTCCGGAAGGAGAAAGTCAAATACTTCTGGAGCCTCCTCGCCTTCAGCGACTACACGTTAATAAAATACTACATGTTAATGAATATGCACATGAGTTTATTGTAATGCTTCTGCTACAAGTTCTAATAACAAGTTTTTAAAAACTGGAACTCTGTTTAAGAATTTAAAATGAAACTGGGGCTAGTGGTTTGGGTTTGGACCTAATCACATGATTAAGTGCTAAGTGGTTTTCCCCCTCTTCCATATTAATCACCTCAAGTGGTTACACAGAACAGGGGTGATCCAGAGCTCCAATGGAGTTGAGAATTTTTGTGTGAGTTCCTTGTCACAAGAAAACCCTCTGGACCAAAAATTTAGCACTTTTATTTGAGTGGTTTGTTCATAATAATTTTCTTAGCAAATAATCAAAGAAGAATTAATTCTGAGATAACACCCCTGTTCATGCCAAACTTAGTGAACTACAATTTCAATTATAGCTCATAGAGTGCGCATGAATTTTCCTAGAATTTTTGGAGCTAAGATCTGCCCAGAACTGAATTTCCAAGTTTTGAAAATTCTCTGAAAATTTTTCTGTATTCAAATGAACACAGCACCTTAAACTCTGAATTGCCCTGATCAAATCAACTCCAAATGGTCTGAAACTTTTACAGGGGTTCAATAACATCCTAAGGAATATTCTGGCAAAATTTAAGGATTTTTGGATGAACTAAACTCCCTCTAAAATTCTTTTGCTGAAACGTTTTAAAGAATTTTCCAGAATTAGCTAATGGGTTTCATACAAATTCGGTTTCTTATTTGGATTGTACTCTATTAGGGGAATCCAACAAAATTTGTTTCACAATTTTTGGATTCTCCTACCCCAAGTTGTGGCCCTCTAAAGTTTAAACTAGAACTGAAAATCCCAAAATGTTTAAATGTCTGCCAGGGGGTCGCACCTGGCAGGCCTTCTCCTTCCTCGCGCAAAACAGGGGTCCGCGGCGGCGCCCTCCGGCGAGCGTCACCGGAACCGCTTTCCCGGCCATCTCCCGACTCCAGACTCGCCGCCCCACCCTAACTCGCGACGCTGAACTCGGCTCGGGGGTCGCCGGCGGCCGTAGCTCACCGGAACAGGACGGCCGACGGTGGCAGCGGCTGTAGGGTTCCGTGTGGTCGGGAGTGTGCTACACCGCATCAAAACGATCGGAAAATGATCGGAGAGCACCGCGGGAGCTCGAGGGTGTCGAAAATGGCCGCCAAACCCCGTGAAAAGTCGCAACGTGTAGCTCCACGGTGACCCGAGCTGTTATCCCATGGCGGCCTGAAAACAACAAGAACCCGGTCATTTCTGGACCATACCACTTGATTCTTGGTCAAGGAGGGCCGCTAGGAAGTGAGGAAGGTGTGTGCAAGCTTACCCGAGCTGGGTTTGGACTGTGCCGCAAGAATTTTGGGGTAGACCGACCCCTACCCGTATGCACTAGCTTTCGGGAATCTTAGGAATTCTCTGCGCTCGGTCGATCAATTGCCATGAGGGTTGCAGCTACACGATCTGGAGACTAAGGTGCACCCCTTTCGTGTAGGGATCAGGCGGTGAAAGTGGCCGTGGTGTGCTGTCCACGGAGAGCAACCTCGGTTTTCCGCCGGTGGCCTCGGTTCTCGGCGGCGATCGTCGATTTGTGGCTGAACGAAGCGCCCACGCTGCGAAGTAGAGGGGTGGTTAGCTAGAGCACGCGCTGGTGCTCCCTTTTTGTGTTGGTGGCTCGGGCAACGGCCGAGCCGGCGCCGGCGTACAGTGGAAAGTCGAGGAGCGGCGCCGATGTGCGAGCAGAGCTTGGTGCGCTTGCTGATCGGGAGAAGAAAGGCAACACGCTCGGCTCAGCTGCGTGGAGAGGGGGTCACGTAGAGGAGGGGCGAGCTGCTGCCCGGTTGCCAGCGCGAGAGAGGGAATCAGGAGGTGGCCTCCCGGGCGGTGGCGCGCGCGGCAGCTGGCTGTTCGACCGAAGGTCTTCGGTTGACTGAGAGACAGAGTGAAAACTTGGGGGTTAAGTCTATTCCACCCACTGACATGTGGGCCCCACTGGTCAGTACCCCCTCATCTCTCAAAATATCCCAAAAATCTGGCAAGTGATCAATTCAAATGTTTGGAGTCTCAAACTGAGCTACATTTGTATAGTTGGACAAATTTCCCCCAGATTCAAATGTATATTTGAATTCTTTGCACATTTGGATCCTTTTTGGAAAAATGGGTAGCAAACCTTTTCAAAACTTACTGAAACTTTGCCTACCCACTAATTTGGACCCCAGGAATCCAATTATGCACTTTGATTCTTGTGTTAGCTGCTGCAATCAAGAGTTTGAATACAACAGTTTTGAATCACCATTATGTCCTCCCCTCATTTGAATTTTGAGTTGGACATTAGTTCAAATTCTGATTTTTAAAACCTTCCATTGCACTTGAGTACTTCAACTCAGTGGTCTTAATCCAACTAGGGTCCAAACATGTAAATTACTCTAAGTTGGTTTTTGAACAACCTCTCATGTGTTATCTTATGTGTAGAAAGTTTGAACCAATACCCTTTTGATGGAGGTTACTTGCTCTTCACAATTTTTCACAAGATGTCCACAACAAAACGGTGGTGTTTTGAGGTCATGAAAAGTTTTTGCAAGTCCCTTTTCTTGGGCTTTTACATCCCTCCCCCCTTAAAAGAACCTCGTCCCGAGATTACAAAAGAAGAGATAGCGATGTAACGGGGACTTACCCGTGCTGAGAGGACATGAACTCCGGGTAATTTGAGCGAAGGAATTCCTCGCTCTCCCACGTCGCTTCTTCGGCGGTGTGGTTGCTCCAGAGTATCTTGTAGAACCACAACGTTCGGCTACGCGTGGTTCGGGCTTTCTCATCAATAATCGCCACCGGATATTCATCATATGTTAAATCCGGTTGTAGCTCGCCGATGTCTTCGGTAGGAACAGCAGCGGTATTCTTTAGACATTTTCTCAGCTGTGACACATGGAAGACGTCATGGACACCAGCAAGAGATGCCGGTAGCGCCAGTCTATACGCCGCTGGTCCACACTTCTTGGTGATAGCATAGGGCCCAATGAAACGGGGAGCGAGCTTCCCCTTCACACCGAACCGGTGCACGCCTTTCATCGGAGACACGCGGAGGTACACGTGTTCACCAACATCAAAGTGCAACAGTCTACGCCTCTTATCAGCATAGATTTTCTGTCGGGATTGTACAGCTTCAAGTTCGCTTCTATTGTCCAAACTCGGTCATCGGCCCTGTTGACAAATCAACCGCAAACAGTACTCTTTCACCGTATTCACACCACTTCCGCGGTGTGTGACATTTCCGGCCATAGAGCTTCATCCTACGAGGTAACTATACGGTCTTTAAACCATAAAGTACCTTCATTGTCCATCCTGAACCACCTCATCTCTCCGTTGTCTATTCTCCTCCGTATGTGATACATACCCTTGTCTCTCCTTTGAACCTCAGCAATCTCTCCTCAGATTATTGGAATGGGAGCAATGTTATAGAGTGGTCTATACGGAATGACACAGAGACTTGGTTCCTCTTCTTCAAACTCAGCAACTGCCAAGTTGTGAATGTGGTTTCTTCTGACAAACACATCGGCAATCACTCTCACTTTTCCTGGATGGTAATGGATCTCAAAGTTATGATCCTTGACGAGCTCCAACCATCTTCGAGAATACCGCTGCACTAACTAGTTGAGCGACTAAAATATCGATGCGGAGCAGGGTACTCGTAGTTTATCGTGACGGCCTTTAGCGAACGATAATCAACACTTAATCATAGTGTCTCATCGTTCTTCTTAACGAACAGAGCAGAGCATCCCCAAGGTGATGAGCTTGGTCGCATAAAACCTTTGCTCATAGGTTCACTTAGTTGCTCCTTCAACTCCGCCAGTTCATTGGGTGCCATTTTGTACGGCCTCTGTGAAATCGGTGTTGTTTCCGGCGTCAGTTCAATCTTGAACTTGACGTCCCGTTCACTGGCATTGCACGGTAACTCATCGGAAACACATTGCATATTCGTGTCCCACCGGACTATCCTCGAGTTTAGTTACTTCCGTGGGATAGTCTTAACCCGTCCTCTTTTCTGTACAGATCGGACTCTTCTGTCCTCACCAAAATTTTGATTATGAAAATGACAGTTTCATGTCTCAAGTTGCATATCAAAGTTATAAATAACTTCAATATCTTTCCAACGAGTATTTATTTGCCTTCATATCAATTCTGAATCAGGAATTATGATATTTCAAAGCTGACAGAAATCTGGAACAATTTTGACAGCACCTCCTCTGAAAGTGTCTGTTTTGTCCGCAAGATTTCATAAAATTAGACTCCAAATCAGGAGAAACTTTGAACTACAAAGTCACATAAAATATCACAAACTTTCCAACGGTGTCTTACATGACCCTTAAAAATTTTTCTATATGAAGTTATGGTCGAAATACAGAAAATTCCAGAGAGCATTTTTGGTCTGCCCTATTTTTGGACAGTTAACACTCATCTGAGATTTTCATCCATTTGGAGGGAGATTCTGTTCTGGAGTTCTACAGAAAAGTTGTAGAAGACTTGAAAATATTTCCAGAAATGTATCCTTCACCTCCATTGGTTCAACCAATCAAAAGTTATGCCCTGTTCAAGTTCTGCAAAAATTCTGCTGAAAACAGGGGAGATGGTTTCTAAATATTTGAAATGGAAACTATACTCCCAATTGACTCTTAGTTCAATATAGAATTCATTAACCCCTAATGGAATCCTAGACTCCAAATTTATTATTTTCTTTGAAAACTTTCTTTTTCATGCAGTTAAGAACATATTACGGTACTACGTTTCCTCACCAAAACAAAAATCCTAACCGGCTTTATACCGGCATATACGTCTCAAGTGGTGGCACTAAAACGATCACTCACACACATTTTCTAAACACAATGTTCTACTCATGGTTAAGGTACCTGCAGAAAAAAACAATCAATAGTGATGCACACAGCGGTTTTCCATTACAGGCAGGTCCATATCATAGTAAAAACATACGCGCCGTATCATTGCCATACGGGCCGTCCTTGAGTCAAGTCACGTCTCAAGGTACATGGTCGCGTTTTCACACCACACGACGGGGAACCCGAGTAGAGCGTGAACGGGTCGTCACGGTTGGGAATGATATCAACCCAACGGATACCACTTACTGCCTCATGACCGTTGAGGCACGCCGATGGCGAGCGCTGCGTATGTCCTCCTGGGCTATTTCCAGACGAACACACTCTCGCGTTACTGACCACGCGATGGGGTCTCCATTTACTTGCCTAATGCACGCTAGGGATCAGCATTTCATAAGAACTCAGGAACATGAGGAGTCCAAGAGTTTCATATTGACGTCTCACACCAAGCTGTGAGACCAATCCCTGAACTACTTTCCTCGTCAGGGGAGCTAACCGAAATTAAACCGCTTTCGGTGGCGTTCCTTACCATTCTTACCAGAGCATAGGTGCGTCGTTACATAATTAAAATTCAGAATTATAACACATATGTTAGTCTTGCCACTTTAAGTAACTATGCTAATATAGTCCTTACTTGGGCCACTACCG
This sequence comes from Neostapfia colusana, assembly GCA_030760725.1. Classification (NCBI taxonomy): domain Eukaryota; kingdom Viridiplantae; phylum Streptophyta; class Magnoliopsida; order Poales; family Poaceae; genus Neostapfia; species Neostapfia colusana. Next base: position 30,569,346 of record JASWHV010000004.1, on the reverse strand, counting down.
GATCCTCACCGTAAACCTAAGTTTTCCCGTAATACCGTCCTTAAGTACTGTGCTATCCCCAATACGGCTCTGATACCAGGCTGTGGCGGACCGGGATCCGCTCATCCAGGATCACAGTGGGTGGTGCCGCACGATACGACACCTGATAGCACACGTCATAAGGACACAATATATTACATGGGAAAAACAACTGGAACTGTACAAAGTAGTACACTACTCAGTTACAAACTATTGTTTATGTTACACAGCGGAAGTCTACACTATACAACTCACGCCCGCCTATCTAGCAAAAGTCGGCTGCCCAGCCCTAGGGCAGCCAACACTGGCTGCACTCCTCAGCTCAGCACGGCGTGTACGGCTCCCACTCAGCCGTGGTCCCCGACGGAGGGTAACTCTCGCCGGTGGACTCGTACTCCGAGTCCGTGGGTGGCTCCTCAACTAAAAAACACTTAAGCAGCAACCATGAGTACGATGGCTCAACAAGACTTAACCGACTCACCTAGGCATGAAACTCTACATGAGGTGTACAATGACATAGGATAGTAACATTGCAGCAAATGGACACGCCTACAAGTTCATCCTTAGTTCATCTTTTAGCCACAAGTTTAACAGTTCAGGAATCTGAAATTTAGTAAGCAATATTTGGTGGCACACATGTAGCAATACAATTATATCATAATTGCAATATTGAATCTTCAAATTTCATACATTAGCCTACGTCACGACTCAGTGACCAAGTGGTACTCTTCACCGCAAGGGACGGCGAATCGACTCGATATACACCTGCAGGGACACCCAAAGAGCACGTCACGTACGCTCACCCATGGAGCTGCACAGCACGCTCACTCGATGTCGTATGGGACAACCTTTCACCCAACAGCCCAAACGTCGAACCGGTCGCACCAAAACGGGCAGGAGGTTTCCTACAAGGAGCATCTCTCTATGCCTGTTAGCAGATTTCCACCTTGCTGCCCTCAACCTACACCTATAAATCGGTGTGCTATGCCTCGACGCCCGGAGGTTTAGGTTACATCGGTTTATTGGGGCCCATATATCTGATATGCCTTCGGTACGTTCAAACATGATCAGCGTGGGCCGCACAAGGATCGGTCCTCAATCGACATGGACAGGGCTGTGCACACAAGACTCCCTCTTGCTGCGCCCTAGCCCCTGCCAAGTCTCATTTTCATTACTAAGGTGATCTCACATCACTCGAACCAATCCCGTGTATCCCAAGCCGAACTCGCGAGTAGATTCCAACTACTCGACTTGTACCGAAGTCCTATGAATCATTAAGCATAGCCTGTCTATTCGAGGCCCTAGACACTACCCTCACTCTTGGGGAAAAATTCTGGTTATGCAGTTAGGTTTTCATCCATCCTACACCTAATGCACATACATACTTCACACTACGCATGTAAACAAAGTAAAACATTATAAAAGGCTTAATGCAAACCGGAGCTTGCCTTGTTGCTGCTGGTCAGTAGTTAGGTCTTCTTCCGGAAGGAGAAAGTCAAGTACTTCCGGAGCCTCCTCGCCTTCAGCGACTACATGTTAATAAAATACTACATGTTAATGAATATGCACATGAGTTTATTGTAATTCTTCTGCTACAAGTTCTAATAACAAGTTTTTAACAACTGGAACTCTGTTTAAGAATTTAAAATGAAACTGGGGCTAGTGGTTTGGGTTTGGACCTAATCACATGATTAAGTGCTAAGTGGTTTTCCCCCTCTTCCATATTAATCACCTCAAGTGGTTACACAGAACAGGGGTGATCCAGAGCTCCAATGGAGTTGAGCATTTTTGTGTGAGTTCCTTGTCACAAGAAAACCCTCTGGACCAAAATTTAGCACTTTTATTTGAGTGGTTTGTTCTGAATAATTTTCTTAGCAAATAATCAAAGAAGAATTAATTCTGAGATAACACCCCTGTTCATGCCAAACTTAGTGAACTACAATTTCAATTATAGCTCATAGAGTGGCATGAATTTTCCTAGCATTTTTGGAGCTAAGATCTGCCCAGAACTGAATTTCCAAGTTTTGGAAATTCTCTAAAAAATTTTCTGTATTCAAATGAACACAGCACCTTCAACTCTGAATTGCCCTTATCAAATCAACTCCAAATGGTCTGAAACGTTTACAGGGGTTCGCTAACATCCTAAGGAATATTCTGGAAAAATTTGAGGATTTTTGGATGAACCAAACTTCCTCTAAAATTCTTTTGCTGAAAAGATCTAAAGAATTTTCCAGAATTAGCTAATGGGTTTCATACAAATTGGGTTTCATATGTTGATTGTACTCTATTAGGGGAATCCAACAAAATTTGTTTCACAATTTTTGGATTCTCCTACTCCAAGTTGTGGCCCTCTAAAGTTTAAACTAGAACTGAAAATCCCAAAATGTTTAAATGTCTGCCAGGGGGTCCCACCTGGCAGGCCTTCTCCTTCCTCTCGCCAAACAGGGGTCCGCGGCGCGCCCTCCGGCGAGCGTCACCGGAACCGCTTTCCCGGCCATCTCCCGACTCCAGACTCGCCGCCCCACCCTAACTCGTGACGCTGAACTCGGCTCGGGGGTCGCCAGCGGCCGTAGCTCACCGGAACAGCACGCCCGACGGTGGCAGTGGCTGTTAGGGTTCCGTGTGGTTGGGAGTACGCTACACCGCATCAAAACGATTGGAAAATGATCAGAGAGCACCCCGGGAGCTCGAGGGTGTCGAAAATGGCCGCCAAACCCCGTGAAAAGGTCGGCAACATGGAGCTCCACGGTGACCCGAGCTGTTATCCCATGGCGGCCCGAAAAACAACAAGAACCCGGTCATTTCTGGATCATACCACTTGATTCTTGGTCGATGAGGGCCGCTAGGAAGTGAGGAAGGTGTGTGCAAGCTTACCTGAGCTGGGTTTGGACTGTGCCGCGAGAATTTTGGGGTAGACCGACCCCTACCCGTATGCACTAGCTTTCGGGAATCTTAGGAATTCTCTGCGCTCGGTCGATCAATTGCTATGAGGGTTGCAGCTACACGATCTGGAGACTAAGGCACACCTCTTTCGTGTAGGGATCAGGCGGTAAAAGTGGCCGTGTTGTGCTGTTCACGGAGAGCAACCTTGGTTTTCCGCCGGTGGCCTCGGTTCTCGGTGGCGATCGTCGATTTGTAGCTGAACGAAGCGCCCATGCTGCGAAGTAGCGGGGTGGTTAGCTAGAGCACGCGCTGGTGCTCCCTTTTTGTGTTGGTGGCTCGGGAAAAGGCCGAGCAGGCGCCGGCATACGGTGGAAAGTCGAGGAGCGACGCCGATGTGCGAGCAGAGGTCCGTGCGCTTGCTGATCGAGAGATGAAAGGCAACACGCTCGGCTCAGCTGCGTGGAGAGGGGGTCACGTAGAGGAGGGGCGAGCTGATTCCCGGTTGCCAGCGCGAGAGAGGGAATCAGGAGGTGGCCTCCCAGGCGGTGGCGCGCGCGGCAGCTGGCTGTTCGACCGAAGGTCTTCGGTTGACTGAGAGACAGAGTGAAAACTTGGGGGTTAAGTCTATTCCACCCACTGACACGTGGGCCCCACTGGTCAGTACCCCGTCATCTCTCAAAAGATCCCAAAAATCTGGCAAGTGATCAATTCAAATGTTTGGAGTCTCAAACTGAGCTACATTTGTATAGTTGGACAAATTTCCCCCAGATTCAAATGTATATTTGAATTCTTTGCACATTTGGATCCTTTTTGGAAAAATGGGTAGCAAACCTTTTCAAAACTTGCTGAAACTTTGCCTACCCACTAATTTGGACCCCAGGAATCCAATTATGCACTTTGATTCTTGTGTTAGCTGCTGCACTCAAGAGTTTGAATACAACAGTTTTGAATCACCATTATGTCCTTCCCTCATTTGAATTTTGAGTTGGACATTAGTTCAAATTCTGATTTTTAAACCCTCCCATTGCACTTGAGTACTTCAACTCAGTGGTCTTAATCCAACTAGGGTCCAAATATGTAAATGACTCTAAGTTGGTTTTTGAACAACCTCTCATGTGTTATCTTATGTGTAGAAAGTTTGAACCAATACCCTTTTGACGGAGGTTACTTGCTCTTCACAATTTTTCACAAGATGTCCCCAACAAAACGGTGGTGTTGTGAGGTGATGAAAAGTTTTTGCATGTCCCTTTTCTTGGGCTTTTACATCAAGAAATATGGAATATATTTTATCCACTCAATAACTAAATGTTCCAGCTTCACGAACAAAATATTTCACACATTAATTTTTTTGTTCTGAAAATATGTGTCACGCCCGGTATTATATAAAGTAAAACCAGTTGAAATCTACATGTATATCAGGATCGGTTTAATCATACATGTAGGACAAATAGTGATAAACAGTTCTATATCGAATATAAAAAACATTTATACCTTAAATGAGTTTCAAATATCAGCGGAAGAGGAAAAACTTGTAGGACCGTCCACAGGACAAATCGACTGGTAGCAACGTGATCTTCACACCGTCTTCATCTGATCCTCTTTTCACTGAGCAACATTTATAATAAATAAAAAAGGAAGGCGCATGAGTACATAAAGTACTCAGCAAGTGTGGGAAATTGATGACATGGAGGCATTTAGCAAGGAAAGGCTGAAATCATGGTTAATACACTACGCAATTAAATCCTATCACCTTAGCTTATTAAGCACATATTTTACTACATGAGTGAAATTATCCCAATCCCATCATCCCTTCAACAATGTCAAACTACCATAACATCATTTCCGTTGTTAAGCTCCCTGCTTAACATCCTCAACCTCTCACTTCATCATCCTCTAAATATGAATAAGTCCAAGCCGCTCTTGACTGTGAGCACGGCTGTCTAGACAGTTTTGACTCTGCAGAGTTTGCACCATTGTACCCACATGTAGTGATTTCACCCCCCGTTGCCGGGTGGACTAAAAACCTCCATTATGCCTGTGGCCGCGAACCACGTTCACACTTCCCAGGTGTGTAGCCAGGAGATCACTACGAGGCCTTTACAAAGATTTTCCCAACGAGTATGAGCCCACTGAGATTTAACCCATAACAGCATCCTGGAGGCTCCAACCCCCGCTGCAGTGGCCCCCTCTTGAGCCTTGCGGTTCCTATGGTAGTCCAGCTGACACCTATTCTCCGCACCATCCAAACACCCACACTACGTCAGAAATCTACCTAATTAATTAGCCAAGCTGCCCCATCTCAGCATGTGGTTGGCATGAATAATATAAATAAATAACATAATGAGAAATTTCCATCCTAGGCTACAAGGGATAAGGCATGAAAAATTAGGTAACCATCCTAGTGGGTTTCATAATTCATAACTCAATGCAATTATTTCTAACTAAGCATCCTAGCTTAGGATCAAAGTGGTCAAGGACACTTTCCTTTTTATTATATCGTTGCTCAGTCCAGTGGTTGAACTCTTGATCTTAAAAGTCTTCGCTTTGTTTCTTGATCGCCACACGTACACATATACACTAGAGGGCCCGTGCGGCCCGGGAAGGAGAGGATAACGACTCGCGGCATGGAAGAGCAGCAACGCTCTTTGGGCATCGTCGGGATCGCCATTGGGATGTCCTTCCCGCGTGTTCTTTGGATCCGAGATGCGTTCAAGAGCAAGGCAAAGGTGTCGAGGTAGTTAGCGCAAAGGAAAAAATGAATGAAATCGGTGGAACTTCGTGAAGGGCGGGAAAACCTCACCGGAGCTTGTCGTATATGGGGGTTGGAGGCCTTGTCGAGGTTGATGACGCCGTAGAGAAGGTGCTCGGCGAGGGGGCACTTGAACGGCGAGTGGCCGGAGGGGAGCGGGGTGTAGTGGGCGGTGCGGATGCTGAGGCGGTCGTAGTTCTTAAGGAGGAGCGGCCACGTGGAGGTGTCGAGCGAAGGCACCAAGGACTGGGGCTTGATGAGATAGACGTGGGTCTTCTCCTTTTCCCTTCTTGTCCTTCTTTACCTTCTTCTCATGCTTGGAAGCCTTGGCCCCTTCCTTCTCACCTTCAATCAATGCAGCTTTCCTGGCCTTTTTGTTCTTCTTCTTTTCCTCCTTTGCCTTGCCTAAATCCATGCCACAATGCACTGTTGCCGCCATGAGGACCTCAGCAGCCTCAAATTCAGGCACAGGAACCTCAATACCAGACAGCTGCAACCCCTTCATAACACTAACAAATGCATCCCTCAACCCAAAAACCGCCTTCCAGTTCGCTTGCACTGTCTCTGTCTTCACCCTAATATCAAGGAACCTCTTATTGGACCCAAACAACAGTCCAACACCTGCATAGCTTCTCCTCAGCACTCCCCTTCCCCATCTCTGACAATAGCCAGCAGCAAAGAACTCCATGCGATGTGAAAGCTTTCCACATGCCGCCATTGCTCAAATAGCATATGTGCGTCTCCAGACCGGCCACACTTGACGCACATGTCTATCAACGCAGCATCAATTCAAGTACTAGATCCACAACCACATTTAACCAGAAAAGAATGGACCTACTCTCTCACATTCCTATCAGCGGCAATAGCACATGCATTCAAGGCACTGTGACTGTGACATATGAAACACTACAGGAAAAACAATCATTAACGACGACCAAATTTATTGACGACTGGGCCGTCGTCTTTAATATTATTGACGATGGCTTTGTCTTTAATAAATTATTGACGACGGGGCTGTCGTCCTTAACTTAATCCAGGCCCACCCGAGGAGTTATTAACGACGGTGACCTAGCACCATCGTCAACAAGGTCCTTATAGACGACGGTTTCCTAGCACCGTCGTCAATAACGGGACATATAACCCGTACGGGAGCCGGGAGGCGGCCAGTGCCGCCTCCCGACTCGATCGCGCCGGCCGTCCCCGTCGCCGCCTCCCGTCCCCCTCCCCCTACGGCCTCTTTCCTCGCCCCCCGCTTTCCTTGCCCCCGCTTTCCTCGCCCCCCGGCCGCGCCGCTGGCCACCGCGCACCAGGCACCAAGGCCACATGGGGCTTCGATCCGTGATAACGCAAACATGTACGCCGTCTTGCTCGCCAATGAGCTTTTAGGCATCGAGACACGCTGGCATGAGCAGCGTGACCCTTTGGAACTGATCTTAGGGGTGTGGGTGGAGATGCTATTGTACGCCGCTGACCATTGCAGCCAAGAGTCTCATGCGAGGCAGCTCAGTAATGGCGGAGAGTTCATCACCATTGTGTCCCTACTGGCGCACCATTTCAAGTACTACTCCGGAGCCTCCAGGGGGGTCTCCAGGAGCTTTAACGACTTGGGTGGAGCTAACCCCATGAGTGAAAGTAACCCAATGGCTGGTCAAAACCTGGTTTAGATGAGTATGCAAATTTTCAGCAGAAAGATCCATATTCTGACCTGAAAAGACTGTCGTGTTAATTAGCTTGATGTTGTTCAAACTGTATAATTTATAGATTCGAGTTGGTAGTCCAGCTGTACTTTAGTTTTGCCTTTTTTAAGATAATAGAAACAAATTTCATATACCCTCCCCGTTTCGAATTATTTAGCGCTAACGTGTTATTTCACGGACTGTACCGAGTACTTAGAGCAGAGATGGATGTAGCTAGCATAGAATATTGTTGGATGCCCCACGATCAACAGCGTCAGGTAAGACTGTTGTTCTATCAGTATCAGTAGCCGGGCTGCATCAGGATAGAGGCAGGCCCCACAGGTAACCTGCCATGTCACTCTAAGTATCGTTTCTTTTGAACCCGACCCAAGATTGTAATTGGACCTAGGCTCTATGCACCAGTACTGCTGTACTGTACACTAGTGTGCAGAGAAAAAAGAATGGGTTCTTGCTGGACTGAAAAAACTCACATCTTTCTGCCGGGCGACGCGGCCGCCGCCTCCGCTTCCCTCTGCCTCCACCGCCGCCATCCCCCTGCCCCTCTTGGGGCCCTTTGGGAGGGGAGGCTCCTCTGACTGCCGTGTATGTATTTAGTGTGTGAATGCAGTTCTAGCGTGTGATTGACCCTTTTCTCTGTTCTTTTTCTCCCTTGACGTGCCTTGTATGTATTTAGTAGATAATTAGTTTAATTGTTAATTATTTGGTTTAAATTAGTAATTGTTTCTGATTTTAGTTATTTAATTTAGTTAATTGATTGATTAGTTGTTTAAGAACATTGTTTTTGCTTTACCCCCGGTCCCGCTGCCACCAGCCCCCGCCGTCGCCGATAGCGTACTGACGCCTAGGTGTCCAGTCGGTGGCGGGGGGATGCCAGGGCGGCTCATCTCGTCTGGCCGAGCGTCGCCGATGCCGGCGCCGCCTCCGCCCGCCGCCGTCTCTGCAAGGCGCCGCTGGCCCCTCGCGTTGCCACCACCGATGCCTCACGCTGGCGGTTCCTCGCGCCACCAGGCCCCGCCCTGCCGCTGCGCACCATCGTCCCGCGCCCCGCCCCACTGCGCACCGCCATCCCGCGCCCCGCCCCGTCGCAGCTGCTGCCATCCCGCCCCAAGCCCCGCCCGGCCGCCCTTTCTCGCGCTGAAACCCAGCCGCGCCTCAGCTGCCCCCGCTCGCCGCGCCCCGCCCCGAGCCCTGCCCTGCTGTGCCGCCCAGCCCCGCCCCAAGCCCCGCCCTGCCACGCCGCCCGACCTTAGTTGATTAATTGTTTAATTAGTATTGTAATTGATTATTGTTTAAATAATACTTTGATTGATTGCATGATTAGTTACTATATGTAAATAAATGGGTTTCGGCCCGGTCCGGCCTGACACGACCCATTTATGGTCTGTCACGACCCATTTATTGGTAATGTATTAGTCGAGACAGGCACGGAGGACAGCAAGCTCCCGCGCGTGGACGGCACGCCCCGATGGTGCGGTTTCATCTTTGACCCACGTACGACGGGGCATAACGTACGACGGCAAACCCTAGGCGTCATAAGATAATGGCAGGCCCCAGCGGGGCATAACTTAGGAAGGCTGACCCACTTCTTTGTCTCTCGTTCTTTCCTTCTCTCTCGTTCTTTCCTCTCTCTCTTTTAAATGACTCAAAAATGAAAGATTGACGTAAACCTATACAACATGCGTCACCCGTTTCGAACGGGCCCATCTCACATGTGTTACGCATGTGAGGCGTGTACGTTCGGAATTGTACCTTTTTGGACAGCCTGGGAGTGACCGAGGGGGCGTGTCTTATGATGATACGTGGGTTTAGAACTAGATGAGATTTCGACGGCATAACCCTGTTGTTCTCTGCTGCACCATTTTCGGGCGTGCAGTGGAGAACAGCGGGGTTATGCTGCCGAAATTTCGTTCGGATCCAGACCACGCGTCTCGTCATGAGCACGCTCCGCTCGGTCACTCTTGGGTGGGTTTAGTACCTATCATTTGCAATAGACGTAGGGTCGTGACATAAATAAATTATAAAGTAACTATAATTTCCTTGACATTAAAGTGCAGATTCAAACATGGGTGAGGACCGTAGTTGGATGTATACCGGTTGAAAGAACAGTTCTGGTGGTCACTCGGATAAGTGGTTCGCCAAGACAGATGCTTTTGTAGATCGAGCTTTTTCATTGTCAATGATCGATAAGGTGCGGTGCCCATGTACGAAATGTCAGGGTGCAAAGTGTTGGGACAAAGTGAATTTGGCGTTTCACTTGTGTCGATACGGTTTCATGCAAGATTATGAGGTGTGGACCTTTCACGGTGAGACATCTTCTCAACTCTTACAAGTTTCAAATGAGGATGACAACACGGGGGTCGATAGGATGGACGAGATGCTTGATGCCATAAATCCTGAATTGATGGAGGATCCTCCTACAACGGAGGTTGAAGCGTTTTTCAAGCTTCTCAAAGCTTCAGAAGAGCCATTGCATGAACACACCGAAGTGACGCTCCTTACTTTCATGACTATATTTATGGCCATTAAGTCTAAGTATTTCTTCTCCAATAATGCTACAACAATCTCATCAAATTGATCAGCGATATCCTTCCACAACCGCATAAAGTGCCTAAATATATGTATCAGTCTAAGAAGTTGATTCCTGGTCTGGGTATGAAATATTAGAAGATTGATTTGTGTCTAGACAATTGCATGCTTTTTTGGAGAGAGCATGCCAACAAGAACATGTGCTTAAAATGTGGTAAAGCGAGATTTGTCGAAGTTGTAAATGACGACGGTTCAAAAGTAATGACTCAAGTCACACAGAAGCAGCTTCGCTACTTGCCTGTTACACCTAGGTTCAAGCGTTTGTTTCTATCTAAAAAAACAGCTAGACACATGAGGTGGCATAAAGAAGGTGTATGTGAGAACAACAGCATATAGTGCACCCGTCGGACGGTGAGGCATGGAAGGCGCTTGACCGCTTCGATCCAGATTTCGCCAATGACGTGAGAAATATTCGCTTTGGGTTGGCGACAGATGGCTTCTCACCGTTTAGTACAAACGCCACACCATACTCTTGTTGGCTCGTGTTCGCTATTCCGTACAACTTACCACCATCTCTTTGTATGAAGTATGAGTTCATATTCCTATGCCTTATTGTACCTGGACCGGATCATCCTGGTTCACGACTGAACGTGATGATGCAACCATTGATTGAAGAGTTGAAAATGTTATGGACAGGAGTCGAAGCGTACGACTGTTATAGAAAACAGAAATTCAACCTTCGACCTGCGTACTTGTGGTCTGTTCATGATTTTCCAGCTTACGGCATGTTTTCTGGCTAGAGCACTCATGGTTGATTGACATGTCCAATATGTGCTTCGGACACGGATTGTTTTCGTCTAAGTCATGGTGGCAAGATATGCTACTTTGATTGTCATAGACGTTGGTTACCGCCAAATCACGTGTTTAGGCAACAGAGAAATGCCTTTAGGAAGGGTACCATTGTAAAAAAGGGACGACCACAATGTCTGAACGGGTCGAAAATTGTTGAACAGCTCAACAATCTAGTGCCAGATGAAGGTCGTCCTGGATATTTTGTTGGTTACGGAGAGGATCACAATTGGACTCATATATGTGCACTATGGGAGTTACCGTATATGAAGTCTTTAATTCTAATGCATAACATTGATGTCATGCACCAGGAACGTAATATGGGCGAATGCATCATAAGCACGTGCTTAGATATGACGGGCAAAACAAAAGACAATATAAAAGCTCAGAAGGATTTGGCAGAGGTGTGTAACCGACCAAGTCTTGAGCTCTCCGAAGATGGTGGCAAACCATGAGCTTCTTTCTGCCTTCGACCAAAAGAAAAGAAAGAAGTTTCAAGTGGTTGAAACAGTTGAAGTTCCCAGACGGTTATGCTGCTAGCCTGAGAAGAGCCGTTAATGTTAAGACTGGAAATCTCACTGGTTTGAAGAGTCATGATTATCACATAATCATGGAAAGACTTCTGCCGGTTATGTTTCGAGGCTATGTTGACAATGAGGTGTGGAAGGTGTTAGCCGAGCTTAGCTATTTTTATAGACAGCTTTGTGCTAAAGAAATCAAAAGGGAGATGATGGAGAAGTTGGAAAAAGAGATACCCGTGCTTTTATGTAAGATGGAAAAAGTATTTCCTCCAGTGTTCTTCAATCCAATGCAACACCTTCTAATCCATCTTCCATATGAAGCTAAAGTAGGCGGCCCTGTTCAATATAGGTGGATGTACCACATTGAAAGAGCACTCAGATGTCTGAAACCGATGGTTCGTAATAGGGCAAGGGTTGAAGGATGCATCACCGAAGCATTTACACTTCAGGAGATATGATACTTTTCAAGTGTCTACTTTGCAGAAGAACACAATGTTAATGCATCGGTGTTGCGGTACAACATGGCTGAAGCAACCTCTTGTAGCGAACTCTCACTTTTTCAAACGAGAGGCACCATTGTTGGTAGTGGCACGAGCTATGATGCTTTAACTGATGAATAGACAACTGCTTTGTTATACATGTACGCTAACATAGATGGGATGGACAATTTTTTTCAGAAAGTGGTTGTTCAACATCTATACTAATTTGCATGGTGTGTTATACATCTATGCTAATAATTCTGTTTTGTCCTTATTTGGTGAGTTCGATCGACAAAATTGGACGTCTAAGCAGCAACCTACGAGCAAGCAAATACAAACAATGCGACATTATGGAGTAAATGGAGGACCTAACTTTCAAACCTGGTTTCGAAATCATGTAACGTTTTCCTTGTCTTGATCCTCTTAGTAATTATGTTCATAGCATAAAATAGTCTTCTCACTTCATATGTTGGACAGTGCAAGACACAAACCGGTGTTAATGAAGATTTGCGACAACTGTCCAACGGATCCATTAAAGTTAAACTCTTTGGTCGATATGATGTCAATGGGTTCCGATTTTGTTCCACTTAATTTAAATCTCAACGTCCTCTAAGGGCAACATCTAACACCTGAGTTGTGACGAGGGCCGCCGGTGCCGAAGGACGTGAAACTAATTTCTATGGGATCATAAACAAAATCCTAGAATTCAGTTTTGCCGAGAGTAAAGACCTTAAAGTAGTCTTCTTTGACTGCGATTGGTTTGATAATAACAATGGAACTCGACAAAACCAATTTGGCATGGTAGAAGTCAAACACAAGGACCGACTACGAGGCTACGACACCTTTGTCCTTGCACACCAAGTCAAACAAGTGTACTATCTACAATATCCATGCGAAAAGCTTAGTGCATGGTGGGTTGTATAAAAGGTGAATCCTCGTGAGCGGTTATATACACCGGAAAATACTGGTTATCTTGATGAGGCTGATGTTGTTTACCAAGAAGAAGAGTTGCCGGATTCTTTTGTCGTTTAGCCTGGTCTACGACTCGATGAATTAGTTGGAGATGCACAAGATGTACATACTCATAATGTGAAAAAACGAAAACGGCGAACAACCACGACAAAAGATCGATGGTCCGGTTTAAGAAGTAGAGTACATGATCGTGATACTGATGAATTTTGAAATTGAGTACAAGTAACGTTTCCTTCATCTCTTCTTTCGTCTTCTATATTTTCCTTTAAATTAATTATCAAATTTCCTTTCATCAGGATGTCGTCGAGCAGTAGACGACGGGGGACGCGGGGTTTTCTGCCCCAGAGAGAAGACTCCGTTTTCCAGGGCTGTCAGTCAAGCAATGGTAGACTATCTCAGCTGTTGGGCCTCGACAGAGGCCAGGGGTCACGAGAGCGGTCAGGACAGGTAAAGAATATTAAATTACATAAATTATATAAGTAACTTCTTAAATCTATATTACCAATCTTCAAATTTTTAGGACGACTCTACATCTGAGGAGACAGAGGCCAGAGTCCTCTTCAGACACCACAGGTTTCGGAGCCTGTTCCAGATCCTACTTCGGATCCTCTTCAGGTTCCGGCACCGCAGGCTTCAGACCCTGCTTTGGAGCCTTCCATAGAGCCTGATATGGAGCCGGCTCCACAACGGCGTTACAGGTCGGGTCATAAGATCGGGTCGTTATTCGTCAGGTTGGCGATAGGTAAGTAAATATTTAACAAATCAATTTAGATATTTTAACACTTATACATGTACTAATTGAGAATTGTGTATTAGGTCTTGGGCCGATGACTCGTTCACGGGTCAAGGACGCCACCGCCAGGTCAACGCTATCCTGGGCCAGCTTATCCGTTGTCACTACCCCGGTCTAGTGAACGGACGGGCTGCTATGTCTTGGGACGATTACGCTACGGCCCAGGACATTACCTACGACAACCACCAGGAGCATGTTTGGCATGAATTCATGGTAAGTAAATCGTCTATTCGTTAAATGCGAACCTATTACTCCCTCCGATGCATAAAAAATTGTCGTTTTGGACATGTTCTCGCATACCAAGGAAGTATTAAATAGATTTTCTTTTCATTACTATCACTCACTTTAATGGCTTGACTGGTCTACTCCACTAGTTCCCAGACCACTCATGCAGGTTTAATTCCTAACTACGTAATGTATGATGCGTTTATTACATTATTTCCGAGACAAACTCTTCGGTTATGCTTCGATGACAATTTTTTGTGCACTCATGGCTTCTATGTAGAATGACAATTTTTTGTGCACCGGAGGGAGTATATGTTAAATACATTAACTTGTATATTTCTTCTTGTAGAAATATTACCGTTTGGAGGACGAGGCCCAGTTGGGTCACGCTCGCCTGGTCTTCAATAACAACGCTAGGAAGCTCCTAACGCAGTCGATATCAACGGCTCGCATTCAAGCTACGAAGGCGTACTATAAGTTGCATCCGGACGAGGGTGAACCGGGGCAGTTTAGGGATGTGGCGGACAAGTACTTGACAAAGGCACCGTACGCAGAGGTAAAATCATTATTTTACTTTGCTTCATTATCCAATTTTCATCAATGTTTTCATCCAATAACAAATGTGTGCAGGTCAGCGTACCGTGGCTTGAGTCCTGTCCGGACGGCTACAGTTCCCTGTGTGCTCGTTGGGCGAGCCAGGGCTTCCAAGACGTGTCGATGACCCGTCGACAGAGTCAAGGGACGGACGGGAAACACCGTCTTGGCGGGGACGGCTATGTACGCCTTGCTAAACGGATGGTAAGTGATACTCGAATTTTATTTTAGTTAATTTCTATCGCTATCATTTTTCTAACACGTATTGATAGGAGCGCGAGATCAGTCAGGAGCCGACCGCTATCCAGGTGTGGAGGAGGGGTCACATGGGAAGTGACCCCTCGCAGCCTGATCAACTGTCTTCTTAGATGGCGACGGAGACGTTGGTGAGTACTTTAGTTAACTTAATTGTATTCTCTTTAAAACTTCTGATGACTTTAATTTTCTGTATTTTCAGAAAAAGTATGGGGAGGAGGTGCAGAGGCTTCGAGGCGACGATTATGATTGGCAGAACTCGCTGATCGTACCTGAAGCCGCCTATGCAAGCGGTGGCGGTAAACCTCACGGCCGGTGAGTTCTGTTGTTTTTCATTTACTTTCATTAAATTCAAGACACGAAACTTTAATACTCTTACTTCGTTGTGTAGGTTGGCCATCTTCGATGGAGTAGTCGACTCGAGGGAGGCGCGGTCTTTCTTGAGGGTCTCTTCATCGCAGGGTGGATCCAGCAGGCGTGGAGCCGAGATCTGGAGCTCCAGAGTGTCCAGGAGGAGCTCCAGAGGATGCAGGAAGCGCTGAGGCTCGCGAACGAGAGGCAGGCAGCCGAGCTCAGAGCTAGGGACGAGAGATAGGCAGCCGAGCTCCGAGCTAGGGACGAGTATCAACACTCGTACATGCAACAGCTGCTAGCTGCCATGCAGGTAAGTTCAGATCGTTGTACTCAATGTTTCTAATATATGAATGACATGTATAATAATTTACTTCATATTTGCAGGCTATGGCCGCAGGACAGCCGGCTCTCTTTCCTCAGTGGGCGCCGCCACCGATACAGCTACCACAGGGGCTGACGTTAGGAACACAGGTACCAAATTTCTCATAATAGTTGCAACTAGTTAAACTTGCTCAAATTTAGTTGAATTTGATCAAACTTACTCAAACTTAGGAAAAACTAGTTAAACATCCTCAAACTGAGTAAAATATGGTACAACTTACTCAACCATAGTCAAATATGAGCAAACTTACTCAAACATAGCCAAAACTAGTTGAACTAGCTCAAACACAAACACTACTAGTCCATACTTCTCAAACTTAGTAAAATATGAGCAAACTTACTCAAACATAGCCAAATTTAGCTAACTTGCTCAATTCTAACTTGTAATGAGTTTATTTAGTCATATACACATTTGTGAACTTCTATTTTGTCTAACTATACATGTACATCACAGGGATCGGCGACGCGGGCTCAAGAAACTCCATCCCCTCAGCAACCGGCGTTTGGACAAGCGTGCAACGACTTCCTGGACTCTGGTGGCAGCGGTCGTGGTAGCGTAGGGTAGTGTGGCGTGCGTATAGTGTTTTTGTGCCTGCCTGTGATGTATCTTTTGATTGCCTGTGATCTGGCCATCAAGCCAGGGCTGGCCTCGAAGCCAGGGCAGGATTTTCTGTTTTTTTTAAATTGCAAAGCTTATTGACGACGGTTTCTGGTACTTGGCCGTCGTCAATAAGCCATTAGTATTGACGACGGCCAGGTACCAGAAACCATCATCAATAAGCCATTCTTATTGACGACGGCCAAGAACTTGGCCGTCGTCAATAAGCCATTAGTATTGACAACGGCCAGGTACCAGAAACCATCGTCAATAAGCCATCGTTATTGACGACGGTACAACCATGGCCGTCGTCAATAAGCTAGCTTATTGACGAGAGTCTGACCCTGGCCGTCGTTAATAACCTGCTGTAGCTTATTGACGACAGCCAGCTTTAGCTGTCGTCAATAAGCTTATTGACGACGGTTACTGTCGTCAATAAGCTTATTGATGACTAATAATTGACGACAGCTATAAACCGTCGTCTATAACATTTTACCGTCGTCAATAAGTTATTGACTACGGTACTGTGCTTATTGACGACGGTTTTCGGCAGTCATCTATTGTCCGGATTCCTGTAGTGAAACCTCCAGCCCATCCTGCACGATTTGCCTAAACAACCTCAGCCCTCGGAATTACTCGCGGAGGATGCAACACTCCCAGAACTTGAAGTTGGCCCTCCAGCACCACGGCAATCATAATTCCTTGACCTCAGCCATGAATGGCTTATACCTTATATACTTCTGCCCGATACAAAGAACAACCTTATGCTTGGCAGCCAGTTGCTGTAACCTGCGTGGCACATCTCGAGCAGGCACATCCAACGTCTCTGTATATTCAAACCTGCGTCGCTGCTTCCCTCTCCAAGGTGATGAAACGGCAGAATCAGGCTGACCAGCAGGCGCAGCCTTACAGACGGGGCATGCAGCAACACAGACGCGAACAAATGATTCAAGAATACCATAGAATTTAGCCCCAACAGTCCACGACTGCTTGATGCGGTCGACAGTGTCCTCGTTTCCAGTCCTTGCAGACCACGCGCCATGAGGCGAGGATGGGGGGCGAGATAGCGGTGCGGACCTCATTGGCGGAGGCGGGGCGGCCCGCGAGGATGCACCGCAGCATGAGGCCGTACGAGGCAACGGTGAAGGTGTAGAACTATGAGGAGACGGGCGGCGCGGGGTCAATGGCCGGTAGGAGAGGAGGTGGGTGAGGGAGAGGCGGTGCGGGTGGAGGTTGCGGAGGAGGAGGCCGGTGCCGTGGAAGAGGGCAGGAGGAGGCGGAACCGGGGGGAGCTTACCGACTGCCGGGAGGAGCGCGCTGGCCGGGGTGCGGGGATAGGGGGCGGAGGTTCGAGCCGCGGCGGTGGAGGTCTGCGGTGGGCGACGGTGAGGGAGGAGCCACGGGTTGTCCGGGTAGAGGAAGGCGAGGCGGAGGTTGGGGAACGCGGCGAGGGCGGCGGTGATCGAGGAGAGGCACGGCGAGTTGGCTGGCGGCTCGCGAGGAGCAGCACGGCAGGGTGGAGCGAGGAAGGGCGGCGGCAGGTCGAATGGAGAGGGCGGCGGTTGGTGATGGGGACAGGAGGAGGAAGGCGTGGCGCAGTGGCGAGGGCGAGCGGGTGGCGGTGCTGAGGGAAGAGGTGGCGGGAGGGGGCGTCGACCGGGGGAAGCGCTGGAAGGGGGCCGGCACGAGCAGGGAGGAAGGAGACGGCGCGGGGTCAGGAGGAGGTGGCGCTGTGGGGGAGGAGGTGGGATGACTGGGGGCGGGGGCTAGGGGTGGGTTAGGTTTTATTTTTTTTGTATTTCTTTTACAGAGTAGGGTGTTACAATAACCCCCCTTAAATGGAATCTCGCCCCGAGATTATAGTGAGCGAGTTTCAGAAGTTTCGTTGACGGGAGAAATTTTTTTCCTTATGACTGACAATATATAGAGGCTGTTTTGTCGGAACAAAGTCCTATACGGGGTTATACGTATATATGATAGTAGGCAAGTCAAACGTTGATTTAGATATGATCAAGAGGGTTCTGATTCAAATAACATAGAATGCACAACACACAAAGTCGTGGCCTCCATAAAAATCTTTAATGCTTTGCTGATTTGTTGGTGGAGCATTTTCTTGGTAATTCTTCTATCTTCACTGTCTTTGTCGGCCTGCTGTTTAGCGAACCCAATCCTAAATGAGGTGTTGGAACGTGATGTGCTACCCCCCTTAAATAGTAAAAAATGTTATTATTATTAATTTTCTGGTTTTAAAACAATGTGTTTCTAATTCATTATGAGCAAGGCATGAGCCTAACTCGCTGAACAATTCTGGAACCTAAGTGAGTGTCATATACTAATCTTTAAGCAATCTACTTGTCGCTTCGAGTTATCTTCACACGTTGATCTTGAAGCTCATGTCGGTTGTGTTGAGTCTTCGTCATCATAAGTGAGGTCAAAATGAAATCTTACGAGTCTATTCTAACTAAGGTCACGTGCCTAGAGTTTATATATAGCTCTGATATCACTTCTGTCACGCTCGGTTTTATATAAAGTAAAACCGATCGAAATCTACATGTATGTCAGGATTGGTTTAATCATACATGTAGGACTTGCTGATCCTCTTTTCACTGAGTAACATTTATAATAAAGTAAAAAGGAAGGCGCATGAGTACATAATACTCAGCAAGTGTTGAGGAAATTGATGACATGTAAGCATTTAGCAAGGAAAGACTGAAATCATGGTTAATGAACTATGCAATTAAATCCTATCACCTTAGCATATTAAGCACCTATTTTACTACATGAGTGAAATTGTCCCAATCCCATCATCCCTTCATCAATGTCAAGCTACCATAACTTAATTTCCATTGTTAAGCTCCCCGCTTAACAACATCCTCAACCTCTCACTTCATCATCCTCTAATCATGAATAAGTCCAAGCCGCTCTTGACCATGAGCACGGCTGTCTAGACAGTTTTGACTCTGCAGAGTTTGCACCAGTGTACCCACTTGTAGTGATTTCATCCCCCGTTGACTGGAGGACTAAAAACCTCCATTATGCCTGTGGCCGCAAACCACGTTCACACTTCCCAGGTGTGTAGCCAGGAGATCACTACGAGGCCTTTACAAAGGGATTCCTGACGAGTATGAGCCCACTGAGGTTTCACCCCTAACAGCATCCAGGAGGCTCCAACCCCCGCTGCAGTGGCCCCCTCTTGAGCCTTGCGGTTCCTATGGTTGTCCAGCTGACACCTATTCCCCGCACCATCCAAACACCAACACTACGCCGAAAATCTACCTAATCAATTGGCCAAGCTGCCCCATCTCAGCATGTGGTTGGTACGGTAAAGCTAGGTTACATGCTCCATGAACCGGTCCTTAGAATCCAGTAAAGCACTAAACACGAACCCGAGTCTCGTGCACGCAGCACCAACAAAAACATCCAGCTTAACTAGATTCCTATCTCTATCATAAGTCATCATATTCCATTCGAAGGTAAATAATCAAGGTTGTGAATCTCATATCCCAATTATCCCACTCTAAGTATGGCTAAGCATGAATAATATAAATAAATAACATAATGAGGAATTCCCATCCCAGGCTAAAAGGGATAAGGCATGAAAAACTAGGTAACCGTCCTAGTGGGTTTCATAATTCATAACTCAATACAATTAATTCTAACTAAGCATCCTAGCTTAGGATCAAACTGGTCAAGGGCACTTGCCTTTTATTATACCGTTGCTCAGTCCAGTGGTTGAACTCTTGATCTTCAAAGACTTCGCTTTGTTTCTTGATTGTCACACGTACATGTCTACACTAGAGGGCCCGTGCAGCCCAGGAAGGAGAGGATAACGGCTCACGGCATGGAAGAGCGGCGACGCTCTTCGGCCTCATTGGGATCGCTGTTGGGATGTCCTTCCCACACGTTCTTTAGGTCCAAGACGCGTTCTAGAGCAAGGCAAAGGTGTCAAGGTGGTTAGCGCAAAGGAAAAAACAAACAAAATCGGTGGAACATCGTGAAGGGCGGGAAAACCTCACCGGAGCTTGTCGTATATGGGGGTTGGAGGGCTTGCCGAGGTTGATGATGCCGTAGCGAAGGTGCTCGGCGAGGGGGCGCTTGAGCGGCGAGTGGCCGGAGGGGAGCGAGGTGTAGTGGTCGGTGAGGATGCTGAGGCGGTCGTAGTTCTTGAGGAGGAGCGGCCATGTGGAGGTGTCGAGCGACGGCACCAAGGACTGGGGCTTGATGAGGTAGACGTGGGTCTTCTCCTTTTCCCTTATTGTCCTTCTTTACCTTCTTCTCATGCTTGGAAGCCTTGGCCCCTTCCTTCTCACCTTCAATCAATGCAGCTTTCCTGCGCTTTTTCTTCTTGTTTTCCTCTTTTGCCTCGCCGAAATCCATGCCACAATGCACTGTTGCCGCCACGGGGACCTCAGCAGCCTCAAAATTCAGGCACAGGAACCTCAATACCAGACAGCTGCAACCCCTTCACAACACTAACAAATGCATCCCTCAATCCAAATACCACCTTCCGGTTTGCTTGCACTGTCTCTGCCTTCACCATAATATCAAGGAACCTCTTGTTGAATCCAAACAACAGGCCAACGCCTGCACAGCTTCCCCTCAACACTCCCCTTCCCCATCTCCGACAATAGCCAGCAGCAAAGAACTCCATGCGATGTGAAAGCTTTCCACATGCCGCCATTGCTCAAATAGCAGATGTGCGTCTCCAGACCGGCCACACTTGACGCACATGTCTATCAACGCAGCATCAATTCAAGTACTAGATCCACGACCACATTTAACCACAAAAGCATGGACCTACTCACTCACCTTCCTATCAGTGGCAATAGCACATGCATTCAAGGCACCTGTGACTGTGACATCTGAAACCTCCAGCCCATCCGCACGATTTGCCTAAACAACCTCAGCCCTCGGAATTACTCGCGGAGGATGCAAAACTCCTAGTACTTGAAGTTGGCACTCCAGCACGGCGGCAAGCATAATACCTTGACCTCATCCATGAATGGTTTATACCCTATATACTTCTGCCTGATACAAAAAAAACCTTATGCTTGACAGCCAGTTGCTGTAACCTCCGTGGCACATCTCGAGCAGGCACATCCAACGTCTCTGTATATTCAAACCTGCGTCGTCGCTTCCCTCGCCCAGGTGATGAAATGACAGAATCAGGCTGACCAGCAGGCGCAGCCTTACAGACGGGGCACGCAGCAACACAGACGCGAACAAATGATTCAAGAACACCATAGAATTTAGACCCAACAGTCCACAACTGCTTGATGTGGTCGACTGTGTCCTCGTTTCCACTCCTTCCAGACCACGCGCCATGAGGCGAGCACGGAGGGCGAGGTAGCGGCGCAGACCTCGTCGGCCGAGGCGGGGCAGCCCACGAGGATGCACTGCAGCATGAGGCCGTAGGAGGCGATGGTGAAGGTGTAGAACTACGAGGAGACGTGCGGCGCGGGGTCGATGGCCGGCAGGAGAGGAGGTGGGTGAGGGAGAGGCAGCGCGGGTGGCAGTTGTTGAGGAGGAAGTCATCACCGTGGAAGAGGGCAGGAGGAGGCGGAGCCAGGGGTAGCTGATCGACTGCCGGGAGGAGTGCACTGGCCGGGGCGCGGGGCTAGGGCGGCGGAGGTTTGAGCCACGGCGGTGGAGATTGGCGGTGGGAGACGCTAAGGCAGGAGCCGCGGGTTGGCCGGTTGGAGGAAGGCGAGGCGGAGGTTGGGGAACACGGCAAGGGCGGCGGTGATCAAGGAGAGACGCGGCGAGTTGGTGTCACACCCGTTTTCTCCGAAGAACAACCGAGTGAACATCACATGCATGCCAGGATCATTTTCTCATACTTGTGATGACAAATAGTGAAGCATCATTTGTTACAAGCCAGGTGTCGAATATAAAGATGTCTTACAAAGCATACGTCTCGATGCACCATAATAAGTTCATAACATGTAAATAAAACAGCAGCGGAATATTATTCTTGTGGGCTCCGTCACAGGCGTTGCCCGGGGGACTCCATGAACCTAGAATCCTTCTTTGGGTCCGAAGTCTTGGTCATTGAACACCACCTCATCCCCTTGACCTGAGCAGCAATTTAAACCAACAAATATGCAAGTTTAAGTACCGTTGGTACTCAGCAAGTGTGGGAAAGTTATGTCATGCATGGCTAGAGCAAGGCGAGGTTGAACTCATGGTTAAAGCACTATGCAATTAATACCTATCACCTTAGCTTATTAAGCCCCTACATTACTAAATAGGTGAAATGGTCCCAATCTCCCAACCCATCATCATAATCAAATAACCATAACATCATTTCCAATGTTAAGCTCCGCGTTTAACATCCACAACTTCCAAAGTCATCATCCTCTAATCATGAATAAGTCCAAGCCGCTCTTGACCGTGAGCATGGCTGTCATGACAGTTTTGACTCTGCAGAGTTTGCACCACTGTACCCACATGTAGTGATTTCATCCCCCGTTGCCGGGTGGACTAAAAGAACCTCCATCATGCCAGTGGCCACGAACCACATTCACACTTCCCCAGTGTGTAGCTAGGAGATCACTACGAAGCCTTTACAAAGGGATTCCCAACGAGCGTGGGCCCACTGAGGTTTCACCTCTAACAGCATACAAGAGGCTCCATCCCCGCTGCAGTGGCCCCCTCTTGAGCCTTGCGGTTCATATGGTAGTCCAGCTGACACCTACTCCCCACACCATCCAACACACCCATACTACGCCGGGGATACACCTAATTAATTGGCCAAGCTGCCCCATCTCAGCATGTGGTTGGCACGATAAAGCCAGGTTACATGCTCTATGAACCGGTCCTTAGGATCCAGGAAAGTACTAAACACAAACCCGAGTCTCGTTCACCCAACACCAGCCAAATCATCCAACTTGCCTCGATCCCTACCTCTACATAACTCATAATATCTCATTCAAGAGTAAGGTAAATAAATTGATGATCTCATATCCCAATTATCCCATTCTAAGCATGGCTAAGCATAAACATATAAATAAATGATATGATAAAATAAATCCTAACCCAAGCTACAAGGAAACAAGGTAATGCAATTCTAGGGAAACTTCCTAGCATGGGTTTCATATTTCAATTGACAATGCAAATAATTCTATCTACACATCCTAGTATAGGATCAAAGTGGTCAAGGACACTTGCCTTCTTCCTGCTGCTCTGGGAATGGAAAGTCTTGGTCTTGGAAGGGAAGAACTTGCTCTGGGGCAGGTTCTACTCATGCCAACACACATAGCAAAAGAAAACAACAATTCATAAGACATAGTTCACACTTTCACTCCACACATACATACATATGATAGTCATTCACATTTCTATGTGTTGTGGTTACTCTAGATGTGTTGATTTTTAGCCTTCATGCACTTTTAAACATATGTATATGTTTTTGTATTTCAGATTTCTGTTTGCACACTATATATAAATTTACAATTTGAACAAATTCTTTATATTTAATTAATATACTTCTTAACTACCAAGTTTGCATGGAAGGTAATTTCCTACTCCAAATGGGCTTTCAGATCTTCTACCAAATCCTAAACTGAAGTCTTTGGATTTGGAGACTTCATTTATCATTTTCTAGTTATGCATACCTATTTTCCTATATTTTCCAGATTTATTTTCTATGACTAAAAGTGAGTTTTAATATTAAATAGTAGAACATATCATTTAAACAGAATAGGTTCTGATCTAAAATATTAAATAATATATTTTTGAACTTCTCCCCTGATGTGAACTAATTTAAATTTATTTTATCAGTTTTCATAATTATTTCGTAGCCTAAAATGTGTTTCTAGAACTAATAAATATGAACAACATTTAGACAGATTTCATTTCAGCCTAAAATCTATTTTTAACTCATTTTAAAGTTTTCCAAGTGCTAGGAGAGCTTAAATTTGAATTTGCACATGTGTTTGCCTTACCTTTTAAATTTAAATCCTAGTCACATATTCAAATTTCTAAATTTAATATCATATAGGGTTAAAAAGGTAAGTCCACCCTACTGCAGGGTTGAATTTGCTATTTCATAAATTTGCAGGGGTCTAACTACACATAACAGAGGGGTTTTCCTAATTTTTATTAAGTCAAGGGGCTAAAACTGATTTTTAAATGAATTTACACGAATTTCTGAAGTTCCAGGGGCTAGATCAGAAGTTTCCGGGGCTAGCTCGTGTTTTCCAAGATCCCCAGGGGGTAGCGCGTAAGAATACCGGCCTTTATAACGCGGGCTGATGTGGACCGTCCGATTTAAAATAGACGGCTGAGATTAGATCGCCGAACCGGTACGCGGGGATTTTATGTCTACCGTGCGATTTAAAATAGACAGCGCACAAGCGGCCACGTCGCCCTGGCCGGAGCCAGCCCGCGCTGCCCGGCGGCGTGCAGCGGCGGGAGGCGGCGATCTCGCCGGAGAACTTTGGATCTTCGTCTATACCTCCTAAAACTGGGATTTCATGGCATAGATCGGTAGAGGGGAGGTCGGGGATCTCACCTCGCGGTTTTTCTTGAGCTCGG
The DNA here is from genome assembly GCA_030760725.1 of Neostapfia colusana. Classification (NCBI taxonomy): domain Eukaryota; kingdom Viridiplantae; phylum Streptophyta; class Magnoliopsida; order Poales; family Poaceae; genus Neostapfia; species Neostapfia colusana. The sequence continues at coordinate 30,544,914 of JASWHV010000004.1, read as the reverse complement.
AGGCCCTGGAAGGCAGTCGGCGACGAGGTCCACGGTGAAAACGCGGCGGTGCTCGTCGGAGCTGTGTCTAGAGCACAAAACACCGGATTTCCTTCACCTGCGAGACTCCTTAGAGGCGGTGGAGCATGATCGGCGCGTTAGATCAGAAAATCCGAGCAAGGATCGAGAGAAAACGGCTGGAGAAGCTCTGGTTCTCACCGGGAGGAAAAACAGTCGATCGGGGTGGAAAAAACGGGGCAATGCCAGCGTTTATATAGACGAGGGAGGGCGGCAGTCTGTTGGGATCGAGCTGGAGTCGTCCGGGACCAGAATTCGGCTGGGGGACGCGGGTTTCCGGGGGTAGTTTGGATTCGGAAGAGAGAGGAGTCCCAGGGTCGGCCGAGCGCGCGCGAGGAAGAAGATGATGGCGGGCCCCGCGTGTCAGTGACAGGGAGAGAGGAGCGCGCGGCTGTGGGCTGGCGCGGGAAATGGTGGGCTGGCTGGTGGGTTTCGGCCTACTGGCCGGGGGGTTTTCTTTTTTTCTTTTTCTTTTTCCTTTTCTTTTCTGTTTTGATTTGAATTTGAATTCCAATTTGAATTTGAATTTTTGCACCACATGCAATACGTCCAAAAAATTTTAAATTTCCCTCTTAACAGATTTTTGGGGTGTTACAGCTCTACCCCCCTTAAAAGAAATCTCGTCCTCGAGATTGGTGGTTCTAGGATTACAATTCCGGAAACTGTGCCTTAAGCTCGTCTTCTCGCTCCCATGTGGCTTCCTCTTCCGAGTGATGCTTCCACTGCACCTTGCACATCCGGATTCTTTTATTTCTTGTGAGGCGTTTCATTGTCTCCAAAATCTTGAACGGTTGCTCGGCATAAGACAGATCCTCGGCTACGTCAACCTCATTCATGGGTAACATCTCTTCAGGCGTCCTCAGACATTTCTTGAGTTGTGACACATGGAATACGTCATGCACATCTGATAGGCGAGACGGTAGTTCTAGTTGATATGCCACTTTGCCTTTCCTCTACAGAACCTGAAAGGGTCCGATGTATCGAGGTGATAACTTCCCTTTTACCTTAATCCGATGAAGTCCTCGGATAGGGGACACCTTGAGATAAACATAGTCTCCCACATTAAAAATAAGCTCTCTGCTCCGTACATCGGCATAACTCTTTTGTCGTGTCTGTGCCATCCTCAAATTGTTGCGGATTTCCCTTACTTTTGCCTCGGCTTCTTGTAGTACTTCGGGTCCAAATACTTTACTTTCCCCGGTTTGGTTCCAAAATAGTGGAGTTCTGCACTTTCTCCCATACAAAGCCTCAAATGGTGACATCTTCATACTAGCCTGATAGCTGTTGTTATAGGAGAACTCCGCATACGGTAAGTTCTTATCCCAACTCCTATTGTTCTTGAGTGCACACGCTCTCAGCATATCCTCAAGGATCTGATTGGTTCTTTCCGTCTGCCCGTCGGTTTGGGGATGATAGGCAGAACTAAAATTCAGATTAGTTCCCATGGTTTCATGCAACTTCTGCCAGAATCTTGAGGTGAACTGTGTCCCTCGATCTGACACTATCTTCTTTGGCACTCCATGGAAACACACGATCCTTGACATGTATGATTCTGTCAATTTAGATCCGTTGTAGCTTTCTTTCACGGGGATGAAATGAGCTACCTTGGTCAGCCTGTCGATGATGACCCATATCGAATCGTATCCTGATTGGGTCCTGGGTAGTCCCACTATGAAATCCATACCGATTTCTTCCCATTTCCATTCAGGCACTTTGAGTGGTTGCAATAATCCCGCGGGTCGTTGATGTCCTGCTTTCACCAACTAACATGTGTCACATAGGGCAACATGTTCCGCGACATCTCACTTCATGCCATACCACCAATATCTGCTCTTGAGGTCATGATACATCTTCGTACTCCCAGGATGAATGGAATAGTCGGAATCATGAGCTTCCTTCAAAATCAATTCACGGATCTCCTTCACTTCAGGCACATAGATTCTTTTCCCGTGCCACACCGTACCTTGTTCATCCTCTCTCAAACCAGGAGCTTTATTATCCTTGATGAGTTTTCTGATTTCTTGTATCTTCTCATCATTCTTTTGACCATCGCGTATGTCTTGCTCTAATGTGGAGTCCACTTCCATGTCGATGGCTTCACCACTATTCACCAGGCAAAGGTTGAGTTTTATAACCTCTTCCTTCAATTCTTTAGGCATGTCCTTCAAGCTCAACCTATTGACCTACACTTTCCGGCTCAGAGCATCCGCCACGATGTTCGCTTTTCTAGGATGATAGTTGATGCCCACATCAAAGTCATTGATTAGCTCTAACCATCTCCTTTGTCTGAGGTTGAGATTTGGCTGTGTGAAAATATACTTTAAGCTCTTATGATCCATATATATCTCTGTCCTCTTCCCCATCAAGTAGTGCCGCTAAATTTTTAACGCGTGTACCACTGCGGCTAGTTCTAGGTCATGTGTAGGATAGTTCTTCTCGTGCTTCCGGAGGTGCCGGGATGCATAAGCCACGACATGCCCCTCTTGCATGAGAACACTTCCCAACCCGTTTCCGGAGTCATCGCAGTACACCGAAAAGTTCTTCTTCATATCTGGCATAACTAGCACTGGGGCTGTTGTCAATCTTTTCTTCAGTTCCTGGAAACTCGTCTCGCACTGCGGCGTCCATGTGAATGTAATTCCCTTCTCCAACAGTTTGGTGAGGGGTCTCGAGATCTTGGAGAAACCCTCGATAAACCGTTGATAATACCCAGCCAATCCTAAGAAGCTTCGAACTTCCCCGACATTCTCAGGGGTCTTCCACTTCTGTACATCCTCGATCCTGGCGGGATCTATGGAGATTCCTCCCTCCGAGATTATATGTCCTATGAAGGGAACTCTCTTCAGCCAAAACTCACACTTGCTCAACTTGGCATATAGTTGGTGTTCTCTCAGCTTTTGCAACACCAACCTTAGATGTTTCTCATGTTCTTCTTCATCTTTGGAGAAGACGAGAATGTCATCAATGAAAACCACCACAAATTTGTCCAGATATTCCATGAATACCTTGTTCATGAGATACATGAAGTATGCCGGGGCATTAGTTAGCCCGAAAGGCATGACGGTGTATTCATACAGTCCGTACCGAGATACGAAAGCTGTCTTTGGAATATCAGTTTGCCTTATCTTAAGTGTGTGGTATCCCGACCTGAGATCAATTTTCGAGAACACACAAGCTCCCCTCAACTGATCAAACAAGTCTTCAATGCGGGGTAATGGGTACTTGTTCTTTATGGTTACTTCATTCAACGCACGGTAGTCTACGCACAACCTTTGGGTTCCGTCCTTCTTGGGCACAAATATCACTGGAGCTCCCCATGGTGAGGAACTAGGGCGAATATACCCTTTTTTGTCAGTTCTCTTAAATGTTCCTGGAGTTCTTCCAGCTGTTTGGAGTCCATCCGATAAGGTCTCTTGTATATCGGAGCTGTTCCAGGCACTAGCTCAATCGCGAATTCTACTTCACGATCGGGGGGCATACCTGGCAACACCTCCGGAAAAACATCTGGATATTCCCTGATGATCCTGATCTCCTCCACTTCCACCTCAACTTGATTGAGTTTAATGTCCCTCCTAGTCTCTTGTATAGTTATGAACTTTACTCTTGTGCCACTAGGGTGAGTTAGTTCCACCATTCTTGTCGAACAATGGATGATTCCTTTATGTTTGGTCAACCAATCCATACCCAAAATAATATCTGTCCCTTGTGAATCTATCACTATGAGGTTGGCAGTAAATACTACCCCATTAATGTCTAGACTCACCTTGGGACACACTTGTTTTGTCCTTATTTCTCCACCTGGAGAGTTCACTGCTAGCATATGATTCATTTGTGTGGTTGCTAGATCATGCTTCTTAACAAATCCTTGAGCAATGAACGAGTGGGTAGCACCAGAATCAAACAACAGGGTTGCAATGTGTAAATTGGCAGGAAACTTACCAACTACCACGTCGGGTGCCTCTTGCGCCTCCTCCATGGTCACGTGGTTCACCCGTCCTCGCATCACATTCTGCTGTTGCGGCTGCACGGGATTCTTCTTTGGGCACTTATGGGCGTAGTGCCCCACTTCACCACAGTTAAAGCATTGCACCCCTACCTTAGGTGCCTGGCCTTTGTTGTCTTGGGGTTGGTTTGGGGGTCCTTGTACTGCTGGTCGAGGTTGATATGTGGGGCGAGGCTGCTGTACAAACTGACGTTGTGGCTGTGCTGGTGCTGACGGAGGCCTGAAATTCGGGTTGTACCCTCTGGGTGCTGAGTAGGGTACCACAGCACGGCTCGTCTGCCCTGCGGGTTGCTGCATCAGACGTGGGCGTGTGTTGCTATCCGAGGCTTGGTGTGACCATCCCGCCTTCCTCTTGTTTTCATTTTCCAAGGCCTTCAGCTTCCTCTCCACAACAAATCCTCTGTCCACCATCTTTTGGAAGCTTTCATACTCGTTGGAGGACATTGCACACTGCACTTCCGCTGTAAGTCCTTCCACAAAGCAGTCCTGTTTCTGCTCATCAGTCTCGATGTCCCGTGGTGCATAACGGGATAGTTGGGTGAATTTAGTGAGGTATTCCCTCACAGTCATGTTTCCTTGCTGCAGCCCCAAGAACTCCTTTCTCTTGTTTTTGAGTTCACCCCTTGGTATGTGATGGTTGCGGAAACTACGCTTGAACTCTTCCCAAGTGATGTTCTCAGGGTCATGATGGGCGGCCACGTAAGCGGTCCACCAATCAGCAGCAGGTCCATGCAATTGGTGAGAGGCAAACAGCACCCACTCATACCCTTGGCATTGTATGATCCTCATCTTGCTCTCAATGGTCTTTAGCCAATCATCTGCCTCCAGAGGTTCAGCAACACTTGCAAACTTTGGAGGTTGAGTCCCTAGAAACTCACTCAACCTTGGTTGGCGTGGTGCAGCTTGTGGAGGTGGAACTTGATGCAAGTTGGCCACCACTTGAGTTAGGCTCTGGATGAGCTTATTCTGATTTTCAAGCATTTGGTGGAAGGGATCAACTCCTTCACGGCGACCACCCCTGTCTTGTCCTCCAGAAAGATGAGGGTTGCCGGCCTCATCGTTGTTGTTGGTGGGGTTAGCACCACGACCCTTTCCTCTTCCGGCCATCTATCATGATCAACCAAATGTCAATTTAAAGCATTACGTATTAACTTCCCAATTTGCTTGTTTAAACTTTAAAATTTTGAGACCTTATTATATTTATATTTTCTGAGGGTTTCACGTCTCATGCAAAATAAATGCACTCTTAAAATCATAGGGGTTCACACATCAAAGCAAAGCAACCTGAAGACGAGGTTGTGGACAAATGCCCATGGCTTCCACAACTCAAGTCACACACCAAACATTAACACCCCATTAACTAAGAAACCGACTCGACTACTCGATAACCTACTGAACTAAGGGAAAGGACTCTACACGACTCGTATCACTGAGCTGGCTCCTCGGGATCTTCCTCATTATTGCGGCTGCCCTCTGACACCGCTTTGGGTGGGGAGGCTGCTGGTGGAGAAGTACGGCGACGCCTACTCGCTCGGCGATCTGGGGAGTCAGGAGTCCATATGTCATTCATGGTGACACATAGTTCATTCCCATCTCCTCTTTCTCTTGCCCTCAAGCTGGCTCGAAGCAACGCCTCAGTCTCCTTCAGGGTGTCACGAACATCCTGAAGCTCCTGCTGACACTCCTGCAGTCGAGTGCTGAGCATAGCAACATCCTCCAAGCACAGGTCCATGTGCTCATGGGAAGTCCCCTGCCGCACTGGCGGGTACTTGTACTCCGTTGTACCACTCTCATGCTGGAGGACATACATGTACTCAGTCCTGTCCAGGTGGCGATGATAGATGTGACTCTAGCAGGTGATGGCCTCCCAGGTGACATCCTTCTCCGCATCGACCTGTGTCGCTCGACAAGCTGGAGAGCAGTGGATCTTGAGAAGTTGATTTTCATGGATAATCCTTATTTCTGAACTCCATTCTTCCCGCTTCTCACGGATGGTCCGGGTGGAGCTGTAGTGTATGATTAGCTTGCCCATACTGCCGACAGCGTGGAGCATACGTCGAAGACGGCGCAACAAGCCTCCTACTGCCAATCCGTAGGAGAGATACGTCACCGGACGGTTCTCCTCTCTCAGGGCAAGGGCAGCTACGGGAACTCTCCCTCCGGTGGACTTGCGGGCGGTGCGGATCATGCGAACCATCTAAAACATAAAGCATTTAAAATTTAAGTTAGATAAGATTTTAAACAAAAATCCTATTTTGAATAAAAGTTGGGGTAAGATGAATAAAGTGACCCCATTAAATAACACTTTTCAACCCACACCTTTGTAAAATAGTTTTTAAGAAAATAGGGTCCTTAAATACATCCATTTCTACCTAGGTCCACGTTCCTACGGGCAACCTTGGCTCTGATACAACTTCTGTCACACCCGGTTTCTCCGAAGAACAACCGAGTGAATATCACATGCATGCCAGGATCATTTTCTCATACATGTGATGACAAATAGTGAAGCATCATTTATTACAAGCCAGGTGTCGAATATAAAGAGATCTTACAAAGCATACGTCTCGATGGACCATAATAAGTTCATAACATGTAAATAAAACAGCAGCGGAATATTATTCTTGTGGGATCCGTCACAGGCGTTGCCCGGGGGACTCCATGAACGTAGAATCCTTCTTCGGGTCCGAAGTCTTGGTCATTGAACACCACCTCATCCCCTTGACCTGAGCAGCAATTTAAACCAACAAACATGCAAGTTTGAGTACCGTTGGTACTCAGCAAGTGTGGGAAAGTTATGTCATGCATGGCTAGAGCAAGGAGAGGTTGAACTCATGGTTAAAGCACTACGCAATTAATACCTATCACCTTAGCTTATTAAGCACCTACATTACTACATAGGTGAAATGGTCCCAATCTCCCAACCCATCATCATAATCAAATAACCATAACATCATTTCCAATGTTAAGCTCCCCGCTTAACATCCACAACTTCCAAAGTCATCATCCTCTGATCATGATTAAGTCCAAGCCGCTCTTGACCGTGAGCACGGCTGTCATGACAGTTTTGACTCTGTAGAGTTTGCACCACTGTACCCACATGTAGTGATTTCATCCCCCGTTGCCGGGTGGATTAAAAGAACCTCCAGCATGCCAGTGGCCACGAACCACATTCACACTTCCCAGGTGTGTAGCCAGGAGATCACTACGAAGCCTTTACAAAGGGATTCCCGACGAGCGTGGGCCCACTGAGGTTTCACCCCTAACAGCATACAAGAGGCTCCAACCCCGCTGCAGTGGCCCCCTCTTGAGCCTTGCGGTTCATATGGTAGTCCAGCTGACACCTACTCCCCGCACCATCCAATACACCCATACTACGCCGGGGATACACCTAATTAATTGGCCAAGCTGCCCCATCTCAGCATGTGGTTGGCACGGTAAAGCCAGGTTACATGCTCCATGAACCGGTCCTTAGGATTCAGGCAAGTACTAAACAGAAACCCGAGTCTCGTGCACCTAGCACCAACCAAATCATCCAACTTGCCTCGATCCCTACCTCTACATAACTCATAATATCTCATTCAAGAGTAAGGTAAATAAATTGATGATCTCATATCCCAATTATCCCATTCTAAGCATGGCTAAGCATAAACATATAAATAAATGATATGATAAAATAAATCCCAACCCAAGCTACAAGGAAACAAGGTAATGCAATTCTAGGGAAACTTCCTAGCATGGGTTTCATATTTCAATTGACGATGCAAATAATTCTATCTACACATCCTAGTACAGGATCAAAGTGGTCAAGGACACTTGCCTTCTTCCTGCTGCTCTGGGAATGGAAAGTCTTGGTCTTGGAAGGGAAGAACTTGCTCTGGGGCAGGTTCTACTCATGCCAACACACATAGCAAAAGAAAACAACAATCCATAAGACATAGTTCACACTTTCACTCCACACATACATACATATGATAGTCATTCACATTTCTAAGTGTTGTGGTTACTCTAGATGTGTTGATTTTTAGCCTTCATGCACTTTTAAACATATGTATATGATTTCTAACTTTTGTATTTCAGATTTCTGTTTGCACACTATATATGAATTTTCAATTTGAACAAATTCTTTATATTTAATTAATATACTTCTTAACTACCAAGTTTGCATGGAAGGTAATTTCCTACTCCAAATGGGCTTTCAGATCTTCTACCAAATCCTAAACTGAAGTCTTTGGATTTGGAGTCTTCATTTATCATTTCTAGTTATGCATACCTATTTTCCTATATTCTCCAGATTTATTTTCTATGACTAAAAGTGAGTTTTAATATTAAATAGTAGAACATATCATCTAAACAGAATAGGTTCTGATCTAAAATATTAAATAATATATTTTTGAACTTCTCCCCTGATGTGAACTAATTTAAATTTATTTTATCAGTTTTCAGAATTATTTCCTAGCCTAAAAATGTGTTTCTAGAACTAATAAATATGAACAACATTTAGACAGATATCATTTCAGCCTAAAATCTATTTTTAACTCATTCTAAAGTTTTCCAAGTACTAGGAGAGTTTAAATTTGAATTTGCACATGTGTTTGCCTTACCTTTTAAATTTAAATCCTAGTCACATATTCAAATTTCTAAATTTAATATCATATAGGGTTAAAAAGGTAAGTTCACCCTACTGCAGGGTCTAATTTGCTATTTTATAAATTTGCAGGGGTCTAACTACACATAACAGAGGGGTTTTCCTAATTTTTATTAAGTCCAGGGGCTAAAACTGATTTTTAAATGAATTTACACGAATTTCTGAAGTTCCAGGGGCTAGATTAGAAGTTTCTGGGGCTAGCTCGTGTTTTCCGAGATCCCCAGGGGGTAGCGCGTAAGAATACCGGCCTTTTATAACGCGGGGCTGATGTGGACCGTCCGATTTAAAATAGACGGCTGAGATTAGATCGCCGAACCGGTACGCGGGGGTTTTATGTCTACCGTGTGATTAAAAATAGACGGCGCACAAGCGGCCACGTCGCCCTGGCCGGAGCCAGCCCGCGCTGCCCGGCGGCGTGCAGTGGCAGGAGGCGGCGATCTCGCCGGAGAACTTCGGATCTTCGTCTATACCTCCTAAAACTGGGATTTCATGGCATAGATCGGTAGAGGGGAGGTCGGGGATCTCACCTCGGGGTTTTTCTTGAGCTCGGAGGCCCTGGAAGGCGGTCGGCGATGAGGTCCGAGGTGAAAACGCGGCGGTGCTCGTCGGAGCTGTGTCTAGAGTGCAAAACACCAGATTTCCTTCACCTGCAAGAGTCCCCGGAGGCAGTGGAACATGATCGGCGTGTTAGATCAGAAAATCCGAGCAAGGATCGAGAGAAAATGGCTGGAGAAGCTCTGGTTCTCACCGGGAGGAAAAACAGTCGATCGGGGTGGAAAAAGCGGGGCAATGCCGGCGTTTATATAGACGAGGGAGGGCGGCGGTCTGTTGGGATCGAGCTGGAGTCGTCTGGGACCAGAATTCGGCTGGGGGACGCGGGTTTCTGGGGGTAGTTTGGATTCGGAAGAGAGAGGAGTCCCGGGGTCGGCCGAGCGCGCGCGAGGAAGAAGATGACGGCGGGCCCCGCGTGTCAGTGAGAGGGAGAGAGGAGCGCGCGGCTGTGGGCTGGCGCGGGAAATGGTGGGCCGGCTGGTGGGTTTCAGCCCACTGGCCGGGGGGTTTTCTTTTTCTTTTCTTTTTCTTTTTCCTTTTCTTTTCTGTTTTGATTTGAATTTGAATTCCAATTTGATTTTGAATTTTTGCACCACATGCAATATGTCCAAAATTTTTTAAATTCCCCTCTTAACAGATTTTTTGGGGTGTTACAGTTGGCTGGCGGCTCGCGAGGAGCAGCACGGCAGGGTGGAGCGAGGAAGGGCGGTGGCAGGTCGAATGGAGAGGGCGGCGGCTGGCGATGGGGAAAGGAGGAGGAAGGCGTGGTGCGATTGTGAGGGCGAGCGGGCGGCGGCACTGAGGGAAGAGGTGGCGGGAGGGGGCATTGACCGGGGGAAGCGCCGGAAGGGGGCGGGCGCAAGCGGGGAGGAAGGAAACGGCGTGGGGTGAGGAGGAGGTGGCGCCGTGTGGGAGGAGGTGGGGTGAGTGGGGGCGGGGTCTAGGGGTGGGTTAGATTTTATTTTTTTGTATTTTTTTACAGAGTAGGGTTTTAAAATATGACTGAGAGGTATATAAAATTCAATCACCTGAGAACTAGCAAATCTATATATTTTTTGTTACAAAGAAATGGGGCACATTCTAATAATCTCCTTTTTAGATATCACTCCATAATGAAATACTTCTTTTCTTCTTTTGTGCTTTCCAAGCAGGATCGATATGCTGCATCACATGCTCTTGAAAGCTACAGATGGCCCACACCTTGGATCCTTAAGTGAAATGGGGAACAATATATCAATATCAATATAACAATATATCAATACCTTGGCATGCTCGGGAATCTGGTAGTGCTATTGGAATTCGACAGGTGGCTTTACCTCTCACCTATGTTCAGGTGCCATCTGCGAGTCTCTATTTGGTGCAGCTCCATCTCGCTTTGGGCTTTCCCACCAGACCTGCATGTTCAGGGAATCAAAACTAAAAAGCCCTCTCCGCACTCCTGTTGAAGTCAGGATTGATCAAAGCCCGAGCAGCGCTAGCTTTTAGCTAAGGAAAAAATAATGTTCCAATTACTTTATGCTACAAAATCTGGAGTGCTGTGTATACAATCTCAAACTAGTCCGTCCCAATATTTTGACAAGGGTAACCTTCAGGAATGATAGTTGTTTTGAAACAAGGGGTACCTTAGGTGTTGTTCTAAACACCTAGAGTTTAATATTAACTAGCTAACAGTTGTAAAACCTAGATGATGAATACATTGGTAAAGTAGTGTTTAAGTTAAGTTTCAGTAAAGTTTCGGGCATACATGGGATGGTTTTTATGTGTAGACTTTGTGTGGCTGAACATGGAACATGTGGAGTGTTGGGAAACCGGTGGTACACTACTCTAGCAATTCTACCGCATCACCCAGGAAACATACAAGTATAAAGGTCATAGATCATTACCACTAGACACGCAGTGTAGCAGAAGATCTAGTCGTAGGTGTGCGTCGGTGTAGGGGAAGTAGACAACCGTGTTCGTATCCTCCTCGTCCTCATCACAGCAGCGGGTAAACGATCACGTTTGTCTCCTCCACGTCCTCGTCACAGCAGCGAGTTGATGATGATGTGGCCATAGCTGATCAGTGCAACAGTAGCACCAATGCCTCCACGGAGTCCACACTTATGAGGAGGAACGTCATGCGCCGGTGTGCTAGCACCGCGCGTGCAGCAAGGGTTTCGGCTTGAGGAATGCGACGGGTGGCGGCTAGGGATGTCACATGGTGGATTAATCCGCCCCTAACCCTACCCTTCATATTTATAGGCGCTCTAATGGGCTTTTACGTCACAGACCCATTAGTACCCTAATTACTTATGGATCAAGTATCCAACAGGCCTTAATACGAATTGTTATGATTGCCTCTTGGGCATATCACCAACAATCTCCCACATGCACTAGAGACAATTGTAAAAGCCCAAGAATTGACTTGATAAAATGTTCATCACATCACCACACCACAGCTCATTTGGTGGATAGCTCATGAACATTTGTGAAGAGCAAGTAAACACCATCAAGAGGGTGATTAGAGGAAAAAACCATAACTCCAAAAAGTAGGAGCTCACACACATAAACATGAGAGGATGAGTTCATGATTTGGTCCTAAATACTTTTAGGAGTGCTCATGCCAAGTTTCATGCAAATCCAAACCCTTTTGAGCCACTTTTGGAGACAGTTGTAAAAAGGGCTATTTGAATGCAAATTCAAATTTCAGAGAGTTTTCATCACTTGAATTCAAAAGTTGACTTCATATTAAAACTCAGCACATTTTCTGAGTTAGTACACCAATTTTCATCCTCATTGGAGTTCATATTGTCGGGAGCTAAATTTGCATTAATTCAAAACTGAATTTGAATTTCAAATTCAAATGCGAAGCAGATTTAGCCAATCCAATTTCAAATTGAGGAAATCAAATTAAACCCATGACTTTGTGGCTAAGTCTCTTATTCAATTGTGAGTAGCTGAGATATTTGTACAAACAAAGCAAAATGAATTAGAGGGGAGAGGAGGGACCCACTGGTCAGATACACAGAGGCAAAAATCGGTTCTGTTATTCGGCCGAACACCGTGAGCTCGCCAGCGCGCGGTTGAAACCCCGCCCCAACGAAGTCATCATGCCACCTCCTGCTCTGAGGCTGAGATCACCGAGTGAAACGTCGTACTCCGCTGTTCTACTGCCCATGTGGACCACTCCCTCGTTCTCACCCTCCGCAGCCTTGCACAACCCAAGCAAAGAACCGCCCGACCCCTCGGCTCATCGGTGGCCGGCCGACACAAGGCTCTTCATGCCCGACGAGCTACATGAAAAAGGTCCGCTCCACTGTGTTGAACACAACCATGCCGACCTCACTTTCTCTCTTGCACGATCGGTGGAGAATTTCTCTGATTATTGCTTCGGTAGTCATTGAACCGAGCCGCATCAAAACCCAAAATTCGTGGTGATCGGTCCACCACCACGTATGCCAAGCTACCCACATGTTCTACATGTCCCCAGGGCCACTTAGGATCAAAAATCATTAGAAACCGTCGAGTTTTTGCGCTGCTATTCGAGTTTTTTGAGTCGCCGCCGCTGTGACCTAGGTCGATGGTGAGCTCCCATCTCCGGCTGTTTTCACGGGGATCCAGCGCCATGTCCGTGCTTAGAAGGTCACCACGAAGTTGTAGGGCCAAGAGTGGCTCGGAATGAGCCTCTGTAGGGGCCGAGCAACGTCGCCGGAGTTGATCCGTAGCTGTGGCTCGTCGCCGACCGGTTTCCGGCCACCTAGAGCTTTGGCCGATTCCGCGGATGAGTTCCTCGTGTCCAAAAAGGTTGAGGCGGCGAGCTGTGGTCCTAGAGGAGGCGGGGAAAGCCCTTCCGGCCGACCTCGCCAGAGATCGCCGCCGCCAAGCTCGGGCGCGCGCGGGGAAGAAGAAAGGCACAGGTGGGGCCCACGTGCAGGGTTTAAACATTTCTTTGAATTTCAGAATTTGGTTCAAACTTCAAATAGCCATAACTTTTGCTAGGGAGCTCCAAATTAAGTGAACTAATTTTTTTTTGGATTCAGCTTTTCGAGTACTTCCCAGCAAAACAAGTTCAGCTCATGAAACTTATTATTTTCCAGAATTAATTCCCAGAAGTTTAAACTGTTGGGAATTTTATCTGGAGAATTCTTTTTTGGAAAATTCTGAAATTAGGATAGGATGTTCATTTGAAAATCCTTGAGTCACAGGAAAAATTTCCGATCCATCCAAGTTCATTTAATCCCCTAATGGTGTGATTACGTAAACTGCCCTGAGAAAATGGAAAAATGTACAGAAACATTTTTCAGATTTTCTCAGGGCAGTTTACGTAATCACACCATTAGGTGTAGGGCATAACTTCCTCTAGGCTTCTTCAAATGACATGAAACCAATGCCAATAGAACCATCTCAAACTATAGTTTCCAGAAAGTAATGATTTGAGCCATGAAAATCCTTGGAAATCCTTAGATGCTCTAGTAATGACCAAATAGACTTTTATTTGTACAGAGCTCAAATGAACTTTGTTTCAAATGAAACTTGGTCAAGTCTCTGGTTAGGACCCTACCAAGCCATCATAAAAATTCCAGAGCCAAAGACGAGGGCTGGCTAGAGTTATGGTCTTTACATACTCAGTTTAACACATTGCATTTAAATTAACATATCGTTAATATGCCTACGTGTAGTCGCTGAAGGCGAAGAGACCCCGAAGGTTCTGGACTTTTTACTTCCGGAGGAAGCACTAACATCTGACCAGCAGCAACAAGGCAAGCCCCAGTTTGCATTTAACAAGTTTACAAAGTTTTTTCTTTATGTACACTTACCATGAGGTATTTATGTGCATTAGGTGTAGGATGGATGAAACCCCAAGTGCATAACCAGATTATTCTTACAATAGTGAGGGTAGTGTCTAAGACCTTGAGTAGTCTGGCTGTGCTTGATGTTCATAGAACTTCGGTACAAGTCGAGTAGTTGGAATCTACTCACGAATATAGGCCTTGGGACACACGGGATTGGTTCGAGTGCTGTGAGATCACTTTAGAAAGAAAATGAGACTAGGCAGAGGCTAGGACGCAGCAAGAGAAAGTCTTGTGTGCATGGCCCTGTCCGTGTCGATTGAGGACCGATCCCTGTGCGGCCCCGCTGAAGAAGTTTTGAACGTACCGAAGGAATATCGGATATATGGGCCCCGATAAACCGATGTAACCAAAACCTCCGGGCGTCGAGTCATAGCACACCGATTTATAGGTAGTTGAGGGCAGCCAGGTGGAAATCTGCTAACGGGCATAGAGAGATGCTCCGGTGTAGGGAACCTCCTGCTCGTTTCGGTGCTACCGGTTCGACGTTTGGGCTGTTGGGTGAAAGGTTGTCCCGTACGACACGGGGTGAGCGTGCAGTGTGCAGCTCCGCATGTGGGCATACGTGATGTGCTCTTCGGGTATCCATGCAGGTGTATATCGAGTCGTTTCGCTGTCCCTCGCGGTTATGAGTATCACTTGTTCACTGCATCGTGACGTAGATAAATTATAGAATATTGTGATTCAATTCTGCTGATATGTATAAATTGTATTGCTACATGTGTGCCACCAAATATCGCTTACTAAATTTCAGATTTATAAACTGTTAACTTGTGGCTAAAAGATGAATTAAGGATGAACTTGTAGGTGTCCTTTGCTGCAATGTACCATTTCATGCTGGTTATGAACTGCATGTAGAGTTTCATATATAGGTGAGTCGGTTAAGACTTGCTGAGCCATCGCGCTGACGGTTGCTGCTATGAGTGTTTGCAGGTGAGGACTACCCCACGGACTCGGGGTACGAGTCCACCGGCGAGGGCTACCCTCCATCGGGGACCACGGCTAAGTTGGAGCCGTACACGCCGCGCTGAGCTGATGAGTGGAGCCAGTGTGGGTTGTCCATAGGGCTGGACAACTGACTTTTTCTTGATAGGTGGGCGTGAGTTGTATAAATTTAGCTTCCGCTGTTGTAGACTTTGTAGATAGTTATAAACTGAAGGTTTGTACTACTTCGTACATATTCAGTTTGTTTTCTATGTAATACATGTGTGCCTTATGGTGTGTGCTGTCGGGTGTTGCATCGTGCGGCACCACCCTTTGAGATCCTGGGAGTGCTGATTCCTGTCCGTCACGGGCTGGTATCAGAGCTGCTTAGGGGATAGCACACTAAATAAGGACAGTATTACGGAAAAACTTAAGATTATGGTGAGGAATTGCTAATATGCCCAAATAAGGACTATAGTAGTATAGTTACTTAAAGTGGCATGACTAACATAAGTGTTATAATTCTGAATTTTTTATTATGTAACGACGCACCTACGCTCAGGTAAGAATGGTAAGGAACGCCACCGAAAGCGGTTCAATTTCGGTTAGCTCCCCTGACGAGGAATGTGATTCGGGGATAGGTCTCACAGCTTGGTGTGGGATGTTAATATGGAACTCTTAACCTCTTAATGTTCCTGAGTTCATATGAAACGCTGGTCCCTAGCGTGCATTAGGCAAGAAAGTGGAAACCCCAGCGTGTGGTCGGTAACACGATAGTGTGTTCTTCTAGAAATAGCCTAGGAGGACATACGCAGCGCTTGCCATCGGCGTGCCCTGCAGGGCAGTAGGTGGTATCTGTTGGGTTGATAAAATTCTCAACCTTGACGACCCGTTCGCGCTCTACTCGGGTTCCCCGTCGTGTGGTGTGAAAACACGATCACGTACCTTGAGACGTGGCTTAACTCAAGGACGGCCGTATGACAATGATACGGGCGTATGTATTTACTTTCAAATATGGACCTGCCTGAAATGACAACAACCTTTGAGTGCATCACTATTGAGTGTTCTTCTGCAGGTACTAACCACGTATGTATCCCGTGTAGTACACGTGTGCGAGAGACCGTTTAGTGCCACAATTGAGACGTATATGCCGGTATAATCCGGTTAGGATTTTTCCTTTTTGTGAGGAACGTAGTACAGACATGTAATAGGCATTTGCATTAAAGATAATGGTAACAAGGAACTAAAATAACCAAGTTTCAATATTTAGGACCCTGGTTGGGTAGAATTCAACAGTTGATTGGTTTAGCTCAAAGGGATTGAAAAAAAGAGTGCTCTGTTTTGGAAGCAAGGTTGCTGAAATTTAACAGAGCATAACTCACAGGTTACTTAGCCAATGGGGGTGTAGGATATAGTTCTGGAAAGGAGTTTAAGTGCTCCACAACTTTGTTGTAGACATCCAGAGCAGAATCACACCTTAAATTGGTTGAAATTCCAGATGATTGTAAACTGTCCAGAACCAGGACAGATTCAAAAACTCTCTGGACTGTTCTGTTTTTCAAGCATAACTTTCTGTAGAAAAATATAAAATTATCATAGGATACATTTTTGGAAAGGTTAGGAGATGTGTTACATCTTTGTAATTCAAAGTTTCTGCAATTGCAGCACGGAATTCAGTGGAATTTAGAGTTGAAAACAGCAACTTCCAAAGGAGGTGCTGTTGAAATTCTTCCAGAAATTCTGTTGACTTTGAATTATCATAACTTTTTCACCAGATCTAATATGAGGGCAAATAAATACTATTTGGAAAGCTGCTGAAGTTAACTTTAATTTTGGTATTCAACTTGAGTCATGAAAATGCCCAGTACCAGATCAAAATCTGGGATATGTAGAAACTGGTCATTCTGGGCAGAGGGATGGACAGTTGAACTCATTTGAGAGATTGTTGTATCTTAGGGGGGGGGGTTGATTACTTCCAATGGGGTAGCACATACTCATGAGTTGTTATCTTCAACTAGTGAAAGGTTTGAGTATATTTCCTACTCAAGTTTCTTTTGCTAGAGACCATGTTTGTGTCGTATTGAAGATAAAGGGTAGTATACGTGATGACAAAGCGATATTAACGTCTCGTAGTGACCAAATCTAGTTGAGATGAACTTCCAAAGAGTAAGTCCGTCAATTTGAATTTAACTAGTTTGTATTTGGTTTGGTAATGGTGTACCTTGTGCAAAGTTATTATATTATCTATATACAAGATGTATCGCATGTTTACTGTCATTATGTTTTTACGCCTATTTTATTGGACTGCATGAAGTATGTTGTGGGACTGATTTTATTGTCGTATGGTTGCAGATGGTTCGTACTCGGGCCACGCATGAGGTCGGTGGCTCTAGTCAGCAAGGGGGTGATGACTCCCAGCCACCTGCGTACGACAACACCCCGCAGCAACAACCACCACCGCCGCCTCCGCTTACACTAGTGGATGTGATCGTGGCGCTGGTGGGCAATCGTGATGAGCAGACTGACCTGCTCCGCACGATCGTGCAGAATACGTCCCAGGCGGGGGGGGGGGGGGGGGGGCGTAAAGAGAGGGGGCCTCGTGAGCCCCACACTACGACATACTCGGATTTCATGAGCACGCATCCTCCGGTGTTCACCGAAGCGACAGAACCACTGGAGGCAGACAACTGGCTGCGGACGATCGAGTCCATGTTCGGGCTGCTCCAATGCAGGGAGCGGCAGAAGACTGTTTTCGTGGCGCAGCAGCTTCATGGTGCCGCCGGTGCATGGTGGGCGAACTATGTCGCCTCACTGCCTTCTTGCCACGCCGTGGAATGGGAAGAATTCCAGGAGGCATTCCGCGCCTATCATATCCCTCCCGGGATAATGAAGAGGAAGTTCCAAGAATTCTTGGAGCTGAAGCAGGGCGGGAGGAGTGCCCACGACTACTCCCGTGCGTTCAACCATCTGGTGCAGTATGCATCGGATTATGGCTCCACCGAGGAGAGGAAGCGAGAGCAGTTTCTATTGGGGGTTAAATCCTGAGATGAAAACGCATCTCGTACAATGCAATCGCGGCACTTTCAACAATCTTGTCAACGCAGCGATTATGCAAGAGGATGCTCAGCGGGAACTGGTGGCTGAGCAGCGAAAGCGAAGCGCACCACCAAGCAGCGGGGGTGGAGCTCCTAAAAAATACCGCATGGTGTATCGGACACCATCCGGTCAGCAGTGGCATCCACCGGCGCGACCTCAGCAGTTTGGGGGTCGTTCTTTTCAGCCACCCCCATTCCGACCGCCAATGCCACCACCGCGACCGCAACAGCAGCAGCAGATGGTACCCCGGGCATTTCCACCGCCACAACACGCCCCGGGATTCCATCCGCCGATCAGCGGAGGACCGCCTTGCTACACCTGCTACACGTGTGGCCAGGCGGGTCATTTCTCGAAGGACTGTCCCCAGGGGCAGCAGAGAAGCGGGTAACCCCAATATCAGGGCAGTGCACGAGGCCGGCCTCCGGTCAAGAAGGGAGGTCAGCGAACCGGGGGCGTTCGCAACCTCGACAATGAGGACGCCCTGGAGGGAGAAAATGTGCTGGCGGGTACGTTCACTCTCAACGATCAAGCAATCATCATTTTATTTGATTCGGGTGCAACCCACAGTTTCATAAGTGCATCCTATGTGTCTAAGCATCAAGTGCAAGTCTTTCCAACCAAGTGCTCATATATGATCTGCTCACCGGGAGGGAAGATTGCAGCAAATATGATGATTTCAAAAGCACCACTGTGCTTAGGTGGGAAGATATATCCCACCACCTTGATAATCCATACGGGACAGAAGATTGATGCAATCTTAGGGATGTCATGGTTACGCTACCATGGCGCTGTCCTGGAAACTCTATCATGGACAGTTCATTTGAATTCTCCATTCCACCGTCCGCATTCAATGGTATTAGACAACCCTGTCCTGGAAGTTTCAGCAACCTATAACACTGAAGTTCTCAAGTTAGAGGACATCCCCGTAGTCCGGGAATACCCCGACGTGTTTCTAGATGATCTTCCGGGCATGCCACCTGAACGGGATGTGGAGTTCAAGATTGAACTTGCACCCGGGACTACACCAATATCGCGGGGACCGTACAAGATGGCTCCAAACGAGCTGGCTGAGTTGAAAGAACTGCTCAACGATTTGTTGAGCAAGGGTTTCATTAGACTGAGTTCCTCGCCTTGGGGATGCTCGGCGCTGTTCGTAAAAAAGAAGGATGAAACCTTGAGGGTGTGTGTGGATTACCGGCTGCTCAACGCCGTCACCATCAAGAACAAATATCCACTGCCCCGCATTGACATCCTGTTTGATCAGCTTGTGGGTGCAAGTGTGTTCTCCAAGATGGACCTTCGCTCCGGGTATCATCAAATAAAAATCTGAACGGAGGATATCCCGAAGACGGCATTCTCGACGAGATATGGCCTATATGAATATCTCATCATGTCTTTTGGTCTCACCAACGCTCCGGCCCATTTCATGTACCTCATGAACTTGGTGTTCATGCCGGAGCTGGACAAATTCGCTGTGGTGTTCATTGGGGATATCTTGGTTTACTCCAAGTCAGAAGCAGAACACGCCGAACACTTGCGTATCATCCTTCAATGATTGCGAGACCATAAGCTTTATGCCAAGTTCAGCAAATGCAAGTTTTGGATCAGCCAAGTGCCATTTTTGGGACATATCATCTCAGCGGAAGGCATTGCGGTTGACCCAAGCAAAATTGAACAAGTGCTGAAATGAAAAGCCCCCACTTCTGTCCATGAAGTCAGAAGCTTCCTCGGTTTAGCGGGATATTACCGGAGATTCATTCCATGTTTCTCCAAGCTTGCAAAGCCGATGACAGAATTACTGAAGAAGGGAACAAAATATGTTTGGAACTCAGCATGTGAAGGAGCGTTATAGCATTGGTGAAGCATCTCACAACAGCCCCAGTCTTAGCTCAACCGGATACGACCAAGCCCCTCGACGTGTATTGTGATGCGTCCGGTATCGGGCTCGGCTGCGTGTTGATGCAAGAAGGACGTGTGGTCGCGTATGGCTCACGCCAACTTCGAAACCATGAGCAGCACTATCCGACTCATGATCTTGAGCTCGCTGCTGGGGTTTTGATGCTGAAAATGTGGAGGCACTATCTCCTAGGAATGGTTCATCTCTACACTGACCACAAGAGCTTAAAATATATCTTCACCCAGAAGGAGCTGAATATGAGGTAAAAGAGGTGGCTAGAACTAATCAAATACTATGAGATTGAGATTCATTACCACCCCGGCAAGGCGAATGTGGTTGCCGACGCGCTGAGTCAGAAATCACATGTCCATAACCTCACCATTACACCGATGGAAGAGAAAGAACCGAGTTTATACTTGGTTCCATACGGATCACTCTACAACCTTGCTCTCATCCCTACCATTAGGGAGGATATCATTGCAGCTCAGAAGGTTGACAAGGGCATGACACATCTCGGGAGACTGATAGACAGCGGGGATATCAAATGTTTCCGGAAGGATGATGAGGGGACCCCGTGGTTTAATGACCGCATAGTCCTACCCCGGAATATGGAGCTGAGAAAGAAGATCCTTGATGAAGATCACATGTCTAAGTTCTCCATTCATCCGGGCAGCAACAAAATGTACCAAGATTTGAAAAGAAAATTTTGGTGGACATGGATGAAGCAGGAAGTGGCTAAATACGTATCCGAGTGTGATACGTGTAGACGAGTGAAAGCGGATCACATGAGAAAATCAGGGCTGTTTCAACCCCTGAAAATTCCGCATGGAAGTGGGAAGATGTGAGCATGGATTTCCTTGTGGGATTACCCCTGACTTCCAATAAACATGATTCCATTTGGGTAATCGTTGACCGATTAACCAAGTCGGCTCACATTATTCCCGTGCATACACGCTACCATGCCAGTAAGTATGCGGAGTTGTACATTGCAAGAATCTTATGCTTGCTTGGGGTACCCAAGACCATAATCTCAAATCGAGGGGCACTGTTTGTGGCTCGTTTCTGGGAGCAGTTGCACGCTGCTCTGGGTACTAAACTGATTAGAAGCTCCGCTTATCACCCTCAGACAGATGGGCAAACTGAGAGGGTGAATCAAGTATTAGAAGACATGTTGATAGCGTATGCCATCCACCACGGTAGAAATTGGGGTGATCATCTACCGTTGGCGTAGTTCTCGTACAACAATGGCTATCAAGCGAGTATCAAGATGGCACCATATGAGGCTCTCTACGGTCGCAAATGTCGCACCCCATTGAACTGGTGCGAGTCCGGTGAAAGGGTCACGTTCGGGGTTGATGTGGTCAACGACGCCGAAGAGCGTGTTCGGATGATTCAACCAAACTTGAAGGCCGCTCAATCCAGACAGAAAAATTATGCTGATAAGAGGCGTAGGTCGCTACACTTCGACGTCGGGGAACACGTGTACCTCCATGTATCTCCGATGAAGGGCATACACTGATTCAGTGTAAAGGGGAAACTCGCTCCCCGATTTATTGGACCCTATTCCATCACTGAGCAGTGCGGACCAGTGGCGTATCGACTAGAACTACCGGCGGCTCTCGCTGGTGTTCACGATGTTTTTCATGTTTCACAACTACGGAAATGTCTGAAGTATACGGCTGTTGTTCCCAACGAAGACATTGGTGAGTTGCAACCGGATTTGACGTATGCTGAATATCCGGTGGCGATTATTGATGAGAAGGCTCGGACCATGCGAAACCGAATGCTGTGGTTCTATAAAATAATGTGGAGCAACCACACCGCTGTGGAAGCGACGTGGGAGAGCGAAGAATTCCTTCACTCAAACTACCCGGATTTCATGGCATCTCATCATGGGTAATTCCTCGTACATCTTTGTCTCTTCTTTTATAATCTCGGGACGAGATTCTTTTAAGGGGGAGGGATGTAAAAGCCCAAGAGTTGACTTGCTAAAATGTTCTTCACATCACCACACCACAGCTCATTTTGTGGATAGCTCATGAACATTTGTGAAGAGCAAGTAAACACCATCAAGAGGATAATTAGAGGAAAAAACCATAACTCCAAAAAGTAGGAGCTCACACACATAAACATGAGAGGATGAGTTCACCATTTGGTCCTAAATACTTTTAAGAGTGCTCATGCCAATTTTCATGCAAATCAAAACCCTTATGAGCCACTCTTGGAGACAGTTGAAAAAGGGCTATTTGAATGCAAATTCAAACTTCAGCTAGTTTTCATCACTTGAATTCAAAAGTTGACTTCATATTATAACTCAGCACATTTTTCTGAGTTAGTCCACCAGGTTTCATCCTCATTGGAGTTCATCTTGTCGGGAGCTAAATTTGAATTAATTCAAAACTGAATTTGAATTTCAAATTCAAATGTGAAGCAAATTTAGCCAAACCAATTTCAAATTGAGGAAATAAAATTCAACCCATGATTTTGTGGCTATGTCTCTCATTCAATTGTGAGTAGCTGAGATATTTGTACAAACAAAGCAAAATAAACTAGAGGGGAGAGGAGGGACCCATTGGTCAGATACACAGGCAAAAATCAGTTCTGTTCTTCGGCCGAACACCGTGAGCTCACCAGTGCGCGGTTGAATCCCCGCCCCAACGAAGTCATCACGCCACCTCCTGCTCTGGGGCTGAGATCACCGAGTGAAACGTTGTGCTCCGCCATTCTACTGCCCACGTGAACCACTCCCTCGTTCTCACCCTCCGCAGCCTCGCACAACCAAAGCAGAGAACCGCCCGACCCATCTGCTCATCGGTGGCCGGCCGACACAAGGCTCTTCGTGCCCGACGAGATACACGAAAAAGGTCCGCTCCACGGTGCTGAACAAAACCATGATGACCTCACTTTCTGTCTTGCATGATCGGTGGAGAATTTTCCGATTATTGCTTTGGTAGTCATTGAACCGAGCCGCACCAAAACCCAACATTCATGGTGATTGGTCCACCACCGCGTGCCAAGCTACCCACATGTTCTACGTGTCCCCACGGCCACTTAGGATAAAAAATCATTAGAAACCGTCGTGTTTTGGCGCTGCTATTCGAGTTTTTCGAGTCACCGCCGCTATGTGACCTAGGTCGACGGTGAGCTCCCATCTCGGGCCGTTTTCACGAGGATCCAACGCTATGTCCGTGCTTAGAAGGTCACCACGAAGCTGTAGGGCCAAGAGTGGCTTGGAATGAGCCTCTGTGGGGGCCGGGCGATGTTGCCGGAGTTGATCCGTAGCTGCGGCTCGTCGCCGACCGGTTTCCGGCCACCTAGAGCTTCGGCCGACTCCAGGGATGAGTTCCTTGTGTCCAAAATGGTAGAGGCGGCGAGCTGTGGTCCTAGAGGAGGTGGGGAAAGCCCTTCCAGCAGACCTCGCCGGAGATCACCGCCACCGAGCTCGGGCGTGCGTGCGGGGAAGAAGAAAGGCACGGGTGGGGCCCATATGCAGGGTTTAAACATTTCTTTGAATTTCAGAATTTGGTTCAAACTTCAACTAGCCATAACTTTTGCTAGGGAGCTCCAAATTAAGTGAACAAAATTTTGCTGGATTCAGCTTTTCGAGTATTTTCCAGCAAAACAAGTTTCATCTCATGAAACTTATTATTTTTCCTGAATTAGTTCCCTAAAGTTTAAACTGTTGAAAATTTTATCTGGAGAATTCTTTTTTGGAAATTCTGAAATTTGGCTAGGATGTTCATTTGAAAATCCTTGAGTCACAGGAAAAATTTCAGATCCATCCAAGTTTATTTAGTCCCCCTATTGGTGTGATTAAGTGAACTGCCCTGAGAAAATGGAAAAATGTACAGAAACATTTTTCAGATTTTCTCAAATCTTGTTTAGGGCATAACTTCCTATAGAACCATATCAAACTTTAGTTTCCAGAAAGTAATGATTTGAGCCATGAAAATCTCTGAAAATCCTTAGATGCTCTAGTAATCCCCAAATAGACTTTTATTTGTACAGAGATCAAATGAACTTTGTTTCAAATGAAACTTGGTCAAATCTCTGGTTAGGACCCTACCAAGCCATCATAAAAGTTCCAGAGCCAAAGGGGAGGGCTAGCTAGAGTTATGGTCTTTACATACTCAGTTTAACACATTGCATTTAAATTGACATATCGTTAATATGCTTACGTGTAGTCGCTGAAGGCGAAGAGACCCCGGAGGTTCTGGACTTTTTACTTTCGGAGGAAGCGCTAACATCTGACCAGCAGCAACAAGGCAAGCCTTGGTTTGCATTTAACAAGTTTTACAAAGTTTTTCTTTATGTACACTTAGCATGAGGTATGTATGTGCATTAGGTGTAGGATGGATGAAACTCCAAGTGCATAACCTGATTATTTCTACAAAAGTGAGGGTAGTGTCTAAGACCTCAATTAGTCTGGCTGTGCTTGATGTTCATAGAACTTCGGTACAAGTCGAGTAGTTGGAATCTACTCGCGAGTATAGGCCTCGGGACACACGAGATTGGTTCGAGTGCTGTGAGATCACTTTAGAAAGAAAATTAGACTGGGCAGGGGCTAGGACGCAGCAAGAGAAAGTCTTGTGTGCGTGGCCCTGTCCGTGTCGATTGAGGACCGATCCATGTGCGGCCCCGCTGAACAAGTTTTGAACGTACCGAAGGCATGTCGGATATATGGGCCCCGATAAGCCGATGTAACCTAAACCTCCGGGCGTCGAGGCATAGCACACCGATTTATAGGTGTAGGTTGAGGGAAGCCAGGTGGAAATCTGCTAACGGGCATAGAGAGATGCTCCGTATAGGGAACCTCCTGCTCGTTTCGGTGCGACCGGTTCAAGGTTTGGGCTGTTGGGTGAAAGGTTGTCCCGTACGACACGTGGTGAGCGTGCTGTGTGAAGCTCCACGTGTGGGCGTACGTGACGTGCTCTTCGTGTATCCCTGCAGGTGTATATCGAGTCGACTCGCCGTCCCACACGGTTATGAGTACAGCTTGTTCACTGCATGTGACGTAGATAAATTATGGAATATTGTCATTCAATTATGCTGATATGTATAAATTGTATTGCTACATGTGTGCCACCAAATACCGCTTACTAAATTTCAGATTTATGAACTGTTAACTTGTGGCTAAAAGATGAATTAAGGATGAACTTGTAGGCGTGTCCTTTGCTACAATGTACCATCCCATGTTTGTTCTGAACTGCATGTAGAGTTTCATGTATAGGTGAGTTGGTTAAGACTTGCTGAGCCATCGCGCTCATGGTTGCTGCTATGAGTGTTTGCAGGTGAGGACTACCCCACGGACTCAGGGTGTACGAGTCCACCAGCAAGGGCTACCCTCTGTTGGGGACCACGGCTGAGTGGGAGTGTGAGACCTATGTGTGCTGAAATACATTGGCAATTAGGATAAAAGTTAGCATTAACATTCAAAGTTTTGAATATTGCCAAAACATTCTTCTGTGGCAAGGTCCGACAAGTTCTTTGTTAGGTCCGCCAAGTGTTGGCAAGGTCCGACGCAAGGTCCGGAGAGCTCCTGCAAGGTCCGGAGAGCTTCTGTGAGGTCCGGAGCTTGTTTTTAGGGAGCTCCCGTGAAGTTCAACTCGTAGAACTTCAGCGTCTTGTTTTTGCTTTTAACTCGCAATGTTTCAAACTTGCTTTATGGGAAGGTTTGCTTAGTATTAATTTGCTAAGTTTTTGGTGTGTTTTGGTGGTTATGGCTGTTATCATTTGATATGGTTTGCAACATGCTTATGTGACGTGCTCATGTAAGGTGTTGTGGTTTTCGAACTAACGTGAGTCAAGTCGAGGACTTGTGCTCGGAAGAATTGGTTGTTTATTCATGTGCAGGTGTTGCTTGAGTTCAAGACATGGCTGGTGACGGGATCCTTGGACTAGTCTCAGGGAGGAGATGAGGTTCCAATAACCAAGTTCGGGAGGAGCTGTGGTTGAGTTGATCGGGAGGTCGCGCAGCATGTTTGGATCAAGGGCAGTGCATATGAAGGTTGCGTGTACGTCGTTGGAAGGTGTTTGCACGTGTGCAAGGAGTGCATGGACGTGGCAACATTGTTCCAAGGTGTGATGAAGAGAAGTGGACGTAAAGAATTGGTTCAAAAGGTCCAACCGGCTGGATTGCGTACTCAGGCTGAGGCTGAGTCGGATATGGCTCAAATATGGAATATTTGAGTTGGTTATGATAGGATTTCGTGCTAGGCACGAAGTTGAGTTGTTTTAGGAATGTTTAGAATGTTCCTAAGGTGTTTGGAAGTCTCACGATTGCTTCTATCTGCGAATAGAAGAGTCCTGAGCAGTTATGGTAAGTTAGGATACGAGTCCAATTAGGAGTAGGAGTCCTAGATTGGATTGTTTAGCCTGAGGGCTGGCTATAAAAGCAAGGGAGGCCAGAGCTCTCGTGTGTAGAGAACTTTGGGCTGTTCCTCTTGTGTTTCTATTGAATAAAGTTCATAGTTTCGAGGAGCTTTTGTGCCTTGTTCGTCCGACTTGTTTTTCATCAAGTCTTTCTCGCCGAGTTTCTGGACAGACCGACGTTGCTTCGGTGTTTCGTTCATAACTCGAGTTTTACAGATCCGATTGACGTGATTCTTTTTGGGTTGTCTTCACAACTCAATTATCTACCATCTGTGAAATTTTCACGAGCTTCTAATCAGTTGTTTTTGAGATACACGAGTTTCTTTGCAGCGTTTCAGATCTGTTTTATATCGGGTAGAACAGATTGATCTTCGTTTAATGTTTTGATCGTATCTCAAGTTTTACTTCGTGTTTTCAAGTGATTCTTGTTGCATTAGATCCGTGACTTGATTCTCTACCTCTCTACTTGATTTGTCACGGTTGAACACGTTTTAAAACACTTGCACAAACAGTTTCTTTAACCGATTAATTTTTTGCTGAGGGGTTTTTGTTGTTTCCGCTGCGAAAAGTTTTAATCTACCATTCACCCCCCCTTTGGTAGCTTTTCACGTGCTCTTCGATCCTACAATTGGTATCAGAGCCAAGGTGCTCTAATCTTTGTGATTTGCACGTGTTTTGACTAACCATCATGGAGAAGTACTCCGCGAAACCTTGTGTGTTCAATGGCATCGATTTTCAGGTTTGGAAGGCGTGGATGGAGGCCTATATACAGGCGCAAGGCTTCGCCATATGGGAAAAGGTCTACCGGAACTTCGATGTACCACCCAACGATCAAGTTACGGCTGCGAACATGAAGATGTTGACAACAACAACAAGGCTCGCAACTTGATCATCCAAGGATTGACTCAAAGCGACTTCAACCGTGTTGAACACCTCCGATCTGCATATGATGTTTGGAAAGCTCTTTGTGACTACCATGAAGGATCCAATACGATCAAGGAGGTAAGGCAAGATATGTTCAAGAAAGAATACATGCGTTTTGAGATGCAACCCGATGAGTCAATTGACGACCTTTTTGTTCGCTTTAATAAAATTCTCAGCAACTTGCGTAGTGTCAATGTTAACTTTTCAGATGCTGAAAATGCTAGACAATTGTTAGGAGCATTAGATATGTCAATTTGGGAGATGAAAGTTACATCTATTCGTGAATCTACTGTCATGAGTTCTCTTACTTTAGATGTGCTTTATTCTAAATTGAAAACTCATGAAATTGACATCATCTCACGTAAAAACCCCAATAAGTCTATTGCATTTGTTTCGCAATGTGACATGTCTAGTTCTAGTCAATCATCATCTAGTGGTGCACTATCTTTGCTGTCCTCTCTATCCCTTGAACAGATTGAAGAGTTTCCAGAGGAGGAGCTTGCACTCATCTCTACTCGGTTCTCAAAAGCATTGCAAAATGTGAGAACTAGAAGGAGAGGAAGCTCCGGACCTCAACGATGTTTTGAATGTGGTAAGACAGGACATTTTCGTACGGAGTGCCCTAACCTTTCAGGTCCAACTTCACGTGAAGAAAAGCAAACAAGGCCGAAGAAATCGTTTGCAAAGAATAAGAAGAAGAAAGATTTATCAATGCGCAACATAGTGCATAGTATGATCTCTGCACTTCAAGATTTTGGCTCAAGTGATGTGGACACCGGTAGTGATGAAGATGAAGAAGCTATGGCAAATATGTGCTGCATGGCAAGCAAGTCAAGTTCAAGCTCCGAGGAGGCTGAACACAACAGCGACGATGAAGAGGTATGTCCCACTTGCGAAGAAATGTGTGATGCTATTTCTCGTGCCACTGTTATATTAAAGAAAAAGGATAAAAAACTTAGGAACAATGCTGTTAAAATTGAATCACTAGAATCTGAAATTAATCGTTTAAAAACTTTGATTCCTAGTGATGATTCTTGTTCCTCATGTGATTTGATTTATGAACAATTATCCTCATTAAGAAGTGCACACGCATCTACACTTGATAAACTTGAAATTGAAAATAACAAAGAGCTTGCTGCACTTAATGATAAAAATTTGAAAGATGCTGGTTGTTCTACAATTGATTTGCATTGTTCTTCATATGATGATCTGAATAAGAAACTAAATGATGCTATGAATGAGATTTCTATTTTGAACAATGCTTTACGTGTGCATGAAGTTAAATATTGTTCAAATTGCAAACTAAAAGGAAAAACTTCATGTGAAAACTGCTTTGATCTGTCCAATAAACTTGATGACATGCATAGGACACTAGATCGGTTTTCTAATGCAAATAAGAACCTAAACTTGCTGCTGAATTCTTCCAAGTCTTGTAATGATAAAACTGGTTTAGGTTTTAATTCTCATGCTCATGCTAAGGCACACCCACCTAAAATTGTAAAGTCATTAGGAAGCGGTTTGATTCAAACAGCTCCTAGACAAAAAGAGGTGATTTTCAAATCTGCAGGAGTACTGTCCCATTCGGGTTCTAATAAACGTGTTGCTTGCTCATCTAGACATGATAATAAGGTTATTTTTCATTGTACCTACTGTGGTAGAGATGGTCATGTCATGGATTTTTGTTATAGACTAGCTAAACACGATAAGAAACAAAGAATACTTGCTAGATCACATAACAACCAAGCAAAATCTGCTAGACCGAATGTTCGGAGCTTGCAACCTGCTGTAATGAGTCAAAAACTTGCTCCCGGACCTACTGTTTTTTGTGCTACATATAACACATCTTCTAAGTCAATAGTTAGGAACAAAAATTTTCGATGTTTGGCTCATAAACCTGCTGTACCTTCTCAGCTTTCACGTGTTATTCCTGCTGGACGTCGTGTGACTCAGTACTGGATTCCTAAAAGTCTTTTAGCTAACACCAGTATTGAGTCATCGACGTATTGTGCTGCTGTGTAGGTTTCACGTTTGAGGAAGGAGAACATTTGGATTGTGGATTCAGGTTGCTCACGCCAAATGACCGGTAACAAAGAATGGTTCTCCTCTCTCTCTTTTGTGTCACGTGTAGAAAATGTTACTTTCGCCGATAGCTCTTCTACTCTCATAATTGCTAAAGGTTCGGTTAGAGTAAACAATCTCTACACTTTGAAAGATGTGGCACTTGTTAAAAATTTGAAATATAACTTGCTTTCGGTTTCACAATTGCTAGATGAGAATCTAGAGTTTAGCTTTGCTAAAAATTGCTGCAAGGTTGTAGATTCAAAAGGTGAGCTTTTGTTTAACATGTCTAGGTTTGGAAGAGTTTTTAAAGCTGATTTTGATTTGTCAACTTCTAAGCATCGGTGTCTAGTTGCTAATGATACAAATGATCCATACTTTTGGCATCATAGACTTGGTCACATAGGCTTTGATCATCTCACTCGTGTTAGTGCTCTCGATCGCATACGTGGGCTGCCGAAGCTTAAAAAGGACAATGATATTGTGTGCTCTTCTTGTAGACATGCTAAGTTTGTTGCAGGTTCACATGCTCCTCTCACAATGACCATGACAGCTGAACCGGGACAACTTTTACATCTTGACACAGTAGGTCCGGCACGTGTTCAATCCTTCGGAGGTAAATGGTATGTGCTTGTGATTGTTGATGATTATTCCAGATATTCTTGGGTTTATTTTATGGCATCTAAGAATGAAGCTTTTAGTCATTTTAGAACTTTATTTCTTAGATTATTTATTGATCACCCAGGATCATTAAAAGCAATTAGAAGTGATAACGGAACTGAATTTAAAAACCAATCCTTTGATCACTTTTGTGCTGAAAATGGAATAGATCATCAATACTCTTCACCCTATGTACCACAACAAAATGGTGTCGTAGAAAGAAAGAACAGGACCTTAGTTGAGATGGCTAGGACTATGCTTGATGAATATCAAACTCCTAGGAAATTTTGGGCTGATGCAATTGCAACCGCTTGTTATGTCTCAAATCGTGTTTTCTTGCGTGCTAAGCCTGGAAAAACCCCATATGAGCTCCGGTTTGGACATAGGCCTACTGTTACACACTTTAGGATTTTTGGTTGCAAATGCTTTGTTAAGAAACATGGTAATCTTGATAAATTTGAAGCTAGATCTGTTGATAGCATGTTTCTTGGTTATCCATCTCATACTAGAGGCTACCGTGTGCTTTCACTTGACACTAACAAAATTGTGGAGACTTGCGAGGTTTCTTTTGATGAAGCTAGCCCAAGTACTAGCTCCGATATTGCAGGTCTGGATCCATATCCGCAGGGGGAGAGTATTTTTATTGAAGAAGATGAAGAAGTGGTGCTGCTGCCTGAAAACTCGGAAGTAAATAACGATCAAGCTGCTGATTTTGCACCACAACCAGCACCAACAGTCACTACTGCTGGTTCGGACCTTCCTCAATCAACAAGCTCTCCTAATCAAATGTCCGAACATGAAGAAGAAGGTGCTTGTGAAGTGTCTACTCCCCTCCGAGTACTCAAAAGTCATCCTCCACAACAAATCATTGGAAGCTTGCATGAACGAGTCACTCAGTCCAGGTTTTGCGATCCAAACTCTCATGCTCATTCTGCTTTTGTTGCTTCTTTTGAACCCAAGGATATATCACACACACTCACTAATGAATCTTGGATTAATGCCATGCAAGAAGAGTTAGAAAATTTTGAAAGAAATAATGTTTGGAAACTTGTACCTCCACCTCAAGGTCACACATTAATTGGAACTAAATGGGTATTTAAAAATAAGCAAAGTGAGGATGGGGTTGTGGTTACGAATAAAGCTAGGTTGGTTGCTCAAGGTTTCACTCAAATTGAAGGTCTAGATTTTGATGAAACATTTGCTCCTGTTGCTAGATTAGAAGCTATAAGAATTTTATTAGCATTTGCTGCATCTAAAGGTTTCAAGTTATATCAAATGGATGTTAAAAGTGCTTTTCTTAATGGCTACATAGAGGAGGAGGTTTATGTTAAGCAGCCACCGGGTTTTGAAAATCCAAATTTTCCTAATCATGTTTACAAACTGTCCAAAGCCTTGTACGGTCTAAAACAAGCCCCTAGAGCATGGTATTATAGGTTAAAAACATTCTTACTTGAAAAGGGATTTACCATGGGCAAGGTTGATAAAACTCTTTTTGTACTTAAGCATGGCAATGACTCATTATTCGTTCAAGTGTATGTGGATGATATTATCTTTGGTTGTGCTTCTCATGATCTCGTGTCCAAGTTTTCAGCTATGATGAGTTCAGAATTTGAGATGAGTATGACGGGAGAACTCACGTACTTTTGGGGCTGCAAATCAAGCAAACAAAAGAAGGAACTTTTGTGCATCAAACTAAGTATACAAAGGATCTTCTTAAGCGCTTCAACATGGACAAATGCAAGCCTCTTCCGACACCAATGGGAACAGCAACAACACTTGAACTTGACGAAGATGGTGACCCGGTCGATAAAAAAGAATACAGAAGTATGATAGGATCACTTTTGTATCTCACGGCGTCAAGACCGGACATACAATTCAGCGTATGTCTTTGTGCACATTTTCAAGCTTCTCCACGTGCTTCACATCGCCAAGCCATCAAAAGGATTCTCAGGTACCTACATGGAACTCAAGAATTTGGCATTTTTCTTCCTTCTTCCTCAACCGTTTCTTTGAAAGCTTTTTCGGATGCTGATTTTGGGAGTTGTAGGATTGATAGGAAAAGTACTTCGGGTGCTTGTCATTTTCTTGGTAATTCACTTGTTGCTTGGTCCTCTAGAAAACAAAGTTTAGTTGCACAATCCACGGCCGAATCTGAATATGTAGCTGCGGTTAGCGCTTGCTGAGGGGGCCCGACCCCGATCACAGGGCCGTGCCGCCTTGCCCGGGGATCGCATTGGGTGGTGCCGTGTTATGCGGCACCGAACAGCACACATATAAGGAACACAGTATTACGTAAATCAAAAGCGGAAGCTTACAACTGTTCTTTGTTAATAATTTACATAAAATAGCTACAGCGGAAGTCTATAACCAGCTCACGTTGAATAACTACGAAGCACTCGAGAAGAGGTCCAGCCCGCGGACTCCTCTCGCTAGCAACACGAAGACACGGCAGCGGCTAGGTTCTCTGAGTGTGACAAGACTCGGAAGTTTCCGAGTCTCACCGGACAACCTTCTTTATAGCGTCGAGGTTTACCTGCAAAACCACTTATATAGCAAGAGTGAGCACAAAGGCTCAGCAAGACTTAACCGTCTCTCCTAAGACATGAAACTCTAGATGAAAGTAACCTAAGACCTAAGCCTGTCATTTGCGAAAAGACTCGCCTATGAGTTCATCCTTAACTTTCAAATTTTAGCCATATTAATAATGACCTTGCGATCAGCAACATTGGAACTCCACAATCAAACAAGAAATGCTTCATTCCAATGTTACTTGCCCCAAGGTAGAAAATAACTTTAGTTAGCTCTATCTCTACTTCAAACATGGTTTTCATGCAACTTAACATCATCATAGCAGCAATTATACTTTTGCAAACTGTTTCCACACAAGTTGATTAACTACGTCACAGCATGGGAGCAAGCGGTACTCAATAACCGCGAGGGACGGTGATTCGAATCAAACACTACCCGGATAACTCGACACATACGCCCGCCTCTGAAGACCCAACTCTGGCGTCCTTCATTACGTCGTATGTGGCAACCTTTCTCAGGACACTAAACTGTAGAACCGGTCGCGCCGTCTCGGGCTCATAGGTCTAACGAGACGATGTGGTATGCCTCTACAATCTAGTGAACCTGGTACATCGGTTTCCTGGTTCCCATATATCAGTAAGCATCCGGTACACAACTCAATACTTGCTCCTGGACGCGGCATACGCATCGGTCCTTAACCGACACAGGCAGAGCTACTCGACCAAGACCTCGCCTTGTCACAGCCTAACCCCTCTGCCCGGTCTCATCTTTAGAAATGTAAACTTTAGTTTGCTTCCTTCCCCAACCACACTTATGATATTCTAAACTATAGCTCGCGAGTAGTTTCCAACTACTCATCTTCTACCGGATGCCCTAGTCTATTTAGCATGGCCTTATTCTACATCGATGACACAATTCTACCCTCGACCTCAGGGTTCATTTTTGGTTATGCAAGTGGGGTATAAAACATCTTGACCCAATGCACATACAAACTGAGACCCATAGTAGTGAACAAAGTAAAAACTTTAGAAAATAACTTTAGTGCAAACCGGGGCTTGCCTTGGTTTTGCAGGTGACTAAAGTCAGTTGAGAGAAAGTCAGTTTCTGATGTATTGAAGTTCACTCCTGCCCTTCTTGTTCCTTGATCCAAGTTCACCTCTTCCTTCTTCACTTTCCACGTTTAATCACTACACGTTAGGAACCTGCATATCTTTAATTGTAAAACTTTTTGCTAACAAATGCTACAGACAAGTTTAAAACTGGAACTTTGTTTAAGAATTTAAAATGACACTGGGGGTGGTGGTTTGGATGTGTGTCTAAGCACTATCCTCAAGTGAGAAGTGAGGTTCATCACTTGGGTGGTGATCACCTAATGAGGTTGAACAGGACATAATGATCCAGGGCTCCAATGGAGCTGGGAATTTTCTTGGGGGTTCCTTGTCACAAGAAAGTCCTCTGGACCAAAATTCAGAATATTTCACTAAGTGGATCACCCAGAAGAATTCCCTAAGCATTTAAGCATAAAGGAATTAATTCTGAGTAAACTTGCACTTTCATGCAAATCTAAGTGAACCATAATTCCCTACATAGCTCAGAGAGTATGCCTAAATTTTCCTAGGATTTTTGGAGCTAAGGAATGGCTAGAACTGAATTTCCAAGTTTTGGAAATTCTCTGAAAATGTTTCTGTATTCATTTGAATACAGAAATTTGGAATTAGAATTACCTTAACTAAATCAACTCCAAATGAGCCGAACCTTTTACAGGAGTCTCCTAATATCCTAAAGAATATCCTGGCAAAATTTGGGAATTTTTGGATGAACCAAACTCCATCTAAAATTCTTTTTCTGAAAAGCTTTAAAGAATTTTCCAGAATTTTCTATTGGTTTTCATGCAAATTGGGTTGTACATTTGCATAGAGCATTGCATCCTGAATCCAACCCAATTTGAATCACTAAATTTGGAGCTCTCTAGAAAAAGTTATGCAGATCCAAAGTTTGAACCAAATCTGGAATTCAAATTAATTCGGGAAAAGTTCAAACTCTGCCTGTGGGCCACAGGGCCACGTGTCGACCGCTGAAACACGAGCCACACGGGGCCACAGACATTTTCCCGCGCCACCACAATGGATCCGGGGCCGCAGCGGATCGAAGATTTAAAATATCGCCGCTGACAGGTGGGACCGGCCGGTCGTCTTCAACCTCGGCCCGTCCCCTTTTTCCCGCGACGCCCCCTCGCCGGAGACTCGTCGGAGCTCGCCGGAGTCGGCTTCCCGGCCGTCTCCCGGCTTGGTACTCGCTGCCTGGGGGTTTTCAGGGTCGGGGAACATGTCTACGGGGTTGGCTCGGGCTGCCGGTGGCCGGAAGTAGGCCGGCGACGAGCCGCGGCCTTCGGTGATGATCGGCACCGTCGCCTGAGCACACTAGCCCGCCAAAAGCTCGGCGGATCCGCTCTAAAGCATCAGTGGAGGTCAGGAAATCTCAGCGTGGCCTCAACCTGGCTCGGAAACGACGGCAAACCGGTTATCACCGTGCGCCCGCGCGTTCCCGCCATGGCCGCCGACCGAAAAGCTCAAAATTAGCTGTAACCACGGTGTTTCTAGCTAGGGTTGTGGAGGAAAAAGGTTACCTATCCTCTCTAGCTCTGGTGTGCGCAAAATGAACAACTTTAACCGAGAATTAAGCGTTAATTTCAACAGTTCTTACCCGCGGGTAGGTTTTCCTCGTCCGAGGGAAAAACTTGAAATTCCCAAGCTACGTTGCACGGCTTGGGCTGAAACTCGGGGGAGAGCAGCGTGACGTCCCGGCGCGTCTCGGAGGGTGCTTGCTCGGCCGTGAAAAGCCTCGGTATGAGCTGTCCACGGTGACCCGAGTTGCCCTTTCGCCGGTGAGCGTTAGTACCTCACGTTGATCGTTGATTTGGGCGCCCCACGAGCCAGGAACGACGGGGCCGAGCTGTGGAGGATCTTGTGCACTCGATTGCGCTCCCTTTTTGTGTGGACGGCTCGAGCAGAAGAGGGCGCGAGCTGGTGGACAAACAAGGGAAACGGAGGCATCGCCGGCGGTTGTTTTTCGGGCGCGGAAGCAAAAGGAGGCCACGGTACGAGTGAGAGGCTTCGTGTTTGCTTCGGTGGGAGGGATAAGCGCCGGATGAACCGCCTCTGGCGCCCACGCGTGGGGGGGGGGCAGCTCGAGCAGGAGGTGGCGGTGGCTGCCGCCTCGGTGGCGCCCGGGGCAGACCCCGTGGTGATCGAGTCAACAT
The DNA here is from genome assembly GCA_030760725.1 of Neostapfia colusana. Classification (NCBI taxonomy): domain Eukaryota; kingdom Viridiplantae; phylum Streptophyta; class Magnoliopsida; order Poales; family Poaceae; genus Neostapfia; species Neostapfia colusana. The sequence goes on along the minus strand of JASWHV010000004.1, from coordinate 30,509,109 downwards.
ATAAATGACTTAGGCAGTAAGTTATTCTCCCCACTCTATGACCATTGGGACCCACAGCTCCTTTCCCAATTATCTCCAAAATTCTTGGCACTTTACAAATTCAATTCTGAGGAACTCAAATTCCAAAGTCATTTGGCAATTTGACCTGTTTTGCCTCAGTTTCAAATTTGAATTCAAATTTAGATGAAATTTACAAGTCCCTTTGATAATCATATCAAAGCACCTCCGAACTTGCTCAAAACTTGGCTCCCTCATAGTTTGGACCTGAGAAACTCAAATATATACTTTGATCTTTGAGTTGGCTATTGCAAATACACTTTTTCAAACAACAGTTTGAATTTTCTCTTTTGAACATGCCCTCCTTGTTTTTGGAGTGCACCTCTTAATTCAAACTGAGTTCAAAGTTTTATAGCACATGCCAACACTTTCATGAGTAAGCAAAAGTTTTTGTAAGTCCCATTTCTTGTATTCAAACTCAACTTTATTCATAGCTCAAGTTTTCTATTTACAAGTTTTGGGACTTTTACATTCCTCCCCCCTTAAAAAGAATCTCGTCCCGAGATTCATAATTAAGGACAAGGTGGAGAGGACAACTACTACATATAAGCCTCTAACAACTCCGGATGATTGCGTTGCAAATACTCCTCGCTTTCCCATGTAGCTTCGTCGGACGTGTGATTTTCCCATAGCACCTTGAAAAATCGCAGCGTTCGATTTCTGGTTTCGCGAGTCTTTTCCTCAATTATCCGGGTTGGTCGCTCAACATAAGTGAGGTCCGGCTTCAAATCTGCTATGTCTCCCGTGAGAAACTCCGTCGGAACTTTTAAACACTTCCGCAACTGAGATATGTGGAAGACGTCATGAACTCCGGCTAAGGCTACCGGTAGCTCCAAACGGTATGCCACGGGTCCACACCTTTCAATGATGACAAAGGGACCGATGAAACACGGACCTAATTTCCCTTTCACTCCGAATCGGTGAATGCCCTTCATAGGAGATACGCGGAGGTATACGTGGTCCCCAACATGGAAATCCAGAGGACGACGTCTCCTATCCGCATAGCTCTTTTGTTTGGACTGAGCGGCTTTCAGATTTGCTTGAATAAGCCTTACCCGCTCTTCTGCTTCATTTACGAGATCAATCCCGTAAGTTACCCTCTCGCCGGATTCACACCAGTTCAAGGGTGTGCGGCACTTCCGGCCGTAGAGAGCTTCATAAGGTGCCATTCTGATACTTGATTGATACCCGTTGTTATATGAGAACTCCGCCAACGGTAAGTGATCATCCCAGCTCTTATCGTGGTGGATGACACATGCTCTCAGCATATCTTCAAGTATTTGATTCACCCTCTCAGTTTGTCCATCGGTTTGAGGGTGATACGCGGAGCTTCGAATCAATTTAGTTCCCAAGGATGTGTGTAGCTGTTCCCAGAAACGGGACACGAACAGCGATCCTCTGTCGGAGACAATGGTTCGGGGAACTCCATGCAAGCATAAGATTCGTGCTATGTACAACTCCGCATACTGCTTGGCGCTGTAGTTGGTATGCACCGGAATGAAACGTGCCGATTTGGTTAATCGGTCAACGATTACCCAAATCGAGTCATGGTGGTGGGAGGTCATCGGCAACCCAACGATGAAATCCATACTCAAGTCTTCCCACTTCCATGCCGGTATTTGTAGCGGTTGCAGCAGGCCCGACTTCTTCACATGGTCGGCCTTAACTCTTCGACACGTATCACATTCTGAAACGTATTTTGCAACTTCACATTTCATACGTGTCCACCAAAACTTCTTCCGGAGGTCTTGGTACATTTTATTGCTGCCAGGATGAATAGAAAATTTGGACAAGTGAGCCTCATCCAAAATTTTCTTCCGCAGCCTCATATCACGGGGTACGACTATCCGGTCCTTGAACCACAAGGTATCTTCATCATCCAACCGGAAACATTTCATCTCCCCGTTTTTCAACCTCCTTTTGATATGAGTCATGCCCTTGTCTTTCTTTTGAGCTTCCATAACCTCCTCTCTTATTGTGGGTATGAGAGCTAGATTATGTAAAGCTCCATATGGAACCAAGTAGAGACTTGGTTCTTCCTCTTCTATCGGCGTGATGGTTAGGTTATGGATATGGGACTTCCGGCTGAGTGCATCGGCAACCACATTTGCCTTGCCCGGATGATAATGACTTTCAACCTCGTAGTCCTTGATTAGCTCCAACCATCGCCGTTGCCGCATATTCAACTCCTTTTGAGTGAATATGTACTTCAAACTTTTGTGGTCGGTGTAGAGATGAACCAGATTTCCCAGTAAGTAATGTCTCCACATCTTTAAAGCTAGTACCACGGCAGCAAGCTCGAGATCATGAGTTGGATAATGTTGCTCATGATTCCGTAATTGCCGTGATCCATATGCGACCACACGTCCTCCTTGCATGAGTACACAACCAAGCCCGACGCCGGATGCATCACAATAAACATCAAAAGGCTTGGTTGTATCCGGTTGAGCTAGAACCGGGGCTGTTGTGAGGTGTTTCACCAACGCTTGAAAAGCTTCCTCACATGGCTTGCTCCAATCATACTTGATGCCCTTTTTCAGTAGCCCAGTCATAGGTTTGGAGATTTTTGAGAAGCTCGGGATGAACCTCCGATAATATCCCGCCAAACCCAAGAAGCTACGAACTTCATGGACTGATGTTGGAGACTTCCACTTCAGCACTTGTTCAATCTTGCTTGGATCAACAGCAATGCCTTCTGCTGAAATAATGTGCGCAAGAAATGGCACTTGGTTGATCCAGAATTCACATTTACTAAACTTTGCATAGAGCTTGTGATCTCTCAGTCGTTGGAGTACAATATGCAAATGTTTAGCGTGTTCCTCTTCAGATTTGGAGTAGACCAAGATGTCGTCGATGAATACAACGACGAACTGATCCAGCTCCGGCATGAACACCGAGTTCATAAGATACATAAAGTGGGCCGGAGCATTGGTCAACCCAAATGACATGACAAGATATTCATAGAGTCCATATCTTGTCGAGAATGCTGTTTTCGGGACATCTTCCGCTCGAATCTTGATTTGATGATATCCCGACCTTAAGTCCATCTTGGAGAAGACTTTAGCACCCACTAGCTGATCGAAGAGGATATCAATTCTTGGTAGTGGATACTTGTTCTTTATGGTCACAGCATTCAAAGGACGATAATCGACGCATAGCCTCAGCGTCTCATCCTTCTTCTTCACAAATAAAGTTGAGCAACCCCATGGTGATGAACTTGGACGAATAAACCCCTTGTCCATCAGATCCTTGAGTTGCTCCTTCAGCTCAGCCAATTCGTTCGGAGCCATTTTGTATGGTCTCCGAGAGATTGGTGTGGTTCCCGGTATCAACTCTATTTTGAACTCCACCTCGCGCTCAGGTGGTAGGCCTGGAAGATCTTCGGGAAACACGTCCGGATATTCACGGACTACCAGAATGTCTTCTAATTTGCAAGCCTCGGCATTACATACTTCCGGGTCTTTGGAAACCGCTTCGCTGAGATACAATGTTTGACGTCCGTGAAGTGGAGAGTCCAAGTGAACACTCCTGTTCTCGATGTCCAGAAAAGCCTTATGGAAGGTCAACCATGATATTCCCAATATGGCATTGATTCCCTAGTCTTCGAGAATGATGAGGGTGGTAGGATAAATTTTTCCACCCAAGCAAAGTGGTGCTCGAGAGACGACTTCATTAGTTGATATGTCTCCACCTGGCGAATGAATAAGGTAGGAACCTTTTGTGGTAGTGGTGGAGATCTGATCCCAGATCACCGTTGCCCTGCTAATGAAGTTATGTGTCGCACCAGAGTCGAATAAAATGACAAGCGGCTTGTCATTTAAGGTGAACCTGCCGGCAAGAACAGGTCCTCCCTTTGGCAGATCATCGACTGACACATAATTAACTGTCCCCACTTTGGACATAGCTTTTCTTTGCTGCCCAAGATCGCTCTGTGGAACTGGACACGCAGACATAGCGTTGCTGCTTGGTTCAGTCGCTTCATTGACGTTGAGCTCATTGTCAATATAAAGTGGGACAGCACTTGGTTCAGCTGAGAAATCACCTTGTTCATTTTCAGCCTCTTGAGGGTAATAATATTCTAGTGCACCTTGTGGATACTGAGGTGCATAAGAAATAAGTTGCTGCTGCGGTGGAGGTGAAGAAGACCTCTGTGGAATAGAAGAGTTGTCACACTCCCAGAATGATTGCACCTCTTGTGGAATCTCTCGACCGGAAGGTGAACGGATTACCAACCGATACTTCTGAGGTAGACGGTTGTCTTCATCTTGTGATGAGTCCCTCTCCCTCTTTTCTTTGAGGTAGAGGTTGGAATAATATTCTTGAGCGATAGCACAGCTCACGAACTCATCAAAATTCTCTTGGCTAACTTGAGCCAATTCACATCGCAGCCTAGCGGTCAGCCCTCGATAAAAATGATAACCCTTCATGGCTGGTGATTTCACATAGTCAGGGACATATTGAGCTAAGCGATTGAATTCCTTTGCATACTCAATGACACTCATGTCCCCTTGCTTCAGACTCCAGAACTCATCCAGACTGGTTTGCATTATGCCCGCAGGGATGAAACGAGCACGAAATGCAGCCTGGAACTCCGCCCATGTGACACGATGCCCTACTGGTTGGACAGCAAGGTACTCTGCCCACCATGCTCCAGCAAAGCCGTGAAGCTGCTGAGCGGCATATAGAGTCTTTGAGAATTCATCACATTGGATCAACCCAAGCTTGGACTCAAGGACACGTAACCAGTGATTTGCTTCACAATGGTCAGCCGCCTCGGAGAATATCGGCGGTTGTGTCGCCAAGAAATCCAGATACGTGCTCGGGGTTGGCATGTGATGTTGAGCTTCTCGATCTATGCCTTGCTGAACTAGAGTTTGGATAGTTTCATTCATCTTCGCCATAATTTCAGCCAATCCGGTTGGCGATGGCTCTTGTGATGAAGTCGAGTCATTCCCACCTCGACTTGAACCTCCAAGCTCCATTTGAGAAGGTGTACGTACCATACTGTACGAAACAAAACTTTGAGTCAATCAAAATTCTATCTCGGTAGTAAGTAAAGATAAGTAAAACATGAACATGTCATGAACTTTATAAAAGCATAACCACATTCATGTTTAAACAACTCTTATGTACGCTAAGCTAATCAGCGGGACTACCCTGACCAGCTCTCACAAACTCCAAATTTACTCAAGTTATCAACAGATTCTTGACTTGAGTTCAATACCAAAGTTTTATTAAACTTCAGTAGCTTTCCAACAAGTGCTTATAGGCTTCTTAAAGATTTTTCTACAGGAAGCTATGGCTTAAAAACAGAAAGGTCCAGAGAGGTTGTTGCTACTGTCCTGGGTTTGAACAGTTTGCCTTCAACCGGACTTTTCACCAACTTAAAGTGTGATTCTGCTCTGGAGGCCTACAAGGAAATTGTAGAGCACTTGAAAATCTTTCCAGACTGTATCATACACCTTATTTGGTCAAATCCACTCAGAGTTATGCTCTGTTAAAGTCCAGCAAAAATTTCTGCCAGAAACAGAGCACTCGGTTTTTGAAAACTTTGACACCTAGTTATACTCTCATTTGAATCTTAGCTCAAAATAAGAGTTCAATAACTAATATTTGTTTCAAACTTCCATTTTTAGTTGAAAGTTAGCTCATGAATTATTTCTTAATAGGGAAGAGGTTATTAAGTGTAGTACGATGTCGATGCACCGTAAGAACATGTCGGTACTACGTTGCCTCACCAAAAGAAAATCCTAAACCGGATTATACCGGCATATCCGTTTTATCAGTGGCCCTAATACGGTCTCTCGCACGCGTGTACTACACGGGATAAGTACGTGGTTAGTACCTGAAGAAAAACACTCAATAATGGTGCACTCAAAGGTTTGTTTCATTTCAGGCTGTTCCACATTTAAAAGTAAATACAAACGCCCGTATCATTGCCATACGGCCGTCCTTGAGTTAAGTCACGTCTCAAGGTACGTGATCGTGTTTCAACACCACACGACAGGGAACCCGAGTATGTCATGAACGGGTCGTCACGGTTGGGAATGTTATCAACCCAACGGATACCACCTACTGCCCTGCCGGGCACGCCGATGGCAAGCGCTGCGTATGTCCTCCTGGGCTACTTCCAGACGAACACACTATCGCGTTACTGACCACACGGTGGGGTCTCCACTTACTTGCCTAATGCATGCTAGGGATCAGCGTTTCATATGAACTCAGGAACATGAAGAGTCCAAGAGTTTCATATTGACGTCTCACACCAAGCTGTGAGATCTAACCCTGAACCACTTTCCTCGTCAGGGGAGCTAACCGAAATTGATCCGCTTTCGGTGGCGTTCCTTACCATTCTTACCAGAACGTAGGTGCGTCGTTATATAATGAAAATTCAGAATCAAAACATATATGTTAGTCTTGCCACTTTATGTAACTATACTACTATAGTCCTTATGTGGGCCTAATATCGTTTCCTCACCGTATCCTAAGATTTTTGTCGTAATACCATCCTTATGCCGTGCGCTATTACCAATGCGGCTCTGATACCACGCTGAGGGGGCCCGACCCCGATCACAGGGACGTGCCACCTTGCCCGGGGATCGCATTGGGTGGTGCCGTGTTATGCGGCACCGAACAGCACACATATAAGGAACACAGTATTACGTAAATCAAAAGCGGAAGCTTACAACTGTTCTTTGTAAATAATTTACATAAAATAGCTACAGCGGAAGTCTATAACCAGCTCACGTTGAATAACTATGAAGCACTCGAGAAGAGGTCCAGCCCGCGGACTCCTCTCGCTAGCAACACGAAGACACGGCAGCGGCTAGGTTCTCCGAGTGTGACAAGACTCGGAAGTTCCCGAGTCTCACCGGACAACCTTCTTTATAGCGTCGAGGTTTACCTGCAAAACCACTTAGATAGCAAGAGTGAGCACAAAGGCTCAGCAAGACTTAACTGTCTCTCCTAAGACATGAAACTCTAGATGAAAGTAACCTAAGACCTAAGCCTGTCATTTGCGAAAAGACTCGCCTATGAGTTCATCCTTAACTTTCAAATTTTAGCCATATTAATAATGACCTTGCGATCAGCAACATTGGAACTCCACAATCAAACAAGAAACGCTTCATTCCAATGTTACTTGCCCCAAGGTAGAAAATAACTTTAGTTAGCTCTATCTCTACTTCAAACATGGTTTTCATGCAACTTAACATCATCATAGCAGCAATTATACTTTTGCAAACTGTTTCCACACAAGTTGATTAACTACGTCACAACATGGGAGCAAGCGGTACTCAATAACCGCGAGGGACGGTGATTCGAATCAAACACTACCCGGATAACTCGACACATACACCCGCCTCTGAAGACCCAACTCTGGCGTCCTTCATTACGTCGTATGTGGCAACCTTTCTCAGGACACTAAACTGTAGAACCGGTCACGCCGTCTCGGGCTCATAGGTCTAACGAGACGATGTGGTATGCCTCTACAATCTAGTGAACCTGGTACATCGGTTTCCTGGTTCCCATATATCAGTAAGCATCCGGTACACAACTCAATACTTGCTCCTGGACGCGGCATACGCATCGGTCCTTAACCGACACAGGCAGAGCTACTCGACCAAGACCTCGCCTTGTCACAGCCTAACCCCTCTGCCCGGTCTCATCTTTAGAAATGTAAACTTTAGTTTGCTTCCTTCCCCAACAACACTTATGATATTCTAAACTATAGCTCGCGAGTAGTTTCCAACTACTCGTCTTCTACTGGATGCCCTAGTCTATTTAGCATGGCCTTATTCTACATCGATGACACAATTCTACCCTCGACCTCAGGGTTCATTTTTGGTTATGCAAGTGGGGTATAAAACATCCTTGACCTAATGCACATACAAACTGAGACCCATAGTAGTGAACAAAGTAAAAAACTTTAGAAAATAACTTAAGTGCAAACCGGGGCTTGCCTTGGTTTTGCAGGTGACTAAAGTCAGTTGAGAGAAAGTCAGTTTCTGATGTATTGAAGTTCACTCCTGCCCTCCTTGTTCCTTGATCCAAGTTCACCTCTTCCTTCTTCACTTTCCACGTTTAATCACTACACGTTAGGAACCTGCATATCTTTAATTGTAAAACTTTTTGCTAACAAATGCTACAGACAAGTTTAAAACTGGAACTTTGTTTAAGAATTTAAAATGACACTGGGGGTGGTGGTTTGGATGTGTGTCTAAGCACTATCCTCAAGTGAGAAGTGAGGTTCATCACTTGGGTGGTGATCACCTAATGAGGTTGAACAGGACATAATGATCCAGGGCTCCAATGGAGCTGGGAATTTTCTTGGGGGTTCCTTGTCACAAGAAAGTCCTCTGGACCAAAATTCAGAACATTTCACTAAGTGGATCACCCAGAACAATTCCCTAAGCATTTAAGCATAAAGGAATTAATTCTGAGTAAACTTGCACTTTCATGCAAATCTAAGTGAAACATAATTCCCTACATAGCTCAGAGAGTATGCCTAAATTTTCCTAGGATTTTTGGAGCTAAAGAATGGCTAGAACTGAATTTCCAAGTTTTGGAAATTCTCTGAAAATGTTTCTGTATTCATTTGAATACAGAAATTTGGAATTAGAATTACCTTAACTAAATCAACTCCAAATGAGCCGAAACTTTTACAGGAGTCTCTTAATATCCCAAAGAATATCCTGGCAAAATTTGGGAATTTTTGGATGAACCAAACTCCCTCTAAAATTATTTTCCTGAAAAGCTTTAAAGAATTTTCCAGAATGTTTTATTGGTTTTCATGAAAATTGGGTTGTACATTTGAATAGAGCATTTCATCCTGAATCCAACCCAATTTGAATCACTAAATTTGGAGCTCTCTAGCAAAAGTTATGCAGATCTAAAGTTTGAACCAAATCTGGAATTCAAATTAATTCGGGAAAAGTTCAAACTCTGCCTGTGGGCCACAGGGCCACGTGTCGACCGCTGAAACACGAGCCACACGGGGCCACAGACCTTTCCCCGCGCCACCACACCGGATCCGGGGCCGCAGCGGATCGAAGATTTAAAATATCGCCGCTGACAGGTGGGACCGGCCGGTCGTCTTCAACCTCGGCCCGTCCCCTTTTTCCCGCGACGCCCCCTCGCCGGAGACTCGTCGGAGCTCGCCGGAGTCGGCTTCCCGGCCGTCTCCCGGCTCGGTACTCGCCGCCTGGGGGTTTTCAGGGTCGGGGAACATGTCTACGGGGTTGGCTCGGGCTGCCGGTGGCCGGAAGTAGGCCGGCGACGAGCCGCGGCCTTCGGTGATGATCGGCACCGTCGCCTGAGCACACTAGCCCGCCAAAAGCTCGGCGGATCCGCTCTAAAGCATCAGTGGAGGTCAGGCAATCTCGGCATGGCCTCAACCTGGCTCGGAAACGACGGCAAACCAGTTGTCACCGTGCGCCCACGCGTTCCCACCATGGCCGCCGACCGAAAAGCTCAAAATTAGCTGTAACCACGGTGTTTCTAGCTAGGGTTGTGGAGGAAAAAGGTTCCCTATCCTCTCTAGCTCTGGTGTGCGCAAAATGAACAACTTTAACCGAGAATTAAGCGTTAATTTCAACAGTTCTTACCCGCGGGTAGGTTTTCCTCGTCCGAGGGAAAAACTTGAAATTCCCAAGCTACGTTGCACGGCTTGGGCTGAAACTCGGGGGAGAGCAGCGTGACGTCCCAGCGCGTATCGGAGGGTGCTTGCTCGGCCGTGAAAAGCCTCGGTATGAGCTGTCCACGGTGACCCGAGTTGCCCTTTCGCCGGTGAGCGTTAGTACCTCACGTTGATCGTTGATTTGGGCTCCCCACGAGCCAGGAACGATGGGGCCGAGCTGTGGAGGATCTTGTGCACTCGATTGCGCTCCCTTTTTGTGTGGACGGCTCGAGCAGAAGAGGGCGCGAGCTGGTGGACAAACGAGGGAAACGGAGGCGTCGCCGGCGGTTGTTTTCCCGGCGCGGAAGCAAAAGGAGGCCACGGTACGAGTGAGAGGCTTCGTGTTTGCTTCGGTGGGAGGGATAAGCGCCGGATGAACCGCCTCTGGCGCCGCGCGTGGGGGGGCAGATCGAGCAGGAGGTGGCGGTGGCTGCCGCCTCGGTGGCGCCCGGTGCAGACCCCGTGGTGATCGAGTCAACAGATAAATGACTTAGGCAGTAAGTTATTCTCCCCACTCTATGACCATTGGGACCCACAGCTCCTTTCCCAATTGTCTCCAAAATTCTTGGCACTTTACAAATTCAATTCTGAGGAACTCAAATTCCAAAGTCATTTGGCAATTTGACCTGTTTTGCCTCAGTTTCAAATTTGAATTCAAATTTAGATGAAATTTACAAGTCCCTTTGATAATCATATCAAAGGACCTCCAAACTTGCTCAAAACATGGCTCCCTCATAATTTGGACCTGAGAAACTCAAATATATCCTTTGATCTTTGAGTTGGCTATTGCAAATACACTTTTTCAAACAACAGTCTGAATTTTCTCTTTTGAACATGCCCTCCTTCTTTTTGGAGTGCACCTCTTAATTCAAACTGAGTTCAAAGTTTTATAGCACATGCCAACATTTTCATGAGTAAGCAAAAGTTTTTGTAAGTCCCATTTCTTGTATTCAAACTCAACTTTATTCATAGCTCAAGTTTTCTATTTACATGTTTTGGGACTTTTACACTTGCTCACAAATTCTTTGGATTGTTCAAACACTTAAGGACTATGGGGTTGATTTAGATAGTGTTCCACTGTTTTGTGATAACACTAGTGAAATTTGTATTGCTAAAAACCCCGTGAAACACTCTAGAACTAAGCACATTGACATTAGGTATCACTTTCTTCGTGATAATGTTGAAAAAGGAAACATTGTGCTTCACCATGTCGATACCGAACAACAATTGGCTGATATTTTTACAAAACCTTTGGATTTCACTCGTTTTTGTTTCATTCGTAGTGAAATAGGGGTTATGCATCCTCATGGATTAAATTGAGGGGGAGTTTTTAAAACTTTGAAAGTCTATGTGTTGTAAAAGTCCCAAAAATGTGTATGAATTAGAACTAATGTTTGAGTTCATATGTGTGGCAAAGACATGAAAAATGGGACTTGCTAAAACTTTTCTTCATGCAAAGTAATACATGGATGAACATCCAACATGAGGTTCACCTTTTTATTTAAAAGTGTTGGACCAATAAGGAGTTAAATACCTCTTTGCATGTGAGTTTAAAATTCAGATTTGAAAATTCAAAGTTCACACATGAGGTGGTCAAGGACTTTGAATAAAAATGCAGCCATATAGATGGGATCATAGGGAGGAGTTTGTTCACCAACTTTCCATTTGTAGGGTGGGCTTAAAAGAGAACTAAAATAGGAGAAATTGCAAATTCTAAACCAAATTTAGGTTTAGTCTTGCAAATTCAAACTGAATTTGAAGAATTCAAATTCTAGCCCACCTTTTGAAAACTTAGCATTTTGGGGAGTGAAAAGATCAGCTTGAGAAGATATTTGGTGAAGAAATGGGGGGTGGGACCCACAGGTCATAGAGCTAAAGGAGGAGACTTACTCCCTAAGTTTTGCTCTCGGTGGGAACTTTTCCCGAGCAGCTCGCGAGCGCCACCGAGCAGCTTGCCGGCGACAGCTCCTGCTGCCGGTCTCCACGCGCTGGCGCCCTGGGGTTGGTCCTGGCCGCGCCCCCAACGTGATCACGTGCCCCCCCCCGGCCGAAGCAAGGCACAATTGCTTTCTTCTCCTCGCAAACAAACCGAGAGCCGAGCACCTCACCGGCGCTGCTCCACTGCTCCCTGTCTCCCGGCCAGCCCAGCACCTCTCCGGCAGGCTCAAGAGGCCACAGAGGTGCGCCAGGAGGTACTGATACTCATCCCGTCGTCCTCCTGCTCTCCCCCGACGCCGGCTCGCCGGAATTCGATTTTCGGCACTGGCGCACGTAGAGAACAGCCCGTGTTTAATTCGTGAAATTCTCCCAAACCGATTGGTCATACCTCCTATAATTCAAACCACAGCAACTAGATGCCCTAGCGCCCTCCCACGCCGAAAACCAAAGGAAACCGACCCTCCGATGCCCCGGGCGACAAGAAATCGTCGCCGGTGGCCAAAACTGCCACGGTCCACAGTGACGACTAGGTTGCAGCCACTTTCTGCACGATTTGATCTCCGTTCCATGTTCCTAGAACCATAGGGATGCTGTAGGACATCGTAGCTCGCCGGGAGATGCCTTGGACACGCTGGAACACGTCCATGTCGAGCTCCCGAGCCACCCTGCCGGTGCCGACCCACCTACAGCCGTTTTCACGTGGGGAAACCTTGCCCGGCAGCTGCGCCACGTTCCCAGGAGCATGTAGGGCGAAACCGGAGCTCATTTAGTGGAGAAATGAGAGAGAACGAGCCATGCCAAGTTTTCTGCCGGTGTGCACCCGCGGGCTCTGGCGGGAGGTTGAAGAAGCACCTGACCCGTGGGCCCCACGTGCGACTGTGCTGTTTAAAATCAAACAGAGAGTTGTGCAAACTTGTAAAATGCATAACTTGGTGTAGGAAGCTCCAAAAATATTGAGATAAATTTTGTTGGATTCCTCTAAGAGAGTACTATCAAGAGGTACAACCCAATAATTATGAAAACCCCTGGTTTTGGCTCATTAATTCACAGAAGGAAAAGCTTGTGGGAATTTTTTCAGGCGTTCTATGTATTGGAAAATCCCCAAATTTGGGCAGGAGGGTCTTCCAAAAATACTTGAACTCCAGTAAAATTTTCAGAAGCATTGGACCTCATTTGCTTGGCTAAATGTGGTGTTAATTCCTTATGTCTCTGAAAATGAGAAAATAAACAGAGGTCAATTTCAGAATTTTTCTCCAAACTTTAGAACCTCATAACTCTTGCTAGGAATCCCCAAATTTAGTGATTCAAATTGGGTTGGATTTATATTGAATAGCTCTGTCCAAATCTACAACCCAATTTGTATGAAACGAATTATTCAATTCTGGAAAATTCTTGGAAGGTTTTCTGAAAAAGAATTATTGAGGGAGTTTGGGTTAGCCAAAAATACCCAAATTTTGCCAGAATATTCTTTAGCATATTTTTGACATTCTAGCAAATATTCAGCTCATTTGAAGATCATTTGAGTAAGAATTTGCTAAAAACAATCTGCTGTGTTCATAAGAGTCCAGAAACATTTTCAGAAAATGTTTCCCACTTCCAAAAATCTGTTCTGAGCAATCCATAGCTCCAAAAATCATAGGAAAATTTAGGCAAGCTCTCTGGGACATACTTGGAATTGTAGTTCACTTAGTTGGGCATGAAAATGCACATTACTTCAGAATTAATTCTTTTGAGCACAAATGCTTAAAGAATTGTTCTGGAAGAACTTCTCAAGTAAAATGGCTGGATTTTGGACCAGGTTACTCTCATGTGATCAAGAACTCATATGTAAATTATCAGCCCAAGATGAGTCCTTGAACTCCCTGTTCTTATTCTCCATACTTGTGTATATGTGGGAATACATAAGAGATATTGTTAGAATTAGGGAGGGCACAATATGACTCCACATTAGCTAAAATTTGGCAAGCTAAATCCTTAGGTAGTATAGAATCTGCTGTAAAAGTTTTGAGGCCATTGGAGTTCTTGTTCTTCAGTTGCACTCAAATCGTTTCAGCTTCTCTATTAGGTTCATTAAGGAAAATGGTTAGGGTATAGCTAAGGCCTTAAGGTCAATTTAGTTTATTTCTGTTCTCTGCACAACAGAGGCAAACCAAGCCATGCTTGGCTTTTCCTCACAACCTCTGTTCTTAAGGAAGTAATTCTATAACTTCTTTCCATTACATTCCATGAAACATATTATATGCATTTCAATAGGAACCACAACGAAGGGGACTCAAAGGAGTGATTCATCAAAGTGGATCAAAGCTCCGGAGAGTCAAGGGTGGATCTGCAAGGACACTAAATGTTATATACGACTACCCTGCAAAACAGGCAAGCTCCGGTTTGCATTTAACAGCTGTTAAGTTTTTATTTTGTACTCACTTTCGGTCAAGATATGAACTGTGCATTAGGTCTAGTGATTGATACTCCTCTTGCATAGCCAAATGACCCATGGAGTATTGGGTAGGTGCCTTTCACCGTGTAGAACTGCCATGCTTAAGTATGGTTCGGTAGAAGTCGAGTGGTGAGATGCTACTCGCAGATTTAGGAACAACAGGGGCATACGGGATTGGTTCGTAATTGAATTAGCAAGTTAAAGTTGAGACCGGAAGGTTGTAGGAGCAGCAGGACATAGGGGCCTGGGTGCTGTGGACCTGTCCGTGCCGGTCAAGGACCGATCCGTATGCGGCCCTGTTGAACAAGTTTGAGTTCTGTACCGGACTCATACTGGCTATATGGGACCCAGTAAACCGATGTACCTCGGGAAGCTGTCGTTGGGACTTTTCGGGTCGCCTCAGGCGGACGGCCGGTGTGCAGTATGTGGGGAATATTCTCATGACATCTCACGTCGGAAGATGCACCATGAGAGTAGCTACTGTACGGGGCGACTTGATCGATTCAGCAGGGGTGAAACGAGGGAAAGGCTGCCACGTACGACGTCAGTGATGGTTGTTGCAGGCAACGTCGAGTACGGGCGTACGTGTCGTGTAGTCCGGGTGTTATTGATTCGAATCACCGTCGCTCGCGGAATGGACCGAGCATACTTGTTCTCACAGTCGTGACGTAGTAAGAACTTGCATGAGAAAGGAACTAATCATTTTGATGTGAAATATTATCCTACCTTTGTATTGGAACTTGATGAATACGCTAGTGCAAACTCGATCCTTTTATGCCATGAGCAATTTACATCGGGGGAAAGCGTTTCTTGTTTGATTGTGGACTCCCGATGTGGCGTGCCTAGGGTTACTTAAAATACTACAATTAATACTGAAAGTAAGGATTCACTTTTAGGCCAGTTTACTTATGCTTATACCATCCTATGTTAGGTTCATAACCTCACTTAGAGTTTCATGTTTAGGGTGACGGTTAAGTCTTGCTGAGCGTTATGCTCACGGATGCTCTCCGAGTTGTTTTGCAGGTAATTGACTCGCTGATTATGAGAAGGGGTGCCGATGAGACTCGGGAACCTCCGAGTGCTTACTCTAAGAGCATCCTCGCCGGTGCAGATTGTCTTCGTGTTGCTAGTAAGAAACGTCCGCGGGCTGGACCGTTTCTTTGTTGCTAGTTTAGATATGAGTCGTGAGAGTGATAGTCTTCCGCTGTAGTTTACTCTGATATACTTATTTGTAAAACAATCTTGTACGCTTCCGCAGACTATTTATGTAATATGATGTATGTTCATCGACCCGTGTGCTGTTGGGTGCCGCATAACACGATACCACCAGATGAGGTCCCGTGGGGCCGTCACATGTGTGAATCTGAAACTAAATTAATATGAGCATAGTATGTCATACATATATGAAATACTGATTCCTTTTACAGGCTGAAAGTTCTTACTACATTACTCATGTTATACATTTTGTAATTTTTGCCATGACTAGTAATTGGAATAATTACTTACACTAAATCTGGTCATGATTGAACTTTCTTACTGTTTTTAACTTGTTGCGTGCTCACAAGTGCTTTTAATCATAAAAAATTAATCAAGTGATCAGCTCACATGTTGAGTTTTCAAATAAAAAACTGAGAAAAGATCAAGAGAATATGCATGCATCGCACTTCTTATTTTGAGATTGTTTATCATTGCACTAAGATATGAACTTGGAAGGAATTGTGTATGACTAAAACCATGTCCTTAAGCTTCTGATTGTCAAATAACATAGGCTTGGCTTGGTTGGTTAGAATAAGGTTGATGCGGCATATAATCTCTTGCAAATATCATATGATCAACTTTGTGCCTTAAATGATTATGAATAATAAAAATGCAGCAACAAGTGTCATGTTTTCAGGTTTTGAAATAGTTGAGTAAAGAAGATCATGACTTGCTTAAACTGAAAAATACATTTGATTTCTAGCATGGCTTACACTACTTCATGTATCTCATTGATGTGATAGTGTAAGTAACCTGATAGTATGACTTGGATGAGCTTTGTTTTGTATGTATATGTTATAATATGCTCATAATATTTAAAAATTTCTCTTTTGAACCTTGCTGAATACATTGTCAAAGGGGGAGAAATATGTATAAGGAGAGATTTTTTTTACACTTTGCATATGTTATACACTTTCTTCCTTCTCTGATTTTAAAAAATGGGGAGATATTAATAAAGGGGGAGAAATGAGTTTTCAAAGCTTTTCAAAACTTTTCATAAGCCAATGTTCGGATTTTAATTGGTGTTGCCAATGCATTCATCAAAGGGAAGATTGTGAGACCTATGTGTGCTGAATACATTGGCAATTAGGATAAAAGTTAGCATTAACATTCAAAGTTTTGAATATTGCCAAAACATTCTTCTGTGGCAAGGTCCGACAAGTTCTTTGTTAGGTCCGCCAAGTGTTGGCAAGGTCCGACGCAAGGTCCGGAGCTTGTTTTTAGGGAGCTCCCGTAAAGTTCAACTCGTAGAACTGCAACGTCTTGTTTTTGCTTTTAACTCGCAATGTTTCAAACTTGCTTTATGGGAAGGTTTGCTTAGTATTAATTTGCTAAGTTTTTGGTGTGTTTTGGTGGTTATGGCTGTTATCATTTGATATGGTTTGCAACATGCTTATGTGACGTGCTCATGTAAGGTGTTGTGGTTTTCGAACTAACGTGAGTCAAGTCGAGGACTTGTGCTCGGAAGAATTGGTTGTTTATTCATGTGCAGGTGTTGCTTGAGTTCAAGACATGGCTGGTGACGGGATCCTTGGACTAGTCTCAGGGAGGAGATGAGGTTCCAACAACCAAGTTCGGGAGGAGCTGTGGTTGAGTTGATCGGGAGGTCGCGCAGCATGTTTGGATCAAGGGCAGTGCATATGAAGGTTGCGTGTACGTCGTTGGAAGGTGTTTGCACGTGTGCAAGGAGTGCATGGACGTGGCAACATTGTTCCAAGGCGTGATGAAGAGAAGTGGACGTAAAGAATTGGTCGGAAAGGTCCAACCGACTGGATTGTGTACTCAGGCTGAGGCTGAGTCGGATATGGCTCAAATATGGAAGATTTGAGTTGGCTATCATAGGATTTCATGCTAGGCACGAAGTTCAGTTGTTTTAGGAATGTTTAGGACGTTCCTAAGGTGTTTGGAAGTCTCACGATTGCTTCTATCTGCGAATAGGAGAGTTCTGAGCAGTTATGGTAAGTTAGGATACGAGTCCAATTAGGAGTAGGAGTCCTAGATTGGATTGTTTAGCCTGAGGGCTGGCTATAAAAGCAAGGGAGGCCAGAGCTCTCGTGTGTAGAGAACTTTTGGCTGTTCCTCTTGTGTTTCTATTGAATAAAGTTCATAGTTTCGAGGAGCTTTTGTGCCTTGTTCGTCCGACTTGTTTTTCGTCAAGTCTTTCTCGCCGAGTTTCTGGACAGACCGATGTTGCTTCGGTGTTTCGTTCATAACTCAAGTTTTACAGATCCGATTGACGTGATTCTTTTTGGGTTGTCTTCAAAACTCAATTATCTATCATACGTGAAATTTTCACGAGCTTCGGATCTGTAGTTTTTGAGATACTCGAGTTTCTTTGCAGCATTGCAGATCTGTTTTATATCGGGTAGAACAGATTGATCTTCGTTTAATGTTTTGATCATATCTCAAGTTTTACTTCGTGTTTTCAAGTGATTCTTGTTGCATTAGATCCATGACTTGATTCTCTACCTCTCTACTTGATTTGTCACGGTTGAACACGTTTGAAAGCACTTGCACACACAGTTTCTTTAACCGATTGATTTGTTGCTGAGGTGTTTTTGTTGTTTCCGCTGCGAAAAGTTTTCATCTACCATTCACCCCCCCTCTGGTAGCTTTTCACGTGCTCTTCGATCCTACAGGGAGCCGTACACGCCACGCTGAGCTGATGAGTGGAGCCAGTGTGGGTTGTCCATAGGGCTGGACAACCGACTTTTGCTAGATAGGAGAGCGTGAGTTGTATAAATTTAGCTTCCGCTGTTGTAGACTTTGTAGTTAGTTATACTGAAGGTTTGTACTACTTTGTACATATTCAGTTTGTTTCTATGTAATACATGTGTGCCTTATGGTGTGTGCTGTCTGGTGTTGCATCGTGCGGCACCACCCTCTTAGATCCTGGGAGTGTGGATTCCGGTCCTTCACAACAATCATATAGGCAAGGTTTTTAATATTACAACTACTTAAGTGTGTGACCCGTTAGGTTCATGTGCAGTCGGCTATGAATGGAAACCGTTTCCAAACTATAAGTCAACAGAGGTACCTAACAAGACATACTGACTCCTGAATGTACATAAAGATCATATCAGATGAACCTAGATACATTCGCATGCCAATCCCTTTGCAAGATGATACCGGTCACGCTCAAGGTGAGACACGTGCCATCCTTGTGATAGCTCGACCATTCACTCTATCAAATAGTGGATTCAATCCATGACTAACCTTTAGTCATTGTGACTAACTCCTTAATCACCTTGGCATGACCATGCACATTCAAATCCAATGGAGTAGCGTTTGACAGTCTCAAAGTACACAATTACACATAGTGAGAAACAATGGCGAACTCAGGTCTAAGGACCTAGCAGGTGTATCACTCAAGACAAATTGATGGCACATTGAAAATAACAATCCCAATAGTGTCACGGAGTGGGTCAATCCAACACCATGTTCACTAACATGTGTTGACATTATTAATTTGATATCTTCATATCTATGATCCGTGAAACGTGATCATCAATTTATACATATGCTAGTCTGTGTATCATCATTATCTCATATAACGTTGTAAACTAGGGATCATTTTGAGTAACATTATAATTAACAACGAGTCTCACGAACAAGTCACATACTCGATGATCAATGTAAATAAACATAGCTATGACACAAGTCTCCCACGTACACACTAGGATCACTGATGTAAGTTTCTAATACCCATATATCTCGTGTGTGCCTCATGCTTTGGTTGTGGAAGAGGCTTTGTCAATGGATCTGCAACATTCAAATCCGTATGCACCTTGCAAACCTTCACATCACCTTGGGCGATGATCCATCGGATGAGGTGATAGCATCGTAGTATATATTTGGATCTTTTGTGTAATATAGTCTCCTTTTCCTGTGCAATGTCTCCACTATTGTCACAATAGAGATCCACATGATCGGACGTACTATGAACAACACCCAAATCAGAAACAAATTTTCTGATTCAAACAACTTCCTTTGCATCTTCAGAAGCTGCAATATACTCCGCCTCTGTTGTCGAATCTGCTACTATATCTTGCTTGGAACTTTTCCAGCTCACTTCCCTGCCATTGAGGCATAACACAAAACCGGATTGAGATCTGGAATCATCCTTATCTGTTTGGAAGCTAGCATCGGTGTAACCTATTACAACGAGATTTCACCTCCAAACACTAGGAATGCATCCGTAGTTCTTCTTAAGTACTTAAGGATGTTTTAACAACTGTCCGATGAGCCTCACAATAATCTGTTGATACCTGCTCGTGATGCTTAGGTCATAGGATACATCTGGGCGTGTGCATAACATAGTATGCATGATGGATCTAATAGTTGAAGTATAAGGAATTGCTCTCATCCTCTTTTGCTCATCGTGTCGAAGCACAATGACTCTTGCTTAGAGTAATGTCACGTGACATTTGTAAGAAACCTTTTTTGGAATCTTGCATATTGAACTGATTCAATATCTTGTCAATATATGTATTTTGCCTTAATCCAATTAGCCTTTAGATCTATCCCTATAGATCCTTATATCCAAAATGTACGCTGCCTCTCCTTAATCCTTCATTGAGAAACTTTTTCTTAATAAGGATTTAACAGCACCAAGAATTGGAATGTTATTTCTGATCAACAATATGTCATCTGCATATAGGACCAGAAATAAAAGTGCACTCCCACTAAACTTTTTGTAAATACAATGTTCTTTTATGTTGTTGATGAAACCAAACCCTTTGACATCTGCATAAAAATGTAGATTCCAACTCCTAGATATTTGCTTCAATCCATAGATGGACTTTTGAAGTTTGCATATGCTACTAGCATTTTTAGGATCGACAAAACTCTCAGGTTGTTGTGTTATGTACACATCCTCAGTCAGACTTCCGTTAAGAAAGACTATTCTAACATTCATCTGCCATATTTTATAATCAAAATATGCAGCAATTGCTAGTAGAATCCGAACAGACTTTAGCATTGCAACGTGCGAGAAAGTTTTATAATAATCAACACCTTGAATTTGTTTGAAACCTTTCGCCACCAATCACGCTTTATAGATGTGAATATTTCCATCCGTGTCAGTCTTTTTCTTGAAAATCCATTTACAATTGATAGGTCTCACACCTTCGATTGGATCAACCAAGTTCTAAACTTGATTCTAACTTGATTCTCATACATGGATTCAATTTTGGATTCCATGGCTCCAAGCCATTTCTCATAGTCGGGTCCCTTCATTGCTTTGGTGTTAGAAATACAAGGTTCTTTTACGTTGTTGATGAAACCAAACCCTTTGACATCTGCATAAAAATGTAGATTCCAACTCCTAGATATTTGCTTCAATCCATAGATGGACTTTTGAAGTTTGCATATTCTACTAGCATTTTTAGAATCGACAAAACCCTCAGGTTGTTGTGTTATGTACACATCCTCAGTCAGACTTCCATTAAGAAAGACTATTTTAACATCCATCTGCCATATTTTATAATCAAAATATGCAGCAATTGCTAGTAGAATCCGAACAGACTTTAGCATTACAACGTGCGAGAAAGTTTTATAATAATCAACACCTTAAATTTGTTTGAAACCTTTCGCCACCAATCACGCTTTATAGATGTGAATATTTCCATCTGTGTCAGTCTTTTTCTTTAAAATCCATTTACAATCGATAGGTCTCACACCTTCGATTGGATCAACCAATTTCTAAACTTGATTCTCATACATGGATTCAATTTCGGATTCCATGGCTTCAAACCATTTCTCATAGTCGGGTCCCTTCATTGCTTCGGTATAGGTTATGGGCTCATTGTTGTCAAAAAATATCATGTCATGATGCTCTGGTGTTAGAAATGTTAACTTTTCAGTCGCGCGACGTGCCCTCATAGACCTTCGTGGGGTTGATGTTTCATCAACTGGTTGCACAACATCTTGTACATCTTGTATAGGATTAGTGGGTACCAAAATATTTTTAGGTATTTCTTAAATTTCTTCAAGATGCACTTTCCTCCCACTAACTCCTTTTGAGAGAAATTCTTTTCCCAAAAAGACACCATTGCGACGTCAACACTTTACCCTCTGCTTTATTATAAAAATAATATCCTTTGGTTTCCCTAAGATATCCTACAAAGAAGCATTTGTCTAATTTGGGAGTGAGTTTGTCTGACGTCAAACGTTTGCAAGCATCAGATCCTAAAATTTGAGAAAATACAATCCGGGATGTTTCCCGGTGCACATCTCATATGATGTCATCTAAACAGACTTAGTTGTGACTCTGTTTAGTGTAAACACAACAGTTTTCAAGAGCATAACCTAATAAGGACAGTAAAAAATCAGTTTGGCTCATCATCAATCTAACCATGTTTAACAAGGTTTGGTTCCTCCGCTCAGACACCCCATTTCATTGAGACGTTCCATGTGGAGTCAACTGTGTAACAATTCCACATTGTTTTAAATGATCATAAAATTCATGGATCAAATATTCACTCCCATGATCAGATCATAGAAGATTAATTGTCTTGCCAAATTAATTTTGTACTTAATTCTGATGTTTTTTAAACTTTTCAAACGATTCAGACTTCTACCTCTTTAGATAGACATATCCATATCTACTAAAGTAATCGGTAAAAGTAATGAAATACTGAAAACCACCTCTGGCCATTGAACTCAGTGGTTCACATGCATCAGTATGTATACGTGTCAACAAGTCACTTACCCTCTCACTTTAACCAGTGAAGATTGCTTTTGTCATCTTCCAAGCAAACAAGACACGCATGTGTCAAATGACTCAAAATCAAATGAACTAGTAAATAATTTTTAGAGTTTTTTTAATGTGTTTCTTATTTATATAACCTAAACGACAATATCAAATAAAAGTTGGATTTAGATCATTTTGTCTAGCCCGATGGCGGGCGGGTATGTTGGGTGGGCCATGGCATACCCCTGGGTCTCAGCCATCAGACAGAGTAGTTCTAGCTCAGACGTATCTTGGAGGAAGGTAGAACGGGGTCGCGGTCTCACGACGTGCGCCGTCCTTTTTTTTCTTTATTTATCCTTCCGTAATTTTTCCCCTCAATCTCCAGCACTCTGTCATTGGGAGCCGATTCGTTGGATGATAAACTGATGAGAATACGTGGCTGACGTGAGGACCAAACCGTGCGTGTGCAGGACACCGCGGCCATTACTCATGCTGCCAGTTATCATCAGGAAGATGGTAACAGTATTTGCCATATTAAAGAAGGACAAGAGCGACTGATTTTGGTGATTTTTCCACAACGACCCTCTCATCTTTTTTTATGAGACGGATGATCTTTATTTAGTTGTCCAAGTTGTGCATCGTCCAACACATAAAATAGTTTCCTTTCATCTGAATTATTATACACATTAAATATGCGTGTGAGTAAGATATTTTTAAGACTATCTCAACTGTTAATATGACAAAGGCCAAAATTCAACAATTAAGATCTGATAGTTGGTATGAATTTCTTAAGAAGATCACCTTGTTTGTATTAAACATGATGTTAAAGTTTCCTGTATGGATGGTGATTATATGTTTTTTTGGAAAATCAGTAAGGTGCTTTCATGCCTGAATTAAAATAAATGCATGTATATCAAATTATGTTATAAATTTTAAGTTTTTTAGATAATGGAAAAAAATTCCGCCCTCTACATTGTATGCAACTAAATTTTATAACTATTTAGCGAATTCATAAATAGACTTATTGAATTACATATAACTTTTTGTGCTGGCATACCCTTTAATAAAATCCTAGGTCCGCCACTAGTCGAGTCCTTTTGATATTAATATTTCGGACTGTTTTATCCTCAAGATCAAGAACATATAATCCATTCACCAATGGACACTGAGCATAGAAAATACTATTATAATAAATAGAACAACATTTGTTTTTATTACAAACTCATAACTATCAACTTCTTCTAAATATGAAGAAGAGATAATGTTCTTGCCCAAAGTACGAATGCAATAATAATTATTCAATTACAAAACCAATGCTGAGGGTAATGGCAAGTGGTAGGTCCCGACAGCTATGACCACAACCTTTACTCTATTGCTGACACGAACATCCAACTCGCCATTTGCAAATCTTCTAGTCTCACTTAGACCCTGCAACGATTTGCAAGTGTGAATCATCGATCCAATATCAAATACCCATGATTCACTAGAAGATGTAGCGATATTAATTCCTATAACATTAATACCTGAAGTGAAAGTCTCACTTCCCTTCTTCTTATTTAGATCCTCCGAGTACTTCTTGTAGTTCCTAAACCAATACGCCTTAGCATGATAGTGAAAGCATTCATCATCAGGAGAAGGGCCATATTTGCCCTTTGGCTTAGGCTTTGAGCTTGAGGACTAACTAGGAACCTTTCCCTTGCCTTTGCCTTTAGGATGTGTTGCACACTTTCTCTTTTTATTCTCCTTTTAAACCATCATCACATGAGTGGCGTTTTTCTTAATGCTTTCCTCTGCTGTTTTAAGCATCTTATGTAATTCAGCCAATGTTTTCTCCATGCATTCATTTGAAAATCCAATATAAACAGCTTGTAGCTCGGTGGGAGCGACTGGAGAATAATGTCAATAGCCAGATCATCCTTGAGTTAAGAACCAAGTTTGCCCAAAGTATTAATGTAACCTATCATTTTGATTACATGAGGGCTGACCGGGCTACCCTCTGCTGGCTTGCATGAGAATAAGGACTTTGAGATGTTGTATCTCTCAGTCCTAGATTGGTTCTCACACATTCCACGTAGTCCCTCAATTATAGAATAAGCATCTATATGCTCATACTGTTTTGCATATCAGGAGACATAGTGGCAAGCATGAGGTAGCTTACATTAAGCGCATCATTGCAGTGCTTCTGATAAATTCTGCATGCCGGAGCATTTGCATCAACTGCGGGGTCATCAGGGTATGGCTGTTGAAGAACGTAGTCGGTTTTCTTTCGCCTAAGAACGATTCTCAGGTTGCGGTACCAATCGATAAAGTTGGCTCCGTTAAGCTTTTCCTTTTCAAGCATAGATCACAAATTGAAACCAAAATTGTTACTAGCAGACATGATATATGATAAAAAATAAATACTCAAGGTTTTAGCACTATGTGATGTATCAATCTTCTATTAACAGTTTAATAAAATACACCACCACTATATGAGTATCGTCCTCCCTCTAACGGCATATAGTGGTCTAAGATCCATATTCACTAATTTCTAGTGAGTTTTAGCTTCACTA
The DNA here is from genome assembly GCA_030760725.1 of Neostapfia colusana. NCBI lineage: Eukaryota > Viridiplantae > Streptophyta > Magnoliopsida > Poales > Poaceae > Neostapfia > Neostapfia colusana. The sequence goes on along the minus strand of JASWHV010000004.1, from coordinate 30,484,501 downwards.
CTAGAAAATTAGTGACATAGGTAAACAACAATTGTTAATCATATCTTTATATGACTCTTTCTATTAATTGTTTAATAAAAGACACCACCATTATATTGTTTTTGTTGGCTCTCAACTCTATGCCATAAAGCTCAAAACCATTTTGATAGCTTTGTTGAGTAAACCAACACTATGCATGTGAATGTCCAACATTCACCCTATGCATTATGATAGATGATGGTATTTTGCTTTGGCAAACATACCACAGAACGATCAAAACAACATAGGTGCAACTATTGGTACATGACATCAAATACTCAACTTTTGCGAGGGAAACTATTCTATCATGACAAAACATCCACCATATGAAAAGCATGAAAAGAATAGTAATAAATAAACATCACATGCATATGATCCTATCACATTGTGAATAGTATGGCCTTTAGAATCATAGTGGTCTCCATCGTCATGGTTCCATCATGATCTAATCTGTCGTGTCTCCCTTATTGTTGTGATCACCATCTCCACCATGCTTGAAGACATCTCCATGAATATAAAAGAAGCTAATACAACTAATAGCTACCAAATAAATTACATGAGAGCTCAAGCATCACAGGTCGACACGCAGGTCGTTATACAATTATATGACAACCTCAACCCGGTTGTGTTAAATTTACAACACACAGGCTGCATAAATATTACACACAAATCATCATATCACAATAAGGCCATACTATTCACATCATTCGCTACAAAAACGAGTTAAGCGTAGAACAGTTTCTAGCGCAACACCATATTATGTAATCGCTATAGCAGACAGCAACGGTGGTCCCTTTGAGCAAGAGAGATCATTACACATATGTTTGAAGTGCCCATATGCAGTGCAATTTTGGGATCACATCAGTAACTAGACTAGCAATCTCATACAAGCGCCACAGAACACATGTAGAAAGAGAAAAACGTATGAAGAAGAATGTTTACAAATACGTAGTTAAAATCATTAAAGATGACATAGCTCTGAGAGCTATAGCTTGTGGGCAGGAGTGTTAGGAAATTGGCGGTCCGCTATTCTAGCAATTCTACCGTGTCACCCAGGAAATATGCGTGTACAGAGGTCATAGATATTTACCACTAGACGCGTAGCATAGCGGAACGCTGACGCACGTCGGTGTAGGCGAAGTAGACTGTCATGTTCGTCTCTTCCACGTCCTCATCACGGCAGCAGGTAGACGATCACGTTCGTCTTGGCCGATCAGCGTAGAAGTAGCAGCAGCGCCTCCACGGAGTCCACACGTATAGGGAGGAACGCCGTGCGCCGGTGTGCTAGTACCGCGCACGCGGCAAGGGTCTCGACGTGAGGCCTGCGAGGGGTGGCGGCTAGGGCTGTCACGTGGTGGGGGTCTTCAGCCCCTAACCCTATCCCTCGTATTTATAGGCGTACTAATGGGCTTTTAGGTAGCAGGCCCATTAGTAACCTAATTGCTTATGGATCAAATATCCAACATGCCTTATCCCGAATTGTTATGATTGCCTCTTGGCCATATCGCCAACAAGGAGCCCCTTTGTAAGAGAAAATAGTATTTCACTCGAGTGATCTTTAATATAGACTCGGATGTAAACTATTTCTCCTACTTAATGTAGAGCTCCTGCCCCGTTTCAAAAAAGAAAACCATATATATAGTCAGATATAATTAGTAACTGTCGAAGTTTGTGGTCGACACTCCCCGGACCTGCTCTGGGCAGCCCGCGGAGGTTCTTTTTTGGAGGGGCTAGTCACTTGCGGAGAGCTTGATCGTATGGACGAGTTAGGAGGAGCTTGACACGGCGAGTTTTACGTGGTTCAGGCCGCCGGAGCGTAAAACCCTACGTCCACGGCGAGCTATGGAGCTCGCTGTATTGCTTGTTGCTCAGAACCGGAGTCCTGAGCTTGAGGATGAGTTACACCTTGGGTGCGAATGGCTAGAGTGCGAACCCTTGCTAACGTTGCCTACCCGAGCCTTTTATAGTCCAAGGCTCGTGTGGCTTACAAGGGCGGCCCGGGACCCGACAGGTGGTCCCGGGGAGATTGCCTGCAGACTATCGTATCCGCAGTTATGTCGGTAGTTGTCTCTGGCGATGGCTTCTGAGTCTTCGTCTCGCCGCCCTGCCCATGCCGCATGCTAGCCGTAGTGGTTGATGATGGCGGGAGCGGCATGGGATGTCTTGTCGCTGCGTTTATTGGCTGGCAGGCTCTGACACCGCGCGCCAGTCTGTGATGCGACTAGGCGCAACGACACCTGACAGAGGCGTGCTCCACGTCTCCGCGTCTTGGGAAGGCGCGGGCCTTGAATACCTTGTACGGGCAAGGTATGGGGCGTCTTTACGCCCGCTGCTTACCGCTTGGGGGCAGGCAGCGCTCTTCTGCTGGACACGTGGCGGGCCCGGAGCCCTCCTAAGAGAAAAGGGAGGTCCGGCCCCGTAGGATACGTGGAGCCCTCGGACCTCTCCCCACGGAGGGGGAGGTCCGGCTTCTGTCGGCCACGTGGCAGGCCCAGAGCTCTCCTCTGAGGAGAGGGAGGTCCGGCCCCCGCTGGACACGTGGCGCCTTCGGACCTCTCTCCCACGGAGGGAGGAGGTCCAGCTTCTGCAGGCCACGTGGCAAGCCTGGAGCTCTCCTCTGAGGAGAGGGAGGTCCGGCCCCGTCGGATGCGTGGCGCCTTTGGAGATCTCCCTGCGGAGAAGGGCGAGTTCCTTAGGCATTTTCCCCTGTGCGCGGGGGTACCCCATATCGCAGGTACCGACAGTAACATTTAAAAGTTCACAATATGGAATCTAATCATTACCACCTTCCCTGAATCAGCTCGCCAAGGTGTAAGGCATGCCGATGTCCTTGACGGCCCTATATTATGTCTCAGGTCAGAACTCAGAATCATAAATTATCCAACACAGTGACTTTAGAATTGCATCAAATCAATGGTGCCATTTTATTCTATTCAAATGGGATTAACCAAGAATAGCAAGTCAACCAAGGTCATCCAAGGATAATGTACCAGAAGTAGGATTGATTTTTTTCTTTATTTGTTACCCGGCAATATTCGATGGTCGACGGTATAAAAGCTAGAAAGTATTTCATATATATAGCAATGCACACATGATGTACAATGAGATTATGGAAGGTATCTTTTTTGTTTTGTTAGTGTTGACAGACAATTTCGCTGATGGACTTGTATGAACAAGGCCATATCTATGTGGTTGTTATACCCCTCTCAATTAGTTAATTTGTACTCCCTATATTCTTAAATTATTTATTATATTAAGAATTATAAATAAAAATAAATTAAAGTTGTTATCCTAACAAAAATAATTTGAAAATATTAATTATCTCACTAGCTACTCCAGCCTATCTAATTGAAGCTAATTGATGGCCAACTACATATTTTCCTTTCCACCTTCCACCTTATCTAGTTACACCACCATTTATCCCTAGTGCATATGCACAAAAGGCAATGGTATATTAGACCAAGTTATAATCCAATCACTACTGTTCCCAGTGGTTTGGAACATCCCTAGCTAATTGTTAGCTAGGTAACAATCATGTAGCTAATATTGCAGGATCGAAAGATACAAGAACATCTACCAGAGCGTAGGTGAATGGTAGATAAAACGATAAATCCAGCGGAAGAGTTAACCCTTAACAAAAAACCAATCTACTGCAAAAACAAGCTTGTGCATGTGTGTTCTGTGACTACCAAAGTGACCAAAACTCCAGAGGTGATAGAGAATCAAGTTAGAAAACCAACACAATTAGAGTCACCTTAATTGATGGAGTAGAACTCAAGTTATGATAAAAACGTGAACAAAGGTCAGCTTGATCTACCTGATCGATGTACTAATTGATATGTTGCAAAGCTCATGTATGACGTGCTAACCATGACTTCAATAAATTTGAAATCTTCACAGATGATATACAATGGAGTTGTGAAGCCAACACAAAAAGAATCACGTCCATTAGATAGATAGAACGGAAGTTATGACTAAAAACATGATTGAAGTCAGCTGAAGTTACATGGACACGAGAAACAAAACATGTGTAAAGAAAAATAATGTATAAATGCCCAAAAGCGAAGTTTTCAGATTACGATTTTAAAACTTGACACAAACAATGACTTTTACTTCAAAAAATACGAAGGCCAGCTTCAAAAGATGCCTCCCATGCAAACAAATCCTTTATATTTATATCTACAGCTCACAGGTCAATGTAACTAACTGGAAATCCTTCAAATGAGTCATGTTTAACTAGGACACGTCCTAACCTATTCAGATCTTACATATTGGCACATAGACCAGAATCCTAACATTCCAAAACTCATTGTGCGCAGGCAAAAGAGTTATGGATAAAAACAACTCAAAATTTTACCTTAACTTGGACTCTCTAGCACGAACTTGCAACCAACTCAGAATTAGTTGTTTTCTGGCCAAAACAGTTTGATTTCCTACTAAAACGCATGTCCAAATCCATCTGATTCAGACTTCAACTCGGATCCACGTCCGAACCTATCTCAAAAAACTTTTTCACATCCGAACATGCTGGAATCACGCCACAAACTTGTCTCAACCTCCACACACGTTCAGACACCTTCACCATGCCTTGGAACCATGTTTCCATGTCCGTACACTCCTTGCACACGTGCACACCTTGCAAGCACCTTCAACCTTCACTTTTCGTCATTCAAACATGTTGGAATCACGTCACATCATATACACCGTTCTTGATCCAAACATGTTACATTAAACAATTGATCACCTCAACCACAATTCCTCCTAAATTTGGTTGTTGAATCTCAACTTCTGCCTAAATTTAGTTCAAGTATCACCATCACCAGCCATGTCTTGACCTTATTGTTAGACGTGTTGATCACGACCCAGTTTGGCTAACAACCAACTGGGCCGATCTTCCCCACGCGCCATGATCAGGGGCGCAACCGAATTCTGTTTCGATTGAGGCCCCCTCTTGTACGTGACATGTAAACCGGAGGGGGCAGCCGGGATGCACGATCATCCAATTGATGTGCGCCTCAACGCCCCCCACACCTTCCGCTCATTCCGATCCTAAGTGGTGCGCAACGAGGGGAAGGCCCTCACCATGCATGCAGTCGTCGCCTCCGACTTCTTCATCTTCACCATCATGACCATGAATTCGGGTTCCGGTGAAGGTATGCCTCCTTTAAACTCATTTACTATTATACATTGTTCTTAATTTAATTGTTAAACATGTTCTGTGTTCATTTATCTTGATTACTAGACCTAGGTCCTTAAGATGTTGATTATCCGATTAGAAGACACCAAGATCAGAAACCCTAAGATCTATCAATGGTATCAGAGCTAGGCTAGGATGTTTATAATCGGTTTTAGTTGTTCTATTCATGTTTTAGTTGGATTCTACAGCAATTAGAAGGAGGGGAACGAATTCTAATTCGGTTTTGATTAAAACTAAGAACCTGAGCCCTAAGAACATCAAGACCGAAACAAATAAGAACAAGAGTAGGCAGATCTACATACCTTTAGTTGAAGCGCACCGGCTCCTGGCCTTCGGACCCCCACCGGGGTTCTATCGCCGGGCGTAGGAGTCGGAGCGGCCGTTTTACACCGGCGGCCTTCGGGCCACCAGATCAGTTCATGGTAGAAACGCCGTGCACCCTCTTCATCATCGGCGCCGAGCTCATCGCACAACGTGCGTGAGCTCGGATTCCGATGATGAAGGAGGCCGCAGCGTCACCGCTAAGCCGCTCGGGTAGGGTCGCCGGAACTCTAAGGTTCGCGGCGGAACCCTAACCCTAGTGGTGGGGCCCCTTAATGGCAGCCAGCGGAGCACCCACCGGCGGTGAGTTGCCTTCCGGTGAACTCGCGTGCCGGCGAGGAGCTCGCGGCAGCACCGGGTCACCCACCGCTTGGCGGAGCCTCCCTCCCCTCGGTCACTCGCCGCGGTTGAAGAGAGAGAAAGGGAGAAGAAAAATGAGGGTTAGGGTTTTGGACCAGGCGTCGAATGCCTTTTATACCCCCCGAAATCAGTGAACCACCCGTTGGATGGAGATCCAACGGCTCAGATTCGGCGCCGGGGTCGGCTGGACTTAATGCTCGTGGCCCATGCGGGGTTAAGTGGGCCGGCTGGGCTGTCCTTTCAATTTTCCGGAACTTATTCTCAACTGGGCCAGGCCGCCATGGGCTGCACGCGCGGTGTTTTTTCCTTTTCCATTTTTCAATTTTCTGAGTATTTTAGCAGTGGGCTTTGGGCCGAATTTCAGAATGGGCCTTTTGATTTTGTTGAGGAACTTTTGTGAATTTAGGCTTGGGCCAGAATAGTATTTTGGGCCTTTCCATTTTAAATGGAATTTTGTAGGTTTTTGGTATGGGCCAAAATCCAATTGGGGACTAAGTAAATTAAATTAGATGGTTGAGAAAACTTTAGGAAATTTTGAGATGGTTGTACTATTTAATGTGTTGTTTTGCATTTATATTTATGTTTAAAATTATTGAGTTTTTCTCAACCCATTTAATTTAATCATTTGTGCTGTATAATTTTAAGTAATGATGTTGTTCATTAAGAATTAAAAATTGTTTCCACTGTCATTTTAAGTAAATGTTAGATTTGTTGAGTAACCAACGCGAAAAAGAAATTTATCATTTCTAACTTAATGTTTCATGTGAATTTTATTTGAGTAACCAACGCGAAAGAATAAAATTTACATGTTTTATGTTTTTAATGACGTGTTTTTGTTGAGTAACCAACGCGAAAAACAAAACACGACATTCTGTAATGTATTAAGTATTTTTGCTCATAGAGAATTTTGTTGAGTAACCAACGCGAAAAACGGAATTTGCTATGATTTTGAATGTTGTATTTTTTGGAGTAACCAACGTGAAAAGCAAAAATACAATATTTCTATAATATTTAAGTTTATTGTATATTTACTTATGTATATGCAATTTCTTTAGGTTCCTCTACCTTTTCTTCAACACTTAGTTTCATTTCCAACATTGAACCACTCAATGGTTCAAACTATGGAACTTGGAAAGAAAAGCTGGAAATCGTCTTGGCAATTTCAGAAATAGATTATGCACTGATAACTCCTTGCCCCACTGAGCCTGAGATCCCTACACCTACAGCTGGAGAGTCTGATGAGTCTTTTGAGCTGAGGAAGGGACAATATTTAACTTTGAAAGTATGATAAGGATCTCCCTAAGTGGATTGCCTCAAAAAGGAAGTGTTTTATGGTAATTAGGAGGACAATCACTGAGGCCATTCGGGGAGCAATTTCTGAATGTGACACTGCTCTTGAGTACCTCCGTAAGGTGGAGATTCAGTTTACTGGCTCTTCCAAGGCTACAACGAGCATGCTTATTAAGAAGCTTGTTACTAAGAGATACACTAGACGTGGTGTGCGTGAGCACATCCTTAAGATGACAAACTTAGTCACAAAGCTCAAACCAATGAACATAGGAATCACTGATGAGCTGCTTGTGCATCTTGTTTTTGCTTCACTACCTAAGGAGTTTGAGGACTTTGTGATCAACTACAACTCTTAGCCAGAGTGGTGGAACTTAGAGAAATTGATTGTGACACGACCCCACGGTCTTGTCGAGCCAAGATCACGCTGAGGGGTGCTGCGTTGCACAGCACCGGATAACACACGTCAAAGGTACAAAGCGGAAGCGAAATTTTATTACATAAACAGGTTTATGAATATGTTTACATCAAAATAAGTTTAGTCTACACTCGCGGGCGTAGACTACGCATCATGTCCACGTTCAGCCCTTGAACGTGTCCTTGCTAGCACACACGCACACTAACTCTGCGGCGTGCACGACTCCCACTCGACGGGGTTCCCCTCCTGGGGTTCCGTCTCCTCCTCGGGAGTCCCTTCCTCATAGAACCCTGCAAAAGCTTCAAACACAAGCAGTGAGCACGAAGGCTCAGCAAGTCTGACCGTCTCACCTAAACATGGAACTTCTACATGAGGGGTGATGGGTACATGAGGTAAAATCATTTGCAAAGGACTCGCCTAATTAGTAGAACCTTACTTTCAAGTTTTAGCAGCAGGTTGTGGAGAACCTTACGCTAAGGCACATGAGAGAGCCGCAATCAAATAAGAAACACATTTCTCTCATGTACTTTGCCCAAAGTTGAAAAGAACTTTAATTAGCTCTAAACTACAACAAACCATTAACAAGCAAAGTCCATCTTTCAATCAGCAGCATTTTAACATGTAACTAGCCTGTTCTTTCTACGTCATGGTACAGTGAACAAGTGGTACTCACTGACCGCGAGGGACGGCGATTATAATCGATTTACACCTGCAGGGTTACCCGAATAACCCGTCATGTACGCCCGTACTCGATGTTGCCTACAACAACCATCACGGACGCCGTATGCAACCACCTTTCGCCCGTCAGCCAAATATTGAACCGGTCCCATCGTCCCGAGCAAGAGGTCTCTGCACGCGCATCTCAGTACCGCCAGCCGATTTACACCTCAAGCTCTCAACCTACACTCTGAACGACGGGCAATGCCTCAATACTGAGCTACCCGAGTTACATCCGTTTCCCGGTTCCCATATAGCCGGTAGGTCTTCGGTACTGTTCTAGCTTGTCCAACAGGCCCGCACACGGCTCGGTCCTCAATCGACGCAAGTGGAGCTACAGCACACAGGCCCCAAAGTCCTGCTGCCCTTACCCTCCAGTTGGTCTCATTTTCTTGTCATGTGTTTCATGTGCTATCACTAACCGAGTCGAGTGCCCCTAGCCTATGCTCGCGAGTAGTTCCAACTACTCGACTTGTACCAAATCCTACACTATCTTAGCATTGCAGTAGCTAACGGGGTTTGCAATCCTAAACCCAACCCAGGGTTTTCTTGGCTATGCAGTTGGGTTTCCAGACAAGACTCTAATGCAAAGAATAAAGTAACCAAGTATGTGCTCAAAACAATAAAGCTTGTAAAAGGTTAATGCAAACCGGAGCTTGCCTTGCTGCTCTTGGTCGTAGGCTAGCTGTTCCTCCAGAGTAACGAAGTCTAGGACTTCGGGTTCCTCCTCGACCTTAGCGACTACATGATAGAAGCAATACATGTATTAATTTAATGCATTTGTATTAAGTTTGAACTTGTGAAGCTTATAAGTCCCACTAGACAGACTCAATGACTGTGAAACTTTTACTGTGGCTTGGTTACAACCTAAATAGAGACTTGGTCAAGTTTTAGTTGCAGCAAAGCTGATTTGAGCCCTCCACAATTAATTATGTCCTTGACCTTAATTGGAACTCTTAGGGTGCTCTAAGGATTATCATGAAACAAACTATGACTTTCTGAAAACTAGATTTTCAGAGGGGTCTAATGGAGTTGGTCTCACTTAATTTGGAAGTTCCTAACTAAAGATATGAACTAAACAATTTCAGAGAAAATCCTGAAAATGTTTCTGAACATTTTCTATTTTCTCTGGAACAGTTTCACTAATCACATCATTAGGTGGATTAAATGAGCTCCAATGGGTCTGAAATTTTTATGGTAGTTCAAGGATATTTTGGTGAACATCCTAGCAAAATTTCAGAATTTTCCTCCAAAGGATTCTCCAGTTAAAATTCTAAACAGTTTAAACTTTGAGGAATTAATTATGGAGAATTAAGGAATTTCATGAAGTGAAACTTGATTTGATGGAAAGTGCTCAGAGAGCTGAATCCAGCAAAATTTGGTTCACTCTATTTAGAGCTTTCTAGCCAAAGTTATGAGGATTTGAAGTTTGGAAGAATTCTGAAAATCGGGGGGAAAGTTTAAATTCTTGGGGCCCGTGGGGACACGTGTCGGGCGCGGAGGTGTCCGGCACACCGGAGCTCACAGGGTATTTGCACGCCAGCACAGCCGATCCCCGGCCACACCCGATCCAGATTTAAATTCTTCAGCCGCTGACACGTGGGCCAGCCGGCTTCGTCTTCCTCCCGCCGTTCTCTCGCGCCCGTGCCGCCGACCTTGCCGGAGCAGACTCGGGGCTCGCCGGCTCGTCGCTGCCGGACCTCCCATGGTCTGAAACTCACCGCCAGGGGGTTGTCGACGTCGAGGAACATGTCGGTGGTGTCAGGTCGGGCTGGGGGTGACCGGAAATAGCTCGGCGACGTGCCACGGCCTTGGTTGAGGTTCGGCGCCGTCGACCGTGGGTTCTAACCCACCAACACCTCAAACAAACGGTCCTACAGCATCGGTGTACCTCTAGGAAACTCGACAAGGTGCCAAAAGGGTTCAGGGATGGCGGCAAGTCGGTCGGCACCGTGTGACCGATCGTGCCCGCCATGACCGCCCTCGATCGAGCTCGAAATTCGTTACTCCTAGACAGTTTCACGCCACGGATGCAGAAAAGAACTTGATCGCCGGCTAGTCAAGCGTCGATGTGCAAGATTTGATAACCTCCGAAAGATCATAGAGCGAGAATTTAAATAAACCGTACCGGAAGCTCGGTTTACGGTCGCCGGAGTAAAAACTGGAAATTTTCTGTGGATTCTTCACGGTTTGCTTCCAAACTTGGAGGAGAGCAGCACGGTGGTCGCGCACTCCTGTTGCCTCCCTTGCTGGACCGTGAAAACGCCTGTGGAATGCTGTCCACGATCGCCTGACTCTCGGCTGAGGCTAGGTCGCCGCGGTGGCGATCGTTTTCGAGCACCGGAGGTCAGAGCTTGGGGTTTCTGGCGTTGGGGAGGTAGAGTGCGATCTCAGGTGACCGTCTAGCAGCTCGGGGTGGGAGAAGGTGAGCTGGTTTCGCGGTTCTCCGATCGAGCAGAGAGGAGGCAAGTTGGTGGCTCGGTGATCGCGGGAGAGGAGGAAATGATCGGTGCCTGCACCCATGGAGCGCCTTAAGAGGGCCCTGGAACCGCCCTTGGGCTCGCGTGTGGGCGCAGGAAGCAGCTGGTGGCGCTGCTGCTCCTCGGTGGCGAGCGCAGCTGCTCCCGAGCGTGGAGTCGGCAGCTGCTCGGTGGAAGTTCCCACTGAGACTCTGACTTTGGGTGCAAGTTTCTCCTTCTTCCCTCTATGACATGTGGGTCCCACCCGGGGTTTTAACCTCTGAAATTTACTCCTCATCACTGTTGTAAACAGTGAGCCCCATAATACCCCTGGTGATTCAAATTATTCACCCATGAGCCATTTGAATTGATTAGAATTCAAATTGGGTTTGGTTTGAATGAATTTCAGCACAAGTTCAGTTTTGAATTCAAATAAAGTTTGAAAATTTGTCCCACATAGCTCATGTCAAGATCAACTCCAATGGAGTGAAAATTGGTGTGTGAGCTCACAAAAATGTGCTGAATAAGAATATGCCTCCCACTTTTGAATTCATGGGATAAAAACAGTTTGAATTTGAATGTGGTTTCAAACTGCCCTCTTTCTAGCTATACCCAAAATGACCTCAAAAAGGTTTTGAATTTGGGTGAAACTTGGCATGGACATCCTTAGCAATGTGTAGGAGTTTTTATATGTCCAGCCCACCTATATCACATGTTTGAAATACCACTTTTGCAATATGTGAGTTTGTTCTCTAATGAGCATGTTGATGGTGGTTACTTGCTCTTCATTTGTGTTCATCATCTTTCCTCAAATGAGGTGTGTGGTGTGGTGATGAACACTTCAAATGTGTGCCAAAAACTGAGGCCCTTAGAGATTGCCATGTGCGTTCAGGAAGAAGAACGCATTAAGTCCCAGAGAGTGGTGACTCTATCAACTACGCCAAAGGGAAAGGGAAGGGGAAGAACTATTTTAATTCTCCCAAAGCTGTTTCCTTTAAGGTACATGGCACATCCTCTTCTGAAAAGGGCAAGGGTAAGGCTCCACTTAAGCATCCTCCTCAAAAGGATGTAAAAGTGGACAAGGATCAGTGCAGGTTTTGTAAGGAAAAGGGACACTACCCGAAGGATTGTGTGGGCTTACTAAAGTGGTGTTGCAAGAACGGTAATGATTTTGTAACATTTGTTAATGAATCCCTGTTTTTAGATTATTCTCAATCTACTTGGTGCATTGATTCAGGTGCCACTGTGCATGTTTGCAATTCTATGCAGGGATTAAGTATGAGGAGGACCCTAAGAAGAGGGGAAAAGGTCATTAAAGTCGCTAATGGCCGTAAAGCTCAAGTTGAAGCCGTTGGAAATCTCCCACTTAGACTTAGAGACGGCTTTGTACTTAGGCTTCATAATGTCTTTTATGTACCCTCTTTAGAGAGAAATTTGATTTCAGTTTCATGTTTGGATGATTCAGGTTATGTGTGCCATTTCGGCAATGATAAATGTTCTATTACATTAATAATAAAGTTGTGGGTCTTGCATTCTGACAAGACATGTTATATTTATTATCCTTACATGATGAAATTAATGTTATAAGTAATAATCATGTTTCTTCTCAGAACGACTTAGTATTCAACAAGCGCAAAAGAATCGATTATGAAACATCATCGAAATTGTGGCATTGTCGTTTATGCCATATTTCGAGGGGGAGAATTGAACATTTAGTTTCCCAATCGATTCTTTCCAACTTAGACTTTTCGGATTCACAAGAATGCATTGATTGCATTAAAGGCAAATTTTTTAAGAAGGTTAAGAAAGACGCCAAACGTAGCATGGGAATATTAGAATTAGTTCACACGGACATTTGTGGTCCATTCCCAATAGTCTCCATAGATGGTTATGATTCATTCATAACGTTTACGAATGACTATACTCGTTATGGCTATATTTATCTAATCAAGGAGTGATCCGAAGCGTTGGATAAATTTATGATATTTAAGGCCGAAGTAGAAAACCAGCACAACATTAAGATCAAGGTAGTAAGATCCGATCGTGGAGGGGAGTACTACGGTCGACATACCCAGTATGGCCAAATTCCTGGACCTTTTGCAAGATTTCTACAGGAAAACAACATAGTAGCCCAGTATTCTACGCCGGGCGAGCCTCAGCAAAATGGTATAGCGGAACGGAGAAACCGTATGCTCATGGATATGGTAAGAAGTATGTTAAGTTATTCGACACTTCCAGTTAGCTTATGGATGGAGGCGTTAGAAACCGCCATTCATGTGCTTAATCGTGTGCCAAGCAAATCAGTACCTAAGACACCGTATGAAATGTGGACAGGACGTAAGCCCTCATTAGGCTATTAGCACATGTGGGGCTGTCCAGCAAAGGCTAAAATGTTCAACCCAAACATTGGTAAGCTGGACTCTAGAACTATTAGTTGTCATTTTATTGGCTATCCAGATAAGAGTAAGGGATATCGATTCTATTGTCCAGATAGATACACTAAGTTCATAGAGACAAGGCATGCTGTCTTTCTAGAGGATGCCATGATCAGGGGGAGTATGGTGAGACGAGAGGTAGATCTTGAGGAGAAGAGGGTGTACGCACCCACTCCCATGATTCAAGAACCATATTTCTCAATACCCTACTGTTGTTGAACCATTTGTGCCAGTCACTAATGATTCAACACCTGTTGTTAGTCTGTAACACCCCAAAAAGGTGGCAAAATGAGAATTCTAAATTTATGGACGTGATGCTATTTTAGTGCTGAAATTCATTTTTAGGCTAGAAATAATTCTGAAAATAGGTAAAAATAAATTTAAATTGATCCCATCAGAAAGGAAGTCAAAAGATATTTTGTTGGGCATTTTAGATGAAAACATATTCTGTGTAGGTGATGTAATTCACTATATTAGTACTGAAGTTCACTTTTAGGTATAGAAAATAAATCTGAAAATATAGGAAAATAGCTATACATAATGGGAAAATGTCAAATGGGGTCTCCAACTCCAAAACTTCAAGTTAAGATAATGTAGAGGACCTGAGAACCATTTTGGAGTGGGAATACATATTTTATACAAGTTGGAAAGTAAGAAGGGTAATATTCAATGTAGGAAATAGTTCAAATTGAAAACCTAGAGTTAGGGTATACTTAGAAGTCTGAATAATCAATGTTAGAAATAATATGGATGTTTAAAGGTGCATGAATTCATAGGAGCAACCTATCTAGGGTGAACACAAAACTTAATTTTGTGTATGGCTTTAATGTGCATGCATGTATGACTTGCATGAGTGTATGTGTCGGTGGTTTCTTATGTAATGTTGTTTTCTTTTGCTATATGTGTTGGCATGATTAGAACCAGCCCCAGAGCCGGTTCTCACCTTCCAAGACCAAGGCTTTCAATTCCCGGAGCAGCAGGAAGAAGGCAAGTGTCCTTGACCACTTTGATCCTATACTAGGATGTGTAGTTAGTATTTAATTGCATTGTCAATTTGGAATATGATACCCATGCTAGGAAGTTTCTCTAGAATTGCATTATCTTGTTTCCTTGTAGCCTTGGGTTGGGAGTTATTTTATTTTATCATTCATTTATGCTACTCATGCTTAGCCATGCTTAGAGTGGGATAAATGGGATATGAGATCATCACCTTGATTACATTACCCTTGAATGGAATATTATGAATTATGTAAAGGTAAGGATCTAGGCAAGTTGGATGCTTGGTTGCTGCTGCGTGCACGAGACTCGGGTTTGTGTTTAGTTCTTGCCTGGATCCTAAGGACCGGTTCATGGAGCATGTAACCTAGCTTTACCGTGCCAAGCACATGCTCAGATGGGGCAGCTTGGCCAATTAATTAGGTGCATTTCCGACGTAGTATGGGTGTTTGGATGGTGCGGGGAATAGGTGTCAGCTGGACTACCATATGAACCGCAAGGCTCAAGAGGGGGCCACTGCAGCGGGGGTTGGAGCCTCCTGGATGCTGTTAGGGGTGAAACCTCAGTGGGACCACACTCGTCGGGAATCCCTTTGTAAAGGCTTCGTAGTGATCTCCTGGCTACACACCTCGGAAGTGTGAATGTGGTTCGCGGCCACTGGCATAATGGAGGTTCTTCTAGTCCACCCGGCAACGGGGGATGAAATCACTACATGTGGGTACAATGGTGCAAACTCTGTAGAGTCAAAACTGTCATGACAGCGGTGTTCACAGTCAAGAGCGGCTTGGACTTATTCATGATTAGATGATGATGAATTGGGAAGTGGAAGATGTTAAGCGGGGAGCTTAACATTAGAAATGAAGTTATAATTACATGATATTGATGATGGGTTAGGGGATTGGGACCATTTCACTAATGTAGTAATGTAGGTGCTTAATAAAGCTAAGGTATAGGGTATTAATTGCGTAGTGCTTCAACTATGAGCTCAACCTCTCCTTGTTCTAGCCATGCATGACATAACTTTCCCACACTTGCTGAGTTCCTACGGTACTCAAACTTGCTTTTCTGTTGGTTTCAAATTGCTGCTCAGGCCAAGGGAATGACGTGGTGTACAACGACCAAGACTTCGGACCCGAAGAAGGGTTCTAGGTTCACGGAGTCCCCCGGGCAACGTCTGTGATGGATCCCAAAAGACTTATCTTCCGCTGTTTGTCTATCTACATTATTGTGAACATATTATCGTCCTTCGAGACGCTATGTAAGACTTATTTATATTTGAACACTTGGCTGTAATCTAATGATATTTCACTAGTTGTCATCACATGTACGAGAAAACTGATCCTGGCATGCATGTGATATTCACTCGGGTGTTCCGCGGAATAACCGGGTGTGACAGAAGTGGTATCAGGGCCAGGTTGCCCGTAGGAACGTGGACCTAGGTAGAAATGGACGTATTTAAGGACTCTATGTACTTAAAAACTATTTTACAAAAGGTGTGGGGTAAAAGTATTAATTAATGTTATTTCCTTATTTTATTTGTTCACCTTGCCTCAACCTTTATTCAAAAAGAAATATTTATTTAATTATTGTCTAAAACTTGATTTTAAATGTTTTATGTTTTAGATGGTTCGCATGGTCCGCACCGCTCGCAAGTCCACTGGAGGGAGAGTTCCTGTAAGGCCCTCAGTTTTTGACACACATTGGCAGTGTTCATCACCACACCACACACCTCATTTGAGGAAGGATGATGAACACAAATGAAGAGCAAGTAACAATTATCAACATGCTCATTAGAGAACAAACTCACACATTGCAAAAGTGGTATTTTCCACATGTGATATAGGTGGGCTGGACATATGAAAACTCCTACACTTTACTAAGGATGTCCATGCCAAGTTTCACCCAAATTCAAAACCCTTTTGAGGTCATTTTGGGTATAGTTAGGAAGAGGGCAGTTTGAAACCATATTCAAATTCAAACTGTTTTTATCCCATGAATTTAAAAGTGGGAGGCATATTCTTACTCAGCACATTTTTGTGAGCCCACACACCAATTTTCACTCCATTTGGAGTTGATCTTGACATGAACTAAGTAGGGCAAATTCAAACTTCATTTGAATTCAAAACTGCACTTGTGCTGAAATTCACTCAAACCAAACCCATTTCGAATCCTATTCAATTCGAATGGCTCAAGGGTGAATAATCTGAATCACCAGGGGTATTGTGGGGTTCACTGTTCACTACAGTGATCAGGAGTAAATTTCAGAGGTTAAAACCCGGGTGGGAACCACATGTCATAGAGGGAAGAAGGAGAAACTTGCAACCAAAGTCAGAGTCTCGGTGGGAAATTCCACCGAGCAGCTGTCGGCTGTGCCACCGAGCAGCTACCGGCGCCACCAGCTGCTTCCCCCTCCGTGCGCTGGCGCCCAGGGCGGCTTGTTCGCGCCCCCACGCGACCGGCACCGCCTCAGCCGAGCAGGAGCCGGCCGGCTTTATCTTCTCGCGGGCAAACCCGAGCAGCGGCATTGTCTCTCGCCGCAGCTCTCTGCTCAATCGGGAAAATCAGCAAAACCATCTCCTCCTTCGGCCTTGAGCTGCTAGACAGCCACCTGAGGTCGCACTTCACCTCCCCAACACCAGAAACCCCGAGTTCCGACCTCCTTTGCCCAAGAGCGATCACCACTGTCACACCCGGGTTTTCCGAAGAAACAACCAAGTGAATATCACATGTATGCCAGGATCATTTTCTCATACATGTGATGACAAATAGTGAAGCATCATTTATTACAAGTCAGGTGTCGAATATAAATAAGTCTTACATCGCAAATGTCTCAATGGACACTAATGCTTCATCACAATTAAATAAACTAGCAGCGGAATATTATTCTTTAGGGCTCCATCACAGGTGTTGCCCGGGGGTCTTCATGAACCTAAAAGCCTTCCTCGGGTCCAAAATCTTGGTCATTATACACCACCTCATTATCTTGACCTGAGCAGCAATATAAACCAACAAATATGCAAGGTTGAGTACCAATGGTACTCAGCAAGTGTAGGAAAATTTTATCATGCATGGCTAGAACAAGGAGAGGTTGAACTCATGGTTAAAGCACTACGCAATTAATACCTATCACCTTAGCTTATTAAGCACCTACATTACTACACAGGTGAAATGGTCCCAATCTCCCATCCCATCATTGTAATCCAATAACCATAACATCATTACCAATGTTAAGCTCCCCGCTTAACATCCAAAACCATCAATCCTCTAATCATGAATAAGTCCAGGCCGCTCTTAACCGTGAGCACGGCTGTCAAGACAGTTTTGACTCTGCAGAGTTTGTACCACTGTACCCACAAGTAGTGATTTCATCCCCCGTTGCCGGGTGGACTAAAAGAACCTCCATTATGCCAGTGGCTACGATCCACATTCACACTTCCCAGGTGTGTAGCCAGGAGATCACTACGAAGCCTTTACAAAGGGATTCCCGACGAGCATGGGCCCACTGAGGTTTCACCCCTAACAGCATACAAGAGGCTCCAACCCCGCTGCAGTGGCCCCCTCTTGAGCCTTGCGGTTCATATGGTAGTCCAGCTGACACCTACTCCCCGCACCATCCAACACACCCATACTACGCTGGGGATACACCTAATTAATTGGCCAAGCTGCCCCATCTCAGCATGTGGTTGGCACTGTAAAGCCGGGTTACATGCTCCATGAACCGGTCCTTAGGATCCAGGCAAGTACTAAACACAAACCCAAGTCTCGTGCACCCAGCACACAACCAAAACATCCAACTTGCCTTGATCCCTACCTCTACATAACTCACAATGTCTCATTCAAGAGTATGGTAATATAAACTGATGATCTTATGTCCCAAATATCCCATTCTAAGCATGGCTAAGCATATGCATGTGAATAAATGACATGACAAAATAAATCCCAACCCAAGCTACAAGGAAATAAGGTAATGCAATTCTAGGGAAACTTTCCTAGCATGGGTTTCATATTTCATTTGACAATGCAAATAATTCTATCTACACATCCTAGCATAGGATCAAAGTGGTCAAGGACACTTGCCTCCTTCTTGCTGCTCTTGAAATGGGTAGTCCTGATCTTGGAAAGAAATAACTTGCTCTTGAACAGGCTCTACTTCATACCATCACACATAGCAAAAGAAAAACAACAATCATAAGACATAGTTCACACTTCTACTTCATACAAACCACACATTCATATTTATGAAATTCATTCACCATTATATGTGTTGTGGTTACTTTATGTGTGTTGAGTTGTGGCTTGCATGCACTTTTAACCATGTGTATATGATTCCTACTTTTGTGTCCACCTTTATACTTACATACTATTTATATGGGTTTCCAATAAATTTCTTATATTCAACTACTTCACCTTTTTACTACCAAGTGTGTATGAAAAGTATTATTCTTCCCCATATGTGCTTTCATAATTTCTATCAACCCTAAACTGAATTCTTTGTATTTTAGAAACTCCATTTATCATTTACTAGTTGCTATATTTTCAGATTTATATTCCTATGCATAATTGTGCATTTTATTATTAAATTAGTAATACACATCACCTAAACAGAATAGGTTCCGGTCCTAAATAATTTAAAATCATATTTTGACCTTGGCTTCTGATGTAGACCGTTTCATAATTATTTTCCCTATTTTTCTATAACTATTATTTACTTAAACATGTGTCCCTATACTAATAAATGTGAATAATAGATGAAACAGATTTATTTCAGCCCAAAAATATATTTTTATCTCACTTCAAAGTTTTCTAAGTACTGAGAAAGTTTTTAATTAATTTTTGACAATTATGTTTGTCCCCCTTTTTAATTTTTAAACACTAGTTACATATTCAATTTTCTAAATTAAATACTAAACATGGCTAAAATAATGAATTCACCCCATTACAGGGTCTATAATATTATTTTCATAATTCCCAGGGGTCTAGCTACACTTTTCAGAGGTGTTTTTCCTAATTTCTATTAAGTCCAGGGGCTAAAACTGATTTTTAAATGAATTTACATGATTTTCTGGAGTTCCAGGGGCTAGATCTGAAGTTTCCGGGGCTAGCTCTCAATTCCAGAGAACCCCAGGGGGTAGCACGTAAGAATTCCAGTCTTTATAATGCGGGGCTGACATGGACCGTCCGATTTTAAACCGACGGCTGAGATTATAACATCGAACCGGTACGCGGGGTTTTAAAGTCTACCGTGCGATTTAAAATAAACGGCGCACAAGCGGCCACGTCGCTCTGGTCGAGCGCGGGCGGCGCTGCCGGCGTCGCACGGCGGCGGGAAGCGGCGATCTCGCCGGAAAGTTTCGGATCCTCGAGAATTCTGCCTAGAACTATGATCTTATGGCCTAGATCGGTAGAGGGGAGGTCAGGGATCTCACCTCGGGGGTTTTCTCGAGCTCGGGGGTCCTGGAAAGTGATCGGCGGCGAGGTCCGAGGCAAAACCACGGCGAAGCTCGTCGGCGCTGAGTTTACACCGTAAGTCTTCGGGTTTTCGGCACCTGCAAAGTTCCCCGGAGGCGGTGGATCAAGACCAGCGAGTTAGATCAGAGTTTCCGAGCTTAGATCGGCCAGAATTCACCGGCAAAGTCTCGGTGCTCACCGGAGTGAAAATCGGTGATCGCGTGGGAAAAACTGATCGGATCGGGGGTTTTTATAGCCGGGGGAGGGCGGTGGGTCTGTTGTGATCGAGTTGGAGTCCTCTGGGACCAGAATTCGGGCGACGGGACGCGGTTTCCGGTCGGTTGCGATCGCGCGCGCTCGGGGGAAAAGTCCGGGGTCGCAGGGCTCAGGGTTAGGGATGACATGTGGGTCCCACCCGTCGGTGAGAGAGCGCGGGCGCGCGCGGGGGCGGGCTGCGCGGGGAAAGCTGGGCCGGCTGGCGGGTTTCGGCCCACTGGCCGGTTTTTTCCCGTTTTTCTTTTTCTTTTTCCATTTCTTTTCTGTTTTGAGTATAATTTGAATTCCAGTTTGAATTTGAATTTTTGCAAAACATGCAATACGTCCAAAAATTTTTAAATTCTCCTCTGAACATGGTTTAGGGTTTTGAATCAAAATTTGGGGTGTTACAGCTCTACCCCCCTTAAAAGAAATCTCGTCCTCGAGATTGGTGTTTCTAAGAAAACAATTCCGGAAATTGTGCCTTGAGCTCATCTTCTCGTTCCCAGGTAGCTTCCTCTTCTGAGTGATGCTTCCACTGCACCTTGCACATCCGGATTCTCTTGTTTCTGGTGAGGCGTTCCATCGTCTCCAAAATCTTGTATGGTTGCTCGGCATAAGACAAATCCTCAGCTACATCCACTTCATTCATGGGTAACACCTATTCAGGCGTCCTCAGACATTTCTTGAGTTGTGACACATGGAATACATCGTGCACATCCGATAGATGAACCGGTAACTCTAGTTGGTACACCACTTTGCCTTTTCTTTCCAAAACTTGAAAGGGTCCGATATATCGAGGTGACAACTTCCCTTTCACCTTGAACCGACGAAGTCCTCTGATAGGGGACACCTTGAGATAAACATAGTCTCCCACGTTGAAAACGAGTTCTCTTCTTCGTACATCAGCATAACTCTTCTGGCGTGTTTGTGCTATCCTCAAGTTGTTGCGAATCTCCCTCACCTTCGCTTCGGCTTCTTGTAGCACTTCTGGACCAAACACTTTACTTTCTCCTGTTTGGTTCCAAAATAGAGGAGTTCTACACTTCCTTCCATACAAAGATTCAAACGGTGACATTTTCATACTAGCTTGATAGCTGTTGTTATAGGAAAACTCCGCATACGGTAAGTTCTTGTCCCAACTCCTATTGTTTTTGAGTGCACATGCCCTTAACATATCTTCAAGGATCTGATTGGTTCTCTCCGTCTGCCCGTCAGTTTGGGGATGATAGGCAGAGCTGAAATTCAGATGGGTTCCCATGGTTTCATGCAACTTTTGCCAAAACCTCGAGGTGAACTGTGTCCCTCGATCCGACACAATCTTCTTTGGCACTCCATGGTAACACACGATCCTTGACATGTACAATTCTGCCAATTTGGATCCGCTGTAGCTTTCTTTCACGAGGATGAAATGAGCTACCTTGGTTAGCCTATCAATAATGACCCATATTGAATCATACCCGGATTGGGTCCTAGGCAATCCCACGACAAAATCCATGCTGATTTCTTCCCACTTCCATTCAGGCACTTTGAGTGGTTGCAATAATCCCGCGGGTCGTTGATGTTCAGCTTTCACCAACTGACATGTGTCACATAGGGCAACATGTTCCGCGACATCTCGCTTCATGCCATACCACCAATACCTGCTCTTGAGGTCCTGGTACATCTTCGTACTCCCAGGATGAATGGAATAGTCAGAATCGTGAGCCTCCTTCAAAATTAACTCACGGATCTCCTTTACTTCTGGCACACAGATCCTTTTTCCGTGCCACACCGTTCCCTGTTCATCCTCTCTAAAACCAGGAGCTTTATTTTCCTTGATAAGCTGTCTGATCTCTTGTATCTTCTCATCATTCTTTTGGCCCTCGCGTATGTCTCGCTCGAGTGTGGAGTCCACTTCCATGGCGATGGCTTCACCACTATTTACTAGACATAGATTGAGCCTTATAACCTCGTCCTTCAATTCTGCAGGCATGTCCTTCAAACTCAACTTCTTGACCTGCACTTTCCGACTCAAAGCATCGGCCACGACGTTTGCTTTCCCGGGATGATAGTTGATGCCCACATCAAAGTCATTGATTAGCTCTAACCATCTTCTTTGTCTGAGGTTGAGATCTGGCTGTGTGAATATATACTTCAAACTCTTATGATCCGTATATATCTCTGTCCTCTTCCCCATCAAATAGTGCCGCCAAATTTTCAACGCATGTACCACTGCAGCTAGTTCTAGATCATGTGTAG
This sequence comes from Neostapfia colusana, assembly GCA_030760725.1. Classification (NCBI taxonomy): domain Eukaryota; kingdom Viridiplantae; phylum Streptophyta; class Magnoliopsida; order Poales; family Poaceae; genus Neostapfia; species Neostapfia colusana. The sequence continues at coordinate 30,462,349 of JASWHV010000004.1, read as the reverse complement.
GATAGTTCTTCTCGTGCTTCCGAAGCTGCCGGGATGCATATGCCACGACATGTCCTTCTTGCATGAGAACACATCCCAACCCATTTCCAGAGGCATCGCAGTACACTGTGAAATTCTTCTGCATATCTGGCATAACCAACACTGGGGCTGTTGTCAATCTCTTCTTTAGCTCCTGAAAGCTCGTCTCGCACTGTGGCGTCCAGGTGAATGTGATTCCCTTCTCCAACAGTTTGGTGAGAGGTCTCGAGATCTTGGAGAATCCTTCAATAAACCGTCGATAGTATCCAGCCAATCCCAAAAAGCTTCGAACTTCCCCGACATTTTCAGGGGTTTTCCATTTCTAGATATCTTCGATTTTGGCGGGATCTACGGAGATTCCTCCCTCCGAGATTATATGTCCTAAAAAGGGAACTCTCTTCTGCCAAAACTCACACTTGCTCAACTTGGCATATAGTTGGTGTTCTCTCAGCCTCTGTAACACCAACCTTAGATGTTTCTCATGTTCTTCTTCATCTTTGGAGAAGACGAGAATATCATCTATGAAAACCACCACAAATTTGTCCAGATATTCCATGAATAGCTTATTCATGAGGTACATGAAATATGCCGGGCATTGGTTAGCCCGAAAGGCATGACAGTGTATTCATACAGTCCGTACCGAGATACGAAAGCTGTCTTGGGAATATCAGATTGCCTTATCTTGAGTTGGTGGTATCCCGACCTGAGATTAATTTTCGAGAACACACAAGCTCCCCTCAACTGATCAAACAAGTCTTCAATGCGGGGTAATGGGTACTTGTTCTTAATGGTTACCTCATTCAAGGCACGGTAATCCACGCATAACCTTTGGGTTCCGTCTTTCTTAGGCACAAATATCATCGGAGCTCCCCATGGTGAGGAACTAGGGCGAATATACCCCTTCTCCGTCAATTCTCTCAAATGATCCTTGAGCTCTTCTAGCTGCTTGGAGTCCATTCGATAAGGTCTCTTGTATATCGGGGCTGTTCCCGGTAATAGCTCAATTGCGAATTCCACGTCACGGTCGGGAGGCATACCTGGCAACTCCTCCGGAAAAACATCTGGATATTCCCTGATGGTCCTGATTTCCTCAACTTTCACCTCCACTTGATTTAATTTAATGTCCCTCCTAGGCTCGTGTATCGTTATGAACTTTACTCTTGTGCCATTGGGGTGAGTTAGTTCCACCGTTCTGGTCGAACAATGGATGATTCCTTTATGTTTGGTCAACCAATCCATACCCAAAATAATATCTATCCCTTGTGAATCTATCACTATGAGGTTAGCAGTAAATACTACCCCATTAATGTCTAGGCTCACTTTGGGACACACTTGTCTTGTCCTTATTTCTCCACCTGGAGAGTTTATGGCTAGCATATGGTTAATTTGTGTGGTTGCTAGGTCATACTTCTTAACAAACCCTTGAGCAATGAACGAGTGGGTAGCACCAGAATCAAACAGCAGAGTTGCAAGGTGTAAATTGGCAGGAAACTTACCAACTACCACGTCGGGTGCCTCTTGTGCTTCCTCCATAGTGACATGGTTCACCCGTCCTCTCACTACATTCTGCTGTTGTGGCGGCGCAGGCTTCTTCTTAGGACACTTATGGGCGTAGTGCCCCACTTCACCACAGCTGAAACATTGAACCCCAAACTTAGATGCCTGGCCTTTGTTGTCTTTGGGTTGGTTTGGGGGTCCTTGCACTGCTGGTCGAGGTGGATATGCGGGACGAGGCTGCTGCACAAACTGACGTTGCGGCTGTGCTGGTGCTGCGGGTGGCCTGTAGTTTGGGTTGTACCCTCTTGGTGCTGAATAGGGTACCGCAGCACGGCTCATCTGCCCCGTAGGTTGCTGCATCATACGTGGGCGGGTGTTGCTCCCTGAGGCTTGATGTGACCACCCAGCATTCCTCTTATTCTTATTTTCCAGGGCTTTTAGCTTCCTTTCCACCACAAATGCTCTGTCCACCATCTTTTGAAAACTTTCATACTCATTGGAGGACATGGCACACTGCATCTCTGCGGTAAGTCCTTCCACGAAACAATCTTGTTTCTGCTCATCGGTCTCTATGTCTCGTGGAGCATAACGGGATAGTTGAGTAAATTTAGTGAGGTATTCCCTCACCGTCATGTTTCCCTGCTGTAGTCCCAAAAACTCCTTTCTCTTGTTTTTGAGTTCACCTCTTGGGATGTAATGGTTGCGGAAGCTACGCTTGAACTCTTCCCAAGTGATGTTCTCAGGGTCATGATGGGCGGCCACATAGGCGGTCCACCAATCAGCAGCAGGTCCCTGCAATTGATGAGAGGCAAACAGCACCCTCTCATACCCTTGGCATTGTATTATCCTCATCTTACTTTCAATAGTCTTCAGCCAATCATCTGCCTCCAGAGGTTCAGCAGCACTTGCAAACTTTGGAGGTTGAGTTCCTAGAAACTCACTCAACCTTGGTTGGCGGGGTGCAGCTTGTGGAGGTGGAACTTGATGCAAGTTGGCCACCACTTGAGTCAAGTTCTGGATGAGCTGATTTTGATTCTCCAGCATTTGGTGGAGAGGATCAATTTCTTCACGGCGACCACCCCGGTCCTGGCCTCCAGAAAGATGAGGGTTGCATGCCTCATCATTGTTGTTGGCGGGGTTGGCAGCACGCCCTTTTCCTCTTCCGGCCATCTGGCAGAAACAACAAATGTTAATTTGATACCATTTAGTATTCATCTTACTACTTTCATTTGTTGGTACTTTGAGGTGTCGAGGCTTTGTTAAAATTTTACGAGGGTTCATATCTCACACCAAATAAATGCACTATCATTTCCTGTGGGTTCACACACCCAAGCAAAACAATCTGAAGACGAGGCTGTGGACAATTGCTCATGGCTTCCACAACTCACGTCACACACCAAGCATTATCACTCCATTAACTACGTAACGACTCGACTACTCGACCTCTTGCTAGCTAGGGGAAAGACTCTACACTACTCGTCCTCTTGAGCTGGCTCCTCGGGATCTTCCTCCTCATTTCGGCTACCTTCTGACTCTGCTTTGGGTGGGGGGGCTGCTGGTGGAGAAGTGCGACGACGCCTGATTGCTCGGCGATCCGGGGAGTCAGGAGTCCATGGATCACTCACAGTGACACACAGTTCATTCCCATCTCCTCTTTCTCTCGCCTTTAAGCAAGCTCGCAGCAATGCTTCTGTTTCCTTCAGGGTGTCTCGGACATCCTGAAGCTCTTGTTGACACTCCTGCAGTCGAGTGCTGAGCATAGCAGCATCCTCCAAACACAAGTCCATGTGCTCATGGGAAGTCCCTTGCTGCACCTGTGGGTACTTGTACTCCGTGGTACCACTCTCACGTTGGAGGACATACATGTACTCAGTTTTGTCCAAGTGGCGACGATAGATGTGACTCTGGCAGGTGATGGCCTCCCAGGTGACATCTTTCTCCGCGTCAACTTGTGTTGCTCGACAAGCTGGAGAGTGGTGAATCTTAAGCAGCTGATTCTCGTGTATAATCCTCATCTCCGAACTCCATTCCTCCCTCTTCTCACGGATGGTCCTGGTGGAGTTATAATGGATGATTAGCTTGCCCGTATTGCCGGCGGCTTCGAGCATACGTCGAAGACGGCGCAACAAGTCTCCTACTGCCAATCCGTAGGAAAGGTACGTCACGGGGCGACTCTCCTCTCTTTCGGCAAGGGCAACTACGGGAACTCTCCCTCCTGTGGACTTACGAGCGGTGCGAATCATGCGAACCATCTAAAACAAAAGAATTAAAAATTAGGTTAGATAAAATCTCAAACAAAAATCCTATTTTGAATGAAAGTTGGGGTAAGATGAAGAAAATGACTCCTTTAATAACACTTTTCCACCCACACTTTGGAAAATAGTTTTTAAGAAAATAGGGCCCTTAAATACGTCCATTTCTACCTAGGTCCACGTTCCTACGGGCAACCTTGGCTCTGATACCACCTCTGTCACACCCGGTTTTTCCGAAGAAACAACCAAGTGAATATCACATGTATGCCAGGATCATTTTCTCATACATGTGATGACAAATAGTGAAGCATCATTTATTACAAGCCAGGTGTCGAATATAAATAAGTCTTACATCGGAAATGTCTCAATGGACACTAATGCTTCATCACAATTAAATAAACTAGCAGTGGAATATTATTCTTTAGGGCTCCATCACAGGTGTTGCCCGGGGGTCTTCATGAACCTAAAAGCCTTCCTCGGGTCCAAAATCTTGGTCATTATACACCACCTCATTATCTTGACCTGAGCAGCAATATAAACCAACAAATATGCAAGGTTGAGTACCAATGGTACTCAGCAAGTGTAGGAAAATTTTATCATGCATGGCTAGAACAAGGAGAGGTTGAACTAATGGTTAAAGCACTACGCAATTAATACCTATCACCTTAGCTTATTAAGCACCTACATTACTACACAGGTGAAATGGTCCCAATCTCCCATCCCATCATTGTAATCCAATAACCATAACATCATTACCAATGTTAAGCTCCCCGCTTAACTTCCAAAACCATCAATCCTCTAATCATGAATAAGTCCAGGCCGCTCTTAACCGTGAGCACGGCTGTCAAGACAGTTTTGACTCTGCAGAGTTTGTACCACTGTACCCACAAGTAGTGATTTCATCCCCCGTTGCCGGGTGGACTAAAAGAACCTCCATTATGCCAGTGGCTACGATCCACATTCACACTTCCCAGGTGTGTAGCCAGGAGATCACTACGAAGCCTTTACAAAGGGATTCCCGACGAGCGTGGGCCCACTGAGGTTTCACCCCTAACAGCATACAAGAGGCTCCAACCCCGCTGCAGTGGCCCCCTCTTGAGCCTTGCGGTTCATATGGTAGTCCAGCTGACACCTACTCCCCGCACCATCCAACACACCCATACTACGCCGGGGATACACCTAATTAATTGGCCAAGCTGCCCCATCTCAGCATGTGGTTGGCACTGTAAAGCCGGGTTACATGCTCCATGAACCGGTCCTTAGGATCCAGGCAAGTACTAAACACAAACCCAAGTCTCGTGCACCCAGCACACAACCAAAACATCCAACTTGCCTTGATCCCTACCTCTACATAACTCACAATGTCTCATTCAAGAGTATGGTAATATAAACTGATGATCTTATGTCCCAAATATCCCATTCTAAGCATGGCTAAGCATATGCATGTGAATAAATGACATGACAAAATAAATCCCAACCCAAGCTACAAGGAAATAAGGTAATGCAATTCTAGGGAAACTTTCCTAGCATGGGTTTCATATTTCATTTGACAATGCAAATAATTCTATCTACACATCCTAGCATAGGATCAAAGTGGTCAAGGACATGTGTCCCTATACTAATAAATGTGAATAATAGATGAAACAGATTTATTTCAGCCCAAAAATATATTTTTATCTCACTCCAAAGTTTTCTAAGTACTGAGAAAGTTTTTAATTAATTTTTGACAATTATGTTTGTCCCCCTTTTTAATTTTTAAACACTAGTTACATATTCAATTTTCTAAATTAAATACTAAACAGGGCTAAAATAATGAATTCACCCCATTACAGGGTCTATAATATTATTTTCATAATTCCCAGGGGTCTAGCTACACTTTTCAGAGGTGTTTTTCCTAATTTCTATTAAGTCCAGGGGCTAAAACTGATTTTTAAATGAATTTACATGATTTTCTGGAGTTCCAGGGGCTAGATCTGAAGTTTCTGGGGCTAGCTCTCAATTCCAGAGAACCCCAGGGGGTAGCACGTAAGAATTCCAGTCTTTATAATGCGGGGCTGACATGGACCGTCCGATTTTAAACCGACGGCTGAGATTATAACATCGAACCGGTACGCGGGGTTTTAAAGTCTACCGTGCGATTTAAAATAAACGGCGCACAAGCGGCCACGTCGCTCTGGTCGAGCGCGGGCGGCGCTGCCGGCGTCGCACGGCGGCGGGAAGCGGCGATCTCGCCGGAAAGTTTCGGATCCTCGAGAATTCTGCCTAGAACTGTGATCTTATGGCCTAGATCGGTAGAGGGGAGGTCAGGGATCTCACCTCGGGGGTTTTCTCGAGCTCGGGGGTCCTGGAAAGTGATCGGCGGCGAGGTCCGAGGCAAAACCACGGCGAAGCTCGTCGGCGCTGAGTTTACACCGTAAGTCTTCGGGTTTTCTGCACCTGCAAAGTTCCCCAGAGGCGGTGGATCAAGACCAGCGAGTTAGATCAGAGTTTCCGAGCTTAGATCGGCCAGAATTCACCGGCGAAGTCTCGGTGCTCGCCGGAGTGAAAATCGGCGATCGCGTGGGAAAAACTGATCGGATCGGGGGTTTTTATAGCCGGGGGAGGGCGGTGGGTCTGTTGTGATCGAGTTGGAGTCCTCTGGGACCAGAATTCGAGCGACGGGACGCGGTTTCCGGTCGGTTGCGATCGCGCGCGCTCGGGGGAAAAGTCCGGGGTCGCGGGGCTCAGGGTTAGGGATGACATGTGGGTCCCACCCGTCGGTGAGAGAGCGCGGGCGCGCGCGGGGGCGGGCTGCGCGGGGAAAGCTGGGCCGGCTGGCGGGTTTCGGCCCACTGGCCGGTTTTTTCCCGTTTTTCTTTTTCTTTTTCCATTTCTTTTCTGTTTTGAGTATAATTTGAATTCCAGTTTGAATTTGAATTTTTGCAAAACATGCAATACGTCCAAAAATTTTTAAATTCTCCTCTGAACATGGTTTAGGGTTTTGAATCAAAATTTGGGGTGTTACACCACCGCGGCGACCTAGCCTCAGCCGAGAGTCAGGCGCCCGTGGACAGCGTTCCACAGGCATTTACACGGTCCAGCAAGAGAGGCAACAGGAGCGCGCGACCACCGTGCTGCTCTCCTCCAAGTTTGGAAGCCAACCGTGAAGAATCCGCAGAGAATTTCTAGTTTTTGCTCCGGCAACCGTAACCCGAGCTTCCGGTACAGTTTCTTTAAATTCTCGCTCTATGATCTTTCGGAGGTCATCAAATCTTGCACTTAGACGCTGGACTAGCCGGCGATCAAGTTCTTTTCTGCATCCGTAGCGTGAAGCTGGCTAGGAGTGATGAATTTCGAGCTCGATCGAGGACGGTCATGGCAGGCACGATCGGTCACACGGTGCCGACCCACTTGCCGCCATCCCCGACCCTCTTGACACCTTGTCGAGCTCCCTAGAGGTACACTGATGCTGTAGGACCGTTTGTTTGAGATGTTGGCGGGTTAGGACCCACGGTCGACAGTGCCAAACCTCAACCGAGGCCGCGGCACGTCGCCGGGCTATTTCCGGTCACCCCAGCCCGACCTGACACCACCGACGTGTTCCTCGACGTCGACAACCCCCTGGCGGCGAGTTTCAGACCATGGGAGGTCCGGCAGCGGTGGGCTGGCGAGCTCCGGGTCTACTCCGGCGAGGTCGGCGGCGCGGGCGCGTGAGAACGGCGGGAGGAAGACGAAGCCAGCTGGCCCACGTGTTAGCGGCTAAAGAATTTAAATCGGGATCGGGTGTGACCGGGGATCGGCTGTACTGGCGCGCCAATACCTATGAGCTCCGGTGTGCCGGACACCTCCGCGCTCGACACGTGTGGTAGCTCCGGTGTGCCGGGCACCTCCGCGCTCGACACGTGTCCCCGCGGGCCCCCGAGAGTTTAAACTTTTCCCCTGATTTTCAGAATTTGTCCAAATTTCAAATCCTCATAACTTTGGCTAGAAAGCTCCAAATTGAGTGAACCAAATTTTGCTGGATTCAGCCCTTTGGGCACTTTTCAGCAAATCAAGTTTCACTTCACGAAAACCCTTAATTCTATAGAATTAATTCCTCAAAATTTAAAGTTTTAGGAATTTTAACTGGAGAATCCTTTGGAGGAAAATCCTGAAATTTTGCTGGGATGTTCACCAAAATATCCCTGAACTACCATAAAAATTTCAGATCCATTTGAGCTCATTTGATCCACCTAATGGTGTGATTAGTGAAACTGTTCCAGAGAAATTAGAAAATGTTCAGAAACATTTTCAGAATTTTCTCTGAAATTGTTTAGCTCATATCTTTAGTTAGGAACTCCCAAATTAAGTGAGACCAACTCCATTAGAACCCTCTGAAAATATAGTTTTCAGAAAGTCATAGTTGGTTTCATGAAAATTCCTAGAACACCCTGAGAGTTCCAATTAAGGTCAAGGACATAATTAATTGTGGAGGGCTCAAATGAGCTTTACTGCAACTAAAACTTGACCAAGTCTCTGTTTAGGTTGTAAACAAGCCACAATAAAAGTTTCACAGTCATTAGGTCGGTCTAGCAAAAGTTATAGACTTCACAACTTCAAACATAATACAAATGCATTAAATTAATACATGTATTGTTTCTATCATGTAGTCACTAAGGTCGAGGAGGAACCCGAAGTCCTAGACTTCGTTACTCCGGAGGAGCAGCTAGCCTACGACCAAGAGCAGCAAGGCAAGCCCCGGTTTGCATTAACCTTTTTACAAATTTTTATTGTTTTGAGCACATACTTGTTTCCTTTATTCTGTGCATTAGAGTCTTGTTTGGAAGCCCCACTGCATAGCCAAGAGAACCATGGGTTGGGTTTAGGATTGCAAACCCCGTTTGCTACTGCATGGCTAGGATAGAGTAGGATTCGGTACAAGTCGAGTAGTTGGAACTACTCGCGAGCATAGGCTAAGGGCACTTGACTCGGGTAGTGATAGCACATGAAACACATGGCAAGAAAATGAGACCAAGCGGAGGGTAAGGGCAGCAGGACTTTGGGGCCTGTGTGCTGTAGCTCCGCTTGTGTCGATTGAGGACCGAGCCGTGTGCGGGCCTGTTGAACAAGCTAGAACAGTACCGAAGACCTACCGGCTATATGAGAACCGGGAAACTGATGTAACTCGGGTAGCTGGGTATTGAGGCATTGCCCGTCGTTCAGAGGGTAGGTTGAGAGCTCGAGGTGTAAATCGGCTGGCGGCACAGAGATGCGCGTGCAGGGACCTCTTGCTCGGGACGATGGGACCGGTTCAATATTTGGCTAACGGGTGAAAGGTAGTTGCGTACGGCGTCCGTGATGGTTGTTGTAGGCAACATCAAGTACGGGCGTACGTGACGGGTTGTTCGGGTAACCCTGCAGGTCTAAATCGATTATAATCGCCGTCCCTCGCGGTCAGTGAGTACCACTTGTTCACTGTACCGTGACGTAGAAAGAACAGGCTAGTCACATGTTAAAATGTTGCTGATTGAAAGATGGACATTGATTGTTAATGATATGCTGTAGCTTAGAGCTAACTAAAGTTATTTTCAACTTTGGGCAAAGTACATGAGAGAAATGCGTTTCTTGTTTGATTGCGGCTCTCTCATGTGCCTTAGCGTAAGGTTCTCCACAACCTGCTGCTAAAACTTGAAAGTAAGGTTCTACTAATTAGGCGAGTCCTTGCAACTGATTTTTACCTCATGTAACCCATTACCCTCATGTAGAAGTTCCATGTTTAGGTGAGACGGGTCAGACTTGCTGAGCCTTCGTGTCACTGCTTGTGTTTGAAGCTTTTGCAGGGTTCTATGAGTAAGGGACTCCCGAAGAGGAGACGGAACCCCAGGAGGGGAACCCCGTCGAGTGGGAGTCGTGCACGCCGCAGAGTTAGTGTGCATGTGTGCTAGCAAGGACACGTTCGAGGGCTCAACGTGCACTTGATGCTTAGTCTACGCCCGCGAGTGTAGACTGAACTTATTTTGATGTAAACATGTTCACAAACTTGTTTATGTCATAAAATTTCCGCTTCTGCTTTGTACCTTTGACGTGTGTTATACGGTGCTGTGCAACGCAGCACCCCTCAGCGTGATCCTGGCTCGACAGGACCAATGGGGTCGTGTCAGCGTTGGTATCAGAGCTCGCTTGAGGTTTAACACAGTACAAAGGTCTTCTTTTCCAAAAATCCAGTGAGGAACGAGTTAGTAGCCCGTATAAGGATGTTATTAGCATATAGAAAGTGGCATATTAACCTATTTGTTATGTCGGAAAATCGTGTATCTAGGGACGTTTATGTCTTGGGGGGTACACGTAAGCGCTGTCCACCAGTGCGCACAAGCTGAAGGGTGGAGCCCCACGGGTGGCAGGTAACCCGACCCGCTTCAGTATCCTCTACGACTCTTCATGTCGTTTGGGGTATTCGAGCAACGTCTGTCCCTGGCGTGCGTGGTGCAACTTGGGAGACCCCGTCACGTGGTCTGAAACGTGAACACGTAACTCAAGGCGTGTTTGGCTTGAGAACATCCGGGCGAGTGATGACGGTCGGGTGTACTAACTGTATGGATTCCGGGCTCGGTGTGCAGCCGAGTCTGATGATTGTTTGAGTTTCTGCAGGTAGCCTGACCACGAAACGGTAGATGTGTAGCATCCGTGTGCGAGTGACAAGTAGTGCCACTGAACTAACGAAGCCGGCTAAGTCCGGTATAGGTTTTTCCTTTGTGAGGACGTAGTACCGACATAATCTGGTGACGCATCGACGTCACACCCCATGAAATGAACAACTTCATTTAAAAAAAAAACTTGAAGGTTTTGATCCAAAGTAGTAAAACTTGATGTAACTCCCTCCCTTGAACAGGATATTCAAAGTTAACAAGTTTTCAACTTATAGGCTGTTAAGGACAGAGCACTCTGTTTTCGGCTGAATCAAGGCTGAAGTTAGTCAGAGGTTAGAGGTTGAGTTCTTTCGAGGTTGGGGTCGTATGATACATTTCTGGAAAGCGTAGGAAGAGCTTTATAACTCATCTGTTGAGGTCCAGAGGTGTTTCATCACTTAACCAATCGAAAAATACAGTAGAGTTGAAACTGTCCAGAAAACAGGACAGAGTAAAGACTCGCTGTAAACTCTCTGTAAATTGAGTATAACTTCCTGCATAAAAATCCAAAAATAGCAAATGAGGTAGTTCTGGAAAGACTATGAGATAGGTTACAACTTTGTAACAGAAAGTTTTGTCAGATTAGGAACAGAAATAACTGGGATTCTTGGATCAAATCAGTACCTAAGGCAGGGAGGTGCTGTCCAATTGTTTCCAGAAATTCTGTTAATTTTGACATCTCATAACTTTTGAACCAGGACATATCTTAGGCCAAGCAAACACTTTCTGGAAAGCTATTGAAGTTAGCTTTAACTTTGATGTGAAGCTCCAGAATTGGTTTTGCCTTCAACGTTGCCTAAATCAGGTTGAAATGGAAACTGGTCAGGGCTGTCATGGGAACAGCAGATCAGCGGTCAAATTTGTTTAAAATTTGAACTATGTTTCCAGATTTTATGGGTTCAATGACATGTCTTATGTTATAACTCAATGGGTTACTGTTTAAATAAATATTTGACATTTCTCAAATATATTTTTACAGATGACAGCAGATAAGCAACTGGAGAACGGGTGGGTGATGTCCCACTGTTCTCACCGTAACGGCTACCCGGAAGCATTGTGGCAAATGCTCCAATATTTTGGGTACAACCAGATGCCGCAATACTTCGCCAAGGAAGAAGGCAAAGAGGGGAACAAGACGCGGATGATCCATGTCGAGGTTCCTGCAGGACCTACGCCACCCCGTTGGGTGCCATTCACCGTCACGGTGAGAGGAAGACAACCAGAAGGGATGTGGCAAGTGGCAGCCCGTGATACTATGTCGCGTTTCTGCCAACTACACGTGCAGGCTATGGAGGACACTCCATACGCACTCGTTCCGGTGGAGGGACGAGCTCAGCAGGTGTGGGAAGAGAGGTACCTGGAGGCAACGGACCCGAGTTGCCCAATGTACAACCCCGCGGAGGCAAATCTCAGCCTCCAGACGAGGGCGGGAAACACCATGATGGACAGCCAAGCTGTTCATACGGAGCATCTCGCCACAAAGCTCAAGGAGAGCACAAGCCGTGGAGATCATTTTGAGAGTGCTCACAGCGCACTCCGCAATGTGCTCCTTCCGACGATCAAGCGACTGAATGAACAACACAATCAGTTGCGTCGTCTGAAGAAGGCAAAGAAGAAGAGCCGTGTTGACATCGTGGCGTTGCAAGAGCTGGTGCAGACCCTAACCCAGCAGAATGAGGACCTTGCTCAAGAGTGGGACGACGCTATTGAGGAAGGACAAGGCTGGGAAGAGGACTACAACCAAGCTATGGACGAGGTGCATGCTTTGCAGGACCTCGTGCCCCTGGTGTTAGGCATACCGGTGGTCTTGGGTCTTCCAGCAATGGGGGAACCCGGAATGGGAGAAGAGGTGGTAGATCCAGAGCCACCAGCAGAGGTACCGGAGGAGGACGACCCACAGGAGGTCGAGTTCTACTCCGAGTAGAGGGTTACAGTTGCCATGTAGGGCAGCCAGGGTAGCGTAACCCAACTTTTGTAATCGGTGACATGTCGTGTAGACAGTAGCATATGTATAGGTAGTGACGACATGAGCACGACTTCTCGGAGATCCGAGAATAATGTATCTTGTATAAAGTTTATGCTTTATCAATATATGTGAATGTTGTGCAAATTAATCATGTGTCACTTCAATACCTACTGTTGCTTATGGAATTTTTAGTAAGACATGTGCTAATCGCTGCGGTTTTGCATTTCAGAATGATGCGTACTCGTGCCAACCCTGACGTTGGGGGTACCAGTCAAGGGGGGGAGACCTCCCAACCACCTCCCGAGGACTCCTCGGGACAACAACAGCAACAGCAGCAACAGCAACAGCAAACACCACCACCGCCACTGCCAACGGTTACATTGGCCGACATCGTCGCGGCAATGGCGGGCTCGCATCAGCAGCACACAGAGTTGCTGCAGACTCTTATTGCGAATACGTCTCGCCCAGAGAGACGTCAAGATCGTGAGGAGCGCCAACAGAGCTCCTACTCCGAATTCCTGGCAACTCATCCCCCGGTATTCTCAAGGGCGGATGAACCACTTGACGCGGACAACTGGCTCCGCGGCATAGAGATGAAGTTTGGGCTGCTCCAAATAAGCGAGCAGCGCAAGACTCAGTTCGCGGTCAAACAGCTCCAAGGATCCGCGAGCGCATGGTGGGCCAACTTCTGTGCTTCACAGCCCACCGACCGAGTAATGACCTGGACGGAGTTCCGGACGGCCTTCAGGGCCTATCATATACCGCCAGGTTTAATGAAGAGGAAGATGCAGGAGTTCTTACACCTGCAGCAAGGGAGCCGGAACACGCTGGAATACTCCAGAGCGTTCAACGATCTCGCGTTTTATGCGTCGTATCACGCAGATACCGACGAGAAGCGGCGGGACCACTTTTACCAGGGGCTTAACCCGCTCCTGAAGGACAAGTTGGCGATGTTCAATCGCGGCAGCCTCAACGACATCATTGATGCTGCGATTGTTCAGGAGGACTCCGGCAAGGAGTTAGCGGCGGCAGAGAGAAAGCGAAGCGCGACGCAGAGCAGTGGAGAAGGAGGCGGTCCTTCTCAGAAGTTTCGGATGGTGAATCGCCCACCATCAGGTCCACGCTGGCAACCACCACAGAGGTCGATGCCGTTCCGCAGTCGGCCGTACTCTTCACCGGCATTCCGGCCGGCACTGCCAGCACCACCGCAACCACAACAGCAGCAGCGGGCGATGCCGCGTGCGTTTGCACCTCAGCAATGCATGCCGGGCTTTCGTCCACCGAGCACTCCACCAGCAGCGGCCACATGTTACAATTGTGGTCGTCCAGGACACTTCGCGAGCAGTTGCCCGGAGAGGCAAGGCGGCGGAGTGGCAGCACAGTTTCCGGGGAGGAATCAACCCCGGAACCCTACTAATGCGCGGCGGGCAAACCCTAGGCCCAGCACTGTCCACCAACTTGCCATTGAGGACGTGCCGGAGGGCGAGCCAATCCTTGCGGGTATGTTCCAACTCCACCAGCATCCCGCTATAGTACTGTTTGATTCAGGCGCCACGCATAATTTTATTAGCCAAGCTTTCATTACTAAACACAGTTTGCCAATACTACCCACCGATAGTCCATATTTAATTTGTTCACCGGGTGGGAAGATTTCAGCAAGCGTAATGGTCTCCAAAGCACCATTATGCTTAGCGGGTAGAGTGTACCCCACGTCTCTCATTATCTTAGAGGGACAGAAGGTCGATGTCATCCTAGGGATGTCGTGGTTAACCCGCCACGGCACTGTGTTAGACACCGTCCTTCGAGTCGTGCACTTAAACTCAGAGGTGCACGGTTCTCACTCATTATTTCTGGACAGTCCAGAAATAAAACTTGCAAGTGCCTATCAGTCCACAACTATCAGATTGGAAGACATCCCAGTGGTCCGAGAGTTCCCTGATGTATTCCCGGATGATTTACCGGGAATGCCACCCGATAGAGAGGTGGAGTTCAAGATTGAACTTGCACCGGGAACCATGCCAATATCCCGAAGGCCGTACAAGATGGCGCCCAAGGAGTTGGCTGAACTGAAGACTCAGCTCACGGACCTTCTGGAGAAGGGTTTTATTAGGCCGAGCTCCTCGCCATGGGGCTGTTCGGCATTATTTGTCAAGAAGAAGGATAAGACGTTGCGGCTTTGCGTGGACTATCGTCCATTGAATGCCGTAACCATCAAGAACAAGTACCCGTTGCCACGGATCGACATGTTGTTTGATCAGTTGGTCGAAGCAAAGATCTTTTCCAAGATGGATTTAAGATCCGGGTACCATCAGATTAAAATAAGGGCTGAGGACATTCCGAAGACGGCTTTCTCGACGAGGTACGGACTTTATGAGTACCTGGTCATGTCCTTCGGCCTCACCAATGCTCCAGCTCACTTCATGTACTTAATGAACTCGGTATTCATGCCGGAGCTGGACAAGTTTGTCGTGGTCTTCATCGACGACATCCTGGTATATTCCAAGTCGGAGGAAGATCACAAGAAACATTTGCGTATAGTCTTGCAACGGCTGCGGGATCACAAGTTATACGCAAAATTCAGCAAATGTGAGTTTTGGATATCGCAAGTGCCTTTCCTCGGGCATATCATCTCAGCGGAGGGTATCGCTGTGGACCCGAGCAAGATCACTCAAGTGCTGAATTGGAAATCCCCGAGAACTGTTCACGAGGTACGGAGTTTCCTCGGACTCGCGGGATATTATCGGAGGTTCATTCCGAACTTCTCGAAGATTGCCAAGCCAATGACAGAGCTGCTGAAGAAGGCTACCAAATATGTTTGTAGTCCAGCATGTGAAGCAGCATTCAAGGCTTTAGTTAAGCACCTGACATCAGCACCGGTTTTGGCGCAGCCAGACACAACAAAACCGTTCGATGTGTACTGCGATGCATCCAGCATTGGGCTCGGATGTGTGCTGATGCAAGACCGAGGAGTGGTCGCGTATGGGTCACGGCAGCTCAGAAACCATGAGAAAAATTATCCAACTCACGATTTGGAGCTCGCTGCCGTGGTACTTGCACTAAAAATGTGGAGGCACTACCTACTCGGTAACCTCGTACATTTATATACCGACCACAAAAGCCTCAAGTACATATTCACTCAGAAGGAGCTGAACATGAGGCAACGAAGATGGTTAGAACTGATAAAGGATTACGAAATAGAGATCCATTATCATCCGGGCAAGGCAAACGTAGTGGCAGATGCGCTGAGCCGCAAGTCACACGTCAATAATCTGACCATCACACCGTTGGAAGAGGGCGAACCACCACTCCATGTGATTCCACACGGAGCTCTCTACAATCTAGCTTTGATCCCCACCATCCGTGAAGAGATAGCGGCAGCCCAGAAGAATGACAAGGGCATGTCACATTTGCGGAGACGTGTAGACAGTGGGGAGTTGAAATGTTTCCGGAAGGACGGAGACGGCGTCCTATGGTTCAAGGACCGGATTGTCGTACCCCGAAACCCGGAACTACGAAAGAAGATCTTTGATGAGGCTCACTTATCAAAGTTCTTTATTCACCCCGCAACTCAGAAGAAAGTTTTGGTGGACACGGATGAAGCGCGAGGTTGCAAAATACGTGTCCGAGTGTGATACATGTCGAAGGGTGAAGGCAGATCATATGCGGAAACCGGGACTGCTGCAACCACTGGGCATTCCTGCCTGGAAGTGGGAGGATGTGACCATGGACTTCATCGTCGGTTTACCCACCACCTTGCAGAAACATGATTCTGTGTGGGTGATCGTCGATCAGCTCACCAAAGTTGCCCATTTCATCCCGGTCAACACCAACTACAACGCCAAGAAGTACGCTGAACTGTACATCTCACGGATCCTATGGGCACTTTATTTGTGTCCCATTTTTGGGAGCAGCTACACGCTGCCTTGGGGATGAAGCTGATCCGTAGTTCAGCCTACCACCCGCAGACGGATGGGCAAACGGAGCGGGTAAATCAAATCTTAGAAGACATGCTACGAGCTTGTGCTATCAACCACGGCAAGAATTGGGATGATCACTTGCCGTTAGCCGAGTTCTCGTACAATAATGGGTACCAAGCCAGCATCAAGATGGCACCTTACGAGGCGCTATACGGTAGGAAATGCCGCACACCATTGAACTGGTGTGAGTCTGGCGAAAGAGTTACCTTCGGGGTTGACCTTGTCAACAATGCGGAAGAAAAGGTTCGACTGCTTCAAGCGAACCTAAAAGCCACTCAATCCCGTCAGAAACAATATGCGGACCGGAGAAGGCGCCCATTACAATTCGAAGTTGGAGATCACGTATACCTACGGGTGTCTCCAATGAACGGCGTAAACAGATTTGGGGTAAGAGGAAAGTTGGCACCCCGATACATCGGTCCATTCCAGATTACCGAAAGATGTGGATCAGTGGCATACCGGCTGAAATTACCAGAAGCACTTTCCGGTGTGCACGACGTCTTTCACATTTCCCAGCTGAGGAAGTGTCTTAAGCTATCAACTACCGTTCAGCTGGAGGATATTGAAGAACTGCAACCGGATCTCACCTATCGGGAGGAACCGGTGCAGATTATTGATGAAAAGGCCCGAACCACACGCAACCGTACGTTGTGGTACTACAAGGTTCTATGCAGTAATCACTCCATGGACGAAGCGACATGGGAGAGCGAAGAAGTCCTTTGCACTAACTACCCCGAATTTTTCACGTCGCATATCCGGTAATTTTCCACCGTCCTCTCTCACATTTTCACTTTATAATCTCGGGACGAGATTCTTTTAAGGGGGGAGGAAATGTAAGGGCCTCAGTTTTTGACACACATTGGCAGTGTTCATCACCACACCACACACCTCATTTGAGGAAGGATGATGAACACAAATGAAGAGCAAGTAACAATTATCAACATGCTCATTAGAGAACAAACTCACACATTGCAAAAGTGGTATTTTCCACATGTGATATAGGTGGGCTGGACATATGAAAACTCCTACACTTTACTAAGGATGTCCATGCCAAGTTTCACCCAAATTCAAAACCCTTTTGAGGTCATTTTGGGTATAGTTAGGAAGAGGGCAGTTTGAAACCATATTCAAATTCAAACTGTTTTTATCCCATGAATTTAAAAGTGGGAGGCATATTCTTACTCAGCACATTTTTGTGAGCCCACACACCAATTTTCACTCCATTTGGAGTTGATCTTGACATGA
Organism: Neostapfia colusana; assembly: GCA_030760725.1. Taxonomy (NCBI): domain Eukaryota; kingdom Viridiplantae; phylum Streptophyta; class Magnoliopsida; order Poales; family Poaceae; genus Neostapfia; species Neostapfia colusana. The sequence continues at coordinate 30,444,750 of JASWHV010000004.1, read as the reverse complement.
ACTAAGTGGGGCAAATTCAAACTTCATTTGAATTCAAAACTGCACTTGTGCTGAAATTCACTCAAACCAAACCTAATTCGAATCCTATTCAATTCGAATGGCTCAAGGGTGAATAATCTGAATCACCAGGGGTATTGTGGGGTTCACTGTTCACTACAGTGATCAGGAGTAAATTTCAGAGGTTAAAACCCCGGGTGGGACCCACATGTCATAGAGGGAAGAAGGAGAAACTTGCAACCAAAGTCAGAGTCTCGGTGGGAAATTCCACCGAGCAGCTGTCGGCTGTGCCACCGAGCATCTACCGGCGCCACCAGCTGCTTACCCCTCCGCGCGCTGGCGCCCAGGGCGGCTTGCTCGCGCCCCCACGCGACCGGCACCGCCTCAGCCGAGCAGGAGTTGGCCGGCTTTATCTTCTCGCGGGCAAACCCGAGCAGCGGCATTGTCTCTCACCGCAACTCTCTGCTCAATTGGGAAAATCAGCAAAACCATCTCCTCCTTCGTCCTTGAGCTGCTAGACAGCCACCTGAGGTCGCACTTCACCTCCCCAACACCAGAAACCCCGAGTTCCGACCTCCTTTGCCCAAGAGCGATCGCCACCGCGGCGACCTAGCCTCAGCCGAGAGTCAGGCGCCCGTGGACAGCGTTCCACAGGCGTTTACACGGTCCAGCAAGAGAGGCAACAGGAGCGCGCGACCACCGTGCTGCTCTCCTCCAAGTTTGGAAGCCAACCGTGAAGAATCCGCAGAGAATTTCTAGTTTTTGCTCCGGCGACCGTAACCCGAGCTTCCGGTACGGTTTCTTTAAATTCTTGCTCTATGATCTTTTGGAGGTCATCAAATCTTGCACTTAGACGCTGGAGTAGCCGGCGATCAAGTTCTTTTCTGCATCCGTAGCGTGAAGCTGGCTAGGAGTGACGAATTTCGAGCTCGATCGAGGGCGGTCATGGCAGGCACGATCGGTCACACGGTGCCGACCCACTTGCCGCCATCCCCGAACCCTCTTGACACCTTGTCGAGCTCCCTAGAGGTACACTGATGCTGTAGGACCGTTTGTTCGAGATGTTGGAGGGTTAGGACCCACGGTCGACAGTGCCGAACCTCAACCGAGGCCGCGGCACGTCGCCGGGCTATTTCCGGTCACCCCAGCCCGACCTGACACCACCGACGTGTTCCTCGACGTCGACAACCCCCCTGGCGGCGAGTTTCAGACCATGGGAGGTCCGGCAGCGGCGGGCCGGTGAGCTCCGGGTCTACTCCGGCGAGGTCGGCGGCGCGGGCGCGGGAGAACGGCGGGAGAAGACGAAGCCGGCTGGCCCACGTGTCAGCGGCTAAAGAATTTAAATCGGGATCGGGTGTGGCTGGGGATCGGCTGTACTGGCGCGCCAATACCCTGTGAGCTCCGGTGTGCCGGACACCTCCACGCTCGACGCGTGTGGTAGCTCCGGTGTGCCAGGCACCTCCACGCTCGACACGTGTCCCCGCGGGCCCCCGAGAGTTTAAACTTTTTCCCCGATTTTCAGAATTCATCCAAATTTCAAATCCTCATAACTTTGGCTAGAAAGCTCCAAATTGAGTGAACCAAATTTTGCTGGATTCATCCCTTTGGGCACTTTTCAGCAAATCAAGTTTCACTTCATGAAAACCCTTAATTCTCCAGAATTAATTCCTCAAAATTTAAACTGTTAGGAATTTTAACTGGAGAATCCTTTGGAGGAAAATCCTGAAATTTTGCTGGGATGTTCACCAAAATATCCCTGAACTACCATAAAAATTTCAGATCCATTTGAGCTCATTTGATCCACCTAATGGTGTGATTAGTGAAACTGTTCCAGAGAAATTAGAAAATGTTCAGAAACATTTTCAGAATTTTCTCTGAAATTGTTTAGCTCATATCTTTAGTTAGGAACTCCCAAATTAAGTGAGACCAACTCCATTAGAACCCTCTGAAAATCTAGTTTTCAGAAAGTCATAGTTGGTTTCATGAAAATTCTTAGAACACCCTAAGAGTTCCAATAAAAGTCAAGAACATAATTAATTGTGGAGGGCTCAAATGAGCTTTACTGCAACTAAAATTTGGCCAAGTCTCCGTTTAGGTTGTAACCAAGCCACAATAAAAGTTTCACAGTCATTAGGTCGGTCTAGCAAAAGTTATAGACTTCACAACTTCAAACCTAATACAAATGCATTAAATTAATACATGTATTGTTTCTATCATGTAGTCGCTAAGGTCGAGGAGGAACCCGAAGTCCTAGACTTTGTTACTCTGGAGGAGCAGCTAGCCTACGACCAAGAGCAGCAAGGAAAGCCCCAGTTTGCATTAACCTTTTTACAAATTTTTATTGTTTTGAGCACATACTTGTTTCCTTTATTATGTGCATTAGAGTCTTGTTTGGAAGCCCCACTGCATAGCCAAGAGAACCATGGGTTGGGTTTAGGATTGCAAACCCCGTTAGCTACTGCATGGCTAGGATAGAGTAGGATTCGGTACAAGTCGAGTAGTTGGAACTACTCGCGAGCATAGGCTAAGGGCACTCGACTCGGGTAGTGATAGCACATGAAACACATGGCAAGAAAATGAGACCAAGCGGAGGGTAAGGGCAGCAGGACTTTGGGGCCTGTGTGCTGTAGCTCCGCTTGTGTCGATTGAGGACCGAGCCGTGTGCGGGCCTGTTGAACAAGCTAGAACAGTACCGAAGACCTACCGGCTATATGGGAACCGGGAAACTGATGTAACTCGGGTAGCTGGGTATTGAGGCATTGCCCGTGGTTCAGAGGGTAGGTTGAGAGCTCGAGGTGTAAATCGGCTGGCGGCACAGAGATGCTCGTGCAGGGACCTCTTGCTCGGGACGATGGGACAGGTTCAATATTTGGCTAACGGGTGAAAGGTAGTTGCGTACGACATCCGTGTTGTAGGCAACATCGAGTACGGGCGTACGTGACGGGTTGTTCGGGTAACCCTGCAGGTGTAAATCGATTATAATCGCCGTCCCTCACGGTCAGTGAGTACAACTTGTTCACTGTATCGTGACGTAGAAAGAACAGGCTAGTCACATGTTAAAATGTTGCTGATTGAAAGATGGACATTGATTGTTAATGATATGCTGTAGCTTAGAGCTAACTAAAGTTCTTTTCAACTTTGGGCAAAGTACATGAGAGAAATGTGTTTCTTGTTTGATTGCGGCTCTCTCATGTGCCTTAGCGTAAGGTTCTCCACAACCTGCTGCTAAAACTTGAAAGTAAGGTTCTACTAATTAGGCGAGTCCTTGCAACTGATTTTTACCTCATATAACCCATTACCCTCATGTAGAAGTTCCATGTTTAGGTGAGACGGGTCAGACTTGCTGAGCCTTCGTGCTCACTGCTTGTGTTTGAAGCTTTTGCAGGGTTCTATGAGGAAGGGACTCCCGAAGAGGAGACGGAACCCCAGGAGGGGAACCCCGTCGAGTGGGAGTCGTGCACGCCGCAGAGTTAGTGTGCGTGTGTGCTAGCAAGGACACGTTCGAGGGCTGAACGTGCACTTGATGCTTAGTCTACGCCCGCGAGTGTAGACTGAACTTATTTTGATGTAAATATGTTCACAAACTTGTTTATGTAATAAAATTTCCGCTTCCGCTTAGTACCTTTGACGTGTGTTATACGGTGCTGTGCAACGCAGCACCCCTCAGCGTGATCCTGGCTCAACAGGACCAATGGGGTCGTGTCAGTTCCTATAGCTGCCCTTGCCTTGAGAGAGGAGAACCGCGTGGTGACTTACCACTCCTACGGGTTGGCAGTAGGAGGCTTGTTGCGCTGCCTTCGGCGTATGCTCCACACCGCCGGCAATGTGGGCAAGCTAATCATCCACTATAGCTCCACCAAGACCATCCGAAAAGCGGGAAGAATGGAGCTCAGAGATGAGGATCATCCACGACAACTAGCTGCTCAAGATTCACTGCTCTCTAGCTTGTCGGGTGACTCAGGCCGACGCTGAGAAGGATGTCACCTGCGAGGCCATCACCTGCTAGAGTTACATCAACCGTGGCCACCTGGATAGGACAGAGTACATGTATGTCCTCCAGCGCCAGAGTGGCACCGCAGAGTACAAGTACCTGCCGGTGCAACAGGGGACCTCCCATGATCACATGGACAAATGCTTGGAGGATGCCGCTATGCTCAGCACTCGACTGCAGGAGTGCCAACAGGAGCTTCAGGATGTCCGTGATACCCTGAAGAAGACTGAGGCGTTGCTTCGCGCCAGCTTGAGGGCGAGGGAGAGAGGATATAGGAACGAACTGTGTGTCACGGAGAATGACACATGGACTCCTGACTCCCTAGACCGCGGGGCGAACAAGCGTCGCCACACTTCTCCACCAGCAGCTTCCCCACCTAGAGCGGAGTCCGAGCGCAGCCGCAATGATGAGGAAGACCCCGACGAGCCAGCTCAGTGATACGAGCCGTTTAGCGTCATTTCCCTTATTTCAGCATGTTATCAAGTAGTCGAGTCAAGAACTTGCCTAGTTGCTTGTTAACGTTTGGTGTGTGACATGAGTTGTGGGAGCCATGGGCACTTGTCCACAACCTCGTCTTTATGATTGCATTTGCTTTTGTGTGTGAAACCCTATGAATCAATAGTTGCATTTATTTTCGTATGAGACATGGTGGCTAAAAATCTATGCGAGATTTTCAGAAATTGTCTAAATTTTAATGTCTCAAAAGTTTAAGTTTATACAAGCAATGTGGGAAATTAATGTGTAATGATTAAGTTGACATTTGATTAATCATAATAGAGGGACAGAAGAGGAAGAGGTCATGGTGCCAACCCCAACAACAACAACAACAATGAGGCTGCCAATCCTCACCTTCCTGGATGGCAAGGCAGGGGTGGTCGCCGAGGAGGAGCTGATCCTATCTACCAGATGATTGATAATCAAAATCAGCTCATCCAGAATTTGACTCAAGTGGTGGCTAACTTACACCAAGCTCCACCCCAACAGGCTGCACCACGTCAACCAAGGTTGAGTGAGTTCCTAGGAACTCAACCCCCGAGGTTTGGAAGTGCTGCTGAACCCCTGGAGGCAGATGATTGGCTCAAGACCATTGAGAACAAGATGAGGATTATACAGTGCCAGTGATATGAGAGGGTGCTGTTTGCCTCTCATCAATTGCATGGACCCGCTGCTGATTGGTGGACCCCTTACGTGGCAGTCCACCACGACCCCGAGAACATAACTTGGGAGGAATTCAAGCGCAGCTTCCGCAACCATTACATACCAAGGTGAGAACTCAAGAACAAGAGGAAGGAGTTTATGGGACTGCAGCAGGGTAACATGACATTGAGGGAGTACCTCACCATGTTCACCCAACTGTCCCGTTATGCACCACGGGACATTGAAACCGATGAGCAGAAACAAGACTGCTTTGTGGAAGGGCTCACCATGGAAATGTAATCTGCAATGTCCTCCAATGAATATGAAAGTTTCCAAAAGATGGTGGACAGGGCGTTTGTTGTGGAAAGGAAGATGAAGGCCTTGGAGAATGAGCACAAGAAGAATATGGGATGGTCACATCAAGCGTCGAACAGCAACACACGCCCACGTCTTGTGCAGCAACCTGCAGGGCAGATGAGCCGTGCTTTGGTACCCCACTTAGCACCGAGAGGTTACAACCCGAATTTCAGGCCTCCATCAGCACCAGTACAGCCGCAACGTCAGTTTGTGCAGCAGCGACACCCCACTTATCAACCTTGACCAGCAGGACAAGGGTCACAGAACCCACCCCAAGACAACAAAGGCCAGGCACCTAAAGTTGGGGTGTAATGCTTCAACTTTGTGAAGTGGGGCACTACGCTCACAAGTGCCCGAAAAAGAAGCCAATGCAGCCACAACAGCAGAACATGATGCGGGGACGGGTGAACCACGTGACCATGGAGGAAGCGCAAGAGGCACCTGACGTGGTGATTGGTAAATTCCCTGCAAGTTTACACATTGCAACCATATTGTTCAATTCTGGTGCTATCCACTCGTTCATTGCTCAAGGATTTGTTAAGAAGCATGATCTAGCAACAACACAAATGAATCATATATTAGCAGCGAACTCTCTAGGGGGAGAAATAAAGACAAGACAAGTGTGTCCCAAAGTGAATCTAGACATTAATGAGGTAGTATTTACTACAAACCTCATAGTGATAAACTCACAAGGAATAGATATTATATTGGGTATGGATTGGTTGACCAAGCATAAGGGCATTATCCATTGCTCGACTAGAACGGTGGAACTAACCCACACTAGTGGCACAAAAGTGAAGTTCATAGCCATACAAGAACCTAAGAGGGACTTTAAACTCAATCAAGTGGAAGTGGAAGTGGAAGAGATAAGGATTATCAAGGAATATCCGGACGTTTTTCCTGAGGAGTCGCCAGGTATGCCCTCAGATTGTGAAGTGGAATTCACGATTGAACTAGTGCCTGGAACAGCCCCGATATACAAGAGGCCTTACCGCATGGACTCCAAACAACTAGAAGAGCTCAAAAAACATATACGAGAATTTACAGACAAGGGGTATATTCGTCCCAGTTCCTCGCCATGGGGAGCTCCAGTGATATTTGTACCCAAAAAGGATGGAACCCAAAGGCTATGCGTAGACTACCGTGCATTGAATGAGGTAACCATCAAGAACAAGTACCCATTACCCCGCATTGAAGACCTATTTGATCAGTTGAGGGGAGCTGGTGTATTCTCAAAAATTGATCTCAGGTCGGGATATCACCAACTAAAGATAAGACCAACCAACATTCCCAAGACGGCTTTCGTATCTCGGAATGGGCTGTATGAGTACACCTCATGCCGTTCGGGCTAACTAATGCCCCGACGTACTTCATGTATCTCATGAACAAGGTATTCATGGAGTATTTGGACAAATTTGTGGTGGTTTTCATTGATGACATTCTCATCTTCTCCAAAGATGAAGAAGAACACGAGAAGCATCTAAGACTGTGTTGCAGAAGTTGAGAGAACACCAACTACATGCCAAGCTAAGCAAATGTGAGTTTTGGCTAAAGAGAGTTCTCTTCTTAGGACATATAATCTCGAAAGGAGGAATCTCCGTGGATCCTGCCAAGATCATGGATGTGCAGAAGTGGAAGACCCCTGAAAATGTCGGGGAGATCCAGAGCTTCTTAGGATTGGCTGGGTACTATCGACGATTCATTGAGGGCTTCTCCAAGATCTCAAGACCCCTCACCAAATTGTTAGAGAAGGGAATCACATTCACGTGGACACCGGAGTGTGAGGCAAGTTTCCAAGAGCTGAAGAAAAGATTGACAACAGCCCCAGTACTAGTTATGCCAGACATGCAGAAGAATTTTTTGGTATATTGTGATGCTTCTGGACACGGATTGGGATGTGTTCTCATGCAAGAGGGGCATGTCGTTGCCTATGCGTCCCGGCAGCTTCAAAAACACGAGAAGAACTATCCTATGCACGACCTAGAGCTAGCCGCAGTGCTCCACGCATTGAAGCTTTGGAGGCATTACTTGATGGGAAAGAGGACAGAGATATATACAGATCATAAGAGCTTAAAGTACATTTTCACACAGCCAGACCTCAACCTCGGACAAAGGAGATGGTTAGAGCTAATAAACGACTTTGATGTGGGTATCAACTATCATCCTGGGAAAGCGAATATCGTGGTGGATGCTTTAAGCCGGAAGGTGCATGTCAACATGTTAAGCTTAAATGACACGCCTACGGAATTGAAGGCGGAGATTGCAAAACTCAATCTATGTCTGGTGAATAGTGGTGAGGCCATCGCCATGGAAGTGGACTCCACATTGGAGCAAGACATACGCAATGGTCAGAAGGATGACGAGAAAATACAAGAGATCAGAAGACTCATCAAGGAGGATAAAGCTCCTGGGTTTAGAGAGGATGAATAAGGTACAGTGTGGCATGGGAAAAGAATATGGGTACCAGAGGTAAAGGAGATCCGTGAGCTAATTCTGAGAGAGGCTCATGATTCTTACTGTTCCATTCATCCTGGGAGTACGAAGATGTATCATGACCTCAAAAGCAGATATTGGTGGTACGGCATGAAGCGGGATGTTGCGGAGCATGTTGCCCTATGTGACACATGTCAGCTAGTAAAAGTAAAACATCAACGACCCGCGGGACTGTTGCAACCACTCAAAGTGCCCGAATGGAAATGGGAAGAAATAGGTATGGACTTCATAGTGGAACTGTCTAGGACCCAATCGGGATATGATTCGATATGGGTCATAATCGACAGGCTGACTAAGGTAGCTCATTTCATCCCCGTGAAAGAAAGCTACAGCAGATCCAAATTGGCAGAATTGTACATGTCAAGAATCGTGTGTTTTCATGGAGTGTCGAAAAAGATAGTGTCAGATCAAGTGACACAGTTCACCTCAAGGTTTTGGCACAAGTTACATGGAACCATGGGGACTCATCTAAATTTTAGTTCCGCATACCACCCACAGACTGACGGGCAGACCGAAAGGACCAATCAAATCCTTGAGGATATGTTGAGAGCTTGTGCACTCAAGAACAATAGGAGTTGGGATAAAAACTTACCATATGCGAAGTTTCATATAACAACAGCTATCCGGCTAGTATCAAGATGCCACCCTTCGAGGCGTTGTATGGGAGGAAGTGCAGGACTCCGTTGTTTTGGAACCAAACTGGGGAGAGCAAAGTGTTTGGGCCAGAGGTACTACAAGAAGCCGAGGCGAAAGTGAGGGAAATCCGCAACCACTTGAGAATAGCCCAGACCCGACAAAAGAGCTATGTCGATATACGAAGAAGAGAGCTCATTTTCAACGTAGGGGACTATGTCTATCTCAACGTGTCTCCTATCAGAGAACTTCATCGGTTCAAAGTGAAAGGGAAGCTATCACCTCGGTATATTGGACCTTTCCAGATTCTGGAGAGGAAAGGTGAAGTGGCATATCAGTTAGAACTACCGGCTCGCCTATCTCCCGCGTACCCCTTCGCGTTATAATCTCAGCCACCCATTTTAAATCCAACGGCCCACATCAGCCCCGCAGTATAAACCCCAGGAAAATTACGCGCTACCCCCTGGGGTTGTGAGAAAAGAGTAGCTAGCCCTGGATTCTTCTGATCTAGCCCCTGGACTTTCGGAAAACTATGCAAACCCATATGAAATGCTGATCTATCCCCTGAACAACTTGAGAATTAGGAAAAATCTCTCTGTTTTGTATAGTTAGGCCCTTGGGAATTTAGGAAATAGAAAATTGGACCCTGCAGTAGGGTGGATTTGCACTTCAGACCCTATAGGACATTAAATTCAGAAATTTGAACATATGAGTAGAATTTAAATTCAAATAGTAATGCAAACACATGGGGAAACATAAATTTAACTTCCCTAGCACTTTGAAAATAATTGGAATGACTAGAGGACTAATCCCAAGCTGCAAGTGAAATCTGAAGTTTGAATTTAGAGGGAAAATAGACTTTGAAATTTAAATAAGGTTGCTGTTTTGCTATTTATTTCTGAAATATGCCCTTTAGGTATAAAACAAATTTAAATAATTGAAAAAAAATGAATCTAAGTAACCAAAAAGGGTAGGGAAGATTTATAAAGGTTCTGTTTAGATAATTGGAACAGTATAAAATTTGTGTATGAATTTATTTTGCTGTTTTAGTGCTGAAATTCATTTTTAGACTAGAAATAATTCTGAAAATAGGTAAAAATAAATTTAAATTGATCCCATCAGAAAGGAATTCGAAAGATATTTTGTTGGGCATTTTAGATCAAAACATATTCGGTGTAGGTGATGTAATTCACTATATTAGTATTGAAGTTCACTTTTAGGTATAGAAAATAAATCTGAAAATATAGGAAAACAGGTATACATAATGGGAAAATGTCAAATGGGGACTCCAACTCCAAAACATCAAGTTAAGATAATGTAGAGGACCTGAGAACCATTTTGGAGTGGGAATATACATTTTATACAAGTTAGAAAGTAAGAAGGGTAATATTCAATGTAGGAAATAGTTCAAATTGAAAACCTAGAGTTAGGGTATACTTGGAAGTCTGAATAATCAAAGTTAGAAATAATATGGATGTTTAAAGGTGCATGCATGCATAGGAGCAACCTATCTAGGGTGAACACAAAACGTAATTATGTGTATGGCTTTAATGTGCATGCATGTATGACTTGCATGAGTGTATGTGTCGGTGGTTTCTTATGGAATGTTTTTTTTTGCTATATGTGTTGGCATGATTAGAACCAGCCCCAGAGCCGGTTCTCACCTTCCAAGACCAAGGCTTTCAATTCCCGGAGCAGCAGGAAGAAGGCAAGTGTCTTTGACCACTTTGATCCTATACTAGGATGTGTAGTTAGTATTTAATTGCATTGTCAATTTGGAATATGATACCCATGCTAGGAAGTTTCCCTAGAATTGCATTATCTTATTTCCTTGTAGCCTTGGGTTGGGAGTTATTTTATTTTATCATTCATTTATGCTACTCATGCTTAGCCATGCTTAGAGTGGGATAAATGGGATATGAGATCATCACCTTGATTACTTTACCTTTGAATGGAATATTATGAATTATGTAAAGGTAGAGATCTAGGCAAGTTGGATGCTTGGTTGGTGCTGCGTGCACGAGACTCGGGTTTATGTTTAGTGCTTGACTGGATCCTAAGGACCGGTTCATGGAGCATGTAACCTAGCTTTACCGTGCCAACCACATGCTGAGATGGGGCAGCTTGGCCAATTAATTAGGTGCATTTCCGACGTAGTATGGGTGTTTGGATGGTGCGGGGAATAGGTGTCAGCTGGACTACCATATGAACCGCAAGGCTCAAGAGGGGGCCACTGCAGCGGGGGTTGGAGCCTCCTGGATGATGTTAGGGGTGAAACCATACTAGGCCCACACTCGTCGGGAATCCCTTTGTAAAGGCTTCGTAGTGATCTCCTGGCTACACACCTCGGAACTGTGAACGTGGTTTGCGGCCACTGGCATAATGGAGGTTCTTCTAGTCCACCCGGCAACGGGGGATGAAATCACTACATGTGGGTACAGTGGTGCAAACTTTGCAGAGTCAAAACTGTCATGACAGCCGTGCTCACGGTCAAGAGCAACTTGGACTTATTCATGATTAGATGATGATGAATTGGGAAGTGGAAGATGTTAAGCGGGGAGCTTAACATTGGAAATGAAGTTATGATTACATGATATTGATGATGGGTTAGGGGATTGGGAACATTTCACTAATGTAGTAATGTAGGTGCTTAATAAAGCTAAGGTATAGGGTATTAATTGCGTAGTGCTTCAACTATGAGCTCAACCTCTCCTTGTTCTAGCCATGCATGACATAACTTTCCCACACTTGCTGAGTACCTACGGTACTCAAACTTGCTTTTCTGTTGGTTTCAAATTGCTGCTCAGGCCAAGGGAATGACGTGGTGTACAACGACCAAGACTTCGGACCCGAAGAAGGATTCTAGGTTCACAGAGTCCCCTGAGCAACGTCTGTGATGGAGCCCAAAAGACTTATCTTCCGCTGCTTGTCTATCTACATTATTGTGAACATATTATCGTCCTTCGAGATGCTATGTAAGAGTTATTTATATTCGAACACTTGGCTGTAATCTAATGATATTTTACTATTGTCATCACATGTATGAGAAAATGATCCTGGCATGCATGTGATATTCACTCGGGTGTTCCGCGGAATAACCGGGTGTGACATAGTCCTTCATCGGCAATGGAAGAAGTAAGAGAGGCTCAGCCTTCTGAGCCTATTGAGCTAGTTGCCAAAAATTATGAAGCGCAACAACAGCCTCAACCAGAATATGATGCGCCAATTAGAAGATCTCAACGAGTAAGAAAATCAGCCATTCCGGACGATTATGAGATCTATTTGAGTGAAGAAGTTCAAATGGAGGATGATCCCACCTCATTTGAAGATGCTATGAGAATACCACAATCATCTGAGTGGTGTAAAGCCATGGAGGATGAGGTCTATGGACGCCAACAAGGTCTGGGATTTAGTCGAGATTCCTCGAGGAGCCAAGACAGTAGGCTGTAAGTGGGTCTACAAGATCAAACGTGACTCCAAAGGGAAAATCGAAAAATATAAGGCTAGACTTGTGGCGAAGGGTTTCACTCAAAGAGAAGGCATAGATTATAATGAGACGTTCTCACCCATCTCTACTAAGGATTCTTTTAAAATCATTATAGCATTAGTGGCGCATTATAATTTAGAGTTACATCAGATGGATGTGAAAACGACGTTTCTCAATGGGGATTTGTACGAGGACGTCTATATGACACAACCGAAAGGTTTTGTCATTAAGGGTAAGGAACACACGGGATGCCGCTTAAGGAAGTCCATCTATGGGCTCAAACAAGCCTCACGGCAGTGGTATCTCAAGTTCGATGAGACAATTAGAAAACTTGGATTTAAAGAGAATGAGGAGGATAATTGCATCTATGCTAAATTCAAGAATGGAAAATTTATTTTCCTTTTTCTCTATGTGGATGACATACTACTTGCGAGTAGTGATGTCAATCTACTCTTAGAGACTAAGAGGTTATTATCCTCCAACTTCGATATGAAGGATCTAGGTGAAGCATCCTATGTGCTGGGGATCGAGATTCACCGAGATCGTGTTAAGGGGGTTTTAGGTTTATCTCAGAAAGCATACTTAGAAGATGTACTCAAGAAGTATGGCATAAATGCGAGTAAACCTTCGCCTGCTCCAACAGTCAAGGGCGATAAGTTTGGGAACTTTCAGTGTCCCAGGAACAAATACGAGATCGACCAAATGAAGTCGGTTCCATATGCTTCTGCTGTCGGAAGCCTTATGTATGCTCAAGTATGTACTCACCCTGACTTAGCGTTCGTAACCGGGATGCTTGGCAGATATCAGGCCAATCCAGGGATTGAACAATGGAACGCAGTTAAGAAGGCATTAAGGTATGTGCAAGGCACAAAAAGCCTCATATTAACGTATAGTAAGACAAACTCACTTGAAGTGGTGGGTTACTCAGACTCAGACTTCACAGGTTGCGTGGATACTAAGAAATCCACGTCAGGTTACATATTCACCCTTGCGAATGGAGCTATTTCGTGGAAGAGCTCCAAGCAAACCGTTACTACATCATCCACAATGCATGCCGAGTTTGTTGCTTGTTATGAGGCCACCGGGCAGGCACTGTGGTTTAAGAAGTTTTTACCCGGTCTTAGAGTGGTCGACAACATTCATAAACCACTTAAGTTATACTGCGACAATGAGCCAGCAGTATTATATTCTCACAACAACAAGTCGAGTGGTGCGGCCAAACACATCGACATTAAGTTCTATGTCGTGATAGATAAAATCTAGGATCACACAATTAGTCTCGAGCATATAAGTATGAAGCGAATGCTTGCGGATCCGCTAACGAAAGGTCTTCCTCCCAGTGTGTGAAGTGAACACATAGCCGGCATGGGGTTAAAGAAAAGCCTGTGAACTATCGTGAATGCTAAGGGGCCAACTGAGTGTAAGGTTGTTTCCAAATGTACGATGTACCGTGGTCGTCGAGTCAAGCGGTACGTGACTAGCTGTTTCGATGTGTCGTGCCCTTTATGTCAAGCATGAGGACATAAACACTAAGTTCAGTAATTAAGTAACTAAGTTGGTAAGTTTTGTCCCGTGATCAAGGGGGAGAATGTTAGACGTGTTGATCACGGCCTGGTTTGGCTAACAACCAACTGGGCCAATCTTCCCCATGCGCCCTGATCGGGGGTGCAACCGAATTCTGTTTCGGTTGAGGCCCCCTCTCGTACGCGCCATATAAACCAGAGGGGGCAGCCAGGACGCACGATCATCCAATTGATGTGCGCCTCAACGCCCCCCACACCTTCCGCTCATTCCAATCCTATGTGGTGCGCAACAAGGGGAAGGCCCTCGCCACGCCTGCAGCCGTCGCCTCCGACATCTTCATCTTCACCATCATGACCACGAATTCGGGTTCCGGTGAAGGTACGCCACCTTTAAACTCAATTACTATTATGCATTGTTCTTAATTTAATTGTAAAACATGTTCTGTGTTCTTTATCTTGATTACTAGACCTACGTCCTTAAGATGTTGATTATCTGATTAGAAGACAACTAGATCAGAAACCCTAAGATCTATCACTTATACCACGCCTGCACATGAGGAAACAAGCAATTCTTTGCTAGCACAAGTCCATGACTTCACTCTCGTTAGTCCAAACCCACAACACCTTGTGTGAGTACATCACACAAGCATGTTGTACACCTAAACCAGCCATGAACCATAAAAACACACTAAGAACTCAGTTCATGAGCAACACACCAACTCCATGTTGGTCATATGTCCAAGAGGCAATCATAACAATTCGGATTAAGGCCTGTTAGATATTTGATCCATAAGCAATTAGGGTACTAATGGGCCTGCGATATAAAAGCCCATTAGCGCGCCTATAAATATGAAGGGTAGGGTTAGCGGAGCTCCCACCATGTGACAGCCCTATCCGCCACCCCTCGTAGGCCTCAAGTCGAAACCCTTGCCGCGCGCGCGGTGCTAGCACACTGGCGCACGGTGTTCCTCCCCGTACGTGTGGACTCCATGGAGGCGCTGCTGCTACTGCTGCACTGATCGGCAGCGTCATCGTCAACTCGTTGCTGTGATGAGGACGTGTAGGAGACGAACGTGATCATCTAACCGCTGCTGTGACGAGGATGAGGAGTAGACAAACGTTGTTGTCTACTTCCCCTACACCGACACACATCTGCGACTAGATCTTCTGCTGCGCATCTAGTGGTAACGATCTATGACCTCTGTACTCGCATGTTTTCTGGGTGATGCGGTAGAATTGCTAGAGTAGTGCACCATCGATTTCCCAACAGCGGTATCAGAGCGACTTGCATAGTTTCTGGTCTGGATCTTGTTAGTAGATGCGATCTACTGCAGACATGTTCATATGATGATTTTTATTGCGTGGTTTTTGGGGTTTGGAATTGGTTAGAGTAGATTGCGATCTTATGACTAAAGGGTTATTCGTGCTCCTTCTCTGCTGTGTGCGCAACCTGTCCCTACCGGATGGAATCACCATCGAGACTAATCATGTACTTAGCTAATAGATTGAGCCAACATGCCACGGTCATGTGTCGTGATCTTCTCCTGAATAACCAGTCACATTGAAAATTGAGGCGTTATTGAATGGTTCAGATTCGTGTTGATTTCATCAATCCAATGAGATTTTCATAGTGATATGATAGAGTCATTTCGTGATAGAAATTGTTCTATGCTTAACTCATTTTTTCAGTGAATGATGTGAATGGTATGGCCTTAGTGTGATGTGATGATAACATTTGTGCAGCGTACGTGTTGCAAATTTAACACAACCGGGTTGAGGTTATCACATAATTGTATAGCGACCTGCGTGTCAACATGTGATGCTTGATCTCTCATGTAATTTATTTGGTATCTATTAGTTGTATTAGCTTCTTTTATGTTCATGGAGATGTATTCAAGCATGATGGTGATGGTGATCACCACAAGAAGGAAGGCATGGCAGCGTAGATCATGATGAAACCATGACGATGGAGACCACTATGATTCTAAAAGACCTTCACAATGTGGTATGATCATATGCATGTGATGTTTACTTTTTCGCATTACTATTCTTTTCATGCTTTTCATATAGTGGATGTTTTGTCATGATAGAATAGCTTCACTTGTAGAAGTTGAGTATTCGATGTCATTCACCAATAGCTGCAACTATGTTGTTTTGATCTTTGTGTGGTAGGTTTGCCAAATCAAAGTACCATCATCTATCATAATAAACGGGGTGAATGTTTGACATTCACATGCATAGTATTAGTTTACTCAACAAATCTATCAAAACAGTTTTCGAGCTTTATGACATAGAGTTGGGAGCCGGGGCATTGGATGTCACCCAACAAACAAGAGTCATATATAGACTGATTAACATTTGTTGTTTACCTATGTCGCTAATTTTCTAGTAGCGAAGCCAAAGCTCACTAGAAATTAGTGAATATGGATGTTAGACCGCTATATGACGTTAGAGGGAGGACGATACTCATATAGTGGTGGTGTCTTTTATTAAACTGTTAATAGAAGATTGATACATAACATAGTGCTAAAACCTTGTGTATTTATTTTCTATTGTAGATCATGTCTGCTTGTAACAATTCCGGTTTCAATTTGCGATATGTGCTTAAAAAGGAAATGCTCAATGGAGCTAACTCTATCAATTAGTATCGCATCCTGAGAATCGTTCTTAGGCAAGAGAAAACCGAGTACGTTCTTCTGCAACCATACCCCGATGACCTCCTAGGTGATGCAACTGCTGCAGCATGTGGAGCATATCAGAAGCACTGCTTTGGTGCGCTTAACGTAATCTGCCTCATGCTCGCCACTATGTCCCCTGATCTGCAGAAACAGTATGAGCATACAGATGCTTATTCTATGGTTGAGGGGCTGCATGGAATGTTTGAGAACCAAGTTAGGGCTGAGAGATACAACACCTTAAAGACCTTGTTCTCATGCAAGCTGGTGGAGGGTAGCCCGGTCAGCCCTCATGTAATCAAAATGATTGGTTACATTAAGACTTTGGGCAAACTTGGTTCTGAACTCAAGCATGATCTCACTATTGACGTTGTTCTCCAGTCGCTCCCACCGAGCGACGAGCCATTCATATTAAATTTTCAAATGAATGGCATGGAGAAAACGTTGGTTTAATTGCATGGGATGCTTAAAACAGCCGAAGAAAGCATTAAGAAAAACGACACTCATATGATGATGGTTCAAAAGGAGAATAAAAAGAGGAGTGTGTGACACATCCTAAAGGCAAAGGCAAGGGAAAGGTTCCCGATGGGCCCTCAAGCTCAAAGTCTAAGACAAAGGGCAAATCTGGCCCTTCTCCTGATGATGAATGCTTTCACTGTCATGCTAAGGGGCATTTGTCAAGGAATTGCAAGAAGTACTTGGAGGATCTAAAGAAGAAGGGAAGTGAGACTTCCGGTTCAGGTATAAATGTTATAGAAATTAATATTGCATTATCTTCTGGTGAATCATGGGTATTTGATACTGGATTGATGATTCACACTTGCGAATCGTTGTAGGGTCTATGTGAGACTAGAAGATTTGCAAAAGATGAGTTGGATGTTTGTGTCGGCAAAGCAAAGGTTGCGGTTATAGCTGTCGGGACCTACCACTTGTCATTACCCTCAAGATTAGTTTTGGAAATGAATAATTGTTATTGCATCCCTACTTTGAGCAAGAACATTATCTCTTCTTCATGTTTAGAAGAAGTTGATGGTTACGAGATTGTAATAAAGAACAAATGTTGTTCTATTTATTATAATAATATTTTCTATGCTCAGTGTCCATTGGTGAATGGATTATATGTTCTTGATCTTGAGAATAAAACTGTCTGTAACATTAATACCAAAAAGGCTCAACGAAATGATCTAAATTCCACTTTCATTTGGCATTGTTGCTTAGGTCATATAAATGAGAAGCACATTGAAAAACTCTATAAAGATGGTTTACTAAGCTCATTTGATTTTGAATCACTTGACATATTCGAGTATTGTTTGCATGGGAAGATGACCAAAGCACCCTTCACTAGTCAGAGTGGAAGGGTGAGTGACTTGTTGGGACTTATACATACCGATGTATGTGGACCAATGAGTTCAATAGCCAGAGGTAATTTTCAGTACTTCATCATGTTTACCGATGACTTTAATAGATATGGATATGTCTATCTAATGAGGCACAAGTCTGAATCCTTTGAAAAGTTCAAAGAATGTCAGAATGAAGTACATAACCAATTGGGCAAGACAATCAAACTTCTATGATCTGATCATGGGGGTGAGTATTTGAGTCATGAATTTCATGATCATTTAAAACAATGTGGAATTGTTCAAAGGTTGACTCCACATGGAACGCCTAAATGGAATGGGTTGTTCGAGCAGAGGAACCGAACCTTGTTAGACATGGTTAGGTCGATGATGAGCCAAGCAGATCTTCCACTATCCTTTTGGGGTTATGCTCTTGAAACTACTGCTTTTACACTGAACAGAGTCCCAATTAAGTCTGTTGAGAAGACACCATATGAGATGTGGACCGGGAAACGTCCCGTATTGTCTTTCCTCAAAGTTTGGGGGTGTGATGCTTATGTCAAACGTTTGACGTCAGACAAACTCACTCTCAAATCAGACAAATGCTTCTTTGTTGGATATCCTAGGGAAACTAATGGATATTATTTTTATAATTAAATAGAGGGTAAAGTTTTTACCGCTCGTAATGGTGTTTTTTTGGAGAAAGATTTTCTCTCACAACGAGTTAGTGGGAGCAAGGTGCATCTTGAAGAAATTCAAGAAATACCTAAAAATGTTTCAGCACCCTTTGATCCTATACAGGATGTACAAGATGTTGTGCAACCAATTGATAAAACACCAGCCCCACGAAGGTCTACAAGGGCACGTCGTGCGACTGAAAAGTTAACGCTTCTAACCAAGGAGCAGCATGACATGGTATTGTTGGACAATATTGAGCCTACGACCTATAATGAAGCAATGAAGGGACCCAACTCTAAGAAATGGCTTGGAGCCATGGAATCCGAAATTGAATCCATGCATGAAAATCAAGTTTGGAACTTGGTTGATCCAATCAAAGGTTGTAACACCCCAAATTTTTAGTCAAGACTTAAATTTTGATTTAGAACCATAAACCATGTTCAGAGGGGAATTTAGAAATTTTTGGACGTATTGCATGTTTTGCAAAAATTCAAATTCAAACTGGAATTCAAATTATACTCAAAACAGAAATGAAATGAAAAAAGAAAAAGGAAAGCCAGGAAAAAAACTGGCCAGTGGGCCGAAACCCCAGCCGGCCCAGCTAACCCCCGCGCAGCCCGCCCCCGCGCGCGCCGCTCTGCCCCTCGCTGACATGTGGGACCCGCCTGTCATCCCTAACCCCGCGACCCCGGACTCTCTCCCGCGCGCTCGATCGCAACCGATCGGGAAATCGTGTTTTGCGGCCGAATTCTGGAACTAGCGGACTCCAACTCGATCACAACAGAACCACCGCCCTCCCCCGGCTATAAAACCCACCGATCCGATCAGTTTTTCGCACGCGATCGCCGATTTTCACTCCGGTGAGCACCGAGACTTCGCCGGTGAATTTTGGCCGATCTAAGCTCGGAAACTCTGATCTAACTCGCTAGTTTTGATCCACCGCCTCCGGGGAACTTTGCAGGTTCAGAAAACCCGAAGACTTACGGTGCAAATCCAGCTCCGACGAGCTTCGCCGTGGTTTTGCCTCGGACCTCGCCGCCGAGCACTTTCCAGGACCCCCGAGCTCGAGAAAACCCCCGAGGTGAGATCCCTGACCTCCCCTCTACCGATCTAGGTCATAAGATCACAGTTCTAGGCAGAATTCTCGAGGATCCGAAAGATTCCGGCGAGATCGCCGCTTCCCGCCGCCGTGCGCCGCCGGCAGCGCCGCCCGCGCTCGATCAGAGCGACGTGGCCGCTTGTGCGCCGTTTATTTTAAATCGCACGGTAGACTTTAAAACCCCGCGTACCGGTTCGATGTTATAATCTCAGCCGTCGGTTTAAAATCAGACGGTCCACGTCAGTCCCGCGTTATAAAGACTGGAATTCTTACGTGCTACCCCCTGGGGTTCTCTGGAATTGAGAGCTAGCCCCGGAAACTTCAGATCTAGCCCCTGGAACTCCAGAAAATCATGTAAATTCATTTAAAAATCAGTTTTAGCCCCTAGACTTAATAGAAATTAAGAAAAACACCTCTGAAGAGTGTAGCTAGACCCCTGGAGATTATGAAAATAATATTATATACCCTGTAATGGGGTGAATTCATTATTTTAGCCATGTTTAGTATTTAATTTAGAAAATTGAAAATGGAACTAGTGTTTAAATATTAAAAAGGGGGACAAACCTAATTGTCAAAATTAGTAAAAACTTTCTCAGTACTTAGAAAACTTTGGAGTGAGATAAAAATATATTTTTGGGGCTGAAATAAATCTGTTTCATAAATTATTCACATTTAATAGTATAGGGGCACATTCTTAAGTAAAGAATAGTTAAAGAAAAATAGGAAAAATAATTATGAAATAGTATACATCAGAAGCCAAGGTCAAAATATGATCTTAAATTATTTAGGACCAGAACCTAATCTGTTTAGGTAGTGTGTATTACTAATTTAATAATAAAATGCACAATTATGCATAAGAATATAAATCTGAAAATATAGAAACTAGTAAATAATAAATGGAGTTTCTAAAGTACAAAGAATTCAGTTTAGGGTTGATAGAAATTATGAAGGCACCTATGGAGAAGAAAAATACTCTTCATACATATTTGGTAGTTTAATATATAAGGAATTTATTTAAAACTGAAACACACATATATACATATATATGTATATATATATATATATATTATGTGAGTATAAATATGAACACCAAAGTAGGAATCATACACATGTAAATAGAAGTGTGTGCAAGCCCCAAACCAACACACATAGAGTATCCACAACACATAAAATGGTAAAGAAAATTTCATAAATGTGAATGTGTTGTTTGTATGAAGTAGAAGTGTGAACTATGTCTTATGATTGTTGTTTTCCTTTTGCTATGTGTGATGGTATGAAGTAGAACCTGTTCAAGAGCAAGCTATCAGTTTTCAAGATCAGGACTACTCATTTCAAGAGCAGCAAGAAGGAGGCAAGTGTCCTTGACCACTTTGATCCTATGCTAGGATGTGTAGATAGAATTATTTGCATTGTCAAATGAAATATGAAACCCATGCTAGGAAAGTTTCCCTAGAATTGCATTACCTTGTTTCCTTGTTGCTTGGGTTGGGATTTAATTTGTCATGTCATTTATTTACATGCATTTGCTTAGCCATGCTTAGAATGGGATATTTGGGAAATGAGATCATCAGTTTATATTACCATACTCTTGAATGAGACATTGTGAGTTATGTAGAGGTAGGGATCAAGGCAAGTTGGATGTTTTGGTTGTGTGCTGGGTGCACGAGACTTGGGTTTGTGTTTAGTACTTGCCTGGATCCTAAGGACCGGTTCATGGAGCATGTAACCCGGCTTTACAGTGCCAACCACATGCTGAGATGGGGCAGCTTAGCCAATTAATTAGGTGTATCCCCGGCGTAGTATGGGTGTGTTGGATGGTGCGGGGAGTAGGTGTCAGCTGGACTACCATATGAACCGCAAGGCTCAAGAGGGGGCCACTGCAGCGGGGTTGGAGCCTCTTGTATGCTGTTAGGGGTGAAACCTCAGTGGGCCCACGCTCGTCGGGAATCCCTTTGTAAAGGCTTTGTAGTGATCTCTTGGCCGCACACCTGGGAAGTGTGAATGTGGAACGTAGCCACTGGCATAATGGAGGTTCCTTTAGTCCACCCGGCAACGGGGGATGAAATCACTACTTGTGGGTACAGTGGTACAAACTCTGCAGAGTCAAAACTGTCTTGACAGCCGTGCTCACGGTTAAGAGCGGCCTGGACTTATTCATGATTAGAGGATTGACGGTTTTGGAGGTTAAGCGGGAAGCTTAACATTGGAAATGATGTTATGATTATTTGGTTATGATGATTGGGATGGGAGATTGGGACCATTTCACCTGTGTAGTAATGTAGGTGCTTAATAAGCTAAGGTGATAGGTATTAATTGCGTAGTGCTTTAACCATGAGTTCAACCTCTCCTTGTTCTAGCCATGCATGATATAATTTTCCCACACTTGCTGAGTACCATTGGTACTCAACCTTGCATATTTGTTGGTTTATATTGCTGCTCAGGTCAAGATAATGAGGTGGTGTATAATGACCAAGACTTTGGACCCGAGGAAGGATTCTAGGTTCATGAAGACCCCCCCCCGGGCAACACCTGTGATGGAGCCCCAAAGAATAATATTCCGCTGCTAGTTTATTTTCCTTGTGATGAACTTATTATTGTCCATCGAGACATTTACTATGTAAGACTTACTTATATTCGACACCTGGCTTGTAATAAATGATGCTTCACTATTTGTCATCACATGTATGAGCAAATGATCCTGGCATACATGTGATATTCACTTGGTTGTTTCTTCGGAAAAACCGGGTGTGACAGAGGTGGTATCAGAGCCAAGGTTGCCCGTAGGAACGTGGACCTAGGTAGAAATGGACGTATTTAAGGGCCCTATTTTCTTAAAAACTATTTTCCAAAGGTGTGGGTGGAAAAAGTGTTATTAAAGGAGTCATTTTCTTCATCTTACCCCAACTTTCATTCAAAATAGGATTTTTGTTTGAGATTTTATCTAACCTAATTTTAAATTCTTTTGTTTTAGATGGTTCGCATGATTCGCACCGCTCGTAAGTCCACGGGAGGGAGAGTTCCCGTAGTTGCCCTTGCTGAAAGAGAGGAGAGTCGTCCAGTGACGTACCTTTCCTACGGATTGGCAGTAGGAGATTTGTTGCGCCGTCTTCGACGTATGCTCGAAGCCGCCGGCAATACGGGCAAGCTCATCATCCACTATAACTCCACCAGGACCATCCGTGAGAAGAGGGAAGAATGGAGTTCGGAGATGAGGATTATACACGAGAATCAGCTGCTTAAGATCCACCACTCTCCAGCTTGTCGAGCAACACAAGTTGACGCGGAGAGAGATGTCACTTGGGAGGCCATCACCTGCCAGAGTCACATCTATCGTCGCCACTTGGACAAAACTGAGTACATGTATGTTCTCCAACGTGAGAGTGGTACTACGGAGTACAAGTACCCACCGGTGCAGCAAGGGACTTCCCATGAGCACATGGACTTGTGCTTGGAGGATGCTGCTATGCTCAGCACTCGACTGCAGGAGTGTCAACAAGAACTTCAGGATGTCCGAGACACTCTGAAGGAGACGGAGGCATTGCTGCGAGCTTGCTTAAAGACGAGAGAAAGAGGAGATGGGAATGAACTGTGTGTCACCGTAAGTGATCCATGGACCCCTGACTCCCCGGATCGCCGAGCAATCAGGCGTCGTCGCACTTCTCCACCAGCAGCCTCCCCACCCAAAGCAGAGTCAGAAGGCAGCCGAAATGAGGAGGAAGATCCCGAGAAGCCAGCTCAAGAGGATGAGTAGTGTAGAGTCTTTCCCCTAGCTAGCAAGAGGTCGAGTAGTCGAGTCGTTACGTATTTAATGGTGTGATAATGCTTGGTGTGTGACGTGAGTTGTGGAAGCCATGAGCAAGTGTCCACAGCCTCGTCTTCAGATTGTTTTGCTTTGGTGTGTGAACCCACAGGAAATAATAGTGCATTTATTGGGTGTGAGATATAAAACCCTCGTAAGATTTTAACAAAACTTCAACACTTCAAAGTACCAACAAGTGAAAGTAGTAAGATGATACTAGATGCTTTCAAATTAACATTTGTTGATTCTGCCAGATGGCCGGAAGAGGAAAAGGACGTGCTGCCAACCCCGCCAACAACAATGATGAGGCATGCAACTCTCATCTTTCTGGAGGCCAGAACCGGGGTGGTCGCCGTGAAGAAGTTGATCCTCTCCACCAAATGCTGGAGAATCAAAATCAGCTCATCCAGAACTTGACTCAAGTAGTGGCCAACTTGCATCAAGTTCCACCTCCACAAGCTGCACCACGCCAACCAAGGTTGAGTGAGTTTCTAGGAACTCAACCTCCAAAGTTTGCAAGTGCTGCTGAACCTCTGGAGGCAGATGATTGGCTGAAGACCATTGAAAGTAAGATGAGAATCATACAATGCCAAGGGTATGAGAGGGTGCTGTTTGCCTCTCATCAATTGCAGGGACCTGCTGCTGATTGGTGGACCGCCTACGTGGCCGCCCATCATGACCCTGAGAGCATCACTTGGGAAGAGTTCAAGCGTAGCTTCCGCAACCATTACATCCCAAGGGGTGAACTCAAAAACAAGAGGAAAGAGTTTTTGGGACTGCAGCAGGGAAACATGATGGTGAGGGAATACCTCACTAAATTCACTCAACTATCCCGTTATGCTCCACGAGACATAGAGACAGATGAGCAGAAACAAGATTGTTTCGTGGAAGGACTTACCGCAGAGATGCAGTGTGCAATGTCCTCCAATGAGTATGAAAGCTTTCAAAAGATGGTGGACAGAGCATTTGTGGTGGAAAGGAAGCTGAAGGCCCTGGAAAATGAGAATAAGAGGAAGGCTGGGTGGTCACATCAAGCCTCAGGGAGCAACACCCGCCCACGTATGATGCAGCAACCTACGGGGCAGACGAGCCGTGCTGCGGTACCCTATTCAGCACCAAGAGGGTACAACCCAAACTACAGGCCTCCCGCAGCACCAGCACAGCCGCAACGTCAGTTTGTACAACAGCCTCGCCCCGCATATCCACCTCGACCAGCAGTGCAAGGACCCCCAAACCAACCCCAAGACAACAAGGGCCAAGCATCTAAGATTGGGGTGCAATGTTTCAGCTGTGGTGAAGTGGGGCACTACGCCCATAAGTGTCCAAAGAAGAAGCCCACGCAGCCACAGCAGCAGAACGTAATGAGAGGACGGGTGAACCACGTCACTATGGAGGAAGCACAAGAGGCACCCGACGTGGTAGTTGGTAAGTTTCCTGCCAATTTACACCTTGCAACTCTGCTGTTTGATTCTGGTGCTACCCATTCGTTCATTGCTCAAGGGTTTGTTAAGAAGCATGACCTAGCAACCACACAAATGAACCATATGCTAGCGGTAAATTCTCCAGGTGGAGAAATAAGGACAAGACAAGTGTGTCCCAAAGTGAACCTAGACATTAATGGGGTAGTATTTACCGCTAACCTCATAGTGATCGATTCACAAGGGATAGATATTATTTTGGGTATGGATTGGTTGACCAAACATAAAGGAATCATCCATTGTTCGACCAGAACGGTGGAACTAACTCACCCTAGTGGCACAAGAGTAAAGTTCATAACGATACATGAGCCTAGGAGGGACATTAAATTAAATCAAGTGGAGGTGAAAGTTGAGGAAATCAGGACTATCAGGGAATATCCAGATGTTTTTCCGGAGGAGTTGCCAGGAATGCCTCCCGACCGTGACGTGGAATTCGCAATCGAGCTAGTACCGGGAACAGCCCCGATATACAAGAGACCTTATCGAATGGACTCCAAGCAGCTAGAAGAGCTCAAGGATCATTTGAGGGAATTGACGGAAAAGGGGTATGTTCGCCCTAGTTCCTCACCATGGGGAGCTCCGGTAATATTTGTGCCTAAGAAAGATGGAACTCAAAGGTTATGCGTGGATTACCGTGCCTTGAATGAGGTGACCATCAAGAACAAGTATCCATTACCCCGCATTGAAGACTTGTTTGATCAGTTGAGGGGAGCTTGCGTGTTCTCGAAAATTGATCTCAGGTCGGGATACCACCAACTCAAGATAAGGCAATCTGATATTCCCAAGACAGCTTTCGTATCTCGGTACGGACTGTATGAATACACTGTCATGCCTTTCGGGCTAACCAATGCCCCGGCATATTTCATGTACCTCATGAACAAGGTATTCATGGAATATCTGGACAAATTTGTGGTGGTTTTCATAGATGATATTCTCGTCTTCTCCAAAGATGAAGAAGAACATGAGAAACATCTAAGGTTGGTGTTACAAAGGCTGAGAGAACACCAACTATATGCCAAGTTGAGCAAGTGTGAGTTTTGGCTAAAGAGAGTTCCCTTTTTAGGGCATATAATCTCGGAGGGAGGAATCTCCGTAGATCCCGCCAAAATCGAAGATATCCAGAAATGGAAAACCTCTGAAAATGTCGGGGAAGTTCGAAGCTTTTTGGGATTGCCTAGGACCCAGTCCGGGTATGATTCAATATGGGTTATTATTGATAGGCTAACCAAGGTAGCTCATTTCATCCCTGTGAAAGAAAGCTACAGCGGATCCAAATTGGCAGAATTGTACATGTCAAGGATTGTGTGTTACCATGGAGTGCCGAAGAAGATAGTGTCGGATCGAGGGACGCAGTTCACCTCGAGGTTTTGGCAAAAGTTACATGAAACCATGGGAACCCATCTGAATTTCAGTTCTGCCTATCATCCCCAAACTGACGGGCAGACGGAGAGAACCAATCAGATCCTTGAAGATATGTTAAGGGCATGTGCACTCAAAAACAATAGGAGTTGGGACAAAAACTTACCGTATGCGGAGTTTTCCTATAACAACAGTTATCAAGCCAGTATGAAGATGTCACCGTTTGAAGCTTTGTATGGAAGGAAGTGCAGAACTCCCCTATTTTGGAACCAAACAGGAGAAAGTAAAGTGTTTGGTCCCGAAGTGCTACAAGAAGCCGAGGCAAAGGTGAGGGAGATTCGCAACAACTTGAGGATAGCACAGACACGCCAGAAGAGTTATGCTGATGTACGAAGAAGAGAGCTCGTTTTCAACGTGGGAGACTATGTTTATCTCAAGGTGTCCCCTATCAGAGGACTTCGTCGGTTCAAGGTGAAAGGGAAGTTGTCACCTCGATACATCGGACCCTTTCAAGTTTTGGAAAGAAAAGGCGAAGTGGCGTACCAACTAGAGTTGCCGGTTCATCTGTCGGACATGCACGATGTGTTCCATGTGTCGCAACTCAAGAAATGTCTGAGGACGCCTGAAGAGGTGTTACCCATGAACGAAGTGGATGTAGCTGAGGATTTGTCTTATGCCGAGCAACCATACAAGATTTTGGAGACAATGGAACGCCTCACCAGAAATAAGAGAATCAGGATGTGCAAGGTGCAGTGGAAACATCACTCAGAAGAGGAAGCCACCTGGGAGCGGGAAGATGAGCTTAAGGCACAATTTCCGGAATTGTTTTCTTAGAAACACCAATCTCGAGGACGAGATTTCTTTTAAGGGGGGTAGAGCTGTAACACCCCAAATTTTTAGTCAAGACTTAAATTTTGATTTAGAACCATAAACCATGTTCAGAGGGGAATTTAGAAATTTTTGGACGTATTGCATGTTTTGCAAAAATTCAAATTCAAACTGGAATTCAAATTATACTCAAAACAGAAATGAAATGAAAAAAGAAAAAGGAAAGCCAGGAAAAAAAAACTGGCCAGTGGGCCGAAACCCCAGCCGGCCCAGCTAACCCCCGCGCAGCCCGCCCCCGCGCGCGCCGCTCTGCCCCTCGCTGACATGTGGGACCCGCCTGTCATCCCTAACCCCGCGACCCCGGACTCTCTCCCGCGCGCTCGATCGCAACCGATCGGGAAATCGTGTTTTGCGGCCGAATTCTGGAACTAGCGGACTCCAACTCGATCACAACAGAACCACCGCCCTCCCCCGGCTATAAAACCCACCGATCCGATCAGTTTTTCGCACGCGATCGCCGATTTTCACTCCGGTGAGCACCGAGACTTCGCCGGTGAATTTTGGCCGATCTAAGCTCGGAAACTCTGATCTAACTCGCTAGTTTTGATCCACCGCCTCCGGGGAACTTTGCAGGTTCAGAAAACCCGAAGACTTACGGTGCAAATCCAGCTCCGACGAGCTTCGCCGTGGTTTTGCCTCGGACCTCGCCGCCGAGCACTTTCCAGGACCCCCGAGCTCGAGAAAACCCCCGAGGTGAGATCCCTGACCTCCCCTCTACCGATCTAGGTCATAAGATCACAGTTCTAGGCAGAATTCTCGAGGATCCGAAAGATTCCGGCGAGATCGCCGCTTCCCGCCGCCGTGCGCCGCCGGCAGCGCCGCCCGCGCTCGATCAGAGCGACGTGGCCGCTTGTGCGCCGTTTATTTTAAATCGCACGGTAGACTTTAAAACCCCGCGTACCGGTTCGATGTTATAATCTCAGCCGTCGGTTTAAAATCAGACGGTCCACGTCAGTCCCGCGTTATAAAGACTGGAATTCTTACGTGCTACCCCCTGGGGTTCTCTGGAATTGAGAGCTAGCCCCGGAAACTTCAGATCTAGCCCCTGGAACTCCAGAAAATCATGTAAATTCATTTAAAAATCAGTTTTAGCCCCTAGACTTAATAGAAATTAAGAAAAACACCTCTGAAGAGTGTAGCTAGACCCCTGGAGATTATGAAAATAATATTATATACCCTGTAATGGGGTGAATTCATTATTTTAGCCCTGTTTAGTATTTAATTTAGAAAATTGAAAATGGAACTAGTGTTTAAATATTAAAAAGGGGGACAAACCTAATTGTCAAAATTAGTAAAAACTTTCTCAGTACTTAGAAAACTTTGGAGTGAGATAAAAATATATTTTTGGGGCTGAAATAAATCTGTTTCATAAATTATTCACATTTAATAGTATAGGGGCACATTCTTAAGTAAAGAATAGTTAAAGAAAAATAGGAAAAATAATTATGAAATAGTATACATCAGAAGCCAAGGTCAAAATATGATCTTAAATTATTTAGGACCAGAACCTAATCTGTTTAGGTAGTGTGTATTACTAATTTAATAATAAAATGCACAATTATGCATAAGAATATAAATCTGAAAATATAGAAACTAGTAAATAATAAATGGAGTTTCTAAAGTACAAAGAATTCAGTTTAGGGTTGATAGAAATTATGAAGGCACCTATGGAGAAGAAAAATACTCTTCATACATATTTGGTAGTTTAATATATAAGGAATTTATTTAAAACTGAAACACACATATATACATATATATGTATATATATATATATATATATATTATGTGAGTATAAATATGAACACCAAAGTAGGAATCATACACATGTAAATAGAAGTGTGTGCAAGCCCCAAACCAACACACATAGAGTATCCACAACACATAAAATGGTAAAGAAAATTTCATAAATGTGAATGTGTTGTTTGTATGAAGTAGAAGTGTGAACTATGTCTTATGATTGTTGTTTTCCTTTTGCTATGTGTGATGGTATGAAGTAGAACCTGTTCAAGAGCAAGCTATCAGTTTTCAAGATCAGGACTACTCATTTCAAGAGCAGCAAGAAGGAGGCAAGTGTCCTTGACCACTTTGATCCTATGCTAGGATGTGTAGATAGAATTATTTGCATTGTCAAATGAAATATGAAACCCATGCTAGGAAAGTTTCCCTAGAATTGCATTACCTTGTTTCCTTGTTGCTTGGGTTGGGATTTAATTTGTCATGTCATTTATTTACATGCATTTGCTTAGCCATGCTTAGAATGGGATATTTGGGAAATGAGATCATCAGTTTATATTACCATACTCTTGAATGAGACATTGTGAGTTATGTAGAGGTAGGGATCAAGGCAAGTTGGATGTTTTGGTTGTGTGCTGGGTGCACGAGACTTGGGTTTGTGTTTAGTACTTGCCTGGATCCTAAGGACCGGTTCATGGAGCATGTAACCCGGCTTTACAGTGCCAACCACATGCTGAGATGGGGCAGCTTAGCCAATTAATTAGGTGTATCCCCGGCGTAGTATGGGTGTGTTGGATGGTGCGGGGAGTAGGTGTCAGCTGGACTACCATATGAACCGCAAGGCTCAAGAGGGGGCCACTGCAGCGGGGTTGGAGCCTCTTGTATGCTGTTAGGGGTGAAACCTCAGTGGGCCCACGCTCGTCGGGAATCCCTTTGTAAAGGCTTTGTAGTGATCTCTTGGCCGCACACCTGGGAAGTGTGAATGTGGAACGTAGCCACTGGCATAATGGAGGTTCCTTTAGTCCACCCGGCAACGGGGGATGAAATCACTACTTGTGGGTACAGTGGTACAAACTCTGCAGAGTCAAAACTGTCTTGACAGCCGTGCTCACGGTTAAGAGCGGCCTGGACTTATTCATGATTAGAGGATTGACGGTTTTGGAGGTTAAGCGGGAAGCTTAACATTGGAAATGATGTTATGATTATTTGGTTATGATGATTGGGATGGGAGATTGGGACCATTTCACCTGTGTAGTAATGTAGGTGCTTAATAAGCTAAGGTGATAGGTATTAATTGCGTAGTGCTTTAACCATGAGTTCAACCTCTCCTTGTTCTAGCCATGCATGATATAATTTTCCCACACTTGCTGAGTACCATTGGTACTCAACCTTGCATATTTGTTGGTTTATATTGCTGCTCAGGTCAAGATAATGAGGTGGTGTATAATGACCAAGACTTTGGACCCGAGGAAGGATTCTAGGTTCATGAAGACCCCCCCCCCCCCGGGCAACACCTGTGATGGAGCCCCAAAGAATAATATTCCGCTGCTAGTTTATTTTCCTTGTGATGAACTTATTATTGTCCATCGAGACATTTACTATGTAAGACTTACTTATATTCGACACCTGGCTTGTAATAAATGATGCTTCACTATTTGTCATCACATGTATGAGCAAATGATCCTGGCATACATGTGATATTCACTTGGTTGTTTCTTCGGAAAAACCGGGTGTGACAAAGGTGTGAGACCTATCAATTGTAAATGGATTTTCAATAAAAAGACTGACATGGTGGAAATGTTCACATCTGTAAAGCGCGATTTGTGGCGAAAGGTTTCAAACAAATTCAAGATGTTGATTATGATGAAACTTTCTCACCGGTCGCAATGCTAAATTCTGTTCGGATTCTCCTAACAATTGCTTCATATTTTGATTATGAAATATGGCAAATGGATGTCAAAACAGCCTTTCTTACTGGAAGTCTGACTGAGGATGTGTATCTGACACAACTTGAGGGTTTTGTCGATCCTAAAAATGCTAGTAAAATATGCAAACTTCAAAAGTACATCTATGGATTGAAGCAATCATCTCGGAGTTGGAATCTACGTTTTGATGAAGTTGTCAAAGGGTTTGGTTTCATCAAGAACATAGAAGAACTTTGTATTTACAAGAAGTTTAGTGGGAGCGCACTTGTATTTCTGGTCCTATATGTAGATGACATATTATTGATCAAAAATGACATTCCAATGCTTGATGATGTTAAATCCTCATTAAGAAAAAGTTTCCCAATGAAGGATTTAGGAGAGGCAGCGTACATTTTGGGTATAAAGATCTATAGAGATAGATCTAAAAGGCTAATTGGATTAAGCCAAGATACATATATTGATATAATATTGAATCGGTTCAATATGCAAGATTCAAATAAAGGTTTCTTGCCAATGTCACTGTGAAATCCCAATTTTTGAAAAGAATCTTGTAATAAAGAAAAATGTATCTAAAGTGGGGCAATCAAATCAAGTTCTAAACTTAGCATTCCACCTCAGTAAATGTGAAGTTCAGTTCACCAATAAGTTTCATTTGTAGCAAATCTCCTCTCTGCAAAATGGATTAAATTTGAAAAACCATGTTCTAAGAAAATGGATTAGGGAACATGAGAGATGAACAGTTAAAAATCAAATTTAAACTTCCATGTGAACTTTGCAAATTTAAAAATTTGAACTCACATTTGAGCTTCTCATGTCAAACTTAACCTTGCTGCCAAGTTTGACTGAATTTGGAGCTTGTTTGCTAATTTAAATGGAATTTGGAAAAATGAAGAGGGGGAGAAGTGGACCCACATGTCAGCCACAAGAAGAACAAACCGTCTCTGTTTTCAGCCGTGAGCGCGCCACCGAGGGTGCCGACCGCCACCGAGCTTCTTGTCTATGACTTGCTCCCGAAGGCTGTTCACTCGATGATTGATGAGTCTCGGTGATGCACAAACAAAATTCCGTTTCCCCTGCTCACGCGCTCACTCACCCGCTCAAACCGAAGAAACATGCTGCCGTCCTCTGCTGCTCTCATCGCCAATTGCCTTCCGCTAGCGTTGGTGCCCAGCTGAGCCATCCAGAAGCTGCACCGGACTCCACTCGATGTCTTCCAACCCTCACCAGCCCGTGCCCGGCCTCCTTCGATCGCTGTCACGCCGTTCTTCCTCCGCAAGTCTGAGCAAAGTCGCGCCTCACTGATCATCGGCGGTCGGACGTTCCGAGCTGTATCGTGGCAAACCTTCTACAGCAAAAAGAGGCGCCACAGACTGCTCGACACTCCAGTGAAAACCCCTCCTCTTTTCATGCAGTACAGAGGAAGCATTTCTCTGTTTACTGCAAGTGTGTCCATAGAACTGAGCTGATCGAGTTTCCGAAATTCGTGATGCTTAGTCCATCCCAGCGCATGGCTACTGAACCACACGTACTAGACCTCCATACGAGCATCTGGAATCAACAAGCATCGAAAACCATCGAGTATAGGCTCTGTTATTCGAGTTTTTTGGGTCGCCGCCACTTTTTGGTCTAGGTCGCCGATGAACTCCTATTTGCAGCCCGTTTGGAGCCGAATTGGATTCATATCGGCTATAAGTGTTCTACCATGGTGCTGTAGGAAGAAAAAACAAGTTGTTTGAGCCATTTTTATGCGAGCTAGAGGTCGCCGGATTCATGGCCGCCGCTGCTGCCGTGGGGGGCGCCATTCCAATCACCACCGGCCTGATTGGACCCCACAATCATGTTTCCCATCCCCCAAAACCCCCAGACGGCCTGAATCGATGAAGCTGGAGGGGGAATCACAGGACCGGCGAGGGAGCCGCCATCAGAGCTGCTGCCCGAGCCTCTATTCGGAGGTTGAAGAAGACCCTGTAAGTGGAGACCGCTGTCTGCCAGTATTAGGTTTCAGAAAATTTTCAAACTTCGCAAGCTCATAACTTTCGGTAGGAACCTCCAAAAATTGTCAAATAAATTTCATTGGATTCTTCTCAGTGAGTAATATCTAGGGGTTCATCTCAATAATTATGAAAATCCCTTGATTTGGCTCATTAATTCAATTAAAAAAATTTAGAGAATTAATTACAGGAGTTCTGTTTATTGGAAAATTCCCAATTTTGGGCAGATCCTTCCTATAAATGTACTTGAACTACAGTGAAAATTTCAGAGGTATTGGACCTCATTAGGCCAAATGATGATCCAATCTTGAATGTCTCTGAAAATTAGGAAAATAACAGAAACATTTTCTCAACTTTAAGCCTAATTTTGTAAATTCCACATAGCTCTGTAGGAAGCTCCAAAAATAATGAAACCAAATCCTATAGACTCATAAGACTTTCAAGATTCTGAAAAACCAAAATTTGAGCATGCCAAGACCCTAGAATTTCATTAGGTAGGGAAGGAAGCCAATTCACCTAGGGAATTCTTTAGACCATATTGTTCATCAACTTTACTTGAAATTTTGCAAGCCATATCTCTGTGGAATCTATGGACCACTGTAAAAATTTCAGAGCAAGTTGAGGTCATCTTCTCCATTTTCCTGCTGGTTCTTTCCAATATCTTTCTTGTGTCCATTATATATAACTTTTTGAACTTTACTCCAACAACATCCACTGCCCAGATAAAGTTCTCTGTTTCTGTCCATAACAGAGCTCATCTCTCACTTCCAAGTTGATCTGAACCATTCTTATGTTGGAAAACATTTTGATTTTATAATTCCTTTACTCGCAATATAAGCTTTAGCACATTCACATCGGTAGGAAACACGACGAAGGAGTACGACGAGGAACTCGACTTGGAGCAGTAAGTTGAGGCTTTACTCATCGCCAAGATACTGACTTTCAAGTAGGATTAAACCTGCAGCAACATAAGGCAAGCCCCGGATTGCATTTAACAGATTTTAGATATATTTTACTTTGTATCACTTTAATTGGTCTAGTATGTATTGTGCATTAGGTCAAGGGTGATTGATACTCCAAATGCATGGCCCACAAATCCTTGGAGTGGAAGGTAGAATAGGTTACCTTCACGTAGTTTCTGCTAGGCTTAAGTTGTATAGGAATCGGTACAAGTCGGGTAGTTGCAAGCTACTCACGAGTCTAGGAATTTGGTTCAACGGGGTAAGATTCTAGAGAATGGAATAATTGGAATGGAAAAATGAGACCGAGCAGAGAGTAGGAGCAGCAGGATGTTGGGCCTGTGTTGCCGTAGCTCTGTTTGTATCGGTTAAGGACCGATGTGTATGCCGCCCTGTTGAGCAGGTTTGAACAGTACCGGATGCATACTGGAATTATGGGGTCCAGGAAACCGATGCAACTCGGGTACTCTCGTATCGAAACTTATACCACCGTCCTTTGGGGGTTGGTGTCAGAGGTGTAAACCCACTAGCAGAGCAACTTCGACGTGTTCCGGGTAGTGGCCCTTTTGATGGATCGGTAGAACTTGTTCGGCATTGGAGTGACGGGTGAAAGGTTGCTGCATACAACGTAAGAAAGAGCTCGTGTGTGAGTCTCTCGCGGCGGGTGTATGTGTCATGTATTCCAGGTGTGTCCTGATTCAAATCACCGTCCCTCGCGGTTATATGAGTACCACTTGTTCACTGAGTTGTGACATAGTAATTACTTCCAGATGAAGTGAGTTGAATCATTGCTATTGTGAAGTTCTTAAGTTCATTGTATTGCAAACCATGTATGCTATAGTTGTAGAGCTCACTAAATTTATATTCCACTTTGGGCATAGCAACATCGGAAAGAAGCGTTTATTGTTTGATTGTGGATTTCCGATGTTCGGAGGCTCAAGGAGTATGAAATTGCTGCTGAAAAATTGCTAATAAGGATCTACTTTTAGGCCAGTACTAATGCAGTAGCTGCTGTCCTACTTTATACATTCCTGCATGTAGAATTTTTACTTAGGGTGGACGGTTAAGCCTTGCTTAGCTTTCGAGCTCACGGTTGCATTATTAGTGTTTTGAAGGTTATATAAAATTTGCTATGAAGATGGTTGTTCGGTGAGACATCGGAGACTCACTGGAAACCTTGCCGCTGCATGCACTTTTGTTGAAGCTAGTAAGAAGCGTCCACGGGCTGGACTTCTTCTCTTTTGTATAGCTAGGACCGAGAGTACGTGTTTATGTATATTATGTTGCGTGTACCTTCGGGGTACATTATGTTGTAATTAACACTATGTTGAGAAATAAAAGACTTTGTATGTTTATGGTTTCTTTTTGTGTATGCTGTTGGGTGCGGCATCGCACGGCACTACCTGTAAGGGCCGCAGTTTTGGCACACATTTGAAGTATTCATCACCACACCACACACCTCATTTGAGGAAAGATGATGAACACAAATAAAGAGCAAGTAACCCCATCAACATGCTCATTAGAGAACAAACTCACATATTGCAAAAGTGGTATTTCCCACATGTGATATAGGTGGGCTGGACATATGAAAACTCCTATACATTGCTAAGGATGTCCATGCCAAGTTTCACCCAAATTCAAAACCTTTTTGAGGTCATTTTGGGTATAGATAGAAAGAGGGCAGTTTGAAACCACATTCAAATTCAAACTATTTTTATCCCATGAATTTCAAAGTGGGAGGCATATTCTTATTCAGCACATTTTTGTGAGCTCACACGCCAATTTTCACTCCATTTGGAGTTGATCTTGACATGAGCTAAGTGGGACAAATTCAAACTTTATTTGAATTCAAAACTGAACTTGTACTGAAATTCACTCAAACCAAACACAATTTGAATTCTACTCAATTCAAATGGCTCATGGGTGAATAATTTGAATCACCAGGGGTATTATGGGGCTCACTGTTTACTACAGTGATTAGGAGTAAATTTCAGAGGTTAAAACCCCGGGTGGGACCCACATGTCATAGAGGGAAGAAGGAGAAACTTGCACCCAAAGTCAGAGTCTCGGTGGGAACTTCCACCGAGCGGCTGCCGACTCCACGCTCGGGAGCAGCTGCGCTCGCCACCGAGGAGCAGCAGCGCCACCAGCTGCTTCCCGCGCCCACACGCGAGCCCGAGGGCGGTTCCAGGGCCCTCTTAAGGCACTCCACGGGTGCAGGCACCGATCATTTCCTCCTCTCCCGTGATCACCGAGCCACCAACCTGCCTCCTCTCTGCTCGATCGGAGAACCGCGAAACCAGCTCGCCTTCTCCCTCCCCGAGCTGCTATACGGCCACCTGAGATAGCACTCCACCTCCCCAACACCAGAAACCCCGAGCTCCGACCTCCTTTGCCCGAGAGCGATCGCCACAGCGGCGACTCAACCTCAGCCGAGAGTCAGGCGCCGGTGGACAGCGTTCCACAGGCGTTTTCACGGTCCAGCAAGAGAGGCAACAGGAGCGCGCGACCACCGTGCTGCTCTCCTCCAAGTTTGGAAGCAAACCGTGAAGAATCCACAGAGAATTTCCAGTTTTTGCTCCGGCGACCGTAAACCGAGCTTCCGGTACGGTTTCTTTAAATTCTCGCTCTATGATCTTTCGGAGGTTATCAAATCTTGCACATAGACGCTGGACTAGCCGGTGATCAAGTTCTTTACTGCATCCGTGGCGTGAAACTGTCTAGGAGTGACAAATTTTGAGCTCGATCGAGGGCGATCATGGCGGGCACGATCGGTCACACGGTGCCGACCGACTTGCCGCCATCCCTGGACCCTTTTGACACCTTGTCGAGCTTCCTAGAGGTACACTGATGCTGTAGGACCGTTTGTTCGAGGTGTTGGTGGGTTAGAACCCACGGTCGACGGCGCCGAACCTCAACCGAGGCCGCGGCACGTCGCCGAGCTATTTCCGGTCACCCCCAGCCCGACCTGACACCACCGGCGTGTTCCTCGACGTCGACAACCCCCTGGCGGCGAGTTTCAGCCCATGGGAGGTCCGGCAGCGGCGAGCCGGCGAGCCCCGAGTCTGCTCCAGCGAGGTTGGCGGCGCGGGCGCGAGAGAACGGCGGGAGGAAGAAGAAGCCGTCTGGCCCACGTGTCAGCGGCTGAAGAATTTAAATCAGGATCGGGTGTGGCCGGGGATCGGCTGTGCTGGCGCGCAAATACCCTGTGAGCTCCGGTGTGCCGGACACCTCCGCGCTCGACACGTGTGAGCTCCGGTGTGCCGGACACCTCCGCGCTCGACACGTGTCCCCGCGGGCCCCGAGAGTTTAAACTTTTCCCCGATTTTCAGAATTCTTCCAAACTTCAAATTCCCATAACTTTGGCTAGAGCGCTCCAAATCGAGTGAACCAAATTTTACTGGATTCAGCTTTCTTAGCACTTTCCAGCAAATCAAGTTTCACTTCATGAAAACCCTTGTTTCTCCAGAATTAATTCCTCAAAGTTTAAACTGTTAGGAATTTTAATTGGAGAATCCTGGGGAGGAAAATCCTGAAATTTTGCTGTGATGGTCACAAAAATTTCCCTGAACTACCATAAAAATTTCAGACCTATTGGAGCTCATTTAATCCACCTAATGGTGTGATTAGTGAAACTATTCCAGAGAAAGTAGAAAATGTTCAGAAACATTTTCAGGATTTTCTCTGAATTTGTTTAGCTCATATCTTTAGCTAGAAACATTCAAATTAAGTGAGACCAACTCCATTAGAACCCTCTGAAAATCTAGTTTTCAGAAAGTCATAGTTTGTTTCATGAAAATCCTTAGAACACCCTAAAAGCCTTCAATTAAGGTCAAGTACATAATTAATTGTGGAGGGCTCAAACGAGCTTTGCTGCAACTAAAACTTGACCAAGTCTCTATTTAGGTTGTAACCAAGCCACAGTAAAAGTTTAACAGTCATAGAGTCTGTCTAGTGGGACTTATAAGCTTCACAAGTTTAAAACTTAATACAAACACATTTAAATTGATACATATGTTTCTTCTAACATGTAGACGCTAAGGTCGAGGAGGAGCCCGAAGTCCTAGACTTCGTAACTCCGGAGGAGCAGCTAGCCTACGACCAAGAGCAGCAAGGCAAGCCCCGGTTTGCATTAACCGTTTTACAAATTTTATTGTTTTGAGCACTTACTTGAGTATTATGATTCTTTGCATTAGAGTCTTGTTTGGAAACCCAATTGCATAGCCAAGAAAACCATGGGTTGGGTTTAGGATTGCAAACCCCGTTAGCTACTGCAATGCTAAGATAGTGTAGGATTCGGTACAAGTCGAGTAGTTGGAACTACTCGCGAGCATAGGCTAGAGGCACTCGACTCGGGTAGTGATAGCACATGAAACACATGGCAAGAAAATGAGACCGAGCGGAGGGTAAGGGCAGCAGGACTTTGGGGCCTGTGTGCTGTAGCTCCGCTTGTGTCGATTGAGGACCGAGCCGTGTGCGGGCCTGTTGAACAAGCTAGAACAGTACCAAAGACCTACCGGCTATATGGGAACCGGGAAACTGATATAACTCGGGTAGCTGGGTGTTGAGGCATAGCTGGTCGTTCAGAGGGTAGGTTGAGAGCTCGAGGTGTAAATCGGCTGGCGGCACTGAGATGCGCGTGCAGAGAACTCTTGCTCGGGACGATTGGACCGGTTCAACATTTGGCTAACGGGTGAAAGGTAGTCGCGTACGGCGTCCGTGATGGTTGTTGTAGGCAACATCGAGTACGGGCGTACGTGACGGGTTGTTCGGGTAACCCTGTAGGTGTAAATCGATTATAATCGCCGTCCCTCGCGGTCAGTGAGTACCACTTGTTCACTGTACCGTGACGTAGAAAGAATAGGCTAGTTACATGTTAAAATGTTACTGATTCAAAGATGGACTTGATTGCTAATGACTTGCTGTAGTTTATAGCTAACTAAAGTTCATTTCAACTTTGGGCAAAGTACATAAGAGAAATGCGTTTCTTGTTTGATTGCGGCTTTCTCATGTGCCTTAGCGTAAGGTTCTCCACAAACTGTTGCTAAAACTTGAAAGTAAGGTCCCACTGATTAGGCGAGTCCTTTGCAAATGATTTTATCTCATGTACCCATCACCCCTCATGTAGAAGTTCCATGTTTAGGTGAGACGGGTCAGACTTGCTGAGCCTTCGTGCTCACTGCTTGTGTTTGAAGCTTTTGCAGGGTTCTATGAGGGAGGGACTCCCGAGGAAGAGACGGAACCCCAGGAGGGGAATCCCGTCGAGTGGGAGTCGTGCACGCCGCAGAGTTAGTGTGCGTGTGTGCTAGCAAGGACACGTTCAAGGGCTGAACGTGGACTTGATGCGTAGTCTACGCCCGTGAGTGTAGACTGGACTTATTTTGATGTAAACATGTTCATAAACTTGTTTATGTAATAAAATTTCGCTTCCGCTTTGTACCTTTGACGTGTGTTATCCGGTGCTGTGCAACGCAGCACCCCTCAGCGTGATCCTGGCTCGACAGGACCTTTGGGGTCATGTCAGCGTTGGTATCAGAGCTTGCTTGAGGTTTAACACAGTACAAAGGTCTTATTTCTCAAAAATCCAGTGAGGAACGAGTTAGTAGCCCGTATAAGGATGTTATTAGCATATAGAAAGTGGCATATTAACTTATTTGTTATGTCGGAAAATCATGCATCTCGGGACGTTCATGTCTTGGGGGGTGCACGTAAGCGCTGTCCACCAGTGCGCACAAGTTGAAGGGTGGAGCCTCACGGGTGGCAGGTAACCCGACCCGCTTTAGTATCCTCTACGACTCTTCATGTCGTTTGGGGTATTCGAGCAACGTCTGTCCCTGGCGTGCGTGGTGCAACTTGGGAGACCCCGTCACGTGGTCTGAAACGTGAACACGTAACTCAAGACGTGTTTGGCTTGAGAACATCCGGGCGAGTGATGACGGCCGGGTGTACGAATTGTATGGATTCCGGGCTCGGTGTGCAGCCGAGTCTGATGATTGTTTGAGTTTCTGCAGGTAGCCTGACCACAAAACGGTAGACGTGTAGCATCCGTGTGTGAGTGACGTTTAGTGCCACCGAGTTAACGAAGCCGGCTAAGTCCGGTATAGGTTTTTCCTTTGTGAGGACGTAGTACCGACATAATCTGGTGACGCATCGACGTCACACCCCATTAAATGAACAAATTCATTTAAAAACTTGAAGGTTTTGATCCAAAGTAGTAAAACTTGATGTAACTCCTTCCCTTGAACAGGATATTCAAAGTTAACAAGTTTTCAACTTATAGGTTGTTAAGGACAGAGCACTCTGTTTTCAGCTGAATTAAGGCTGAAGTTAATCAGAGGTTAGAGGTTGAGTTCTTTTGAGGTTGGGTTC
Source organism: Neostapfia colusana (assembly GCA_030760725.1). Classification (NCBI taxonomy): domain Eukaryota; kingdom Viridiplantae; phylum Streptophyta; class Magnoliopsida; order Poales; family Poaceae; genus Neostapfia; species Neostapfia colusana. The sequence goes on along the minus strand of JASWHV010000004.1, from coordinate 30,404,841 downwards.
ATATGATACATTTCTGGAAAGCTTTGGAAGAGCTTTACAACTCTTCTGTTGAGGTCCGGAGATTTTTCATCCCTTAACCACTCGAAAAATGCAGTAGAGTTGAGACTGTCCAGAAAACAGGACAGAGTAAAGACTCTCTGTAGACTCTCTGTAAATTAATCATAACTTCCTGAATAAAAATCAAAAAATAGAAAATGAGGTAGTTCTGGAAAGCTTATGAGATAGGTTACAACTTTGTAACATAAAGTTTTGTCAGATTAGGGACAGAATTAACTGGAATTCTTGGATCAAAGCAGTACCTAAAGCAGGGGGGTGCTGTCCAATTGTTTCCAGAAATTTCTGTTAACTTTAACATCTCATAACTTTTGAACCAGGACATATCTTAGGCCAAGCAAATACTTTATGAAAAGCTATTGAAGTTAGCTTTAACTTTGATGTGGAGCTCCAGAATTTGATTTGCCTTCAACATGGCCTAAATCAGGTTGAAATGGAAACTGGTCAGGGCTGTCATGGGAACAGCAGATCAACAGTCAAATTTGTTTAAAATTTGAACTATGTTTCCAAGTTTTATGGGTTCAATGACATGTCTTATGTTATAACTCAATGGTTTAATGTTTAAATAAATATTTGACATTTCTCAAATATATTTTTACAGATGACAGCAGATAAACAGTTGGAGAACGGGTGGGTGGTTTCTCACTGTTCTGACCGTAGCGGCTACCCGGAAGCATTATGGCAAATGCTCCAATATTTCGGGTACAATCAGATGCCGCAGTAATTCGCCACGGAAGAAGGCAAAGGGGGGAACAAGATGTGGACGATCCATGTCGATGTCCCCGCAGGACCTACGCCACCCGGTTGGGTGCCGTTCACCATCACGGTGAGAGGAAGGCAACCGGAAGGGGTGTGGCAAGTGGCAGCCCGTGACACTATGTCACGCTTCTGCCAACTACACGTGCAGGCTATGGAGGGCACTCCATATGCGCGCGTTCCAGTGGAGGGACGGGCTCAGCATGTGTGGGAAGAGAGGTACCAGGAGGAAACAGATCCGGGTTGCCCAAGGTACAACCCCGCGGAGGCAAACCTTAGCCTCCAGATGAGGGCGGGAAACACCGTGATGGACAGCCAAGCTGTTCATACGGAGCATCTCGCCACAAAGCTCAAGGAGAGCACGAGCCGTGGAGACTATTTCGAGAGTGCTCACAGCGCACTCCGCAATGTGCTCCTTCCGACGATCAAGCGACTGAATGAACAACACAATCAGTTGTGTCGTCTGAAGAAGGCAAAGAAGAAGAGCCGTGTTGACATCGCGGCGTTGCAAGAGCTGGTGCAGACCCTAACCCAGCAGAATGAGGACCTTGCTCAAGAGCGGGACGACGCTATTGAGGAAGGACAAGGCTGGGAAGAGGACTACAACCAGGCTATGGACGAGGTGCATGCTTTGCAGGACCTCGTACCTCCGGTATTGGGCATACCGGTGGTCTTGTGCCTTCCAGCAATGGGAGAACCCGGGATGGGAGAAGAAGTGGTAGATCCAGAGCCACCAGCAGAGGTACCGAAGGATTACGACCCACAGGAGGTCGAGTTCTACTCCGAGTAGGGGGTTACGGTTGCCAAGTAGGGCAGCTAGGGTAGCGTAACCCAACTTTTGTAATCGGTGACATGTCGTGTAGACAGTAGCATATGTATAGGTAGTGACGACATGAGCACGACTTCTCGGAGATCCGAGAATAATGTATCTTGTATAAAGTTTATGCTTTATCAATATATGTGAATGTTGTGCAAATTAATCATGTGTCACTTAAATACCTACTGTTGCTTATGGAATTTTAAGTAAGACATGTGCTAATCGCTGCTGTCTTGAATTTCAGAATGACGCGTACTCGTGCCAACCCTGATGTTGGGGGTACCAGTCAAGGGGGAGAGACCTCCCAACCACCTCCCGAGGACTCCTCGGGACAGCAGCAGCAACAGCAGCAACAGCAACAGCAAACACCACCACCGCCACTGCCAACGGTTACATTGGCCGACATCGTCGCGGCAATGGCGGGCTCGCATCAGCAGCATACAGAGTTGCTGCAGACCCTCATCGCCAATACGTCTCGCCCAGAGAGACGTCAAGACCGGGAGGAGCGTCAACAGAGCTCCTACTCCGACTTCCTGGCGACTCATCCCCCTGTATTCTCAAGGGCGGATGAACCACTTGACACGGACAACTGGCTCCGCGCCATAGAGATGAAGTTCGGGCTGCTCCAGATAAGCGAGCAGCGCAAGACTCAGTTCGCGGTCCAGCAGCTCCAAGGATCCGCGAGCGCGTGGTGGTCCAACTTCTGTGCTTCACAGCCCACCGACCGAGTGATGACCTGGACGGAGTTCCGGACGGCCTTCAGGGCCTATCACATACCGCCAGGTCTAATGAAAAGGAAGACACAGGAGTTCCTGCATCTGCAGCAAGGGAGCCGGAACGCGCTGGAATACTCCAGAGCGTTCAACGATCTCGCGCTTTACGCATCGTATCACGCATATACAGACGAGAAGCGGCGAGACCACTTTTACCAGGGGCTTAACCCGCTCCTGAAGGACAAGTTGGCGATGTTCAATCGCGGCAGCCTCAACGATATCATTGATGCTGCGATTGTTCAGGAGGACTCCGGCAAGGAGTTGGCGGCAGCGGAGCGAAAGCGAAGCGCGCCGCAAAGCAGCGGAGAAGGAAGCGGTCCTTCTCAGAAGTTTCGGATGGTGAATCGCCCACCATCAGGTACACGCTGGCAGCCACCACAGCGGTCGATGCCGTTCCGCAGTCGGCGGTACTCTTCACCGGCATTCAGGGCGGCACTGCCAGTACCACCGCAACAACAACAGCAGCAGTGGATGATGCCACGTGCATTTGCACCTCAGCAACGTATGCCGGGCTTTCGTCCACCGAGCACTCCACCAGCAGCGGCCACATGTTACAAGTGTGGTCGTCCAGGACACTTCGCGAGCAGTTGCCCGGAGAGGCAAGGCGGCGGAGTGGCACCACAGTTTCCGGAGAGGAATCAACCCCGGAACCCTACTAATGTGCAGCGGGCAAACCCTAGGCCCGGCACCGTCCACCAGCTTGCCATTGAGGACGTGCCGGAGGGCGAGCCAATCCTTGCGGGTATGTTCTAACTCCACCAGCATCCCGCCATAATATTATTTGATTCAGGCGCCACGCATAGCTTCATTAGCCAAGCTTTCATTAATAAGTATAGCTTGCAAATACTACCCACCGATAGTCCTTATGTGATCTGTTCACCGGGTGGGAAAATCTCAGCAAGCATGATGGTCCCAAAAGCGCCATTGTGCTTAGAGGGTAGAGTTTACCCTACGTCTCTCATAATTTTAGAGGGACAAAAGGTCGATGTCATCTTAGAGATGTCGTGGTTAACCCGCCACGGCGCTGTTTTAGACACCGTCCTCCGAGTCGTGCACTTGAACTCAGAAGTGCACGAGCCTCACTCCTTATTTCTGGACAGTCCAGAAATAAAACTTTCAAGTGTCTATCAAGCCACAACCATCAGATTGGAAGACATTCCAGTGGTCCGAGAGTTCCCTGATGTATTCCCGGATGATTTACCGGGAATGCCACGCGATAGAGAGGTGGAGTTCAAGATTGAACTGGCACCGGGAACCATGCCAATATCCCGAAGGCCATACAAGATGGCACCCAAGGAGTTGGCTGAACTGAAGACTCAGCTGGAAAAGGGTTTCATTAGGCCGAGCTCCTCGCCATGGGCTGTTCGGCATTATTTGTCAAGAAGAAGGATGAGACGTTACGGCTTTGCGTGGACTATCGTCCATTAAATGCCGTGACCATCAAGAACAAGTACCCGTTGCCACGGATCGACATGTTGTTTGATCAGCTGGTCGAAGCAAAGGTCTTCTCCAAAATGGACTTAAGATCCGGGTACCATCAGATTAAAATCAGGGCTGAGGACATTCCGAAGACGGCTTTCTCGACGAGGTACGGACTTTATGAGTACCTGGTCATGTCCTTCGGCCTCACCAATGCTCCAGCTCACTTCATGTACTTGATGAACTCGGTATTCATGCCGGAGCTGGACAAGTTTGTCGTGGTCTTCATCGACGACATTCTGGTATATTCCAAGTCGGAAGAAGATCACAAGAAACATCTGCGTATAGTCTTACAACGGCTGCGGGATCACAAGTTATACGCAAAATTCAGCAAATACGAGTTTTGGATATTGCAAGTGCCTTTCCTCGGGCATATCATCTCAGCAGAGGGTATCGCTGTGGACCCGAGCAAGATCACTCAAGTGCTGAATTGGAAATCCCTGAGAACTGTTCACGAGGTACGGAGTTTCCTCGGACTCACGGGATATTATCGGAGGTTCATCCCGAACTTCTCGAAGATTGCCAAGCCAATGACAGAGCTGCTGAAGAAGGATACCAAATATGTTTGGAGTCCAGCATGTGAAGCAGCATTCAAGGCTTTAGTCAAGCACCTGACATCAGCACCGGTTTTGGCGCAGCCAGACACAACCAAACCGTTCGATGTGTACTGCAATGCATCCGGCATTGGGCTCGGATGTGTGCTGATGCAAGACCGAAGGGTGGTCGCGTATGGGTCACGGCAGCTTCGAAACCATGAGCAAAATTATCCAACTCATGATTTGGAGCTCGCTGCCGTGGTACTTGCACTAAAAATGTGGAGGCACTACCTACTCGGTAACCTCGTACATTTATATACCGACCACAAAAGACTCAAGTACATATTCACTCAGAAGGGGCTGAACATGAGGCAACGAAGATGGTTAGAACTGATAAAGGATTACGAGATAGAGGTCCATTATCATCCGGGCAAGGCAAACGTAGTGGCAGATGCGCTGAGCCGCAAGTCACACGTCAATAATCTGACCATCACACCGTTGGAAGAGAGCGAACCACCACTACATGTGATTCCACACGGAGCTCTCTACAACCTAGCTTTGATCCCCACCATCCATGAAGAGGTAGCGGCAGCCTAGAAAAATGATAAGGGCATGTCACATTTGCGGAGACGTGTAGACAGTGGGGAGCTGAAGTGTTTCCGGAAGGACGGAGACGGCGTCCTATGGTTCAAGGACCGGATTGTCGTACCCCGAAACCCGGAACTACGGAAGAAGATCTTTGATGAGGCTCACTTATCAAAGTTCTCTATTCACCCCGGCAGCAACAAGATGTATCAAGAACTCAGAAGCAAGTTTTGGTGGACACGGATGAAGCGTGAGGTTGCAAAATACGTGTCCGAGTGTGATACATGTCGAAGGGTGAAGGCAGATCATATGCGGAAACCGGGACTGCTGCAACCACCGGGTATTCCTGCCTGGAAGTGGGAGGATGTGAGCATGGACTTCATCGTCGGTTTACCCACCACCTTGCAGAAACATGATTCTGTGTGGGTGATCGTCGATCGGCTCACCAAATTTTCCCATTTCATACCGGTCAACACCAACTACAATGCCAAGAAGTACGCTGAACTGTACATCTCACGGATCCTATGCCTGTACGGCATACCCCGTACTATCATATCGGATCGGGGCACCTTATTTGTGTCCCGTTTTTGGGAGCAGCTGCACGCTGCCTTGGGGACGAACCTGATCCGTAGTTCAGCATACCACCCGCAGACGGATGGACAAACCGAGCGGGTAAATCAAATTTTAGAAGACACGCTACGAGCTTGCGCTATCAACCACGGCAAGAATTGGGATGATCACTTGCCATTAGCCGAGTTCTCGTACAACAATGGGTACCAAGCCAGCATCAAGATGACGCCCTACGAGGCGCTATACGGCAGGAAGTGCCGCACACCATTGAACTGGTGTGAGTCTGGCGAAAGGGTTACCTTCGGGATTGACCTCGTCAACAACGCGGAAGAAAAGGTTCGACTGATTCAAGCGAACCTAAAAGCCGCTCAATCCCGACAGAAACAGTATGCGGACCGGAGAAGGCGTCCATTACAATTCAAAGTTGGAGATCACGTATATCTACGGGTATCTCCAATGAAGGGCGTAAACAGATTTGGGGTGAGAGGAAAGTTAGCACCCCGATTCATCGGTCCATTCCAGATTACCGAAAGATGTGGATCGGTGGCATACCGACTGAAATTACCAGGAGCACTTTCCGGTGTGCACGACGTCTTTCACATTTTCCAGCTGAGGAAGTGTCTCAAGCTATCAACTACCATTCAGCTGGAAGACATTGAAGAACTGCAACCGGATGTCACCTATCGGGAGGAACCGGTGCAGATTATTGATGAAAAGGCCCGAACCATACGCAACCGTACGTTGTGGTTCTACAAGGTTCTATGGAGTAATCACTCCATGGACGAAGCGACATGGGAGAGCGAAGAATTTCTTCGCGCTAACTACCCCGACTTTTTCACGTCACATATCCAGTAATTTTCCACCGTCCTCTCTCTCATTTTTACCTTATAATCTCGGGACGAGATTCTTTTAAGGGGGGAGGAATGTAAGGGCCTCAGTTTTGGCACACATTTGGAGTATTCATCACCACACCACACACCTCATTTGAGGAAAGATGATGAACACAGATAAAGAGCAAGTAACCACCATCAACATGCTCATTAGAGAACAAACTCACATATTGCAAAAGTGGTATTTCCCACATGTGATATAGGTGGGCTGGACATATGAAAGCTCCTACACATTGCTAAGGATGTCCATGCCAAGTTTCACCCAAATTTAAAACCTTTTTGAGGTCATTTTGGGTATAGATAGAAAGAGGGCAGTTTGAAACCACATTCAAATTCAAACTGTTTTTATCCCATGAATTTAAAAGTGGGAGGCATATTCTTATTCAGCACATTTTTGTGAGCTCACACACCAATTTTCACTCCATTTGGAGTTGATCTTGACATGAGCTAAGTGGGACAAATTCAAACTTTATTTGAATTCAAAACTGAACTTGTGCTGAAATTCACTCAAACCAAACCCAATTTGAATTCTACTCAATTCAAATGGCTCATGGGTGAATAATTTGAATCACCAGGGGTATTATGGGGCTCAGTGTTTACTACAGTGATTAGGAGTAAATTTCAGAGGTTAAAACCCCGGGTGGGACCCACATGTCATAGAGGGAAGAAGGAGAAACTTGCACCTAAAGTCAGAGTCTCAGTGGGAACTTCCACCGAGCGGCTGCCGACTCCACGCTCGGGAGCAGCTGCGCTCGCCACCGAGGAGCAGCAGCGCCACCAGCTGCTTCCCGCGCCCACACGCGAGCCCGAGGGCGGTTCCAGGTCCCTCTTAAGGCGCTCCACGGGTGCAGGCACCGATCATTTCCTCCTCTCCCGCGATCACCGAGCCACCAACCTGCCTCCTCTCTGCTCGATCGGAGAACCGCGAAACCAGCTCGCCTTCTCCCTCCCCGAGCTGCTAGACGGCCACCTGAGATAGCACTCCACCTCCCCAACACCAGAAACTCCGAGCTCTGACCTCCTTTGCCCGAGAGCGATCGCCACAGTGGCGACTCAACCTCAGCCGAGAGTCAGGCGCCGGTGGACAGCGTTCCACAGGCGTTTTCACGGTCCAGCAAGAGAGGCAACAGGAGCGCGCGACCACCGTGCTGCTCTCCTCCAAGTTTGGAAGCAAACCGTGAAGAATCCATAGAGAATTTCCAGTTTTTGCTCCGGCGACCGTAAACCGAGCTTCCGGTATGGTTTCTTTAAATTCTCGCTCTATGATCTTTCGGAGGTTATCAAATCTTGCACATAGACGCTGGACTAGCCGGCGATCAAGTTCTTTTCTGCATCCGCGGCGTGAAACTGTCTAGGAGTGACGAATTTCGAGCTCGATCGAGGGCGATCGGAGGGCACGATCGGTCACACGGTGCCGACCGACTTGCCGCCATCCCTGGACCCTTTTGACACCTTGTCGAGCTTCCTAGAGGTACACTGATGCTGTAGGACCGTTTGTTCGAGGTGTTGGCGGGTTAGAACCCACGGTCGACGGCGCCGAACCTCAACCGAGGCCGCGGCACGTCGCCGAGCTATTTCCGGTCACCCCCAGCCCGACCTGACACCACCGACGTGTTCCTCGACGTCGACAACCCCCTGGCGGCGAGTTTCAGCCCATGGGAGGTCCGGCAGCGGTGAGCCGGCGAGCCCCGAGTCTGCTCCGGCGAGGTCGGCGGCGCGGGCGCGAGAGAACGGCGGGAGGAAGAAGAAGCCGTCTGGCCCACGTGTCAGCGGCTGAAGAATTTAAATCGGGATCGGGTGTGGCCGGGGATCGGCTGTGCTGGCGCGCAAATACCCTGTGAGCTCCGGTGTGCCGGACACCTCCGCGCTCGACACGTGTCCCCGCAGGCCCCGAGAGTTTAAACTTTTCCCCGATTTTCAGAATTCTTCCAAACTTCCAATTCCCATAACTTTGGCTAGAGCGCTCCAAATAGAGTGAACCAAATTTTACTGGATTCAGCTTTCTGAGCACTTTCCAGCAAATCAAGTTTCACTTCATGAAAACCCATGTTTCTCCAGAATTAATTCCTCAAAGTTTAAACTGTTAGGAATTTTAATTGGAGAATCCTGGGGAGGAAAATCCTGAAATTTTGCTGGGATGTTCACCAAAATATCCCTGAACTACCATAAAAAATTCAGACCCATTGGAGCTCATTTAATCCACCTAATGGTGTGATTAGTGAAACTGTTCCAGAGAAAGTAGAAAATGTTCAGAAACATTTTCAGGATTTTCTCTGAAATTGTTTAGCTCATATCTTTAGCTAGAAACATTCAAATTAAGTGAGACCAAATCCATTAGAACCCTCTGAAAATCTAGTTTTCAGAAAGTCATAGTTTGTTTCATGAAAATCCTTAGAACACCCTAAAAGCCTTCAATTAAGGTCAAGTACATAATTAATTGTGGAGGGCTCAAACGAGCTTTGCTGCAACTAAAACTTGACCAAGTCTCTATTTAGGTTGTAACCAAGCCACAGTAAAAGTTTCACAGTCATAGAGTCTGTCTAGTGGGACTTATAAGCTTCACAAGTTTAAAACTTAATACAAACACATTTAAATTGATACATATGTTTCTTCTAACATGTAGTCGCTAAGGTCGAGGAGGAACCCGAAGTCCTAGACTTCGTAACTCCGGAGGAGCAGCTAGCCTACAACCAAGAGCAGCAAGGCAAGCCCCGGTTTGCATTAACCGTTTTACAAATTTTATTGTTTTGAGCACTTACTTGAGTATTATGATTCTTTGTATTAGAGTCTTGTTTGGAAACCCAATTGCATAGCCAAGAAAACCATAGGTTGGGTTTAGGATTGCAAACCCCGTTAGCTACTGCAATGCTAAGATAGTGTAGGATTCGGTACAAGTCGAGTAGTTGGAACTACTCGCGAGCATAGGCTAGAGGCACTCGACTCGGGTAGTGATAGCACATGAAACACATGGCAAGAAAATGAGACCGAGCGGAGGGTAAGGGCAGCAGGACTTTGGGGCCTGTGTGCTGTAGCTCCGCTTGTGTCGATTGAGGACCGAGCCGTGTGCGGGCCTGTTGAACAAGCTAGAACAGTACCAAAGACCTACCGGCTATATGGGAACCGGGGAACTGATGTAACTCGGGTAGCTGGGTGTTGAGGCAAAGCTGGTCGTTCAGAGGGTAGGTTGAGAGCTCGAGGTGTAAATCGGCTGGCGGCACTGAGATGCGCGTGCAGAGACCTCTTGCTCGGGACGATTGGACCGGTTCAACATTTGGCTAACGGGTGAAAGGTTGTCGCGTACGGCGTCCGTGATGGTTGTTGTAGGCAACATCGAGTACGGGCGTACGTGACGGGTTGTTCGGGTAACCCTGCAGGTGTAAATCGATTATAATCGCCGTCCCTCGCGGTCAGTGAGTACCACTTGTTCACTGTACCGTGACGTAGAAAGAATAGGCTAGTTACATGTTAAAATGTTACTGATTGAAAGATGGACTTGATTGCTAATGACTTTCTGTAGTTTAGAGCTAACTAAAGTTCATTTCAACTTTGGGCAAAGTACATGAGAGAAATGCGTTTCTTGTTTGATTGCGGCTCTCTCATGTGCCTTAGCGTAAGGTTCCCCACAAACTGCTGCTAAAACTTGAAAGTAAGGTCCCACTAATTAGGCGAGTCCTTTGCAAATGATTTTATCTCATGTACCCATCACCCCTCATGTAGAAGTTCCATGTTTAGGTGAGACGGGTCAGACTTGCTGAGCCTTCGTGCTCACTGCTTGTGTTTGAAGCTTTTGCAGGGTTCTATGAGGGAGGGACTCCCGAGGAAGAGACGGAACCCTAGGAGGGGAATGCCGTCGAGTGGGAGTCGTGCACGCCGCAGAGTTAGTGTGTGTGTGTGCTAGCAAGGACACGTTCAAGGGCTGAACATGGACTTGATGCGTAGTCTACGCCCGTGAGTGTAGACTGGACTTATTTGATGTAAACATGTTCATAAACTTGTTTATGTAATAAAATTTCGCTTCCGCTTTGTACCTTTGACGTGTGTTATCCGGTGCTGTGCAACGCAGCACCCCTCAGCGTGATCCTGGCTCGACAGGACCTTTGGGGTCGTGTCACCACCCAATGTGATTCCTGGAGTGTGGATCCCGTAAGGGGTTCCCCACAGTCACATGGCATTACTCTAAGAAAGAGTTAGTGTCCTTCGACACTCGATGAGCAAAAAAGGATGAGAGCGATTCCTTATGCTTCGGCTATTGGATCTATCATGTATGCCATGCTATGTACACGCCCAGATGTATCCTATGCTCTAAGCATCACGAGCATATATCAATCAGATTATGGTGAGATTCATTGGACCGTTGTCAAAAACATACTTAAGTACTTGAGTAGAACTAAGGATGCGTGCTTAGTGTTTGGAGGTGAAGAAGAGCTCGTTGTAAAAAGTTACACTGATGCTAGCTTCCAAACTGATAAGGATGATTCTAGATCGCAATCCGGTTTTGTATTTAGCCTCAATGGAGGGGCAGTGAGCTGGAAAAGTTCCAAGCAAGATATGTGTAGCAGATTCAACGGCGGAGGCGGAGTATATTGCAGCTTTTGAAGCTGTAAAGGAAGTTGTTTGGATCAGAAAATTTGTTTCAGAGTTGGGTGTTGTTCCTAGTGCGTCCGGTCATGTGGATCTCTATTGTGACAATAGTGGAGCCATCGTGCAGGCAAAGGAGCCAAGATCACACAAAAGATCCAAACACATACTACGACGCTGTCACCTCATTCGAGAGATCATTGACCGAGGTGATGTGAAGATATGCAAGGTGCACACGGATTTGAATGTTGCAGATACGTTGACAAAGCCTCTTCCACAATCAAGCATGAGGCGCACACAAGGTCTATGGGTATTAGATACTTACATCAGTGATCATAGTGTGTAGTGGGAGACTTGTGTCATAACTATGTTTATGTACTATTAAATAAATTGTTATATGAGTAATCATTATTTACTTTGATTATCAAGTATGTGACTTGTTCATAAAACTCTTTGTTAATAATAATGTTACTCTAAGTGATCCCTAGTCTATATTATTATACAAGATAATGATGTCATACAGACTACCACATGTATTAATTGATGATCACGTTTCACGGGTCATAGATGTGGGGATATCAAATTAATAATGTGAACACATGTTAATGAACATGGTGTTGGATTGACCCACTCCGAGACAATGTTGGGATTGTTATTTTTATTTGTGCCATCAGTTGGTCTTGAGCGATACACCTGCTAGATCCTTAGATCTGAGATCGCCACTGTTTCTCACTTTGTGTAGTTGTGTACTTTGAGACTACCAAACGCTACTCCGTAACTGGGTAGTCATAAAAGTAGTCCTCGGGTACATAATGAAACATAGAATGGGATGTGTGCAAATCAAGATGGGATGTGCCGCTCCTTAATAACAGGAGAGATATCTCTGGTCCCCTCGAGATAGTTGGATTTAGAAGTGCATGGCCATGCCAAGGTGATTAAAGGTTAATTATAATGACTAAAAGTTAGTCATGGAATGAATCCACTATTAAATCGAGTGAATGGTCGAGCTATCACAAGGCACGCATCTCACCTTGAGCTTGACTGGTATCGTGAGGCAAAGGGATTAGCATGTGAATGTATCTAGGTTCGGCTGATATGATCTTTATGTACATTCGGGAGTCAGTATGTCCTGCTAGATACCTCTACTGACTTGTGGTTGGAAATGGTTTCCATTCACAACTGACTGCACATGAACCTAACGGGTCACACACTTAAGGGGTTGGAATATCGGAAAGCTCCGCTAGATGATAGTATCTAGTGCAAGTAGGAGATTGTTGGCGATATGCCCAAGAGGCAATCATAACAATTCGTGTTAAGTCCTGTTGGATATTTGATCCATAAGCAATTAGGTTACTAATGAGTCTGTGACCTAAAAGCCCATTAGTACGCCTATAAATACGATGGGTAGGGTTAGGGGCTGAGGACCCCCACCACGTGATAGCCCTAGCCGCCACCCCTCGCAGGCCTCACGGCGAGACCCTTGCGTGCGCGCGGTGCTAGCACACCGGCGCACGGCGTTCCTCCCCGTACGTGTGGACTCCGTGGAGGCGCTGCTGCTACTGCTGCGCTGATCGGCTACGACGAACATGATCGTCTACCTTCTGCCGTGACGAGGACGTGGAAGATACGGACGTGGCAGTCTACTCCCCCTACACCGTCGTGTGTCTGCGTTTCGCTGCGCTGTGCGTCTAGTGGTAAAGATCTATGACCTCTGTACACGCATGTTTCCTGGGTGACGCGGTAGAATTGCTAGAGTAGCGGACCGCCGATTTCCTAGCACTCCTGCCCACAAGCTGTAGCTCTCAGAGCTATGTCATCTTTAATTATTTTAACTACTTCTACCAATTGTTTCATCGTATTTGTGAACGTTCTTCTTCATACGTTTTTCTCTTTTTACATGTGTTCTGTGGCGCTTGTATGAGATTGCTAGTCTAGTTACTGATGTGATCCCAAACTTGCACTGCATATGGACACTTCAAACATATGTGTAATGATCTCTCTTGCTCAATGTTACACAACATGCACAATGGATTGTATATATGGCTAGTTCCATTTGATTAACTGCATACGGTGATAGGGGCTATATAATATATCTGAACCAAGTATTATTATTTGGGAGTGGTACGAGGAAAAGTATAAATGCCGAGGTAACAACCACTACAGCAGAAAAACCGTTTTGCACCGCCCCATCAGAACTGATTGAACTAGAACCGGTTCAGAACTATTATCAGTACCGGTGCTTGACCTCCGTGGCCGCATCAATCATTAAGTCAGGAAGAACCAGTGTAGAAAGTTGTTATCAGTACCTGTATTAATACCTACGCAAACTTTCTATATCAGTTCTAGATATGAGTAGTACAAATACTAATTATTTGTACCGGTTCAAGTTGTGAACCGATATAAATACTCATTATTTGTACCGATTCCGGTTATAAACTGGTAAAAAAGTCTTGCAGTATATATAAACATTTTCTTCTTCCCCACCACAAGACGGCGTGTTGTTTTTTCCTTCTCAAATCTAGCATGATCTCATTCTCTCGTCTTCCATTTCTCATCTTTGTTCCTCAATGGTAGTCGCTCGTATACGGCACTGGCGAACGAAGCAGCCATGAGGACCACTGACCCCGCAGCGATGAGCTGACACACTATGCTCCCGCCGACCACTTTCCCCTGCTCGCCAGTGAGAAACACAGTGAGGCTCCTACAGAAGCATATTCCAGAAAGATGTTCATCGTTGAAGACACTCAACGACCATATTATCGTATCACGTTGTCTGTTTATTGTCCTTTTTTGCAGAAAAAAAGACGTGAGTGCTTATGCAAAGGATCCAAAGGACACTGGTGAATTGTTTGTTTCTCTTCTAGAAAAAGCTGGAAATATTCTCCTTGTGATAGTGTGGCAATAATATGTTCTATTCATCTCAAGATTTGAGCATCCATCTTTTCTTTTGTAATCTTATAAAAATGCTTTATATTTGGCATGATTTTTTTTCCTTATTTTGTGGATATGATTTCCATTTGCTGTTATTGAACACAAATCCCAACCAGATTTTGGTCACTGTTTTGGATGGATCTCAGAAAGGAGCATTACAATGGGGTAAGATATTCTTGTTTGTACATATTTTCCAGAGCATTGTTTTCTTCTATTCTTCTTGCTCTTTTAGAATTCTTTACAATGCAAGGTTCTGTAGGTTGTGTTCAATTGTTCCGGTCCATCTTTTGTCTGTTTACTGTTCTTCTTATAATGAAGATGTATGTGTATTTCTAGTAGTAGTTTTCAGCGTCTTCACTCATGTGAAAACACCAGTTCTCCTTCTAACTACACTTGCACATGGGTGAGCACACTATTAAATTTTTAATAATAGCTATTAGATCTTTCTCTGCTGCAGCTGGATCTAGTCGCTGGAGGAGAATGTATGTGCTTTTTAATCTTGTTTTATTTCTTTTTTTACTTGTATGGGTTTGAATCAACATGAGTCTGTATTCTTCTATTCGTTTGAATTAATGACGAACAAATTACTTAACCTGCTGTTTAAGTATAAATTATCATTATGTAGCTCTATATGTTGTAGTTCTCATTGCAATAGTTCATTCTACAGATTAATCTGCTCACAGTAAGAGTTTATGGGTTGATGACATTTGTAGGTTAGGATAAAGAAGTGGTTTGGATGGTGATGAGTTAGGATTCTATATATCTAATTTTTTACTTGAATACATACCAGAACCGGTTCATAACTGAAAACAGTTCTGATAACTGATTAACAGAACCGGTTCGTAAGTATAACTGCTTATGATAATCGACTATCAGAAATGGTTCATAACTGAAACCGGTTTTGATAACTCTTATATGTACCCATTTCAAAACCGGTACTGATAATCCCTATTATGCGTACCAAATTTTTAGTACTGGTTCTAGTACCGGTATAGATGACATTATGAATCGGTACAGATGATTTTTTCTGTTGTAGTGAACAATATAAGGATGTGAGAGCGAATAGGGGCACCAGAAGCGACATGATTAGCAAGCTAATATCTAACAAGCATTTCATAACACCTTGTGTGTATGAACCAGAAACAACACCTATGCTTCAAACCACACAACCACAATTTGTCCAATGGTCTAACAAGAATTTACTTGCATCAATTGGCTCATTATAGAAACAATCCCATCATCTAATCACCAACATATCAAAGAAAACATAGGTACCTCTCATGCCAAATCATCTATACACAAGCAATCACTTGATATATGAACCAATAGCAAGAAAGATGGTGACTCAATCCACATAAGAATTTACATGGGAAGCCCTTGCAGGGAGAAACCCACAGAGAGTGGCGGAGCAACAAATCCACTATTCCACTATAAAGATGAAGAATACAAGTGGTAGCAGCTAACAAACATGAGGAGGCCCCAAATCCCCAAATTGCTCCCTCATCTCAAATTGGTGGATTTGGTGCCACTCAGTCCTCTCCCTTTTCACCCTAATCCTAGCGCTGTCTTTATGATGTATTAGCTAAATTAGGCTATGAATGGTGATTGGTGAGAATAGGAGTTGAACATCATAGGATGGATGTAGAAAATAAATCTTAAAATTACAATATAAGAGAGTTATTGTTGTCTGACAATTTCATGCCTATATGGGGATGCAGGTACTTTTTGACTGATTATTCAGAATAACCCACAAAATATTTGTCTCATGCCACGCTATTGAGGAAGTTCTATATGAAACTAAACTATGATACAGATTAGCTACATGAAATTAATACCTTTTTAAGAATGGGCCCTTGTAAAATAACATCTATTATTGGCAGAATCTTACAATGCCTTTTCTCATCCTTTTAACTAAAAAACATACTTTTAAGAATCAGTTTCCCAAATATCATAATGCATGTATCACAAAATGGGATTTCCAGTCACAGATTTTACAATTTCCCATGTGTCTTGTTTAGAAAAAAAATCGATCCAGATTGATTGGAATGGAGCGAATAATAGACTAATTATTTTTTCTTCCAATCTATATGAATAATTCAAAGAGGAATCGCCTATATATCTAAACAAGCCTCTCAAGGTATGTCAAGGGGGCACGAAGTGGCAGACGCATAACAATTTGAATGAACTTTATACTCATGGAGTGGGGGCAAACGAATCGGGTAGCTCGAGATTGAAATAATGGAGACGACCAGGATGAAGGATCCATCTCCATCACCGGCCTCCCTCCGACAAGCGCAGCGAAACCACTACAGGAAACACAGCCATTTATGACGGCCAACTTAATTTATGACGGTCTTAGGGTTGGCCGTCGTAAATTATGTTAATTACGACGGCCAACTTAATTTACGATGGTCTTAGGGTTGGCCTTCGTAAATTAAGTTAATTACGACGGCCAAGTCTGGCCGTCGTCAATAAAAAGTTTACGACGGTTTGACTTAGGTTGTCGTAAGTAACAAATTATTAACGATGGCTAAGGCTTGGCCATCGTAAATAACCTTGTTTACAATGGCCAGACAACGGGCCGTCGTAAATAAGTGTTATATACCCCACGGGTCCGGGTCGGCGTAAGCATTCACGCCTGCCCGACCTGAGCCAACCGCGCCCCCGCCGCCACGGGCCCCCCTCGCAGACAACACCCCCCCCCCCCCCACCCCACCCCCGGCCACCACCAAGCAGCCCCAGCCTCCCCGGAGCTCTCGGCGCCACCCCAGCGTAGCCCCAAGCCTCCCCCGCGCCTCCCCCGGCTTCCCGTGCGTCGCGTCGCCTCCAGATAAGTAAATGTGTTTTTATATTTAATTTTATGCAAAGTGTTGGTATGAATTGAATTAAATTAAATTGTTGAATTGAATTGAATTTAGTTGTTTTAGTTTATGTATATTGCTTTTATTATGTATAATTACATTGTTTTAGTTTATGTAAATTACTTTTATTAGTGTTGAATTAATTGTTTTAGTTTATGTAAATTGCCATGGCGGGGTGACTCGCTCTAGTTGGGTCGCCGCCGCCGCAGCCCTGCACCGCCTTCGCCGCCGCCGCAGCCCAGCGCCGCCGCCGCCGCTGACCTGTCGCTGTTGCCGGGTCGCCGCCGACTTAGCCATCGGCAGTGCATGGAGGCAGTGGAGATGAGAATAGGAGGACATATAGGGTTAGGGTGAGGAGTAGATCAGTTTTTATTATGTACAATCTGTAAATAGGACCATCGGATGAGATCGAACGGTGCACATAAACCGGACCAACTCTCAGGCCCAACCCAGCCCACCTCCAACGCAAGCCATTGCTATTTCAGAACTCTAATCGAGCGGATTAGGAAAAATAGAATATACATTGTGGGCTTTGATAAAATGACACTTTTAATGTTGACACACCGTTAAAATATAATTATAATTTAATTAACCCTTTTTAACAATTTTTGTTTTCTTTTCTTATTTTTAGACCACTTGAATTGACCATATTACCCCAAATCTATTTTTCCTTTTCTTTCTCTGGTTCTCCTCCACTGAAACAAATCCTCCGCCGCCCAGGACCAACCTTTTCGCCTGATTATTGCCACTTCCACGCGTGTTCTTGTCCTGAGCTGCACCGGGCTTGTACATGCACGGAACACAGTCACCACCATGCTCTCCATCGGTGATCACTTGGCTGGCAGTCACCTGTCCTGAGTCTGCCCGTTCGTTATGCCCATTCCGGCACCTGGCTCAAAATGGCCGGGACGCCCAAACAGAGGCGCCGCTATGCTAAGGCAGCTCACAGCTGTGCGTGCTCTTCGACTGCTAGCTTTCGAGCGAAGCCCTCTTGCCAGTGGCATTCTCAAGCCAGCATGAACTGTCCACGAGAAACGCGCGGCAGCAGTGCTGCTTGTCCCAGCCTGTCTTATGGCTCGGTGCGCTGGGTACTTTGCGCTGCGGTCACGCCGATCTTAATTCTCCCGGCCATGGGGTGTTGGTTCAAAAGGTTATGGTGAGAAGACGGGCACGGCCAAGTCAACGTGCGTGACCATCACTGCTTGCAGGAGCACGAGCAGAGCATCTCACGCTTTGCGGCTGCCTGCAGGGACTGCAGCTTGGCGCAACTGCCAACCTACCGTCTCCGACATGATGAACACGATTGGGAATAAAGCTTCTAGATGTCAAAACTGATCGGAATAAAGCAGATTAACCCCTGAGCCAGGTGACGGAGGATTTGTTTCACTGGAGGAGCACCAGAGAAAGAAAAGGGAAAAGTAGATTTGGGGTAATATGGTCAATTTAGGTGCTCTAAAAATAAGAAACAAAATAAAAAATTATTAAAAGGGGTTAATTAAACTGTAATTCTATTTTAATGATTTGTCACCATTATAGATGTCATTTTATTGAAGCCCACGATGTAAATGCTCTCAAAGCCGCTCGATTGGAGTTCTAAATAGCAATCGCCTCCTCCAAAGCCGCCCTAGCTCCCTTCCTCTCTCCTCAGTCCTGCCTCAACCCGCCTTCAACTCTGCCACTGCCTCCTCCTCTACTCGTGTGACACCCTCATCTCGGGTGTCAGCATATGTTCATGTTTTATGAAGAAGAAAAACATTTTAAGAAAAGAAGGAACAAAGACAAGTATCAAAAGGATGGCCAACAAAGCTCTCCGAGAGCACCGAAGGCAATTTCCACGGCCAGCAGACCACGTGGCGTGTTCGGGGCTCATACCCGAGAAATTGGGAGAGGTCCGCCTCTAAACTTGCTACGTGGCAGGCTCGGGGGTCACCTCCGCAATTGAAAAGAGGTCCGACCCTGTGGACACGTGTTGCCAGTAGAGCTAGCCTCTGCAGAAGAAGCAAAGGCATTTTTCGTAGGACACGTGTCATCCTCGGAGCTAGTCCTCGCGGAAATCAGAGGACCCGTCACGCGGGGGATACGTGTCAATCTCGGAGCTCATCTCAGAGAAGTCCGGATCTATCGAACACGTGTCTCCACCTGAGCTTATCACCGGAAGGTCCGTCGCAGCTAAACACGTGTCGACCTCGGAGCATGTCCCTGAGGAAAGTAGAGCGGAAAGACCGGCACCCACACGTGGCGTGCGCGGAGCTCGTCTCCAAAGAAGAGGGAGGTCTCGATCGATTGACACGCGGCACAACCGGAGCTCGTCTCTGCGGATGAGGAGATACCAGGCCCCGAGGACACGTCGAGCTTCCGGAACTCATCATCACGAAGGTAACTAGTCTGGAGCGGTTTTTACGCGTAAAAATACCGATACGCAACAGAAACCGATCTAAACTCCACGATGTTACCAAAGGTAAGACGTCAGGATCCAACAAGATCTGAATAAGACTTTTATTCGGGATCCAATTAGATTAGGACTCTTCTCTTCTCGATTATAAATAGAACCCGAAACCTCTGGCCGAAACCACGAACTTCTCTTTCAACTCCTGAGCCGACGACTTAGAACCCTAGCCCTAACTCGCCAAGCAAAACATCGCCGAAGCGCAACAAGGGAGATCATCAGAGAAGAACCAAGCGGTCTGAGGAGGACCTCGAAGACAAGAAGAGCATGAGGTAGGACTTCAATACCACCTTACGACACCATGGTGTTCATCTCTTGCATCTGTTCTTCAATTCCTTTCGAACAGAAGCTTTCTCGTGGGCAGATCACTCGATGATCAGTTTGATCTAAAGACAAGATCATCGCCACGACCACCTTTGATCCGAACACCTCTGTCCATGCAAGCCATGCAAGAGCACACCAATCTAATAAAAATCATAGGATAGCATGCATATGCATCATCGCATCTAGTTTAAGGTTTGCGCATGATATTGATTGCTGTGAATCTTGTATGCACGTGAATCCTACATAGCAGGACAGGTTCAGGAAGCTGTCTACGACGAACTACAGCAACCAGGTTTTGAGAATCAAGAACAACCGGAACCGCAAGAACAAGGCAAGTGCTCCTTGACCATGTTGATCCTATGTTTTGGGTAAAACTATTTTGTTTTGCGAAAAGGTGTGTGTGCTGAGTCAAACATGAAGGGAAACCTTTTTATAGGAGTTTACTAGTTTTGGTTAAACCATCCTTGTCGCCAAGGAAGTTTATGAGTCGGGTATGGTTTTTGCTTTATGTTTCGCTGAGTCCATGGGATTGGAAAGCGAGATAGATGTGTCTAGCTAACTGCACTCGTAATGATAATGAGAAACTGATGTTAATAATGGACATGGATCGGAGGGAGATCTAGGCAAGCCTGGGTTTGTGAATGAGGTAGCATGAGATGGTGGTTTTGCTTGCCGTAGATCTAAGGACCGGTTCATGCATGCACATGCCAGGATTACAGTGCCACCACAAGGCCAAATATGAGTGCGGCTTAGCTGAGTAATTAGGAAAGTTGCTAGAGTGTTATGGACTGTGGGAAGCGTGGGGAATGGGAGTTGAGTGAGGACTGCCCTGGGAACTGCATGGCACAAGAGGGGGCCCGTGGGTGGGAGAATTGGAGATTCTAGCCTGCCGGTGAAACCTCAGTGAGTCCATACACCTAGTAACCCCTTTGTAAAGGCTATTTTGTGATCTCTTGGCCATACACCGACGGTTGTGTACTGGTATAATGGAGGTTCTGCAGTCGCCGACGGGTGACGAAATCACAAAGTTGTGGGTAAAGAGGTACAAACTCTGCAGAGTTACTAAAACTATCATGATAGCCGAGCTTCCGGTTACGAGCACCTGGCTAAACTGCCATGATTAGATGGGATGATTGATGGGATGGTTATTCGAATGGTTATTGGGAAGGTTCTTGGTTATGGTTATTGGTCTGGTTATGGTTTGGTTTGGAACTGTGGAGTCCGGGAGAAGAGATGGTTGCATGACTGATGGGTCATGACATGAGATTGGTCTCGGTGCGAGACGAGATTGTTTTATGAGGAGAGATGGTAGCGAATACAAGGAGGTATTCGTGAGTATGAATAAAAGATTGGTTAATGTTCGGATGGAACACGGGAAGTAATGAAGGTATGTTGGTGATCTAATACATGCTGGGATTACATTCATCTAAAGTTAAGTTGATGTTTTGTCATGGTTTTATAAATCTGCTTTTCTGCAAATAAACCTTTTGTACCTACCTTGTTTTATGAGTTGCATATCATGTGTTATTCCCGCACTTGCTGAGTACATCATTGTGCTCAAACTTGCATTATTATTTCTTCATCAACAGCAAGAGAAGCCTACTATGAAGATCAAGTGGAACATTATGGCGTGTGATCTATTCTCAACCTTGCCTGTGGAGGGAGTAGAGATGGAGCCACTTCTGCTTAGTTTTGCTTCCGCATTAGTTTTTGCTTCCGCATTTAAATAAGGACTTCCGCTGCATAGAATTAAGATTTCCGCTGTGAGCATGAGTCCAAGACTCATGAGGTGTTGTAATAAACTCCGTTATTCGTGGTGATATATAATCTGAATTCAGTTTGTGGAACGTATGTGTATGTGTGATGAACATCCTGGGCACACATATGCATTAGTTCTCGGTTCCGTGGTTTTCCACAGAATTGAGGGCGTCACAGATTGGTACCAGAGCCACGGGTTGACAGCAGGTTACACGCCTAGATAGAAACCATAGATTGATATTAAAGCCACGGGTTAACAGCAAGTTACACCCTAAATAAGGGTCACGGGTAGCTAAGCCACGCTGGCCCAAGGAAGCATCCTAAGGTGAATAGCCTAGATTGACCTTTAAAACCCACCTTGACATAGGAAACCATCCTTGAATAGGAGTTGAGTGGGCCCTTGTGATGATTATTTGTGAATATGTGCTTAGTGTGAGTGGTGGGACGTCTCAAAAACGTTATCCATATCCACAAATAAGAAGAAGGAGGTGTGAGATGTTTCGGCACTTGCTCACATCCTCATAAGGGCTAATATATATAGTCCAACTCACCTTGATGCATATAGTTGAAAGGACCTATCTAACCTTCTAACCTTCTATTCTATTTCGTTCCCTCTCACAGATGGTGAGAGGAAACGCCAGCCGAAGGAACGTCCAGGAAGATGACCACGAGGAAGTTCCTGCCAACCCCGGAGCTGGCGAAAACAACCTAGAAAGGTTGATGGCCATGCAAAACCAGCTTATGCAAACCATGATCCAAACTTTGGGTCAGTTGCAGGCCAACCAACACCCCGTTCCGGCACCACCGCCACCACCACCGCCGGCTCATAACAGGCTGGGAGAGTTCATGAGGACTCGACCACCCACCTTTGCTCAAGCAAGCGATCCAATGGAGGCCGATGACTGGTTGAAATCCATGGAGAAGAAGCTTGCCATTGTACAGTGCAACGACCGAGAGAAGGTTCTCTTTGCGTCGCACCAACTGATGGGAGCAACTGCTGATTGGTGGGATTTGAGCAACGCCCATGCCAACCCGGAGACAATCACTTGGACTGAGTTCAAGGAAAGTTTCCGCTCCCACTACATCCCTGTTGGCGTAATGATGCTCAAGAGGCAGGAGTTTGAAGGTCTCCTCCAGGGACAGAAAAGTGTGAATGAATATCTCAACAAGTTCATACAACTGTCCCGGTATGCCCCCGGAGATGTCAACTCAGATCAGAGAAAGCAGTACCTGTTCATGAGAGGGTTGAATAATGAGATCCAAGTTCAGCTCCTCAACAATGACTACGTAAGCTTCCAGAAGCTGGTTGATAAGGCTATTGTGGTAGAAAACAAGATCCGAGAGATCGAGCGAGAGTGCAAAAGGAAGATGTCGTACCAGCCCCAAGGGAGCAACGTACGACCTAGGTACATGCCCCCTGCACCGCAGTATGGATCGACCACTCCTACGAACCGCCCTGGTCAGCCACCACAGCAACGGTTCGTTACACCGGCACCTCGTGTGCCCATGCCTCCTGCGCCCCGGCCTAACAATGGCGCTCCTGTTCAAAACCCCCGCCCCAACGTACCTGCTGCCATAGGCAACAGGGCATGCTTTGCATGCGGGGAAGTAGGCCACTTTGCTAACCACTGCCCGAAGCGAGGCCCTGGACAGCAAGGTAACGTGCCCAAGCAGAACCAGCGACCAAACGGAGGGGACAACCAAGGAAACCGTGGACCACAGAACTATGCTCGTGGCCACGTTAACCATGTCACTGCTGAGGAAGCACAACAGGCTGAGGACGTCGCAATTGGTATGTTCCTTGCCAACTCCAACCCAGCCACCATTTTATTTGATTCTGGAGCATCACATTCCTTCATATCGTCCGAATATGTTGCCAAACATCATCTACCCGTATCCCACCTAGAAAGTGCTATGTTAATTAATTCTCCCGGAGGAGAAATGAGGACTAATATAGTATGTCCTAAAGTAAGCCTTAAAATAAGGGGGGTAGACTTCCTTGCCAACCTTATTGTCTTGGACTCCCACGGAATTGACATCATACTCGGAATGGACTGGTTAAGCAAGCACAATGGAGTAATCCAATGCGCTGAGAGAAGCGTGCAGTTGACAAACGAACACGGCATCCGTGTCGAGTTTGAGTCAGCCCAGCAAGCAACCGAACGGGCGGATTTGAACCATGTTGAAGGAGTAGCATTGGACAACATTCCAGTGGTTCAGGAATTTTCGGATGTGTTCCCGGAAGAACTTCCAGGTATGCCACCTGACCGGGACATCGAGTTTGCCATAGATTTGGTACCTGGAACTGCACCCATAGCTAAGAGACCATATAGGATGCCCGTCAACGAGTTAGTAGAACTCAAGAAGCAAATTCAAGAACAGTTGGAGAAGGGTTTTATCCGGCCAAGCTCGTCACATGGGGAGTCCCGGTACTCTTCGTGGACAAGAAGGACGGAACCCAAAGAATGTGCGTGGATTACAGGTCTCTCAACGAGGTAACAATCAAGAATAAATACCCTCTGCCCCGTATAGAGGACCTGTTCGATGAAATGAAAGGAGCCCAAGTATTCTCCAAGATTGATCTTCGGTCGGGATATTTCCAGCTGAAGATTAAGCCCTCCGATATACCTAAGACAGCCTTTCGGACACGGTATGGTTCATATGAATATACCATTATGTCTTTTGGATTGACGAATGCACCCGCATACTTCATGTACCTTATGAATAAGGTTTTCATGGAGTACTTGGACAAGTTCGTCGTGGTTTTCATCGACGACATTATGGTGTATTCAAAAAGTGAGGAGGAGCATGAAGAACATCTGAAATTGACCTTGCAGAAGTTGCGTGAGCATCAATTGTATGCCAAGCTCAACAAGTGTCAATTTTGGCTAAAGGAAATATCTTTCCTAGGCCACATCATCTCCAAGGAAGGGGTATCGGTTGATCCTGGAAAGGTGAGAGATGTTCTAAAGTGGGACCAACCGAGGAGCGTGAGGGATATTTGAAGTTTCCTTGGAATGGCAGGATACTATCGGCGCTTCATTAAAGACTTCTCTAAGATAGCAAAACCTATGACAGAGCTATTAATGAAGGGAAAAGTCTTTCAATGGACACAAGCCTGCCAAGACAGTTTTGAGAAACTCAAGAGAAGGCTAACCACAGCACCAGTTATGGTATTGCTAGACGTAAGCAAGAGCTTTGACATATATTGTGACGCATCCAGACAAGGGCTCGGATGTGTGCTCATGCAGGAAGGACAAGTGGTAGCCTATGCCTCACGACAATTAAAGAAGCATGAGCTTAACTATCCTACACATGATTTGGAGTTAGCAGCAGTGGTGCATGCATTGAAGATTTGGAGACATTATATCCTTGGTCATCGATGTGAGATCTATACGGATCATAAAAGCCTCAAGTACATATTTACACAAACAGACTTGAATTTGAGGCAACGTCGATGGTTAGAACTCATCAAGGGTTATGATGTGGGAATCAACTACCACCCGGGAAGGCCAATGTAGTCGCTGACGCATTGAGCAGAAAGGGAGCATGCCGCCAACTCACGATTCGGGAGCTACCACCCGAACTACGAAAGGAGTTCGAACGGTTACACCTCGGATTCTTGAATAACGTGGAGATAATAGAGATCCACTCCCCATTGGAGCAAGAAATAAGAAAGGGCCAAGCAATGGACGAGGGGATCAAGGAGATCAAGGAAAGAATTCGACAAGGGATAGAGAAGGATTTCAAGGAGGATGAAAAGGGTACGCTTTGGCTAGGAAAAAGGATTTGTGTGCCGAACCTAAGACACCTTCGCGACATGATATTAAGGGAGGCACATGATTCACCCTATTCCATACATCCAGGGAGCACCAAAATGTACAAGGACTTGAAAACTTTCTATTGGTGGGATGGTATGAAAAGGGATATAGACGAATACGTTGCCCTATGCGACACATGCCAACGGGTAAAGGCCGAATATCAAAAACCCGCTGGGTTGTTGCAACCTTTGAAAATACCTGAATGGAAATGGGAAGACATCAGTATGGACTTCATCGTCGGATTGCCAAGAACTCAGTCAGGATACGACTCCATCTGGGTCATTGTGGACCGGTTGACGAAAACCGTCCATTTTCTTCCGGTAAAGACCAGTTACAATGTTACACAGTTGGCAGAGTTGTACATGGAGCAGATCGTGTGCCGTCATGGAGTTCCGAAGAGGATAGTCTCAGATCAAGGTTCTCAGTTTACCTCTAGATTCTGGAGGAAGCTGTAGAAAGCCATGGGTACACGACTAGATTTTAGCTCCGCCTATCACCCACAAACAGATGGGCAAACCGAGAGGACGAACCAAATTTTGGAGGACATGCTGAGAGCTTGCGCCTTGAAACGTGGGCGTAGTTGGGATAGGAGTTTACCATATGCCGAGTTCTCCTATAACAACAGCTATCAAGCTAGCTTGAATATGTCGCCTTTCGAAGCCTTATATGGTAGACGGTGTAGAACGCCACTGTTCTGGAACGAGACTGGAGAGAACCAGGTGTTTGGACCCGAAGTACTACAAGAGGCTGAAAAGCAAGTCCAAACGATACGGGAAAACTTAAAGGCTGCTCAGTCATGACAGAAAGGATATGCGGACAATAGGCGTAGGAAGTTGACCTTTGAAGTAGGAGACTTCGTATACCTTAAGGTATCGCCTATCCGAGGCCAACGACGTTTTAACGTCAAAGGCAAACTAGCGCCTCGCTACATCGGACCATTTAAGATTTTGGACAAGCGAGGAGAAGTAGCCTATCAACTAGAGCTCCCAAACCATCTCTCCGACGTACATGACGTTTTTCATGTATCCCAGCTCAAGAAGTGCTTGAGAATACCAGAGGAACAAGTGTTAATGGGAGAACTTAAACTTCAAGAGGACCTGACTTACGCAGAACACCCTGTCCGAATCTTGGACGTAAAGGAAAGGGTCACCCGAAACAAAGTGATTCGATGGTGCAAGGTACAATGGAGTCATCATACTGAAGCTGAAGCCACATGGGAGCGTGAAGAGGATATTAAGGCTGAATTCCCCTATCTATTTTCTACTAACGAATCTCGAGGGCGAGATTCAATTTAAGGGGGGTAGATTTGTGACACCCTCATCTCTGGTGTCAGCATATGTTCATGTTTTATGAAGAAGAAAAACATTTTAAGAAAAGAAGGAACAAAGACAAGTATCAAAAGGATGGCCAACAAAGCTCTCCGAGAGCACCGAAGGCAATTTCCACGGCCAGCAGACCACGTGGCGTGTTCGGGGCTCATACCCGAGAAATTGGGAGAGGTCCGCCTCTAAACTTGCTACGTGGCAGGCTCGGGGGTCACCTCCGCAATTGAAAAGAGGTCCGACCCTGTGGACACGTGTTGCCCGTAGAGCTAGCCTCTGCCGAAGAAGCAAAGGCATTTTTCGTAGGACACGTGTCATCCTCGAAGCTAGTCCTCGCGGAAATCAGAGGACCCGTCACGCGGGGGATACGTGTCAATCTCGGAGCTCATCTCAGAGAAGTCCGGATCTATCGAACACGTGTCGCCACCTGAGATTATCACCGGAAGGTCCGTCGCAGCTAAACACGTGTCGACCTCGGGGCATGTCCCTGAGGAAAGGAGAGCGGAAAGACCGGCACCCACATGTGGCGTGCGCGGAGCTCGTCTCTAAAGAAGAGGGAGGTCTCGATCGATTGACACGTGGCACAACCGGAGCTCATCTCTGTAGATGAGGAGATACCAGGGCCCGAGGACACGTGGAGCTTCCGGAACTCATCATCACGAAGGTAACTAGTCTGGAGCGGTTTTTACGCGTAAAAATACCGATACGCAACAGAAACCGATCTAAACTCCACGATGTTACCAAAGGTAAGACGTCAGGATCCAACAAGATCTGAATAAGACTTTTATTCAGGATCCAATTAGATTAGGACTCTTCTCTTCTCGATTATAAATAGAACCCGAAACCTCTGGCCGAAACCACGAACTTCTCTTTCAACTCCTGAGCCGACGACTTAGAACCCTAGCCCTAACTCGCCAAGCAAAACATCGCCGAAGCGCAACAAGGGAGATCATCGGAGAAGAACCAAGCGGTCTGAGGAGGACCTCGAAGACAAGAAGAGCGTGAGGTAGGACTTCAATACCACCTTACGACATCATGGTGTTCATCTCTTGCATCTGTTCTTCAATTCCTTTCGAACAGAAGCTTTCTCATGGGCAGATCAATCGATGATCAGTTTGATCTAAAGACAAGATCATCGCCACGACCACCTTTGATCCGAACACCTCTGTCCATGCAAGCCATGCAAGAGCACACCAATCTAATAAAAATCATAGGATAGCATGCATATGCATCATCGCATCTAGTTTAAGGTTTGCGCATGATATTGATTGCTGTGAATCTTGTATGCAAGTGAATCCTACATAGCAGGACAGGTTCAGGAAGCTGTCTACGACGAGCTACAGCTACCAGGTTTTGAGAATCAAGAACAACCGGATCCGCAAGAACAAGGCAAGTGCTCCTTGACCATGTTGATCCTATGTTTTGGGTAAAACTATTTTGTTTTGCGAAAAGGTGTGTGTGCTGAGTCAAACATGATGGGAAACCTTTTTATAGGAGTTTACTAGTTTTGGTTAAACCATCCTTGTCGCCAAGGAAGTTTATGAGTCGGGTATGGTTTTTGCTTTATGCTTCGCTGAGTCCATGGGATTGGAAAGCGAGATAGATGTGTCTAGCTAACTGCACTCATAATGATAATGAGAAACTGATGTTAATAATGGACATGGATCGGAGGGAGACCTAGGCAAGCCTGGGTTTCTGAATGAGGTAGCATGAGATGGTGGTTTTGCTTGTCGTAGATCTAAGGACCGGTTCATGCATGCACATGCCAGGATAACAGTGCCACCACAAGGCCAAATATGGGTGTGGCTTAGCTGAGTAATTAGGAAAGTTGCTAGAGTGTTATGGACTGTGGGAAGTGCGGGGAATGGGAGTCGAGTGAGGACTGCCCTGGGAACTGCATGGCACAAGAGGGGGCCCGTGTGTGGGAGAATTGGAGATTCTAGCCTGCCGGTGAAACCTCAGTGAGTCCATACACCTAGTAACCCCTTTGTAAAGGCTATTTTGTGATCTCTTGGCCATACACCGACGGTTGTGTACTGGTATAATGGAGGTTCTGCAGTCGCCGACGGGTGACGAAATCACAAACTTGTGGGTAAAGAGGTACAAACTCTGCAGAGTTACTAAAACTATCATGATAGCCGAGCTTACGGTTACGAGCACCTGGCTAAACTGCCATGATTAGATGGGATGATTGATGGGATGGTTATTCGAATGGTTATTGGGAAGGTTCTTGGTTATGGTTATTGGTCTGGTTATGGTTTGGTTTGGAACTGTGGAGTCCGGGAGAAGAGATGGTTGCATGACTGATGGGTCATGACATGAGATTGGTCTCGGTGTGAGACGAGGTTGTTTTATGAGGAGAGATGGTAGCGAATACGAGGAGGTATTCGTGAGTATGAATAAAAGATTGGTTAATGTTCGGATGGAACACGGGAAGTAATAAAGGTATGTTGGTGATCTAATACATGCTGGGATTACATTCATCTAAAGTTAAGTTGCTGTTTTGTCATGGTTTTATAAATCTGCTTTTCTGCAAATAAACCTTTTGTACCTACCTTGTTTTATGAGTTGCATATCATGTGTTATTCCCGCACTTTCTGAGTACATCATTGTGCTCAAACTTGCATTATTATTTCTTCATCAACAGCAAGAGAAGCCTACTATGAAGATCAAGTGGAACATTATGGCGTGTGATCTATTCTCAACCTTGCTTGTGGAGGGAGTAGAGATGGAGCCACTTCTGCTTAGTTTTGCTTCCGCATTAGTTTTTGCTTCCGCATTTAAATAAGGACTTCTGCTGCATAGAATTAAGATTTCCGCTGTGAGCATGAGTCCAAGACTCATGAGGTGTTGTAATAAACTCTGTTATTCGTGGTGATATATAACCTGAATTCAGTTTGTGGAACGTATGTGTATGTGTGATGAACATCCTGGGCACACATATGCATTAGTTCTCGGTTCCGTGGTTTTCCACAGAATTGAGGGCGTCAGAACTCGCCGCCCAGACCGTGGGTCGTTGTAAATAAGGGTTATATACACGCGGGCCTGGCCGGACCAACTCTCAGGCCCAACCCGGCCCACCTCCAATGCCGCCCTACCTCCCTACTCTCTCCTCAGTATTGCCTCAACCCGCCGTCAACTCCGCCGCCGCCTACTCCTCTACTCATCGCCGTCCCGCCTCCCCTCCACAACTCAGCCTCGTCCCCTACTCATCCCGGCCGTTGCCGCCTCCTCCACTCTCTGCAGCCACCGCCACTCCTCCTCCTCGTCTTGCTGTCTCTACCTCCTCCTCACCTGAACTCGCTGCCACTGCTGCTAGTCGCTTGGCCGGCCGCCTAGGCGCCAAGGTGGACGCCTGGGCGTCCAGGCGCTCGGCAGGCGCCTAGGCGTTCAGGTGCTGATTTTCAACACTGGTTTAGATGGTTGTTTAATAGCATTTAGGATAACACTGAATTTTTGTAAATTGCTTGTTTGCGTGTGTAATTGCATTGTAAATTTAGTTGTCTTTAATTTATGTAAACAATTTGTATTAGTGTTTAATTGCATTGTAAATTGTCTTTAAAATTGGGTGATAATTATATGCTCTCACGACGGTTAGCTGTATACACCGTCGTGAGAGCATGTGTATAATAAGTTATTTACGACGACTCCGGACTAGGTGGTCGCTAGTACAACAATAATTAGTCAAACAATCGTCGACCTGGACACGGAAGCGAATGATACCCATGCGAAAGGCAAGCGCTCGTTGAAGCAAGGACACGGAGGCGAATGGAACCAATAGCGTGCGAACATGGCCATTTCTTAAACCTTTTCCCTCTCTATCTATTTCTTTCCTATCTCTCTCTCATTGGAACACATGAAAAACGTCTTAACGTAATCTATGTGTCACCCATTTCAAACCTACACGTGACATGTGTAGGTTCGGAATTGTCCCTTTTTTGGACAGCCTCGGTGTGACTGAGAGATCTTGCTTATGGCGAGACGTGAGAGGTCTGGATCCTTATGAAGTTTCGGTTGTATAACCCTGATGTTCTCTTCTGCACCATTTCGGGTGTGCAGTTGGAGAACTGCGGGGTTATGCTGCCGAAATTTGTCGGGATCTGGACCCCACGTCTCGTTGTAAGCAAGCTCTCTCAGTCACTCTTGGGTGGATTTAGGACACATCCTTCCTAATAGAGATGTAGATGCGTGATATCTAACGCTGAATTTGGTTTGTAGGCTCAAATACGGGTGAAGACCGTAATTAGATGTATACTTGTTGGAAAAAGAATGGAAGTCACTCAGATGAGTGGGTGACCAAGACTACACCTTTTATGGACCGTGCTTTTTCGTTAGCCAAGATAAATGTGGTGTCCATGTAGCAGATGCCAGAATATGAGGTGTTTGGACAAGACAACACTTTCACTGGACTTGTGCCGATACGGTTTTGTGCCACATTATGAGATGTGGGTCTTTCACGGGGAATCAACGCCTAAACTCATAGAAGAAGAGGAAGAGTATGCTTATAGCATGGGCGTTGATAGGATGGACGAGATGCTTCCATCTTTACAACCATAATTTGATGATGACTCTCCTACACCGGAAGTTGAAGCGTTCTTCAATCTTCTCAAAGCCTCAGAAGAACCGCTACATGAGCACACAAAAGTGACACTCCTTTCTTGACACGACTTATGGCAATTAAGTCTAAGTATTTTTCTCTAAAATAATTGCTACAAACGATCTTGTCAAATTTATTAGCGATATTCTTCCAAAGCCTCATAAAGTTCCTAAAGACATGTACCAGTCATAGAAAATACTTTCTGGTTTGGGTATGAAATATGAGAAGATTGATGTATGCCCCGACAACTGCATGCTTTTCTAGAAAGAGCATGGAAAACAGAACAAGTGCTTACAGTGTGGTAAATCGAGGTTTGTCGAAGTTGTTAACGACGACGGTGACAAGGTGATGACAGAAGTCGCACATAAGAAACTTCATTACTTCCCCGTCACACCTCTGTTGAAACGAATGTTTCTCTCTAAAAGTAATGCCAGACATACGAGGTGGCACAAAGAAGTTGTGCGTGACAATGATCGAGTAATGGTGCACCCGTCCGATGGTGATGCATGGAAGGCGCTAGACAGCTGTGATGCAGACTTTGATAGTGATGCAAGAAATGTTCGCATCGGTTTAGCGACAGATGGCGTCTCACCTTTCAGTACAAATGCCGCACCTTACCCATGTTGGCCGGGTTTTGCTATTTCGTACAACCTACCACCTGCTCATCGTATGAAATATGAGTTCATTCCTTTGTCTCATTCTACCTGTACTAGATCATCCTGGTCCACGCCTGAACATGATGTTGCAACCTAAAATCAAAGAGTTGAAACAGTTGTGGACTGGAGTTGAAGCGTACGACTGTTACAAAAGGCAGAAATTCAACCTTTGAGTTGCATACCTGTGATCCATCCATGATTTCTTGGCATACGACATGTTTGCTGGCTGGAGCATCCACGAACGTTTGACATGTCCGATATGTGCTTTAGACACGGATTGTTTTTGTCTTACTCATGGTGGCAAGATATGCTACTTTGATTGTCATAGACGTTGGTTGCCCCAGAATCATGTGTTTAGGCAACAGAAGAATGCTTACAAAAAGAACACTACGCTGACGAAGAGAACGCCGAAGCATTTAAATGGGTAAGAAATTGCTAATATGTTGGAGAAACTGGTATTAGATAAAGATCGTCCGAGATTTTTTATAGGTTACGGAGAGGTACATAATTGGACTTACAGATGTGGACTATGGGACCTACCTTGCATCAAGTCGTTGATTTTAATGCACAATATTGATGTCATGCACCAGGAGCGTAATGGGTGAATGCATCATAAGCACGTGCATGGATATGCCTGGCAAAAGAAAAGATAATATAAAGGCTCGAAAGGACTAGGCTCCAATGCTTGAGCTCTCTGAAAGTGATGGCAAGCCACGTGCTTCTTTTTGTCTTAAACCTAACGAAAAGAAAGAAGTTTTGAATTGGTTGAAAGTGTTAAAATTCCCCGATGGCTATGCAGCTAGCTTGAGATGAGCCGTTAATGTCAGGACGGGAAAACTAATTGGGTTAAAGAGTCATGATTATAACATAATCATGGAAATACTCCTGCCCGTTATGTTTCAGGGCAACCTTGATGATGCAGTTTGGAAAGTGTTAGCCAAGCTTAGCTATTTTTATAGACACATATGTGCTAAAGAAATCACGATACAAATGATGGAGAAGTTGGAAAAGGATATACTAGTTCTTTTATGTAAGATGGGAAAATATTTCCTCCAGGATTTTTCAATCCAATGCAGCATCTCCTTATTCATCTGCCGTATGAAGCTAAAGTGGATGGCCCTGTGCAATATAGGTGGATATATCACATTGAAAGAGCTCTAAGATATCTTAAACCAATGGTTGGCAATAGAGCTAGAATTGAAGGGTGCATCACTGAAGCATTTACTCTTAAGGAGGTCAGATACTTTTTAAGTGTTTACTTTGCAGAGGAAAACAATGTCAATGCTTCTACGATGCGGTACAATGTGGACGAAGACCCTTCTTATAGTGACCTATCCATTTTTGCAATGAGGAGCACCCCTATCGGTAGTAGCACGAGCTACAATTGTACCACAGAAGAAAGGAAGGTTGCTTCGCTGTATATGTATGCTAATATAGAAGGGATGGAACAATTATTTCGAGTAAGTATTTGTTCTACTTCTATGCTACGTAGCACTCTTTACTATACCTTAATGCTAATATTTCTGTTTTCTGGACCGCGCGTTTCATAAGCAAAATTGGACACTTAGACATCAACCGACAAGCAAGCAGGTAGAAACGATGCGACGAGATGGCAATAATGGAGGGCCTAATTTTCTATTTTGGTTTCAAGATCAAGTAACATTTTCTTGTCACTTCTCTATTGTGAGACCTATATGTGCTGAATACATTGGCTATGGCGATAAAAGTTTTGAATTCTGCCAAAACAATTTTTGTCAAGGTCAGACTCTAGGTCTGAGCTCCGACAAGATCCAACTTAAGGTCCGACTTGCTATGGCTAGGTCTGACATGTGTTTGGTTAGCTCCGGCGGTAGGTCCGATTAGCTATGGTAAGTTCCGGTGCTAGGTTCTGCTAGCTTTGGTAAGCTACGGCTCAAGATTCGGTTAGCTTTTGCAAGGTCCGGAGTTAAATCGCAATGGTTCTGTTTTTTACCATGCAAATGTTTCGAACTTGCTATACATCTATGGAAAGTTTACTTAGCATTATTTTACTAAGTTTCTAAAGTGTTATGGCTGTTTACGGTGGTTAACATTTTGCTATGGTTTGCAACATGCTTATGTGAGGTGTTCACGTAAGGTGTTGTGGTTTTCAGAACTAACGTGAGTCAAGTCGCGGACTTGTGCTCAAAAGTATTGGTTATTTATTCATGTGCAGGTGTTGCTTGTGACGCCCTCAATTCTGTGGAAAGCCACGGAATCGAGAACTAATGCATATGTATGCCCAGGATGTTCATCACACATACACATACGTTCCACAAACTGAATTCAGATTATATATTACCACGAATAACAGAGTTTATTACAATACCTCATGAGTCTTGGACTCATGCTCATAGCGGAAGTCTTATTTCTATGCAGCGGAAATCTTTATTTTAATGCGGAAGCAAAACTAAGCAGAAGTGGCTCCATCTCTACTCCCTCCACAGGCAAGGTTTAGAACAGATCACACGCCATATTATTCCACTTGATCTTCATAGTAGGCTTCTCCTGCTGCTGAGGATGAAGTAATAATGCAAGGTTGAGTACAATAACGTACTCAGCAAGTGCGGGAAAACACATGATATGCAGCTCATGAACAAGGTAGGCATAAAAGGTTTATTTGCAGAAAAGCAGTTCTGTAATACCATGATAAAACAGCAACTTATCTTTAGATGAATGTAATCCCAGCATGAATTAAATTACCAACATACCTCCATCACTTCCCGTGTTCCATCCAAACATTTACCAATCCTTTATTCATACTCACGAATACCTCCTCGTATTCGCTACCATCTCATCTCACAAATCAACCTCGTCTCACATCGAGACCAATCTCATGTCATGACCCATCAGTCATGCAACCATCTCATCTCCTGGACTCAACAGTCCCAAACCAAACCATAACCAAGAACCTTCCCAATAACCATTCCAATAACCATCCCAGTAACCATCCCATCTAATCATGACAGTTTAGCCAGGTGCTCGTGACCGTAAGCTCGTCTATCATGATAGTTTTAGTAACTCTGCAGAGTTTGCACCTCTTTACCCACAAGTTTGTGATTTCGTCACCCGTCGGTGACTGCAAAACCTCCATTATACCAGTACACAACCGTCGGTGTATGGTCAAGAGATCACAAAATAGCCTTTACAAAGGGGTTACTAGATGTATGGACTCACTAAGGTTTCACCGGAAGGCTAGAATCTCCAATTCTCCCACCCACGGGCCCCCTCTTGTGCCATGCAGTTCCCAGGGCAGTCCTCACTCGACTCCCATTCCCCGCGCCTTCCACAGTCCATAACACTCTAGCAACTTACCTAATTACTCAGCTAAGCCGCACCCATACTTGGCCTTGTGGTGGCACTGTTATCCTGGCATGTGCATGCATGAACCGGTCCTTAGATCTATGGCAAGTAAAACCACCATCTCATGCTACCTCATTCACAAACCCAGTCTTGCCTAGATCTCCCTCCGATCCATGTTCATTGACCTCATCAGTTACTTATTATCAGTACAAGTGCAGTTAGCTAGACACAACTATCTCGCTTCCCGATCCCATAGACTCAGCGAAGCATAAAGCAAAAATCATACCCGACTCATAAACTTCCCAGGCGACAAGGGTGGTTCAACCAAAACTAGTAAACTCCTATAAAAAGGGTTTCCCATCATGTTTGACTCAGCACACACACCTTTTTGTAAAACAAAACAGTTTTACCCAAAACATAGGATCAACATGGTCAAGGAGCACTTGCCTTGTTCTTGCGGTTCCGGTTGTTCTTGATTCTCAAAACCTTGTTGCTGCAGTTCGTCGTAGACAGCTCCCTGAGCTTGTCCTGCTAGGTAGTATCACGTGCATACAGGATTCACAGCAATCAATATTTATGCACAACCTTAAACTAGATGCGATGATGCACATGCATGCTATCCTATGATTTTATTAGATTGGTGTGCTCTTGCATGGCTTGCATGGGCAGAGGTGTTTGGATCAAAGGCGGACGTGGCGATGATCTAATCTTTAGACCAAACTGATCATCGAGTGATCTGCCCACAAGAAGGCTTCTATTCGAAAGGAATTGAAGAACAAATGCAAAGAGATGAACACAATGATATTGAAGTCCTACCTCTCGTTCTTCTTTTCTTCGAGGTCCTCCTCAGACCGCTAGGTTCTCCTCAGACGATCTGCTTCAGCGATGGTTTGCTCAGCGAGTTAGGACTAGGGCTCTAAGTCGTCGGCTCAGGAGTTCAAAGGGAAGTTTGTGGTTTCGGCCAGAGGTTTTGGGTTCTTTTTATAATCGGCAAGAGAAGAGTCCTAATCTGATTGGATCCCGAATAAGAGTCTTATTCAGATCTTTGTTAGATCCTGACGTCTTATCTCCGGTAACATTGTGGAGTTTAGATCGGTTTTCGTTGCGTACCGGTATCTTTATGCGTAAAAAACCGCTCCAGACTCGTTACCTCCGCGGTGATGAGCTCCGGAAGCTCCACGTGTCCTTCCGAGCCTGGTATCTCTTCTCCCACAGAGACGAGCTCCGGTTGTGCCGCGTGTCACAAGCGAGACCTCCCTCATCTTCGGAGGTGAGCTCCATGCACACCACGTGTTGGCGCCGGTCTTCCTCTTCTTCTTTCCTCAGGGACATGCCCCCCGGTCGACACGTGTCTAATAGAACAGGACCTCTCTTAGGTGAGCTCCGAGATCGACACGTATCCCAAGTGGATGGTCCTCTGATTTCCGCGAGGACTAGCTCTGTGGATGACACGTGTCCTCCGGAAATGCCTTTGCTTCTTTTGCAGAGGCTAGCTCCGTAGGCAACACGTGTCCCACAGGATCGGACCTCTCCCCTTTGCGGAGATGAGTCCCGAGCCTGCCACGTAGCCAGCTTGGCGGCGGCCTCTCCCCACTTTGCAGGGATGAGCTCCGATCACGCCACGTGGCCTGCTGGCAGTGGAAGTTGCCTTCGACGCACTCTAAGGGCTTTATTCGCTATTCTTTTGATAATCCTTTCTGTTCCTATTTTTCATTAAAATGTTTCCTTTTCATAGGACACGAACATATGCTGACACCCGAGGTGAGGGTGTCACAAATCTACCCCCCTTAAATTGAATCTCTCCCTCGAGATTCGTTAGTGGGAAATTGATGGGGAAATTCTGCCTTGATATCCTCTTCACGTTCCCATGTGGCTTCAGCTTCAGTGTGATGGCTCCATTGTACCTTGCACCATCGATTCACCTTGTTTCGGGTGACCCTTTCCTTTACGTCCAAGATTCGGTCAGGGTATTCTGCGTAAGTCAGGTCCTCTTGAAGTTCAAGTTCTCCCATTGATACTTGTCCTTCTGGTACTCTCAAGCACTTCTTGAGCTGGGATACATGAAACACGTCATGTACGTCGGAGAGGTGGTTTGGGAGCTCTAGTTGATAGGCTACTTCTCCTCGCTTGTCCAAAATCTTAAATGGTCCGATGTAGCGAGGCGCTAGTTTGCCTTTGACGTTAAAACGTCGTTGGCCTCGGATAGGCGATACCTTAAGGTATACGAAGTCTTCTACATCAAAGGTCAACTTCCTACTCCTATTGTCCGCATAGCCTTTCTGTCGTGACTGAGCAGCCTTTAAGTTTTCCCGTATCGTTTAGACTTGCTTTTCAGCCTCTTGTAGTACTTCGGGTCCAAACACCTGTTTCTCTCTAGTTTCGTTCCAGAACAGCGGCGTTCTACACCGTCTACCATATAAGGCTTCAAAAGGCGACATCTTCAAGCTAGCTTGATAGCTGTTGTTATAGGAGAACTCGGCATACGGTAAACTCCTATCCCAACTACGCCCACGTTTTAAGGCGCAAGCTCTCAACATGTCCTCCAAGATTTGGTTCGTCCTTTTGGTTTGCCCATCTGTTTGTGGGTGATAGGCGGAGCTAAAATCCAGTCGTGTACACATGGCTTTCTGCAGCTTCCTCCAGAATCTAGAGGTAAACTGAGAACCTCGATCTGAGACTATCCTCTTCGGAACTCCATGACGGCACACGATCTGCTCCATGTACAATTCTGCCAACTGTGTAACGTTGTAACTGGTCTTTACCGGAAGAAAATGGGCGGTTTTCGTCAACCGGTCCATAATGACCCAGATGGAGTCGTATCCTGACTGAGTACGTGGTAATCCGACGATGAAGTCCATACTGATGTCCTCCCATTTCCATTCGGGTATTCTCAAAGGTTGCAGCAATCCAGCGGGTTTTTGATGTTCGACTTTTACCCATTGGCATGTGTCGCATAGGGCAACGTATTCGGCTATATCCCTTTTCATACCATCCCACCAATAGCAAGTTTTCAAGTCCTGGTACATTTTGGTGCTCCCTGGATGTATGGAATAGGGTGAATCATGTGCCTCGTTCAATATCATGTCGCGAAGGTGTCTTATGTTTGGCACACAAATCCTTTTTCCTAGCCAAAGCGTACCCTTTTTATCCTCCTTGAAATTCTTCTCTATCCCTTGTCGGATTCTTTCCTTGATCTCCTTGATCCCCTCGTCCGTTGCTTGGCCCTTTCTTATTTCTTTCTCCAATAAGGAGTGGATCTCCATTATTTCCATGTTATTCAAGAATCCGAGGTGTAACCGTTCGAACTCCTTACATAGTTCGGGTGGTAGCTCCTGAACCGTGAGTTGGTGGCATGCTCCCTTTCTGCTCAATGCGTCAGCTACTACATTGGCCTTCCCGGGGTGGTAGTTGATTCCTACATCATAATCCTTGATGAGTTCTAACCATCGACGTTGCCTCAAATTCAAGTCCGTTTGTGTAAATATGTACTTGAGGCTTTTATGATCCGTATAGATCTCACATCGATGACCAAGGATATAATGTCTCCAAATCTTCAATGCATGCACCACTGCTGCTAACTCCAAATCATGCGTCGGATAATTAAGCTCATGCTTCTTTAATTGTCGTGAGGCATAGGCTACCACTTGTCCTACCTGCATGAGTACACAACCGAGCCCTTGTCTGGATGTGTCACAATATATGTCAAAGCTCTTGCTTACGTCTGGCAATACCAGAACTAGTGCCGTGGTTAGCCTTTTCTTGAGCTCCTCAAAACTTTCTTGGCAGGCTTGTGTCCATTGAAAGACCTTTCCCTCCATTAACAACTCCGTCATAGGTTTTGCTATTTTAGAGAAGTCTTTAATGAAGCGCCGATAGTATCCTGCCATTCCAAGGAAACTTCGAATATCCCTTACGCTCTTCGGTTGGTCCCACTTCAGAACATCTCTCACCTTTCCAGGATCAACCGATACTCCTTCCTTGGAGATGATGTGGCCTAGGAAGGATATTTCCCTTAGCCAAAATTGACACTTGTTGAGCTTGGCATACAACTGATGCTCGCGCAACTTCTGCAAGGTCAATCTCAGATGTTCTTCATGCTCCTCCTTACTTTTTGAATACACCATAATGTCGTCGATGAAAACCACGACGAACTTGTCCAAGTACTCCATGAAAACCTTGTTCATAAGGTACATGAAGTATGCGGGTGCATTCGTCAATCCAAAAGACATAACGGTATATTCATATGAACCATACCGTGTCCAAAAGGCTGTCTTAGATATATCGGAGGGCATAATCTTCAGCTGGAAATATCCCGACCGAAGATCAATCTTGGAGAATACCTGGGCTCCTTTCATTTGATCGAACAGGTCCTCTATATGGGGCAGAGGGTATTTATTCTTGATTGTCACCTCGTTGAGAGACCTGTAGTCCACGCACATTCTTTGGGTTCCGTCCTTCTTGTCCACAAAAAGTACCGGGGCTCCCCATGGTGACGAACTTGGACGGATAAAACCCTTCTCCAACTATTCTTGAATTTGCTTCTTGAGTTCAACTAACTCGTTGACGGGCATCCTATATGGTCTCTTAGCTATGGGTGCAGTTCCAGGTACCAAATTTATGGCAAACTTGATGTCCCTGTCAGGTGGCATACCTGGAAGTTCTTCCGGGAATACGTCCGAAAATTCCTGAACCGCTGGAATGTTGTCCAATGCTACTCCTTCAACATGGTTCAAATCCGCCTGTTTGGTTTCTTGCTGGGCTGACTTAAACTTGACACGGATACCTTGTTCGTTTGTCAACTGCAAGCTTCTCTCAGCGCATTGGATTACTCCATTGTGCTTGCTTAACCAGTCCATTCTGAGTATGATGTCGATTTTGTGGGAGTCCAAGACAATAAGGTTGGCAAGGAAGTCTACCCCCCTTATTTTAAGTCTTACCTTAGGACATACTATACTAGTCCTCATTTCTCCTCTGG
Organism: Neostapfia colusana; assembly: GCA_030760725.1. Lineage (NCBI taxonomy): Eukaryota > Viridiplantae > Streptophyta > Magnoliopsida > Poales > Poaceae > Neostapfia > Neostapfia colusana. The sequence goes on along the minus strand of JASWHV010000004.1, from coordinate 30,364,791 downwards.
GAGAATTAACTAACATAGCACATTCTAAGTGGGATACGGGTAGATGATGTTTGGCAACATATTTGGATGATATGAAGGAATGTGATACTCCAGAATCGAATAAAATGGTGGCTAGGTTGGAGTTGGCAAGGAACATACCAATTGCGACGTCCTCAGCCTGTTGTGCTTCCTCAGCAGTGACATGATTAACGTGGCCACGAGCATAGTTCTGCGGTCCATGGTTCCCTTGGTTGTCTCCTCCATTTGGTCGCTGGTTCTGCTTGGGCACGTTGCCTTGCTGTCCAGGGCCTCTCTTCGGGCACTGGTTAGCGAAGTGGCCTACTTCCCCGCATGCAAAGCATGCCCTGTTGCCTACGGCAGAAGGTACGTTGGGGCGGGGGTTTTGAACAGGAGCGCCATTGTTAGGCCGTGGCGCAGGAGGCATGGGCACACGAGGGGCCGGTGCAACGAACCGTTGCGGTGGTGGCTGACCAGGGCGGTACGTAGGAGTGGTCGATCCATACTGCGGTGCAGGGGGCATGTACCTAGGTCGTACGTTGCTCCCTTGGGGCTGGTATGGCATCTTCCTTTTGCACTCTCGCTCGATCTCTCGGATCTTGTTTTCCACCACAATAGCCTTATCAACTAGCTTCTGGAAGCTTACGTAGTCATTGTTGAGGAGCTGAACTTGGATCTCATTGTTCAACCCTCTCATGAACAGGTACTGCTTCCTCTGATCTGAGTTGACATCTTCGGGGGCATACCGGGACAGTTGTATGAACTTGTTGAGATATTCATTCACACTTTTCTGTCCCTGGCGGAGACCTTCAAACTCCTGCCTTTTGAGCATCATTACGCCAACAGGGATGTAGTGGGAGCGGAAACTTTCCTTGAACTCAGTCCAAGTGATTGTCTCCGGGTTGGCATGGGCATTGCTCAAGGCATCCCACAAGTCAGCAGCTGCTCCCATCAGTTGGTGCGACGCAAAGAGAACCTTCTCTCGGTCGTTGCACTGAACAATGGCAAGCTTCTTCTCCATGGATTTCAGCCAATCATCGGCCTCCATTGGATCGCTTGCTTGAGCAAAGGTGGGTGGTCGAGTCCTCATGAACTCTCCCAACCTGTTATGAGCCGGCGGTGGTGGTGGCGGTGGTGCCGGAACGGGGTGTTGGTTGGCCTGCAACTGACCCAAAGTTTGGATCATGGTTTGCATAAGCTGGTTTTGCATGGCCATCAACCTTTCTAGGTTGTTTTCGCCAGTTCCGGGGTTAACAGGAACTTCCTCGTGGTCATCTTCCTGGACGTTCCTTTGGCTGGCGTTTCCTCTCACCATCTGTGAGGGAGAACGAAATAGAATAGAAGGTTAGAAGGTTAAATAGGTCCTTTATATGCATCAAGGTGAGTTGGACTATATATATTAGCCCTTATGAGGATGTGATCAAGTGCCGAAGCATTTCACTCCTCTTACTTCTTACGTATGGATATGGACAACGTTTTTGAGACGTCCCACAACTCATACTAAGCACATATTCACAAATAATCATCACAAGGGCCCACACAACTCCTATTCAAGGATGGTTTTAAAGGCCAATCTAAGCTATTCACCTTAGGGCGCTTGTAACTCCTTCCTGGGGTTTAACCCGTAGTTCTATTATCTATCTAAGGCTTTCTATCTAGGCGTGTAATCTACTGTTAACCCGTGGCTCTGATACCAATCTGTGACGCCCTCAATTCTGTGGAAAGCCACGGAACCGAGAACTAATGCATATGTGTGCCCAGGATGTTCATCACACATACACATACGTTCCACAAACTGAATTCAGATTATATATTACCACGAATAACAGTGTTTATTACAATACCTCATGAGTCTTGGACTCATGCTCACAGCGGAAGTCTTATCTCTATGCAGCGGAAATCTTTATTTTAATGCGGAAGCAAAACTAAGCAGAAGTGGCTCCATCTCTACTCCCTCCACAGGCAAGGTTGAGAACAGATCACACGCCATATTGTTCCACTTGATCTTCATAGTAGACTTCTCCTGCTGCTGAGGATGAAGTAATAATGCAAGGTTGAGTACAATAACGTACTCAACAAGTGCGGGAAAACACATGATATGCAGCTCATGAACAAGGTAGGCATAAAAGGTTTATTTGCAGAAAAGCAGTTCTGTAATACCATGATAAAACAACAACTTATCTTTAGATGAATGTAATCCCAGCATGAATTAAATTACCAACATACCTCCATCACTTCCCGTGTTCCATCCAAACATTAACCAATCCTTTATTCGTACTCACGAATACCTCCTCGTATTCGCTACCATCTCATCTCACAAATCAACCTCGTCTCACACCGAGACCAATCCCATGTCATGACCCATCAGTCATGCAACCATCTCATCTCCCGGACTCAACAGTCCCAAACCAAACCATAACCAAGAACCTTCCCAATAACCATTCCAATAACCATCCCAGTAACCATCCCATCTAATCATGGCAGTTTAGCCAGGTGCTCGTGACCGTAAGCTCGGCTATCATGATAGTTTTAATAACTCTGCAGAGTTTGCACCTCTTTACCCACAAGTTTGTGATTTCGTCACCCGTCGGCGACTGCAGAACCTCCATTATACCAGTACACAACCGTCGGTGTATGGTCAAGAGATCACAAAATAGCCTTTACAAAGGGGTTACTAGATGTATGGACTCACTAAGGTTTCACCGGCAGGCTAGAATATCCAATTCTCCCACCCACGGGCCCCCTCTTGTGCCATGCAGTTCCCAGGGCAGTCCTCACTCGACTCCCATTCCCCGCGCCTTCCACAGTCCATAACACTCTAGCAACTTACCTAATTACTCAGCTAAGCCGCACCCATACTTGGCCTTGTGGTGGCACTGTTATCCTCGCATGTGCATGCATGAACCGGTCATTAGATCTATGGCAAGTAAAACCACCATCTCATGCTACCTCATTCACAAACCCAGTCTTGCCTATATCTCCCTCTGATCCATGTTCATTAACCTCATCAGTTACTTATTATCGGTACGAGTGCAGTTAGCTAGACACAACTATCTCGCTTCCCGATCCCATAGACTCAGCGAAGCATAAAGCAAAAATCATACCCGACTCATAAACTTCCCAGGCGACAAGTGTGGTTCAACCAAAACTAGTAAACTCCTATAAAAAGGGTTTCCCATCATGTTTGACTCAGCACACACACCTTTTTGTAAAACAAAATAGTTTTACCCAAAACATAGGATCAACATGGTCAAGGAGCACTTGCCTTGTTCTTGCGGTTCCGGTTGTTCTTGATTCTCAAAACCTTGTTGCTGCAGTTCGTCGTAGACAGCTCCCTGAGCTTGTCCTGCTAGGTAGGATCACGTGCATACAGGATTCACAGCAATCATTATTTATGCACAACCTTAAACTAGATGCGATGATGCACATGCATGCTATCCTATGATTTTTATTAGATTGGTGTGCTCTTGCATGGCTTGCATGGGCAGAGGTGTTCGGATCAAAGACGGATGTGGCGATGATCTTATCTTTAGATCAAACTGAACATCGAGTGATCTGCCCACAAGAAGGCTTCTGTTTGAAAGGAATTGAAGAGCAGATGCAAAGAGATGAACACAATGATATTGAAGTCCTACCTCTCGTTCTTCTTTTCTTCGAGGTCCTCCTCAGACCGCTAGGTTCTCCTCAGACGATCTGCTTCAGCGATGGTTTGCTCAGCGAGTTAGGGCTAGGGCTCTAAGTCGTCGGCTCAGGAGTTGAAAGAGAAGTTTGTGGTTTTGGCCAGAGGTTTTTGGTTCTTTTTATAATCGGGAAGAGAAGAGTCCTAATCTGATTGGATCCCGAATAAGAGTCTTATTCAGATCTTTGTTAGATCCTGATGTCTTATCTTCGGTAACATTGTGGAGTTTAGATCGGTTTTTGTTGCGTACCGGTATCTTTACGCGTAAAAAACCACTCCAGACTCGTTACCTCCGCGGTGATGAGCTCCGGAAGCTCCACGTGTCCTTCCGAGCCTGGTATCTCTTCTCCCACAGAGACGAGCTCCGGTTGTGCCGCGTGTCACGAGTGAGACCTCCCTCTTCTTCGGAGGTGAGCTCCACGCACGCCACGTGTTGGCGCCGGTCTTCCTCTTCTTCTTTCCTCAGGGACATGCCCCGTGGTCGACACGTGTCTAATAGAACAGGACCTCTCGCAGGTGAGCTCCGAGATCGACACGTATCCCGCGCGGATGGTCCTCTGATTTCCGCAAGGACTAGCTCTGTGGATGACACGTGTCCTGCGGAAATGCATTTGCTTGTTTCGCAGAGGCTAGCTCTGTGGGCAACACGTGTCCCATAGGATCGGACCTCTCCCCTTTGCGGAGATGAGTCCCGAGCCTACCGCGTAGCCAGCTTGGCGGCAGCCTCTCCCCACTTTGCAGGGATGAGCTCCGATCACGCCACGTGGCCTGCTGGCCGCGGAAGTTGCCTTCGACGCACTCTAAGGGCTTTATTGGCTATTCTTTTGATAATCCTTTATGTTCCTATTTTTCATTAAAATGTTTCCTTTTCATAGGACACGAACATATGCTGACACCCGAGGTGAGGGTGTCACATTGCTTGAGTTTAAGTTATGTCTTGTGACGAGATCCATTGAACTAGTCTTAGGGATAAGATGAGGTTCAACAACCAAGTTCGGTAGGAATTGTGGTTGAATTGATCGGGAGGTCGCGCCGCATGTTTGGATCAAGAACAATGCATATGAAGGTATCGTGGATGTTGTTGGAAGGTGTTTGCACGTGTGCAAAGAGTGCATGGACGTGGCAACATGGTTCCAAGGCGTGATGAAGAGATGTGGACGTAAAGAATTGGTAGGAAAGGTCCAACCGGCTGGATTATGGACTCAGGCTGCGGTTGAGTCGGTTATGGTTCAAATATGAAAAGATTTGAGTTGATTATGATAGGATTTCGTGTGGGACATGAAGTAGAGTTGTTTTAGGAAGTGGGATACGTTCCTAAAGTGTTTGGAAGTCTTAAGATTGCTTCTATCTACGTATAGAAGAGTCTTAAGCAGTTATGGAATGTTTCGATTCAGAAACTGAGTAGGATTAGAGTCCTAGTTTGAATTGGGTTGGTCTCTGGGCTGGTTATATAAGCAAGGGAGGCCAGATCTCGTGGAAAAAGACCTTGGTCTGTTCCTCTTATGTTTTTATAAATAAAATTCGTAATTTAGAGGAGATTTTGTGCCTTGTTCGTCCGACTTGTTTTTGTCAAATCTTTCTTGTCGAGTTTCTGAACAGCACGATAGTGCTTTGGTGTTTTTATCATAACTCGAGTTTTATAGATCCAATTGACGTGATTCTTTTTGGGTTGTCTTCACAACTTGATTATCTATCATATGTGAAAATTACATGGTCATTGGATTTGTAGTTTGTGATCTACAGGAGTTTCTTTGCAGTGTTGCAGATCTGATTTTTACTCGAGTAGAACAGATTGACCCTCGTTTGATCTTTCGATCATAACTTGAGTTTTTCTTGACGGATTTCCGTGATTCTTGTTGTCATGTCTTCGTGACTTGATTCTATATAATATATACCAATTTTGTCACGGTTGAACACATTTAGATCAGTCGCATACATGGTTTCTTTAACAGATTGATTTTCTGCCGAGGGGGTTTTTGTTGCTTCCGCTAAATAGTTTAAATCTACCATTCATCCCCCTCTGGTAGCTTTTCATGTGCTCTTCGATCCTACAATTGGTATCAGAGCTACGGTGCTCTTATATTTGTGATTTGCATGTGTTTTGACTAATCATCATGGAGAAATACTCCGCAAAACCTTGTGTGTTCAGCGGCATTGATTTTCAGGTTTTGGAAGGCACGTATGGAGGCTTTCATCCAGGCGCAAGGCTTCGCAATATGGAAAAAGGTGTACAAGCCTTATGACGTGCCGCCAAATGACCAAGTCACGGCTACGAACATGAGAGATGTTGGCAACAATAACAAAGCATGGAACTTGATCATACAAGGATTAACTCAAAGTGACTTCGACCGTGTTGCACACCTCCGATCTGCAAACGATGTGTGGAAAGCACTTTGTGACTACCACGAAGGATCCAACATGATCAAGGAGGTAAGACAAGATATATTCAAGAAAGAATACATGCGCTTCGAGATGCAACCCGGTGAGTCAATCGATGACCTATTTGCTCGCTTAAATAAAATTCTCAGCAACTTGCGTAGTGTCAACGTTAATTTCTCAAATACTGAAAATGCTAGGCAATTACTAAGTGCATTAGACATGTCAATTTGGGAGATGAAAGTTACATCTATTCGTGAATCTACTGTCATGAGTACACTTACATTAGATGTGCTATATTCTAAATTAAAAACTCATGAAATTGACATAATATGACGTAAGAACCCCAACAAGTCCCTTGCATTTGTTTCACAATGTGACATGTCTAGCTCTAGTCAATCTTCATCTTGTGGTACACTTTCTTTGTTGTCCTCTCTAACCCTTGAACAGATTGAAGAGTTTCCAGAGGAAGAACTTGCACTCATCTCTACTCGGTTCTCAAAAGCATTGCAAAATGTGAGAACTAGAAGGAGAAGAAGTGTCGGACCTCAACGATATTTTGAATGTGGTAAGACAGGACATTTTCATAGGATTGCCCTAACCTTTTAGGTCCTACTTCCCGTGATGAAAAGCAAACTAGGACAAAAGCACTCCTCTGCAAACGATAAGAAAAAGAAGAAGGGTTTTATAGGACGCCAATTGGTAAATAGTTTTATCTCCACACTTCAAGAACTTGGCTCGAGGGATGTGGACATCGGAAATGACGAAGATGAAGATGATTTGGCAAACTTATGCTTCATGGCGGGCAAGTCAAGTTCATGTATGGAGGAGGCAGAACACAACAACGACAATGAAAAGGTATGTATTACTTGCGAAGAAATGTGTGATTCTATTTCTTGTGCCACTGTTATAGTTAAGAAAAAGAACAAAAAGCTTAGAGACAATGTTGTTAAAATTGAGTCACTAGAATATGAAATTAATCATTTGAAATCTTTGATTACTAGTGATGATTCTTGTTCCTCATGTGATTTAATATATGAACAATTGTCCTCTCTAAGACTGCACATACCTCCACACCTGATAAACTTGAGTTAGAGATTGAAAAGAACAGAGAGCTTGCTGCACTTAATGACAAAAACTTGAAAGATGCTTGTTGTTCTACAATTGATTTGCATTGTTCGACTTGTGATGATCTTAATAAGAAACTACAAGATGCTATGAATGAAATTTCTATATTGAACAATGCTTTACATTCTCATTAAGTTAAGTATTGTTCCAATGGAAAACTATAAGGAAAAACTTCATGTGAAAACTGTCTATACTTGTCTAAGAAACTTGATGGCATGAATAGGACACTAGATCGGTTTTATAATAGGAATAAGAATCTTAACTTGCTGTTAAATTCTTCTAAATCTTGCAATGATAAAACTAGTTTAGGTTTTGATTCCCATGCTCATGCTAAAGCACATCCACCTAAAATTGTTAAGTCATTAGGAAGTGGTTTGATTAAAACAGTTCCTAAACAAAAAGAAGTGGTTTTTAAATCTGCAGGAGTGTTGTCTCATTCGGTTTCAAATAAACATGTTGTCTCCTCATCTATACATTAACATAAAGTTAAATTTCATTGTACCTACTGTGGTAGAGATGGTCATGTCATAGCTTTTTGTTATAGACTAGCTAAGCAACAGAAAAAGTAAAGAATGATTGCTAGATCACATAACAACTGTGCAAAACCTTTTGCGTGTGCTGAACCGAATGTTAGGATATGCAACCTTCTGTAATGAGTAAAAAACATGCAAAGTTTGCTTCCAGACCTACTGTTTTTAGTGCTACTCATGTAACACCTCGTAGATCAGTAGTTGGGTAAAAAATCCTCAACCTTTAGCTCATAAACCTGCTGTTTTATTCAGCCTTTGTGTGTTACTTCTGCTGGACGTCGTGTGACTCAGTACTGGATTCCTAAATGCCTTTAACCCCAGTATTGAGTCATCGACGTATTGTACTTCTATGTAGGTTACACGCTTGAGGAAGGAGGACATTTGGATTGTGGATTCAGGATGCTCACGCCATATGACCGGTAACAAAGAATGGTTCTCCTCCATCTCTTTTATGTCACATGTAGAAAATGTTGCTTTTGCCGATAATTCTTCAACTCCTATAATTGCTAAGGGTTCGGTTAGAGTAAATAATCGCTACACTTTAAAATATGTGACACTTAATAAAAATTCGAAATACAACTTGCTTTCTGTTTCACAATTGCTAGATGAAAATATGGAAATTATTTTCACTAAAAATTGTTGCAAGGTTGTAGATTCAAATAGTGAGCTCGTTTTTATTATGTCTCGGTGTGGAAGAGTTTTTAAATCTGATTTTGATATGCCATCCTCTAAGCATAGATGTCTAGTTGCTAATGATTCAAAAGACTTATATTTTTTGCATCGTAGACTTGGTCACGTAGGCTTTGATCATCTCACACGTGTTAGTGCTCTTGATCGCATACGTGGGCTGCCTAAGCTTAAAGGGGACAAAGAAATTGTGTGCTCTTCTTGTAGACATGCTAAGATGGTTGTAGGTTCACATGCTCCTCTCACAATAACCATGACAACTGAACCGGGTCAACTTTTGCACCTTGACATTGTAGGACCTTCACGTGTTCAATCCTTCGTAGCTAAATGGTATGTTCTTGTGATTGTTGATGACTATTCTAGATATTCTTGGGTTTATTTTATGGCATCTAAGAATGAAACTTTTAGTCACTTTAGAATCTTATTTCTTAGATTATCAATTGATCACCCAGGATCTTTAAAAGCAATTAGAAGTGATAACGGAACCGAATTTAAAAATCAACCGTTTGATCACTTTTGTGCTGAAAATGGAATAGATCATCAATTTTCTTCATCATATGTACCTCAACAAAATGGTGTTGTAGAGAGAAAGGACAGAACCTTAGTTGAGATGGCTAGGACTATGCTTGATAATATCAAACTCCTAGAAAATTTTGGTCTGATGCAATGGCAACTGTTTGTTATGTCTCAAATCGTGTTTTCTTGCATGCTAAGCTAGGTAAAACACCATATGAACTTTGGTTTGGACATAGTCCTAGTGTCACACACTTTTAGGTCTTTGGTTGCAAATGCTTTGTTAAGAAACATGGTAATCTTGATAAATTTGAACCTAGATCTATTGATGGCATGTTTCTTGGTTACCCATCTCATACTAGAGGCTACCGTGTGCTTTTACATGACACTAACAAAATTGTGGAGACTTGTCAGGTTTCTTTTGATGAAGCTAGCCCAGGTACTAACTCAAATATTGCAGGACCAGACCCATATCCGCAAGGAGAGAGTATTTTTATCAAAGAAGATGAACAAATGATGCTGCTGCCCGAAAATTCAGGAGCTAATGACATTGTGTCCAGCTCCTGATTTTGATTCACAACCAGCACCGATGACCACCATTGCTGGTCCAGATCATCCTCAAGTCACAAATTCTTCAATTTGTTATGAACATGAAGAAGAAGGAGCTTGTGGATTGTCTACTCTCCTCCGGCTCCTCAAAAGTCATCCTGCACAACAAATGATTGGAAGCTTGCACGAACGAGTCACACGCTCCAGGTTTTGTGATCCAAACTCTCATGCTCATTCTGTATTTGTTGCTTCTTTTGAACCCAAAGATATATCACACGCACTCACTAATGAATCTTGGATTATTGCCATGCAAGAAGAGTTTGAAAATTTTGAAAGAAATAATGTTTGTAAACTTGTACCTCCACCTCAAGGTCACACTCTAATTGGAACTAAATGGGTGTTTAAAAATAAACAAAGTGAGGATGGGGTTGTGGTTAGGAATAAGGCTAGGTTGGTTGCTCAAGGTTTCACACAAGTTAAAGGACTAGATTTTATTGAAACTTTTGCTCCTGTTGCTAGATTAGAAGCCATAAGAATTTTGTTAGCATTTGTTGCATCTAAAGGTTTCAAGTTATATCAAATGTATGTTAAAAGTGCTTTTCTTAATGGCTACATAGATGAGGAGGTTTATGTCAAGCAACCACCAGGTTTTGAAAATCCAAATTTTTCTAATCATGTTTACAAACTGTCCAAAGCCTTGTATGGTCTTAAACAAGCCCCTAGAGCATGGTATGATAGGTTAAAAATATTCTTACTTGAAAAGGGGTTTACCATGGGCAAGGTTGATAAAACTCTTTTTGTGCTTAAGCATGTCAATGACTCATTATTCGTTCAAGTGTATGTGGATGATATTATCTTTGGTTGTGCTTCTCATAATCTTGTGTCCAAGTTTTCAGCTATGATGAGTTCAGAATTTGAGATGAGTATGATGGAAGAACTCACATACTTTTTAGGGCTGCAAACCAAGGAGGGTACTTTTGTGCATCAAACAAAGTATACAAGAGACCTTCTTAAGCGCTTCAATGTGGAGAAAAGCATGTATCTTCGGACACCAATTGGTACAGCAACGACACTTGAACTTGATGAAGATGGTGAACCCGTGGATCAAAAAGAATTTAGAAGTATGATTGGATCACTTTTGTACCTCACAGCATCAAGACCGGACATACAATTCACTTGTTGCTTGGTCCTCTAGAAAACAAAATTCAGTTGCACAATCTAGAGCCGAATCTGAATATGTAGCTGCTGCTAGCGCTTGCTCATAAATTCTTTGGATTGTTCAAACACTTAAGGACTATGGGGTTGATCTAGATAGTGTTCCACTATTTTGTGATAACACTAGTGCCATTTACATTGCTAAAAAAACCTGTGCAACATTCGAGAACAAAGCACATTGACATTAGGTATCACTTTCTCCGTGATAATGTTGAAAAAGGAAACATTGTGCTTCACCATGTAGATACCGAATAAAAATTGGCTGACATCTTTACAAAACCTTTGGATTTCACTCGTTTTTGTTTCATTCATAGTGAAATAGGGGTTATGCATCCTCATGGCTTAAATTGAGGAGTTTTGAAACTTGGGAAGTCTATGTGTGAATCTGAATTTAAAATAATATGAGCATAGTATTTCATACATATAGGACTTTGTGATTCCTTTTATATGCTGAAAGTTCTTACTACATTACTCATGTTATACATTTTGTAGTTTTTACCATGACTAGTAATTGGAATAATTATTTACACTAAATCTGGTCATGATCGAACTTTGTTGCTGTTTTAAACTTGTTGCATGCTCGCAAGTGCTTTTAATAATAAAAAATAATCAATCAACTATTCACATGTTGAGCTTTTATGTTCAAATGAAAAATTGAGAAAAAGATCAAGAGAATATGCATGCATCGCACTTCTTCTCTTGATATGGCTTATCATTGCACTTAGATATGAACTTGGAAGAAGTTGTGTATGACTAAAACCATGTCCTTAAGCTTCTGATTGTCAAATGACATAGGCTTGGCTTGGTTGGTTAGAATAAGGCTGATGCGGCATATGATCTCTTGCAAATTTCATATGATCTGAATTTTTGCTTTGAAAAATAATTAAAATGTAGCAATAAGTGTCATGCTTTCAGGTCTTGACATAGTTAAGTTTGTGAGATCATGACTTGCTTAAATTGAAAATTACACTTGATCTCTAGCATGGCTTACACTACTTTATGTATCTAATTGATGTGATAGTGTAAGTTACTTGATAGTATGGCTTGGATGAGCTTTGTTTTATATGTATATGTTATAAATATGCTCATAACAATTAAAATTTCTCTTTTGAACCTTGCTGAATACATTGTCAAAGGGGGAGAAATTGGATCACATATTGCACGATTCACAAGTGTTTTGGCATGATTCTTTTCAGAGGGAGAATTTTCGTTTTTCATCTCATTTTATTTCTGATTTACAAAGGGGGGAATATGTATAGGGGGAGAAATTTTTGTTTCGAAATTTCTTTCTCATTTGATTGTTTTGAAAACATTTCATGTGAATAAGCCAATATTTAGATTTTGAGTAGTGTTATCAATGCATTCATTAAGGGGGAGATTTTGAGACCTATGTGTGCTGAATACATTGGCTATGACGACAAAAGTTTTGAATTCTGCCAAAACACTCCTTTTGTCAAGGTCAGACTCTAGGTCTGAGCTCCGACAAGATCCGACATAAGGTCCGACTTGCTATGGCTAGGTCCGACATGTGTATGGTTAGCTCCGGCGGTAGGTCCAATTAGGTTTAGTAAGTTCTGGTGCTAGGTTCTGCTAGCTTTGGTAAGCTCCGATTAGCTTTGGCAAGGTCCAGAGCTAAATCACAATGGTTTTGTTTTTACTATGCAAATATTTCGAACTTGCTTTACATCTATGGAAAGTTTGCTTAGTATTCTTTTACTAAGTTTTTGAAATTTTATGGCTGTTTCTGGTGGTTAATATTTTGCTATTGTTTGCAACATGCTTATGTGCGGTGTTCACGTAAGGTGTTGTGGTTTTTGGAACTAACATGAGTCAAGTCGGGACTTGTGCTTGAAAATATTGGTTGTTTATTCATGTGCAGGTATTGTGGTTGAGTTGATCGGGAGGTCGTGCAACATGTTTGGATCAAGAACACTGCATATGAAGGTATATTAGACGTCGTTGGAAGGTGGTTTCACGTGTGCAAGGAGTGCATGGACATGACAACATGGTTCCAAGGCGTGATAAAGAGATGTGGACGTAAAGAATTGGTAGGAAAGGTCCAACCGGCTAGATTATGGACTCAGTCTGCGGCTGAGTTGGTTATGGCTCAAATATGGAAAGATTTGAGTTGGTTATGATAGGATTTCCTGTGAGACACGAAGTTGAGTTGTTTTAGAAATGTGGGATACGTTCCTAAGGTGTTTGGAAGTTTTAAGATTGCTTCTATCTGCGTATAGAAGAGTTTTGAGCAGTTATGGAAAGTTTCGATTCAAAAACTGAGTAGGATTAGAGTCCTAGTTTGGATTGGGTTGGCCTCCGGGCTGGTTATATAAGCAAGGGAGGCCAGAGCTCGTGGAAGAATACATTGTGCTGTTTCTCTTATTTTTTGATCAATAAAATTCATAATTTAGAGGAGCTTTTGTGCCTTGTTCATCCGACTTGTTTTTGTCAAGTCTTTCTCGTCGAGTTTCTGGACAGCATGACAGTGCTTTGGTGTTTTGATGATAACTCGAGTTTTACAGATGCAATTGACGTGATTCTTTTTGGCTTACCTTCACAACTTGATTATATATCATCTGTTAAAATGTCACGGTCATTGGATTTGTAGTTTCTGATATACACGAATTTCTTTGCAGTGTTGCAGATCTGGTTTTTACTCGAATAAAACAGATTGACCCTCGTTTGATCTTTCGATCATAACTTGAGTTTTTCTTGACGGATTTCCGTGATTCTTGTTGTTGTGTCTTCGTGACTTGATTCTCTATAATGTATACCACTTTTATCACGGTTGAACATATTTAGATCAGTCGCATACACGGTTTATTTAACAGATTGATTTTCTATCGAGGGAGTTTTTGTTGCTTCCGCTAAAAAGTTCTAATCTACCATTCACCCCCCCTCTGGTAGCTTTTCACGTGCTCTTCGATCCTACATCTATCCTGAATTATGTAGTACTATGTAAAAAATATTCTTATAAGTTTCATATTCTGACCAGTGTGTAAGAGATGCCAACATCCATCAAGACTTGTGACAACTATCTTATAGAATATTCAAAGTTAGAATGTACGGTCGGTACGATGTCAACGGATTCCGATTCCGTTCGACTCAATTGGAAGCTTTTCGTCCTCTTGTGGCAACGACTAATACCTGAGTTATGACGAGAGAAATCGATGTTGAAGGACGGGAAACAAATTATTATGGGATCATTAACAATAAGGAACTGAAGGTAGTTTTCTTTGATTGTGACTGGTTTGATAATAACAATGGAACCCGTGAAAACCGATTTGGCATGGTTGAAGTAAAACACAACAAAAGGCTGTGAGGGTATGACTCTTTTGTCCTTGCAGACCAAGTTGAGCAAGTGTATTATCTACCTTATCCATGCCAAAAGATGAGTGCTTGGTGGGTGGTACACAAGGTCAATCCTCGTGAAGGTTATTTATCCCAAGCGATGTTGGGTACCATGATACTCTGGCGTCTGTTGGTGAGTTCGATAATGTTTACCGAGAAGAAAATATCCCACTCTCATTTGTCGTTGAACCTGGTCAAGAGCTCGATGATTTAGTTGGAGATGCCGATGATGTACAGACTCGCGAGAAGCGCAAACGGAAACAAGTGACTAAAAAAATCGATGGTCTTGTTTAAGGAGTAGAGTAAATGAGCGAGATTCTGATGACTTTTAGAATTAATACAAGTAATGCTTTCTTCATTTAATATTCATGTTGTATATTTTGTAATAATTGTACTTTTTAAAGCATCATTGAAATAGAATGTCGTCAGACAACGGTAAGGGGATAAAGAGGACCGTGAAGAGGTTTCTCAGCAGTGCGAGCATGATGGCTCGCACACGAGACGTGGTGGACAACCTTTTATAGGGTAGTGGCTCTGGAGAGAGCAAACGGTCTCAGTTGTTGAGACACGTGCCCTCAGAGCTGTCAGGCAGACCTGTTGCCTTTCAGCGGAACAAGGTAATTTCACTTAACAATCTTATTCCATTACATTATTAATTAATCTATTTATATTTCTTAAAACTATTATAATATTGCAGGGTGACTCAGACTTAGGGTCAGAGGCTGAGGCTCCTCCTGTGCCACAGTCGGCTGACCACCCGTCCGGGTGAGCTCACCACCCTTCCGGGTTGGCGGACCACCTTTTCGGATCGTCCGAGGACACGGAGGCGTAGAGAAAGTGACGGACAAGGAGGAGACATTATGTGGCTCCTCCTCTAGTTCCTAGAGAAGAAGCAACGTTGTCGGCTATTCACCATATTAGCGATAGGTAAGAAGCCTTTACATTGTACCTTTAGAAAATTATGTAGTGCTAAAACTATTTGATGCATAATTGTTCTTGCAGCGGATGGGAGGACACTACCTTCGAGGCTAGAGGACGTCAGAGACAGGTCAACACTGTCTTAGGGAACCTCGTGCGTTTGCACTACCCTCGTGAGGTCCGTGGCAGAAGTGATGAGCGTATCCCTGCCAAGTCATGTGATGATTACGCTTGTGCTACTGACCTGACGTACAGGACTGCTCAGGGTGCAGTGTGAGACGACTTCTGGGTAAGTATGTTTAATATATGTTTTAAATTTAATTCTTCTATAGCTACACTGTTTAACACTTAGTTTTCTGTCTTCTTGTAGAGACGGTACCGTTTGGCGGATCCAGCGGATGCCGACCACGAGAGAGCCGTCTTCAACAAGAACGCCAGGAAGCTTGTTACACAGGCAATCTCCTATGCCCGTATTCAAGCAACAAACGATTATTTGAAGAGACATCAAGGGCAGGAGATTGTGGCGCTCAGAGGCGGCTCTGACACATACTTGATGGAGGAGCAGTACACCGAGGTAAACTGGTAGTGTTTTACTTAGGAGTATGATTTTTTAATGTCAACATTATTTCAATCAATTACTAAATGCATGCAGGTAGGGATTTCTTGGTTGGAGGACCGTCCGGAGGCTTACCAGTCCCTCTGTCGCTTGTGGTCCAGCGAGGACTTCATCGCCAAGTCCAAGAGGGGCCGACAGTGCAGAGGCTCTACCGAAGGCCATACGTATGGTCCGGATGGCCATCTATGCCTTGCTAGATGAATGGTAAGTAAAATATGTTCAAAACTTTATTTATAGTATATTTATGCTACTGACTCGTATTTACAGAAAAACGAGCTCGGTGAATGACCAAGCGACGTTCAGGTGTATAAAAGAGGTCACAGGGCAAGTGACCCTTCACAGGCCGACCAGCTGTGCACTCTGATGGCCACAACAAGACTGGTGAGTCATCTAACTACATGTTGCTTTACTTGTAACTAACATTGCTATCGACGCGTTATTATGTATTGCTTGTATTTGTAGGAGAAGTATGGGAAGGAGTCGGTGAAGATTCACGGCCAAGATTTCGATTGCAGAACACACCAATCGATGCAAACGACATGTATGCGAGCGGTGGCGGTAAAGCCCATGGACGGTGAGATGGTACTTGTTTATTTTTTTTGCCAATTCAACTTACATTATCTAACTCTTAATCTTTTTTGTATAGTTTTGCCATTTTTGATGGAGTGGTTGACTCGAGGGAGGGAAGGCCATCGAGCGGCTTCTCCTCGCAGTCTTCGTCCGTTGGAACCAGCCGGCGGATGTCAACAAGGGAGCTGGAGCTTTAAAGTGTCCAGGAGGAGCTATGTCGGACACAGGAGAAGCTCCACGAGCAAGCAGCCTTATTGAAGGCCACTCAAGACTCTCAAGCCATCTACAATGCACAAATACAAGCGGCGATACAGGTAATAGATCATAATACAAAGCAAATATATAATTTCATTACTATTCATGTTTACCAGTTTTTCTATCACAGGCTTTAGCACAACAGCATGGACAATTACCAGTCCCATGTGACCGCCGCCAATACTGGAGCCATAGGTGCCTTCTTCTGTGGCACAGGTAAACACTATTTCTTCAAAACATCGTACATTAGATTACTATAGCAAACTAGGATAAATCTAGTCAACCATAGTAAAACTTAGCCAAATATAGCTATAATTGTCCAGATTTAGCCAAATAAAGCTATAATTGCTCAAACATTATAAAACTTAGCTATAAATGCTCAAACATAGCCGAACTTAGTCAAACTTAGCTATATTTTCTCAAACATAGCCATAATTGCTCTTATATCTTACAGGAATCGACGGCGGAGGCTCAGACTCCATCGCCTTCGCTACCGGGACCTGGAACACGACGCGAGGATAATATTCCGGGCTCCGGAGATAGCGGACGTGGGAGTGTGTAGTGTCGTGGGTTATGTTTAATAGTATTGTACTATGAACTGCCTGTGTATTTGATATATTAATTTTTATATCTGTCTATGAGCTGGCCATCGTGCCAAGTTAGTATTTTTTAATTACATAGCTTATTTATGATGGCATGGAGAGGGCCATCATAAATAAGACTCTGTTATTTATGACGGCTTGCGGCTGGCCGTCGTAAATAAGCTTCTGTTGTTTACGACGGTCAGCTGCAGGCCGTCGTAAACAACCTTCCAGCAAACACCCTCTCAGTTAGTTACGACAGCTAGACTTGGCCGTTGTAAATTAGTTATTTACGACGGGGGTCGTCGTAATAAGCTTATTTATGACCAAATAGTTGTGACAGATTGTTGCCGTCGTAAATAAGTAAAAACCGTCATAAATAGGTTAATTAGTATAATTTAAGGCTTAATTACGACGGTTCTGTCAGTCGTAAATGTGAAACATATATTGCTGTAGTGAAGGATTTGATTCTCACGTAAACACAGCATGGTGACATATTTGAGATGCCCAGGGTCTACATGGGCGAACGGGTGGGCAAAACGAACGGATGCTGCATTCCAGATCAGGGGGCGTCTACGTAACTATAGCTAGCCAGGGGTCGCATGGAAAGGAACCTCCATGCAATGCAAGCCATTTTCATTCGTGGAATATATAATATCTGTGATGATCGACCTTTTTTTGTGCAGTAGCTAGCTAACATATTGTGGCTTATGTTGACCGTTTGATCAGTCGACAACTCAAGTATCCAAACTGGTGCATAGCTGCAGAGGTGTGATATACTTTGGAGGGATTTGTGTGGACATTCATGACTCAAGATACAAATCCAACCACACTTAGACACATACACACACACAAATATACCGGAAGGGATTTGTGTGGACATTGAAGGATGGAAGAGGGCATCTAACTTGGGCACGGGGCTGCTACATGATTGTGGGTGTTTTTAGAGGGGGGAGAGAATATGAACCCCCACATAAGGCCTTCCTTGCATACTCTAGTCCACCTAGCTTTCCTGCATTACGACATTTTGACACTACAGCAGCAGCAGCAGCAGCAGCTTTGCGATCCCTTCGCCTTCTGCATGCCCTTTCCCCATCGGAATCCCTTCGCCTTTTGCAATAATTTGAGGGGCTCATCCCTTCTCAGGATCAGAGCATCAAATGTATACTATATACCACATGTGCTATACGACATCTCTGTCAAATCAGACCCTACTCATTGTGCTGGCGGCCTTGATAGCAAATCGCCTCAAAAATCATGCCGCCGCTGGATAAACAATTATTGAGTCCCGATTTGACAAGGAATATATGTTTTATAACAATATAATGTTATATAGTTTAGTGTATCTGTGATATATAGTATAGCGAAGTACTAAAGGATATATACACTTATCTAGTCTCACGATAATATAAATGAACAGCATAACTTTATGAAATTCTCTACAACTTTGTGTTACCTCTGGTGAAGTAACGCAATTTCCTCAAAAATGAATAAACATGAAACTAGTTTTTCAAACGAGCTAAAGTTAAAAGCATAACATTTGTTATTGCCAACATCATTACTAATACGTCGATGACATTACTAACATCATTATATCAGTCGTGATTGGCTTAGTCTACTAACGCAAATCATCAATGGTTGATATAACAATATATTCTTCCGCTATCTCTATTACTACATAAGCACTGGAGCAATTTTTTTATCCAAAAAGACTTGTATATATTACCAATAGCATCAACGAACATGTCGTAAACTAACCAAACCCAGCAGAAAAAATCAAATCCTATTACGCAAATATTATCTAATGCTAATCAAAATGTTTTGGTATGTGACCTAACTACGGCCAGAAGCGAATTTACATGCAATGTGCCTCTCACCAATCAGTTGGCTATTGTGTGAAGCATGATGCAGGTGTCTGTGCAAGCATAATAAATTGATAGTGCCCACATAAACTAAAGTTTCGAAAGGTTAACTGCGCACATGGGAAACTTTTTGGTCAAAAGTTTATGAAACGCATAGTTATTCGTATACTCCCATTTCCAAGGATAAACAAGCAAGAACTAGGTCTAGAGTAAGCGTAAGCGTATCTAACATCCAACACCAATAAAAACAATTAATCATGAGACGTATTATGTGAGTATATAATATAATGACTGCTTGCGTATGAGCTGACGTGCATAACCCATACAAAGAAACTGTATATGGAATCTGAAAAGCATGCTGCTATACATCCGACCGGTCAGTCTGACTGCCGTACGTGTACGTCTGCAACGGAAGCTACAGAAGCCAAATGTTAGTGTAGTTCATTAGCTTGTGCCGGTGTTAGTTTTCTTTCCTTGTTTAACTTGGCCAGTTCGATTTCCACAAAATAAGGTAGTGGTGCGAGCCTGGGAGGCTGTCCACTACCGCACACCATGGTGCACTCGCTTACATGGCTTGCATGCATGCAGGGAGTTGCCAACTATAGCGCCCGGTTCTTCAGCATCGCGAGCGACGCGCGCGTCGTCGTTCGGCCAGGCATGATGTCGTGCGCGGACGTGCAGGAAGCCAGACGTGCAGGCTGTTGAGCCGTGCTTGTTTTTCGCATCATACAAAATATAAAAACCAAACAAGAGGAGGGGCGCTCAACCTCTCCCAACCAATTCTCTGGCTTGAGTCATTTTGTGAGCTCGTTCTTCATGTTGTAGCGCTCGTCATAGGCTGAGCCGGTGTATGCTTGGGCCTGTCAATCTGGTACCAGAGCCTCGGTTAATCGCCGGAGCAAGGAGCATCGATGGCGGGCACACCTGCAGCGCACTCGTGGACTCCTGTGCGCAGGCGCTCTCGTTCGCGTTCTCTGAGTCGATCACTGCCACGGTTGACCGAACGTCACGGTCGGAGCGGGCGCCACACATCTGAGATCGTCGTTGAGAGGGTCGTGGAGCATGTTGCACCGGCTGGAAACTTTCAAGTGTTCACAAAGACCAACTATTTTGACTGGGCCGCACTCATGCACGTCATGCTGCAGGCGCGGTGATCATGGGCATGACGGACTACAGGAGGTCCGCATGGCGTTGGAGGTGATCGCCAAGGCGGTACCGCTGGAGTTGATGGGGTTGATCACGAGCAAGCCATCGGCGATGGCGGTGTGGGAATCGTTGGTGTTGCGCAATGTCGGTGTCGACCTAGTGCGCAAGGCGAAGGCGAGCACCCTCAAGCGCGAGTTCGACTCGCTCTCGTTCGAGGCCGGTGAATCGATTGACGACTTTGGCATGCGCCTTAGTCGGATCACCAACCAGCTGGCGGTTTTAGCCTTCAAGTACAAGGAGGGAGGAGATTGTGACGCGATTCATTGCGGCACTGCCTCCCAAATTCGAGCAGATCGCCACGTCGGTCGAGACCTTGTGTGATCTGGACATGATCACCGTTGATGAGCTGATCGGGCGGCTCAAACCCTCGGAGGAGAGGAACAACCGCAACAATGGCAAGAAGATTGCCAGTATAAATTTGACGGAGGACGAGCTGGTGGCGCGCCTGCACTATAAGAAACACTGTCATTTACAACGGCCAGGATTATTTACGCGGACCTAAGGTTGACCTTCGTAAATAAAATTAATTACGACGCCAGGCTTGCCTGTTGTAAATAAAAATAATAACTTATTTATGATGGTCATGGTTTGACCATCGTAACTAAGCTTATTTATAACGGCCAGACCGCGGGCCGTCATAAATAAGGGTTATATACCCGCGAGCCTGGGGTCGACGCGGGAATTCACGCCCGCACCGACCCCCGAGCCCAAATGCGCCCGAGCCGCCGCCTGCTGCCGCCCCAGGCCGCCGGTCCACCACTACTACAACAAGCTTCATCTCAGGTGACTCTAAACATATTATCACACGCGGTTTTCAAAACTACCTGGGACGAAGAGTCTGTGATAATCAACAATTTTCACAGGCGGAAACTTAAACAGCCTGTGAAAAAGTTATCACAGGTGATCTTAACCTTCAAGAATCCGCCCGTGAAGACTCTTTATCGAAGGAGGTTTGTAACGTAAGATTCTCCGCCTGTGTAACTCCATTATTGCAGGCGGTTTGTAACGTAAGAGTTTCCGCTTGTGTAACTCCATTATCGCAAACGGTTATTTATCTACAACTAGCCGCATGTGAAGAATGTTTATCACAAACCGATTGTAATGTAAGATTATCTGCCTGTGTAACTTCATTATCGCAGGTGGTTCTTTACCTACGACTAGCCGTCTGTGAAGAATGTTTATCACAGACGGTTTGTAACGTACGATTATCCACCTGTGCAACTCCATTATCGCAGACGGTTCTTTATCTACGACTAGCAGCCTATGAAGAATGTTTATCATAGGCGGTTTGTAACGTAAGATTATCCGCATGTGTAATTCCATTATCGCAAGCGGTTATTTACCTATGACTAGCCGCCTGTGAAGAATGTTTATCACAGGCAGTTTGTAATGTAAAATTATCCGGCTGTGTAACTCCATTATCGCAGGTGGTTTTTTACCTACGACTAGCCGCCAATGAAACTATATTATCACAGAAGGTTAGTTACCTACGATAAGCCGTCTGTAAAATTCCATTATCACAGGCGGTTTGTTAGGTACTACATGATGTTCTTTCTAATTTTCAGGTCAATTTCATATGCACATTCACACACCGCTTGACAAGCATCTCATATACATACGTAAGTACAATATATATCAATTCATAGTTTACAAGTTTTTCACTAAAAACCAATTAATTGATGATCAGTATACTGACAAAGTTCTGGCACATCAGCTACTACACCTGCGTCATCGAAGAACTACTCTTTTCGGTGGAAAATTTTGCGACGCATGAAGAGACACAATTCACTTGCAATCTTCTCGGCTCCTCCACCATGTCATACAAGGAATGTTGTATAAGAGTTGCCAACCTATATATATGCGTGTATATTAAAAGCATCGAATAACCTTACCTTCTAAAAATGTTAAGGAAATCTTTGTAAGTATCTTGTGAGTAATCGGCTAAGTCCGAGACCGTTGCCAAACCCTGTATTGGGTTGATGAAGATCATTATGTAGTGTTTACTGCACACGTACAAACACACGTGTTAAGTTAAAAATTAGCAATAAGTGCTATTTCCATGCCATGTGTCGAACTTACTGGAAGTGGTACGAGCCTTTACGATGTCCCTGCCATCTCTGACAAAGTTAAAATGGCATGTCCTATGTAGGCTGCAACCTTTGTCTTTTTACCCCTCTTTTGGCTTGCGATTGATTTTTCAAATTGTATTTTTGTCATGCGCTTGTACTGTTCTGAGTCTCGTTGCACCTAAAAGTCGAAATTCCACTTTGCAATCACTGTAGTCTACTTTTCAGCATAGGAAAGCTTAATATCTAGGGGGTAAAGGCAGATTAGTTAAAACCACATAAGGATTTGTTGTGATCACATTGTGACATTTCATGATCTCAATTTTTGCACACTGCCTAAATACCTTCCCTGGAAGCTGTGGTTAAATTGTCAGCTTAATTGGACCCCTGGACTTTGAGCTACCATTTTGTAGGTCTATGTGTTCATATAATGGACTTAATCACATGGTCTAAGGATTCAACTCAACAGCGAGGATCTCCATCCCGTGACGAGTTTGGCAGATTCTTTGGAGGAAGACTAACACCTAGCCTCTAACAAAACCGTTGAGCAAGGCAAGCCCCGGTTTGCATATAATTACCGTTTTAAATTTTTCTTGACTTTCACCTCATGTTTATTAGACTTGATATTGTGCATTATGTCTAGGATACTTGAAACCCACTTGCATGGCTATTAAATCCCTGAGTAGAAGGATTAGTTTAGGATCTAACTCATCGTAGATGCTAGGCTAATGTTGTAGCTAGCTCGGTAGAAGTCGAGTAGTAAAAAGCTACTTGCGGGAAAGGTCGAGTAACGGAGTTTACTAGCGGGAAGTTGATGATAAGAGCACCCTCATGAAAAAAATAAGATGGGGACGGGCAAGTTCCTGTAGGATAGAGCGCTCAAGGTTGTTTTGACCTGCGATGGATGTGACAATGATTTGGACCACATTGGGCCTGGGCCGGGAGGGTAAGGCAAATGTGGAGGTTGGTTATTAGCCCTGTCCGTGTCGATTAAGGACTGCACGCATGCAGCCCTGCTGGACAAGTTTGAGTTGTACCGGATATATAGTTGGGTATGGGACCCATGAAACCGATGTAACTCGATGGACCGTGACATAGAAACTCATCCTTTGCGTGGGAATGGTGTTGAGAAGGCGGGAGGTGTAAATCCTTTAGTGGGCAACTTCGACGTGTCTGCATAAAGGACCATCCTGCTCGGCGCGAAACATTTTTCTATGTTAGTGTGTCATGTGAAAGGTTGCTGCATACAACGTAAGAAAGAGTGATTCTTTCAAGGCGGGTGTATGTGTCGTGTATTCCAGGTTGTTACTGATTCGAATCACCGTCGCTCGCGGAAGAGGATTGAGCATACTTGCCCACTGCGTCGTGACGTAGTAAGAAGAGGAACTAAGTCTCTTAACCTGTTGTTCATGGTTTAATCATTGTATTAGAACCTTGACTGAATTAGATATAGTGCCAACTAAATTTCTATTTCACCTTAGGCTAGCAACATCGGGATAAGCGTTTCTTGTTTGATTGTGGACTTTCGGTGTTGTGAGGCATGAGGACCAATAAAATGAAGGCTATAAGAATCTGAATTTCAGGATCAAGTGTAGTCAAGCTTCTTTTGCAAGTTCATATTCCTATCTTCTTACTACTCTTGCATGTAGAGTTACATGTTTAGAATTGACGGTTAAGACTTGCTGAGCCTTAGTGCTCACGGTTGCTTCGTAGTTGTTTTTGCAGGTAGCATGATACCTGCTATGAAGATGGTTGTTCGGTGAGAAGTCATACCCCATGGTTCATTTAACTCACCAGAAACCTAGCCGATGCCTTACTTTGGTGAAGCTAGTAGGAAGCGTTCACAGGCTGAACGACTTCTCTTCGGCGTAGTTAGGGTCAAGAGTGAGTAGATGTCCAGCTTATATATTCCGCTGCGTGTGTACATTATGTTGTAAAAGATCTTATGTTGAGAAATAAATCATTTCATATGTTCTTACCGTCTTTTCGTGCATGCTGTTGGGTGCCGCATCGCACGACACCACTCAGTGCGATTCCTGGAGCGCGGAACCCGGACGGGGGGCCGTGGCAGCGTGGTATCAGAGCCGCATTGGGAATAGCATGCATGAAAAGAGCATATTTTTGAAAACTTAGAAGTATACGAGTGAGGAACGTATAGTATGCCCATACAAGGACTATAATAGCATAGTTACTTAAGGTGGCAAGCTGATAGTGTGTTAATTTTTAGTATTTCAATTCTGTAACGACACACCTATGCGGAGGTAAGCATGGTAAGGAATGCCACCGAAAGCGGATCAATTTTAGTTAGCTCCCCCATACGAGGAAAGTAGTGTCGGATGTCCCGCTCAGCAATGGACGGAAGTGAATATGTTTTCTAAGACTCTTCATGTCTTAGAGACATATGAAATGCACTAGCCTCCAGTGCGCAAATCCAGGGGCAAGAGGAGGAGACCCCATCGTGTGGTTTGTAATACGAAGTATGTTCTCTAGGACTCTTCATGTCCTATGAGGCTTATGAAAGCTCTGTTCCACCGGCGTGCTTTAATTGCAAAGGTGTGGAGCCCACGTCAGGTGGTGAATAACTCGATCATGTACCTTGAGATGTGGCCTGACTCAAGGACGACCCGTATGGCTATGATATGCGGTGTATGTTTTTTTACTATGATATGGACCTGCCTAAAATGACATAACATTGTGTGCATCACTATTGAGTGGTTTTATGCAGGTACCTTGACCACTTTAGGACATTGCGTTTAGAAAATGTTTGTGAGTGACTGTGTTAGTGCCACCACTTGAGACGTATATGATCGTATAACGCCAGTTAGGATTTTTGTTTTGCTGACAGAATGTAGTACTGTGATATGTTCTTAACTGCATGAAAAAGGAGGTTTTCAAATAAAAGGGTAAATTTGAAGTATAGGATTCTATTAGGGGTTAATGAACTACTATATTGAACTAATAGTCAATTGGGAGTATAGATTCATTCACAAAGACTTAGGAATAACCTCCCCTGTTTTTGGCAGAATTTTTGCTGAAATTCAACAGGACATAACTTTTGTTTGGTTGAACCAATAGATGTGTGTGATAGATTTCTGGAAATGTTTTGAAGTCTTCTACAACTTTTCTGTAGAAATGTAGACCAGAATGACCTTCCAAATGGATGAAAACCTCAGATGAGTGTGAACCGTCCAAAAACATGGCAGACACACAATGCTCTCTGGAAAATTCTGTATATCAACCATAACTTCTTGTAGATAAATTTCTAAGGTTCATGTAATACACCGTTGAAAAGTTTAAGATGTGTGATACGACTTTGTAGTTCAAAGTTTCTCCATATTTGGAGTCGAATTGTATGAGATCTTGCGGACAAAACAGCCACTTCCAAAGGAGGTGCTGTCAAAATTGTTCTAGATTTCTGTCAACTTTGAAATATAATAGCTTTTGATCAAGAACTGATATGAAGGAAAATAAACACTCTTTGGAAAGATATTGAAGTTATATATAACTTTGATATTCAACTTGAGACATGAAATTTCCATTTTCATATTAAAATTCTGGGATTAAGACCAATTGGTCATTCTGAACAGAGTATTGCTCATTTCCATTTAGCTTGGGACTTGTTGTGCACAGGGATGTTTTAGACTTTTCTATGTTCCATAACAGGTTCTTGAGTTATTTGTCAGTTTTTCCGACTGTTGGAATTAAGGGTTTGGACAAACTTGCTAAAGTTTGTTAGATTTCAGAATTGTCGAAACTCTGGTTAGCTTGTGTAATGCTGCAATATTGGTGTGATGCTTTTATGGTTATGTTTTAAATTCAAGTTGAGTTTAAACTATGAATTTTAACCGTAAATTACTCACTCTTGCAGTATGGATCACACTCATTCCAGGAGTGAGGTTGGTGAGTCGGGTCACGGTGGAAATAATCCGCCAAGACAACAAGTGCCGACATCATCAACCAGGTTGGTGGAAGTTTTGGGAAAGATGGCTGAGTCTCTCAATTTTTTGGTGCAACAAAGCATACGACAAGAGACACTACAGCGAAATCCACCGCCAAGTACTTATCTGGATTTCTTAGCAAGACAACCACTGGTTTTCTCGGAAGAGAAAGAACCGTTGCAATCAGCTCATTGGCTCCAATGTATTGAAGCCAAGTTCAAGAACGCTCGAGTGCGATGAATTTCAAAGGACGCTATTTACCACTCAACAACTCCACGGAGCCGCTGGAGCTTGGTCGGCGGAGTATATCGAAACTCGTCCTGAAGGTCATCATGTGACGTGGGATGAATTCCGAAACATTTTCCGGGCACGTCCCATTTGTTCGGGGATTCTACGAACAAAGTACCAAGACTTTCTAGAATTACAGCAAGGAGAAAGGAGTGTGTACAAGTACTTCAAAGAGTTTGAAGACTTGATGCAATACGCCACTCATATTGTAGACTCGGAAGCGTTGAAGTGTGATTTCTTCTTTCGAGGTCTAAATGTCGAACTTAAGGAACAAGTGGGCTTGTTCAATAACGGTATTTACAATGAGTTGGTAAATTCCACTATTATTAAAGAAGACATGCATCTCCGTTGCCAAGCGGAGCTGAAAAGGAGTATACCGCTAGACAGTGATATCGAGGTTCCTCCGTACTATAGAGTGCGGTATTACTCGCCAGTCAGGCAAGAAATTCAGCTTGTGGTGCAACTCTCACAACCACAGCTGGAGTTAATCACTTATGAGTCTCCACCTCAATAGTAGCGATCAGAAATTATTCGTGCAACCCTACCACAGCCAGCGATGCACGTATCATTTCCACCTCGTGTTAGTAGAGAGCTGAGGATTTCTGTAGTATGAGACCATCGTGGAGCTGAGCAGAGCCACACTTGTGTGCCGTCTCACCAATGCTCAGATCAGCACCGTGAACATTCAAAGAATAATCTTTCAAAAGCTGGCAGAGTTAACTATGCTGCTATTGAGGACATTGCAAAAGGCGAACCAGTCTTAGCGGGAATGTTCACCTTACATTAACAACCCACTTTCGTGTTGTTCGATTTCGGGGCCACTCAAAATTTTATTAGCAGAGACTTTGTGCTGAAGAATCATCTTCCACTTAGCACGGTCGAACATCCGTTTCATATCAGCTCTCCCAGAGGCAAGATATCAACTGATGAAATGTGAATATAGCCTAGAGAGGGGGTGAATATGCTCTTTGATTTTTTAAACGATTCCCTAAAACACTTAGCGAACCGATCAAATCCAGGTAGGCCGGACTAGTCCGGTATGGTGCAGACTAGTCCGGTATGAGCGTAATTAAAAAGTTTAATTTAGACTTATTCTTACTTCAAGTATTTATGCAGCGGAAAGTAAATGAGAACTTGAGTGTAATATGATAATGAAGTAAGAAACAACAACTATCAAGTTTAACACAAGATATCGATGTAAATCAAATAAGTACTAGCAAACCCTAATTGATAATTGAAAGAAGAATAAGAAGACATGAGACAAGAATTTTATCCCGAGGTTTGATTCCACCCAGGAATCTACGTTCTCGTTGAGGAGTCCACCAAGGACCGGATCTTCACCAACCCATCCCTCATTGAATCGCCACAGAGGCCGATTCGAATCCACTAACCACACACAGGGGTAGATAATCGTACGTGGGCGTTCTCATAATTTGAGTGCTCCCACAAGATTACAATGAGTAACACTATCTCCCACACACACACAGAGAACAATGATCAGAAGTTGTGTGAGAGAAAACAAACCAAGAGCTCAATATCGAGAAGAATGATTCTCTCCTTGATCCAATCCCTAATCCTCAAAGATTTGATCTTTTTAGGTTTAGAATGAGTGGAGAGAAGTGTTTTTGTGCTCTTGGAACGTGTGACGGTGCTAGGGTTCGTGTGTTTTTAAATGTGTGGTTGTTTACCTCTATTTATTCAAAGATTCCAAAAGTTACCGTTAAAGTTTCCTGGCGTCCGGACTAGTCCGCTCTAATGACCGGACTAGTTCGGTGTGCTGTGTACAATTCACGTGAGGCATGCAGTACAGTGGAAACCCTA
Organism: Neostapfia colusana; assembly: GCA_030760725.1. NCBI lineage: Eukaryota > Viridiplantae > Streptophyta > Magnoliopsida > Poales > Poaceae > Neostapfia > Neostapfia colusana. The sequence continues at coordinate 30,336,645 of JASWHV010000004.1, read as the reverse complement.
ATTTAAAGTGGTTACAGAAAGTTGAACAGACTAGTCCGGTCCACGAGCGGACTAGTCCGTGGCAAGGTGAATGGCCGGTTCCAGAGAGTTGAACGGGCTAGTCCGGTCCACGAGTGGACTAGTCCGGTGCACTGTGTAAAAGCGGTTCCAGAGAGTTGAACGGACTAGTTCGGTCCACGAGCGGACTAGTCTAGTGCACAGTGTTGTGAAGCAATAGAGAGTTGAACGGACTAGTCCGGTTTCTGAGCAGACTAGTCCAGTGCATAGTGAGTGATTAGAATATGTTTTAAGCCCTTACCCCTACGCAAATATTTTGAGCTCTTGGGATTTGTCTCTCACACACATCCTATACAAGTAAGTCTACATTGCGCTTTGTTCATGGATCAATCCTTTTCCTTTTTCTTCATCACTTCATTTTTCACTTTTTGAGTGCACCAATCCTACCTTACACGAGTTAATATGCATTCATCTCAACAAGTTCATTAGGATCTCATTGTCATCAATCATCCAAAACCCACAAGGGAATGCCTAGATGCACTTTCGATCTCCCCCTTTTTGGTGATTGATGACAATCAACTGAGATTACATAATTAATAATATAATTTGATTTCCATAAAGTGTGCATATATGAGAATGACAAATGAGTAACAAGAACTTCTCACATATATGCACCCTTTATGGTGGAATGCCAAAAGAGTGTGTGATAAAAGAATGTGACATGACATAAGATAAGAACATATCAATAATAAAGGTAATCATCACATAAATATCGATTAAGCATCACACATCCAAAGGAGTTTGAAATAAAAAGTATATGAAACTTAAAATACATGTCCATGATCAGTAGTCCTTAAGGCTAACAAGAAGATAAAGCAAACAAGACTAATCTCAATCTCTCCCCCTTTGGCATCAAGGCACCAAAAAGGGAAAAATTGAGTGGAAGCACTCATCGCCACTCCCTCCCTCCCTCACTCACGGTCCTTTCTTCATCTTCATCTTCGTATTCATGACCATGCTGAGGAGGAGGAGCGGAGACACCTGCATGCCCAAAAGAACTAAACTCTTGTTCAGTGAGTGGAGCCATCTCAGTGAAATTTTCTTTAGAGTCTTCCGAAATCTGTGGTGATCCAACTGGCTCAATATCTATCTTCTAACAGATGGCTTTGATGTTGGCCTTCATGTATCTTTGATGTCTCTTCCGGTCCAAGCTCTCCTTGTGTTGCTTAACTTCAACTTTGTGACAGCAGGCAAAGATAGAAGAGAGCATCTTGAGCACACCATTGGAGGACTCTCTAGAGGGTGGAGGAACAGGGGTAGGTGTAGCATCCGACGCCCTTGAGCCTTCATGAGTATGCTTGGATCTCCGTTCCACTGCAGGTGAGGCAGGAGCAGAGGGAACAATGTAGACTGTAGGCTTCTGGAGCTTGAGACCCGTGTGAGAGACATCTTTGACAAACTCAGGTCCTATCACCATCTCAATCATGTACATGATATAAGGTGCATAGCCACGGGACCTATTGGGAGTGATAGAGATGTTCAAAATGTCATTGTAGATGTACTCAAAAACATTGAAGGTCATTTTCTTGCTTATCACTTTCATCAAGGTCCTTAGGGTCCCTTGGATTGTCCCTGCATCTGCATCCTTTGGAGCTATGGTCTTTCTCAAAATACTGTTGAGCACGACAAAGAATGGCTTCAAGTACTTGGTAGTAGGAGGTACTTATGGCATTCTTGTATCATACAAGAATTCCAACTCATTCTTCTCCAAAGGATTCAAGTCGTGAATGACAAGCTCATTTTCCAAGGTTTGTTCAAGGTGAAGTATCTTGGCAAATTCCTCATATGTCACACTGTATTTGGATCCATGTGTCATCCAAGTCATCTCATCCCCATCATCGCGGGCAAAGTAAAGAGTTGAGTAGAACTGTGTGATGACCTCATTGTTCCAGTCATATTGAAATGATAGAAGATCCTTCAAGCCATGCCTCCCTAATGCCTCTAGGACCTCATGATACACCTGGCATCTCTTAGACTGCAAGTAAACAATGTTGAGCCACCGACTCTCAACAACAAGATTCTTCATCTTCATGTATACATTCTCATAGTGGTCAGCATGGAAGTTGCTCCAAAATCTTGGGTCAGCACATTGCTTTGGCTGCTCATAAACTCGAATTTTTCTGAACTTGTCAGCAGGTTCACTTCCCTTCCAGTAAAGTCATCACTTGATGGCTGCATGTTGAGGTGAATGGGGGCCTTCTTCTTCAATGGACCAATAGGACCACTAGCAAGTCCTTTGCCCTTGCCAACACTTCTTCTAGGAGCCGTTGAGCTTCCAACAATATATTTGCTTTGTGCTGTATTAACAAACATTCTCCTCCTTTTAGGAAGAGAATCATCAGGAGGAGAGGATTGAGCAATGTGGTCATGTCTCTTCTTCATGACCTTCTCTTTGGATTTTTGAACTTTTGCACGTTGAACCTCATCGTCATAATCGAAAGAGCTGTCCTCAGAGGCTGACGACATCGTGCCTGACAGGAAAATCAAGGATTGATTGATGAGATGGATTGTAGATTTTGTGGAAATAAGAAGTTAGAGGTTCAATTGACAGGTAACCGGACTTGTCCTTTTTCGGAGTGCGGACTTGTCCGGAATACCGGTCTTCTCCGCACCCGATACCGGACTAGTACAGACCTGCTGAAGAACCCTGATTTCCTATTTTCAATAAATCTAGCACAAATTGATGCAAAACAAGGAGGGATACACTAGGAATGCATTGAGAAAGGTAATGCATGCCCTAGGAATCAGGAAAATTGAGCAAAAGTAGAGCAAAGATGAGAACTCGAGTTGAGAGAGATTTTACCGAAAAAGTGAAGATTTGAGTCGAAACGAGAAGTTTGATCCGAATGAGTCCGGAGAGAGGAATGGATGTGTACAGGGGTCCCGATCTTCCGAAAGGTTCTGATAACTCTCGATTTGGTGGAGACTTGACACAAATCGATCCGGCTTCCGAACAAAACGTTCTGAACCCTGCAATCGCAACACCACGTCTCCTCAGGTTATCAACCCATATTGCGCGGTTGACCTCGCCAAGAAGGCTAATCCTTGCCTGCGAATCGAAGAACACAAGCAAGAACAAGAAAGAATGCAACCAAATTGCTGAAAGATATGAAGCACTCAAGTTGGGGTCTCACAAACCTATGAACGGCGAAACTGTTCTTGACAGAATAATCTAAACAAAACTCAGCTGTTTGTGACGGCGGCTAGGGGGTATAAAGGAGGTGGACGACGACCAGGGGGGTGCTGGGGTCGTGACCTAACCCTAAGACACGTACATAATGGACTTGGACTCGATACAAGGCCCAATGGCCCAACTAGTTGATGCAACACCCTGACAGACTCTAAACTTTATATTGTTTCAAAGTTTCCCGTCGACTCCGAGGGAACTTTGACGTAGGGCCAGTTCCATTGGAAAGTTTATACTCTCAGCTTTCTGTGCATATGTAGAACGTCAAAAATGGAGTCCGTATGCCTCCTGTGCATCCATTTTAAGGTGGACTGCTCCTGGGCCCGAGTTGGACTCGAGTTTGAGTTGGGCTCGGTCTCTAACTTCTTGTTGGCGTATTTTCTGGTCCTCCACGCCTCCAAACCCCTCTCCATGTATCTCCATGTCCTCTCTATGGTTTCTAATCATAATTAATCCATTAGGTAGCAACATACTCTCAAAATTCACATATAAAGAATTGTTCAGGAATGAGCTCACCTCTAAATTCAATTGTCGTGCTCGAGCTCTAGTAATTGGACCTTGCATGTCTACCATGTGAGTGTTGTGTATATCTGCAAGAGTGATGTCCACATAAGGAATCCACGCGTCGAGGAGAAGATTTCCCGTGGAGAGGATTTTGATTTCGTTGACCAAAATCAAAAATCACCTTGGGGGTAGGGTTTGAGGAGTGAGAAGCCAAAAGTGCTTGTGAGGGGAAGAGAGCACTGGTTGGCATGGGTATAGACTTTTTAAATCTGGACATACGGACTAGTCCGGTGTAGGACCGGACTAGTCTAAGGGAGCGGACTAGTCCGGTGTTGACATCGGACTAGTCCGGGTCATTTGGACATATAAGAGTAGAAATCAGGGAAATATTGGGAATTTGATCTAATAGTGATCTAAGGACATAATTTTCACAAATAATCTTGATGAACATGCCCAGTAAGCAATCAACAATCAGATAATGGTCAATATTCATCAAGATTCACTGATTTAAATAGTTTTCAAGAGAAAATCAAGATAAGGGATAGTTTTAAGTAAGATTTTGAGGATTCAAGCAGGTATACAGTGTTTCAAGCCACGTTCCGAGAGTCAAGTATATTTAGTTCATTCCTAAGCTCACAAAAGCGTTCTTCATCAAGTGGCTTGGTGAAGATATTGGCTAGTTGTTTCTCGGTTTTGACATGTGAAATGGTTATGTCTCTTTTGATTGAATGGTCTCTCAAAAAATGATGCCGGATATCAATATGTTTGGTCCTAGAGTGCTCAATAGGGTTATGTGCAATCTTAATCGCACTCTAATTGTCACAAAGGAGCGGAATACGGTTCATATTGTAACCGTAGTCCTTAGAGTTTGTCACATCCAAAGGAGTTGTGCACAACAACTCCCGGCTGCAACATACTCCGCTTCAGCTTTGAACAAGACAATGGAGTTTTGCTTCTTGAGAACCAAGAAGCTAGGGACCTACCCAAGAATTGGCAAGTCCGGGAGGTACTTTTTCTATCCACTTTGCATCCAGCATAATCTGCATCGAAGTATCCAATGAGATTGAACTTTGAACCTTTAGGATACCAAAGGCCTAGGTTGGGTGTATGAACTAAATATCACAAGATCCTCTTTATGGCTGTCAAATGACATTCCTTAGGATTGGCTTGAAACCTTGCACACATACAAACACTCAACATAATATCAGGCCTAGATGCATAAAGATAAAGTAGAGAGCCAATCATGGAACGATATACCTTTTGATCCACGTTAGGTCCATCTTCATTAAGGTCTAAATGTCCATTTGTTGCCATGGGAGTCTTTATGGGCTTCGCTTTTTCCATGCCAAATTTCTTGAGAATGTCTTGGGTGTACTTTGTTTGACCTATGAATTTTCCTTCCTTTAGTTGTTTCACTTGGAATCCCAAAAAGTATCTCAACTCTCCCATCATGGACATCTTGAATCTATCTGTCATGATTTTACTAAACTCTTAACAAAAAGATTTGTTAGTTGAACCGAATATGATATCATCAACATAGATTTGACAAATGAATAGATCATCATTAAAGTGCTTGGTAAACAAGGTGTAATCAGCTTTACCAATTTTGAAGCCATTTTCAATTAGAAAATCTCTAAGGCACTCATACCAAACTCTAGGAGCTTGTTTGAGGCCATAGAGAGCATTACACAGTTTGAACACATGGTCAGGGTACTCTTGATCTTCAAACCCAGGGGGTTGCTCCAAGTACACCTCCTCCTTGATAGGTCCGTTGAGAAAGGTGCTTTTGACGTCCATTTGATACAGCTTGAAATCATGGTGAGTAGCATATGCAAGTAATATACGAATTGATTCAAGCCTAGCTACGGGAGCAAAAGTCTCGTCGAAATCCAAACCTTTGACTTGTGAGTAACCTTTAGCCATAATTCGTGCTCTGTTTCTTGTTACCACTCCGTGTTCGTCTTGCTTGTTGCGGAAGACCCATTTAGTGCCGACGATGTTGGACTTTGGTCTTTCAACAATTTCCCATACTTCGTTCCTCTTGAAGTTGTTCAATTCTTCTTGCATCGTCATCACCCAGTCCGGATCTCTTAGTGCATCTTTAACTCTGTATGGTTCTAAAGAGGATACAAAAGAATAGTATTCACAAAAATTATCTATACGAGATCGAGTTGTCACTCCCTTTTAGATATCACCAATTATGTTGTCGACGGGGTGATCTCTTTGTACGCTTTGGTGTACTCTTGGATGTGGCACTTGTGGTGTTGAATTCTCATGATCATCATCTTCTTTGGCTCCCCCTTGATCGTTGCCATCATTAATGCTTTGATCATCTTGTTGATCTTCATGATCTTGATTTTGTGCATGAGCTCCCCCTTGATCATAGCTCTCCTGTTGAGGTTCATCTTGAGCACTTGATTCTTGTGATTTTTCTTGAGGTCGAATATCACCAAGTGCCATTCTCCTCAATGCTTGACATGGGGCTTCGTCTTGATCTTGCACACACTTATCAACTTGCTCCGCTTGGGAGCCATTAGTTTCATTGAATACTACGTCACGTGCCACTTCAACAAGTCCGGAGACCTTATTGAAGACACGATAAGCGTAGGAGTTCGAATCATAACCAAGCAAGAAACACTCATCGGACTTCGAAACGAACTTCGAGGTCCTAGGCTTCTTGTTTGGAATATAACATTTTGAACCAAAAACTCGAAAGTATGAAATATTTGGTTTGTTACCTGAGTAGTTCATATGAGGTTTTCTTGAGTAGGCGATGAAGGTACAATGGGTTTGTTGCATGACAAGCGGTGTTTATAGCTTCAGTCCAAAATTGGTCAGAGGTCTTGTATTCGTCAAGCATTTTCCTTGCCATCTCAATGAGAGTTTGATTCTTCCTTTCGGCTACCCCCTATTTGTTGTGGGGAGTAGGGTACCTAAAGTTCATGCTTTATTACTTCTTCATCTAGATATTCATCGACTTGTGTATTCTTGAATTTTGTTCCATTGTCACTTATTATGTTCTCGATCGTCAATGAGAATTCATTTTGGGCTCACTTGAGAAACTTCTTGAGTGTTCCTTTAGTTTTTGACTTATCATGCAAAAAGAAAACCCACGTGAAGCATGAAAAATCATCGACAATGACTAAACCATATTTATTATCGCCGATGCTTATATAAGCAATTGGACCAAATAGGTTCATGTGGAGGAGCTCGATCGGTCTTGTTGTAGTAATGACATTCTTCGTGGGATGGGGTTCTCCTACTTGCTTCTCGGTTTGGCACGCGCTACAAGGCCTGTCTTTCCCAAAAACAACATCCTTCAAACCTCGGATGTGATCGTCCTTTAGAAGTTTTTTTAGATTTCTCATACCAACATGTGCTAGTCGTCTATGCCATAGCCAACCCATGTTGGTATTTGCAATCAAGCATGTGTCAAGTTCGGCTTTATCTTTGTTGAAATCAACTAGATAAAATTTTCCCTTTAACACACCCTTGAAAGCAATAGAGTTATCACTCCTTCTAGATATGGTCACACCCTCATTAGTGAATAAACAATTATAACCTCTTGTCACATAGTTGAGATATGGACAAGAGGTTATAATCTAAGGAATTAACATGTAAAACATGAGAAAGTGTGTGTCCTGATGAAATAGCTATTTTACCGGTACCTAGCACCTTTTCTTGACTATTATCACCAAAACAGATGCCTTCGCTTGAGTCTTCATTTTGTTCGTACTCCACGAACATTTTTCTTTCTCCAGTCATGTGATTGGTGCATCCACTATCTAGCACCCATTTTGCTCCACTGTATGCATATGCCTACAAGAAAGAAATTATACTTTGGTCTTAGGTACCCAAGCTTGCTTGTGTCCTTTGAGGTTAGCGACAAGTGACTTGGGCACCCACACACGACACTTGGAGTTCTCATGGCGTGGCCCAACATATTTAGCATGAACTTTTCCAAGACTATTTTTCATAAGCACTTATGAAGCATCAAAGGTTCTAAACAAGATTTGTTGTTCATATGAGTTTTCAATGTTAATTTTATCAACATTATTATGTTTTCCAACTTGGGAAGAGTTTCCCTTGACAAAGACAATGCGTTTCTTGTCATTCTTGTGGCTTCTAGCGTTTTGCCTTTCACCATAAGAATACCCAATGACATGTTTAACATTAGGAGGTCTTGTGACCAAGTATGCACTACGTGCATTCTTGACCTTCTCCTTGTCAAACATGCCACTTTGGGAGGGATGATTGTCTTTTGTCAAGCTTGACTTTTCTTTCAAGTTGGTGTCATTTTTAGCACATGTACAAGTTATGAGAGTTTTGGATTCAACATGTTGAGAAGGTGAGCTTAAAGAGGATGAAGAACCACTTTTCTTGAGTGACTCAACTTGCGCCTCAAGAATCTTGTTAACCTTGGTTAAGTTAGCAAGTTCATCCTTGAGTGCAATGTTTGAGTCTTTTAGCTTCAAACAAGTCTCCTTGCTTGAAGCTAACTCAAGCTCAAGTGATTTGCTTCGCTCCATTTCAATCTCAAGAAGCCCTTCAATCTCAAGATATTTCTCCTTTTGGAGAATGATCATATCTTCTTGGCGATTGACTAGCTCCTCCTTATCAACAATCTCATCCATTAGGATTTTCATTTTAGCTATAGTATTTTTATCTAAACTTCTAAGCATGTCTTTATCATCACTTGAATTATCAATATCACTAGTAAAGGAATGCAATGAGGAAGATTTAGTTTTAACCTTTCTTTTTCCTTCCTTGGCCATTAGCATGTGTGGTTGGTGTCCTTCCATGCTCCCATGGTTGGGAAGAGAGTGGACTTCATGGTAGGCTTCTTGATAGCTATAGTGGCCATCTCCTCTTCTTCTTCAGATGAGGACTCATCATTGGAGTCCAATTCCTTCCCTAGATGTGCTTGGCCATATTGCTTCCTTTTCTTGAATATTTTCTTTTGTTGAGGCTTGTTGTCTTTACTCTTCCTCTTATTGTCTTCATGTGGACAATCCACCATGAAATGATCATATCTCCACAATTGTAGCATGAGCGCTTCGTCTTGGATCTTTGTCTGTCCTTATATCTTCTTTCATTTGAATTGCCACCCTTTCTTCTTCTCATCATTTTCTTGAAGTTTTTGATGAACGGGATCATGTCTTTATAATCGATATCAGTGCTTTCATCATCACTATCATCGTCCTCAGGAGCTTCTCGAGTTTCTTTTGATGTTGGCTTGCATGTTGCCTTTAGTGCAACTCCTCTCTTCTTTGCCGAGGTAAGGTCGGCAAGTTCCTTGACATGCTTGGCTTCCTTCTCCATCATTTCAAAGTTGATGATCTTGCCAAGAATCTCGTCCGGGGTCATTTTGTGAAACCCGGGACTTTCTCTAATCGTGGAGCAGAGTGTCAAGTTTGAGACATAAATGCTCTAAGAATCAATTTGACCACTTCATGATCCGTCCACTTCTTGCTACCATAGGCTCGGACCTTATTGATGAGTGATTATAGTCGATTGTACATCTCTTGGGGTGATTCACCTTCTTCGACAGTAAACCTTCCCAATTCACCTTCTATCATTTCGATCTTAGCTTCACGCACATGACGATCACCTTCATGTGCGGTTTTAAGAGTGTCCCAGATTTACTTAGCAATTTCGAGTCCATCCACCTTGGTGAACTCGTCTCGGCTCAATAATGAGGTGGTTACTGTTGCGGCTTGAGCATTCCGATGAACAGCTTGTTCTTGATCTAGGGTTAGCTCTTCATCATCATCAGGTATATCTAGACCTGTACACACTATATGCCAAAGACTTGGGTTAAGAGATATAAGGTGCTTTTTCATGTTTTGTTTCCACATTGTATAATCATTTCCATCAAAGTAAGGTGGTTTGCCTAATGGAATTGACAAATAATAATTATTTGAATTTAAACACTCATAGTTAAAAGGATATCGGGAGTAGTCTTTGTGACTACCCCCTTTTTGCTTTTTGTCTTCAATCTTCTTCCCTTTGAGGGAGAGTGCCTTCTTCCACATAAGTGCCTTTAGTTGGAGAATCTCCTCATCATCATCCTCGCAGTCCTGAAAGGCATTGAGGAGCTTCTCCAACTTTTAGTTTCCTTCTTCACCACCATTTTCATGGTTGAAGCTCTTGGGTTCACCCTTGATTTCCAACATCGCTCTTCGAGCGGTGATTCTCTTTTGAAGAGTTAGACTCTGATACCAATTGAATGTAGCCTATAGGGGGTGAATAGTATCTTTGATTTTTTTAACGATTCCCTGAAACATTTAGCGAACAGATCAAATCCAGGTAGGCCGGACTAGTCCGGTATGGTGCGGACTAGTCCGGTATGAGCTTAATTAAAAACTTAAATTTAAACTTATTCTTACTTCAAGTATTTATGCAGGGGAAAGTAAATGACAACTTGAGTGTAATATGATAATGAAGTAAGAAACAACAACTATCAAGTTTAACACAAGATATTGATGTAAATCAAATAAGTACTAGCAAACCCTAATTGATAATTGAAAGAAGAATAAGAAGACACGAGACAAGTTTTTTATCCCGAGGTTTGGTTCCACCCAGGAATCTACGTCCTCGTTGAGGAGTCCACCAAGGATCGGGTCTTCACCAACCCTTCCCTCGTTGAATCGCCACAAAGTCCGATTCTAATCCACTAACCACACAAAGGGATAAATAATTGTTCGTGGATCGTTCTCACAATTTGAGTGCTCCAACAAGATTACAATGGGTAACACTATCTCCCACACACACACACAGAGAACAACGATCAGCAGTTGTGTGAGAGAAAACAAACCAAGAGCTCAATATCGAGAAGAATGATTCTCTCCTTGATTCAATCCCTAATCCTCAAAGATTTGATCTTTTTAGGCTTAGAATGAGTGGAGAGAAGTGTTTTTGTGCTCTTGGAACATGTGACGGTGCTAGGGTTCGTGTGTTTTTAATGTGTGGCCGTGCACCTCTATTTATACAAAGATTCCAAAAGTTATCGTTAAGGTTTCCTAGCGGCCGGACTAGTCCGCTCTGTTGATCGGACTAGTCTGGTGTGCTGTGTACAATTCACGTGAGGCATGCGGCACAACGGAAACCCTAATTTAAAGTGGTTATAGAAAGTTGAATGGACTAGTCCGGTGCAAGGTGAATGGTCGGTTCTAGAGAGTTGAACGGACTAGTCCGGTCCACGAGCGGACTAGTCCGGTGCACTGTGTAAAAGCGGTTCCGGAGAGTTGAACGAACTAGTCCGGTCCACGAGCGGACAAGTCCGGTGCATAGTGTTGTGAAACAACAGAGAGTTAAACGGACTAGTCCAGTTTCTGAGCGGACTAGTCCGGTGCACAATGAGTAATTAGGATATGCTTTAATCCCTTACCCCTACACAAATATTTTGAGCTCTTGGGATGTGTCTCTCACACACATCCTATACAAGTAAGTCTACATTGCACTTTGTTTATGGATCAGTCTTTTTCCCTTTTCTTCATCACTTCATTTTTCCATTTTTGAGTGCACCAATCCTACCTTACACGAGTTAATCTGCATTCATCTCAATAAGTTCATTATGATCTTAATTCGTTTGTCATCAATCGTCCAAAACCCACAAGGGAATGCCTGACACGACCCCACGGTCTTGTCGAGCCAGGATCATGCTGAGGGGTGCTGCGTTGCACAGCACCGGATAACACACATCAAAGGTACAAAGCGGAAGCAAAATTTTATTACATAAACTGGTTTATGAACATGTTTACATCAAAATAAGTCCAGTCTACACTCACGGGCGTAGACTACGCATCAAGTCCACGTTCAGCCCTTGAACGTGTCCTTGCTAGCACACACGCACACTAACCCTGCGGCGTGCATGACTCCCACTCGAAGGGGTTCCCCTCCTGGGGTTCCGTCTCCTCCTTGGGAGTCCCTTCCTCATAGAACCCTGCAAAAGCTTCAAACACAAGCAGTGAGCACGAAGGCTCAGCAAGTCTGACCCGTCTCACCTAAACATGGAACTTCTACATGAGGGGTGATGGGTACATGAGGTAAAATCATTTGCAAAGGACTCGCCTAATTAGTAGAACCTTACTTTCAAGTTTTAGCAGCAGGTTGTGGAGAACCCTACGCTAAGGCACATGAGAGAGCCACAATCAAACAAGAAACGTATTTCTCTCATGTACTTTGCCCAAAGTTGAAAAGAACTTTAGTTAGCTCTAGACTACAGCAAATCATTAGCAATCAAGTCCATCTTTCAATCAGCAATATTTTAACATGCAACTAGCCTGTTCTTTCTACGTCACGGTACAGTGAACAAGTGGTACTCACTGACCGTGAGGGACGGCGATTATAATCGATTTACACCTGCAGGGTTACCCGAACAACCCGTCACGTACGCCCGTACTCGATGTTGCCTACAAAAACCATCACGGACACCGTATGCAACTACCTTTCGCTCGTCAGCCAAATATTGAACCGGTCCCATCGTCCTGAGCAAGAGGTCTTTGCACGCGCATATCCGTGCCGCCAGCCGATTTACACCTCAAGCTCTCAACCTACCCTCTGAACGACGGGCAATGCCTCAATACCCAGCTACCCGAGTTACATCAGTTTCCCGGTTCCCATATAGCCGGTAGGTCTTCGGTACTGTTCTAGCTTGTTCAACAGGCCCGCACACGGCTCGGTCCTCAATCGACACAAGCAGAGCTACAGCACACAGGCCCCAAAGTCCTGCTGCCCTTACCCTCCGCTTGGTCTCATTTTCTTGCCATGTGTTTCATGTACTATCACTACCCGAGTCGAGTGCCTCTAGCCTATGCTCGCGAGTAGTTCCAACTACTCGACTTGTACCGAATCCTACTCTATCTTAGCATTGCAGTAGCTAACGGGGTTTGCCATCCTAAACCCAACCCCTGGTTTTCTTGGCTATGCAGTTGGGTTTCCAATCAAGACTCTAATGCAAAGAATCATAACAGTATTCAAAGATGTGCTCAAAACAATAAACATTTGTAAAAAGGTTAATGCAAACCGGAGCTTGCCTTGCTGCTCTTGGTCGTAGGCTAGCTGTTCCTCCGGAGTAACGAAGTCTAGGACTTCGGGCTCCTCCTCGACCTTAGCGACTACATGATAGAAGAAACATATGTATCAATTTAAATGCATTTGTATTGAGTTTGAAGTTGTGAAGTCTATAACTCTCACTAGACAGACCCAATGACTGTGAAACTTTTTCTGTGGCTTGGTTACAACCTAGGTACAGACTTGGTCAAGTTTTAGTTGCAGTAAAGCTCATTTGAGCCCTCCACAATTAATTATGCACTTGACCTTAATTGAAGGCTTTTAGGGTGTTCTAAGGATTTTTCATGAAACAAACCATGACTTTCTGAAAACTAGATTTTCAGAGGGTTCTAATGGAGTTGGTCTCACTTAATTTGAAGGTTCCTAACTAAAGTTATGAGCTAAACACTTTCAGGGAAAATTCTGAAAATGTTTCTGAACATTTTCTATTTTCTCTGGAACAGTTTCACTAATCACACCATTAGGTGGATCAAATTAGCTCAAATGGATCTGAAATTTTTATGGTAGTTCAGAGATATTGTGGTGAACATCCCAGCAAAATTTCAGGATTTTCCTCCAAAGGATTCTCCAGTTAAAATTCCAAACAGTTTAAATTTTGAGAAATTAATCCTGGAGAAATAAGGGTTTTCATGAAGTGAAACTTGATTTGCTGGAAAGTGCTCAGAGAGCTGAATCCAACAAAATTTGGTTCACTCGATTTGGAGCTTTCTAGCCAAAGTTATGAGGATTTGAAGTTTGGAAGAATTCTGAAAATCGGGGGAAAAGTTTAAATCGGCCGGGGCCCGTAGGGACACGTGTTGAGCGCCGAGGAGACAGCACACGGCGGCCCACAAGGTTTTTGCGTGCCAGCACACCCGATCCCAGCCGCAGCCCGATCCCGATTTAAAATATCTGCCGCTGACAGCTGGGGTCCACCCCCTTCTTCAACCTCCCGACGCCTGCGCTCTGCCGCCGGGGAACCTCGCCGGAGAGCTCGCCGCCGGCTTATGTAAAGCTCCAAACTTCACGATTCTGGCTGCCCCTGCGTACTTCCACTCGGGGAACAGGATTCTGGGGTCAGCTCATCATGACAACGGCCGCCACCTGGTCGGCGACGAGCCGCAACCTCGGAAGAACATCGGTCGCGTTGTCCACCCTCCCTAGCAGCTCCCCTGATCAAGCTAAGGGTTGTCGAGCATCAGTGGACCTTAGGAAAGGTCGACATGAGCTCTACGGAGCTCGGGAAGGGCTGTGTCGGGCTGTCACCGTGCGACCTAGGCCGGAAATCGGGATTTCTACTAAAACTCGAAGAACAGCGGTTTCCCTCCACGGTTTTTCGTGGTTCTTGCTCCTATGGATCCCCATGGGCTACTAGAAGTGATCCTCTCCACAAGAGGATGAGTGATGCAGTGTGGTTTACGAATTTCTCGGATCAGTACCGACCTCACTTTTGCACACCGTCGCGAAAATATGAAGTTCCGGCCGGAGCAATGCTTGTCACGCCGCCAGAGCTTGCGGAAATGAAAGAGGGGTTGGAGGCGAACCTCTTTGCTGTTCACAGCTCCGTGAACGGTGGGCTGTGGTAGCCGGAAGGACGGTTCCCGCAGTGGCGGCTCGAGCTGAACCGGCAGAGACAAGATCGCCGCGGTGGAGCTCGGGGAAGACCGCGCAGGGTCTGGAACCGATGCGAGGGCGTCGAAGCTGGCTTGGCGCACCCGGTGCTGGTATCAGATTGCCGAGAGGGTCACTAGATCGGCCGGGCGATGAGGAACCGAAGGTTCACTCGGGCGGCGAGGTATTTCGGCTTTTTGGGTGGCAGTGCGACGAGGCAGCGGTGGAAGGCGCCGGTGACCGCTCGGGCGGATAGATAAAGACCCAGGGAGTCGGTTCCGCGGCTGAGATCGTCAAGCAGCTGGTGGCTTCGCCATTTCTTCGCCGTGGCGGCAGCTGCAGCGTGCGCGGTTAACCGAGCTGAGCTCTCAGTCGGTTTCTTTTGCTTCAGTGGCTGACATGTGGGACCCACCCGGGGTTTTAACCTCTGAAATTCACTCCTAATCACTGTTGTAAACAGTGAGCCCCAAAGTACCCATGGTGATTCAAATTATTCACCCATGAGCCATTTGAATTGAGTAGAATTCAAATTGGGTTTGGTTTGAATGAATTTCAGCACAAGTTCAGTTTTGAATTCAAATAAAGTTTGAATTTGTCCCACTTAGCTCATGTCAAGATCAACTCCAAATGGAGTGAAAATTGGTGTGTGAGCTCACAAAAATGTGCTGAATAAGAATATGCCTCTCACTTTCAAATTCATGGGATAAAAACAGTTTGAATTTGAATATGGTTTCAAACTGCCCTCTTTCTAGCTATACCCAAAATGACCTCAAAAAGGTTTTGAATTTGGCTGAAACTTGGCATGGACATCCTTAGCAATGTGTAGGAGTTTTCATATGTCCAGCCCACCTATATCACATGTGGGAAATACCACTTTTGCAATATGTGAGTTTGTCCTCTAATGAGCATGTTGATGGTGGTTACTTGCTCTTCATTTGTGTTCATCATCTTTCCTCAAATGAGGTGTGTGTGTATGGTGATGAACACTTCAATTATGTGTCAAAAACTGAGGCCCTTACATTCCTCCCCCCTTAAAAGAATCTCGTCCCGAGATTATAAGGTGAAAATGAGAGAGAGGACGGTGGAAAATTACCGGATATGCGACGTGAAAAAGTCGGGGTAGTTAGCGTGAAAAATTCTTCGCTCTCCCATGTCGCTTCGTCCATGGAGTGATTACTCCATAGAACCTTGTAGAACCACAACGTACGGTTGCGTGTTGTAACACCCCAAAATTTTGATTCAAAACACTAAACCATGTTCAGAGGGGAATTTAAAAATTTTTGGACGTGTTGCATGTTTTGCAAAAATTCAAATTCAAACTGGAATTCAAATTAAACTCAAATCCGAAAAGAAATGGAAAAAGAAAAAGAGAAAATGGGAAAAAACGGCCAGTGGGCCGAAACCCACCAGCCGGCCCAGTTTCCCCGCGCCAGCCCGCAGCCGCGTGCGCCCGCGCTCTCTCACACAGACAGGTGGGACCCACCTGTCATCCCCAACCTCGCTCGCGCCGACCCCGGACTCTCTCCCGCGCGCGCGCGATCTTAACCGATCGAAATACCGCGTCCCTCAGCCCGAATTCCGGTCCCAGAAGACTCAAACTCGATCACAACTGACTCACCGCCCTCCCCCGGCTATAAAAACCCCAGCCCCGATCAGTTTTTCCCACGCGATCGCCGATTTTTACTCCGGTGAGCACCGAGACTTCGCCGGTGAATTCTGGCCGATCTAAGCTCGGAAACTCTGATCTAACTCGCTGGTCTTGATCCACCGCCTCCGGGGAGCTTTGCAAGTGCAGAAAACTCGGAGACTTACGGTGTAAACACAGTGCCAACGAGCTTCGCCGTGGTTTTGCCTCGGACCTCGCCGCCGATCACTTTCCAGGACCCCCGAGCTCGAGAAAACCCCCGAGGTGAGATTCCCGACCTCCCCTCCACCGATCTAGGACATAAGATCACAGTTCTAGGCAGAATTCTCGAGGATCCGAAACTTCCCGGCGAGATCGCCGCTTCCCGCCGCCGTGCGCCGCCGGCAGCGCTGCCCGCGCTCGATCAGAGCGACGTGGCCGCTTGTGCGCCGTTTATTTTAAATCGCACGGTAGACTTTAAAACCCCGCGTACCGGTTCGATGTTATAATCTCAGCCGTCGGTTTAAAATCGGACGGTCCACGTCAGCCCCGCATTATAAAGACTGGAATTCTTACGTGCTACCCCCTAGGGTTCTCTGGAAATAAGAGCTAGCCCCTGGAACTCCAGAAAATCATGTAAATTCATTTAAAAATCAGTTTTGGCCCCTGGACTTAATAAAAATTAGGAAAAACACCTCTGATAAGTGTAGCTAGACCCCTGGAAATTATGAAAATAATATTATAGACCCTGTAATGGGGTGAGTTCATTATTTTAGCCCTGTTTAGTATTTAATTTAGAAAATTGAATATGTAACTAGTGTTTAAAAAATTAAAAAGTGGGACAAACATAATTGTCAAAATTAATTAAAAACTTTCTCAGTACTTAGAAAACTTTGGAGTGAGATAAAAATATATTTTGGGCTGAAATGAATCTGTTTCATTTATTATTCACATTATTTAGTATAGGGACACATTTTTAAGTAAAGAATAGCTATAGAAAAATAGGGAAAATAATTATGAAATAGTTTACATCAGAGGCCAAGGTCAAAATATGTTATTAAATTATTTAGGACCAAAACCTATACTGTTTAGATGATGTGTATTACTGGTTTCATAATAAAATACACAATTATGCATAGGAATATAAATCTGAAAATATAGCAACTAGTAAATGATAAATGGAGTTTTTAAAATCCAAAGAGTTCAGTTTAGGGTTGATAGAAATTATGAAGGCACATATGGAGAAGAAAAATACTTTTCATACATACTTGGTAGTTTAATGTAAGGAATTTATTTAAAACTGAAACACACACACACATATATATATATATAGTATGTAAGTATAAATATGAACACCAAAGTAGGAATCATACACATATAAATAAAAGTGTATGCAAGCCACAGATCAACACACAAAGTAACCACAACACATATAATGGTGAATGAATTTCATAAATATGAATGTGTGGTTTGTATGAAGTAGAAGTGTGAACTATGTCTTATGATTGTTGTTTTTCTTTTGCTATGTGTGATGGTATGAAGTAGAACCTGTTCAAGAGCAAGTTAACCCTTTCCAAGATCAGGACTACCCATTTCAAGAGCAGCAATAAGGAGGCAAGTGTCCTTGACCACTTTGATCCTATGCTAGGATGTGTAGATAGAATTATTTGCATTGTCAAATGAAATATGAAACCCATGCTAGGAAAGTTTCCCTAGAATTGCATTACCTTGTTTCCTTGTAGCTTGGGTTGGGATTTATTTTGTCATGTCATTTATTTACATGCATATGCTTAGCCATGCTTAGAATGGGATAATTGGGATATGAGATCATCAGTTTATATTACCATACTCTTGAATGAGATATTGTGAGTTATGTAGAGGTAGGGATCAAGGCAAGTTGGATGTTTTGGTTGTGTGCTGGGTGCACGAGACTTGGGTTTGTGTTTAGTACTTGCCTGGATCCTAAGGACCGGTTCATGGAGCATGTAACCTGGCTTTACCGTGCCAACCACATGCTGAGATGGGGCAGCTTGGCCAATTAATTAGGTGTATCCCCGGCGTAGTATGGGTGTGTTGGATGGTGCGGGGAGTAGGTGTCAGCTGGACTACCATATGAACCGCAAGGCTCAAGAGGGGGCCACTGCAGCGGGGTTGGAGCCTCTTGTATGCTGTTAGGGGTGAAACCTCAGTGGGCCCACGCTCGTCGGGAATCCCTTTGTAAAGGCTTCGTAGTGATCTCCTGGCTGCACACCTGGGAAGTGTGAATGTGGATCGTAGCCACTGGCATAATGGAGGTTCTTTTAGTCCACCCGGCAACGGGGGATGAAATCACTACATGTGGGTACAGTGGTACAAACTCTGTAGAGTCAAAACTGTCTTGACAGTCGTGCTCACGGTTAAGAGCGGCCTGGACTTATTCATGATTAGAGGAGTGAAGGTGTTTGGAAGTTGTGGATGTTAAGCGAGGAGCTTAACATTGGAAATGATGTTATGGTTATTAGATTATGATGATGGGATGGGAGATTGGGACTATTTCACCTGTGTAGTAATGTAGGTGCTTAATAAGCTAAGGTAATAGGTATTAATTGCGTAGTGCTTTAACCATGAGTTCAATCTCTCCTTGTTCTAGCCATGCATGATATAATTTTCCCACACTTGCTGAGTACCATTGGTACTCAACCTTGCATTTTTGTTGGTTTATATTGCTGCTCAGGTCAAGATAATGAGGTGGTGTATAATGACCAAGACTTTGGACCCGAAGAAGGTTTCTAGGTTCATGGAAGCCCCGGGCAACGCCTGTGATGGAGCCCTAAAAGAATAATATTCCGCTGCTAGTTTATTTACTTGTGATGAACTTATTATTGTCCATCGAGACATTTACTATGTAAGACTTACTTATATTCGACACCTGGCTTGTAATAAATGATGCTTCACTATTTGTCATCACATGTATGAGAAAATGATCCTGGCATACATGTGATATTCACTTGGTTGTTCTTCGGAAAAACCGGGTGTGACAGAGGTGGTATCAGAGCCAAGGTTGCCCGTAGGAACGTGGACCTAGGTAGAAATGGACGTATTTAAGGGCCCTATTTTCTTAAAAACTATTTTCCAAGGTGTGGGTTGAAGAGTGTTATTTAAGGAGTCATTTTCTTCATCTTACCCCAAATTTTCATTCAAAATGGGATTTTTGTTTAAAAAGTTTATCTAACCTAAATTTAAATTCTTTTTGTTTTAGATGGTTTGCATGATTCGCACCGCCCGCAAGTCCACAGGAGGGAGAGTTCCCATAGTTGCCCTTGCCGAAAGAGAGGAGAGTCGTCCAGTGACGTACCTTTCCTACGGATTGGCAGTAGGAGACTTGTTGCGCCGTCTTCGACGTATGCTCGAAGCCGCAGGCAATACGGGCAAGCTAATCATCCACTATAACTTCCACCAGGACCATCCGTGAGAAGAGGGAAGAATGGAGTTCGGAGATGAGGATTATACACGAGAATCAGCTGCTTAAGATTCACCACTCTCCAGCTTGCCGAGCAACACAAGTTGACACGGAGAAAGATGTCACCTGGGAGGCCATCACCTGCCAGAGTCACATCTATCGTCGCCACTTGGACAAAACTGAGTACATGTATGTCCTCCAACGTGAGAGTGGTACCACGGAGTACAAGTACCCACCGGTGCAGCAAGGGACTTCTCATGAGCACATGGACTTGTGCTTGGAGGATGCTGCTATGCTCAGCACTCGACTGCAGGAGTGTCAACAAGAGCTTCAGGATGTCCGAGACACCCTGAAGGAAACGGAGGCGTTGCTGCGAGCTTGCTTAAAGGCGAGAGAAAGAGGAGATGGGAATGAACTGTGTGTCACCGTGAATGATACATGGACTCCTGACTCCCCGGATCGCCGAGCAATCAGGCGTCGTCGCACTTCTCCACCAGCAGCCTCCCCACCCAAAGCAGAGTCAGAAGGTAGCCGAAATGAGGAGGAAGATCCCGAGGAGCCAGCTCAAGAGGACGAGTAGTGTAGAGTCTTTCCCCTAGCTAGCAAGAGGTCGAGTAGTCGAGTCGTTACGTAGTTAATGGTGTGATAATGCTTGGTGTGTGACGTGAGTTGTGGAAGCCATGAGCAATTGTCCACAGCCTCGTCTTCAGATTGTTTTGCTTTGGTGTGTGAACCCACAGGAAATAATAGTGCATTTATTTGGTGTGAGATATAAACCCTCGTAAAATTTTAACAAAGCCTCAACACCTTAAAGTACCAACAAATGAAAGTAGTAAGATGATACTAAATGGTATCAAAATTAACATTTGTTGATTCTGCCAGATGGCCGGAAGAGGAAAAGGACGTGCTGCCAACCCCGCCAACAACAATGATGAGGCATGCAACCCTCATCTTTCTGGAGGCCAGGACCGGGGTGGTCGCCGTGAAGAAGTTGATCCTCTCCACCAAATGCTGGAGAATCAAAATCAGCTCATCCAGAACTTGACTCAAGTGGTGGCCAACTTGCATCAAGTTCCACCTACACAAGCTGCACCACGCCAACCAAGGTTGAGTGAGTTTCTAGGAACTCAACCTCCAAAGTTTGCAAGTGCTGCTGAACCTCTGGAGGCAGATGATTGGCTGAAGACCATTGAAAGTAAGATGAGGATTATACAATGCCAAGGGTATGAGAGGGTGCTGTTTGCCTCTCATCAATTGCATGGACCTGCTGCTGATTGGTGGACCGCCTACGTGGCCGCCCATCATGACCCTGAGAACATCACTTGGGAAGAGTTCAAGCGTAGCTTCCGCAACCATTACATCCCAAGAGGTGAACTCAAAAACAAGAGGAAGGAGTTTTTGGGACTGCAGCAGGGAAACATGACGGTGAGGGAATACCTCACTCAATTTACTCAACTATCCCGTTATGCTCCACGAGACATAGAGACCGATGAGCAGAAACAAGATTGTTTCGTGGAAGGGCTTACCGCAGAAATGCAGTGTGCAATGTCCTCAAATGAGTATGAAAGCTTTCAAAAGATGGTGGACAGAGCATTTGTGGTGGAAAGGAAGCTAAAGGCCCTGGAAAATGAGAATAAGAGGAAGGCTGGGTGGTCACATCAAGCCTCAGGGAACAACACCCGCCCACGTATGATGCAGCAACCTACGGGGCAGACGAGCCGTGCTGCGGTACCCTATTCAGCACCAAGAGGGTACAACCCAAACTACAGGCCTCCCGCAGCACCAGCACAGCCGCAACGTCAGTTTGTACAGCAGCCTCGCCCCGCATATCCACCTCGACCAGCAGTGCAAGGACCCCCAAACCAACCCCAAGACAACAAGGGCCAGGCATCTAAGATTGGGGTGCAATGTTTCAGCTGTGGAGAAGTGGGGCACTACGCCCATAAGTGTCCAAAGAAGAAGCCCACGCAGCCACAGCAGCAGAATGTAATGAGAGGACGGGTGAACCACGTCACTATGGAGGAAGCACAAGAGGCACCCGACATGGTAGTTGGTAAGTTTCCTGCCAATTTACACCTTGCAACTCTGCTGTTTGATTCTGGTGCTACCCACTCGTTCATTGCTCAAGGGTTTGTTAAGAAACATGACCTAGCAACCACACAAATGAACCATATGCTAGCGGTAAACTCTCCAGGTGGAGAAATAAGGACAAGACAAGTGTGTCCCAAAGTGAACCTAGACATTAATGGGGTAGTATTTACGGCTAACCTCATAGTGATAGATTCACAAGGGATAGATATTATTTTGGGTATGGATTGGTTGACCAAACATAAAGGAATCATCCATTGTTCGACGAGAACGGTGGAATTAACTCACCCCAGTGGCACCAGAGTAAAGTTCATAACAATACACGAGCCTAGGAGGGACATCAAATTAAATCAAGTGGAGGTGAAAGTTGAGGAAATCAGGACTATCAGGGAATATCCAGATGTTTTTCCGGAGGAGTTGCTAGGTATGCCTCCCGACCGTGATGTGGAATTCGCGATTGAGCTAGTACCGGGAACAGCCCCGATATACAAGAGACCTTATCGAATGGACTCCAAGCAGCTAGAAGAGCTCAAGGACCATTTGAGAGAATTGACGGAGAAGGGGTATATTCGCCCTAGTTCCTCACCATGGGGAGCTCCGGTGATATTTGTGCCCAAGAAAGACGGAACCCAAAGGTTATGCGTGGATTACCGTGCCCTGAATGAGGTAACCATAAAGAACAAGTACCCATTACCCCGCATTGAAGACTTGTTTGATCAGTTGAGGGGAGCTTGTGTGTTCTCGAAAATTGATCTCAGGTCGGGATACCACCAACTCAAGATAAGGCAATCTGATATTCCCAAGACAGCTTTCGTATCTCGGTACGGACTGTATGAATACACCGTCATGCCTTTCGGGCTAACCAATGCCCCGACATATTTCATGTATCTCATCAACAAGGTATTCATGGAATATCTGGATAAATTTGTGGTGGTTTTCATAGATGATATTCTCGTCTTCTCCAAAGGTGAAGAAGAACATGAGAAACATCTAAGGTTGGTGTTACAGAGGCTGAGAGAACACCAACTATATGCCAAGTTGAGCAAGTGTGAGTTTTGGCTGAAGAGAATTCCCTTTTTAGGACATATAATCTCGGAGGGAGGAATCTCCGTAGATCCCGCCAAAATCAAGGATATCCAGAAGTGGAAGACCCCTGAAAATGTCAGGGAAGTTCGAAGCTTTTTGGGCTTGGCTGGATACTATCGACGGTTTATTGAGGGATTCTCTAAGATCTCGAGACCTCTCACTAAACTGTTGGAGAAGGGAATCACATTCACCTGGACGCCACAGTGCGAGACGAGCTTTCAAGAGCTAAAGAAGTGATTGACAACAGCCCCAGTGTTGGTTATGCCAGATATGCAGAAGAATTTCACAGTGTACTGCGATGCCTCTGGAAATGGGTTGGGATGTGTTCTCATGCAAGAAGGACATGTCGTGGCATATGCATCCCGGCAGCTTCGGAAGCACGAGAAGAACTATCCTACACATGACCTAGAACTAGCTGCAGTGGTACACACGTTGAAAATTTGGCGGCACTATTTGATGGGGAAGAGGACAGAGATATATACAGATAATAAGAGTTTGAAGTACATATTCACACAGCCAGATCTCAACCTCAGACAAAGGAGATGGTTAGAGCTAATCAATGACTTTGATATAGGCATCAACTATCATCCCGGGAAAGCAAACGTCGTGGCTGATGCTTTGAGTCGGAAAGTGCAGGTCAATAAGTTGAGCTTGAAGGACATGCCTGCAGAATTGAAGGACGAGGTTATAAGGCTCAATCTATGTCTAGTAAATAGTGGTGAAGCCATCGCCATGGAAGTGGACTCCACACTCGAGCAAGACATACGCGAGGGCCAAAAGAATGATGAGAAGATACAAGAGATCAGACAGCTCATCAAGGAAAATAAAGCTCCTGGTTTTAGAGAGGATGAACAAGGAACGGTGTGGCACGGGAAAAGGATCTGTGTGCCAGAAGTAAAGGAGATCCGTGAATTAATTTTGAAGGAGGCTCACGATTCTGACTATTCCATTCATCCTGGGAGTACGAAGATGTACCAGGACCTCAAGAGCAGGTATTGGTGGTATGGCATGAAGCGAGATGTCGCGGAACATGTTGCCCTGTGTGACACATGTCAGTTGGGGAAAGCAGAACATCAACGACCCGCGGGATTATTGCAACCACTCAAAGTACCTGAATGGAAGTGGGAAGAAATCAGCATGGATTTTGTCGTGGGATTGCCTAGGACCCAATCCGGGTATGATTCAATATGGGTCATTCTTGATAGGCTAACCAAGGTAGCTCATTTCATCCATGTGAAAGAAAGCTACAGCGGATCCAAATTGGCAGAAGTGTACATGTCAAGGATTGTGTGTTACCATGGAGTGCCAAAGAAGATAGTGTCGGACCGAGGGACACAGTTCACCTCGAGGTTTTGGCAGAAGTTGCATGAAACCATGGGAACCCATCTGAACTTCAGCTCTGCCTATCATCCCCAAACTGACGGGCAGACGGAGAGAACCAATCAGATCCTTGAAGATATGTTAAGGGCATGTGCACTCAAAAACAATAGGAGTTGGGACAAGAACTTACCGTATGCTGAGTTTTCCTATAACAACAGCTATCAAGCTAGTATGAAGATGTCACCGTTTGACGCTTTGTATGGAAGGAAGTGTAGAACTCCCCTATTTTGGAACCAAACAGGAGAAAGTAAAGTGTTTGGTCCAGAAGTGCTACAAGAAGCCGAGGCGAAGGTGAGGGAGATTCGCAACAACTTGAGGATAGCACAAACCCGCCAGAAGATGTACGAAGAAGAGAGCTCGTTTTCAACGTGGGAGACTATGTTTATCTCAAGGTGTCCCCTATCAGAGGACTTCGTCGGTTCAAGGTGAAAGGGAAGTTGTCACCTTGATACATCGGACCCTTTCAAGTTTTGGAAAGAAAAGGCGAAGTGGCGTACCAACTAGAGTTACCGGTTCATCTATCGGACGTGCACGATGTATTCCATGTGTCACAACTCAAGAAATGCCTGAGGACGCCTGAGGAGGTGTTACCCATGAATGAAGTGGATGTAGCTGAAGATTTGTCTTATGCGGAGCAACCATACAAGATTTTGGAGACAATGGAACGCCTCACCAGAAATAAAAGAATCCGGATGTGCAAGGTGCAGTGGAAGCATCACTCAGAAAGGAAGCCACCTGGGAACGGGAAGATGAGCTCAAGGCACAATTTCCGGAATTGTTTCCTTAGAAACACCAATCCCGAGGATGAGATTTCTTTTAAGGGGGGTAGAGCTGTAACACCCCAAAATTTTGATTCAAAACACTAAACCATGTTCAGAGGGGAATTTAAAAATTTTTGGACGTGTTGCATGTTTTGCAAAAATTCAAATTCAAACTGGAATTCAAATTAAACTCAAATCAGAAAAGAAATGGAAAAAGAAAAAGAGAAAACGGGAAAAACCGGCCAGTGGGCCGAAACCCGCCAGCCGGCCCAGTTTCCCCGCGCCAGCCCGCAGCCGCGCGCGCCCACGCTCTCTCACACAGACAGGTGGGACCCACCTGTCATCCCCAACCTCGCTCGCGCCGACCCCGGACTCTCTCCCGCGCGCGCGCGATCTTAACCGATCGGAATACCGCGTCCCTCAGCCCGAATTCCGGTCCCAGAAGACTCAAACTCGATCACAACTGACTCACCGCCCTCCCCCGGCTATAAAAACCCCAGCCCCGATCAGTTTTTCCCACGCGATCGCCGATTTTTACTCCGGTGAGCACCGAGACTTCGCCGGTGAATTCTGGCCGATCTAAGCTCGGAAACTCTGATCTAACTCGCTGTTCTTGATCCACCGCCTCCGGGGAGCTTTGCAGGTGCAGAAAACTCGGAGACTTACGGTGTAAACACAGCGCCGACGAGCTTCGCCGTGGTTTTGCCTCGGACCTCGCCGCCGATCACTTTCCAGGACCCCCGAGCTCGAGAAAACCCCCGAGGTGAGATCCCCGACCTCCCCTCCACCGATCTAGGCCATAAGATCACAGTTCTAGGCAGAATTCTCGAGGATCCGAAACTTTCCGGCGAGATCGCCGCTTCCCGCCGCCGTGCGCCGCCGGCAGCGCCGCCCGCGCTCGATCAGAGCGACATGGCCGCTTGTGCGCCGTTTATTTTAAATCGCACGGTAGACTTTAAAACCCCGCGTACCGGTTCGATGTTATAATCTCAGCCGTCGGTTTAAAATCGGACGGTCCACGTCAGCCCCGCATTATAAAGACTGGAATTCTTACGTGCTACCCCCTGGAGTTCTCTGGAAATAAGAGCTAGCCCCGGAAACTTCTGATCTAGCCCCTAGAACTCCAGAAAATCATGTAAATTCATTTAAAAATCAGTTTTAGCCCCTGGACTTAATAAAAATTAGGAAAAACACCTCTGATAAGTGTAGCTAGACCCCTGGAAATTATGAAAATAATATTATAGACCCTGTAATGGGGTGAGTTCATTATTTTAGCCCTGTTTAGTATTTAATTTAGAAAATTGAATATGTAACTAGTGTTTAAAAAATTAAAAAGTGGGACAAACATAATTGTCAAAATTAATTAAAAACTTTCTCAGTACTTAGAAAACTTTGGAGTGAGATAAAAATATATTTTGGGCTGAAATGAATCTGTTTCATTTATTATTCACATTATTTAGTATAGGGACACATTTTTAAGTAAAGAATAGCTATAGAAAAATAGGGAAAATAATTATGAAATAGTTTACATCAGAGGCCAAGGTCAAAATATGTTATTAAATTATTTAGGACCAAAACCTATACTGTTTAGATGATGTGTATTACTAGTTTCATAATAAAATACACAATTATGCATAGGAATATAAATCTGAAAATATAGCAACTAGTAAATGATAAATGGAGTTTTTAAAATCCAAAGAGTTCAGTTTAGGGTTGATAGAAATTATGAAGGCACATATGGAGAAGAAAAATACTTTTCATACATACTTGGTAGTTTAATGTAAGAAATTTATTTAAAACTGAAACACACACACATATATATATATAGTATGTAAGTATAAATATGAACACCAAAGTAGGAATCATACACATATAAATAAAAGTGTATGCAAGCCACAGATCAACACACAAAGTAACCACAACACATATAATGGTGAATGAATTTCATAAATATGAATGTGTGGTTTGTATGAAGTAGAAGTGTGAACTATGTCTTATGATTGTTGTTTTTCTTTTGCTATGTGTGATGGTATGAAGTAGAACCTGTTCAAGAGCAAGTTAACCCTTTCCAAGATCAGGACTACCCATTTCAAGAGCAGCAAGAAGGAGGCAAGTGTCCTTGACCACTTTGATCCTATGCTAGGATGTGTAGATAGAATTATTTGCATTGTCAAATGAAATATGAAACCCATGCTAGGAAAGTTTCCCTAGAATTGCATTACCTTGTTTCCTTGTAGCTTGGGTTGGGATTTATTTTGTCATGTCATTTATTTACATGCATATGCTTAGCCATGCTTAGAATGGGATAATTGGGATATGAGATCATCAGTTTATATTACCATACTCTTGAATGAGATATTGTGAGTTATGTAGAGGTAGGGATCAAGGCAAGTTGGATGTTTTGGTTGTGTGCTGGGTGCACGAGACTTGGGTTTGTGTTTAGTACTTGCCTGGATCCTAAGGACCGGTTCATGGAGCATGTAACCTGGCTTTACCGTGCCAACCACATGCTGAGATGGGGCAGCTTGGCCAATTAATTAGGTGTATCCCCGGCGTAGTATGGGTGTGTTGGATGGTGCGGGGAGTAGGTGTCAGCTGGACTACCATATGAACCGCAAGGCTCAAGAGGGGGCCACTGCAGCGGGGTTGGAGCCTCTTGTATGCTGTTAGGGGTGAAACCTCAGTGGGCCCACGCTCGTTGGGAATCCCTTTGTAAAGGCTTCGTAGTGATCTCCTGGCTGCACACCTGGGAAGTGTGAATGTGGATCGTAGCCACTGGCATAATGGAGGTTCTTTTAGTCCACCCGGCAACGGGGGATGAAATCACTACATGTGGGTACAGTGGTACAAACTCTGCAGAGTCAAAACTGTCTTGACAGCCGTGCTCACGGTTAAGAGCGGCCTGGACTTATTCATGATTAGAGGAGTGAAGGTGTTTGGAAGTTGTGGATGTTAAGCGGGGAGCTTAACATTGGAAATGATGTTATGGTTATTAGATTATGATGATGGGATGGGAGATTGGGACCATTTCACCTGTGTAGTAATGTAGGTGCTTAATAAGCTAAGGTAATAGGTATTAATTGCGTAGTGCTTTAACCATGAGTTCAATCTCTCCTTGTTCTAGCCATGCATGATATAATTTTCCCACACTTGCTGAGTACCATTGGTACTCAACCTTGCATTTTTGTTGGTTTATATTGCTGCTCAGGTCAAGATAATGAGGTGGTGTATAATGACCAAGACTTTGGATCCGAAGAAGGTTTCTAGGTTCATGGAAGCCCCGGGCAACGCCTGTGATGGAGCCCTAAAAGAATAATATTCCGCTGCTAGTTTATTTACTTGTGATGAACTTATTATTGTCCATCGAGACATTTACTATGTAAGACTTACTTATATTCGACACCTGGCTTGTAATAAATGATGCTTCACTATTTGTCATCACATGTATGAGAAAATGATCCTGGCATACATGTGATATTCACTTGGTTGTTCTTCGGAAAAACCAGGTGTGACACGTGTGGTTCGGGCCTTTTCATCGATAATCTGCACCGGTTCCTCCCGATAGGTGAGATCCGGTTGCAGTTCTTCAATATCCTCCAGCTGAACGGTAGTTGATAGCTTAAGACACTTCCTCAGCTGGGAAATGTGAAAGACGTCGTGCACACTGGAAAGTGCTTCTGGTAATTTCAGCCGGTATGCCACTGATCCACATCTTTCGGTAATCTGAAATGGACCGATGAATCGGGGTGCTAACTTTCCTCTTATCCTAAATCTGTTTACGCCCTTCATTGGAGACACCCGTAGATATACGTGATCTCCAGCTTCGAATTGTAATAGGCGCCGTCTCCGGTCTGCATACTGTTTCTGACGGGATTGGGCGGCTTTTAGGTTCGCTTGAATCAGTCGAACCTTCTCTTCCGCGTTGTTGACGAGGTCAATCCCGAATGTAACCCTTTCACCAGACTCACACCAGTTCAATGGTGTGCGGCATTTTCTTCCGTATAGGGCCTCGTAGGGCGCCATCTTGATGCTGGCTTGGTACCCATTGTTGTACGAGAACTCGGCTAGCGGCAAGTGATCATCCCAATTCTTGCCGTGGTTGATAGCGCAAGCTCGTAGCATGTCTTCTAAGATCTGATTTACCCGCTCCGTTTGCCCATCCGTCTGCGGGTGGTATGCTGAACTAAGGATCAGCTTCGTCCCCAAGGCAGCATGTAGCTGCTCCCAAAAACGGGACACAAATAAAGTGCCCCGATCCGATATGATAGTACGGGGTACGCCGTACAAGCATAGGATCCATGAGATGTACAGTTCAGCGTACTTCTTGGCGTTGTAGTTGGTGTTGACCGGGATGAAATGGGCAACTTTGGTGAGCCGGTCGACGATCACCCACACAGAATCATGCTTCTGAAGAGTGGTGGGTAAACCGACGATGAAGTCCATGCTCACATCCTCCCACTTCCAGGCAGGAATGCCCAGTGGTTGTAGCTGTCCCGGTTTCCGCATATGGTCTGCCTTCACCCTTCGACATGTATCACACTCCGACACGTATTTTGCAGTCTCTCGCTTCATCCGTGTCCACCAAAACTTGCTTCTGAGTTCTTGATATATTTTGTTGCTGCCGGGGTGAATGGAAAACTTTGACAAGTGAGCCTCATCAAAGATTTTCTTCCATAATTCCAGGTTACGGGGTACGACTATCCGGTCCTTGAACCATAGGACGCTGTCTCCGTCCTTCCGGAAACATTTCAACTCCCCACTTTCTACACGTCTCCACAAATGTGACATGCCCTTGTCATTCTTCTGGGCTGCCGCTATCTCTTCATGGATGGTGGGGATCAAAACTAGGTTGTAGAGAGCTCCATGTGGAATCACATGTAGTGGTGGTTCGCTCTCTTCCAATGGTGTGATGGTCAGATTGTTGACGTGTGACTTGCGGCTCAGCGCATCCGCCACTACGTTTGCCTTGCCCGGATGATAATGGATCTCTATTTCGTAATCCTTTATCAATTCTAACCATCTTCGCTGCCTCAGGTTCAGCTCCTTCTGAGTGAATATGTACTTGAGGCTCTTGTGGTCGGTATATAAATGTACGAGGTTACCGAGTAGGTAGTGCCTCCACATTTTCAGTGCAAGTACCACAGCAGCGAGCTCCAAATCGTGGGTTGGATAATTCTGCTCATGGTTTCTAAGCTGCCGTGATCCATACGCGACCAATCTTCGGTCTTGCATCAACACACACCCGAGCCCAATGCCGGATGCATCGCAGTACACATCGAACGGTTTTGTTGTGTCTAGCTGCGCCAAAACCGGTGCTGATGTCAGGTGCTTGACTAAAGCCTTGAATGCTGCTTCACATGCCGGACTCCAAACATATTTGGTAGCCTTCTTCAGCAGCTCTGTCATTGGCTTGGCAATCTTCGAGAAGTTCAGAATGAACCTCCGATAATATCCCGCGAGTCCGAGGAAACTCCGTACCTCGTGAACAGTTCTCGGGGATTTCCAATTCAGCACTTGAGTGATCTTGCTCGGGTCCACAGCGATACCCTCCGCTGAGATGATATGCCCGAGAAAAGGCACTTGCGATATCCAAAACTCGCATTTGCTGAATTTCGCATATAACTTGTGGTCCCGCAGCCGTTGCAAGACTATACACAGATGCTTCTTGTGATCTTCCTCCGACTTGGAATATACCAGGATGTCGTCGATGAAGACCACGACAAACTTGTCCAGCTCCGGCATGAATACCGAGTTCATTAATACATGAAGTGAGCTGGAGCATTGGTAAGGCCGAAGGACATGACCAAGTACTCATAAAGTCCGTACCTTGTCGAGAAAGCTGTCTTTGAAATGTCCTCAGCCCTGATCTTAATCTGATGGTACCCGGATCTTAAATCCATCTTGGAAAAGATCTTTGCTTCGACCAACTGATCAAACAACATGTCGATCCGTGGCAACGGGTACTTGTTCTTGATGGTTACGGCATTTAATGGACGATAGTCCACGCAAAGCCGCAACGTGTCATCCTTCTTCTTGACAAATAATGCCGAACAGCCCCATGGCGAGGAGCTCAGCCTAATAAAACCCTTCTCCAGAAGGTCCGTGAGCTGAGTCTTCAGTTCAGCCAACTCCTTGGGCGCCATCTTGTACGGCCTTCGGGATATCGGCATGGTTCCTGGTGCAAGTTCAATCTTGAACTCCACCTCTCTATCAGGCGGCATTCCCGGTAAATCATCCGGGAATACGTCAGGGAACTCTCGGACCACTGGAATATCTTCCAATCTGATAGTTGTGGACTGATAGACACTTGGAAGTTTTATTTCTGGATTTTCCAGAAATAAAGAGTGAGACCCATGCACTTCTGAGTTTAAGTGCACGACTCGAAGGACGGTGTCTAGAACAGCGCCGTGGCGGGTTAACCACGACATCACTAGGATGACATCGACCTTTTGTCCCTCTAAGATAATGAGAGACGTGGGGTACACTCTACCCGCTAAGCATAATGGTGCTTTGGAAACCATTACGCTTGCTGAAATCTTCCCACGCGGTGAACAAATTAAATATGGACTATCGGTGGGTAGTATTGGCAAGCTGTGTTTAGCAATGAAAGCTTGGCTAATAAAATTATGTGTGGCGAATCAAACAGTACTATAGCGGGATGCTGGTGGAGTTGGAACATACCCGCAAGGATTGGCTCGCCCTCCGGCACGTCCTCTATGGCAAGCTGGTGGACGGTGCCGGGCCTAGGGTTTGCCCGCCGCGCATTAGTAGGATTCCGGGGTTGATTCCTCCCCGGAAACTGCGGTGCCACTCCGCCGCCTTGCCTCTCCGGGCAACTGCTCGCGAAGTGTCCTGGACGGCCACACTTGTAACATGTGGCTGCTGCTGGTGTAGTGCTCGGGGGACGAAAGCCCGGCATGCGCTGCTGAGGTGCATACGCACGCAGCATCGCCCGAAGCTGCTGTTGTTGCGGAGGTGGTACTGGCAGTGCCGGCCTAAATGCCGGTGAAGAGTATGGCCGACTGCGGAACGGCATCGACCGCTGTGGTGGCTGCCAGCGTGGACCTGATGGTGGGCGATTCACCATCCGAAACTTCTGAGAAGGACCGCCTCCTTCTCTGCTGCTCTGCAGCACGCTTCGCTTCCTCTCCGCCGCCGCTAACTCCTTACCGGAGTCCTCCTGAACAATCGCAGCATCAATGATGCCGTTGAGGCTGCCGCAATTGAACATCGCTAACTTGTCCTTCAGGAGCGGGTTAAGCCCCTGGTAAAATTGGTCCCGCCGCTTCTCGTCCGTATCTGCGTGATACGACGCGTAGAGCGCGAGATCGTTGAACGCCCTGGAGTATTCCAGCGCGTTCCGGCTCCCTTGTTGCAGGTGTAAGAATTCCTGCGTCTTTCTTTTCATCAGACCTGGCGGTATGTGATAGGCCCTGAAGGCCGTCCGGAACTCCGTCCAGGTCATCACTCGGTCGGTGGGCTGTGAAGCACAGTAGTTGACCCACCACGCGCTCGCGGATCCTTGGAGCTGCTGGACCGCGAACTGAGTCTTGCGCTGCTCACTTATCTGGAGCAGCCCGAACTTCATCTCTATTGCGCGGAGCCAGTTGTCTGTGTCAAGAGGTTCATCCGCCCTTGAGAATACAGGGGGATGAGTCGCCAGGAAGTCGGAGTAGGAGCTCTATTGACGCTCCTCACGATCTTGACGTCTCTCTGGGCGAGACATATTCGCAATTAGAGTTTGCAGCAACTCCGTGTGCTGCTGATGTGAACCCGCCATTGCCGCGACGATGTCGGCCAATGTAACCGTTGGCAGTGGCGGTGGCGGTGTTTGCTGTTGCTGTTGCTGCTGCTGTTGTCCCGAGGAGTCCTCGGGAGGCTGTTGGGAGGTCTCTCCCCATTGGCTAGTACCCCCAACATCAGGGTTGGCACGAGTACGCGTCATTCTAAAATTCAAAACAGCAGCGATTAGCACATGTCTTACTTAAAATTCCATATGTAACAGTAGGTATTGAAGTGACACATGATTAATTTGCACAACATTCACATATATTGATAAAGCATACACTTTATACAAGATACATCATTCTCGGGTCTCCGAGAAGTCGTGCTCATGTCGTCACTACCTATACATACGCTACTGTCTACACGACATGTCACGGATTACAAAAGTTGGGTTACACTACCCTAGCTGCCCTACTTGGCAACTGTAACCCCCTACTCGGAGTAGAACTCGACCTCCTGTGGGTCATCCTCCTCCGGTACCTCTGCTGGTGGCTCCGGATCTACCACCTCTCCTCCCATCTTGGGTTCTCCCATTGCTGGAAGGCCAAAGACCACCGGTACTCCTAACACCGGAGGTACGAGGTCCTGCAATGCATGCACCTCGTCCATGGCTTGGTTGTAATCTTCTAGCCTTGCCCTTCCTCAATAGCGTCGTCCCGCTCTTGAGTAAGTTCCTCGTTCTTCTGGGTCAGATTCTGTACCAGTTCTTGCAATGCCGCGATGTCGACACGGCTTTTCCTCTTCGCCTTCTTCAGACGATGCAACTGATTGTGTTGTTCATTCAGTCGCTTGATCATCGGAAGGAGCACATTGCGGAGTGCGCTGTGGGCACTCTCGAAATGGTCTCCACGGCTCGTGCTCTCCTTGAGCTTCATATCGAGGTGCTCCGTATGAACATCTTGGTTGTCCATCACAGCGTTTCCCGCCCTTATCTGGAGGCTGAGATTTGCCTCCGCGGGGTTGTACCTTGGGCAACTCGGGTCCGTTGCCTCCAGGTACCTCTCTTCCCACACATGCTGAGCCCGTCCCTCCAACGGAACGAGCGCATATGGAGTGCCCTCCATAGCCTGCACGTGTAGTTGGCAGAAACGTGACATGGTGTCACGGGCTGCCACTTGCCACATCCCTTCCGGTTGTCTTCCTCTCACCGTAACGGTGAAGGGCACCCAACCGGGTGGCGTAGGTCCTGCGGGGACTTCAACATAGACTGTCCATGTCTTGTTCCCCTCTTCGCCTTCTTCCTTGGCGAAGTACTGTGGCATCTGGTTGTACCCGAAATATTGGAGCATTTGCCACAATGCTTCCGGGTAGCCGCTATGGTGAGAACAATGGGACACCACCCACCCGTTCTCCGATTGTTTATCTGCTGTCATCTGTAAAAATATATTTGAGAAATGTCAAATATTTATTTAAACAGTAAACCACTGAGTTATAACATAAGACATGTCATTTAACCCATAAAACTTGGAAACATAGTTCAAATTTTAAACAAATTTGACTGCTGATCTGCTGTTCCCATGACAGCCCTGACCAGTTCCCATTTCAACCTGATTTAGGCCATGTTAAAGCAAAACCAATTCTGGAGCTCAACATCAAAGTTAAAGCTAACTTCAATATATTTCCAGAAAGTATTTGCTTGGCCTAAGATCTGTCCTGGTTCAAAAGTTATGAGACGTCAAAGTTAGCAGAATTTCTGAAAACAATTGGACAGCACCTCCCTGCTATAGGTACTGATTCGATCCAAGAATCCCAGTTAATTCTGTTCCTAGTATGACAAAACTTTCTGTTACAAAGTTGTAACTCATCTCATAAGCTTTCCAGAACTACCTCATTTTCTATTTTTGGATTTTTATGCAGGAAGCTATGCTTAATTTACAGAGAGTTTACAGAGAGTGTTTACTCTGTCCTGTTTTCTGGACAGTTTCAACTCTACTGCAGTTTTCGAGTGGTCAAGGGATGAAACACCTCTGGACCTCAACAGAAGAGTTGTAAAGCTCTTCCAAAGCTTTCCAGAAATGTATCATATGACCCCAACCTCGAAAGAACTCAACCTCTAACCTCTGATTAACTTCAGCCTTGATTCAGCTGAGAACAGAGTGCTCTGTCCTTAACAACCTATAAGTTGAAAACTTGTTAACTTTGAATATCTTGTTCAAGGGAAAGAGTTACATCAAGTTTTACTACTTTGGACCAAAACCTTCAAGTTTTAAATGAAGTTGTTCATTTAATGGGGTGTGACGTCGATGCGTCACCAGATTATGTCGGTACTACATCCTCACAAAGAAAAACCTATACCGGACGAAGCCGGCTTCGTTAATTCAGTGGCACTAAACGTCACTCGCACACGGATGCTACACGTCTACCGTTTCGTGGTCAGGCTACCTGCAGAAACTCAAACAATCATCAGACTTGGCTGCACACCGAGCCAGGAATCCATACAGTTTGTACACCCGGCCGTCATCACTCGCCCGGATGTTCTCAAGCCAAACACGCCTTGAGTTACGTGTTCACGTTTCAGACCACGTGACGGGGTCTCCCAAGTTGCACCACGCACACCAGGGACAGACGTTGCTCGAATACCCCAAACGACATGAAGAGTCGTAGAGGATACCAAAGCGGGTCGGGTTACCTGCCACCTGTGGGGCTCCACCCTTCAGCTTGTGCGCACTGGTGGACAGCGCTTACGTGCACCCCCCAAGACATAAACGTCCCGAGATGCACGATTTCCGACATAGACAAATAGGTTAGTATGCCACTTTCTATATGCTAATAACATCCTTATGCGGGCTACTAATTCGTTCCTCACTGGATTTTTGAAAAAGATGACCTTTGTAGTGCGTTAAACCTCAAGCGAGCTATGATACCACGCTGACACGACCTCACGGTCTTGTCGAGCCAGGATCACGCTGAGGGGTGCTGCGTTGCACAGCACCGGATAACACACATCAAAGGTACAAATCGGAAGCAAAATTTTATTACATAAACTGGTTTATGAACATGTTTACGTCAAAATAAGTCCAGTCTACACTCACGGGCGTAGACTACGCATCAAGTCCACGTTCAGCCCTTGAACGTGTCCTTGCTAGCACACACGCACACTAACCCTTCGGTGTGCACGACTCCCACTCGACGGGGTTCCCCTCCTGGGGTTCCGTCTCCTCCTCGGGAGTCCCTTCCTCATAGAACCCTGCAAAAGCTTCGAACACAAGCAGTGAGCACGAAGGCTCAGCATGTCTGACCCGTCTCACCTAAACATGGAACTTCTACATGAGGGGTGATGGGTACATGAGGTAAAATCATTTGCAAAGGACTCGCCTAATTAGTAGAACCTTACTTTCAAACAAGAAACGCATTTCTCTCATGTACTTTGCCCAAAGTTGAAAAGAACTTTAGTTAGCTCTAGACTACAGCAAATCATTAGCAATCAAGCCCATCTTTCAATCAGCAACATTTTAACATGCAACTAGCCTGTTCTTTCTACGTCACGGTACAGTGAACAAGTGGTACTCACTGACCGCGAGAGACGGCGATTATAATCGATTTACACCTGCAGGGTTACCCGAACAACCCGTCACGTACGCCCGCACTCGATGTTGCATACAACAACCATCACGGACGCCGTACG
The DNA here is from genome assembly GCA_030760725.1 of Neostapfia colusana. Taxonomy (NCBI): domain Eukaryota; kingdom Viridiplantae; phylum Streptophyta; class Magnoliopsida; order Poales; family Poaceae; genus Neostapfia; species Neostapfia colusana. Next base: position 30,300,444 of record JASWHV010000004.1, on the reverse strand, counting down.
CAACCACCTTTCGCTCGTCAGCCAAATATTGAACCGGTCCCATCGTCCCGAGCAAGAGGTCTCTGCACGCGCATCTCCGTGCCGCCAGCCGATTTACACCTCAAGCTCTCAACCTACCCTCTGAACGACGGGCAATGCCTAAATACCCAGCTACCCGAGTTACATCAGTTTCCCGGTTCCCATATAGCCGGTAGGACTTCGGTACTGTTCTAGCTTGTTCAACAGGCCCGCACACGGCTCGGTCCTCAATCGACACAAGCAGAGCTACAGCACACAGGCCCCAAAGTCCTGATGCCCTTACCCTCCGCTTGGTCTCATTTTCTTGCCATGTGTTTCATGTACTATCACTACCCGAGTCGAGTGCCTCTAGCCTATGCTCGCGAGTAGTTCCAACTACTCGACTTGTACCGAATCCTACTCTATCTTAGCATTGCAGTAGCTAACGGGGTTTGCCATCCTAAACCCAACCCCTGGTTTTCTTGGCTATGCAGTTGGGTTTCTAATCAAGACTCTAATGCAAAGAATCATAACAGTATTCAAAGATGTGCTCAAAACAATAAACATTTGTAAAAAGGTTAATGCAAACCGGAGCTTGCCTTGCTGCTCTTGGTCGTAGGCTAGCTGTTCCTCCGGAGTAACGAAGTCTAGGACTTGGGGTTCCTCCTCGACCTTAGCGACTACATGATAGAAGAAACATATGTATCAATTTAAATGCATTTGTATTGAGTTTGAAGTTGTGAAGTTTATAACTCTCACTAGACAGACCCAATGACTGTGAAACTTTTACTGTGACTTGGTTACAACCTAGGTACAGACTTGGTCAAGTTTTAGTTGCAGTAAAGCTCATTTGAGCCCTCCACAATTAATTATGCACTTGACCTTAATTGAAGGCTTTTAGGGTGTTCTAAGGATTTTTCATGAAACAAACTATGACTTTCTGAAAACTAGATTTTCAGAGGGTTATAATGGAGTTGGTCTCACTTAATTTGAAGGTTCCTAACTAAAGTTATGAGCTAAACACTTTCAGGGAAAATTCTGAAAATGTTTCTGAACATTTTCTATTTTCTCTGGAACAGTTTCACTAATCACACCATTAGGTGGATCAAATTAGCTCAAATAGATCTGAAATTTCTATGGTAGTTCAGAGATATTTTGGTGAACATCCCAGCAAAATTTCAGGATTTTCCTCCAAAGGATTCTCCAGTTAAAATTCCAAACAGTTTAAACTTTGAGGAATTAATTCTGGAGAAATAAGGGTTTTCATGTAGTGAAACTTGATTTTCTGGAAAGTGCTCAGAGAGCTGAATCCAACAAAATTTGGTTCACTCGATTTGGAGCTTTCTAGCCAAAGTTATGAGGATTTGAAGTTTGGAAGAATTCTGAAAATCGGGGGAAAAGTTTAAATCGGCCGGGGTCCGCAGGGACACGTGTTGAGCGCCGAGGCGACAGCACACGGCGGCCCACAAGGTTTTTGCGTGCCAGCACACCCGATCCCTGCCGCAGCCCGATCCCGATTTAAAATATCTGCCGCTGACAGCTGGGGTCCACCCCCTTCTTCAACCTCCCGACACCCGCGCTCTGCCGCCGGGGAACCTCACCGGAGAGCTCGCCGCCGGCTTCTGTAAAGCTCCAAACTTCACGATTCTGGCCGCCCCTGCCTACTTCCACTCAGGGAACAGGATTCTGGGGTCAACTCGTCATGACAACGGCCGCCACCTGGTCGGCAACGAGCCGCAACCTCGGAAGAACTTCGGTCGCGTTTTCCACCCTCCCTAGCACCTCCCCAGATCAAGCTAAGGGTCGTCGAGCATCAGTGGACCATAGGAAAGGTCGACATGAGCTCTACGGAGCTCGGGAAGGGCTGTGTTGGGCTGTCACCGTGCGACCTAGGCCGGAAATCGGGATTTCTACTAAAACTCAAAGAACAGCGGTTTCCCTCCACGGTTCTTCGTGGTTCTTGCTCCTATGGATCCCCACGGGCTACTAGAAGTGATCCTCTCCACAAGAGGATGAGTGATGCAGTGTGGTTTACGAATTTCTCCGATCAGTACCGACCTCACTTTTGCACACCGTCGCGAAAATATGAAATTCCGGCCGGAGCAGTGCTTGTCACGCCGCCAGAGCTTGCGGAAATGAAAGAGGGGTTGGAGGCGAACCTCTTTGCTGTTCACAGCTCCGTGAACGGTGGGCTGTGGTAGCCGGAAGGACGGTTCCCGCAGTGGCGGCTCGAGCTGAACCGGCAGAGACAAGATCGCCGCGGTGGAGCTCTGGGAAGACCGCGCAGGGTCTGGAACCGATGCGAGGGCGTCGAAGCTGGCTTGGCGCACCCGGTGCTGGTCTCAGATTGCCGAGAGGGTCACTAGATCGGCCGGGCGATGAGGAACCGAAGGTTCACTCGGGCGGCGAGGTGTTTTGGCTTTTTGGGTGGAAGTGCAACGAGGCAGTGGTGGAAGGCGCCGGTCACCGCTCGGACGGGTAGATAAAGACCTAGGGAGTCGGTTCCGCGGCTGAGATCGGCAAGCAGCTGGTGGCTTCGCCGTTTCTTCGCCGTGGCAGCAGCTGCAGCACGCGCGGTTAACCGAGCTGAGCTCTCAGTCGGTTTCTTTTGCTTCAGTGGCTGACATGTGGGACCCACCCGGGGTTTTAACCTCTGAAATTCACTCCTAATAACTGTTGTAAACAGTGAGCCCCAAAATACCCATGGTGATTCAAATTATTCACCCATGAGCCATTTGAATTGAGTAGAATTCAAATTGGGTTTGGTTTGAATGAATTTCAGCACAAGTTCAGTTTTGAATTCAAATAAAGTTTGAATTTGTCCCACTTAGCTCATGTCAAGATCAACTCCAAATGGAGTGAAAATTGGTGTGTGAGCTCACAAAAATGTGCTGAATAAGAATATGCCTCCCACTTTTAAATTCATGGGATAAAAACAGTTTGAATTTGAATATGGTTTCAAACTGCCCTCTTTCTAGCTATACCCAAAATGACCTCAAAAGGTTTTGAATTTGGCTGAAACTTGGCATGGACATCCTTAGCAATGTGTAGGAGTTTTCATATGTCCAGCCCACCTATATCACATGTGGGAATACCACTTTTGCAATATGTGAGTTTGTCCTCTAATGAGCATGTTGATGGTGGTTACTTGCTCTTCATTTGTGTTCATCATCTTTCCTCAAATGAGGTGTGTGTGTATGGTGATGAACACTTCAATTATGTGTCAAAAACTGAGGCCCATACAATGCCTAGATGCACTTTCAAAATGGTCTCTCGGGCACCTTTGTGTTTGGGTGGAAACATCTATCCTGTGAGCCTTATCATACTCAAAGGCCAAAGGATTGATATTATCTTGGGGATGTCATGGTTGACACATTATGGAGCTATCTTTGGCATCAGCTCTCGAACTATTCAACTGAATTCCCCAATACACGGTTGCAACACATTGAATCTCGTGGATCCATCACAATGAGTTGCAGCAGTGCATCAGATTGAAGCTCCTAAGCTTGAGGATATTCCAGTGGTATGTGAATATCCAGATGTGTTTCCCGACGACTTACCGGGAATGCTGCCCGAACGTGATGTAGAGTTCAAGATAGAACTAGCACCGGGAATGACACCAATTTCTCGGTGACCATACAAAATGGCACCGAAGGAGCTAGCAGAATTGAAGGAGCAGCTGAAGGACCTCCTGGACAAAGGTTTTATACACCCAAGTTCATCACCTTGGGGCTGTTCCGCACTCTTCATGAAGAAGAAGGACGAAACTTTGAGACTATGCATAGATTATCGTCCATTGAATGCTGTCACTATCAAAAATAAGTATCCACTACCGTGCATCGATATTTTATTTGATTAATTAGTGGGTGCTAAGGTATGCTCCAAGATGGATCTTCGGTCCGGGTATCATCAGATAAAAATCCGGGTGGAAGATGTACCAAAGACGGCATTCTCGACAAGATATGGGCTTTATTAATGTCTTGTCATGTCATTTGGGTTGACCAATGCTCCGGCTCACTTTATGTATCTCATGAACTCTGTGTTCATGCCGGAGTTAGAAAAATTCATCGTGGTTTTGATCGACGACATCTTGGTCTATTCAAAGTCATAAGAAGAACACGGTGGATATTTGTGTATTGTACTCCAACGTTTGAGAGATCACAAGCTATATGCAAAGTTCAGTAAATGTGAGTTTTGGATCAGCAAAGTGCCGTTTCATGGGCATATTATTTCAGTGGAAGGCATCGCTGTGGACCCAAGTAAAATCGAGCAAGTGCTGAATTGGAAATATCCAAGATATGTTCATGAAGTGAGGAGTTTCCTAGCTTTAGCGGGTTATTACCGGAGATTCATTCCAAATTTCTCCAAAGTTGCTAAACCTATGACGGAGCTGTTGAAGAAAAGGACCAAGTATGATTGGAGCAATTCATGTGAACAAACTTTTCAAACTTTAGTGAAGCATCTCACCACAGCTCCGGTTTTGGCCCAGCCGGACACAACGAAGCCTTTAGATGTTTATTGCGATGCTTCCGGCATTGGTTTGGGTTGTGTGCTGATGCAAGAAGGATGTGTGGTCGCGTATGGATCCCGACAACTCAGGGGTCATGAGCAGAATTACCTGACGCACGACCTTGAACTAGCTGCAGTGGTCCTTGAATTGAAAATGTGGAGACATTATTTACTAGGCAATCTAGTACATCTCTACACTGACCACAAAAGCTTGAAGTACATCTTCACACAGAAAGAACTGAATATGAGGCAGCGAAGATGGCTCGAATTAATCAAGTATTATGAACTTGAAATTCATTACCATCCGGGCAAAGCGAATGTGGTTGCCGACGCACTTAGTCGGAAAGCCCATGTTCACCATTTAGCCATGGCTGCACAAGAAGGAGAACCAAGCTTGCGCTTAGTTCCCTACGGATCGCTGTTCAATCTTGCTCTCATTCCTACAACCCGATATGAGATTGTAGAGGCTCAGAAGAGGGACAGGGGTATGTCTCACATCCGGAGGAGAGTGGACAGCGGTGAATTAAAAATGTTCCGCAAGGATGAAGCGGGTACGCTCTGGTTTAACCACCGAATAGTTGTACCCCTGAATATGAAATTTCAGAGGAAGATATTGGATGAAGCGCATTTATACAAGTACTCCATTCATCCAGGAAGCAACAAGATGTACCAGGATTTGAAATCTAAGTTCTGGTGGACACAGATGAAAAGAGAGATTGCGACATACGTATCCGAGTGTGATACGTGTCGGTGGGTTAAAGCCGACCATATGCGGAAAGCCAGACCACTTCAACCGCTAAAGGTTCCAGCATGGAAGTGGGAAGACATAAGTATGGACTTCATCGTCAGATTACCAATGACCAGCAACAAGCATGATTCTATTTGGTTAATCATCGATCGTTTGACCAAGACAGCTCATTTTATTCCAGTCCATACCAGATATGTGGCAAAGAAGTATGCGGAGGTGTTCATCTCAAGAATCGTATGTTTACACGGGATTTCCCACACCATCGCCTCTGATCGAGGTGTGTTATTCGTATCTAGATTTTGGGAGCAACTGCATGCTTCCTTGGGAACCAAGTTAATTCGGGGTTCAGCGTATCATCTGCAAACTGATGGTCAAACGGAGAGAGTAAATCAGATTCTGGAGGATATACTACGGGCATGTGTCATCAATCATGGAAAGAATTGGGATGACCATCTATCGTTAGCAGAATTCTCATATAATAACGGTTATCAATCCAGCATCAAGATGGTCCCGTATGAAGCTCTTTATGGCCGGAAGTGCCGCACACCGCTGAATTGGTGTGAGTCCGGCGAGAGAGTGGTCTACGGGATTGATCTTGTGAATGAAGCCGAGGAACGAGTGCGAGTAATTCAAGCCAACTTAAAAGCTGCTCAATCTCAGCAGAAGAGCTATGCAGACAAAAGACGTCAACTTCTCCACTTTGACATCAGGGACCACGTGTATCTTCGTGTCTCTCCGATGAAAGGGATTCATCATTTTGGAGTGAAGGGATAACTCGCTCCGCGATTCATCGGGAAGTTTGCAGTCACTGAAATATGCAGACCCTTAGCTTATCAGCTGGAGTTACCGGCGTCACTTTCGGGTATTCATAATGTTTCCACGTTTCTCAGCTGCGAAAATTTCTCAAGTACCCAGCTGCAGTTCATATGGAGAACATTGAGGATCTTCAACAGGATCTCACTTATTCTGAGTATCCGATACAGATTATAGACGAGAAGACTCGCGCCAAAAGAAATCGAACATTGCGATTTTTAAAAGTATTGTGGAGCAACCACACCACTGATGAAGCCACGTGGGAAAGCGAGGATTTTCTCCGTTTAAATTTTCACGAATTGTTTGTACCATATGTCCAGTAGTCTTCCTCCCTTCCTCTTCCTTTTTATAATCTCAGGACAAAGGCTTTTGGCCTATTCTCCAATTTTGGTGATTTTTGGGACAAAGGCTTTGTCGTAATCTTAAAGCACAGAGGGGAGATAAATTGTGGGGCTGTGGACCCCAGTGGTCAGGGGCACAACAATTATAACCGACTCTGTTTCTTTCTCACTCCGCATGAGAGCTCGACAGCGGCCAGCCGAACCCGCTTCCGACGTTCGCCCGGCGCCAGCTCCTGCTTCTCGACCGAGTGCTTGCCCTTATCGTGCCACAGCAACGGAAATGAAGTTCTCTTCCTCCCTCGCTCCCTCGGTGGCTTTGCTTCCGCGAAAAACACCCGCCATCGCCGTTCCTTGGTTGCCGATCGCCCTCACCCTGCGAACTTCAGATTACCGAGCTCCTCACACAGAAAAGCAGCACACACGTGCTTTAGCCATCTACCATTTCTACTTCTTGGTTGCTCTTCTCAGTTGTGCGCGGGAATTCGAAGTTGCCGCTGCTCCCGAGTGAAAACGGAAGAGAACCACTTCGGCTCTCTGTGGACAGGCAACACCATGCAAGATCACGCTCAAGCAAGCCAACCCTTCGGTGCATCGACGATCTGAGCTGCTCATCCCCAAAGCTCATCCCGAGCCGTGACTTGTCGGAGGAGAATTTTGAAATTTCCTCCCGGGCGGCCCAACTCGAGCCCGAGGTAGGAAAGTGTAAAATTCACGATCAATTCTCGTTTTTAGCCGTTCAAACTTCGCACAAAGGTTCCTCCCTACTAGCGCACATCCTCCATCTATTCTAGGCCGAGAAAGTAGGTGTAGAGCAAGAATTCTGAGTTCTTTCCGAGGGAAAACCGTCGGACCCCGTCAGCCGCACGGTGCCGACATGGTTGGAGAGCTCTCCGGCCCGTTGGTTGCCATTTCCACCTTCCTCACAATTCCCTGGTGCTGTAGAGCCCAAGAACCAATCATTTTAGGTAGGAATGAGCCTAACGACCTCGCCAGAACCCTAGCGGGTGCTTTGGCCGTGCGTGCAGGTTTCCGTTGATCGCTGGCCGCAGGCGACCCTCCAAATGGGTTCAGCGGGCTGGATTAGGGGGGCGGCGAGTATGGGGCCGGGAGGTGGCCGGAAAGCCGGTTCCGGCAACCCTCGCCGGATACTGCCGCCGCTCTGTTCTGTTTGGCATGAGGAAGAAGAAGCGCTGACGTGTGGGGCCCGCCGGCAGTGTTTAAACATTTTTAGGATTTTGCAGTTTTTGTTTAAACTTTGAAGGGCCATAACTTTGTGTAGGAGAGTCCAAAAATTACCAAATAAATTGCGTTGGATTTCTCTCAGAGAGTACTATCCAGGGTTGCAGTCAAATATTTATGAAAATCCCTTTATTTCGCTCATTAATTCATTTAATAAAAAGTTTAGGGAATTTATTACAGGAGTTATGTTAATTGGAAAATTCCTAATTTTGGTCAGAACCTTCCTCTAAATATACTTCTACTCCAGTAAAAATTTCAGAGGCATTGTACTTCATTTGCTTGGCCAAATGTGGTGTCAATCCTTTATGTTTCTGAAAAATAGGAAAAATGAATAGAGCCCATTTTCAGCTTTTCACCAATCCTTGTAAAATCCATATATCAATGTAGAAAACTCCAAAAATGGTAAAACCAATTCCTATGGACTCAGGATATTTTGTACATCACAAAAAGTCTACTTTTCAGCATAGGAAAAAGCTTAATATCTAGGGGATAAAGGCAGATTAGTTAAAACCACATAAGTATTTATTGTGATCACATTGAGACATTTCATGAGCTAAATTTTTGCACACTGCCAAAATACCTTCCCTGGAAGCTGTGGTTAAATTGTAAGCTTCATTGGACACCTGGACTTTGAGCTACCGTTATGTAGGTCTAAGTGTTCATATAATGGACTTAATCACATGGTGATTAATAGTACCTCTATTTCACTTAGCATCTTTTTCTCCAAGGTTATAGATCCAACAACAGAAACCTAGCTGTTTTTCCCTTCTTTGTTGTAATTAACTTGTACCACCACTTTAAAGCATTTTCTAAGTTACTTTTGAAACATATGTGCATTGCATCTTATTAGTTTACGTGACGTCGACGTTCGACGAGGTCAACTCAGTAGCGAGGATCTCCATCTCGTGACGAGTTTAGCGGATTCTCCGGAGGAATACTAACTCCTAGCCTCTAACAAAACCGTTGAGAAAAGCAAGCCCTGGTTTGCATATAATTACCATTTTAAATTTTGCTTTACTTTCACCTCATGTTTATTAGACTTGATATTGTGCATTATGTCTAGGATGCTTGAAACCCACTTGCATGGCTATTAAATCCCTGAGTATAAGGATTAGTGTAGGATTTGCCTCGTCATAGATGCTAGACTAATGTTGTAGCTAGCTCGGTAGAAGTCGAGTAGTAAAAAGCTACTCGCGGGAAAGGTCGAGTAACGGAGTTTACTCGCGGGAAGTTGACGATAAGAGCACCCTCATGAAAAATGAGATTGGGACGGGGAAGTTCCTGTAGGATAAGCGCTCAAGGTTTTCTTGACCTGCGATGGGTGTGACAATGCTTGGCACCACATTGGGCCTGGGCCGGGAGGGTAAGACAAATATGGAGGTTGGTTATTAGCCCCGTCCGTGTCGATTAAGGACCGCGCGTATGCGGCCTTGCTGGATAAGATTGAGCTGTAACAGATATATACTGGGGTATGGGACCAATGAAACCGATGTAACTCGATGGACCGTGATATAGAAAATCATCCTTCGCATGGGTATGCGTTGAGAAGGCGGGAGGTGTAAATCCTTTAGCGGGCAACTTCGACATGTCCGTGTAGAGGACCATCCTGCTCGGCGCGAAACATTTTTCTATGTCGGGGTGTTGTGTGAAAGGTTGCTGCATACAACATAGGAAAGAGTGATTCTTTCGAGGCGGGTGTATGTGTCGTGTATTCCGGGTTGTTATTGATTCGAGTCACCATCGCCCGCGGAAGAGGATTGAGCATACTTGCCCACTGCACCGTGACATAGTAAGAAGAACTAAGTCTCTTAACCTGTTGTTCATGGCTTAATCATTGTATTGAAAACTTGAATGAATTAGATATAATGTCAACTAAATTTCTATTCCAACTTAGGCTAGCAACATCGGGATAAGTGTTTCTTGTCTGATTGTGAACTTCCGGTGTTGTGAGGCATGAGGACCACTAAAATGAAGGCTATAAGAATCTGAATTTAAGGATCAAGTGTAGTCAAGCTTATTTTTGCAAGTTCATATTCCTATCTTCTTACTACTCTTGCATGTATAGTTACATGTTTAGGATTGACGGTTAAGACTTGCTGAGACTTAGTGCTCATGATTGCTTCATAGTTGTTTTCGCAGGTTGCAGGATGCCTGCTATGAAGATGGTTGTTCGGCGACACGTCGATCCCCACGGTTCATTTAACTCACCGGAAACCTAGCCGCTGCCTTACTTTGGTGAAGCTAGTAGGAAGCGTTCACGGGCTGAACGACTTCTCTTCGGCGTAGTTAGGGTCGAGAGTGAGTAGATGTCTAGCTTTTATATTCCGCTGCGTGTGTATATTATGTTGTAAAAGATCTTATGTTGAGAAATAAATCATTTCATATATTCTTACCGTCTAATCGTGCATGCTGTTGGGTGCCGCATTGCACGGCACCACCCAGTGTGATTCCTGGAGCGCGGACCCTTGACGAGGGCCGCGGCAGAGACAAGCGGCCCGAGGAGGAAGAGCTGCGGAGAACTAAATTTCGGCCGGTACGGTGGTGCAGAGAAGTGCGACCGGCGTGCAAGACCCTCCTCCCTCCTCAAAGATAAATTAAGCACCGCCTGTGAAGATGTATTACCGCAGGCGGTTTTAATATAGAACCGCTAGTGAGAAAAGTTTACTAAGTTTAGGATTAACGAGAACAGTAACACGGGACAAACCCACGGTAACATATGGTTAGAAGAGTAACAGGGAACAAACATACGGTAACACGGGACACATCAAGGATAACATAAATTGTCCACAAAAATTGAAGAATATAACTTTGAGTTCAGAACAGAATAACTAATATAAAAGCACGTCAAGGAGTTATCACATCCAGCCATGGTTCCTCGCCATTCGACGGTGCTGGCTCTTCTTCTTATCACTATGTATTTCGGAATTAGAGAGCCCAACTTCTACAACATGACGTTGTATGGAGTTGATGTCTTCCCATTTCCATTTGTGCTTCAAGTTGGGACAGACTGGGCATATCAGGTAGCCGCTGGGGTGCTCGATGACGCGCAGATCGTCGCCGCGTGGGACTGGCAATTTGTAGCCATGATACCTGTCATCATCGGAGTCCGTGCTGACGTACCCTGGGGAGGGGCACTACTCCCGGACCAGAGATGGCGAGGAATCTTGAAGGGAGAGCAGCAGCACGCAAATATCGTGAGAGATAAACGCATCGATGCAGGCATATTCCACCTGCCGTGGCGACAGGATCACCTTATCACACTTGATGTCCTTCGCCTTGTCTATGTGCACATTCATCACCTCGAGCGCCAGGGTCTTGAGCGACGCCGACATGAGTTCCAACCGGTGCAGCACCTTCACAGTGAGGTCCCGGAGCTCAACCACATTTGCAGCCGCTTTACATCGCTACTGATACTGACGCTGAAAAATCTGTTGTGTGGATAGGCGAAGAAGTTTTTCAGGGCACTCTCCGGGACATAGTCCGCGTGAATGATCTGGAAGACGAGGCAGTGGCGGCCCATGCAGAGCTGCAGGACGGCCGTCTTGTACGACTTGTGCCCGTCTGGGTTCTTGACGTCGTACCACTCTGTGTCCAGGCCGACGATGAGGGGCTCCGGGTTGTTCCCGCAAACCTGCAAAAGGAAGCGCTCAACATCGGCGCCGGAGGACGTGACGGTGGTCTCAATCACGGTGCTGTTCAACATGACCTTGGTGGTATATGTTGCCAACTGTGTTGGCGGAGCCTCCGGGACCAGAGACGACCATCAGGAGCAGTTCACCGGCGGGCCACTAGAATGTTGCAGCTTGGCTCCCTGGTTGTTCTTGAGCGGGCCACCAGAAGGTTGCCGCTTGGCTCAAGCGCTTGACTACGGTAGCGCCAGCGATGGCTTCTTGCATTTTCCACCTTGATGATCACCAGCGGGGAGGCGAGACGAGGATCCTGAAGACGCCATGGTTGTGAAGAGCGAGGAAGATGGAAGGGCGCTGCGAGGAAGATGAAGGGCGCTGTGAGGAAGATGAGGAAGGGCGTGGCAATTGCTTATTATAAAGGCGTTTCAGATTCTAGCGTTTGCAGCACCGTCGATGAGATCCCATAATTGAATGATGGATAATTTGAATTTTGACATGTTGGATTGCTTTAAAAAAATTAACAAAATTCATACATGTATAAATAAGACAATATGTTCATACAAACCAATTTTCAGTGGAAGATCTATTTTTTAGGAGATATGACAATCTGAATAATATGTGCATATAAATTAATGCAATATTTACCAAAACATAACAATGTTAACTATATGAGTTTTAAACTTTTTGTTCTATCTGGTATATATATTAATTTTTGAAGAATATAGAAAAAGAATCATCGAGTTTGGACTTAATTTGCAGAATCTATACATGTTTGAGTATTTACATTGGAATCTAGATAAAAAATGAAGCAAAGGAAGAGAAACTGAAGAGCAGACCTACGAAGAGGTAACTATCAAAGGTGGTTTTTAATATAGAACCGTCTGTGAAAAAAGTTTGCTAAGTTTCAGATTAATTAATATTCTTGATCAAAATAAAGGGGCTTGTAAAAGCCAAAATTCCAAGTTCTTGTAATATGATTTAGTATTACAGGTTCCCATTAAATTTCACTTGGAAAAACCTTTGAAATTGGTCATAACATGAAAAACAAATAAATATGATATTTGTTATTTTTGTATCTTGCATAGTACATTGATTTTGTGAGTATATTTTTCTATGGGACTTTTTAGTCATCATACCAACCTCTATGAATTTTTTAGATTTTTACACAATTATTTGAATCAATGTGTGTTAAAAATTTGAAGAATGCCTCATATGTATATGAGCATTTCATTAGAATGAGGGATAATTTCAATTTTGACATGTTGGATTGCTTTAAAAAAATTAACAAAATTCATACATGTATAAAATAAGACAATATGTTCATACAAACCAACTTTTAGTGGAAGATCAATTTTTTAGGAGATATGACAATCTGAATAATATGTGCATATAAATTAATGCTATATTTACTAAAACATAACAATGTTACCTATATAAGTTTTAAACTTTTTGTTCCATCTGGTATATATTATTTTTTGAAGAATACAGAAAAAGAATTATCGAGTTTGGATTTAATTTGCAGAATCTATACATGTTTGAGTATTTACATTGGAATCTAAATTAAAGGTGAAGCAAAAGAAGAAGAAACTGAAGAGCAGACCTATGAAGAGGCAATTATCGTAGACGGTTTTTAATATAGAACCGCCTATGAAAAAAGTTTACTAAGTTTAGAATTAATTAATATTCTTGATCAAAATAAGGAGGCCTGTAAAAGCCCAAATTCCAAGTTCTTGTAATATGATTTAGTATTCCAGGTTCTTGACATATACACACAAGTACATGAAGATAAAACAACAATTTGATAACACAACCGAAAAAGATACTGCACCAAAATCTTACAGTGGAAAACTCATGTTTGAAATGGTCAAGAACATTCAGGTTGCTTTCGATAAGGGCAAAAAATGTAAAGGAACAAAGAGAAAGAAAACTACATCTTCGGTTGATACAACTGACATGGCTTTCAAGAAACAATCGATTTTTTCAAGTACCTTCTCTACTGGAAGAATATGGAAATTTGCCATAGTATTGGTTTGATGCACGTTACAAAGAATGTATTTGACAGCATCATTGGAACCTTGCTGGACATGCCGCGGAAAACAAAGTACGGATTAAAATCTTGTATGGAACTAGTAAATCTTGATATGAGACTAGAGCTTCACCCGGTAGAAAAAGCCAACGGGAAGCATTACCTTTTCCCAGCCAGCTACAATTTGTGAATGCTTGCGTGGGATCAGAGTACACTGTGCACATTTTGATGTACTACAACAGCTCGTAATAGCTGAGTCGTACATCAAAGAACACAAAATTGAGCTTCATAGAAAAAACCAAGGCCGCACAGAGGATTGGATCATGAAAGAGCACAGATGATGTTTCACTAAATGGTTAATGGACAAAAATATACCATACGAAGACTCTGATGAAGAGGCAACAATGAATAAGTTAGCTTCTGGCCCATCTGCTTTGGTGGCATCATGGCGAGCATATGACATCAATGGTTACACATTTTACACTAAGGAAAAAGATGATAAGAGTGTTGCACAAAATAGTGGTGTTCGTATAGAGGCTTATAATCCACAAGGGCAGAAGACCACATACTTCGGGTTCATAGAGGAAATATGGGAACTCGATTATGGTGAAAGAATGCAAATACCAGTGTTTAAGTGCCAATGGGTCAAACATCCTGATGGTGTCAAAGTGGACAACTATGGGCTGACACTGGTAGACTTGAACAAAGGGGTTATAAAGATGACCCGTGGGTTCTCGCCGATCGTGTTGCACAAATTTTTTATGTACAAGATCCAGGAATTGAGAAGATGCACGTAGTTGTTTCTGCAAAGCAAAATATTGTTGGGGTTGAGAATGTGGGAGATAATGAATAGGAATATAATCAATATGAAGATATGTACCTTTTCACCGATCCAGACAACATCAAGCGCGTAGAAAGGAGCATTAAAAAGGATTTAAAACCCTATATGCAAGAAGATGTCAATGATAGAAAAAATGTATGACATATATTTTATATATTTGTAATATTGTAATGAAGTTTTAATATTTTAATTTGATAAATTTTCTTTTTTAATATTTTAATTTGACATGTTGGAATGCTTAAAAAAATTAACAAAATTCATACAGTGAAATATTGGCTTTGAGTTGGCCGTAGACTTCAACAGTGAAATACACTGCGCTTGAAGCCCTGGGCGGCTGAGTGCTGCTTCATCTCTATGTGTACGTGTGAGCTCTGTTTTCCTCTATTCTTGTGTGTATATAATTTTCCTCTGTTTTTCCTTCATGTAAAGACAACAAGTGAAAACTTTTTGAAGAACGTGCACAAGGGGCGGCCCTGGCCGGCGTGTGACAATCCCTGGCACACGAGATCACCACTTCTGAGACCTGTCATCACTGAGCTGCCGGTTGTTGGGGGCTCCAGAGGCTCAAGCCAGGGGTGTGTCACTTCATCAAGCTCCATATACATCAACTAGCAGAAACAGATGCTGGTGGGAGCAGTGGCTTAGAGCCGATTCATGAAACCAACTGATGGATACTAGAGCTTTTGGAGAGAAGGCAAGTTGTGCAGGAGATGTTGCATTTGCGCAACTTGACATTTGGGGCACTGTAATGCATGCTACCATGTGAGACATATTTTGTTGCTAGAACTTTTGTGGATTGGTGCATGCTACAATCTTCGCAGGCGGTTCTTTACCTATGACTAGCCGCCTGTGAAGAATCTTTATCACAGGCAGGTTTGTAATGTAAATTGTATCTGCATGTGATAACTCCATTATCACAGGCGGTTCTTTATGTACGGCTGTCCGTCTATGAAGAACGTTTATCACAGGCGGTTTGTAACGTAAGATTATCCGTCCGTGTAACTATAAGGACGCATGTACTGTGCGTGTTACCCTCGTGCACGTTTGGTAACTGAAAAGGTATGGCGCGCACGCCCGGTCGCTTCAGCCGCCTATATTAATGGCCAATATTGCAAGCGGCTCCTACTCCACGGTCCGCCTGTATCATGAGATCATTGCCATTCGCGTGCAGAATTCGAAGCGATCTGACCTCTCCTTCTCCGCACCATTATAACTGGCACCTTCCCCTTCTCTGCAGTCCGCACCACCATCACAGTCTTCTTCTTCCCTTTAGTCTTCGTCTTCCTCGCCGCACCGTAGCCCTAGTCTCAATGGCACCACCAACAAAGCGCTCCCGACCATGCTCTCCACTTGTTGCACCTCCGTCCCCGGCTCCAACCACACCTTCGTCCCCGGCTGCAACCGCGCCTCCGTCCCCGGCTCCAACTGCACCCCCGTCCCCAGCTGCAACCGCCCCCATCCCCGGCTCCAACCGCACCTCCGTCCCCAGCTCCAAACGCTCCTCCGTCCCCGGCTCCAACCACACCTCCGCTGCCTTCCTGGGCAGAAGAGAGATTTACCTGCTTGGGAATCCCGCTTTCCTATAGCAGAGTTTGGTTGCCCTCGGGGCAGAGGCGGACGACCTATCACCGTTGCGCCTGTAGATGGCGAAGGATGTATTTAATAGTACATCTGATGCCATGGTTCTTCTGGGTCTTGGTCGCCTTCCAGAATGTACTGGAATGGGCACCATAGCCCACTACCTCTTTGGGTTAAGCGCAGTGGCCGGTCATCTTGATGCGATGCGGGAGACGGTCGGTGAGGTGCTTGGGATGGAAGGCAGCAGGAAGTTGGTTGAGGCGATCGCTGACAAGTGTGGGGTTCCTCCACCACCGGAGGACTAGGCAATAGTCTGTTGTTTTCTTTTGTTGTTTATAAAATTTAATTTTTAAAGAATGTGTGTTTGATGATGAATGTTTGTGATCGACTATCGAATTGTTTATTGTCTTTTTGTTTGATGCTAAATGTGGTTGATGTATACCGGGCCGCGACGTTTGGTTGCATCGAATTGGTGTCAAATGTGTGTTCCCCTCGGTATTAATGGCCAATATTGCAGGCGGCTCCTACTCCCTATTGCTTTAGCCGCCTGTATTAATGCGGCTTCAAATTGAATTCAAAGGTGTGTTCCCCTCGGTATTAATGGCCAATATTGCAGGCGGCTCCTACTTCCGGTCGCTTCAGCTACCTGTATTAATGACCAATATTGCAGGCGGCTCCTACTCCACCATCCGCCTGTGAAAATTGATATGTTTACACAGGTGGTTTGCCTTTGCGAGCCGTATGTGGTGTTCATTCATCACAGGCGGCTATTAATTCATTCGACATCACAGGCGCATTTTTTTACGACTGCCTGGGTCTGAAAAATGAGGCGCCTGTGATAATGGTTTTTGTAGTAGTGCACACCGCCTGGGTCGCTTCCCTGAGCTGCGTCCGGTCTCCCCGCGCCGCCGGCCACCTCCCCGAGCCGCCTCCATTTGATTGCAAGCTAAAATTTTTATTTGTCATTTAATTTGTTTGTTAATTAGTTTTGTTAAATAAATTTGGTGTAATTTGTAGTTAATTTGTTGTATAGTTTACTTATTAATTAGATGTTTATTTAGATGTAAATTGTATTTACTTTTTAATTAGTATTATTTTAGTTGTAAGTTGTTTGTATCATAGTTATTAAGACGGTAAGACGACACTTTAAGGACACCTCATCTCCTTACCGATGCTTTACTCAGGCATCTAAGGTGACGGGCAGGCATGTAAAACGGCGGCTGGACTCCTAGGCACCCGGCGGCCGCCTGGACGCCCAGGCGCCCGCCGAGGCGTCTAGGTGCACGGCCAGGCGCCCGATGTGGCCGCGGGTGGTGGCATCGACGGGTGGACGGGCGGCGGCGGGTGGCGGCTTCGACAGCGGAGGCGGCGGCAGCAAAGGCAGGTGGCGGCGTCGGTGGCAGAGGCGGCTAGGGGGAGTGGTAGCGAGTGGAAGAGGCGCTACGATTTGGGCCTGGTTTTGGCCCAACTAATGTGGACCATCGGATCCTCATCCACGGTCCTAATGTTAGACTGGGTTTCATTCTATCCCTCACCTCCTTCTCTTCCTACTTCATTGACATGTTTTTATGCATTGCTTGTATTTGTAGGAGAAGTATGGGGAGGAGACGGTGAAGATTCATGGCCAAGATTACGATTGGCAGAATGCACCAATCGATGCTAACGCCGTGTATGCGAGCGGTGGCGCTAAAGCGCATGGACAGTGAGAAGCTACCTGTTTTTCTTTCTATCAATTCGACTTACATTATCTTACTCTTAATCTTTTTTGTAGTTTTACCAATTTTGATGGGGTGTTTGACTCGAGGGAGGCAAGGCCTCTGGGGGGCTTCTCCTCGCAGTCTTCGTCTGCCGGACCCAGCCAGCGGATGTCGTAGAGGGAGCAGGAGCTTCTAAGTGTCCAGGAGGAGCTACGCCGGACATAGGAGAAGCTCCAAGAGCAGGCAACCTTATTGAAGGCCACTCAAGACTATCAAGCCACCTACAATGCACAGTTACAAGCGGCAATACAGGTAATGGCTTAAAATACAAAGCAATTATACCATTTCATTACTATTCATGCGCTAATGCTTTTCTATCACAGGCCTTGGCACAGCAGCACAGACAGCAGATTGCCATTCCCATATGGGCACCGCCGATGCTGGAGGTACAGGTGCCTTCTTTTGTGGCACATGTAAGCACCATTTCTTCAAAATATCATAAATTAGATTACTATAGCAAACTGGGACAAAATTAGTCAACCGTAGCAAAACTTAGCCATAATTGCCCAAACGTAGTCAAATATAGCCATAATTGCTCAAACATAGCAAAATTTAGACATATTTGCTCAAACATAGCCAAATTTAGTTATAATTGCTCAAACATAGCTAAACTTAGTCAAACTTAGCCAAGGCTCAAACTCCATCGCTTGTGCTACCCGGACCTAGAGCACGACGCGAGGATGACATTCCAGGCTCTAGAGGTAGCGGACATGGGAGTGTCTAGCGTCGTGTTTTGTAATTCATATTATTGTATTATAAACTGCCTGTCATGTTATATGTTTATTTTTGTACCTACGTGTGTGCTGGCCATCGTATCAGGTTAGCATTTCTCTATTTTTTTAAAAAATACATTCCTTATTTACGACGGCCTGGAGTTGGCCTTCGTAAATAAGCATGTGTTATTTACGACGGCCAGCTCAAGGCGCCGTAAATAAGCCTGTGTTATTTATGACAGTCTGTTCCTTGCCGTCGTAAATAAGCTTTCAAAGGGTGTCAGCTGGCACCCTCTCAGTAAGTTACGACGGCCAGTTTAGGCCGTCGTAAATAAACTTATTTATGACCAACCACTTGTGACGATCGGATGCCGTCATAAATAAGTTACTTACGACGGTTATGGGATTAATTACGATGGTTTAGGCAGTCGTAAATGTGGCAGATTGATGTAGTGCTGTCCTCGCATCTGAAGATGTCGAGCAATGACGGTGGTGACCGGCAGAAGGAGTCTTCATCAGGCGGTGGCAAGCGCCACGGACGTGGAAGGGGTCGCGGCAGCAGCTCTGGTGGTCGCGGTGGTGTCCGTGGTGGCAGCAACACTGGCGATCGCAGTGGAGGAAGCGCCGGCCGTAGCAGCAGTGAAGGTAGCCGTGACGTGGCAAAGGATGAATGTCGCTACTGCAGCAAGAAGGGGCACCGGGACCGTGAATGCAAGAAGAAACGCGACGAGGAGATTCGAGCCACGCAAACCCAAAAAGAAGAGGAGTCCACACTGCTCATGGCAAGCGCGGCTATGATCGAGCCTGTCGCTGTTCATGCGCGTCCATCGGCGATGCATCTGGACGAGGGCAAACTCTTTGTTCAGCTGGGGGAGAATGGTGGTGGTGAAGGCGCCTGCTGGATCCTGGATTCAGGGGCGACCAACCATATGACGGGTGCGCACACGGCGTTCTCTGAAATTGATCCAAGGGTTCATAGTACCCTTCGCTTTGGAGACGGATCGGTGACCAGCATTGAAGGTCGTGGCATGATTGTAAAATCCCCACTTTAAGCATTTGTAGTTTTTTGGTAGAATTTAAATTAGAAGGGTTAATCTTCTAAATTAGGTATTCAAATTTGAAAGTTGCTACATGGAATAAAGGAAAGGCTACAATGGAAATTTAGCCAAAAGGGAAACAAACCACAGGATTTGAATTTAAAATTTGAGCATAAGAAAGGATTAACTCCGCTATATTCAAATTCAACTTTTCGGAATTTGCTGCAAACTTTGAATTTGAATTTGGGAGCCACTGTTATTTGGGGGGAGACTGCCGGTGGGACCCACATGTCATTGGAACGGAGACAATAACTGAGTTCCTCTTCTGTTGCGCTCGACACCATGGGGGGCATGCAACACCGAGGCAGTCACCGAGCTGTCTGTGCCTTTTCTCCCGAAAGCAGTTCACTCCAATCCCTGCTGATCAATAAGCATCGGTGATGCACAAACAAAGTCTCATTTCCCCTGCTCGCACGCTCCCTCGCCCGCTCACACCGAAGAACACGTTCCTGCTCCTCTGCTCTCATCGCCGATCGGCCTCCGACAGCGTTGGTGCTCGTTTGAGCCACCCCGGAGCTGCGCCGGCCTCTCCTCGATGACTTCCACCCCTCACCAGCTCGTTCCTGGCGTCCTCCAATCGGTGCTACGCTGTTTTCTCCTCCGTGGTTCAAAGCAACACCGCACCTCATGGTTCATCATCGCCCGGCCAGCTCAGAGCTTCTTCAGCCCGATCACACGCACCCGAAGGTTAGAACGGATGCCTAGTTACTCCTCCTGTACCCCCTTGCTCTCTCCTAGTGCCGGCTAGTCGGAATTTGAAGTTTGGTGACGGTGACGCGAAGAACCGATAGAACTCAAAGTGGGAAATTCTCCAAACATGCTTGATCATCCTTACTTCGGTTCAAGCCATAGAAACTCGGGCCCCTAACGCTCACATGGGCCAAAGCCATGGGAAAACCGACCATCAGTTGAGCTGGGCGACGGGAATTCATTGCTGCCAGCTAAAATGAGGTGGGTCACCATCGAGCTCATGTTTCCGGTCGGTTGCTTCTTGGTTAGATTGTAGAATCATGTTCTACAACCTCTAGTGCTTCTGTACGGCAACTTAGCTCGTCGGATTAGGCGCTGGAATCGATGTTCACCGTCGGCGCCATAAGTGAAGCCACCGTCGCCAGTGCCGACCCCTTTCCTGGCGGTTTCACATTGCAAAAACTTGCCCGGTGGTTGTGCTAGGAAGTGCAGGAAGCCCGGCATGTAGGCTGTTTAGCCGTGCTTGTACAAAATATAAAAGCCAAAAAAAAAAGAGGAGGGTCGCTCAAGCTCTCCCAACCAATTCTCTGGCGTGATTCATTTTGTGAGCTCGTTCTTCGTGTTGTAGCGCTCGTCATCTGCTGAGCCGGTGTATGCTTGGGCCTGCCACCAAATAACTTGGTAACGGCATAAGCCACAAAGCAGCGGCAGAGGATCGAGAACCACGGCATGAGACAGAGCAAGCTTCAAATGACGGTCCTATATATATGACAGTCAGATTCATGGGTCGAACGTATATCAATTCCGATCTAAAAAGGAGTTTTAAATTTGGGAATTGTTTTATTTGGCACAAGAGGCTAGGGTCACCGTGTGAATTGTACTCACAACTGAGGCTTTCTTCTTCTCCTCTCCCTTCAACTAGTTTCATATAACATATAATGTGTACTTCTCTCTCTCTCTCTCAAAATCAGTGGAGGATCGAGTACAATGTTTGCTCATATTATGTTCATAGCTTCATATACATGCATGAGAACATAATTATTCTCTTAACAGTGGTTGTGTCTGTTAAGAAAAATTTACAGCCGTCAACGGACTTGTTCTGTGACAATGTACTGCTAATACTTGCTAGGTCAAACTGATCAATTGCACCACTCTTGGAGTTTCATCGTAATTACATGTTGTTTCTGAAATAAGTCTATTACTTTATAAGAGTATAAAAAACCATAAAACAACAACTAATACTTATTGAATTGAACATTACCATGCATTAAAGGAAAATGGGTGTAATTTGCAAGAGACCCTTAATATATTACAAATTGATAGCGGACATAATCATGCAATGCATTACTCAAGGGTACGTGACTTACATATATATAGCCCAAGACCCAAATCGGTTTATAGAATATACTGAGAGGATCAGCACAAATGAAAGATGTGATATGCACTCATAAAACATATGATATACGCTCATAAATACATGGATATTTCCTGCCTAATAATCCCTGCAGCCTCAACATCGTCTTCAGTGGCGAGGGTCTGCTGATTCCAAAAGGGTCTACGGTGGTGCCTCTGGGGTGAAGGAGTCAGGAGGCAATGTTGGTACACTAAGGGACACTTCTTGGAACTAGGCAGGAGACAATAGAGGAGGTTGCATCCACTATTGTTGCACCGGAGCACCGATGAAGTAGGCGTGCTGTGGCAGGGCGCTGGGTGGTGGTGGTGGTGGGGAATCAGAGCGAGCGTTGAGAACACGTGCCTGATCAAGAATGGGCGCACACAAGTGCATCCACCATGCCCTTGAGGCGACGGGAGTAGTCGATGATGGAGAAAACGCCCTGCACGGACATCTAGAACTTCACGTTAAGGATCATAGTGTGGGTCTCCTTATTGCCGATGAACAACTCTTCAAGTGTGAGCCACACCACACCAGCTGTGGGAATGGTGGCGCCTTTGTCCATGATGAGCTCAGTATCTCAACTGTGATGATGGATAACACCCGATGCTTAACGGTGGTATCTGTGTGTAGTCAGTCCTCGGCAGTAGTTTGTCGACCCATAGTCGAGAGGACAATGGGGACGAGCACATTGAAGTTCTAGACAACAATGATCTTTTGGTAGAGTATGGTCATGTATTGGGCAAGGGCGGCCTGAGCATTCCGGTGCGCCTTTTCCTAGGTGGCAGCATCGGTAATGAGACGTTGCTTTGTAGTGGTTCGCACCATAGGACAGGGGAGCGTCAAGCAGGAGGGAATGGGCTGGTGGCTGTTGAGAGTGAAAAGTGGTTGTGCGTTTCACAGGGAAGAATTCAGCTTGCGAAGACCAAGTTTTCCTCATGGCCAAGAGACAAACAAGTCAAGACACCAGAAACCAAAGCCGGAGCAAAACTTTGGGGCTCTCAAGAGGATTCAAACCGTGTGAAGTCATATATTTTCATCGTGTACAAGTATTAGATAGAGTCTGCATGATGTCATCCATGCCTTAGAGATAAAATAGAGATTAGATATTCCTAGTTTCAACTTAGAGTAGATAAGAGTCGTCAAGCTTTGTACAGAGGCTATATAAACGTAGGCTTCTGTGGAGAACAGCACGCAATACAATCCAAGTTTCAATCAACAACTTTTGTTTTTACTTGTTCTTCATAGTTCTTAGACTTAGACCGTAGCTTTTTGTTGCTTTGCCGAGTAAAGCATCCGGCTCCTCTCCACGTGAGATTTATCACGTTCCTACCTCAGGAATCTTGAGTTCATCCAAGTTTCGGTGACTAACACCGAGATTGATCACAAAACAGGCCGCTCCACAATCTATTCACCAACAGAATTGGCAACTATGCTGGGGAGCGACGCCAAGTGCATCAACCAATGCATCTACTCGATGATCGGCACTTTCTTGTACCAATCAAACCGTGAACATCATGGCAGATGCATCTACGAGGAAGGCCAAAGGCAAAGCCGTCGACGTGAGCAACATTATCGACGTCCAGCTCGAGGATCTCTCGCCGAAGAACCGTGAACGCATTAAAGAGGAGCTTGAACGAGAGATCCATGAAGAGAATATGGCACATCTACAATCCAAGCTAGCGTGTTTCCAGAAGACGCAAGGAGGCATTGTACAGAAAGCCGACACGCGCGAGGAAACATCATGTAAGGTAAGCGCACCGCTATCCCTCGAAGAACTTGTTCAACTCGTAGATGTATCGGTCACTACCAAATACAACGTGAACTTAGAGCAGATGGCGTCGTTGGTGGCTGATTGGCTTGAGGACTCTTTCGACATGTTTAAGGCCGATGTAGAACACACTATAGATCGAAACCTTCATCGGCAGATCCGATCTACTGTCCAGCAAGTGCAAGATGAGATCGAAGGCAAACGCGTAGACATCAACATGAGTAGTGCAGCAGCAAATTTAGCGAGCACCTCATCACCTTTCATACCGCCATCTTATATCCAAGCTAGGAAGCCAATCGTGAACGTGCAGCAGCCATATTACCAAATCGTTGCGTATGGACCTGCCATGCGACCCACAGGAAATGGTGTGCCGCTCGGGCCAGTGCCCGACACATGTTTCCCTCCACCACCGCCACAAGTTGCACCTTGAAACTTGCCAAAGCCTCCCATAGCACCAGACAATGCTCCACGCAATGACCTTAGAGATCAAGTAGCCAGGACACTTAGAGAGTTCAGGGTACAACCAGAGCAAGTCTTAGGAACTACCGAAAGTCTTACCCAGACCACTATGACAATGTCATGTACTAGGGGCTTTCGGGTGCCTGATTTCTATATGTTTAATGGGGAGGATTCAAAAATTACTCAAGAACACATAGGCTGATTCCTGATCTAGTGCAATGACATAGGAATCACGGATGTACACCGGATCAGATTGTTCCCCTTGTCTCTAACCGGCATGGACTTTAGCTGGTTTACTTCATTAGCTCCTAACACTGTCCTCACTTGGTCGTCCTTGGAACAAAAGTTTCACGAGTACTTCTACAATGGTGATACCGAACTAAGATTGTTTCATCTAACTGCGGTCAGGCAAAAGCACAATGAACTCGTGACTGAATACATCAAAAGGTCTAGAAAAACCAGGAACAAATGCTTTAGCCTAACCATAGCGGAAAAGGATTTGTCCGATCTAGCGTTTGCAGGACTTCTAGTTTAACTCAAGGAGAAGATGGAGGGCGTTGAGTTTGGAGACATCAACCAGTTCTTGCAGAGAGCTGTAGTACATGAGAAATGTGCCAGAGAAGGTAAGGTACATGGATGTTCAAGGAACTCAACCACAGGGACCGAGAGAAGCAACATGTCAACAACCTTGGGGAAGACTCGGCCAGTGACAATGAGATGGATGTTTGTGTGGCCGAGTGGGTACAAAACCACAAGAACAAGCCCCTGGCTTGCACATTCTTGAAGCCTAGTGTGACACCCTCAATTTCATAATCATGTATGCATTCATATTTCATGTAGAGAAACATTTTAAAATAAGGTTAAACGGAGAAAGAATAAAAAAGATAGCCAAAAAGAGCCAGTTCCAGTTTGCCGAGGAGCGCCAAAAACAACTTCCCGCGGCCCACTGGCCATGTGGCGCCTTCAGAGCTCGTCCCCGCAAAGGGGGAGAGGTCCGCTGCTAAACTGGCTATGTGGCAGGCTCGGGGCTCATCCCCGCGAAGGGGGAGAGGTCCGACCCCGTGGGACACGTGTTGCCCCAGGAGCTAGCGTCTGCTGAGGAGCAAGGCCAGCCCCGCAGGACACGTGTCTCCTTCGGAGCTAGTCACTGCAGAGAGAAAGGTCCAGCCGCACGGGACACGTGTCGCTCTCAGAGCTCACCTCCGAGAGGTCGGGTCCTACTGGACACGTGTCACCTCCGGAGCTCATCTCTGGGAGGTCCGACACTACCGGACACGTGTCACTTCTGGAGCTCATTTCCGGGAGGTCCGACACTACCAGACACGTGTCACCTCTAGAGCTCACCTCCAGGAGGTCCAACGCTGATGGACACGTGTCGACCTCGGAGCTCATTTCTGAGGAGAAAGGAAGTCTGGCGCTACTGGACACATGGCATTCTCGGAGCCACCTCCGAAGAGAGGGGAGGTCTGGCTCTGACACGTGGCACTATCAGAGCTCACCTTCGAAGAGAGGGGAGGTCCCGCCCGCCAGGACACATGGCGCACGCGGAGCTCGCCTCCGAGGAGAGAGGAGGTCTTGCCCGCCTGACACGCGACACAACCGGAGCTTGTCTCTGTGGAAAAGGGAGCCCAGGTCCCCGCAGGACACGTGGAGCCTCCAGAGCTCATCACCGAGGAGGTGACGAGATTGAAGCGGTTTTTCTTCTGTACGCGCAGGAATGCCGATACAGAAGGAGACTGACATGAATTCCACAATGTTACCACACCAAATCAATTGAAGATAAGTTGTTAAGATTCAAAAAAACAATTTGAATATGACTCTTATTCGAAATCCAATCAGATTAGGACTCTTCTTTTCCCGATTATAAATAGAACCCGAAACAACCCCTTGATCGTAACATCTTTTCTAAGCCGACAACTTAGAGCCCTAGCCCCAAACTCGCCGAGCTAAACTCCTTCGCCGGAGTTCAGTCACCGGAGAGACCGCCGACGAGCCAGACACGATCGCCATCGCCGGAGGAAAGCCGACGATCTGTTTTTGCTAGAGGAAGGACCCGAAGGAAGTAAGGTAGGTCTCCATTACCTCCTTATGACGTCATCGCGTTTTCTTTGCATCTGTTCTTCGATCCCTTTGAACAGAAACTTTTTCGTGGACAGGTCACGTGTTGATCGATCTGATCTAGATCTTGAGTCCAGATCATTACCTTGTCCACATTTGATCTGCACACCTTTGCTCATCGTAAAACCTATGCAAGCCATGCAAGAGCACGTACAAACTAAACTGCACCATAGGATTAGCATGCATATGCATCATTGCATCTTAAAGTAGAGTTTGTGCATGAATATTGATTGCTGTGAATTTTGTATATGCGTGATCGTAAGTAGAAGGACAAGCTCAGGGAGCTACCTACGAAGGACTACAGTACCAGAACATCGAGACACAAGAACAACAAGAGCCGCAAGAACAAGGCAAGTGCCCCTTGACCATATTGATCCCATGTTTTTGGAAAACTGTTTTATTTGCGAAAACTATGAATGCTTGAGTCAACCTGATGGGAAACCCTTAAATAGGAATTTACTAGTTTTGTTAACCACCCTTGTCACCGGGAAAGTTAATGAGTCGGGTATGGTTTTTGCTTTTAATCTTCGCCGAGTCCATGGGATATGGGAAGCGATAGAATGTGTCTAGCTACTGCACTCATACGATTAAAGATAATGAGAACTTGATGTTGATGATGAACATGAATCAGAGGGAGATCTAGGCAAGCTTGGTTTGTGAATGAGGTAGAATGATATGGTGGTTACTTGCCGTAGATCTAAGGACCGATTCATGCACGCCATGTCAGGAAAACAGTGCCACCACAAGGCCAAATATGGGTGCGGCTTAACTGACTAACTAGGTAAGTTACTAGATTGTTATGGACCGTGGAAGGCGTGGGGAATGGGAGTCGAGTGAGGACTGCCCTGGGAACTGCATGGCACAAGAGGGGGCCCGTAGGTGGGAGAATTGGAGATTCTAGCCTGCTGGTGAAACCTTAGTGAGTCCATACATCTAGTAGCCCCATTGTAAAGGCTATTTTGTGAACTCTTGGCCATACACCGACGGTTGTGTACTGGTATAATGGAGATTCTGCAGTCGCTGATGGGTGACGAAATCACAAACTTGTGGGTAAAGTGGTGCCGTCTCTGCAAAGTGTAAAACTATCATGATAGCCGAGCTTATGGTCACTAGCGCCTGGATAACTCACGTGATTAGATGGGATGGTACTATGGATGGTATTTGGTTATGTTTTGGTCTTTGGATTTGGTTTTTCGGGACTGTTGAGTCCAGGTAATGAGATTGGTTGCATGACTGTTGAGTCATGGCAATGAGCATTGGTCTCGGTATGAGACGGAATTGAATATGAGATGGAATGGTAGTGAATACGAGATGGTATTCATGAGATGGTAGTGAATACGAGATGGTATTCACGAGCTTGAGAAAAGTTGAGAAAGATAAATGTCTAGAAGAGACATGAAAGTGATGGAACAAGATGGAGGTATGTTGGTGTCTAAATACATGTTGGGATTACATTCACTTAAAGCTAAGTTGTTGTTTTTATCATGTTTTGAGAAATAAACTTTGCTTTTATGCAATGAGCCTTTTTATATCTTCCTTGTTGTAAGCTACATATCATATTTTCCTGCACTTGCTGAGTACATCATGTACTCAAACTTGCATTATCATATATCATCAGCAACAGGAGAGGAGTACTATAAAGACCACGTGGAGTATTAGGAGTGTGATCCACCATCAACTTGCCTGTGGGGATGGAGTAGAGATGGAGCCGCTGCTGCTGCTGCTTAGTTGCTTCCACAATAGTTTAGAAGACTTCCGATGCTAGAATAAAGATTTCCGCTGCTAGAATAAGACTTCCGCTGCTAAGATAAGACTTCCGCTGCTAGAATGAGTCCAAGACTCATGAGACATTGTAATAAACCCTGTTATTCGTGGTATTATTCTGAAATTCAGTTTGTGGATTATATGTGTATGTGTGATGAACATCCTGGGCACACATATGTATCAGTCCAGATTCCGATTCCTGAAATCCAGGGCGTCACAGATTGGTATCAGAGCCACGTTGACTGTAGGACGCACCCCTAGTAACAGATTGGTATTAGAAGCCACGCTGACCATAGGATGCAATCTTAGGTAAAATGCATAGATTGGCATTGGAACCACCTTGACTATAGGACTCCCATTGAATAAGCTTGAATAGTAGTTGTGTGAAACTTTTGTGATGATTGCTTGTGATTGTGTGCTTAGTGTGAGTTGTGGGACGTTTCAGCGTTGTCCATATCCACACATAGTAGAGAGATGTGAGATGCTTCGGCACTTGCTCACATCCTCATATAAGGCTAATATATGTAGCCCATCCACCTTGATGCATATAGTTAGGGGGATCCATCTGACCTTCTAACCTCTTTTCTACTCAACTCTCTCTCACAGATGGTGAGAGGAAACACCGGCCGTCAAGGGAGGAACATCTGTGGCAACCAAGAAGAGGACCACGTCGAAGTTCCTGAGAATGACAACCCCGGAGCTGGTGCAAACAATCTGGAACGGTTGATGGCTATGCAAAATCAGCTTATGAAACAATGATCCAAACTTTGGGTCAGCTGCAAGCCAACAACAATAACCCCGTTCCTGCACCGCCACCACCACTGTCACCACCGCCGGCTCACAACTGACTGGGAGAGTTCATGAGGACTTGACCGCCCACTTTTGCTCAAGCTAATGACCCCATGGAGGTTGACAATTGGTTGAAATCCATGGAGAAGAAGCTTCCATAGTTCAGTGCAATGACCTAGAGAAGGTTCTTTTCGCGTCGCACCAACTCATGGGAGCAGCCGCTGACTGGTGGGATGCCCTGTGCAACGCTAATGACAACCCGGAGACTATTACTAGGACTGAGTTCAAAGAGAGTTTCCGCTCTCATTACATCCCTGCTGGTGTCATGATGCTCAAGAGGCAAGAATTTGAAGGCCTCCGCCAAGACAAGAAGAGTGTGAATGAGTACCTCAACAAGTTCACGCAACTTTCAAGGTATGCCCCCGAAGATGTCAACTCGGACCAATGAAAGCAGTACTTGTTCATGAGAGGGTTGAACAATGAGATCCAAGTTCAGCTTCTCAACAATGACTATGCTAACTTCCAGAATCTAGTTGACAAAGCCATAGTGGTTGAAAGCAAGATCCGAGAGATCGAGCAAGAAGGCAAAAGAAAGATGCCGTACCAGCCACAAGGGAGCAACATACGCCCTCGGTACATGCCCCCAGCTGCACCATAGTATGGCTCGTCCGCTCCTGCTTTTCGCCCTAATCAACCACCACAACAACGTCTTGCCATGCAAGCACCTCGTGTGCCTTTGCCTCCTGCGCCCCGTCCAAGCATGGGCGCTCCTGTTTAAAACCCTCGTCCCAACGTACCTGCTGTCTTGGGCAACAAGGCATGCTTTGCATGCGGAGAGACGGGACACTTTGCGAGCTAGTGCCCGAAGAGAGGACCTGGACAACCAAGCAACGTGCCCAAGCAGAATCCACGGCCCAACGGAGGAGCCAATCAAGGAAACCGTGGACAGCAGAACTACGCTCGCGGCAACGTGAAGCATGTCTCTGCTGAGGAAGCGCAATAGGCTGAGGACGTCGTGATTGGTATGTTCCTTGCCAACTCCAATCCAGCCACCATTCTATTTGATTCTGGAGCATCACATTCATTCATATCATCCAAGTATGTTGCCAAGTATAATCTACCCATATCACACTTGAAATATACTATGTTGGTTAATTCTCCCGGTGGAGAGATGAGGACTAATATAGTATGTCTGAAAGTAAACCTTAAAATAAGGGGGGTAGACTTCCTTGCCAACCTCATCGTCTTGGATTCCCAAGGGCTTGACATAATACTCGGAATGGATTGGTTAAGCAAACACAACGGAGTAATCCAATGTGCCGAGAGAAGCGTGCAGTTAACAAACGAGCATGGTACTCGTATCGAGTTCGAGTCAGCCCAACCAACAACCGAGAAGGCAATGTTGAACCATGTCAAAGAAGCAACCCTGGAAAGCATTCCGGTGGTTCAAGAATTCTCGGACGTGTTCCCGGGAGAACTTCCAGGTATGCCACCTTACCGGGACATTGAGTTTCCATTGACCTAGTACTTGGAACTGCACCTATAGCAAAGAGACCATATAGGATGCCCGTAAATGAACTAGTGGAGCTTAAGAAGCATATCCAGGAGCAGCAAGAGAAGGGTTTTATACGTCCAAGCTCGTCACCATGGGGAGCCCCCGTGCTCTTCGTGGACAAGAAGGATGGGACCCAAAGGATGTGCGTGGATTATAGGTCTCTCAACGAAGTGACTATCAAAAACAAGTACCCTCTGCCCCGTATAGAGGACCTGTTCGACCAAATGAAAGGAGCCCGAGTTTTCTCTAAGATTGATCTTCGGTCGGGATACTTCCAGCTGAAGATTAAGCCCTCCGACATACCCAAGACTGCCTTTCGAACACGGTATGGTTCGTATGAATATACCGTTATGTCTTTTGGGTTAACGAATGCACCCGCATACTTCGTGTACCTCATTAATAAAGTCTTCATGGAGTACTTGGACAAGTTCGTCATGGTTAATTGACATTGCAAAAACTGCGAGAGCATCAATTGTATGCCAAGCTCAGCAAATGTCAATTTTGGCTAAAGGAGATATTGTTCCTAGGCCACATCATCTCCAAGGAAGGAGTATCGGTTGATCCCGGAAAAGTGGGCGATGTTCTGAAGTGGAACCAACCGCAAAACGTGAGGGATATTCGGAGTTTTCTTGGGATGGCTGGATACAACCGACGCTTCATCAAGGACTTCTCCAAGATAGCGAAGCCTATGACTGAGCTATGAAGGGAAAGGCGTTCCAGTGGACATCAGCGTGCCAAGAAAGCTTTGAGGAGCTCAAGAAATGGCTAACCACAGCGCCGGTTTTGGTGTTGCCGGACGTGAGCAAGAGCTTCGACATATATTGTGACGCATCAAGACAAGGGCTCGGATGCGTGCTCATGCAAGAAGGACAAGTGGTAGCCTATGCCTCACGACAATTGAAGAAGCACGAGCTTAATTACCCTACACATGAATTGGAACTTGCAGCCGTGGTGCATGCATTGAAGATTTGGAGACATTTTATCCTTGGTCATCGATGTGAGATCTATACGGATCATAAAAGCCTCAAGTACATATTCACCCAAACGGATTTGAATTTGAGGCAACGTCGATGGTTGGAACTCATCAAGGATTATGATGTTGGAATCAACTATCACCCCAGAAAGGCCAATGTAGTAGCCGATGCATTGAGCCGAAAGGTAGCTTGTCACCATCTCAAGGTTCGGGAGCTAACGCCCGAGCTGCGTAAGGAGTTCGAACGGTTACATCTCGGGTTCTTAAACGAGATGGAAGTGATGGAACTCCACTCTTCATTGGAACAAGAGATAAGAGATGGCCAAGCAACGGATGAGGAAATCAAGGAGATCAAGGAAAGGATCCTACAAGGCATAGAAAAGGACTTCAAGGAAGACGAGAAGGGATTTGTGTGCCTAACGTGAAGGATATCCGCGACATGATATTAAAAGAGGCACATGACTCACCTTATTCCATACATCCCGGCAGTACAAATATGTACAAGGACTTGAAGACTTGTTCTTGGTGGGATGGTATGAAAAGGGACATAGCCGAGTATGTTGCCCTATGCGACACATGCCAACGGGTGAAGGCGGAACATCAAAGACCCGCTGGACTGTTGCAACCATTAAAGGTACCCGAGTGGAAGTAGGAAGACATCAGTATGGATTTCATTGTTGGATAACCACGTACTCGGCCGGGATACGACTCAATTTGGGTTATCGTGGACCGATTGACAAAATCAGCTCATTTCCTTCCTGTTAAAACCACGTACCGCGTGGCAGATCTAGCCGAGCTGTACATGGAGCAAATCATGTGCCGTCATGGAGTCCCGAACAGAATAATTTCAGATCGGGGTTCCCAGTTTACCTCTAGGTTCTGGAGGAAACTGCATGATGCTATGGGTACACGACTGAATTTTAGCTCCGCTTACCACCCGCAGACCGACGGGCAAACAGAAAGGACAAACCAAATTTTGGAGGACATGTTGAGAGCTTGCTCCTTGAAACATGGGCGTAGTTGGGATAGGAGATTGCCATATGCTGAGTTCTCCTATAACAACAGCTATCAGGCCAGCTTGAAGATGTCACCTTTCAAAGTATTGTACGGTAGACGGTGTAGAACACCACTGTTTTGGAACGAGACCGGAGAGAACCAAGTGTTTGGACCCGAAGTGCTACAAGAAGCTGAGAAGCAAGTCCAAACAATACGGGAGAACTTGAAGGCTGCTCAGTCACAACAGAAAGGCTATGCGGACAATAGGCGAAGAAAGTTGACCTTCGAAGTGGGAGACTTCGTATACCTTAACGTATCGCCTATCCGTGGCCAACGACGTTTCACCGTCAAAGGCAAGCTAGCACCTCGGTATATCTGGCCATTTAAGACTTTGGGCAAGCGAGGAGAAGTAGCCTATCAACTAGAGCTCCCGATGCACCTCTCCGACATGCATGACGTGTTTCATGTATCCTAGCTCAAGAAGTGCTTGAGAGTACCGGAAGAGCAAGTACCAATGGATGAGCTCGCACTTCAAGAGGACCTAACCTATGTAGAGTACCCTGTCCAAATTTTGGACGTAAAGGAAAGGGTCACGAGGAACAAAGTAATCCGTTGGTACAAGGTACAATGGAGCCATCACACGGAAGCTGAAGCTACATGGGAGCGTGAGGAAGACATCAAGACAGAATTCCCTCATCTATTCTCCACTATCGAATCTCGAGGGCGAGATTCAATTTAAGGGGGGTAGATTTCTGACACCCTCAATTTCATAATCATGCATGCATTCATATTTTCATGTAGAGAAACATTTTAAAATAAGTTGAAACGGAGAAAGAATAAAAAAGATAGCCAAAAAGAGCCAATTCCAGTTCACCGAGGAGCGCCGAAGACAACTTCCCGTGGCCCACTGGCCACGTGGCGCCTTCGAAGCTCGTCCCCGCAAAGGGGGGGAGGCCCGCCGCTAAACTGGCTACGTGGCAGGCTCGGGGCTCATCCCCGCGAAGGGGGAGAGGTCCGACCCCGTGGGACACGTGTTTCCCCCGGAGCTAGCTTCTACGGAGGAGCAAGGCCAGCCCCGCAGGACACGTGTCGCCTTTGGAGCTAGTCACTGCAGAGAGAAAGGTCCAGCCACACAGGACACGTGTTGCTCTCGGAGCTCACCTCCGAGAGGTCCAGTCCTACTGGACACGTGTCACCTCTAGAGCTCATCTCTGGGAGGTCCGACACTACTGGACACGTGTCACTTCCGGAGCTCATCTCAGGGAGGTCTGACACTACCAGACACATGTCACCTCTGGAGAGCTCACGTCCGGGAGGTCCGACGCTGATGAACACGTGTCGACCTCGGAGCTTGTCTCTGAGGAGAAAGGAAGTCTGGCGCTACTGGACACGTGGCATTCACGGAGCCACCTCCGAAGAGAGGGGAGGTCCGGCTCTGACACATGGCACTATTGAAGATCACCTCCGAAGAGAGGGGAGGTCCCGCCCGCCAGGACATGTGGCGCACGCAGAGCTCGCCTCCGAGGAGAGGGGAGGTCTCGCCCGCCTGAGACACGGCACAAACGGAGCTTGTCTCTACGGAAAAGGGAGCCCAGGTCCCCACAGGACACGTGGAGCCTCCGGAGCTCATCACCGAGGAGGTGACGAGATTGAAGCGGTTTTTCTTCTGTACGCGCGAGAATACCGATACGGAAGGAGACCGACACAAATTCCACAATGTTACCGCACCAAATCAATTGAAGATAAGTTGTTAAGATTCAAAAAACAATTTGAATAGGACTCTTATTCAAAATCCAATCAGATTAGACTCTTCTTTTCCCGATTATAAATAGAACCTGAAACAACCCCTTGATCGTAACATCTTTTCTAAGCCGACAACTTAGAGCCCTAGCCCCAAACTCGCCAAGCTAAACTCCTTCGCCAGAGTTTACTCGCTGGAGAGACCGCCGACGAGCCAGACACGATCGCCATCACCGGAGGAAAGCCAACGATCTGTTTTTGCTAGAGGAAGGACCCGAAGGAAGTAAGGTAGGTCTCCATTACCGCCTTACGACGTCATCGCGTTTTCTTTGCATCTGTTCTTTGATCCCTTTGAACAGAAGCTTTTTCGTGGACAGATCACGTGTTGATCGGTCTAATCTAGATCTTGAGTCCAGATCATTACCACGTCCACATTTGATCTATACACCTTTGCTCATCGTAAAACCTATGCAAGCCATGCAAGAGCACGTACAAACTAAACTGCACCATAGGATTAGCATGCATATGCATCATTGCATCTTAAAGTAGAGTTTGTGCATGAATATTGATTGCTGTGAATCTTGTATATGCGTGATCGTGAGTAGAAGGACAAGCTCAGGGAGCTACCTACGAAGGACTACAGTACCAGAACATCGAGACAAAAGAACAACAAGAGCCGCAAGAACAAGGCAAGTGCCCCTTGACCATATTGATCCCATGTTTTTGGAAAACTGTTTTGTTTGTGAAAACTGTGAATGCTTGAGTCAACCTGATGGGCAACCCTTAATTAGGAGTTTACTAGTTTTGTTAACCACCCTTGTCGCCGAGAAAGTTAATCAGTCGGGTATGGTTTTTTCTTTTATGCTTCGCCGAGTCCATGGGATATGGGAAGCGATAGAATGTGTCTAGCTACTGCACTCATATGATTAAAGATAATGAGAACTTGATGTTGATGATGAACATGAATCAGAGGGAGATCTAGGCAAGCTTGGTTTGTGAATGAGGTAGAATGAGATGGTGGTTACTTGCCATAGATCTAAGGACCGGTTCATGCCAGCCATGCCAGGAAAACAGTGCCACCACAAGGCCAAATATGGGTGCGGCTTAGCTGACTAACTAGGTAAGTTACTAGATTGTTATGGACCGTGGAAGGCGCGGGGAATGGGAGTCGAGTGAGGACTGTCCTGGGAACTGCATGGCACAAGAGGGGGCCCGTAGGTGGGAGAATTGGAGATTCTAGCCTGCTGGTGAAACCTTAGTGAGTCCATACATCTAGTAGCCCCTTTGTAAAGGCTATTTTGTGATCTCTTGGCCATACACCGACGGTTGTGTATTGGTATAATGGAGGTTCTGCAGTCACCGACGGGTGACAAAATCACAAACTTGTGGGTAAAGAGGTGACACCTCTGCAGAGGGTAAAACTATCATGATAGCTGATCTTACGGTCACAAGCGCCTGAACAACTCACATGATTAGATAGGATGGTTTTTGGGATTGTATGGATGGTATTTGGTTATGTTTTGGTCTTTGGATTTGGCTTTTCGGGACTGTTGAGTCCGGGTAATGAGATTGGTTGCATGATTGTTGAGTCATGGTAATGAGCTTTGGTCTCGGTATGAGACGGAATTGAATATGAGATGAAATGGTAGTGAATACGAGATGGTATTCATGAGATGGTAGTGAATACGAGATGGTATTCACGAGCTTGAGAAAAGTTGAGAAAGATAAATGTCTGGAAGAGACATGAAAGTGATGGAACATGATGGAGGTATGTTGGTGTTTAAATACATGTTAGGATTACATTCACTTAAAGCTAAGTTGCTGTTTTTATCGTGTTTTGAGAAATAAACTTTGCTTTTATGCAATGAGCCTTTTTATATCTTCCTTGATGTAAGCTACATATCATATTTTCCCGCACTTGCTGACTACATCATGTACTCAAACTTGCATTATCATATATCATCAGCAACAGGAGAGGAGTACTATGAAGACCACGTGGAGTATTAGGATTGTGATCCAACGTCAACTTGCCTATGGGGATTGAGTAGAGATGGAGCCGCTGCTGCTGCTTAGTTGCTTCCACAATAGTTTAGAAGACTTCCGCTGCTAGAATAAAGATTTCCGCTGCTAGAATAAGACTTCCGCTGCTAAGATAAGACTTCCGCTGCTAGAATGAGTCCAAGACTCATGAGACATTGTAATAAACCCTGTTATTCGTGGTATTATTCTGAAATTCAGTTTGTGGATTATATGTGTATGTGTGATGAACATCCTGGGCACACATATGCATCAGTCCAGGTTCCGATTCCAAGAATCCAGGGCGTCACACCCAGACCCGGAAAGAAGGAGGAGGTCAAGTTCACCTTCGATGTAACAAAGTGTGACAAGCTCTTCGATGTACTCTTGCAAAACCGAGTGATCAAGCTCAAGAACGGTCATGTTATCCAACTACTCGAGTAGCTAGCTAACAAATGCTATTGTAAGTGGCACGATTCATACTCTCATTCTACTAACTATTGCAACTTCTTTCGTCGACAAGTACAATCAGATCTCAATGACGGCCAATTGACACTCGGTGATAGCCACCAGATGAAGCTTCACACAGACCCCTTCGCTGTCAACATGGTGAACCTTGAAGGGAAAAAGATCCTTGTGAGGACTGATCAGACATCCAAAACCAAAGGGAAGAACGTGGTCGTGTCTGATGATCTACGAAAGAAGATGATCAAGCCCCGGAACCCCAAAGTCGGCATATGGAAGCTCAATGAACCAAGGAAGACCACCCAATTCAAGCCTACTTCGGAGTATTTGATCACCAAGTACCTCAGGAGGAAGCCAGGGAAGAGTGTCTTCCATAGGTTGAAAGATTGCAAGGGCAACGAGTTCATGATCAACTCCAACAAAAGCCTTGAAAGCACTCTCGGCAGAACCGGGTCTAGAAGTCACTAGCACCCCGAGAAACCAGTGATTCCTCAAGGAAAATGGCCTTCCCAAGGGGCTCGGGTGGCAAGGGTTGGGAGTCATTGGTAGCTTAAGAAATTGATGGTTTTCCAAGGAAAAATGCCCTCCCAAGAGGCTCAGGGAGCCCGGGTGTGGGAGCAGAAACCGGGTAAGCAAGGAAGTCGCACCAACACATGGAAACCAAGGCAAAAAACCCCTAGGAAGCGCTGTTTCTTCCACCCCACCTCAGAGACATGCCGGGGAGACCCAAACCGAAGAGAACACAAAAATGGGGCACCAAGTGCTGATGATTGGGTCGGTACCTTGTGCCATCCAAGATGAATTGCCCCCTAGCAACCCAGGGAGTGAAGGTCAGTTCACAACAAAAGGATTGGGAAATGACAAGAGGTCGGTAGCTCCAACACAAAGAGAGATGTTGGTCTAAGCAAGACTGAGAGAACCAAGGATGATCCAGGACCTCCTGTCAAACATTCTCGGTTGGTGTCTCCTAAGGGAAGAGTCATCGTTCTACCAGGCATCACACCGACACCCAAACATGAGGTACAATGGTGCACGGCCACAACAACTTAAGGCATCAACCGGCCAGCCCAAAACAGCTTCAACACGACTCAGCAGATGGGACGTGAAGCCAGAGGGGGTGAAACAAGGAATGATCAAGGCAGTAGCTCCGGGAACAAAGACAAAACCCCAATGGTATCCCACATGGCTCAACAAGACCCATAAGAGGCGTGTATAAAGGCTGAGAGCCCTAGAGCTTGCTGATAAGTGGAAGGAAGAGCAAAGGGATCAATGATTCAACCAAGCACGACCGATGATCGCCAAGAAGACCTGGAAGGAAAAGAGGATTGCCCAGGAGGAAGCTGGAAACGATGAAGCAGAAGAAGACATCACGGGCAAGGATGAAAACCAGGTCGAAGTGAACATGGTGTTCCATCTACCAGCTAGGTTTTGCATCTCGGAGGTTTGAGGTGGCCGAGCTTGATCTAGGAGCCAAGAACATGGTCTTTGAGAAACCAGAACAACTCTGCCAACATATGAAACCCCTCTACAAACGAGGACATGTCGATGGAACACAAGTCGGGTGCATGTTGGTCGATGGAGGAGCTGGGGTAAACATTATGCTCAGTGAGCAGAGCATGTTTGAGATACTTGGCTACCGGGATGATGAACTTATCATGACAAACACGATGCTAAGTGTGTTTTCTTGAGACCCAACGGAGGCCAAAGGAGTGTTGTCCATGGAACTTACCATAGGAAGCAAGACGATAACCACAGCCTTCTTCGTCGTCAACGTACGAAGCTGATACAATCTAATCGTTGGATGAGATTGGATCCATGCCAATAGGTGTGTGCCCTCCACATTTCATCAGTGCCTAGTCCAATGGGTTGGCGACGAAGTAGAAGTGATTGAAGCTGACAACTCAGCTTGTGTGGTGATGGCTGAGTCATCCAACCTCCAACACGATGACATTAGGTGTCTCACAGGTCAGGACCTCACCGACTATGACTTTGTAAGTGTTGGAAGGGACGGATTTGTACCCGTGTGTAAAGTCGACTGATATCACTCAACTTAGCAATGTTTTGAAGATGTTGGATAAACAAAGCCATTTAGCTTGCCTACAGGAGAGGATCAAGCAATATCGTTTAGGAAAGAACGATATGGGTGAACTAGTAGAAGACTTTGATGAGTTGGGAAATCTTGGGCAAAAGTTTTCTTCTGTAGACGAGTTAGAGGAAGTGAACCTTGGTGAGGGATCGGCCCATCGAACAACTTTCATCAACAAGAACCTCGGGTGTTCCCAAAAGGAAGAAGTGAGTAAACTCCTCAAGCAATACATGGACTGCTTTGCATGGGAGTACACCGAGATGCCAGGGCTCATCCGAGACCTTGTGTAGCATAGGTTGCCGATCAAGCCAGGTTTTAGGCCTTGCAAACAGCCTTTTATACGATTCAACCCGGCTATACATGACAAGATCAAGGAAGAATTGAATCGTCTACTTCAGTCTAAGTTCATTTGGCCTTGTAGATATGCTGAGTGGGTCTCAAACATAGTCCCGGTAGAGAAGAAAAATATAGGGAAACTAAGGATTTGCATGGACTTTCGAGACCTCAACCGAGCTACACCCAAGGATGAGTACCTCATGCCCATTGCTGACATGTTAATCAACAATGCTTCAGGGAACAAGATGATCAGCTTCTTGGACAGTAATGAGGGGTATAACCAGGTCTTTATGGCTGAGGAAGACACATAAAAAACAGCCTTTTGTTGCCCTAGGTTTTTGAGACTCTATGAGTGGATTGTGCTGACCTCTGGGTTGAAGAACGCAAGTGTAACATATCAGAAGGCTATGAACTTGATCTTCCAAGATCTGTTAGGAGATATCCTTGAGGTGTATATCGATGATCGTGTGGCAAAGTCGGATGGATTCCAACGACACATGGCCGACTTGAAGATAGCCTTTGAGAGGATGAGAAAGTATGGCCTCAAGATGAATCCTCTCAAGTGTGCGTTTGGCATGTCAGACGGACGTTTCTTGCATTTCATCATGCATGAACATGCTGTAGAGATTGATCCTAAGAAGGTAAAAGCTATAAAGAGGATAGGAGAGCCGACATGCAAGAAGGATGTCCAGAGTCTACTAGGAAAGGTGAACTATTTGAGGAGGTTCATTGTGAACTTGGCCGGTAAGATTGGGACCTTGATGCCTCTCTTGAAGCTCAAGCACGAGCAAGAGTTCACTTGGGGCCAAAACAGAAGGAGGCCTTTGAAAGATCAAAGAATACTTGATCAAGCCACCGGTCTTGCGAGCAGCAAAGATGGGACAACCTTTTAGGCTCTACATAGCTGCTAAGACCAAGTTATTGGAGATGTTCTAACTCATGAAAGCCAAGGTAAGGAATACTCCATAGCCTACTTGAGTAGAAGACTCTTAGATGCCGAGACCAGGTATGCTTTTGTTGAGAAGCTATGTTTAGCTCTCTACTATGCTTGTTCTAAGTTTCGGCACTACATTCTCTCTAGTACTAGCTTTGTGACATATCAACACGACATTGTCAAGCATATGTTGCAACAATCGATTCTATGTGGCAAGATAGGCAAATGGGCATACTCTCTGGTGGAATATGACCTCGTGACCAAACCTCTCCACAACATGAAAAGCCAAGTCGTAGCTAACTTCATCATGGAGCAGGATGTGCAACTCGAGGAGGAAAGCATGGTTGAGGTATGTCCATGGAACACTTCTTTGATGGATCTGTTTGTGATAAAGGTCAGGGAATAGGATATGTACTGGTTTCACCCACAAACACAACATATGAGTTCTCTATTCAACTAAGCTTCATGTACACCAACAACCAAGCCGAGTATGAGGCATTGTTGAATGGTTTAGAGCACATGATTGACATGGGGATCAAAGACATCGAAGCTTTTGGTGATTCCAAGCTTATCATTCAACAAGTTTGTGGTGAAAGCCAATGCTATGATGGAACTTTCAATGATTACCGACAATGATGCCTGGACATAATCAATACTTTGGATACTTTCTGTGCCAAACACATTCCTAGGGAGAAAATCAGAAGGCAAACAACTTGGCACAACAGGCTTCGGGCTATGAGGTAAAGAGAGGGAAGTTCCATGTAAATACAAGTCAGACATTGTTCAAAGATGAAGCTAGAGAAGAGCAAAGCAACTTGGCCAAGATAGACGTGTTGGCTATCGATGATTGGAGGCCAGTGAATAGAGTGCATCAAAGACCCAAACACGTGCAAAGATAGAAAAGTTTGGTGTCAAACTTCAAAATATACATTGATCAACGATGAGTTATACCATCAAACCATTGATGGACTCTTGTTGAAATTTCTAGGTAAAGATCAAGCAAAGAAGGCCATGGGAGAGGTACACGAGGTTCTTTGTGGCACTCACCAATATGCTCACAAGATGAAGTGGATGCACAAGCGAGCTGGTTTCTATTGGCCAACCATGCAAAAAGATTGTTTCAGGTACTACAAAGGGTGTGAATCTTGTCAAAGGTATGGAGACATCCAACAAGCCCCGACTAGCATGTTGTATCTTATCGTGAAGCCATTGTCGTTTAGAGGATAGGGTTTGGATTTCATTAGAGAGATACACCCTGCATCGTCAAAGAAACATCGCTTCGTATTGGTTGCTACGGATTACTTCACCAAGTGGACAGAGACCGTCCCACTTAAGAACAACACATACAAAGAGATAACAAGCTTTGTCCTTGGGCATATTATCCACAGATCCAGTGTTTAGAACTCTAACCATGGATCAAGGAGGAGCATTTATATCTTCTCAGTTTAGAGAGTTTGCCGAATCTATTCTGATAAAACTATTGAACTCTTCACCATACTATGCCCAAACCAATGGACAAGCTGAGGCTAGCAACAAAATACTGATCAAGCTCATCAAAAAAAAAGATTAAGGAG
Organism: Neostapfia colusana; assembly: GCA_030760725.1. Classification (NCBI taxonomy): domain Eukaryota; kingdom Viridiplantae; phylum Streptophyta; class Magnoliopsida; order Poales; family Poaceae; genus Neostapfia; species Neostapfia colusana. The sequence goes on along the minus strand of JASWHV010000004.1, from coordinate 30,259,497 downwards.
AACTCAAGATCATGGCATGAGACATTGAACGCAACTCTATGGGCTCATAGAATAGCAAGACACGGTGCAACTAAAGTAACCCCTTTTGAGCTTGTATATGGACAAGAAGTTGTGTTACCTGTGGAGATCAAGATGAGTGCATGTCGAGTAGCTCAACAAGACAACCTTTTGGCTATGGATTATAAAGAACTGATGATAGACAAGTTGGATGAGGTATCTAAGAGCCGAATGGAGGCCTTAAAAGAGATTGAGAAGGAAAAACTCAGGGCATGGCCAAGCAATACAACAAAAAAGTTTGATAGAAATCGTTCCAAGTCGGAGACTTAGTATAGAGAACAATTTTGCCATTGGGAACTCAAGATAAGAAGTTTGGCAAATGGTTACCGAGTTGGGAGGGACCTTTCAAGATTTTAGGAATTGTTCCTGGGAATGCTTACTTTGTGGAGAGCTTGCAAGGAGAGAACTAGGGAAAAGCTATCAATGGAAGATACTTGAAAAGGTTATACTCAAGTGTATGGCAAGAAGGTTGAGATTACAAGGTAAAACAACTGGTTTGTCAAACAAATCATTGCTAGGAAGATGTTTTTGGCATACTCCATTTGCCCCAAAATAGGGGGGCATGTGTTGAGAGTGAAAAGTGGTCAAGTGTTTCACATGGAGGAATTCAGCTCGGGAAGACCAAGTTGTCCTCACGGTGAGAGACAAAGAAGCCAAACTTGGGGGCTCTCAAGAGGATTCAAACCGTGTGAAGTCATATGTTTTTGTCGTGTCAAAGTGTTAGATAGAGTTTGCATGATGTCATCTGTGCCTTAGAGATAAAATAGAGATTAGAGAGTCCTAGTTTAAACTTAGAGTAGATAAGAGTCGTCAAGCTTTGTACCGAGGCTATATAAACGTAGCCTTCTCGAGAACAACACGCAATACAATCCAAGTTTCAATCAACAACTTTTGTTTTGACTTGTTATTTACTTGTTCTTTATAGTTCTTAGACTTAGACCGTAGCTCTTTGTTGCTTTGCCGAATAAAGCATACGATTCCTCTCCACGTAAGCAAGATTTATCACGATCCTTCCTGAGGAACATTGAGTTCATCCATGTTTCGGTGACTAACGCCGAGATGGATCACAAAACAGGCAACTCCACAAACTGTTCATGAGTAGAAGTTTATTTTTTGTCTAGTACAATAAAAGCGGCTAGGGTTAGGAGGGCAGGGGAGAAGCGGGCCAGCTAGGGGATAGGAGCTGATGGCTAGTTTCGGGAGGAAGAGGAAGGACGGGTGTAGTGGCACCCTGTGTCTAGGATTGCACAAGTAAGGTTGAAGATGGACTGTCTTGAATACATGATAGCAGAAATAATCACACAATACATTACTCAAGGGTACATGATTATATATATAGGCCAAGACTCAAGTTGATTTGTAGAATATACCGAGAAGATGATATGTATTCATGAATAGAAGGTTATTTCTTGTATAGCACTACAGGAATATAAACAATTAACGATGGCTGGAAACAGTCGTTAATAAAGGGCAAATCATCATGAATAAGTTATTCACGATGGGGAAGCCTTATTCACAATGGTTTTTGGCCGTCATCGATAAATAGTCGTAAATAAGGTTGTTAACAACAGCGCCCATCGTAAATAAGATTATTTACGACGGCTAAGAAATCCTGTCGCGAATAATTTCCCCCGACTACCACGTGGCTAGGGAATTTTATTCACGACAGGCCGTCGTGAATAGACCCATTATTTACGACGGCTGACACCAGCCGTCGTAAATAGTAGTGGATTATTTACGACGGCTGGTCTTGGCCGTCGTAAATACTAGTGGCTTATTTACAACGGCCAACACCAGGAAACCGTCGTAAATAAGGTTGGTAACTTTTTTTAATTAGAAAATACTTCCCTATCTTCGAGGCGCTCGATGGCCAGCTCACACAGGCAGTCAACAACAACAACAATATGCATTAAAAATATTATAAACATCTACACTATCTAGACACACACACCACACTACACACTACTACGTGCGCTAACTCCAGAACCAAGGACGTCCTCCATCCTTCGTCCTCCCAGTAGCTGCGGCGATGGCGTGTGAGCCTCGGTCACGGAGCCATGTTATGTATAAGTGTAGTTAGACAAGTTATAAGTTTTGAAATATATATTTGCCTAAGTGAGCTTATTATAACCTAGAATTGATCAAGTTAAACTAGTTTTGCCTATGTTTCAATAAGTTTGGTGATATTCTAATAAATTTGGCTAAATTTTATCAAATATGGCTATGTTGTAGAAGTTTGAGTAAATTTGTACCTCTGCTCCTGTAAATGGGGCATGTGGCTCCTGGGAGGGGCTGCCATTGTGGAAAGATGATCGGCTTCCCTGCCGCCATAGCCTGTGAACAGAAAACATTATCATACAACCATCATTGATATGTTAGAAATATTAATTAAAACGACCGTTATATACCTGCATTGCCGTTTGCATCTGTAGCATGAACGAGACTTGATACTCGTCCCGAGCCCTGCTTGCCACGGCTTGACGCTCCCTTTCTTGCCGGAGCTGCCCCCTTTCTAGCCGGAGCTCCTCCTGTGTCCTGCAGAGCTCGTCCCAAACACTCTGGAGCTCTAGGGAGCTAGGGTGTCTCGATCCCGCCTGCCGCGATGAAGAGCCACTCTAGGAAGGTCGTGCCTCCCTCGAGTCGACAACTCCATCGAAGATGGCGAACCTACAAAAGAAGAAAGATTATTAAATTTTCAAATCTCAAATTCATTAACATTAAATAATAAAAAAGAGAACTTACCATCCGTGAGGTTTCCCGTCTCCGGTTGCATACGTGGCTTCCAGGATAATTGGCGTGCTCTGCCAATCGAAGCCTTCACCGTGAAGTCGCTCTGCCTCCTGCCCATACCTTGCCTACAAAGACGGAAAGATAATATCATCAAAACTATTTAAGAAAACTCAATACAAATACAAAACAACTCACTAGTGTGTCTGACGTCGCCTGAGAACACAACTGGTCAAGCTGTGACGGGTCACTTCTCCTGTGACCCCTCTTCCAGACCTGAATTAGAGTCGGCTCTTGACCGCTCTCGTGCTCCTATGTATATGTGTTAGTTCAATGAATAATTTTAACATATTTCAAAACAATAGTAATCAGACTTACCATGCGTTTGACCAGACGTAAGTAGCCGTCCGCACCAAACATGTGCTTCCCATCCTTCCCTTTGCTCTGTCGACGGGTCCTAGAAACTTCCTGGAACCCCTGACTCGCCCACAGAGCAAACAGGGCACGGTAGTCCTCCGGACGGCCGTCTAACCACGCTACACCAACCTGCATACAATTATTATTAGGTTATAGACTATTTACCTATTGTGCTTCTTCCACATTTTAAAATAAATATTTTACAATTTACCTCTGCGTACTGCTCCGCTGTCAAGTACCTGGAAGCCACGTTTCTGAATGCCCCCAGCTCGCCCTCTTCCGGATGCAGCTTCATGTATGCTCTCGTCGCTTGAATTCTTGCATTCGATAGCGACTTTGTAACGAGCTTCCGAGCGTTCTTCTGGAACACGGCTCGGGCATAATCCACCTCAGCCTCGTCTCCAAACGGTACCGTGCCTAAAAAACATATTTATACATTATTGGTATTAACCATATTATAGACTTGTATTACAGAAATATATAATTCATGCTTACCATGAAGTCGGACCACACAACCTCCTGGTGGTTGTCGTGATCAACATGCTGGGCGTTGGTGTAATCGTCCCACGACGTGGCGGGGACACCGTTCACTATACCAGGGTAGTGCAAACGGATAAGCCGCCCGAGGACACTGTTCACCTACTTGTGGCGTCCTTGACCCGTGAACGAGTCATCATACCAAGACCTAATAAAGAATGATAAATCAATACATCTAGAACGCTAAAATAATCTAAATTGAAGAGTTAGAGATTTACTTACATATCGCCAACCGGACGAATAACTATCCGGTCATCTGGGTTTGCAGGACCCAGAGGAGGAGCTACATAGTGACTCCTCCTAGTCCGACGCCTCTGAGGTGGCTCGACGTCAGGTGACCCGGAGGAGTGGTCACCAGAAGAGTCCACAGGCAGGTCCACAGGCTGGCTACCCGACCCCGAAGGGTGGTCAGCCTATGCTGGCTTCAAAGGACCTCTCGTCTCTAGTTCTCGGACCTAGAGTCCTCCTGGATAATTTAAAAGAACCATAATGTAGATGAATGAAGTAATTATTGACATTATAAGATTCACGAAATGTTATTTATATCGTCACACCGCTATAAGGCGACTGTTGCGACTCTCAGCTCCGGTAGCTGACTCATCAAAGCAGCCCGTCTAGCAGAAAGTCTGCTAGACGTACTGCCCTGAAAGACGTCAGCTGCCCTACGCAAGAAACCTCTAGCTAGACTCCTCGCCTTTCCCTTTCCGCTACCACTGCTCGACGACATCCTATTGAAAAGAAAAATTGTTAATGAATGTAAAGGAAAATATATAAGACGAAAGAAGAGATATAAGATGTTACTTGAAAATATATAAGATGTTACTCAAAATCTGTTTCAAAATTCATCAATATCACGACCATGAAATCTACTCCTTAATCCGGACCACCGATCTTCTGTCGTGATTGTTTTTCATTTTTGTTTTCACATTTCACGAGTCTCTAAATCTTGAGCATCTCCAATTAACTCATCGAGACCTAGACCGGGTTCAATGACAAAAGAGTCCGGCAACTCTTGTTCTTGGTAAACCTCATCAATATCAATGTTCAACAAACTATCTTGGTACCCAACATCATCTGGTGTATATAGCTGCTCACGAGGATTCACCTTGTGTACAACCCACCAAGCATGTAGATTTTTTCATGGATAATGTAAATAATACATCTGTTGGACTTCATATGCAAGGACGAAGGTGTCGTGGACTCGTATCCATTAGTTGTGTTTGACTTCTATCATGCCAAATCAGTTATGTCGAGTTCCGTTACTGTTGTAAAACCATTCACAGTCAAAGAAGACTACTTTAAGCTCCTTATTCCTGGCAAAACTGAATTCAAGGATATTTTTAATGATCCCATAATAATTAGTTTCCCATCCTTCGGCGTCAACAGCCATAGTCACAACACCGGTATTACATGTTGCCGCAAGTGGACGAAGAGCTTCAGATTCAGTTAAACGGAATCGAAAACCATTGACGTCGTATCGACCATGGCTTCTAACTTTAATGGATCCGTAGGACAGCTGACAAAATGTGGGGGCTCCCGGACAGGACCTCGTCGGGTGGTGCCGTGATATGCGGCACCCAACAGCTCATGGGTCGAGAAAACACATCACATTACATAAATTATTTGCGGAAGTGTACAAAAGTGTTTTACAAATACTTATATCAAAATAAGCTACAGCGGAAGACTATAACTCTCACGACTCATTTCTAACTTAGCAACAAAGAAACAGTCCAGCCCACGGACGTTTCTTACTAGCAACACGAAGAACAACCCGCCGCGGCGAGGATGCTCTTGAGTAACCGCTCAGAGATTCCCGTGTCTCATTGGCATCCCTTCTCATAAGCATGAAGTCAATCCTGCAAAAACAACTCAGATAGATCCGTGAGCATAACGCTCAGCAAGACTTAACCGTCACCCTAAACATGAAACTCTATGTGAGGTTATGAACCTAAAGTATGATGGCATAATGCATAATAAACTCGCCTAAAAGTGAATCCTTACATTCAGGTATTAATTGCCGCAATTTAAAGTAAACTTGGGCATGCCACATCAGAAGTCCACAATCAAACAAGAAATGCTTTCCCCTGATGTAATTTGCTCACGGCATAAAAGAATCGAGTTTGCACTAGCCTATTCATCGAGATCCAATACAAAGCTAGTATGAAACTTCAAACCAATGTGAGTAGTTCCTTTCTCATGCAAGTTCTTACTACGTCACGACTGTGAGAACAAGTATGCTCAGCCCATTCCGCGAGCGACGGTGATTCGAATAATTAACACCCGGACTACACGATACGTACACCCGTACTCGACGTTGCCTACAGCAACCATCACTGACGTCGTACGTGGCAGCCTTTCTCCCGTTTCACTCCCATTGAATCGATCAAGTCGCCCGTACAGTAGCAACTCTCATGGTGCACCTACCGACATGAGATGTCATGAGAATGTTACCCACATACTGCACACCGGCCGTCTCGCCTGAGGCGAGCTGAAAAGGCTCAACGCAAGCTTCCCGAGGTACATCGGTTTACTGGGTCCCATATATCCAGCAGGAGTCCGGTACACAACTCAAACTTGTTCAACAGGGCCGCATACGGATCGGCCCTTGACCGACACGGACAGGTCTATAGCACCCAGACCCCTATGTCCTGCTGCCCCTACAACCTTCCGGTCTCAACTTTAACTTGCTAATTCAGTTATGAACCAATCCCGTATGCCCCTGTTGTCCTGATCATGCGAGTAGCATCTCACCACTCGACTTCTACCGAACCTTACTTAAGCATGGCAGTTCTACATGGTGAAAGACACCTACCCAATACTCCATGGGTTCATTTGGTTATGCAAGAGGAGTATCAAACAACTAGACCTAATGCACATATCATATCTTAACCGAAAGTGAATACAAAGTAAAAACTTAAAGGTTGTTAAATGCAAACCGGAGCTTGCCTGTTTTGTGGGGTAGTCGTATATAATCAGTTAGTGATCTTGGTTGATCAACCCTTGATTCTCCGGAGTCTGATCCACTTCAATGAATCACTCCTTCGAATCCCCTTCGTCGTGATTCCTATTGAAATGTATATGCACAAGTTTTATAGAATGTAATGGAAAGAAGTTAAGACTTTATTTCTTAGGAACAGAGGTTGTGTGGAAAATGCCAAGAATGGCTTGGTTTGCCCCTGTTGTGCAAAGAAAAGTGAATGATCTAAATTGGTCTTAGTGTTTTAGCTATACACTAACTAATTTTCCCTAATGAACATAAGAGATTAGCTGAAAAGATTTTAATGCAACTGAAGAACAAGAACTCCAATGGTTTCAAAACTTTTACAGCAGGTTCTATACTTCCTAGGGATTTAGCTTGCCAAATTGCAGCTAATGTGGATTCAAATGGTGTCCTCCATAATTCTTACAATGTCTTATGTAATTTTCCCACATGCATAAGTATGGAGAAGAAGCACAGAGAGTTCTTGGGCTCAACTTGAGCTGATAATTTACATGTGAGTTCCTGGTCACATGAGAGTGATTTGGACCAAAATTCAGACCTTTTACTTGAGTAGTTCCTCCAGAACAATTCTTTAAGCATTTCTACTCCAAGAATTAATTCTGAAGTAATGTGCATTTTCATGCCCAATTAAGTGAACTACAATTTCAAGTATGTCTCAGAGAGCTTGCCTAAATTTTCCTATGATTTTTGGAGCTATGGATTGCCCAGAATAGATTTTATAAGTGGGAAACATTTTCTGAAAATGTTTCTGGACTCTTATGAACACAGCAGTTTGTATTTAGAAAATTCCTACACAAATGATCTTAAAATGAGCTGAAAATTTTCTATAAGGTCAAAAATATGCAAAAGAACATTCTGGCAAAATTTGAGGATTTTTGCATAAGCCAAATCCCTCAATAATTCTTTTTCAGAAAACCTTCAAAGAATTTTCCAGAATTATATATTGACTTTCGTACAAATCTGAATTAATATTTGAATAGAACTATGAAAAATGAATCCAAGCCAACTGGAATTACTTGATTTGGAGGTTTCTACACAGGGATATGAATTTCCAAACTTTGAGCAATCTCTGGAATTATTTTGCTACTAGAAATCAGCTGGGTCCAACTGTTTAAACCTCAGTCAATAGAATTGAAGCCGCACCGGGTTCACAGGGTTCTCAGCGTGCCAGCACACCGGATCCGGGCCACAGCCGATCGAAGATTTAAATTTCACAGCCGCTGACAGCCGGGGCCCACAGCTTTCTTCTTCCTCCGGCCGGCCCTTCGCGTGCGCACATGTTCCCCTCGCCAGAGCAAACTGGAGCTGGAACTCACCGCCAGAGCGTTATTGATGCCGGGGAACACGACTATGGGGTCTGCTAGGGCTTCCGGTGACCGGAGATACCTCGGCGACGCGTGGCGGCCTCGGTTGAAGTTCGGCGCCGTCGGCCGAGGTCTCTAGCCCGCCAATAGCTTGACCAATTAGCTCTAGAGCACCAGGCACGACTAGGAAGCTCGACAAGGCCTCAAAATGGCTCTGGAACGGCCGCAAGTTGGTCGTCACCGTGCGACCGATTGGGTCTGCCCTGACCACCTTTGGTAGAGCTCAAATTTCGTCGTTCCTAGATGGTTTCATGCAGCGGATGCTAAAGGGAATAAGATCGCCGGCTAGTCCAGCTGCTAGGTGCAAGATTTGATGACCTATGGAGGATCAGATAGGGGGAATTTGAAGAACTCGTACCGGATGTTCGGTATGAAGCCGCCGGAATGAAATCTTCAAATTGGCCGGCGATGATCCACGGTTTGCTCCAAGATTTGGAGGAGAGCAGCACCACAGTAGCGCGCTCCCGTAGCCGTGACCGCTCAGCCGTGAAAACCCCTGTGGAGGACTGTCCACGTGAAGCCGATCGCCGCTCTTCTGTGGGTCGCCGCTGTGGAGGCTGTTGTAGGTCAAGAAAGGCCGGAGCTCAGCTATCTGGGTGTCGGGGAAGTGGAAGCTGAGATCGTGGTGCTGTCTAGCAGCTCGGGGAGGAGAGGGGCTCTAGTTTCTTCGGTTTCCCAATCACGCTGAAGAGCGAAGGGGAGAACGGGGCTCTGTTCGGTGTTCTCGCGAGTAGGAGGAGGCAAGATCAAATAGCTCGGTATGGAGGAGGTGATCACGCCAAGCGCACGAGGGCCAACCGCCTCTGGGCGCCAGCACGTGGGAAAGGGAAGCAGGTGTTGGCGCGGCAACCTTCTCGGTGGCGCCTGGGTGAGAAGTCTCGGTGAGGTGAGAACAGAGAGTATTTGCTTCCTTTGCAAGTCAGATTTGCTCATTAACATGTGGGTCCCACCCCACATTTTCCTCCCAAAATATCTTCTCAAGTCAATCCTCCCAAATTCCAAAACTCTGAGTTTGAAAGGTGGGCTAGAATTTTAATTCGTCAAATTCAGTTTGAATTTGCATAGCAATTTGAATTTGGTTGGAGTTTTGAAAATGCTTCCATAATTCCTTTTTGGAGCCCACCCTAAAAATGGAAAGTTTGTCATTAGACTTTCTCCACAATTTCGAAAGTATATGGCTGCATGGTGATTCAAAGTTTTGGCCACCATTTGTGTGAACTTTAAATTTAAAATCTGATTTTTAAACTTACATGTATCACTTTGCATGAAGAAAAAAATTTTAGCAAGTCCCATTTTTCATGCCTTTGCCACACATATGAATTCAAATCTTAGTTTATTCATATACGTTTTTGGGACTTTTACACGCAAGTCCTCATGGACACTGGCATCTTTTTTGCACTGTCCAAAATATAGACGTTAGAAGACTATATCGAGCAATACTCGTAAGTAATATGATAATAAAGACAAGAAAACGTTACATGATCTCTAAACCAAGATTGAAAGTTAGGCCCTCCATTTAGTCCATAATGTCACGTCGTTTCTACTTGCTTGCTCGTAGCTTTATGCTTAGATTTCCAATTTTGGCGATCAAACTCACTACATATATAATAAAAAATAACGATTACAATATATGTATGGCAAATTTGTACCAATTAGTATAGCTTGTGAACAAACACTTACTTGAAATATTTATCTATCCCGTCTATATTAGCGTACATATAGAGCAAAGCAGTCGTCTTTTCTTCTGTTTTGGCGTTGTAGATCATGCTACTACCAACGGTAGTGCCTCTCGTTTGAAATATGGAGAGGTCGCTACAAGGGGGTGCTTCATCGACATTGTATCGCAACGTAGGAGCACTAACATTGTGTTCTTCTGCAAAGTAAACACTTGAGAAGTATCCTATCTCTTGAAATGTAAATGCTTCGGCGATGCATCCTTCAACCCTTGCTCTATTGTGAACCATTGGTTTAAGACACTTGAGTGCTATTTCAATGTGGTACATCCACCTGTATTGAACAGGGCCGCCCACTTTAGCTTCATAGGAAAGATGGATTAGGAGGTGTAGCATTGGGTTGAAGAACCCTGGAGGGAAAACTTTTTCCATCTTACATACCAAAACTGGTATCTCATTTTCTAACTTATCCATCATCTCCTTTGTGATTTCTTTAGCACAAAGTTGTCTATAAAAATAGCTCAGCTCGGCTAACACCTTCCACACTACATCGTCAAGGTAGCTCCGAAACATAACCGACAAAAGTCTTTCCATGATTATGTGAAAATCATGACTTTTCAACCCAATGAGCTTTCCCATATTAACATTCACAACTCGTCTCAGGCTAGCAGCATAACCATCAGGGAATTTCAACATTTTCAACCACCGCAACACTTCTTTCTTTTCTTTAGGTCTAAGACAAAAAGTAGCGCATGGTTTGCCACCAGTTCCAGAGAGCTCAAGACTTGGACGGTTACAAATCTCTGCCAAATCTTTTCGAGCCTTAATATTGTCTTTTGTTTTGCCCATCACATGCAAGCATGTGCTTATGATGCATTCGCTCATATTACGCTCCTGGTGCATGACATTAATGTTATGCAATAGAATTAAGGACTTCACATACGGTAGTTCCCATAATACACATACATGAGTCCAATTGTGGTCCTCTCCGTAACCAACAAAATATCCAGGACGATTTTCATCTAGCACTAGCTTGTCCAACATGGATAATATCTCTGACCCCTTCAAACATTGCGGTGGTCCTTTTGTGGCAACGGTGTTCTTTCTGAAGGCATTCCTCTGTTAGAACATGTGTTCCGGAGGTAGCCAACGTCGATGACAATCGAAGTAACATATCCTTCCACCATGACTAAGATGAAAACATTCCGTGTCCGCAGCACATATTGGACATGTCAAACGACCATGAGTACTCTAGCCAGAAAACATGCGTTATGCTGGAAAATCATGTGCAGACCACAAGTATGCAGCTCGAAGATTGAATTTCTGCTTTTTGTGACAATCATACGCTTCGATTCCTATCCATAACGATTTCAACTCTTCAATCAACGGTTTCAACATCACGTTGAGTCGTGAACCAGGATGATCTGGTCCAGGAACGATGAGGTAAAGGAACATGAATTCGTACTTCATACAGAGAGATGGCAGTAAGTTGTACGGAATAGCGAACACGGGCCAACATGAGTATGGTGTGGCGTTTGTACTGAACGGCGAGAAGCCATGTGTCCCTAACCCGATGCGAACATTTCTTGCATCATTGGCGAAATCTGGATCGAAGCGGTCCAACGCCTTCCATGCCTCACCGTCGGACGGGTGCACCATGACTTCGAGGTTCTCACGTACACCTTCTTTGTGCCATCTCATATGTGTGGCAGTTCTTTTCAAGGGAAACAAACGCTTCAACCGAGGTGTGACAGCCATGTAACGAAGCTGCTTATGTGTGACTTCAGTCTGTACACACTCTCCTTCGTCATTATCAACCTCGACAAACCTTGATTTGCCACATTGTAAGCACTTCTTCTCGTTGGCGTGCTCTTTCCAAAAAAGCATACAGTCTGGGCAGACATCAATCTTCTCATATTTCATACCAAGACCAGAAATCAATTTCTTGGACTGGTACATATCTTTCGGCACTTTATGCGGTTGAGGAAGGATATCGCTGATCAATTTGATGAGATCGTTGTAACAGTTGTTGGAGAAGAAATACTTAGACTTAATTGCCATAAGTCTGGTCATGAAATTAAGAAGAGTCACTTTTGTGTGTTCATGCAGTGGCTCTTCTGAAGCTTTGAGAAGCTCAAAGAACGTTTGAACCTCTCTTGTAGGAGCATCCTCCGTCAGCTCAGGATCAATGGTTTCAAGCATCTCGTCCATCCTATCGACTTCCATGCTATCATCCACCACTTCATCTTCTACAGTTTCAGAACCTGTCTCACCGTGAAAGTACCATACCTCATACGTTTGCATGAAACCGTTTCGACACAAGTGAAACGTCAACATCACCTTGTCGAAAAATTTCGCATTCTGACATTTGGTACATGGGCACCACACCTTGCTACTGTTGCACAACAAAAAAGCTCGTTGTATAAAAACATATGTCTTGGTGAACCACTCCTCTGAGTGATGCCCATTCTTTTTCCATCCAGAATACATCCAAGTTCGGTCTTCAGCCATGTCTGAGGTTATACCTTCAAAGCGGACAAATCATTATTAGTATATTTTTATGTCTTGTCCCGGCCACTACAACTAGGCAGATAGGTCCTAAACCCACCTAAGAGTGACTGAGGTAACGTGCTTATGACGAGACACGATGTCCGAATCTGGACAAAATTTTGGCAGCATAACCCCACTGTTCTCAAACTGCACGCCCAAAAATGGTGCAGTAGAGAACATTAAGGTTATGATGTCGAAATCATATCCAGATCCAGACCCAGTACCTAACTAGTCAAAAGCACGTCCTCGGTCACTCTCAGGCTGTCCAAAAAGGGACAATTTTGAACCTGCACGCCTCACATGCCTATCACATGTGAGACATACAGATTCGAAAAGGGTAATAAATTTCTATAGGTTATGTTCCTCATTTTCATTTTTCAGTCATTTACAAGATAGGAAAGAACGAGAAAAAGGGGGTAAGTTGGTCAGAGTTGAAAGTTCAAAGGGGCGACGGCAGCAAAGGCGTGCGGGGAGGCCAGGGTGGGCGGCGGCAAAGGCGCGCGGGGAGGCTGGAATGGGTGGTGGCGGCGGCGCGCGAGTAGGCCGGGGTGGGCGGCGGCGCGTAGGGAGGTCGTGGTGGGCAGCGGCGGTGGTGGAACCGGTCGGGGACGGCGCGGACGTGAATGCCCACGCCGACCATGACCAGGGCGGGTTGAATAAGCTAAACTAAACTAATTTAAAATAATTAAACTAAACAAAACTAATCAAAGCATAATTACAAACTAAACTAAACTAAACTAATTATAAAATCAACTAAACTAATTAAAATAACCTAATTACAACTATATATTAAAAGTAAACTAAACTAAACTAAAATAAGCTAATTAATTAAAACTAATTAAAAAAACCTCGGGTCGGGGCGCGGCGGCGCCGGGTCGGAGCAGGGTGGCGCCGGGTCTGCGGCGGGGCGGTCGGGGCCGACCGGGTCGGGGCGGGGCGGCGCCGGGTCGGGGCGGGGCAGGCGGCGAGTGGCCGGCCGGGGCAGCGACAGGGGCCGGACGGGGCGGCGCTGCTAGGCGGCCGGAGAGGGGCGCTGGGGCGGCGACAGGGGGCGGACGGTCCAGGGGCGCGCAAGGGCGGCTAGGCTTGGGTCGGGGGAGACCGGCACGGCGGCGCGCGGGCCGGGGAGGACGGGGCGGCGGCACGGTTGGGCGGCGGAGGCGGCGCGCGAGGGCGGCGGTGGTGGTGCGAGAGGACGGCGCGCGGGCCGGGGAGGATGGGGCTGCGGCGCGGTTGGGCAGCGGCGGCGGCACTGTTGGGCGGTGGCGGCAGCGCATGAGGGCGGCGGCGGTGGAACTGCTCGGGGTCGGCGCGGGCGTGAATGCCCGCACCGACCTCGGCACGGGCGGGTATATACCCCTTATTTACGATGGCCAGGGACCTGGCCGTCGTAAATAAGGACATTATTTACGACGGCGTTGTACACCGTCGTGAATATTTTTATTCACGACAGTACCGTCGTTAATAACTTCGACCATCGTAAATTTGTTTTTTTCTGTAGTGTAGTACAATAAATTAAATTTACATGTAGTGAATATATATACAAGCACTACAACATAAACGATCATCTATGTTGCTTCATAAACCTCATCTATTATGGTTCTATAACCGATACTAAATAGTCGATGCTTATAATAAGTATTGTCAAGACCGGTTCTAAAACCAGTACTTATGTTTATAGTAAGTGTTGTCAGCATCGGTTTCAGGTAAGAACCGGTTTTTATTTATACTGATATCAGTACCGGTACAAAAAGTCTGTCTAGTATATATCATTATCGGTTTCTATTGCGAACCGGTTCTGATTTCTACTCATATTAGTACCGGTTCTTATATGGAACCGATATATAAAGTAATCATATGTACAGTACCGGTTAATGTTAAAAACCAATATTAATACCCACTATCTACATCGATTCTTCATGTTTTGCTGATAATATTTTTGAACCGATTCGAGTTCAATCGGTTCTGTTGAGGCAGTACGAATGGTTATTTCTGTCGTTGTTTAGTAAAGCTAGAATTCTACCATTCTAAAAAGTCTGCTGAAAGACGAAACTGGTAGTTTTCAATTTAGAAAATCATGGCAACATGCATCATGCATCATATAGATTATTGTACATTAAACATGGCAACATGCATCATGCATGAATGCACACCTGGCCCCAGTAAGACGAGATCTCACAGATACTACATGCATCGCCTGATCTGATGAAGTTGGCAACTGGAGGAGGCACGGGGCATTCGATGCTCGCTCAGATAAAGGGGTATGATTAGCAGGCAACAGCATGCATCCTGCTTTATTTCTGTATGCAGAAGCCGGCTTTGTTTGGGGCCCGCATCTAAACTCCCGCACCAAACCCTATATAAAAGCCCGCGCGGGCCTCCTCCCTTGTTCAAACCAAGCACTCATCCAGAGCAAAGCAAGCATAGCTCTGCTAGCTCACCAAGCTTTCCGTCTCGCTTGCTTCCTTGATCTCGCTGTCGATCATCGCACCAAACAATATCTACGTATAGCGAGAAGACAATGGAGAAGATGAACGCGGCGGCGAGCAGGAAGCCCGGCGACTGGAGCTGCCGGTCATGCCAGTACCTCAACTTCTGCAAGCGCGACGCGTGCCAGCGCTGCGGCAAGTCGAAGCTAGGCGTGGACAGGACGGACTACGGCGCGCTGGGCGGCGATTGGGACGTCAAGCCCGGCGACTGGTACTGCTGCGTGTGCGGCACCCACAACTACGCCTCCCGCGGCAGCTGCTTCAAGTGCACCGCCGTCAAGAACGACGCCACCGCCGCCGTCGCGCAGGGCTGGGGGTACACCGTTGCTGGCCAGGCCGGGATGAAATCCGGCGACTGGATCTGCCCAAGGTGACTATTACGGCCCCAACCAGTAGTCGTATTAAACACTTGCTTTTGGTGTTTAACTAACCATTTGTTCCATTATTCTGGCAAATTAAGTTGCACATTTAGAATGAACGCATGATGGATGCAGTGGTCATAATTTAAGTTAAATACTTCCTCTATTTTTAAATCATTGTCATTAGAACAATAACTTTACTTTATTTTCAAACTGTAATTGTTGTTTTAACGGTAACAACTTAGAAATCGAGCGAGTATATGGTAACATTGGCAAGGAAGGAACATGAACAACAGCATCCCATACTCAGAAGACCATTTACTTAGACTAAGAGCATAAGATATCTGTTCCACCCCTCTACTGTTAGAAACGTCAATTCAAGTCCTTGGAATATTCTGCCCAGCAAAATGCCGAGCTGCCAAATGGAATTTTCGTGACGTCTCTGCTCCGCATTTCCCTCTCAGCTGCCTTGTAGTAACAAACAGGCTTGGCGGCTCAAGTGTCCATTTCGTGTTGTCCTAAAAAATCTTCAATCTAATACTGTCATTAGGCAAAAATACTAGGCCGCACACGTGTACGCGATCCTGTGTTCTGATGACTGAATGTTAACGTGGCAGGCTGGGTTGCAACGCGCAGAACTACGCCAACCGAACCGAGTGCTTCCGGTGCAACATGCCGAGATCATCTTATTACTACGGTAAGCGACCACTCTTGTGTGTGTGTCTATATAATTGTGGCATTTCCTCGACAGCGACCGACATGCTGTATCTAGTGCTACCAACTGATCCAATATTGTCTCCCTTTACTCCTTTTTCAGGTTGATCTAACTGACGAGAGACACGACTAAAAAAGAACAAGAAAAACAAATAATCGTACGAGATTGAAGAGCGGACAACGGACGAGATTGATCAGTCGTCGACAATTGCAGCGCCACGATGAATTTTTTTCGTTTTTGTTTCTGTTTCAAATGGATGTAATCAGCCCTCAGGTAGTTGAGTGTGTTAGTCATTTGGAAGAGCGTGCAGTAACTGAAGCAAAAAAGGAGAGGAGGACATGTAAGAAAAGTGCGACTGATGACAGTAATCAGTCTTCTTTGTCCCGCCCTTTTTTTCCAAATAAAGCCGGGGTAAAGAGAGAGAAATGAGTTTCCCATGATCTGTCGACCAACTTTTTTCGCTCATACCTTCTCACATGCAGCTTGCCAATAGTTACCTCGCACTAAATTAAAAAAACGATCTTGATTGAGATGAACGTGTGCTTTGAATGGAGCATGATACAGATTATTCCTAAACTTTTGACTGTTTACCGCGATTCCGGTGGTGCTCAAGTTTGCGGGCCAAAAATATCCATAAGTGTAGAGGATGCCTTCCTTCGTCGCTAATCGATGGTTTATAGCATATGCAAGAAGAAATGCCCAATCCTATTAACGAGAGCACGTACAGAGGCAACAGCAGCCTTTTGCAACGCATATTTGACTTTTATCAAACCTAAGACTGCTCGCACCGGAGGTCTGAGAAGCCACCGGGACTTCAAATTTCGGGGTGGCAGCGGGCCTCTGCAGCGGCGCGATTTACCAGCGACGGTGTAGTCCCGGCGCTACAGGAAGACAATAAAACTAACGGCTGACTGTAGCCACTGGTAGTTGTTTTCGCGCGCGCCAGCGCCGGTCCCCGGAGCTCCGCCCTCCCTGCGCCTCGCCGAGTTTGCTCGCCTGTGCAGCTCGTCGAGCTCGCCCGTGTGCCCTGCGCCTCGCCGGAAGACAGGAAGAAAGAAGAAAGTGGAGGAAAGAGGAAAGTGACGTAGGGATAGAAGAAAGGAATAGAGATGTACAGGGAGAGGAAAAAGAAATAGAGAAAAGGAAAAAGGAGATAAAAGAAGAAACAGAGGAAGGAAAAAAGGAGAGAAAAATGAATTGAGAAAAGGAAAAAGGAGATAGAAAAATACAGGAAAGGAAAAAAGGAGAGAAAAAGTAATAGAGAAAACAAAAAAGACAAAAATAAAAAACCAAAAGAAAGACCAATTAATTATACAAAAACCTCAATTTATTTTAAAAAATAAAATGGCATGATAAAATATAGATAGTTAATTTAGAGGTCCACGGGTGTGGTGAATAAAACTGTAAAGATGATAATCTTTTAGAGTTAAATGTAAAGAGCTAAAATATTTCTTTAGAGGTGCGATATAGAGGTTTATGATCAGTCTAAAAACGCTTCTATTCATGGATGGAATGAGTATTGCTTAGCATTGGCTCCTGAATGCACAGAAGCCCAATTGGTTTTGCGGCAGCTTATGTATTTCTTTTACAGGAAAGAGGTAGGGGCTCTGCCATTTCATTAAAAGGGGAAGAAATGGAAACACAAGTTACTTATGTACAACACTAATGTCAGCACTTATGTTGCTAACTAGAACATGATTAAAGAAAAAAAGAAAGAAAGATCACGTGTCAGGACATCCCAAAGA
Source organism: Neostapfia colusana (assembly GCA_030760725.1). Taxonomy (NCBI): domain Eukaryota; kingdom Viridiplantae; phylum Streptophyta; class Magnoliopsida; order Poales; family Poaceae; genus Neostapfia; species Neostapfia colusana. The sequence continues at coordinate 30,241,863 of JASWHV010000004.1, read as the reverse complement.
ACTACCTCATACCCTGCATCTGGTCGTCATTAATGCTTTGTAATTTAAAGTTATACCGTCATCGATAATGCTATCGATGCCATATTATAGTAGTCTATTTCCTCCTTGGCCAATGTTGTGGCTTGCAATTCGTTTTTTTCTTCTCCTTGGAAAATCCTCCTATTTCTCTTCTTGCAAATGCTCCACCATCCATATAAAATTGCCCCAGTCTGCTTTGCTCTGTTCATCTTTTCAGTTCTTTGCATTGCTAGTTGGAGCCAGTTTTGTACCGAGTCCTCGTTTAACCTGCCCAAGTAAGTTCCTTCTTGTGTCCATCTCATGACATTTATCATAACATTTTCTTCAAATGAGCATTTGATCAATAGATGGAGTGTGGTTTCAGCCTCATCAAAGCACAGTGGACATATAACATTGTTGTCCCATCCTTTTTTTTGGCAATTTATCCGCAGTTTGTAACTCCTCATGCAAAGCTAGCCAAGCAATCCAACGGACCTGTGGTTCAACTTTAGCTTTCCATAGCGTCCGCGCAGGAAATTGACTTTGCATACCTTGGAATTGCCATTTGTACGCTGATTTGCTCGTATATTCCCCTGTTGTGTTTACCTTCCATGTTTATCCACATTTTGTTGCTGAAGTGAATCTGGAGAGAACATCCTCCAAAGTTTGATGTATTCTGCTATATATGATGTCGGTGTTATGTTCCTTAGCGATCTAATATAATTTCTATTATGTAGCTCTTTTGCCACCGTTCTGTTTTTATACCTCATTACATTATATAACATGGGGAATGCCTCCTTGAAGATTTGCTGTACTAGCCATCTATCATGTCAAAACAAAGCAATTTGGCCATTCCCAATCTCTATGTTTGTGCATGCTGCAGGGACGAGCTCCAAAAGCGCCACGTGTCCAGTAGGGCCGGAGCTCCCCTCTCCTCAGAGGATAGCTCTCGGCCTGCCACGTGGCCCAGGAGGCCGGACCTCACCCCCTCCGCAGGGGCGAGCTCCGAAGGCTCCACGTGTCCAGCGGGGCCGGACCTCCCCTCTCCTCAGAGGTGAGCTCCGGGCCCGCCATGTGGGCAGCAGAGCAGCGCTGCCCGCCCGGCGCGGTAGGCAGCGGGAGTAAAGGCGCGTCATGCCTTTACCATACAAGGCATTCAAGACTCGCACCTTCCCAAGACGCGGAGGCGCGGCGCACGCCTGTCAGAAGGCACTGTGACCAGTCACAGTCAAAACAGGCGCGCAGTGTCAGAAGCTGCAGACCAGTGAAGGAAGCGACAAGACATGGACAAGACATGCCCTGCCGCCCCTGCCATCACCAACGGCTACATCTAGACTGTGGCATGGGCTGGGTGGCAGGATGACGACCTCGAAGCCAGCGCCAAAACTACGTAGCTAGTAGGAAAACACCCCGGGGCCACCTGTCGGGCCCCAGGGCCCACCTTGTAAGCCGCCCGAGCCTTGGATTATAAAAGGCTCGGGTAGGCAACATTAGAAGGGGTTCAAACTCCCGTGATTTCAGCTCCCTCTAGGCCAAGGGTTCTGCAGTTCGCCACCCGAACAAGAACTCAAGGAAACCAGTGCTCCAAGAACTCCCGTGGACGTAGGGTTTTACGCTCCAGCGGCCCGAACCACGTAAAATCCCGGTGTCAATCATCTCCTTCCTTCGTCCACTCCAGCGAGACCCTCGCGAGAGGACTAGCCCCTCCAAAAAAAACCTCCGCGGGCTGCTCAGAGCAGGCCCGGGGGAAGTGTCGACTGCAGACGCTTCGACATTTGGCGCGCCAGGAAGGGGGCTTTTCGCTCTCGCGACGAGTCTACGCCGACGAAGATGTCCAAGCTTCCTTCAGAGGCAAGCTCTTCGCGCCGACGTTCCCGACGAACTCCATCAACCTCAAGATCTGCCGCGGTGCAGAGTGCCACTCAAGCAAGTGCACTAGTCGCCGCAGAAGCGCTCCTGGACAATCCACCCGCTGAAGACGCTCCTCACGGGGCCACCCAGCAGTGGATCCGCGATGTCAACTACCTCGTCGCTACTGCCGTCAACCCTCCGCTGTGGCGGGGACGACGCCCTGCTCATCCAGGTGTCTCGCTGTCATGCACACCAACAGTTGATGCGCAGACGACAGACTCCTGCTCTACCAGGCTCCCAACGGCGGACCTGAGGATAGAGCTGGAGCGACGCTGCCCGGGAGAAGACGCTCGCGTCACCATCGAGCGACAGCGGCAAAGGTGTCACATCCAAGAGGCCGGCTACAGCATGTCGACCGCCTCAACTCAGCCTGGGCCGCAGACGTTCGCCATGCGCCCTCTGCCCCAGGCGTACGTTATGCAGCATATGCAGCAACCATATGTCCTGCAGTCGGCGCCCCCGGTATACGGACCACCAATGCCCATACCGGGGTACACCCTGCCAGCAGCTGTCCAAGGGTTCGCAGAACCAATACCTGCAGCAGCAGCGACCGGGTGTGCAGCCCTGGCGCCCCACCTTCGCTTTGCAGTATGGCCACGTAAGTTTCGGCCACACCTGTCGGAGAAGTACAACGGAAGCGTCAACGTGGCAGAGCTCCTGCAGGTCTACTCTACTGCCATCCTAGCGGCTGGAGGGGATGAAGCGGTCATGGCTAACTACTTCCCCGTAGCCTTGACCGGCCCGGCAAGGTTGTGGTTCATGAACCTGCCCCGGGGTTCCATAACCTCCTGGGGGGAGCTATGCAGGCAGTTCACGGTGAACTTTAGCAGCTCCTACACGTGTCCCGGCACGGAGCTGGACCTCCACGCCATACGACAACAACCGGGATAATCACCGCGCTCCTTCATCTAGCGGTTCTCCCAAGTACGCAACACCATCCCCCACATCCCGGATGAATCAGTGGTGGTCGCATTCTAACAGGGTGTGAGGGACAAGAAGATACTCGAGAAGTTGGCCACCAGGGAGGTGCGAGACGTCTCGGAGCTCTTCATCGTGGCGGACAAGTGCGCTAGAGCAGAAGAAGGGCGTCACTGGCACTCACAGCCAGCCTCCGAAGCCGGAAGACAACCCAAAGATGGAGGAGTTCAAGCTGAACTCCCAACCACATTAGACAGTCAAGAGCCAAGCACCGACTGACTTCGTGGTCAGGTGGATGCCTCCACCAAGCATCCCATGGGGCCCCGAAGTTGGAGAACCTGAGCTCCGAGCACCGGCCTCCACCGAGCCTCACTGGACGTTCTAGTGCGACGGCGTGATGCTTCTCATGCCAACGGGAGAGCGGATTGGGTACCTTGGACCTGTGCCATGTACCGCGCGCCGACGACACCGTCGCCAACAACCTGTCACCGAAGGCCTCCACCGGAGCCCCGAAGCCCCAAGGAGCCTTCGAAGGGACGTTGCCACGACTCATAGCTCGGAGTGCCGAGCCGGGCGAAGGGGGCGAGACCGGCACCTCGAAGCTGGCGGTCCCGGCGGCCCTGCAGCCATAGTGCCCGCCAAAGGATCGTATGCGCCACTGGGGACTCCGTGCTACCCAGCGCCCAAGATCCAGAAGCTCAAGTAGCCCCGATGCATGGACCACGGAGGTCCGAGACTTCTTGAAAGATGTCATTCCTGATGAACGTGCACTCGCTGAATGGATTGTGCGGATGGCTAAGTGCTACGCGCTGGTATCTTTACTGGCGTGGCGCCACGGCATCCTATTGCGGTGCATAACCCAGGAGGAAGGCTGTGACCAGCTCGCAGTAATCCGCAGTGGCGAGTGCTGGGAACACTCATCGTCCCATACGCTGCTCGGTTAAGCCATCCGGCATGGCTCCTACTGGCCGAGAGCCACATGGACGCTGTCAAGCCGGTTAGGAGATGCAAGGCGTGCCAGGTCCATGCAGAGCAGATCCACACAACCGGTGCAGACGCTGCACCCAGAACCGTCGAGGGATACCGGCTCCTCTACGTCGGGGGCCAGCTAGACATCCCAGGGCCAGGTCACGGGAATCACCCTTCTACATGGTATGCGGGTCCGAAGCCATGCTTCCCTCGGAGATCGCCATGGGGGTCCCCCTGTGTCCGAGCGTACGACGAAGCTACACAGGATCAGCTCCTGTGTGAGGTCATCTACCTCGTCGACGAGGCAAGATGGCAAGCAACGCTACAGATCGCACGGTCCCGGCGGGAGCTCCAGCGCTACCACCGCGGGTCCATGCATGGGAGCACGAGGCAGGCGCTCCGGCCCTACCTCTGTAAGTCCTACCACACTTACTCAGGTGTTCATTTAAATTATGCATTAATTTATATGATCACCTCCCCGTGCTCTAGACAGTGTACGCCCATCGTACACTCGTACCTCCTTTCTCACTCTCATAACTAGTCGGCATTTGCTATCCTGCCGAGTGCGGTCATGTTTGAGGTACCTGCCAAAGGCCCGGGGGCCTCTCGGACCTCCCCCAGATAGGGCACTGTGATGCCAGTTGGTCTCCTCCAGGAAAAGACCTACTCCAGAGCGGGAGGTCCAGAAGCCTTGCTTTGCCTGGTCCTGCACCCAAAGCATGCGCACTCTGCCTCCCCAGCGCTACGGTCTGAGTACTAGGGGCTGGACGGTTACACCCTGGCTACGGCGGGAGCCGGACCTCCAGGACCAAGTGCACTGGATTGCCCAAGCCCCGTATACCGGCCCAGGACTATAACCCAAATAAGACTAAGAGGTAGGGAAAGGAGGACCTCTAAGCAGTGCAGGACCTCACCCCTCAGCAGGGGTGAGCTCCGAAGCCGGACCTCGTCTCACCCTCTCCTCAGAGGCGAGCTCCGATGACAGCCGGACCTCACACGTCCCTTAGGCCTGAGCTCTGATGCCGGCCCTTGCCCTCTTCTAAGAGGCGAGCCCCGATGCCGGACCTCACCCTATCCTTAGAGGCTGAGCTCTGATGACTTTCGGACCTCGTCCCCACAGCAGGGCCTGAGCTCCGATGCCACCCCTCGCCTTCTCCTGAGAGGCGAGCCTCGATGCCGGACCTCACCCTCTTCTCAGAGGTTGAGCTCCGATGACTGCCGGACCTCACGCGCCCCTTAGGCCTGAGCTCCGATGCCGGCCCTCGTCCTCTCCTCAGAGGCGAGCCCCGATGCCGGACCTCACCCTCTCCATAGAGGCTGAGCTCCGATGACCTCCGGACCTCACGCCCTCCGCTGGCCTGAGCTCTGATGACCTCCGGACCTCACGCCCTTCGCTGGCCTGAGCTCCGATGACTTCCGGACCTCACGCCCTCCGCTGGCCTGAGCTCCGATGCCGGCCCTCGCTCTCTCCTCAGAGGCGATCCCCGATGCTGGACCTCACCCTCTCCATAGAGGCTGAGCTCCGATGACCTCCGGACCACATGCCCTCCACTGGCTTGAGCTCCGATGACCTCCGGACCTCACGCCCTTCGCTGGCCTGAGCTCCGATGACTTTCGGACCTCACACCCTCCGCTGGCCTGAGATTCGATTCCGGCCCTTGCCCTCTCCTCAGAGGTGAGCCCTGATGCCGGACCTCGCCCTCTCCTTAGAGGCTGAGCTCCGATGACCTCCGGACCTCACGCCCTCCGCTGGCCTAAGCTCCGATGACCTCAGAACCTCACGCCCTCCGCTGGCCTGAGCTCTGATGACTTCCGGACCTCACGCCCTTTGCTGGCCTGAGCTCCGTTGACCTCCGGACCTCACGCGCTCCGCTGGCCTTAGCTCTTATGACCTCCGGACCTCTGCCCCCACAGCAGGGCCGAGCTACGATGCCAGCCCTCGTCCTCTTCTCAGAGGCGACCCCTTATGCCGGACCTCACGCCCTCCGTAGGCCTGGGCTCTGATGACCTCAGGACCTCCGCCCTCACAGCAGGGCCGAGCTCTGATGCCAGACCTCACCCCTTCAGCGGGGGTGACCTCTGATGCCGGTCTTCACCCCCTCCACAGGGGTGAACACCGAAGCTGGACCTCTACCTCTCCTCAGAGACGAGCTCCGAAGCCGGGCCTCCCCCTTTTCACAAGGGCTGATCTCCGATGCCACGCCTCACCCTCTCCTCAGAGGCTGAGCTCTGAATCCACCGAGACCCTACCAGCATAGGGAATACTCAAGACAAGAAAGTGCGCGGGAAGGAGAAGGCCTCACCCCGGGATCGTTACCTCCCCCGAGGTGGGCCCGGGGGCCACTGTCGGTACCCTCAATACCGGGTACCCCCGCGCACGTGGTGAAATCGCCTAAGGACCTCACCCCCTCTGTAGGGGTGAGCTCCGAAGGAGCCACGTGTCCAGTAGGGCCGGATCTCCCCTCTCCTCAGAGGACAGCTCCGGGCCTGCCACGTGGCCCAGAAGGCCAGAACATGCCCCCTCCGTAGGGGCGAGCTCCGAAGGCACCACGTGTCCAGTACGGCCGGAGCTCCCCTCTCCTAAGAGGACAGCTCCGGGCCTGCCACGTGGCCCAGAAGGCCGGACCTCGCCCCCTCCGCAGGGGTGAGCTCTGAAAGCACCACGTGTCCAGTAGGGCCGGAGCTCCCCTCTCCTCAGAGGATAGCTCCGGGCCTGGCACGTGGCCCAAGAGGCCGGACCTCGCCCCCTCCGTAGGGGCGAGCTCCGAAGGCTCCACATGTCCAGCGGGGCCGGACCTCCCCTCTCCTCAGAGGTGAGCTCCGGGCCCACCACGTGGCCAGCAGAGCAGCGCTGCCCACCCGGCGTGGTAAGAAGCGGGAGTAAAGGTGCGCCATGCCTTTACCGTACAAGGCATTCAAGACTCGCACCTTCCCAAGGCGCGGAGGCGCGACACACGCCTGTCATAAGGCACTGTGACCAGTCACAGTCAAGACAGGCGCGCAGTGTTAGGGATTGCAGACCAGTGAAGGCAGCGACAAGACATGGATAAGACATGCCTTACCGCCCCTGCCATCACCAACGGCTACACCTAGCCTGCGGCATGGGCAGGGTGGCAGGACGACGACCTCGAAGCCAGCGCCAAGACTATGTAGCTAGTAGGAAAACACCCCGGGGCCACCTGCGAGCCTTGGGGCCGACCTTGTAAGTCGCTCGAGCCTTGGCTTATAAAAGGCTCGGGTAGGCAACGTTACAAGGGGTTCAAACTCCCGTGAGTTCAGCTCCCTCTAGGCCAAGGGTTCGGCAGTTCGCCACCCGACCAAGAACTCAAGGAAACCAATGCTCCAAGCGCTCCAGTGGACGTAGAGTTTTACGCTCCGGTGGCCCGAACCACGTAAAATCCAGGTGTCAATCATCTCCTTCCTTCGTCCACTCCGGCGAGACCATTGCGAGAGGACTAGCCCCTCCAAAAAAGAACCTCCGCGGGCTGCCCAAAGCACGCCCGGGGGAAGTGTCGACCACAGACGCTTTGACACTATCCAAATGAAGCAGTCTTCTTATCTGGTCAATCTTCTTAAGTGCCCATTTTGGTATGCCTATGACTATTGCATAATATGTTATCGTGGACGTTAGCACTGTTTTAGCCAGTGTTAGTCTTCCTGCCTTTGTAAGTTGCTTGCCTTTCCATTCTGCCAATTTCCCCGCTACTTTATCTATCATTGGTTGGAGGTCCAATAAAAGTGCATCTAGGCCCCCATGTGGGTTTTGGTAGATTGGTGACGAACAATTAAAATGCTAATGAGCTGAAATGAGCATGTGTGCTGAAAAGCTGGATGGTAAAAAGAGACTGAGAGCTTTTCAAAAGAAAAATGGAGAAGAAGGCGTGAAGCTATACAATAGAATTAAAGTTTTTATTTTCTTGAGTATAGGAACGCCACATTACTAAGAGGGACACAACACGCAACAAAGAAAAAGCAAGCTCAATCCCAATTCAAACAACCCTTAGCGTAGAAAAGAATTCTTAGGCTATTAAACTCGGACATGTCAGAGAGATTCGAATAAGTGCTCTTTATGTAGTCTCAGACATGTCTGAAGGTTTCAGAGGGACTCTCTGAGTAGACTCGGACATATCCGAATAAAATCGGACATGTCCAAAGTCTAAGGTTTTTTTGGAGTTCCTAAGTCAAGAGGGTCGGACATGTCTGAAAATGTCAGAAATGTACCCTCTGTGTAGGTTCGGACAAGTCCGAAGAGGTTGGACATGTACCCTCTATGTAGGTCCGGACATGTCCAAACATTTTGGACATGTACCTTCTGTTTAGGGTCGGACATGTCCGAAGTGGAGTTCGGACATGTCCGAAGTCTGAGGATATCCAAAGACTGGTCCGGATATGTCAGCTCAGACATGTATGAAATATGTCGGACATGTACGAAGTGGAATCAATGGGACATTTCAAATTATTATCAGATGAGGACGTCATTTTACCGTTGATGGTCCCCAATCTTGGACATGTCCGAAGTGGAGTTTGAAAATGTCCGAACTTTAGTGGTTGACAACGGTAACATTTTAGGAAGCTCTATAAAAGGAGGGATCTTGTTCCCATTTCATGAGTGATCAACCCAGAGCTTTCACCAACAAATTTGAGCACTCCTAGACCTCTCTCACACCCTCTAGCAATCAAACTAGAATCTTGTGAGGATTTGAGGGTTTGCAAGGAGAATCAAGAAGAAGAGCTCCTTGGGTTGAGCTTGCTGATCTTCACACCTTCTCGCTGTGGTGGTTTCTGTTCATTACTCTTGGAACTTTGTTCCTAGGCGTCTAGGTGTCTCCTAGTGACTCCCAATTTGTGGTGAGACCCGGGAAGTTTGTATTACCCTTGATTTGATAGTGGAACAACCAAGTTTGATCTTTGTGATCACTTGGTGAGGGTTAGGGTCGAAAGAGACCTGGTTCTTTTTGGATTACTCAACGGAGACCTAGATTCCTATGTGGAATCGAACTTCGGTGAACAAATCCTCGCGTCCATTTGCGTTCATTTACTTATTATTCATATTTCATATCACTGCTCTTGCTTGTATTGATCAAACCCTAGCTTTGAATCACTTCAATATTTAGATCATCAAACTTACTGAATAAATTGCTAGTATCATTTAAGATCTAGTCCTAGATCATATTATTCATATCGACCTAGAACTAGTTATTTCTATTTCCGCTATGACCAACTTTGGGCAAGTAGACTTATCCGAAAATTTTGGACTTGTCCAAAATACTTTCGGACTTGTTCGAATCTGAAAGAACAATGTTGTTAATTATTGTGTTTTAAATTTAAATTAGCCTATTCACCCCCTCTAGGCAACTTTTAATTGGTATCAGAGCCTAACTCTTCATTTAAGTGTTTAACCGCTCGAAGAGGTCATGGGGGAAACAAACACCTATTACGAGGGCAAGAAGCAAAGTGCTCATGGTGTTGGCAAGAAAGATGACTCACATCACTCTCAGACAAGTGAGAGTAATGATGAAGTAAATTCCGTCACTCTTTTCATGAGGAGGAGACATGCAGGACGAAGAGCACGCTTTGACACCTCAAGTGATGAAGACAAGGAAGTGGAGTGGCTCATGACCAAATCTGGCCGCCCCAATTTTCCCCAAATTCCCCTATTTCCTAATTTCCCTAATTTTCCTGATTTTCCCAAAATTCCCCTAGGGAATTTTCCCCACATTTGGGAGGAAATCCCCCCCCCCCCCAAATTGGCTGCACCACTTAAGGGGGGAACCCTAGTAGGCAATTCCTCCTTGGCCGCAGCCCATTAGGGGGGGGACCCTAGCTGTCCCCCTTTTTGTTTTTTTGTGGTCTTTTATTTTCCCAAATAATCTCAGCCATTGGTGGAAAATAAATAATAAAATCACAGCCCCTAGCTTCCACCTCTTTTCTAATTAAATCTCAGCCCTTGGATAATTGAGTTGCTAAAATCCTAGCCCCCTAGCTATTTTCCCCTTATAAATAAAACTCTCCCCCCTAGCCGCCACCCAGCCCCAAAAGACCTGTCCACCGCCTTCCCCTGCTGCCAAGCTCAAGTCGCCGCCCCCTTGCTAGAATTTGGCCTCCGTCGAAGCTCCGCCACGCCTCGCCAGTCACCGGAGAAGAAGCCCCCGACGTTCTGCCCTAGCCGTAGCTGCATAATTCTCCAAGAAAATCTCCAGCTGCTGCCATTGCAAGGAGAAGTCCCTGTCGCAAGTCCATCCGGTCCGAAGGGATGGAGGGAGGAGACATATCCAAGGAGCTTAGAGAGTTCCTGGATTGCTGCAGCCTATACCCAGAGTATCTCCTCAAGAAAGTCCCTCGTCTCGGACATGAAGAGTGGAAGGATGAAGTAACCATCCTATCTAACGGTAGGGTTGTCACCTGGCACTTCGCACCCACATGGAGAGCTACAAGAGCAGAAGCTATTGATGATGTTGCATTGGATGCACTCACCGGACTGTGCTACACTTTCCGTGAGCAGCTTGAGAACACTGCCTTTGAGCTGCACCCGTATCGGAAGAGTGGTACATGGGAGATAATTGGACCTCATGAAGGAGCTATTTTCAACCCACAAGCTGCTGTCAAGTCTAAGAGGTTGCTCGTGGAGTTAGGAAACTGCTATGCAAGCGCACAAGAATAGATCGGTTACCTCCGCAAGAAGCTGTACTTGCTGGAAGAACAGGAGGAGACTCGTGCCAATGCAGGAATAAATGGAGCACCAGCATCATCTATCATTATATGGACTTTCGACTAACCATGACGTGTGCCCATGTATGGACCACCCCCGTCACACAGCGAGAAAAGCACTGGTTCTCACAATTAAGTTAGGTTTTCCATTGAATAAAGCTGTAATAGGGACGCTTAGACGTAGTAGGCTGAAATAAGAGTGGTGTGCTGAATTTCATGATGATTGCTTGTGTGCTTGGTGTGAGTTGTGGGACACTTCGGTGAACGTCCACATCTACACATAGTGGAGATATGTGAGATGCTTCGACATTTGTTCATATCCTCATATAGGCTGAAATTAATAAAAGAAGTTGCTTAGTTCATACACCTTGATGCATATAGTTGGGGGATCAATCTAAATCTCTACTTCATACTCTACTCTCTCATAGATGGTGAGGGAATATTCCAACCGCCAACGAAGGAACGCTCGTGGTAACAACGAACCACATGAGGATGGCAATGTGGAAGTTCCTGAAGATGCAAACCCCGGAGCTGATGCAAACAACCTTGAACGGTTGATGGCTATGGAGACCCAGCTCATGCAAACTATGATACAAACGTTGGGTCAGCTGCAGGCCAACAACAACAACCCTAACCTCATTCCAGCACCCCCACCGCCACCACCGCCGGCTCACAACAGATTGGGAGAGTTTATGAGGACTAGGCCGCCTACTTTTGCACAAGCCAATGATCCTATGGAGGCTGATGATTGGCTGAAGTCTATGGAACAGAAGCTTGCTATTGTTCAGTGCAATGATCGGGAGAAAGTTCTCTTCGAATCACACCAGCTTATGGGAGCAGCCGCTGATTGGTGGGAAGCTCTTTGCAATGTTCATATCAATCAGGAGACAATAACTTGGGCTGAATTCAAGGAGAGTTTCCGCTCTCACTATGTCCCTGAAGGAGTCATGATGCTTAAAAGGCAAGAGTTTGAAGGTCTCCGTCAAGGAAGGAAGAGCGTGAACGAGTACCTTAACAAGTTCACGCAGCTGTCAAGGTATGCTCCAGAAGATATCAACTCGGATCACAGGAAGCAGTACTTGTTCATGTGGGGATTGAACAATGAAATTCAAGTTCAGCTGCTCAACAATGATTATGCAAACTTCCAAAAGCTTATTGACAAAGCTATAGTGGTGGAGAGCAAGATCTGTGAGATTAAACAAGAGGGCAAGAGAAAGATGCCATATCAAGGACAGCCACAAGGGAGTAATGTACGTCCCCGCTTCATTGCACCAGCTGCACCACACTATGGCTCGTCCGCTTCTACTTTCCGCTCTGCAAATCCACCTCGCCCTAATCAGCCACCGCAGCAACGCCCTGTTATGCAAGCACCCCGTTTGCCTATGCCTCCTGCGCCCCGTCCCAACATGGGCGCCTATGCTCAAAACCAGCCTCGCCCCAACATTCCTGCCGTTATAGGCAAGAAGGCATGCTTTTCATGCGGAGAGGCGGGACACTTTGCAAATCAGTGCCCGAAGAAAGGACTTGGACATCCGAGCAATGCACCTAAGCAGAACCCACAGCCGATGTAGGAGCAACACAAGGCAACCATGGACAGCAGAACTACACTCATGGCAATGTGAATCACGTCTCCGCTGAGGAAGAACAACAAGCTGAGGACGTCGTGATTGGTGTGTTTCTCGCCAACTCCAACCCAACCACTGTTTTATTTGATTCCGGAGCATGGCATTCATTCATCTAATCCAAGTATGTTATCGAGTATAACCTGCCCATATCCTACATGAAACAAACTATGTTAGTTAATTCTCCCGGTTGAGAGATGAGGACTAATATAGTATGTCCAAAAATAAGCCTTAAAATAAGGGGGTAGACTTTCTTGCCAACCTTATCGTCTTTGATTCTCAAGGGATTGACATAATACTTGGAATGGACTGGTCAAGCAAGTACAATGGAGTAATTCAATGCACTCAAAGGATCGTGCAGTTGACGAGTGAGCATAGTACTCGTATTGAGTTTGAGGCAGCCCAACCTGCAACCGAGAAGGCAGTGTTGAACCACACCGAAGAAGCGACATCGGAAAGCATTCTGGTGGTTCGAGAATATTCAGATGTGTTCCCGGAAGAACTTTCAGGTATGCCACCTATCTGGGACATTTAATTTGCCATTGATTTAGTACCCGGAACTGCACCTATAGCGAAGAGGTCATATAGAATGCCTGCTAATGAATTAGTGGAGCTCAAGAAGCAAATTCAGGAGCAGCTAGATAAGGGTTTTCTACGCCCAAGCTCATCACCTTGGGGAGCCCTCATGCTCTTCGTGGATAAGAACGATGGAACCCAAAGGATGTGTGTGGACTATAGGTCTCTCAACGAAGTGACAATCAAGAATAAGCACCCGCTCCCCCGCATAGAGGACTTATTCGATCAAATGAAATGTGCCCGAATTTTCTCCAAAATTGATCTTTGGTCGGGATACTTCCAGCTGAAGATTAAGCCCTCCGACATACCCAAACTGCATTTTAAACATGGTATGGTTTGTATGAATATACCGTTATGTCTTTTGGGTTGACGAATGCACCCGCATACTTTATGTACCTCATGAATAAGGTATTCATGGAGTACTTAGACAAGTTCGTCGTGGTCTTCATCGACGACGTCATGGTGTATTCGAAAAGCGAGGAAGAACACGAAGAACACTTGAGATTGACATTGCAGAAACTGTGAGAGCATAAATTGTATGCTAATTTCAGCAAGTGTCAATTTTGGCTAAAGGAGATATCGTTCTTAGGCCACATCATCTCCGAAGGAGGAGTATCGGTTGTGTAAGGGCCTCAGTTTTGGCACACATTTGAAGTGTTCATCACCACACCACACACCTCATTTGAGGAAAGATGATGAAAACAAATGAAGAGCATGTAACCACCATTAACATGCTCATTAGAGAACAAACTCACATATTGCAAAAGTGGTATTTCCCACATGTGATATAGGTGGGCTGGACTTATGAAAACTCCTACACATTGCTAAGGATGTCCATGCCAAGTTTCACCCAAATTCAAAACCTTTTTGAGGTCTGGGTATAGATAGAAAGAGGGCAGTTTGAAACCACATTCAAATTCAAACTGTTTTGTCCCATGAATTTAAAAGTGGGAGGCATATTCTTATTCAGCACATTTTTGTGAGCTCACATACCAATTTTCACTCCATTTGGAGTTGATCTTGACATGAGCTAAGTGGGACGAATTCAAACTTTATTTGAATTCAAAACTGAACTTGTGCTGAAATTCACTCAAACCGAACCAAATTTGAATTCTATTCAATTCAAATGGCTCAGGAGTGAATAATTTGAATCACCAGGGGTATTATGGGGCTCACTGTTTACAACAGTGATTAGGAGTAAATTTCAGAGGTTAAAACCCCGGGTGGGACCCACATGTCATAGAGGGAAGAAGGAGAAACTTGCACCCAAAGTCAGAGTCGCGGTGGGAAATTCCGCCGAGCAGCTGTCGGCTGTGCCACCGAGCAGCTACCGGCGCCACCAGCTGCTTCCCTCTTTGCGCGTTGGCGCCCAGGGCGGCTGGCTCGCGCCCCCATGTGACCGGCACCGCCTCAGCCGAGCAGGAGTCGGCCGGCTTTATCTTCTCGCGGGCAAACCCGAGCAGCGGCATTGTTTCTCGCCGCAGCTCTCTGCTCAATCGGAAAAACCAGTAAAACCATCTCCTCCTTCGTCCCTGAGCTGCTAGACAGCCACCTGAGTGTAACACCCCAAAATTTTGATTCAAAACCTTAAATCATGTTAAGAGGGGAATTTAAAATTTTTTGGACGTGTTGCATGTTTTGCAAAAATTCAAATTCAAACTGGAATTCAAATTAAACTCAAATCAGAAAAGAAATGGAAAAAGAAAAAGAGAAGACAGAAAAAAAACCGGCCAGTGGGCCGAAACCCACCAGCCGGCCCAACTTACCCAGCGCCAGCCCGCAGCCGCGCGCCCGCGCTCTCTCACACTGACAGGCGGGACCCACTGATCTTCTTCTACCTCGCGCCGCGCCGAACTCCCCCGCGCCCGAATCGAAACCGATCGGGATTTCGACGTAAACCCCGCTGAATTCTGTTCGTAGCCGACACGGACATGATCTAAACCACCCCGCCGCCCTCTCCCGTCTATAAAAACCCCGACCTCGTTCTGTTTTTCCCACGCGATCGCTGATTTTTACTCCGATGAGAACCGAGACTTCTCCGGTGAATTCTGGCCGATCTAAGCTCGGAAACTCCGATCTAACTCGCTGGTCTTGATCCACCGCCTCCGGGGAACCTTGCAGGTGCAGAAAACTCGGTGACTTGCGGTGTAAACACAGCGCCGATGAGCTTCGCCGTGGTTTTGCCTCGGACCTCGCCGCCGATCACTTTCCAGGACCTCCGAGCTCAAGAAAACCCCCGAGGTGAGATCCCCGACCTCCCCTCTACCGATCTATGCCATAAGATCACAGTTCTAGGCAGAATTCTCGAGGATCCGAAAGTTTCCGGCGAGATCGCCGCTTCCCGCCGCCGTGCGCCGCCGGCAGCGCCGCCCGTGCTCGATCAGAGCGACGTGGCTGCTTGTGCGCCATTTATTTTAAATCGCACGGTAGGGTTTAAATCCCCGCGTACCGGTTCGATGTTATAATCTCGGCCGTCGGTTTAAAATCGGACGGTCCACGTCAGCCCCGCGTTATAAAGACTGGAAATCTTACGTGCTACCCCCTGGGGTTCTCGGGAAACAAGAGCTAGCCCCGGAAACTTCTGATCTAGCCCCTGGAACTCCAGAAAATCATGTAAATTCATTTAAAAATCAGTTTTAGCCCCTGGACTTAATAAAAATTAGGAAAAACACCTCTGATAAGTGTAGCTAGACCCCTAGAAATTCTGAAAATAATATTATAGACCCTGTAGTGGGGTAACTTTAACTTTTTAGCCCTGTTTAGTATTTAAATTAGGAAATTGAATATGTGGCTAGTGTTTAAAAATTAAAAAGTGGGACAAACATATTGTCATAATTAAATTAAAAACTTTCTCAGTATTTAGAAAACTTTGGAGTGAGATAAAAACATATTTTGGGCTGAATTGAATATGTTTAATTTATTATTCACATTTAGGGACACAATTTTAAGTAATGAATAGTTTTAGAAAATAGGGAAAATAATTTTAAAATAGTTTACATCAGAGGAAAAGGTCAAAAATATATCAGTAAATATTTTAGATCAGAACCTATTCTGTTTAGATGATGTGTCTTATTATTTTCATAATAAAGTTCACATTTAGGCATAGGAAATAAATCTGAAAATATAGCAACTAGTAAATGATAAATGGAGTTCTAAAATCCAAAGGATTCAGTTTAGGGTTGGTAGAAATTATGAAGACACATATGGAGAAGGAAAATACCTTTCATGCATACTTGGTAGCTAAAAGGTGTAGTAATTGAATATAAGGAATTCATTTAAATTGGAAACTCATATATATAGTATGCAAGCATAAATGTGAATACAAAAGTAGGAATCATATACATATGATTAAAAGTGTATGCAAGACACAAATCAACACACATAGAGTAACCACAACACATATAATGGTGAATGACTTTCATAAATATGAATGTGTGGTTTGTATGAAGTGGAAGTGTGAATTATGTCTTATGGATTGTTGTTTTTCTTTTGCTATGTGTGATGGTATGATGTAGAACCTGCTCAAGAGCAAGTTATTCCTTTCCAAGATCAGGACTACCCATTTCAAGAGCAGCAGGAAGGAGGCAAGTGTCCTTGACCACTTTGATCCTATGCTAGGATGTGTAGATAGAATTATTTGCATTGTCAAATGAAATATGAAACCCATGTTAGGAAGTTTCCCTAGAATTGCATTATCTTGTTTCCTTGTAGCTTGGGTTGGGATTTATTTTATCATGTCATTTATTATTATGCATATGCTTAGCCATGCTTAGAATGGGATATTTGGGACATGAGATCATCAGTTTACTTTACCATACTCTTGAATGAGATAATATGAGTTATGTAGAAGTAGGGATCAAGGCAAGTTGGATGTTTTGGTTGTGTGCTGGGTGCACGAGACTTGGGTTTGTGTTTAGTACTTGCCTGGATCCTAAGGACCGGTTCATGGAGCATGTAACCTGGCTTTACAGTGCCAACCACATGCTGAGATGGGGCAGCTTGGCCAATTAATTAGGTGTATCCCCGGCGTAGTATGGGTGTGTTGGATGGTGCGGGGAGTAGGTGTCAGCTGGACTACCATATGAACCGCAAGGCTCAAGAGGGGGCCACTGCAGCGGGGTTGGAGCCTCTTGTATGCTGTTAGGGGTGAAACCTTAGTGGGCCCACGCTCGTCGGGAATCCCTTTGTAAAGGCTTCGTAGTGATCTCCTGGCTACACACCTGGGAAGTGCGAATGTGGTTCGTAGCCACTGGCATAATGGAGGTTCTTTTAGTCCACCCGGCAACGGGGGATGAAATCACTACATGTGGGTACAGTGGTACAAACTCTGCAGAGTCAAAACTGTCATGACAGCCGTGCTCACGGTCAAGAGCGGCTTGGACTTATTCATGATTAGAGAAGTGATGGTTTTTGGAAGTTGTGGATGTTAAGCGGGGAGCTTAACATTTGAAAATGATGTTATGGTTATTTGGTTATGATGATGGGAAGGGAGATTGGGACCATTTCACTTGTGTAGTAATGTAGGTACTTAATAAGCTAAGGTGATAGGTATTAATTGCATAGTGCTTTAACCATGAGTTCAACCTCTCCTTGTTCTAGCCATGCATGATATAATTTTCCCACACTTGCTGAGTACCATTGGTACTCAACCTTGCATATTTTGTTGGTTTATATTGCTGCTCAGGTCAAGATAATGAGGTGGTGTATAATGACCAAGACTTTGGACCCGAAGAAGGTTTCTAGGTTCATGGAGACCCCCGGGCAACGCCTGTGACGGAGCCCTCAAGAATAATAGTCCGATGCTAGTTTATTTACTTGTGATGAACTTATTATTGTCCATCGAGACATTTTCTATGTAAGACTTATTTATATTCGACACCTGGCTTGTAATAAATGATGCTTCACTATTTGTCATCACATGTATGAGAAAATGATCCTGGCATACATGTGATATTCACTCGGTTGTTCTTCGGAAAAACTGGGTGTGACAGAGGTGGTATCAGAGCCAAGGTTGCCCGTAGGAACGTGGACCTAGGTAGAAATGGACGTATTTAAGTGCCCTATTTTCTTAAAAAACTATTTTTACAAGGTGTGTGTTGAAAAGTGTTATTTAAATGAGTCACTTTCTTCATCTTACCCCAACTTTCATTCAAAATAGGATTTTTGTTTGAGAGTTTATCTAACCTAATTTTAAATTCTTTTTGTTTTAGATGGTTCGCATGATTCGCACCGCTCGCAAGTCCACAGGAGGGAGAGTTCCCGTAGTTGCCCTTGCTGAGAGAGAGAGGAGAGCCGTCCGGTGACGTACCTTTCCTACGGATTGGTAGTAGGAGGCTTATTGCGCCGTCTTCGGCGTATGATCGAAGCCGCCGGCAATACGGGCAAGCTAATCATCCACTATAACTCCACCAGGACCATCCGAGAGAAGAGGGAAGAATGGAGTTCAGAGATGAGGATAATACACGAAAATCAGCTGCTTAAGATTCACCACTCTCCAGCTTGTAGAGCGAAACAGGTCGATGCGGAGAAAGATGTCACCTGGGAGGCCATCACCTGCCAGAGTCACATCTATCGTCGCCACTTGGACAAAACTGAGTACATGTATGTCCTCCAACGTGAGAGTGGTACCACGGAGTACAAGTACCCGCCGGTGCAGCAAGGGACTTCCCATGAGCACATGGACTTGTGCTTGGAAGATGCTTCTATGCTCAGCACTCGACTGCAGGAGTGTCAACAAGAGCTTCAGGATGTCTGGGACACCCTAAAGGAAACGGAGGCGTTGCTGCGAGCCTGTTTAAAGGCGAGAGAAAGAGGAGATGGGAATGAACTGTGTGTCACCGCGAATGATACATGGACTCCTGACTCCCCAGATCGCCGAGCGATCAGGCGTCGTCGCACTTCTCCACCAGCAGCCTCCCCACCCAAAGCAGAGTCAGAAGGCAGCCGAAATGATGAGGAAGATCCCGAGGAGCCAGCTCAAGAAAACGAGTAGCGTAGAGCCTTTCCCTTAAATTAGAAGGATGTCGAGTAGTCGAGTCGTTACGTAGTTAATGGTGTGTTAATGCTTGGTGTGTGACGTGAGTTGTGGAAGCCATGAGCAATTGTCCACAGCCTCGTCTTTAGATTATTTTGCTTTGGTGTGTGAACCCACATGAAATAATAGTGCATCTATTTGGTGTGAGATATGAACCCTTGTAAAAGTATAACAAAGCCTCAACACTTCAAAGTACAAACAAATGAAAGTAGTAAGATGATACTAAATGCTTTCAAATTAACATTGGTTGATTCTGCCAGATGGCCGGAAGAGGAAAAGGACGTGCTGCCAACCCCGCCAACAACAACGATGAGGCATGCAACCCTCATCTTTCTGGAGGCCAGGACCGGGGTGGTCGCCATGAAGGAGTTGATCCCCTCCACCAAATGCTGGAGAATCAGAATCAGCTCATCCAGAACTTGACTCAAGTGGTGGCCAACTTGCATCAAGTTCCACCTCCACAAGCTGCACCACGCCAACCAAGGTTGAGTGAGTTTCTAGGAACTCAACCTCCAAAGTTTGCAAGTGCTGCTAAACCTCTGGAGGCAGATGATTGGCTGAAGACCATTGAAAGTAAGATGAGGATCATACAATGCCAAGGGTATGAGAGAGTGCTGTTTGCCTCTCATCAATTGCATGGACCTGCTGCTGATTGGTGGACCGCCTACGTGGCCGCCCATCACGACCCTGAGAACATCACTTGGGAAGAGTTCAAGTGTAGCTTCCGCAACCATTACATCCCAAGAGGTGAACTCAAAAACAAGAGGAAGGAGTTTTTGGGACTGCAGCAGGGAAACATGACGGTGAGGGAATACCTCACTAAATTTACTCAACTATCCCGTTATGCCCCACGAGACATAGAGACTGATGAGCAGAAACAAGATTGTTTCGTGGAAGGACTTACCGCGGAGATGCAGTGTGCAATGTCCTCAAATGAGTATGAAAGCTTCCAAAAGATGGTGGACAGAGTATTTGTGGTAGAAAGGAAGCTAAAGGCCTTGGAAAATGAGAATAAGAGGAAGGCCGGGGGGTCACATCAAGCCTCAGGGAGCAACACCCGCCCACGTATGATGCAGCAACCTACGGGGCAGACGAGCCGTGCTGCGGTACCCTATTCAGCACCAAGAGGGTACAACCCAAACTACTGGCCTCCCGCAGCACCAGCACAGCTGCAACGTCAGTTTGTGCAGCAGCCTCGCCCCGCATATCCACCTCAACCAGCAGTGCAAGGACCCCCAAACCAACCCCAAGACAACAAGGGTAAGGCACCTAAGGTTGGGGTGCAATGTTTTGGCTGTGGTGAAGTGGGGCACTACGCCCATAAATGCCCAAAGAAGAAGCCTGCGCAGCCACAACAGCAGAATGTAATGAGAGGACGGGTGAACCACGTCACTATGGAGGAAGCACAAGAGGCACCCAACGTGGTAGTTGGTAAGTTTCCTGCCAATTTACACCTTGCAACTCTGCTGTTTGATTCTGGTGCTACCCACTCGTTCATTGCTCAAGGGTTTGTTAAGAAGCATGACCTAGCAACCACACAAATGAACCATATGCTAGCTGTAAACTCTCCAGGTGGAGAAATAAGGACAAGACAAGTGTGTCCCAAAGTGAACCTAGACATTAATGGGGTAGTATTTACTGCTAACCTCATAGTGATAGATTCACAAGGGATAGATATTATTTTGGGTATGGATTGGTTGACCAAACATAAAGGAATCATCCATTGTTCGACCAGAACGGTGGAACTAACTCACCCTAGTGGCACAAGAGTAAAGTTCATAACGATACACGAGCCTAGGAGGGACATTAAATTAAATCAAGTTGAGGTGAAAGTTGAGGAAATCAGGACTATCAGGGAATATCCAGATGTTTTTCCGGAGGAGTTGCCAGGTATGCCTCCCGACCGTGAAGTGGAATTCGCAATTGAGCTAGTACCGGGAACAGCCCCGATATACAAGAGACCTTATCGGATGGACTCCAAGCAGCTAGAAGAACTCAAGGATCATTTGAGAGAATTGACGAAGAAGGGGTATATTCGCCCTAGTTCCTCACCATGTGGAGCTCCGGTGATATTTGTGCCCAAGAAAGACGGAACCCAAAGGTTATGCGTGGATTACCGTGCTTTGAATGAGGTAACCATCAAGAACAAGTACCCATTGCCTCGCATTGAAGACTTGTTTGATCAGTTGAGGGGAGCTTGTGTGTTCTCGAAAATTGATCTCAGGTCGGAATACCACCAACTCAAGATAAGGCAATCTGATATTCCCAAGACAGCTTTCGTATCTCGGTACGGACTGTATGAATACACTGTCATGCCTTTCGGGCTAACTAATGCCCCGGCATACTTCATGTATCTCATGAACAAGGTATTCATGGAATATCTGGACAAATTTGTGGTGGTTTTCATAGATGACATTCTCGTTTTCTCCAAAGATGAAGAAGAACATGAGAAACATCTAAGGTTGGTGTTGCAGAGGCTGAGAGAACACCAACTATATGCCAAGTTGAGCAAGTGTGAGTTTTGGTTGAAGAGAGTTCCCTTTTTAGGACATATAATCTCGGAGGGAGGAATCTCCGTAGATCCCGCCAAAATCGAGGATATCCAGAAGTGGAAGACCCCTGAAAATGTCGGGGAAGTTCGAATCTTTTTGGGATTGGCTGGGTACTATCAACGGTTTATTGAGGGATTCTCCAAGATCTCGAGACCTCTCACCAAACTGTTGGAGAAGGGAATCACATTCACCTGGACGCCACAGTGCGAGACGAGCTTTCAGGAGCTAAAGAAGAGATTGACAACAGCCCCAGTGCTGGTTATGCAAGATATGCAGAAGAATTTTACAGTGTACTGCGATGCTTCTGGAAACGGGTTGGGATGTGTTCTCATGCAAGAAGGACATGTCGTGGCTTATGCATCCCGACAGCTTCGGAAGCACGAGAAAAACTATCCTACACATGACCTAGAACTAGCCGCAGTGGTACACGCGTTGAAAATTTGGCGACACTATTTGATGGGGAAGAGGACAGAGATATATACGGATCATAAGAGTTTGAAGTACATTTTCACACAGCCAGATCTCAACCTCAGACAAAGGAGATGGTTAGAGCTAATCAATGACTTTGATGTGGGCATCAACTATCATCCTGGGAAAGCAAACGTCGTGGCCGATGCTTTGAGTCGGAAAGTGCAGGTCAATAAGTCGAGCATGAAGGACATGCCTGCAGAATTGAAGGACGAGGTTATAAGGCTCAATCTATGTCTAGTAAATAGTGGTGAAGCCATCGCCATGGAAGTGGACTCCAAACTCGAGCGAGACATACGCGAGGGCCAAAAGAATGATGAGAAGATACAAGAGATCAGACAGCTCATCAAGGAAAATAAAGCTCCTGGTTTTAGAGAGGATGAACAAGGAACGGTGTGGCACGGGAAAAGAATCTGTGTGCTAGAAGTAAAGGAGATCCGTGAATTGATTTTGAAGGAGGCTCATGATTTCGACTATTCCATTCATCCTGGGAGTACGAAGATGTACCAGGACCTCAAGAGCAGGTATTGGTGGTATGGCATGAAGCGAGATGTCGCGGAACATGTTGCCCTATGTGACACATGTCAGTTGGTGAAAGCAGAACATCAACGACCCGCGGGATTATTGCAACCACTCAAAGTGCCTGAATGGAAATGGGAAGAAATCAGCATGGATTTCGTCGTGGGATTGCCTAGGACCCAATCAGGGTATGATTCAATATGGGTCATCATTGATAGGCTAACCAAAGTAGCTCACTTCATCCCCGTGAAGGAAAGCTACAGCGGATCCAAATTGGCAGAGTTGTACATGTCAAGGATCGTGTGTTACCATGGAATGCCAAAGAAGATTGTGTCGGACCGAGGGACACAGTTCACCTCGAGGTTTTGGCAGAAGTTGCATGAAACCATGGGAACCCATCTGAACTTCAGCTCTGCCTATCATCCCCAAACTGACGGGCAGACGGAAAGAACCAATCAGATCCTTGAAGATATGTTAAGGGCATGTGCACTCAAAAACAATAGGAGTTGGGACAAGAACTTACCGTATGCGGAGTTTTCCTATAACAACAGCTATCAAGCTAGTATGAAGATGTCACCGTTTGAAGCTTTGTATGGAAGGAAGTGCAGAACTCCCCTATTTTGGAACCAAACAGGAGAAAGTAAAGTGTTTGGTCCAGAAGTGCTACAAGAAGCCGAGGCGAAGGTGAGGGAGATTCGCAACAACTTGAGGATAGCACAGACACGCCAAAAGAGTTATGCTGATGTACGAAGAAGAGAGCTCGTTTTCAACGTGGGAGACTATGTTTATCTCAAGGTGTCCCCTATCAGAGGACTTCGTGGGTTCAAGGTGAAAGGGAAGTTGTCACCTCGATACATCGGACCCTTTCAAGTTTTGGAAAGGAAAGGCGAAGTGGCGTATCAACTAGAGTTACCGGTTCATCTATCGGATGTGCACGATGTATTCCATGTGTCACAACTCAAGAAATGTCTGAGGACGCCTGAAGAGGTGTTACCCATGACTGAAGTGGATGTAGATGAGGATTTGTCTTATGCCGAGCAACCATACAAGATTTTGGAGACAATGGAACGCCTCACCAGAAATAAAAGAATCCGGATGTGCAAGGTGCAGTGGAAGCATCACTCAGAAGAGGAAGCCACCTGGGAGCGGGAAGATGAGCTCAAGGCACAATTTCCGGAATTGTTTTCTTAGAAACACCAATCTCGAGGACGAGATTTCTTTTAAGAGGGGTAGAGCTGTAACACCCCAAAATTTTGATTCAAAAGCTTAAATAGTGTTAAGAGGGGAATTTAAAAATTTTTGGACGTGTTGCATGTTTTGCAAAAATTTAAATTCAAACTAGAATTCAAATTAAACTCAAATCAGAAAAGAAATGGAAAAAGAAAAAGAGAAGACAGAAAAAAAACCGGCCAGTGGGCCGAAACCCACCAGCCGGCCCAACTTACCCCGCGCCAGCCCGCAGCCACGCGCCCGCGCTCTCTCACACTGACAGGCGGGACCCACCGATCTTCGTCTACCTCGCGCCGCGCCGAACTCCCCCGCGCCCGAATCGAAACCGATCGGGATTTCGACGTCAACCCCGCTGAATTCTGTTCGTAGCCGACGCGGACATGATCTAAACCACCCCGCCGCCCTCTCCCGTCTATAAAAACCCCGGCCTCGTTCTGTTTTTCCCACGCGATCGCCGATTTTTACTCCGGTGAGAACCGAGACTTCTCCGGCGAATTCTGGCCGATCTAAGCTCGGAAACTTCGATCTAACTCGCTGGTCTTGATCCACCGCCTCCGGGGAACCTTGCAGGTGCAGAAAACTCGGTGACTTGCGGTGTAAACACAGCGCCGACGAGCTTCGCCGTGGTTTTGCCTCGGACCTCGCCGCCGATCACTTTCCAGGACCTCCGTGCTCAAGAAAACCCCCGAGGTGAGATCCCCGACCTCCCCTCTACCGATCTATGCCATAAGATCACAGTTCTAGGCAGAATTCTCGAGGATCCGAAAGTTTCCGGCGAGATCGCCGCTTCCCGCCGCCGTGCGGCGCCGGCAGCGCCGCCCGTGCTCGATCAGAGCGACGTGGCTGCTTGTGCGCTGTTTATTTTAAATCGCACGGTAGGGTTTAAATCCCCGCGTACCGGTTCGATGTTATAATCTCGGCCGTCGGTTTAAAATCGGACGGTCCACGTCAGCCCCGCGTTATAAAGACTGGAAATCTTACGTGCTACCCCCTGGGGTTCTCGGGAAACAAGAGCTAGCCCCGGAAACTTCTGATCTAGCCCCTGGAACTCCAGAAAATCATGTAAATTCATTTAAAAATCAGTTTTAGCCCCTGGACTTAATAAAAATTAGGAAAAACACCTCTGATAAGTGTAGCTAGACCCCTAGAAATTCTGAAAATAATATTATAGACCCTGTAGTGGGGTAACTTTAACTTTTTAGCCCTGTTTAGTATTTAAATTAGGAAATTGAATATGTGGCTAGTGTTTAAAAATTAAAAAGTGGGACAAACATATTGTCATAATTAAATTAAAAACTTTCTCAGTATTTAGAAAACTTTGGAGTGAGATAAAAACATATTTTGGGCTGAATTGAATCTGTTTAATTTATTATTCACATTTAGGGACACAATTTTAAGTAATGAATAGTTTTAGAAAATAGGGAAAATAATTGTAAAATAGTTTACATCAGAGGAAAAGGTCAAAAATATATTAGTAAATATTTTAGATCAGAACCTATTCTGTTTAGATGATGTGTCTTGTTATTTTCATAATAAAGTTCACATTTAGGCATAGGAAATAAATCTGAAAATATAGCAACTAGTAAATGATAAATGGAGTTCTAAAATCCAAAGGATTCAGTTTAGGGTTGGTAGAAATTATGAAGACACATATGGAGAAGGAAAATACCTTTCATGCATACTTGGTAGCTAAAAGGTGTAGTAATTGAATATAAGGAATTCATTTAAATTGGAAACTCATATATATAGTATGCAAGCATAAATGTGATACAAAAGTAGGAATCATATACATATGATTAAAAGTGTATGCAAGACACAAATCAACACACACAGAGTAACCACAACACATATAATGGTGAATGACTTTCATAAATATGAATGTGTGGTTTGTATGAAGTGGAAGTGTGAATTATGTCTTATGGATTGTTGTTTTTCTTTTGCTATGTGTGATGGTATGATGTAGAACCTGCTCAAGAGCAAGTTATTCCTTTCCAAGATCAGGACTACCCATTTTAAGAGCAGCAGGAAGGAGGCAAGTGTCCTTGACCACTTTGATCCTATGCTAGGATGTGTAGATAGAATTATTTGCATTGTCAAATGAAATATGAAACCCATGTTAGGAAGTTTCCCTAGAATTGCATTATCTTGTTTCCTTGTAGCTTGGGTTGGGATTTATTTTATCATGTCATTTATTATTATGCATATGCTTAGCCATGCTTATAATGGGATATTTGGGACATGAGATCATCAGTTTACTTTACCATACTCTTGAATGAGATAATATGAGTTATGTAGAAGTAGGGATCAAGGCAAGTTGGATGTTTTGGTTGTGTGCTGGGTGCACGAGACTTGGGTTTGTGTTTAGTACTTGCCTGGATCCTAAGGACCGGTTCATGGAGCATGTAACCTGGCTTTACAGTGCCAACCACATGCTGAGATGGGGCAGCTTGGCCAATTAATTAGGTGTATCCCCGGCGTAGTATGGGTGTGTTGGATGGTGCGGGGAGTAGGTGTCAGCTGGACTACCATATGAACCACAAGGCTCAAGAGGGGGCCACTGCAGCGGGGTTGGAGCCTCTTGTATGCTGTTAGGGGTGAAACCTCAGTGGGCCCACGCTCGTCGGGAATCCCTTTGTAAAGGCTTCGTAGTGATCTCCTGGCTACACACCTGGGAAGTGTGAATGTGGTTCGTAGCCACTGGCATAATGGAGGTTCTTTTAGTCCACCCAGCAACGGGGGATGAAATCACTACATGTGGGTACAGTGGTACAAACTCTGCAGAGTCAAAACTGTCATGACAGCCGTGCTCACGGTCAAGAGCGGCTTGGACTTATTCATGATTAGAGAAGTGATGGTTTTTGGAAGTTGTGGATGTTAAGCGGGGAGCTTAACATTTGAAAATGATGTTATGGTTATTTGGTTATGATGATGGGAAGGGAGATTGGGACCATTTCACTTGTGTAGTAATGTAGGTACTTAATAAGCTAAGGTGATAGGTATTAATTGCGTAGTGCTTTAACCATGAGTTCAACCTCTCCTTGTTCTAGCCATGCATGATATAATTTTCCCACACTTGCTGAGTACCATTGGTACTCAACCATGCATATTTTGTTGGTTTATATTGCTGCTCAGGTCAAGATAATGAGGTGGTGTATAATGACCAAGACTTTGGACGCGAAGAAGGTTTCTAGGTTCATGGAGACCCCCGGGCAACGCCTGTGACGGAGCCCTCAAGAATAATAGTCCGCTGCTAGTTTAGTTACTTGTGATGAACTTATTATTGTCCATTGAGACATTTGCTATGTAAGACTTATTTATATTCGACACCTGGCTTGTAATAAATGATGCTTCACTATTTGTCATCACATGTATGAGAAAATGATCCTGGCATACATGTGATATTCACTCGGTTGTTCTTCGGAAAAACTGGGTGTGACACTGAGCTCGCACTCCACCTCTCCAACGCCAGAAAACTCGAGCTCCGACCTCCTTTGCCCAAAGACGATCGCCACCGCGGCGACCTAGCCTCAGCCGAGAGTCAGGCGCCCGTGGGCAGCATTCCACAGGCGTTTTCACGGTCCAGTGAGAGAGGCAACAGGAGCGCGCGACCACCGTGCTGCTCTCCTCCAAGTTTGGAAGCCAACCGTGAAGCATCCGCAGAGAATTTCCAGTTTTTGCTCCGGCGACCGTAAACCGAGCTTCTGGTACGGTTTCTTTAAATTCTCGCTCTATGATCTTTCGGAGGTCATCAAATCTTGCACATAGACGCCGGACTAGCCGGCGATCAAGTTCTTTTCTGCATCCGTAGCGTGAAACTGTCTAGGAGTGACGAATTTCGAGCTCGATCGAGCGCGGTCATGGCGGGCACGGTCGGTCACACGGTGCCGACCGACTTACCGCCATCCCTGAACCCTTTTGACACCTTGTCGAGCTTCCTAGAGGTACACTGATGCTGTAGGGCCGTTTGTTCGAGGTGTTGGTGGGTTTAGAAATCACGGTCGACGGTATCAAACCTCAACCGAGGCCGCGGCACGTCGCCGAGCTATTTCCGGTCACCCCAGCCCGACCTGTCGCCCCCGACGTGTTCCTCGATGTCGACAACCCCCTGGCGGCGAGTTTCAGACCATGGGAGGTCCGGCAGGGGCGAGCCGGCGAGCCCCGAGTCTGCTCCGGCGAGGTCGGCGGCGCGGGCGCGAGAGAACGGCGGGAGGAAGACGAAGCCGGCTGGCCCACGTGTCAGCGGCTGAAGAATTTAAATCGGGATCGGGTGTGGCCAGGGATCGGCTGTGCGGGCGCGCAAATACCCTGTGAGCTCCAGTGTGCCGGACAGCTATGCGCTCGACACGTGTGGTATCTCCGGTGTGCCGGACACCTCCGCGCTCGACACGTGTCCCCGCGGGCCCCGAGAGTTTAAACTTTTCCCCCGATTTTCAGAATTCTTCCAAACTTCAAATCCTCATAACTTTGGCTAGAAAGCTCCAAATCGGGTGAACCAAATTTTGTTGGATTCAGCTCTCTGAGCACTTTCCAGCAATACCAAATTCAGCTCATGAAAGAGAATAGTTTTGCAGAATTAAATCCCTAAAGTTTAAACTGTTGGGAATTTTATCTGGAGAACTACTTTATGAAAAATTCTGAAATTTGGCTGAAAGGTTCATTGGAAAATCCCTGAATCCAAGTAAAATTTTCAGACTCATCCAAGTTCATTTAGTTACCCTAATTGGGTGATTAAGGGAACTGCCCAGAGAAAATAGAAAAAATGTACAGAAACATTTTTCAGATTTTCTCCAATCTTAATTAGGACATAACTTTCTGTAGAATTCTTCAAATGACATGAAACCAACTCCATTAGAACCATCCTAAATTCTAGTTTCCAGAAAGTAATGGTGGGAGCCATTAAAAACCCTGGAATTACTTAGAGGCTCAATTATTGACCAAAGAGGCTTTTATTTGTACAAGGTTCAATTGAACTTTGTTTCAAATAAAACTTAGTCACAACTCTGGTTAGGACCCTACCAATCCACCATAAAAATTTTAGAACCAAAGGGGAGGGCTAGCTAGAGTTATTAGCAATTATGTATTTAAGTTCACACATTTGCATTGAAATTTACATGTAGTATTGTATTCAACGTGTAGCCATTGAAGAAGAGACCCCGGAAGTGCTGGATTTCCTTCTTCCGGACGAAGAACTAACTACTGACCAGCAGCAACAAGGCAAGCCCCGGTTTGCATTAACCTTTTTATAAGTTTTTCCTTTGTTTACATGTGTCATATGAAGTATGCATGTGCATTAGGTATAGGATGAATGAAACCCCACTTGCATAACCAGAATTTTTCCCTAAGAGTGAGGGTAGAGTCTAAGACCTCGGTTAGAAAGGCTATGCTTAAAGATTCATAGGGCTTCGGTACAAGTCGAGTAGTTGGAATCTACTCGCGAGATAGGCTTGGGACACACGGGTTCGGTTGAGTGATGTGAGATCACTTTAGTAATGAAAATGAGACTAGGCAGGGGCTAGGGCGCAGCAAGAGGGAGTCTTGTGTGCGCAGCCCTGTCCGTGTCGATTGAGGACCGATACGTGTGCGGCCAACGCTGATCAAGTTTGAACGTACCGAAGGCATATCGGATATATGGGCCCCGATAAACCGATGTAGCCTAAACCTCCGGGCGTCGAGGCATAACGCACCGATTTATAGGTGTAGGCTGAGGGCAGCAAGGTGGAAATCTACCAACGGGCATAGAGAGATGCTCCGTGTGGGGAACCTCCTGCTCGTTTCGGTGCGACCGGTTCGACGTTTGGGCTGTTGGTTGAAAGGTTGTCCCGTACGACATCGAGTGAGCGTGCTGTGCAGCTCCGCGGGTGGGTGTACGTGACGTGCTCTTTGGGTTTCCCTGCAGGTGTATATCGAGTCGATTTGCCGTTCCTCGCGGTGAAGAGTACCACTTGGTCACTGAGTCGTGACGTAGATTAATGGATGAAACATGTTGATTCAATATTGCTGGTTGATATAATTGTATTGCTACATGTGTGCCACCAAATACTGCTTACTAAATTTCAGATTTCATGAACTGTTAACTTATTGCTAAAAGATGAACTAAGGATGAACTTGTAGGCGTGTCCTTTTGCTGAAATATTACTATCCTATGTCCATTGTACCCCTCATGTAGAGTTTCATGCTTAGGTGAGTCGGTTAAGCCTTGCTGAGCCTTCGTGCTCACGGTTGCTGCTTAAGTATTTTTCAGGTGAGGAGCCACCAACGGACTCGGAGTACGAGTCCACCGGCGAGGGTTACCCTCCGTCGGGGACCACGGCTGAGTGGGAGCCGTACACGCCGCGCTGAGCTGAGGAGTGCAGCTAGTGTGAGTTGCCTTAGGGCTGAGCAACCACTTTTGCTAGATAGGCGGGCGTGAGTTGTATAAAAGAAACTTCTGCTGTGTAATAAAAGACCCTAGTTTGTAACAGAGAAGTGTACTACTTTGTACATTCAGTTTGTTTTTCCCATGTAATATAATGTGTTCTTCTGACGTGTGCTGTCGGGTGTCGCATCGCGCGGCACCACCCTCTGCGATCCTGAATGAGCGGATTCCGGTCCGCCACAGCCTGGTATCAGAGCTGCAGTGGGGATAGCACAGTACTTAAGGACTACATTATGGGAAAAACTTAGGTTACGGTGAGGATTCGGTAGTTGCCCAAGTAAGGACTATAGTAGAATAGTTACCTAAAGTGGCAAAGACTAACTTATGTGTTATAATTCTGAATTTCAATTATGTAACGACGCACCTACGCTCTGGTAAGTATGGTAAGGAACGCCACCGAAAGCGGTTCAATTTCGGTTAGCTCCCCCTGACGAGGAACGTAGTTCAGGGATTGATCTCACAGCTTGGTGTGAGACGTCAATATGAACCTCTTGGACTCTTCATGTTCCTGAGTTCATATGAAACGCTGATCCCTAGCGTGCATTAGGCAAGTAAGTGGAGACCCCATCGCGTGGTCAGTAACGCGAGAGTGTCTTCGTCTGGAAGTAGCACAGGAGGACATACGCAGCGCTTGCCATCGGCGTGCCCTGCAGGGCAGTAGGTGGTATCTGTTGGGTTGATAACATTCCCAACCGTGACGACCCGTTCATGACCTACTCGGGTTCCCCGTCGTGTGGTGTTGAAACACGATCACGTACCTTGAGACGTGACCTAACTCAAGGACGGCCGTATGGAAATGATACGGGCGTTTGTATTTACTTTTAAATATGGAACTGCCTGAAATGAACAACCTTTGAGTGCACCATCATTGTGCGGTCTTCTGCAGGTACTAACCACGTATGTATCCGTGTAGAAAACATGTGCGAGAGACCGTTTAGTGCCACACTTGAGACGTATATGCCGGTATGATCCGGTTAGGATTTTCTTTGGTGAGGAACGTAGTACCGAGATATTGTAGGCATATGCATGAAAATATTGAGAACAAGGAACTAAAATCATTAGGTTCAACAATTAAGACCCTGGTTGGGTATAAGAATGGGATAGTGGACCAGGATAGCTAAAGGGATGAAAAACAGAGTGCTCTGTTTTGGACAGCAAGTTTGCTGATCTTCAACAGGGCATAACTCACGGGTCCTTTAGCCCAGAGAGGTGTGCTATATAGTTCTGGAAAGGTATTGAATTACTCTACAACTTTGTTGTAGACTTCCAGAGCTGAGACTCACCTTAAGATGGCTAAAATCTCAGAGGAATGTGAATTGTCCAGAACAAGGACAGACTAGAACATTCTCTGAACTGTTTTGTTTTTCAATGGTAACTCCCAGTAGCAAAACCCAAAAATTTCATATGATACCGCCTTAGAAAGAGTAGAAGATGTGTGATATATTTGAAATTCAAAGTTTCTGAAGTTTCAGCACAGATTTCAGTGGAAACTCGAATGGAAAACAGCAACTTCCAAGGGAGGTGCTGTTAAAAAAATTCTTCCAGAAATTCTGCTGACTTTGAATTAGCATAACTTTTTAACCAAGGCTGATCTGGGGGCAATTGAATACTCGTTGGAAATATACTGAAGTTAACTTTAACTTTGGTATTCAACTTGACTCATGAAAATGCCCAGAACCAGATCAAAACTTGGAATAGGTAGAAACTGGTCATTCTGACAGAAGAATGACAGTTGAACTCATTGGAGAGGGTGTTGTACCCTAAGCGTGGTATACGTGATGACAACACGATAGTAATGTCTCGTGGTGGCCAAACCTAGTTATGGTGAGCTTCCAAAGTGGAGGTTCATCAAGTTGGATTAAACTAGCTTGTGTTTGGTCTGGTAATGGTGTAGCTGGTGCAAAGTGATTACACTATCTACTTACGAGATATATCGCATGTTTTATTGTCATTATGTTTTACACCTATTTTATTTGGACTGCATGCACTCTCTTGCGGGACTGATGTTATTGTCGTATGGTTGCAGATGGTTCGCACTAGGACCACGCACGAGGTTGGTGGCTCTAGCCAAGGTGGAGGCGATGACTCCCAGCCACCGGCCTACGACAGCACCCCGCAGCAGCAGCCACCACCGCCGCCTCCGCTTACTCTAGCGGATGTGATAGCGGCATTGGTGGGAGGTCGTGAGGAGCAGACTGACTTGCTCCGCACGATCGTGCAGAATACGTCCCAGGCGGGTGAACGTCAAGAGCGAGGGCCTCGTGAGCCCTGCGAAGTGTCGTACTCGGATTTCATGAGTACGCACCCTCCAGTGTTCACCGAAGCTGAAGAACCACTGGAGGCTGACAACTGGCTGCGGACCATCGAGTCCAAGTTTGGGCTGCTCCAGTGTACGGAGCGGCAGAAGACCCTGTTCAGAGCACAGCAGCTCCACGGTGCCGCTGGTGCGTGGTGGGCGAATTACGTCGCCTCACGTCCGGCTGGCCATGCCGTGGAATGGCAAGAGTTCTGGGAGGCGTTCCGCGCCTATCACATTCCTCCCGGAATCATGAAGAGGAAGTTCCAAGAATTCTTGGAGCTGAAGCAGGGCGGGAGGAGTGCCCACGACTACTCCCGTGCCTTCAACCATCTGGCGCAGTACGCGTCAGACTATATCTCCACTGAGGAGAAGAAGAGGGAGCACTTCTATCGGGGGTTACACCCCGAAATGAAGACCCACCTCGTACAGTGGAACCGCGGCACATTCAACGACCTAGTCAATGCCTCAATCATGCAAGAGGACGCTCAGCGGGAGTTAGCAGCTGAGCAGAGGAAGCGCAGCGCTCCACCTAGCAGCGGTGATGGCGCGCCCCAGAAGTACCGTATGGTGTATCGGACACCATCCGGGCAGCAGTGGCATCCACCGGCGCGACCCCAACGGTTCGGGGGACGTCCGTTCCAGTCACCTTCATTCCGTCCGCCGATGCCACCCCCAAGACTGCAGCAGCAACAGCAGCAGCAGACGGTACCCCGGGCGTTTCCACCGCCACAACGCGCCCCGGGATTCCGTCCACCGATCAGCGGGGGACCGCCCCGTTTCACCTGCTTCACGTGTGTCCAGGCGGGCCACTTCGTGAAGGACTGTCCCCAGGGGCAGCAGAGCAGCGGGCAAGCCCAGCTCCAGGGCGGTGCTCGAGGCCGACCTCCGGTGAAGAAGGTTGGTCAGCGGACTGGAGGCGTCCGCAACCTCGACAATGAGGACGCCCCGGAGGGAGACAACGTGCTGGCGGGTACGTTCACTCTCAACCATCAAGCTATCATAATATTGTTCGATTCTGGTGCAACCCACAACTTCATTAGTGCATCATATGTGGCTCAGCATCAGCTGGAAGTCTTTCCAACCGAGTGTTCTTATATGATCCGCTCACCGGGAGGAAAGATTTCAGCAACTATGATGGTTCCAAAAGCACCATTGTGCTTAGGTGGGAAGATATATCCCACCACTATGATTATCCTAGGGGGGCAGAAGATTGATGCAATCTTGGGGATGTCATGGCTAAGTTACCATGGCGCTGTCCTAGAAACTTTAACACGGACGGTTCACCTCAACTCCCCATTACACCGTCCGCAGTCCCTCCTATTAGATAATCCAGTCAGAGAGGTTTCAGAAATCAACAATACTGAAGCTCTCAAGTTAGAGGACATCCCCGTAGTCCGGGAGTATCCCGACATGTTCCCGGATGATCTACCGGGCATGCCACCTGAGCGGGATGTCGAGTTCAAGATCGAGCTCGCACCCGGGACTACACCCATACCACGGAGACCATACAAAATGGCTCCAAATGAGCTGGCGGAACTGAAAGAACATCTCAATGATCTGTTGAGCAAGGGTTTCATCAGGCCGAGTTCCTCGCCTTGGGGATGCTCTGCGTTGTTCGTGAAGAAGAAGGATGAAACCCTGAGGCTGTGTGTTGATTACCGGCCGCTCAACGCCGTCACCATCAAAAATAAGTACCCACTGCCCCGCATCGACATATTGTTTGATCAACTTGTGGGTGCAAGTGTGTTCTCCAAGATGGACCTTCGCTCTGGATATCACCAGATAAAGATCCGGGCGGAGGATATCCCGAAGACGACCTTCTTGACGAGATATGGGTTATATGAATATCTCGTCATGTCCTTTGGTCTCACAAATGCTCCAGCCCACTTCATGTATCTCATGAACTCGGTGTTCATGCCGGAGCTGGACAAGTTCGTGGTAGTGTTCATCGACGATATCTTGGTTTACTCCAAGACAGTAGCCGAACATGCCGAACACTTGCGGGTTGTTCTTCAACGATTACGAGACCACAAGCTCTACGCCAAGTTCAGCAAATGCGAGTTTTGGATCAGCCAAGTGCCATTCTTGGGACATATCATCTCCGCAGAAGGCATTGCGGTTGACCCAAGTAAAATAGAGCAAGTGCTGAAATGGAAAGCTCCCACTTCAGTTCATGAAGTCAGAAGCTTCCTCGGGTTAGCGGGATACTATCGGAGATTTATTCCAAGTTTCTCCAAGCTCGCTAAGCCGATGACAGAATTGCTGAAGAAAGGGACGAAGTATGTTTGGAACACGGCATGTGAAGGAGCGTTCCAAGCATTGGTGAAGCATCTCGCAACAGCCCCGGTATTAGCTCAGCCGGATACAACAAAGCCCTTCGACGTGTATTGTGACGCGTCTGGTATCGGGCTAGGCTGCGTGTTGATGCAGGAAGGACGTGTAGTCGCATATGGCTCACGCCAACTTCGGAACCATGAGCAGCATTATCCCACTCATGATCTTGAGCTTGCTGCAGTGGTTTTGGCGCTGAAAATGTGGAGGGACTATCTCCTGGGGAATCTGGTGCATCTCTACACAGACCACAAGAGCTTGAAATACATTTTCACCCAGAAGGAGCTGAACATGAGGCAACGGAGGTGGTTAGAATTAATCAAGGACTATGAAATTGAGATTCACTACCACCCCGGCAAGGCGAATGTGGTTGCCGACGCGCTGAGTCGGAAATCACATGTCCATCACCTCACCATGACAATGGTGGAAGAGGAAGAGCCAAGTTTATACTTGGTTCCTTATGGATCGCTGTACATCCTTGCCCTCATCCCTACCATCAGGGAGGACATCATTGCAGCTCAGAAGACGGATAAAGGCATGGCACATCTCCGGAGACGGATAGACAACGGGGAAATCAAATGTTTCCGGAAGGATGATGAGGGGACGCTGTGTTTCAATGACCGCATAGTCGTACCCCGGGATATGGAGTTGAGAAAGAAGATCCTCGATGAAGCTCACCTGTCCAAGTACTCCATTCATCCGGGCAGCAACAAAATGTACCAAGATTTGAAAAAGAAATTTTGGTGGACACGGATGAAGCGGGAGGTAGCTAAGTACGTATCCGAGTGCGATACGTGCCGACGAGTGAAAGCTGATCACATGAAGAAATCAGGGCTGCTGCAACCCCTGAAGATCCCGGCATGGAAATGGGAAGATGTGAGCATGGATTTCATTGTGGGATTGCCCCTAACAGCTAATAAGCATGATTCCATATGGGTGATCGTTGACCGACTGACCAAGTCAGCTCACTTCATTCCCGTGCATACACATTTCCATGCCAACCGATATGCGGAGTTATACATTGCCAGGATTCTATGTTTGCATGACGTACCCAAGACCATAGTCTCAGATCGAGGTGCATTGTTTGTATCTCGCTTTTGGGAGCAGTTACATGCTGCTTTGGGTACTAAACTGATTAGAAGCTCCGCTTACCACCCTCAGACAGATGGCCAAACAGAGAGGGTGAATCAGGTTCTAGAAGACATGTTGAGAGCATGTGCCATCCACCATGGTAGGAACTGGGATGATCACCTACCATTGGCGGAATTCTCGTACAACAACGGCTATCAGGCGAGTATCAAGATGGCACCCTACGAAGCTCTCTACGGTCGTAAATGCCGCACCCCATTAAATTGGTGCGAATCCGGTGAAAGGGTCACATTCGGGGTTGATGTGGTGAACGACGCCGAAGAGCGCGTTCGGGCAATTCAGGCTAACTTGAAGGCCGCTCAATCCCTGCAGAATAGCTACGCTGATAAGTGGCGTAGACCGTTGCACTTCAACGTCGGTGAATACGTGTACCTCCACGTGTCTCCGATGAAGGGCGTGCACCGGTTCGGCGTCAAGGGGAAGCTCGCTCCTCATTTCATTGGACCCTATGCTATCACCAAGAAGTGTGGACCAGCAGCGTATAGACTGGAGCTACCGACATCCCTTGCTGGTGTCCATGATGTTTTCCATATTTCGCAACTGCGAAAATGTTTGAGGCATACGGCTGCTGTTCCTACCAAAGACATCAGCGAGCTGAAACCGGATTTAACATATGATGAGTATCCAGTGGAAATTCTTGATGAAAAAGCCCGAACCACGCGTAACAGAACGTTGTGGTTCTACAAGATCCTCTGGAGTAACCATACCGTGGAAGAAGCGACGTGGGAGAGCGAGGAATTCCTTCGCTCAAATTACCCGGAGTTCATGGCTTCTCAACACGGGTAAGTCCCTACTACATCGCTATCTCTTCTTTTGTAATCTCGGGACGAGATTCTTTTAAGGGGGGAGGAATGTAAGGGCCTCAGTTTTGGCGCACATTTGAAGTGTTCATCACCACACCACACACCTCATTTGAGGAAAGATGATGAACACAAATGAAGAGGATGTAACCACCATTAACATGCTCATTAGAGAACAAACTCACATATTGCAAAAGTGGTATTTCCCACATGTGATATAGGTGGGCTGGACTTATGAAAACTCCTACACATTGCTAAGGATGTCCATGCCAAGTTTCACCCAAATTCAAAACCTTTTTGAGGTCATTTTGGGTATAGATAGAAAGAGGGCAGTTTGA
Source organism: Neostapfia colusana (assembly GCA_030760725.1). Classification (NCBI taxonomy): domain Eukaryota; kingdom Viridiplantae; phylum Streptophyta; class Magnoliopsida; order Poales; family Poaceae; genus Neostapfia; species Neostapfia colusana. The sequence continues at coordinate 30,205,027 of JASWHV010000004.1, read as the reverse complement.
AACCACATTCAAATTCAAACTGTTTTTGTCCCATGAATTTAAAAGTGGGAGGCATATTCTTATTCAGCACATTTTTGTGAGCTCACATACCAATTTTCACTACATTTGGAGTTGATCTTGACATGAGCTAAGTGGGACGAATTCAAACTTTATTTGAATTCAAAACTGAACTTGTGCTGAAATTCACTCAAACCGAACCCAATTTGAATTCTATTCAATTCAAATGGCTCAGGGGTGAATAATTTGAATCACCAGGGGTATTATGGGGCTCACTGTTTCCAACAGTGATTAGGAGTAAATTTCAGAGGTTAAAACCCCGGGTAGGACCCACATGTCATAGAGGGAAGAAGGAGAAACTTGCACCCAAAGTCAGAGTCGCGGTGGGAAATTCCGCCGAGCAGCTGTCGGCTGTGCCACCGAGCAGCTACCGGCGCCACCAGATGCTTTCCTCTCTGCGCGTTGGCGCCCAGGGCGGCTGGCTCGCGCCCCCACGTGACCGGCACCGCCTCAGCCGAGCAGGAGTCGTCCGGATTTATCTTCTCGCGGGCAAACCCGAGCAGCGGCATTGTTTCTCGCCGCAGCTCTCTGCTCAATCGGGAAAACCAGTAAAACCATCTCCTCCTTCGTCCCTGAGCTGCTAGACAGACACCTGAGCTCGCACTCCACCTCTCCAACGCCAGAAAACTCGAGCTCCGACCTCCTTTGCCCAAAGACGATCGCCACCGCGGCGACCTAGCCTCAGCCGAGAGTCAGGCGCCCGTGGGCAGCGTTCCACAGGCGTTTTCACGGTCCAGCGAGAGAGGCAACAGGAGCGAGCGACCACCGTGCTGCTCTCCTCCAAGTTTGGAAGCCAACCGTGAAGCATCCGCAGAGAATTTCCAGTTTTTGCTCCGGCGACCGTAAACCGAGCTTCCGGTACGGTTTCTTTAAATTCTCGCTCTATGATCTTTCGGAGGTCATCAAATCTTGCACATAGATGCCGGACTAGTCGGCGATCAAGTTCTTTTCTGCATCCGTAGCGTGAAACTGTCTAGGAGTGACGAATTTCGAGCTCGATCGAGGGCGGTCATGGCGGGCACCGTCGGTCACACGGTGCCGACCGACTTACCGCCATCCCTGAACCCTTTTGACACCTTGTCGAGCTTCCTAGAGGTACACTGATGCTGTAGGGCCGTTTGTTCGAGGTGTTGGCGGGTTTAGAAACCACGGTCGACGGTGTCGAACCTCAACCGAGGCCGCGGCACGTCGCCGAGCTATTTCCGGTCACCCCCAGCCCGACCTGTCGCCCCCGACGTGTTCCTCGACGTCGACAACCCCCTGGCAGCGAGTTTCAGACCATGGGAGGTCCGGCAGCGGCGAGCCGGCGAGCCCCGAGTCTGCTCCGGCGAGGTCGGCGGCGCGGGCGCGAGAGAACGGCGGGAGGAAGACGAAGCCGGCTGGCTCACGTGTCAGCGGCTGAAGAATTTAAATCGGGATCGGGTGTGGCCAGGGATCGGCTGTGTGGGCGCGCAAATACCCTGTGAGCTCCGGTGTGCCGGACACCTCCGCGCTCGACACGTGTGGTATCTCCGGTGTGCCGGACACCTCCGCGCTCGACACGTGTCCCCGCGGGCCCCGAGAGTTTAAACTTTTCCCCCGATTTTCAGAATTCTTCCAAACTTCAAATCCTCATAACTTTGGGTAGAAAGCTCCAAATCGGGTGAACCAAATTTTGTTGGATTCAGATCTCTGAGCACTTTCCAGCAATACCAAATTCAGCTCATGAAAGAGAATAGTTTTCCAGAATTAAATCCCTAAAGTTTAAACTGTTGGGAATTTTATCTGGAGAACTACTTTATGAAAAATTCTGAAATTTGGCTGAAAGGTTCATTGGAAAATCCCTGAATCCCAGTAAAATTTTCAGACTCATCAAAGTTCATTTAGTTACCCTAATTGGGTGATTAAGGGAACTGCCCAGAGAAAATAGAAAAAATGTACAGAAACATTTTTCAGATTTTCTCCAATCTTAATTAGGACATAACTTTCTGTAGAATTCTTCAAATGACATGAAACCAACTCCATTAGAACCATCCTAAATTCTAGTTTCCAGAAAGTAATGGTGGGAGCCATGAAAAACCCTGGAATTACTTAGAGGCTCAATTATTGACCAAAGAGCCTTTTATTTGTACAAGGTTCAATTGAACTTTGTTTCAAATAAAACTTAGTCACAACTCTGGTTAGGACCCTACCAATCCACCATAAAAATTTCAGAACCAAAGGGGAGGGCTAGCTAGAGTTATTAGCAATTATGTATTTAAGTTCACACATTTGCATTTAAATTTACATGTAGTATTGTATTCAACGTGTAGCCATTGAAGAAGAGACCCCGGAAGTGCTGGATTTCCTTCTTCCGGAGGAAGAACTAACTACTGACCAGCAGCAACAAGGCAAGCCCCGGTTTGCATTAACCTTTTTATAAGTTTTTCCTTTGTTTACATGTGTCATATGAAGTATGCATGTGCATTAGGTATAGGATGAATGAAACCCCACTTGCATAACCAGAATTTTTCCCTAAGAGTGAGGGTAGAGTCTAAGACCTCGATTAGAAAGGCTATGCTTAAAGATTCATAGGGCTTCGGTACAAGTCGAGTAGTTGGAATCTACTCGTGAGATAGGCTTGGGACACACGGGTTCGGTTGAGTGATGTGAGATCACTTTAGTAATGAAAATGAGACTAGGCAGGGGCTAGGGCGCAGCAAGAGGGAGTCTTGTGTGCGCAGCCCTGTCCGTGTCAATTGAGGACCGATCCGTGTGCGGCCCATGCTGATCAAGTTTGAACGTACCGAAGGCATATCGGATATATGGGCCCCGATAAACCGATGTAGCCTAAACCTCCGGGCGTCGTGACATAACGCACCGATTTATAGGTGTAGGCTGAGGGCAGCAAGGTGGAAATCTACCAACGGGCATAGAGAGATGCTCCGTGTGGGGAACCTCCTGCTCGTTTCGGTGCGACCGGTTCGACGTTTGGGCTGTTGGGTGAAAGGTTGTCCCGTACGACATCGAGTGAGCGTGCTGTGCAGCTCCGCGGGTGGGCGTACGTGACGTGCTCTTTGGATTTCCCTGCAGGTGTATATCGAGTCGATTCACCGTCCCTCGCGGTGAAGAGTACCACTTGGTCACTGAGTCATGATGTAGATTAATGGATGAAACATGTTGATTCAATATTGCTGGTTGATATAATTGTATTGCTACATGTGTGCCACCAAATACTGCTTACTAAATTTCAGATTTCATGAACTGTTAACTTGTTGCTAAAAGATGAACTAAGGATGAACTTGTAGGCGTGTCCTTTTGATGAAATGTTACTATCCTATGTCCATTGTACCCCTCATGTAGAGTTTCATGCTTAGGTGAGTCGGTTAAGCCTTGCTGAGCCTTCGTGCTCACGGTTGCTGCTTAAGTGTTTTTCAGGTGAGGAGCCACCCACGGACTCGGAGTACGAGTCCACCGGCGAGGGTTACCCTCCGTCGGGGACCACGGCTGAGTGGGAGCCGTACACGCCGCGCTGAGCTGAGGAGTGCAGCTAGTGTGAGTTGCCCTAGGGCTGGGCAACCACTTTTGCTAGATAGTCGGGCGTGAGTTGTATAAAAGAAACTTCCGCTGTGTAATAAAAGACCCTAGTTTGTAACTGAGAAGTGTACTACTTTGTACATTCAGTTTGTTTTTCCCATGTAATATAATGTGTTCTTCTGACGTGTGCTGTCGGGTGTCGCATCGCGCGGCACCACCATCTGCGATCCTGATGAGCGGATTCCGGTCCGCCACAGGTTGATCCTGGGGAAGTGAGGGATGTTTTTAAGTGGAACCATCCGCAGAATTTGAGGGACATTCGGAGTTTCCTTGGGATGGCCGGATACTACCGCCGATTCATCAAGGATTTCTCCAAAATAGCTAAGCCTATGATGGAATTTCTGATGAAAGGCAAAGCATTTCAGTGGACACAAGCATGTCAAGACAGCTTTTAGGAGCTAAAGAAGATATTAACAACAGCACCGGTTTTGGTATTGCCGGACGTGAGCAAGAGTTTCGGTATATATTGTGACGCATAAAGACATGGCTTGGATGTGTGCTTATGCAAGGAGGACAAGTGGTAGCCTATGCATCAAGGCAATTAAAGAAACATGAGCTGAATCACCCCACACATGACCTGGAACATGCAGCCGTGGTACATGCCTTGAAGATTTGGAGGCATTACATCCTCGGTCACCGATGTAAGATCTATACGGATCACAAAAGCCTCAAGTATATATTCAAGCAAACGGATCTGAATTTGAGGCAACGTCGATGGTTGGAACTCATCAAGGATTACGATGTTGGAATCAACTATCACCCCGGAAAGGCCAATGTAGTAGCTGATGCGTCGAGTCGAAAGGGAGCACGTCACCAACTCACGGTTCGGGATCTGCCACCCGAGCTGCGTAAGGAGTTTGAACGATTACATCTCGGGTTCTTGAATGAGATGGAGGTAATAGAACTGAACTCACCGCTGGAACAAGAGATACGAGATGGCCAAGCAACGGATGAGGAAATCAAGGAAAGAATCTGACATGTGATAGAGAAGGATTTCAAGGAAGACGAGAATGGCACGCTTTGGTTAGGAAAAAGGATTTGTGTGCCTAACGTGAAGCGCATCCGCGACACGATACTAAAGGAGGCACATGACTCGCCTTATTCCATACACTCCGGCTGTACAAAGATGTACAAGGACCTAAAAACTTGCTATTGGTGGGATGGCATGAAAAGGGATGTCGCTGAATATGTGGCCTTATGCGACACGTGCCAACGGGTGAAGGCCGAACATCAAAGACCCGCTGGGTTATTGCAACCATTGAAAGTACCTGAGTGGAAGTGGGAAGAAATTGGTATGGACTTCATAGTCGGATTGCCACGAACTCAGTCCGGCTACGACTCTATTTGGGTATCATGGACCGATTGATGAAATCAGCCCACTTTATTCCTGTTAGGACTAAGTACACCGTGGCACAATTAGTCGAGCTGTATATGGAGCAAATCGTGTATCGTCACGGAGTTCTGAAGAGGATAGTTTCAGATCGAGGTTCTCAATTTACCTCTAGCTTCTGGAAGAAGCTGCATGAAGCTATGGGTACACGGTTGAATTTCAGCTCCGCATATAACCCACAAACCAACACACAAACCGAGAGGACAAATCAGATTTTGGAAGACATGTTGAGAGCTTGCGCCTTGAATTATGGGCGTAGTTGGGACAAGAGCTTGCCGTATGCTGAATTCCCATACAACAACAGTTACCAAGCTAGCTTGAAGATGTCACCCTTCGAGGCACTATATGGTAGACGGTGTAGAACACCGCTGTTCTGGAATGAGACCGGAGAAAGCCAAGTATTTGGACTCGAAGTACTGTAGGACGCCGAGAAGCAATTCCAAACGATACGTGAAAACTTGAAGGCTGCTCAGTCACGTCAAAAAAGCTATGCGGACAATAGGTGAAGAAGTTTGAGCTTTGAAGTTGGAGACTTCGTATTTCTTTAGGTGTCGCCTATCCGAAACCAACGACGGTTTAACGTCAAAGGCAAGTTAGCACCTCACTACATCGGGCCATTCAAGATTTTGGGCAAGCGATGAGAAGTAGCATATCAACTGGAGCTGCCAACGCACCTCTCCGACGTGCATGACGTATTTCACGTATCTCAGCTCAAGAAGTGCCTAAGAGTGCCGGAAGAACAAGTACCGATGGATGAGCTAGAACTTTAGGAGCATCTGACCTATGCGGAACAGCCCATCAAAATCTTGGACGTAAAGGAAAGGGGAACGAGAAAGAAAGTAATCCGTTGGTGCAAAGTACAATGGAGCCACCACACAGAAGGAGAAGCTACATGGGAGCATGAGGAAGACCTCAAGACGGAATTTTCTCATCTTTTCTCCACTCTATCGAATCTCGAGGACAAGATTCATTTTAAGGGGGGTAGGTTTGTAACACCCTCAAAATTACTACCATGCATTGCATGCATTTTTCATGTAGAGAAGCATTTAAAAATGAAGAAGAAAATAAAGAGAGGAATATAGAAGCAAATAAAATAATAAAAGAGAATAAAATAGAAAACAATGAAAATAAATAGAGAAGAAGAATAAATAAAATGAAAATGAAAAATAAAAAATAAATAAAATAGCCAAATCTGGCCGCCCCCAATTTTTCCCCAAATTCCCCTCTTCCCTAATTTCCCTATTTTTTTTCCTAATTTTCCTGTTTTTTAGCAAATTCCCCAAAATTCCCCTAGGGAATTTTCCCCACATTTGGGGGGAAATTTCCGCCCAAATTGGCCGCACCACTTAAGGGGGGGGACCCTAGTGGGCCCTTCCCCCTTGGCCGCAGCCCATTAGGGGGAACCCTAGCCGCCCCCCTTTTTGTTTTTTGTGGGCTTTTATTTTCCCAAATAATCTCAGCCATTGGTGGAAAATAATAATAAAATCACAGCCCCTATCTCCCATCTCTTTTAAAATTAAATCTCAGCCCTAGGATAATTGAGTTGCTAAAATCCTAGCCTCCCTAGCTATTTCCCCCCTTATAAATAAAACTTTCCCCCCCTTAGCCGCTACCCCAGGCCCAAAAGCCCTGGATGCCGCCCTCCCCTGCTGCCAAGCTCGAGTCACCACCCCCTTGCTGGAATTTGGCCGCCGTCGAAGCTCCGCCACGCCTCGCCGTCGCTGGAGAAGTAGTCCCCGACGTTCTGCCCTAGCCGCAGCTGCATAATTCTCCAAGAAAATCTCCAGCTGCTGCCATTGCAAGGAGAAGGCCCTGCCGGAAGGAAGAGAGGAGGAATAAGTGAGGTAGGTTTCCGTTATCCCTCTTATCACGTCACCGCTGTCTCTACACATCCGTTTTCTCCACCCCCTGCAAGCAGAAATTTCTGCTTGTGGACAGACCATATTTTGGTCAATTTTCGACGGTGGAATTGATCTACATACTGTGTCAAGATCATAACCACGTCCACACTTTATCCAGCAGCCTTGTTCCTCATAAAACCCTGTGGAATTCTACTAAACCTTGCAAGAACACGTGCAAACTGATTTTTTATAAACTGCACCATAGGAATTGCATTCATCCACATAATTGCATCTTGAGTAAAGTTTGTGGATGATAATTGATTGCAGTAAATTTTGTATGTGTGTGGTCGTGATTAGAAGGAGACGCTCAAGAGGCCGTCTACAAGGAACTACAGCACCAAGACTTCGAGACGCTTGAGCAACACGAACCACGGGAGCAAGGCAAGTGCCTCTTGACCATATTCATCCCATGTCTTTAGAACAGTTTTGCTTGTGAAAACTTGTATGCTTGTGTCAAGTTGATGGGATACCCTTTTATAGGAGTTTACTAGTTTTGTTAACCATCCTTGTCGCCGGGAAAGTTGATGAGTCCGGTATGGTTGTTCTTCCTTTTTGCTTCGCTCAATTTACGGGAAACGGGAAGCTGAAATAAAACTTGTTTAGCTACTGCACTCATGAGAATAAAGATAATGAGAACTTGATGATGTTAATGAGCATGGAATCGGGGAGATCTAGGCGAGCTTGGTTCGTGGATGTTGCTGAATGTGATGGTGGTTTGCTTGCCGTAGATCTAAGGACCAGTTCATGTGAGCACATGCCAGGAAAATAGTGCCACCACGAGGCAAAATATGGGTGTGTCTTAGCTGACTAATTAGGTATGTTGCTAGCTTGTTATGGACCATTAGATGGTGCAGGGAATGTGAGTCGAGAAGGACTGTCATGGGAATTGCTTGGCACAAGAGGGGACCCGTGGCTGGGAGAATGGAGGTTCGAGCCTGCCGGCGAAACCTCAGTGGGTCCGTACATCCTAGTAGCCCCTTTGTAAAGGCTATTTTATGATCTCTTGGCCATACACAACGGTTGTGTACTCGTAGAATGGAGGTTCTCTCTAGTCACCGACGGGTGACGAAATCAAGAACTTGTGGGTAAAGTGGTGCCACCTCTGAAGAGTGCAAAACTATCATGATAGCCGTGCTTCCGGTTACAAGCACCTGGCCAACTTTCATGATTAGAGGCAAAACTTGGGATGGTTATTCGGGTATGGTCATTGGGATAGGTTTTGGGACTGTTTTGGGTCATGACAATGAGTTTGGTTTCAGTTCTATGAAAATGAGATGATTATGAGTATGAGATGAACTTGAAAGAGTATTGGCTGGTTGAGGCTTGATAAAGGATGAATTATGATGAATTACATGGTTATGTTGGGATTTAACTCACCTAGAGATAGTCGCTGTTTTTACCATGTTTGTGAAATAAATTTGCTTGATGCAATGAACCTTTTTATTCCCTACCTTGTTGTGAGATACATGTCATACTTTTTCCGCACTTGCTGAGTACGACATGTACTCACTCTTGCATTCCCACATATACATCAGCAACAGGAGAAGAGTACTTCAAGGAACAGGTGGAGTACTAGGCGTGCGCACTACCGTCAACATGCCTGTTGAGTTGAAGTTGGAGCCTGCTGTCTTAGTCATTTTCCACTATCGTTTAGAGTCTTCCGCTGCAAGAATAAGTTAGATATCCATGAGTAAGACAATGAGTCAATGTAATAAAGTTCTTCAACATTATTTGTATGTGGTTATATTCTGAGTTTTCAGTTTGTGAAGTACATGTGTATGTGTGATGAACATTCTGCGCACACATATGCATTCACTTGGTCCATTTTTGGAACCGGTATCACAAAGGACTACTCCCAAGGTCCTTTTAACTATGAAAATTTGAATAACAATGCTAATTTCCTTTCTATTCCCGTTGGCAAGCCTCCACATCTTGATAGTACAAACTATATGATGTGGAGGCATAACATGATATTGCATTTTATCTCACTTAACCCTGGTCTTTGGAGTGCCGTGTTCACAGGTGTAGAGATTCTGGAAGATGATGAAGAGCTCACTCCGGAGCAAGAGCAACAAATTCACCACAATGCTCAAGCCGCGGCTGTCATCATCTCTTCATTGTCAAAATGAGAAATTTCACAAGGTGGATGGGTTGTAAGTTGCCAAGGACATTTGGGAAACTCTCAATGTTGCACATGATGGCACCAAGTCCATCCGTGAAGCCACTACTGAGATGATTGAGGGGGAGCTTGGAAGGTTTGCAAGAGAAGACAATAAAACCCCTCAAGAGATGTACAATTGGCTTAAGATACTCATCAATAAGAGTAGAGTCTATGGTTGCAAGAAGTGAACTGTAAAAGCCCAAGAATTGACTTGCTAAAATGTTCATCACATCACCACACCACAGCTCATTTGGTGGATAGCTCATGAACATTTGTGAAGAGCAAGTAAACACCATCAAGAGGGTGATTAGAGGAAAAACCCATAACTCCAAAAAGTAGGGGCTCACACACATAAACATGAGAGGATGGGTTTACCATTAGGCCCTAAACATTCTTAGGGGTTCTCATTCCATGTCTCATGCAAATCCAAATCAGTTTGAGCCACTTTTGGAGACATTTTTAAAAAAGGGCTAATTTGAATGCAAATTCAAATTTCAGCTACTTTCATCAATTGGATTCAAAAGTTGGCTTCATATTCAAACTCAGCACATTTTTCGGAGTTAGTCCACCAATTTTCATCCTCATTGGAGTTCATCTTGTCGGGAGCTAAATTTGCATTAATTCAAAAACTGAATTTGAATTTCAAATTCAAATGTGAAGCAAATTTAGCCAAACCAATTTCAAATTGAGGAACTCAAATTCAACTCATGACTTTGTGGCTAATTCTACCATTAAGTGTGAGTAGCTGGGATATTTGCAGCAAAAGTTGGAAAGGAATTAGATGGGAGAGTGTGGGACCCACTGGTCAGTGACTGCACACAGAGGAAACCGACTCAAACCGAGCACAGCTCGTGGGAGACCGACGACCGCTCGCAGAGGCTGCCAGCACGCTCGGTAGCTCCACCTCATGGTGAAAATTTTCGGCTCAAAGTCCAGCACACCAAGCAGTTTCACCCTTCTCTCCAGTTCCGAGCAAAAATGAGCACGTCATGAGCTGTTCTCCGGTTTTCGCGCACGAAATCATTGCCGCTCCCTCTGATCACCGGCGACCAGCCTATCCCGGCTGTTTCACGCACCGCCACCAGAGCAGAAAAGGTGCGCTTGCTTGTGCTGAAGCTGTAGGAGAAAGCCATGCTCCATTTCATGTGGTATAGAGCGAGAATTTTTAATTTCCTTCCTCGGAGTGTGTTAGGGATAGAATCTGGTTGACGGTGAAATTCGTTGCACAGAGGCAACCGCCAGTTGAGCTGCAGCTCACACACGCTTTAGAACACCTAGCGCACCTCCTTGATCAAGTAGAAACCAGTTCCATGCACTAGGACCCTAGTTCCACGAGAATTTTGTGCCGGCGGCCAAAAACAGGGCACCTCGCCGGTGAGGTCCTAGTTGCGACCGTTTTCATGAGGATCAGTGCTCACATTCGTTATCAGCAAGTCTCAGCGAATCTCTCTGAGCAAACCGCGTCGAAAAAGGTGTAGAGAACACCGAGTTCGACGTCGCCGATGAGCTTCCGGCCGCTGTCACTGTTGCGAGCACTGTTTCAGCCATCGCCGAGCTCTGTTGAGTGCACCAACATGTTCCTCGGGCGGAGATGTGCACAGGCGGCGAGTTTCATCGAAGGTCAGGCAGTAGAACGACCGGTGGCGAGCTCTCCGGCGAGGCACCGCCGCGGTTATCGCGGGTGGCGCGAGGTAGACGAAAGGGGGCGGGCCCTGCGTGGCAGTGAGAGGAAACCGAGCCCGGGATCCGCTGTGGCGCCAGGATCTCGTGCGGCTATGCGGGAAATTAAGCAGATCCATGTTTGGCTTCGTTGTTCGGCCGACACGTAACCTAGGGTCCACGTGCAGGGTTTAAACACTTCTTTGAATTTCAGAATTTGGTTCAAACTTCAACTAGCCATAACTTTTGCTAGGAAGCTCCAAATTGAGTGAACCAAATTTTGTTGGATTCATCCTTTTAAGTACTATCCATCAAAACAAGCTTCAGCTCATGAAACTTATTTTTGTTCCATAATTAATTCCCTAAATTTTAAACTGTTGGGAATTTTATCTGGAAAATTCTTTTATGGAAAATTTTGAAATTTGGCTGGGATGTTCATTTGAAAATCCTTGAGTCACAGGAAAAATTTCAGATCCATTCAAGTTTTTTAGTCCCCCTAATTGTGTGATTAAGTGAACTGCTCTGAGAAAATAGAAAAATGTACAGAAACATTTTTCAGATTTTCTCAAATCTTGTTTAGGGTATAACTTCCTCTAGGATTCTTCAAATGACATGAAACCAATTCCATTAGAACCATCTCACACTCTAGTATCCAGCATGTATTGTTTGAGCCATGAAAATCCCTGGAAATCCTTAGAAGCCCTAGTAATGACCAACTAGACTTTTATTTGTACAGAGATCAAATGAACTTTGTTTCAAATAAAACATGGTCAATTCTCTGGTTAGGACCCTACCAAGCCACCATAAAAATTTCAGAGCCAAAGGGGAGGGCTAGCGAGAGTTATGGTCTTTACATACTTAATTTAACACATTGCATATAAAATTGACATTTCGTTAATATGCTTACGTGTAGTCACTGAAGGCGAGGAGACCCCGGAAGTGTTGGACTTCCTACTTCTGGACGAGACCCTAACCACTGACCAGCAGCAAAAAGACAAGCCCTGGTTTGCATTTAATAAAGTTTATAAAGTTTTGCTTTATATATATACTTTAGCTTGAGGTATTGATGTGCATTAGGTGTAGGATGGATGAAACCCAAATGCATAACCAGATCATTCCCACAATAGTGAGGGTAGTGTCTAAGTCCACGAAGTAGTTTATGCTCTGCTTAAGGTATATAGACTTCGGTACAAGTCGAGTAGTTGGAATCTACTCATGAGTATAGGCTTTGGGACACAAGGGATTAGTTCGAGTGATGTGAGACCACTTTAGTAAGAAAATGAGACTAGGCAGGGGCTAGGGCGCAGCAAGAGGAAGTCTTGTGGGCGCAGCCCTGTCCGTGTTGATTGAGGACCGATCCGTGTGCAGCCCACGCTGATCAAGTTTGAACGTACCGAAGGCATATCGGATATAAGGGCCCCGATAAACCGGTGTAACCTAAACCTCCGGGCATCGAGGCATAGCACACCGATTTATAGGTGTAGGTTGAGGGCAGCCAGGTGGAAATCTGCTAACGGGCATAGAGAGATGCTCCATGTAGGGAACCTCCTGCTCGTTTCGGTGCGACCGGTTCAACGTTCAGGCTGGTTGGTGAAAGGTTGTCCTATACGACATCGAGTTTGCGTGCTGTGCAGCTCCACGGGTGGGCGTACGTGACGTGCTCTTCGGGTATCCCTGCAGGTGTATATCGAGTCGATTAGCCGTCCCTCACAGTGATGAGTACCACTTGGTCACAAATTCATGACGTAGGTTAATATATGAAATGATGTGATTCAATATTGCTGTTATGATTAACTTGTATTGCTACATGTATTCCACCAAATATTGCTCACTAAATTTCAACTTCATGAACCGTTAATTTGTGGCTAAAAGATGAACTAAGGATGAACTTGTAGGCGTGTCCCTTTGCTACAATTTACCATCCTAGTTTCGTTATGACCTGCATGTAGAGTTTCCTGTATAGGTGAGTCGGTTAAGTCTTGCTGAGCCATCGTGCTCACAGTTGCTGCTATGAGTGTTTGCAGGTGAGGACTACCCCACGGACTCAGGGTATGAGTCCACCGGTGAGGGCTACCCTCCGTCGGGGACCACGGCTGAGTGGGAGCCATACATGCCGCACTGAGCTGAGGATTGAAGCTAGTGTGGGTTGTCCATAGGGCTGGGCAACCGACTTTTGCTAGTTAGATGGGTGTGAGTTGTATAAATTTAGCTTCTGCTGTTGTAGACTCCGTAATTAGTTGTAAACTGAAGGTTTGTACTACTTGGTACATACTCAGTTTGTTTTCTATGTAATACCATGGTTTCCTTATGATGTGTGCTGTCGGGTGTCGCATCGTGCGACACCACCCTCTAAGATCCTGGGCGTGCGGATTTCAGTCCGTCACAGGCTGGTATCAGAGCTGATTAGGGGATATCACACTAAAATAAGGACAATATTACGGGAAAACCTAGGATTATGGTGAGGAATCGCTAGTATGCCCAAATAAAGACTATAGTAGTATATTTACTTAAAGTGGCATGACTAACATATGTGTTATCAGGTAAGCATGGTAAGGAACGCCACCGAAAGCGGTTCAATTTCGGTTAGCTCCCCTGACAAGGAATGTGGTTCAGGGATAGGTCTCATAGCTTGGTGTGAGACGTGAATATGAAACTCTTGGACTCTTCATGTTCCTGAGTTCATATGAAACGCTGGTCCCCGGCCTGTATTAGGCAAGAAAGTGGAGACCCCATCGTGTGGTCTGTAACACGATAGTGTGTTCTTCTGGAAATAGCCTAGGAGGACATACGCAGTGCTTGCTATCGGCGTGCCCTGCGGGGCAGTTGGTTCTATCTGTTGGGGTGATAAAATTCCCAACCGTGACGACCTGTTCGTGGTCTACTTGGGTTCCCCGTCGTGTGGTGTGAAAACACGATCACGTACCTTGAGACGTGGCTTAAATCAAGGACGGCCGTATGGCAATGATACGGGCGTATGTATTTACTTTGAAATAGACCTGCCTGAAATTACAACAACCTTTGAGTGCATAATCGTTGAGTGTTATTTTGCAGGTACGGACCACGTATGTATCCCGTGTAGTACAAGTATGCGAGAGATCGTTTAGTGCCACAATTGAGACGTATATGCCGGTATAATCCGGTTAGGATTTTCTTTTTGTGACGAACGTAGGACCAACATTGTCGGTACCTTCGATACCGGGTACCCCCGCGCACACGACAAAACCGCCTAAGAACCTCGCCCCTTCCGCAGGGGCAAGCTCCGAGGGCGCCACGTGTCCAGCCAGGCCGGAGCTCCCCCTCTCCTCAGAGGAGAGCCTCGGGCCAGCCACGTGGCCAGGCGAAGCTGGACCTCCCCCATCCGCGGGTGAGAGCTCCGAAGGCTCCACGTGTCCAGCGGGGCCAGAACTCCCCCTTTCCTCAGAGGAGAGCTCCGGGATTGCCACCGACCGCCTTCTTGTTGCCTATCCTCTAAAGCTGCCTTTCGAATCCCCTTTCGTTTTGTTGGCAAGCAGAGCCGGACCTCCCTCCTCCGCGGGGGTGAGCTCCGAAGGCTCCACGTGTCCAGCGAGGCCGGAGCTCCCCCTCTCCTTAGAGGAGAGCTCTGGGCCCGCCACGTGGCCAGCAGAGCCGGACCTCCCCCCTCCGCAGGGAAGAGCTCCGAAGGCTCCACGTGTCCAGCAGGGCCCGACCTCCCCTCTCCTCAGATGAGAGCTCCGGACCCGCCACGTGGCCAGCAGAGCCACGCTACCTGCCCCGGCGCGGTAGGAAGCGGAAGTAAAGACCCATGCCTTCCCAAGGCGCGGCATTGAAGACCCGCGCCTTCCCAAGACGCGGAGACGCGGATCACGCCCCTGCCAGGAGGCGTTGTGCCCAGTCACATTACAGTGAAGACAGGCGCAGAATAGCAGAGGCCGTGGACCAATAAACAAAGCGACAAGACAACCCCTGCTGCCCCTGCCATCATCAACCACTACACCTAGCTTGCGGCGTGGGCATGGCAGCAGGATGGAGGCTCAGAAGCTACTTCCAGTGACAGCTACCGGCGTTACTGCGAGATATGGTAGATGGCAGGAAATCGCCCCGAGACCACCTGTCGGGTCCTGGGCCCCCTTTTGTAAGCCGCCCAAGTCTTGGACTATAAAAGGCTCGGGTAGGCAGCGTTGCAAAGGGTTTGGATCCCTCTGCATTCGGCCCATGGGTTCGGCAGTTCTCCACCCTACACTCAGACATTCATCCTCGTACCCAGGCTTAGAACTCCGGTTCTAAGCTTGAAGCAATACAACGAGCACCTCTGCTCACCGTGGACGTAGGGTTTTACGCTTCGGCGGCCCGAACCACGTAAAAAACCCTTGTGTTCATCTCCTTCCTTCGTCCATTCTGGCGAGACCCACGCAGGAGGACTAGCCCCTCCGAAAAAGAACCTCTGCGGGCTGCCCAGAGCAGGCCCGGGGGAAGTGTCGACCGCAGACACTTCGACATTTGGCGCGCCAGGTAGGGGGATTTTCCCTCCTGCATCGAGTCTTCGCTCACGATGATGACCAAGCTTCCGTCCGCGGCAAGCTCTCCTCGCCCTCGTTCCCGGCGAATGATGACCAACGAGGCTTACATCTCGACGCACTCAGGGAGGAGTGTGTCAGGACAAGCTGAGAGCCCGCGCCCAACTCCAACAACGCGGACTCCAGCAAGCCCAAGATCTGCTGCAGTGCCGAGTGTCACCCATGGGGGTACACTAGCTGCAGCACGAGCGCTTCTACACAATCCACCTGTTGGGGACGCTCCCCAGGGGGATACCCAGCAGTGGATTCGTGACATCGACCGTCTCGTCGTCGCTGCCGTCAACCCTCCGCTCCGGTGGGGATGATGTCCCAGTCAACCGGATGTGTCGCTGTCACGCACGCCAACGGTTGATGGGCAGACGGCAGACTCCCGCTCTACCAGGCTCCCAACGGCGGACCTGAGGTCAAAGCTGGAGCGACGTCACCTGGGCGAGGATACCCGCGTGACCATCGAGCGACGACGGGAAAGGTGTCGCAACCACGAGGCCGACTACAGTATGTCGACCGCTTCGACTCACCCTGGGCCACAGACGTTCGCCACGCGATCTCTGCCCCAGGCGTACGCCGCACAGCATATGCAGCATCCATATGCGCTACAAATGGCGCCCCCAGTCTATGGTGCACCTCTGCCCATGCCGGGGTTCACCGTGCCAACAGCGGACCAAGCGTTCGCGGCACCAGCACCTGCAGCGACAGGAGCGGGGTGTGCCGCCCTGGCGCCCCACCTTCGTTTCGCAAGGTGGCCGCGCAAGTTCCGGTCACACCTGGCAGAGAAGTACGATGGCAGCGTCAACCCGGCGGAGTTTCTCCAGATATACTCCACCGCCATCCTTGCTGCAGGAGGGGATGAGGCCGTAATGGCCAACTACTTCCCCGTCGCCTTGACCGGCCCGGCCCGGTCTTGGCTCATGAACCCCCCCAGGGTTCCATAACCTCCTGGGGAGAGCTTTGCCGACAGTTCACTGTGAACATCGGCAGCTCCTACACCCGTCCCGGCACAGAGCTTGACCTCCACGCCATCCGACAACAACCTGGAGAGTCGCTGCGCCCCTTCATCCAGCGGTTCTCTCAGGTACGGAACACACTCCCCCACATTCAGAATGCTTCAGTGGTGGTGGTGTTCCGACACGGTGTGAGAGACAAGAAGATGCTCGAGAAGTTGGCCAACAGAGAGGTGCGCGACGTCTCGGAGCTCTTCAGCCTGGCGGACAAGTGCGCCAGAGCAGCAGAAGGGCGCAGTTGGCATTCACAGCCAGCCTCCGAGGCAGGAGGGCAGCCCGGTGCTAGCGCTGCTTCCCATGGGAGCAGCAAGAAGATCAAGAAGAAGGGCGGTGGCAAGATCAAGCCGCCAGCCGGAGCTCCTGTTGCTGCAACTGCAGCACCCAGCGGAGCTCGGGGGGCCACGCCTCGACAAGAGGCCATGACAGTCACCCAGCCGTGGTGACCAAAGTGAGCCATGCCCCGTGCACAACACCAGGGGCCACACTGCTGGTGAGTGCCGTGAGATCCAGAAGCTCACGGAGCGCCTCCGCGAGGGGAGGTGGCCGCGCGCAGATGCTCCTCCATTCCGCCAGAGGGAGGGCAAGCAGAAGGTCAACCCCCGGGACAACGTCAACCAGGAGATGGAGTTCCAGGAGCCCCAGCGCACTTTGAAGGCGGTCCATCACCGCGAGGGCTCCAGATACAGCAACGACGAGCGCCGGAAGGCGCTCTACGTCATCTACAGCGGGTCTTCGGACCCCTCGTCCCGGAGTGCGGTCAAGACCCTGCGCTGGGCAGTGGCGTCGGTGGCCCCTACACCAAGTGCGGCACCGCACCTCAAGTGGGTAGGGACCCCCATCAGCTTTGATGCCACCGACTGCCCCAAGAACATGGCTGGAGCCGGACAACTACCACTCTTGGTAGCTCCCACCATCGCCAACGTGAAGATGTACCACGTTCTGGTGGATGGCGGGGCCGGCCTCAACCTCATCAGCCGCGCAGCTTTGCTAAAGCTGCAAATTCCGATGGCCATGCTCTCCCCCTCGAGCCCGTTCTCAGGGGTAGGGCTGGGACAAGTTGTCCCGTAAGGTAACATCAGCCTTCCGGTGACCTTCGGAGCACCGGACAACTACCGAACAGAATACATTCTGTTCGACGTGGCGGAGGTCGACCTCCCCTTCAACGCCATCATCGGCAGGCCAGCCCTGTACCGGTTCATGGCGGTAGCCCACTACGGCTACCTCCTCTTGAAGATGCCTACACCAACAGGCATCCTCAAGATACGTGGAGACCGCACTGCTGCAGTGTCATCCTTGGAGAAGCTCCAAGCACTTGCGACAGCCCGAGCACCAGCCCCTGGCGGTGCAGAACCGGGCCAGCTCCACCCGAGTGCACGCCACCGTGCCTTGACCTCACCTCCCGGGAGCTGCCCCGGACCTGTCTATCTCCTGTCGGCCTGAGCCAATGGAGGAAGACATCCCGGGCCTTCCAGGGAGAGACTGGACCTGTCTACCTCCTGTCGGCCTGTGCCAATGGAGGGAGACATCTCGAGTCCCCCAGGGAGAGTCCAGACCAGCTCTGGCGTGAGGACATCGACCTCGTCAATGAGGCTCGACTACAAGAAACGCTCCGCAATGCACGGTACCGGCAGGCGCTCCGGCGCTACCACCAGAGGTCCGTGCGTGCCCGGGAGCTCAAAGAAGGCAACCTGGTGCTGCGGCGCATACTTTCTCATGAAGGGACCAACAAACTCTCCCCCATATTGGAAGGTCCCTTCCGAGTCACGAAAGTTTGCCGCCCTGGGTGCGTGCACTTTTCCACTGAGGACGGGGACCCGCTCCCAAACCCTTGGAACATAGAACATCTCCGTAAGTTCTATCCCTAGAGCAGTAGTAGGACAATTCTTTTTCTTTCTGTAATAGACCCCATAGAGCCCAGGAACAGCACTCGGAGCAGCTAAGCCCCAGGGGCGGTCCAGGACTACGTCCAGCTTGGCCTGGTTCCGTACCCTAAGCGCGTAGGCTCTTGCCCACCCTCATAATGGGGTGGGTCATTGCCTCCATGTTTAGCCTGCCTTCCTCCTATGGATGTTTATATAGAAAGAATCCTGTCCTACCACGCTTTTACTCTTGTGTTCATTTAAATTATGCTTTAATTTTTATGATCACACCTCTCCTTGCTCAAAAAAAGTGTATGCTCACCATACACTAAGCTCTCCTTTCCCACTCTCATCCATAGTCGGCATTTGCTATCCTATCGAAGGCGGTCGTGCTTGAGGTACCTTCCAATGGCCATGGGGCCTCTCGGACCTCTCCTAGTCAGGTGCTGCGACGCCAGTTGGTCACCTCCAGGAAAAACCTACGCTTTGCCTGGTTCCGTACCCAAAAGCGTGCACACTCTGCCCTTCGGAGGTCCAGGGTGTACAGCCTGCTTTGCGTGGTTCCGTAACCAAAGCGTGTGCACTCTGCCTCCCCGGCGTTACGGTCCAGTACTAGGGGCCGGACGGTCGTACCCTGACCTCAGAGGGAGCCGGACCTCCGGTGCCGGGTGCACTGAATTTCCCAAGCCCCGTATACCGGTCTAGGACCGTAAGCCAAATAAGACTAAGAGACAGGGAAGGGAGAGCCCCCGAGGAGAATTACGGTTCCCCTACTTGTGTGCAGGACCTCCCGAGAGGCCTCCCGGACCTCCGGAGCCAGGGTCTCAGCACCGCTGTGCTCCGGACGGACAGGGGGGCCTTGGCCTTAGCTCCCCCGCAGGAATGTGGAAAGTGTGCCCAAACAATTGGCCACACCTACTAGGGGGACACTACGAGGACCACACAAGGGAGGACCAGAGCACCCGGCGGTACTGGAGTCCCAGGGCTTCTGAAGACCGGAGCTCCTGACTCCAACCAAACACTAGAAGGGCCGGACCTCGCCCCCACCACAGGGGAGAGCTCCGAAGGCTTCACGTGTCCAGTGGGGCCGGAGCTCCCCCTCTCCTCAGAGGAGAGCTCCGAGCCCGCCACGTGGAAAGTAGAGCCGGACCTCCCCCCTCCGCGGGGGTGAGCTCCAAAGGCTCCACGTGTCCAGCAGGGCCGGAGCTCCACCTCTCCTTAGAGGAGAGCTCCGGGCCCGCCACGTGGCCAGCAGAGCCGGACCCCCCCCTCCACAGAGGAGAGCTCCGAAGGCTCCATATGTCCAGTGGGGCCGAACCTCCCCTCTCCTCAAAGGAGAGCTCCGGGCCCGCCACGTGGCCAGCAGAGCCGCGCTACCTGCCCCGACGTGGTAGGAAGCGGAAGTAAAGACCCGCACCTTCCCAAGGTGCAGCATTGAAGACCCGCGCCTTCCCAAGACGCTGAGACACGGAGCACGCCCCTGCCAGGAGGCGTTACGCCCAGTCACATTACAGTGAAGACAGGCGCAGAATAGCAGAGGCTATGGACCAATAAACACAGCGACAAGACAACCCCTGCTGCCCCTGCCATCATCAACCACTACGCCTAGCTTGCGGCATGGGCAGGGCAGCAGGACGGAGGCTCAGAAGCTACTGCCAGCGACAGCTACCGGCGTTACTGCGAGATACGGTAGATGGCAGGAAATCACCCAGGGACCACCTACCGGTCCCGGGCCCCCCTTTGTAATCCGCCCAAGCCTTGGACTATAAAAGGCTCGGGTAGGTAGTGTTGCAAAGGGTTCGGATCCCTCAGCATTCGGCCCTTGGGTTCGGGAGTTCGCCACCCTACGCTCAGACATTCATCCTCATACCCAGGCCTAGAACTCCGGTTCTAAGCTTGAAGCAATACAACGAGCACCTCTGCTCACTGTGGATGTAGGGTTTTACGCTCCGGCGGCCCGAACCATGTAAAAAAACCCTTTTGTTCATCTCCTTCCTCCATCCATTCCAGCGAGACCCATGCAGGAGGACTAGCCCCTCCGAAAAAGAACCTCCGCGGGCTGCCCAGAGCAGGCCCGGGGGAAGTGTCGACCGCAGACGCTTCGACAGACATATAATAGGCATTTGCATTAAAGATAATGGTAACACGGAACTAAAATAACCAAGTTTCAATATTTAGGACCCTGGTTGGGTAGAAAAATTCAAAAGTTGATTAGTTTAGTTCAAAGGGATTGAAAAACAGAGTGTTCTGTTTTGGCAGCAAGTTTGTTGATCTTTAACAGAGCATAATTCACAGGTTACTTAGCCAATGGGGGTGTGGGATATAGTTCTGGAAATTGGTTTAAGTGCTTTACAACTTTGTTGTAGACTTCTAGAGCATAATTGTAAGGGCCTAAGTTTTTGGGCACATATTCAAAGTGTTCATCACCACACACACACTTCATTTGAAGAAACTTTGTGAACACATTTGAAGAGCAAGTAAACACCATGAAAGTGCATCTAGGCATCCCTTGTGGGTTTTGGTTGATTTATGACAAACAAATGAGACCCTAACAAAAATGTTGAGATGAGCGCAGGTTCTTAAAGAAATTAGGAAGAAAGCGCAAAAAGAAAGGAGAAGGAGGATCCAAATTAATAAGAGCTCATGAGCTGAAAAGATTAGATTACTTAGTATGGAGTGTGTTGGAGAAACACACCACAAGAGCTCAATTGAAAGAAATCACACTAACTGCACAAAAATCAGCATGTGCGGACTAGTCCGATATCAACCGGACTAGTCCGATTTTCTCTCTGACTAGAAAACGGACTAGTCCGATATGGACCGGACTAGTCCGATATATCTCTGAGTAGACATCGGACTAGTCTGCGCTCTTACGGACTAGTCTGGTATCTCACAACACTAAGGATTTTCCACACTCTAAGTGCATCTAGGATATCCCTTGTGGGTTTTGGCTAATTGATGACGAACATATGAGATCCTAATGAAACTATTAAGATGATTGCAGGATAAACAAAGTGAACTGGCTCGGCACACACACAAAAAGGTGAAAATAGAGTGGTGCCCGAAAAGGAAGAAGTTAGTGAAATTTAGAGAAGCAAAGTAGATATAAATGTATAGGTGGTGTGTGAGAGAGACACATCCCAAGAGCTCATGACTTTGCGTAGGGGTAAGGGGTTTAAAAATCAACTAAAATCCACTGAAAACCGGACTAGTCCGTTCATGGACCGGACTAGTCCGTTTAACTTTCTGAAAGACGCAAACATAGTGCACTGGACTAGTCCGCCTTGTGAACCGGACTAGTCCGGTCAGCTCACTGGAACGCAACCGGACAAGTCCGATTTTAGACCGGACTAGTCCGGTCATGTCTCTGTTGTCCTCCTTAGAGGACTACGGACTAGTCCATCCAGCAACAGGACTAGTCCCCTAAAGTTTCTGAAAACCCATCTCCCATAGTACCGGACAAGTCCGGTTTGTGGACCGGACTAGTCCGGTTAACCCACTGGAAGTAGGCCGGACAAGTCCGATCATATACCGGACTAGTCCGGTAGTAGGTTTAATAACGGAAACTTTTTGGAAAAGCCTATAAAAAGAGGTCCTTCGGCTTTTCCCCAAGATGACACGACTCATACTGTCAAAACTTGAAACCCTAGCGCCGCCACCTGTCCCAAGAGCCCAAAAACACATCTCCCCACACATCTAAGGTGCAAAAAGGTGAAGATCAATAAAATACTTGGATTTGGGATTGGGAGATCGTCGTTCCTTCGTTGTGAGCTCTTGGGGTTTGATCTCTCTACACTCATATTCTGAATTGTAATATTTTTGAGTGTATTTGATCAACTTCTCATTGTAATTCTTGTGGGAGCCCTCAACGTGTGAGGTAGCCCCATAAAAACGGTGATTACACTTGATAGTGAAGTCAAGTCGGCCTGTGTGGTGACTTGAAGAGGAAAAGGGTTGAGAACCCGACTCTGTGTGAGCTTCCTCAACGAGGACGTAGATCTCTTGGTGAGATCGAACCTCGGTAAAAATTCGTGTCTTTTGTCTCTCATTTGGTTTACATCTTGACATATTAGATTACTAGTTTGCTAGTCATCGTTTGAGTTCTTTACAAGTTTGCACGTGCATCCATACTATAAATTTAAGTTATAAAACTGTTGTTCTTATTCCGCTGCTATAAGATAAAACTTGTGAGACACACTTAATCAACTCAAACAATTCAGCACACCGGACTAGTCCGCTCACACAACCGGACTAGTCCAGTCAGTCAAATTTCTAACAACTTTATTAAGTGTGCAGGAATTCTTTAAAGGCCTATTCACCCCCCCCTCTAGGCCACATTCAATTGGTATCAGAGCCAAGTTCTCCATCAACGAGACTCACATCTCGGAGAGATCAATGGCCTCTGAGAAGAACAACGATATCCCGAAGACGAGCAACAACGATGAGGAGCAAGAAGCCAAAGCCTTCGATGTGCTGAAAGAAAACCCACATGACGATGAAGAAGTGAGGCAGCTAAAAGCACTCCTGAGAAAGAAACTGCTGGCACAAAAAGGAAAAGAGGAAGAAAAGACGATGGGGAGTGGTCATCCCAACTACTCCCGGTATCCTTACAACTACAACCGACTCAATTCAAATAATCATTATCTCTCTATTCCTATGGGAAGGCCTCCACAGTTTGATGGAAGTGACTACACCATGTGGAAGTACAACATGAAGATGCATCTGATATACCTGAACCCTATTCTGTGGCACATTGTTTGCACAGGCATCGATATTCCAGACACGGATGATGAACTCACCCCAGAACAAGAACAGGAGATTCACAGAAACGCACAAGCCATCGCCGTGATCACATCATCACTAAGCAGAGAGGAATTCACCAAGATCGATGGGTTAGAAAGTGCAAAAGAAATCTGGGATACCCTCAAGACAGCTCACGAAGGAAATAGGTCAGTTCGTGAAGCCAAAATCGAAATGCTTGAAGGAGAGTTGGGAAGATTTGCTATTGAAGAAGGCGAATCACCTCAAGACATGTACAACCGGATGAAAGCACTCATCAACAGAATTCGTGCGTATGGAAGTAAGAAATGGACAGATCACGAAGTGGTCAAAAGAATGATTAGAGCCTTCATGCCAAGAAATGTCACACTTTGCTCAATGATTAGAGAAAGCCCCGGGTTTCACAAAATGACTCCCGATGAGTTATTGGGAAAGATCATAAATCATGAAATGATGGAGAAAGAGGCTCAATACGTCAAAGACTTAGCCGAGCTCACCTCTTCTAAAAAGAAAGAAGTTGCCCTCAAAGCAACGTGCAGACCCAAACTCAAAGAAACTCGTGAAGACCAAGACGATGGAGATACAAGCGATGAAAGCACCGATCTTGATGACGAAGAAATGGTACTCTTCATCAAAAAGTTCAAACGCATGATGAAGAGAAGACACGGCAACAATTCACATGAAGGCAAAAGCAAGGATAAAGGAAAATCCAAGGCTCGACGCACTTGCTACAACTGCGGAGAGTATGGTCACTTCATGGTGGACTGTACTTATGAGGAAAACAAAAAGAAGAAGGAAACAAGATCTCAAGAAAAGAAAAATTTTAGAAAAAGAACACAAGCCCATCAAGCTCACATTGGGAAGGAGTGGGACTCAAACGACGAGTCCTCCTCCGATGAAGAAGAAGAGGTGGCCGCAATCGCAGTCAAGAAACCAACTACGAGAGCCACACTCTTTCCGAACATGGGAGGACGGGACATGAACATCCATACTTGTCTTATGGCTAAGGAAGGCAAGAAAAAGGCTAGACTTACTCCTCCTATACTAAATTCCTCCATTGATGACTTTGATAGCTCTAGTGATAATGAAGAATTATTTAGAGGGCTAAGTAAAATTGCTTTAAAGAAAATGGAAATGTTGTCGAACGAAATCTTTGAAAAGGAGGAACTTGTCAACCGACAAGAAGATATGCTCATCCGTGAGAGGAAGAGATATCAAGAAGTTGAAAAGCTTCTTGAGCTTGAAAGAGAGAAGAATGAGTCACTTGAGTTAGAGCTAACCTTGAGTAAGGAAACTTACTCAAAGTTAAAGAACTCGCACATTGCAATCAAGGAAGAACTTGCTAACTTGTCAAAAGTTAACAAAATCCTTGAGGTGCAAGTTGAGTCTCTCAAACAAAGTGACTCCTCTTCCTCCAAGAGCTCTTCCTCCAAAGATATGCGCTCGACAACAGTAAGAACCTGCACTTGCTCTAGTAAGAAGAATGTAATTTCTAATTCTTTAACCCCACATGGCATGCATTCTTCTCAAAACGGCATCTTTGATAAGGAGAAGATCAAATATGCAAGAAGTGCATATATGATCACTAGACCTTCCAATGTCAAAGATGGACTTGGCTTCGATAGGAATAGGCACATGTCTACCTCTAATCATGCTAAGAATAGAATCATTTTTGTTAAAGAAAAATCCCATGAATCTGAGCTACAAACATTATTCCATACATTTGATGCTTCTTATGTTCTCATGAAAAACAAGTATGGAAAAGTCATTGCTAAATATACAGGGCCACGCCACAAGAACTTAAAAACTTGTGTGTGGGTGCCCAAGACTCTTGTGACTAACCTGAGAGGACCCAAGCAAGCTTGGGTACCTAAAACCCAGAAATAATTCTGTTTTGCAGGCTTACTCCTCCGGTGGATCTAAGTGGGTGCTAGACAGCGGATGCACAAATCATATGACCGGAGAGAGAAGTATGTTTGTGGAATACGAGTGCAACAAGGATCCAAGTAAAGGAATATACTTTGGAGATAACATCCAAGGAAAGGTCCTTGGTAGTGGTAACATTGAAATATCCTGTCAACACACCTTATCTAATGTTTTACATGTAGATTCTCTAGATTATAATCTTTTATCAATATCTCAGCTATGCGACAAAGGTTACAACTATTTATTCACTAATGAGGGTGTGACCGTCTTTAGAAGAAGCGATGGCTCGATTGCATTCAAGGGATTGTTGAAGGGAAAGCTTTATCTTGTTGACTTCAACAAAGATAAAGCCGAACTCAACACTTGCTTGGTTGCTAAGACCAACATGGGATGGCTGTGGCATAGACGGCTAGCCCATGTTGGAATGAGAAATCTGCAGAAACTTCTAAAAGGTGGTCACATCCGTGGTCTTAAGGATGTGGTTTTTGAAAAAGACAGGCCGTGCAGCGCTTGTCAAGCAGGAAAACAGGTTGGAGCACCACACCCCGCCAAGAATGTGATGACCACCGCTAAACCGCTGGAACTTCTCCACATGGATCTCTTTGGTCCAATTGCGTACATCAGCATCGGCGGTAACAAATACGGTTTAGTAATTGTTGATGATTTTTCAAGATTTACCTGGGTATTTTTCTTGTATGATAAATCAGAAACTCAAGGAATCCTCAAGAAGTTCTTGAAAAGAGCTCAAAATGAATTCTCATCAATAGTAAAGAATATCAGAAGTGACAATGGGACAGAATTCAAGAACACCCAAGTTGAAGAATATCTCAATGAAGAAGGTATAAAGCATGAATTCTCGGCACCCTATTCTCCTCAACAGAATGGGGTGGCCGAAAGGAAGAACCGAACATTGATCGAAACGGCGAGAACAATGTTGGATGAATACAAGACGTCAGACCGGTTTTGGGCAGAAGCGGTGAATACCGCTTGTCATGCCACAAATCGGTTGTACCTTCATCGACTTCTGAAGAAAACTCCATATGAGCTTCTCACGGGTAAAAAGCCTAACGTTTCTTATTTTAAAGTTTTTGGTTGCAAATGTTTTATTCTGAACAAGAAACCAAGGGCCTCGAAGTTTGCTTCGAAGTCCGATGAAGGATTCTTGCTCGGATATGAATCGAACGCCTACGCCTATTGTGTCTTCAACAAAGTGTCCGGCCTTGTTGAAGTAGCGCGTGACGTAGTGTTCGATGAAACTAACGGCTCACAAGTGGAGCAAGTCGATAAGTCTATGCTAGATAAGGAGGAAGCTCCATGTGAAGCCTTGAAGAAAATGGCACTTGGTGATATCCTACCACGAGAGGAGACACAAGATGAATTTCATCAAGGAAGCAATGATCAAGGGGGAGCTCCTACACAAGATCAAGTTGAGGAAGATCAAGAAAATCAAGATGATCATGGAAGCAATGATCTAGGGGGAGACATGACACATGAAGACAATGAAGAACAAACAACTATGCAAAATCCACACCCAAGAGTACATCAGTGTGTGCAAAGGGACCATCCTGTCAACAATATCATTGGAGATATTGCTAAGGGAGTAACTACTAGATCTCAAATTGCAAATTTTTGTGAACATTATTCTTTTGTGTCTTTTCTGGAGCCATACAGGGTAGAAGAGGCCTTAAGGGATCCAGACTGGGTGATTGCGATGCAAGAGGAGCTGAACAACTTCAAAAGAAATGAAGTGTGGGAGCTAGTGGAAAGACCAAGGGCGAACATCGTTGGAACCAAATGGGTCTTTCGGAACAAACAAGATGAACATGGAGTAGTGACAAGAAATAAAGCAAGGTTGGTGGAAAAGGTTATTCTCAAGTGGAAGAGTGCCTTTCTGAATGGTCCGATAAAGGAGGAAGTCTATGTGGAGCAGCCACCGGGGTTCGAAGATCAGAAGTATCCCAACCATGTCTATAAACTGCGTAAGGCTCTCTATGGCCTCAAACAGGCTCCTCGAGCCTGGTATGAGTGCCTTAGAGATTTTCTGATTCAAAATGGATTCAAAATTGGTAAAGCTGACTATACACTCTTTACTAAACATTTTGATGATCATTTATTCGTATGTCAAATTTATGTTGATGACATTATCTTTGGATCCACTAACAAGTCCTTCTGTGAAGAATTTAGCAAAATAATGACAGACAGGTT
Source organism: Neostapfia colusana (assembly GCA_030760725.1). NCBI lineage: Eukaryota > Viridiplantae > Streptophyta > Magnoliopsida > Poales > Poaceae > Neostapfia > Neostapfia colusana. The sequence goes on along the minus strand of JASWHV010000004.1, from coordinate 30,177,978 downwards.
CGAGATGTCAATGATGGGTGAATTGAAGTTCTTCTTGGGATTTCAAGTGAAGCAACTGAGAGAAGGTACATTTATAAGCCAAACTAAATATACACAAGACATTCTTAAGAAATTTAATATGGACAAAGCCAAGCCCATCAAGACACCCATGGCCATCAACGGACATCTCGACCTCAATGAAGATGGTCCAAATGTGGACCAAAAGGTATATCGGTCCATGATTGGTTCCTTACTATACTTATGTGCATCTAGGCAAGATATTATGCTTAGTGTTTGCATGTGTGCAAGGTTTCAAGCCGCACCCAAAGAGTGTCACTTAATTGCTGTAAAAAGAATCCTAAGGTATCTTGTGCACACACCCAACTTGGGCCTTTGGTATCCCAAAGGATCCAAGTTTAACTTGATAGGGTACTCCGACGCTGACTATGCGGGATGCAAAGTCGATAGAAAGAGCACGTCAGGGACTTGTCAATTTCTTGGTAGGTCCCTAGTTTCTTGGTCATCTAAAAAGCAAAACTCCATTGCTCTTTCCACAGCAGAAGCAGAGTATGTTGCAGGCGGTAGTTGCTGTGCGCAACTGCTCTGGATGCAACAAACTCTTAGGGACTACGGCTACAATCTAAGTCATATCCCGCTTCTATGCGACAATGAAAGTGCTATAAAAATTGCACACAACCCGGTAGAGCACTCAAGAACTAAGCACATAGACATCCGTCATCACTTTCTTAGAGATCATTCATTAAAAGGTGACATAGCTATTTCACATGTTAGGACTGAAAAACAACTTGCAGATATTTTTACCAAACCATTAGATGAGAAAAGGTTCTGTGAACTAAGAAATGAGCTAAACATTCTTGACTATCGAAATGTGGCTTGAAACATTGCATACCTGGTTGCAACTAAAATTGTTCCTCCGTACTGTCAAAAATGCTCCTCCTCTCCTTTGTACTCAGAAAACTATTCTTAATGAATAAATCTTGTGGATTATGACCATTGTTTGATTGTTGATTGTATACTGGTCGTAATCACCAAGACTACTTGCAAAATTGTTGTCCTTGGATCACTATTAGTTATCTATATATATATCAAGTCTGTTGAAAACGGACTAGTCCGATTCCCAACCGGACTAGTCCGGACAGACAACAATTAGGTTAAACTCAGGGGTACCGGACTAGTCCGCTACCAGGACCGGACTAGTCCGGTCAGTCAGATATAGAAGCAGTCAGCCGGACCAAACGCCTCCCTCTCCACTCATAATCACTTTGCAACACCCTCTCTCCTAAACCCTAGCTCTCAAAGTGATTTTCGAGTTGAGCCCTCAAACTCGGAGTTTTCTCCGTGAAAAAACCTCTTCTCGACGAGGGGATCCTACTTTCCGGACACATCCGGATTGATTTCCACTCCTTCAACGCGAATCTTCTAATCTTGGTAAATCCCCCCAAAACCCAAAATCTCAATTTTTCTAGCTCTAGCTAGTTTCCTTTGATTTCAAAAGGATGTACATTGCATAAATAGATGTATTTCTACCACTTTCCTACCCTTGTATCCATAGATAGGAGATTTGCTTCAAATAAAACACTCAAGTTAGGGTTCTTATGCTAGGCCGGACTAGTCCGGCGTCCAGATGCGGACAAGTCCGGTCCACCGGACTAGTCCGCACTCTGAAACCGGACAAGTCCGGTCTCTGACAGCTGAACTCCTACATTCCCATTTGAAGTCGATAAGGTGTCCGTTTGCATCTAATCCTTAAACTCCTTGTCAGGCATCATGTCTTCAGGATCAGATGACATCTCTTTTCACATTGACGAAGAAGTTCAACGTGAAAGAGTGAGGAGAGCTAAGGAGGGAGTGATGAAGAAGAGACATGACGTCAATGCTCACTCTCCACCCTCCGACGACAATCTTCCTAAGAAGAGAAAAGTCATTATCAAAAGGCCTCAAAGGAAAGATGCTGCTGAGGGCTCATCAGGGCCAAAAAGAGTTCTCAATAAAGGGAAGGGACTTGCTAGTGGCCCCATTGGGCCCTTGAAATTGAAAAATCCCGTTCATCGCAACAGGCAGCCTTCAAGTGAAGATTTCACTGGAAAAGGGAATGAGCTAGCTGATAACTTCAGAAAGATTGAAGTGTATGGACGACCTAAACAATGTTCTGATCCTAGGTTCTGGAGCAACTTCCATGCAGACTACTACGAGCACGTGTACATGAAGATGAAGAATCCCGTAGTAGAGAGTCAATGGCTGAATGTTGACTACCTGAAGTCGAAGAAGTATCCCGCATTTCGTGAGATGGTGGAGGCCTTAGAGAGGCACAGTCTGACGGACCTGCTATCCTTTGAGTATGACTGGAACAATGAAGTCATTACTCAGTTTTACTCCACTCTCTACTTTGCTCGGGATGATGGAGACAGTCTTACTTGGATGACTCATGGTTCAAGGTACAGTGTCACTTATGATGAATTTGCTAGGATTCTTCACCTCCAAAACACTTTGGATCATGAACTGGTCATTCATAATCTGAAACCCCTGGAGAAGGAGGAACTTGAATTTCTCTATGACACAAGGATGCCATATGTCCCTCCAACCATCAAATATCTAAAGCCCTTCTTTGTGGTTCTAAATAGAGTCTTGAAAAAGACGATAGCTCCGAAGGATGGAGATGCAGGAACTATACAAGGAACCTTGAGAACTCTCATGAAAGTCATTAGTGGGAGGAGACCATTCAATGTCTTTGAGTATATCTACAATGACATTGTGAACATCTCAATTACCCCCAATAGGTCCTGTGGATACGCACCGTATATCATGTACATGATTGAGAAGGTGACAGGACTCGAGTTTGTCAAGGATGTCAAGCATACAGGGTTGAAGCCGCAAAAACCCACCGAGTACACTCTCCCTCCGGCTCCAGCTGCCCCGTCCTCTCCACCAGTGGAGAGGAGATCAAAGCAAGCTCATGATGACAATAGGTCTGCAGCTGCTCCTCCTGGCTCTCCACCTGCCCAAGAATCATCTAGCGGCATCCTCAAGATGCTCTCCTCTATCTTTGCCTGCTGCCGTAAGATCGAAGACAGGCAACGCAAAGAAAAGCTTGCAAGGAAGAGACATCAACAGTACGTCAATGCAAATATCAAGTCTATCTGTGCAAAGCTTGAGATTGAGCCTGTTGGATCACCGCCTGCCTCCGAGGACTCAGAGGAAGATCCTGCTCCCGTGGATGATGAAGATGAAGATCAGACTGAGACTGACGGAGGAGGCAGCGATGAGTGACTTCCCTCAATTTTTCTCTTTTTGGTGTCTTGATGCCAAAGGGGGAGAGATTGAGATGGAAGATTGAGATTAGACTTGGACTATTTTTCTATCTAGTATTAGTCATTAAGATCTTGTGTGATCAAGGACATGTACCTAATCTTGTAATGCACTATTTCTTTTCCTATGTGTGAAGTACTATGCTCTAATGCCCACTTACATGTTCACTACTGGTTGTCTTTAATTTACCACATTTTGTTTATCACACACCTGTGAGGCACCCCACCATAAGGTGTGTACATATGTGAGAAGTTTTTTGTGAATTCTTTATTGTTCTCATGTGTATGCACCTTATGAAAATCAACCTTTTATTCTCAATTGTGATATCTCAAATGGTTGTCATCAATCACCAAAAAGGGGGAGATTGTAAGTGCATCTAGGATATCCCTTGTGGGTTTTGGCTAATTGATGACGAACATATGAGATCCTAATGAAACTATTAAGATGATTGCAGGATAAACAAAGTGAACTGGCTCGGCACACACACAAAAAGGTGAAAAATAGAGTGGTGCCCGAAAAGGAAGAAGTTAGTGAAATTTAGAGAAGCAAAGTAGATATAAATGTATAGGTGGTGTGTGAGAGAGACACATCCCAAGAGCTCATGACTTTGCGTAGGGGTAAGGGGTTTAAAAATCAACTAAAATCCACTGAAAACCGGACTAGTCCGTTCATGGACCGGACTAGTCCGTTTAACTTTCTGAAAGACGCAAACATAGTGCACCGGACTAGTCCGCCTTGTGAACCGGACTAGTCCGGTCAGCTCACTGGAACGCAACCGGACAAGTCCGGTTTTAGACCGGACTAGTCCGGTCATGTCTCTGTTGTCCTCCTTAGAGGACTACGGACTAGTCCATCCAGCAACAGGACTAGTCCGCTAAAGTTTCTGAAAACCCATCTCCCATAGTACCGGACAAGTCCGGTTTGTGGACCGGACTAGTCCGGTTAACCCACTGGAAGTAGGCCGGACAAGTCCGTATCATATACCGGACTAGTCCGGTAGTAGGTTTAACAACGGAAACTTTTTGGAAAAGCCTATAAAAAGAGGTCCTTCGGCTTTTCCCCAAGATGACACGACTCATACTGTCAAAACTTGAAACCCTAGCGCCGCCACCTATCCCAAGAGCCCAAAAACACATCTCCCCACACATCTAAGGTGCAAAAAGGTGAAGATCAATAAAATACTTGGATTTGGGATTGGGAGATCGTCGTTCCTTCGTTGTGAGCTCTTGGGGTTTGATCTCTCTACACTCATATTCTGAATTGTAATATTTTTGAGTGTATTTGATCAACTTCTCATTGTAATTCTTGTGGGAGCCCTCAACGTGTGAGGTAGCCCCATAAAAACGGTGATTACACTTGATAGTGAAGTCAAGTCGGCCTGTGTGGTGACTTGAAGAGGAAAAGGGTTGAGAACCCGGCTCTGTGTGAGCTTCCTCAACGAGGACGTAGATCTCTTGGTGAGATCGAACCTCGGTAAAAATTCGTGTCTTTTGTCTCTAATTTGGTTTACATCTTGACATATTAGATTACTAGTTTGCTAGTCATCGTTTGAGTTCTTTACAAGTTTGCACGTGCATCCATACTATAAATTTAAGTTATAAAACTGTTGTTCTTATTCCGCTGCTATAAGATAAAACTTGTGAGACACACTTAATCAACTCAAACAATTCAGCACACCGGACTAGTCCGCCCACACAACCGGACTAGTCCGGTCAGTCAAATTTCTAACAACTTTATTAAGTGTGCAGGAATTATTTAAAGGCCTATTCACCCCCCCCTCTTGGCCACATTCACACACGCCGCACACCGTACTAGTCCGAAGTCCACCACGGACTTGTCCGGACATCGCAAACCCTAACGTAACCTTTGGAAACCCCAGTATAAAAAGAGGTGTACGGCCATACCAACAAAAAAACTAGACCCCCTACGTCGTCACACCTCCCAAGAGCCCAAAATTCACATCTCTCCACACATTCTAACCCAAAAAGGATCAAATCTTTGGGGATTAGCAATTGGTCAAAGGAGAGACTTGTTCTACACATCTTGAGCTCTTGGGTTTGATCTCTCGCACACTCTTGTTCAATTATTGTTCATCTGTTGAGTGTGTTTGGTTGTGTTCATTCACTATAATTCTTGGGGAGCCCATAACTTGTGAGAAGGCCCCTTGAACGATTTATTTGCCCTTTGTGATTAGTGGAAGAGAATCGACCTCTGTGGCGATTCAACGAGGGTAGGGTTGGTGAAGACCCGGTTCTTAGTGGACTCCTCAACGGGGACGTAGATTTCCTTCGTGGAATCGAACCTCAGGATAAAATCTTGTCTCTTACTCGTGTTCATCTATTGTTCATCATGTTCTAGTGTTTAATTAATCTTGTGAAATTCACGTTGAAGCATTGAAATCAAAGTTGATCTCTGTAATTCATTGTTTCATTGTTGTAATACATCTAAGCTATCAATTAATTTCCGCTACATAGGGAACTAGAAGTGAAAATATTGATCAACCTTGATCTTTCTAGTCCACGCATACCGGACTAGTCCACACAGTACCGGACTAGTCCGATTTTTCTCTGAGTAGAAAACGGACTAGTCCGTACTCTACCGGACTAGTCCGATTTCCCTGTATTTGATAAATCTATTAAGTGTTTCATGGATTAAAAAAATTCGAAAATCCTATTCACCCCCTCTAGGCTACATTCAATTAGTATCAGAGCCAAACTCTTCAAAAGAGACTCACCGCTCGAAGAGACGATGTCGGACATCAAGGATGTACACAAGAAGATCGACGATGAAAAGGGTGATGATGAAAGGACTCAAAAGCTAAAGAAGCTACTTGACGCCATTCAAGACAGTGAGGACGATGATGAGGAGGTGCTCCAACTCAAGGCTCTTCTACAGAAGAAGGCACTCTCCCCAAAAGGGAAGAAGAAGATCGATGATGAAAAGAAGAAGAAAGGGGGTAGTCACACAGACTAGTCCCGATATCCTTTTGACTATGAACGTTTGAATTCTAACAATAGTCATTACTTATCAATTCCTCTAGGGAAAGCAACTTACTTTGATGGAAATGACTAATCAATGTGGAGACAAAACATGAAAATGCACCTTATATCTCTTAACCCAATTTTGTGGCATATAGTGTGTACAGGGATAGATATCCCGGATGATGATGAAGAGCTGACTCCAAACTAGGAACAAGCCGTTCATCGGAATGCTCAAGCTGTAGCTGCGATCACGTCATCACTGAGCCGAGACGAGTTCACCAAGGTGGATGGACTCGAAATCGCCAAGGAGATATGGGACACACTACAAACCGCACATGAAGGTGACCGTCATGTACGCGAAGCCAAGATAGAAATGATTGAAGGTGAATTGGGAAGATTCGCGATAGAAGAAGATGAATCACCACAAGATATGTACAATTGACTGAAGAATTTTATCAACAAGGTCCGAGCTTATGGCAGCAAAAAGTGGAATGATCATGAGGTCGTGAAGTTGATTCTCAGAGCATTCATGCCTCGCAACATAACTCTTTGCTCTATGATTAGAGAAAGCCCCAAATATCGTAAAATGACCCTAGATGAACTTCTTGGCAAGATCATCAACTTTGAAATGATGGAGAAGCAAGCCAAGCATGTCAAGGAAATTGTCGATCTCACCTCGGCAAAGAAGAAAGGAGTTGCTTTGAAGTCAACTTGTAAACCCGTATCAAAAGAAGCTCTAGAAGCTCATGGAGAAGACGACAGTGATGATGAAAGTAGTGATATAGATGAAGAAGACATGATCTTGTTCATGAAGAAGTTCAAGAAAATGATGAGAAGAAGAAAGGGTAGCAGCTCAAACGAATGAAGACAAAGGGACAAACAAAGATCCAAGATGAGACGGGCGTGCTACAACTGCGGAGAATATGATCACTTCATAGTAGATTGTCCATATGAAGAAAATAAGAGGAAGACTAAAGACAACAAGCCTCAGCCAAAGAAAATGTTCAAGAAGAAGAAGTAATATGGCCAAGCGCATATAAGGAAGGAGTGGGACTCCAATGATGAATTCTCACCCGAAGAAGAAGAGGAGATGGCCACCATAGCCATAAAGAAGACTACCAAGAAATCCACTCTCTTCCCAACCATGGGCGCATGGAAGGACACCGACAACACTTGTCTAATGGCAAATGAAGGTAAAAGAAAGGTAACAACTAAATCTTCCTTCTCGCATTCTTTTACTAGTGATAGTGATAATTCTAGTGAGGATGATAGCAGTGATGAAATTGAATATATGGTTAGGGGTTTAGACAAAAAGACAACTGCTAAGATAAAATTTCTATTTGATAAGCTTGTTGATATGGAGAAGTTAGTCAATTGTCAGGAAGATATGATCATTTCCCAAAAGGAGGAATATCTTGAGATTGAAAAGCTTCTTAAACTTGAAAAGGAGCGAAGTAAATCACTAGAACTTGAGTTAGCTTCAAGCAAGGAAGCTTGATTGAAGTTAAAAGACTCAAACACCACCATCAAGGATGAACTTGCTAACTTAACCAAAGTTAACAAGATCCTTGAGGTACAAGTTGAGTCACTCAAGCAAAGTGGTTCTTCATCCACTTCAAGCTCACCTTTTCAACATATGAAATCTGAAACTAGTATTACTTGTGCTTGTGCCAAAAGTGACACTAACTTCAAGAAAAAGCCAAACTCGACAAAGGACAAGCAATCTTCTCAAAGTGGCATATTTGACAAGGAGAAGATCAAGTATGCACGTAGTGCATACTCGGTCACAATACCTCCTAATGTCAAATATGGCATTGGATATTCTTATGGTGAAAAGTGAAACGCTAGAAGCCATAAGAATAACAAGGGTTGCATTGCCTTTGTCAAGGGAAACTCTTCTCAAGTTAGAAAACTTAATAATGTTGATAAATTTAACACTGTGAACACATATGAACAACAACTTCTATTTAGATCTTTTGATGCTTCATATGTACTTATGAAAAGTAATCTTGGAAGAGTTTATGCCAAATATGGTGGGCCACGCCTTGGGAACACCAAGTCTCATGTGTGGGTGCTCAAATCACTTGTGACTAACCTCAAAGGACCTAAGCAAGCTTGGGTACCTAAGACCAAGGCATAATCTGTATTTTGCAGACTTATTCATCCGGTGGAGCAAAATGGGTGCTAGATAGTGGATGCACCAATCACATGACCGGAGAAAGAAGAATGTTCATGGAATATGAAGATCCAAACGAAGGCATTTACTTTGGTGATAATAGTCAAGGAAGAGTGCTTGGTACCGGTAAAATTGCAATTTTATCACAACATATTCTCTCTTATGTTTTACACGTTGACTCCTTGGATTATAACCTTTTGTCCATATCTCAATTATATAACAAGGGTTATAATTGCTTATTCACTAATGAGGGTGTGACTGTATTTAGAAGGAGTGATAACTCAATTGCATTCAAGGGTGTGTTGAAGGGAAAACTTTATCTATTTGACTTCAGCAAAGATAAAGCCGAACTTGACACATGCTTGATTGCAAAGACCAACATGGGTTGGCTGTGGCATAGACGGCTAGCACATGTTGGTATGAGGAATCTTCAAAAACTCCTCAAAGGCGATCACATCCGAGGTTTAAAGGATGTTATTTTTGAGAAAGACAGGCCGTTAGAGCGTGGCAAGCAGGGAAGCAAGTAGGAACACCCCATCCCGCGAAGAATGTCATGACTACAACAAGACCGCTTGAGCTCCTCCACATGGATCTATTTGGTCCAATTGCTTACAAAAGCATCGACGGTAATAAATACGGTCTAGTCATTATTGATGATTTTTCACGCTTCACGTGGGTTTTCTTTTTGCATGATAAGACAGAAACTCAAGGAACCCTCAAGAAGTTCATCAAGCGTGCCCAAAATGAATTCTCATTGAAGATCAAGAACATACGAAGTGACAATGGGACAAAATTCAAGAACACCCAAGTTGAGAAGTATCTAGACGAAGAAGGGATAAAGCACGAATTTTCAGCACCATATACTCCTCAACAAAAAGGAGTAGCCGACGGGAAGAACAGAACTCTCATTGAAATGACGAGGACAATGCTCGATGAATACAAGACTTCGGACAGGTTTTGGGCTAAAGCTGTTAACACCGCTTGTCACGCCATAAACCGACTATATCTTCATCGGTTGCTCAAGAAAACTTCATATGAACTACTCACGAGTAACAAGTCGAATATTTCATATTTCGAGTTTTTGGTTCAAAATTTTATATTTTAAACAAGAAGCCAAGGGCTTCGAAGTTTGCTTCAAAGTCCGATGAAGGTTTCTTACTTGGCTATGATTCAAACTCCTACGCTTATCGTGTCTATAACAAAACCTCCAGACTTGTTGAAGTAGCACGTTACGTAGTGTTCGATAAAACTAACGGCTCTCAAGAAGAGAAAGTTGATCAATGTGTGCTAGATCAAGAAGAAGCTCCATGTCAAGCATTGAGAAGAATGGCCCTGGGCGATGTTTGACCACAAGTGCCACCTTCAAATGCGAATGAAGAAAATGAACCATAGGTGGAGGAAAATGATCAAGGGGGAACTTCCATACTAGATCAACCTCAAGAAAATCAAGAAGATCAAAACATCAATGAGGGCAACTATCCAGGGGCAGAAGAAGATTATAATGAGGATTCAAGACCACAAGTGCCACATCCAAGAGTACACCAAAGCATCCAAATAGATCACCCCGTCGACAACATAATCGGTGACATCCAAAAGGGAGTAATAACTTGATTTCGCATAGCTAATTTTTGTGAACACTATACTTTTGTATCTCATTTGGAACCATACAGGGTTGAGGATGCATTAAAAGATCTGGACTTGGTGATGGCGATGCAAGAAGAATTGAACAACTTCAAAAGGAATGAAGTGTGGGAGCTTGTTGAAAGACCCAAGTCCAACGTCGTTGACACCAAATGGGTCTTCCGCAACAAGCAAGACGAACATGGAGTGGTGACAAGGAACAAGGCACGACTTGTGGCAAAAGGGTACTCACAAGTCGAAGGTTTGGATTTCGACGAGACTTTCGCTCCCGTAGCTAGGCTTGAATTGATTCGTATATTACTTGCACATGCTACTCACCATGATTTCAAGCTTTATCAAATGGACGTGAAAAGTGCCTTTCTCAATAGACCGATCAAGGAGGAGGTGTACGTGGAGCAACCACCCGGTTTTGAAGATCAAGAGCACCCCGACTATGTGTTCAAACTGCGTAAGGCTCTCTATGGCCTTCAAACAAGCTCCTAGAGCTTGGTATGAGTGCCTTAGAGATTTTTTGATTGAAAATGACTTCAAGATTGGAAAAGATGATTACACCTTGTTCACTAAACACTTTGATGATGATCTCTTCATTTGCCAAATCTATGTTGATGACATTATATTTGGTTCAACTAACAAATCCTCTTGTCAAGAATTTAGTAAGATTATGACAGATAGATTCGAGATGTCCATGATGGGAGAGTTGAGGTACTTTTTGGGATTCCAAGCGAAGCAACAAAAGGACGGGACGTTCATAAGCCAAACAAAGTACACTCAAGACATTCTCAAGAAGTTTGGGGAAAAAGCAAAGCCCATAAAGACTCCCATGGCGACTAATGGACACTTGGATCTCAATGAAGACAGACCAAATGTGGATCAAAAGGTATATCGTTCCATGATTGGCTCCTTACTTTATTTATGTGCATCTAGACCTTATATCATGTTGAGTGTATGTTTGTGTGCAAGGTTTCAAGCCAATCCTAAGTGTCGAAGTGTGTGGTCGACACTTCCCCCGGACCTGCTCTGGGCAGCCCCCGGAGGTTCTTTTTCGGAGGGGCTAGTCACTTGCGGAGAGCTTAAGCATAAGGGACGAGTGAGGGAGAAGCTTGACACGGCGAGTTTTACGTGGTTCGAGCCGCCGGAGCGTAAGACCCTACGTCTACGGTGAGCAGAGAAGCTCGTTGTATTGCTTGTTGTTCAGAACCGGAGTCCTGAGCTTGAGGGTGAGTTATGCCTAGGGTGTGAGTTGCTGGAGTGCAAACCCTTGCTAACGTTGCCTACCCGAGCCTTTTATAGTCCAAGGCTCGTGTGGCTTACAAGGGGGGCCCGGGACCCGACAGGTGGTCCCAGGGAGATTTCCTGCCGACTATCGTATCCGCAGTTATGTTGGTAGTTGTCTCTGGCGAAGGCTTCCGAGTCTTCGTTCTGCCGCCCTGCCCATGCCGCATGCTAGTTGTAGTGGTTGATGACGGCGGGGGCGGCAGGGGATGTCTTGTCGCTATGTTTATTGGCTGGCAGGTTCTGACACTGCGCGCCAGTCTGCGATGTGACTGGGTGCAACGACACCTAACAGAGGCGTGCTCCGCGTCCCCGCGTCTTGGGAAGGCGCGGGCCTTGAATACCTTGTACGGGCAAGGTATGGCGTGTCTTTACGCCTGCTGCCTACCGCGCGGGGGCAGGCAGCGCTGTCCCGCTTGGACACGTGGCGGGCCTGGAGCTCTCCTCTGAGGAGACGGAGGTTCGGCCCCACAGGACACGTGGAGCCTTTGGACCTCTCCCCACGGAGGGGGGAGGTCCGGCTTCTGTCGGCCACGTGGCAGGCCCGGAGCTCTCCTCTGAGGAGGGGGAGGTCCAGCCCCGCGGGACACGTGGCGCCTTCGGAGCTCTCCCCACGGAGGGGGGAGGTCTGGCTGCTGCTGGCCATGTGGCGGGCCTGGAGCTCTCCTCTGAGGAGAGGGAGGCCCAGCACCGCTGGACACGTGGCGCCTTTGGAGCTCTCCCTGCGGAGAAGGGCGAGATCCTTAGGCATTTTCCCCTGTGCACGGGGGTACCCCATGTCGCGGGTACCGACAGTGGCCCCGGGGCCCATCTCGGGGGAGATAGCGAGCCCGAGGTGGGGCCTCCGTCTCTTCAGTTCCGGGCTCTTTCTCTAAGTCCCGCATTGACCGCTGCCGGAGCACGAACAGTCACGGGATCGTGGGGTGTGCGCCCACTTGATGGTTGCTTTTACTGCGGCGGTTCCCAAGGCTGCCACTTCTGCATGTTGCGGCTCTTTCTTTGGGAACCGCCAAAGCACCTTGCCGGCTCGTCTTCTTGGGAGACTGACTACTTGACCCACCGCTTCAGCTGGGCAGCTTGGGTCCACCTGGAAAGTGTGAAAGGAAGGCGCAACGTGGGTAGGCTCCCCTTATAAGGCTTCTAGCACTTGCACCTTCCTTGAGTCTCTGCGATCTTTTCTTCTCCCATGGCTTCTAACCCGCCTTCGGAGGGGGATCGCGCTCGATTTCCTCCGACGGCGGCGTCTGCACCAAGTCAGGGATCCAGGGAGCCTGCATGCCTGGCCTCTAGAGGTGGCGCCTTCAAGAGGCCTCGGGTTTATCATCCCGACGGGACTCTTCTTGAGCTACGAAAGGCTGAAAGTTCCCTGGCATTGCGTCCTTTCTCCTCAGGCGGTGGAGTATCCAAAGAAACTGCTGACATGCCGAGGAGGCTTCAGGCGGAAGAGTCTCCAAGGAAACTGCTGAAGCACCAAGGAGGACTCCAGGCGGCAGAGTCTCTAAGGAAACTGCTGAAGCAGCGGAGGGGGCTTCAGAAGCATCCTTGATGACACCGACCCTTGCGCTGGTGATGGCCGAGGTGGTCCCCGCCCTCGGGTCAGAGGAGTCTTCAAGGAGACTGCTGAAGCGGCGGAGGGGGCTTCAGAAGCATCCTTGATGACAGCGGCCCTTGCGCTGGTGGTGGCCGAGGTGATCCCTGCGCACGGGTCACGGAGCGGGAGAACGCCGCTAGGGCTGAAGTCGGGGACGTGGCCGCTCTTGCATCTTCTAGGTTCTAGACGTGCCAGGGGAACCCTAGGGTTTTTTTTTGAGTCTGTAGCCCAGCTCATGGAGCCTTGTATGAATAGACTATTGTTATATTTTGCGTCTGCGTGCATTAGTCTTCTTCTTGGTTTTACCTGGCCAAGCCCTTAGCTCTGCAAGGTACTCAGAGGCCTTGACCAATCTTGAAGCTCTGCACAGAAACCTTCCCCGGGTCCTTACTGTATTAAGGGCCCCGGAGGTCTCCAGGACCCGCCCCATGAGAATGGGGAGGTACGGGCCTGCTAGCCACATGGCAGGCCCGGAGCTCTTCTCTGAGGAGAGGGAGGTCCGGCCCCGCGGGACACGTGGAGCCTTTGGACCTCTCCCCGCAGAGGGGGGGAGGTCCGGCTTCTATCAGCCACCTGGCGGGCCCGGAGCTCCCCCCTGAGGAGAGGGAGGTCCGGCCCCGCTGGACACGTGGGACCTTCAGGTGTCGCTTCTGCGGAGGTGGCGAGGTCCGGATTCTTCGGTCTTACCTCGGAGTTCCAGTCTTGCGCGATCTCGTAGCGCCCCCCTGGTAGGTGTGTCCCATTGGTTGGGTGCACCTACCATACTCCTGCGGGGAGCTGAGGCCGAGAGGTCCTGCACACAAGTAAGGGAAACGTAATTCTCCTTGGGGGTTCCCCCTCCTCTATCTCATAGTCTTATTTGGCTTACGGTCCCCATCCACTTGTACGGTGCTTGGGGACTATAGTGCGCGAAGTGCCAGGAGCTCGGGGGCCCCCTGACCATCGGCATGTACCTCCAACGCAACCGCCTTTGGTAGGGCAGCAAATGCCGACTAGAGGTGAGAATGAGAAGAGGGAGCTGAGCGCATGGTGAGCATACGCCGGAAGTGCAGTCATAAAAATTTAATACGTGATTTAAATGCGCACAAGGGAAGAGCAAAGTAGGACAGGTTTCTTTTCATATAAATTTCCATAGGATGAAGGCAGGCTAAACATGGAGGCCACGACCCGCCCCATTAAGAAGGGAAGCAAGACTCTACGTGCTTGGGGTCGGAACCAGGCAAAGCTGAACGTAGTCCTGGACCGTCCCCTGAAGCTTAGCTGCTCCGAGCGCTGTTCCTGCACTCTATGGAATTTATTACAAAAAGAAGAGACTGTCCTATCATTGCTCTTGGGGTAGAACATACGGAGGTGTTCTATGTTCCAAGGGTTCGGGAGTGGGTCCCCATCCTCGGTGGAAAGGCGTACGCACCCGGGACGGCACACTTTTGTGACTCAGAAGGGACCTTCCCAACTAGGGGAGAGTTTGTGGGTCCCTTCACGACAAAGTATGCGCCGCAGCACCAGGTTGCCTTCCTGCAGCTCCCGGGCACGCACAGACCTCTGGTGGTAGCGACGGAGCGCTTGTCTGTACCGTGCGTTATGGAGTGCTGCATGCAATCGGACCTCGTCGACGAGGTCGATTTCTCCACACCGGAGGTTGTCCTGCGTGGCTTCGTCGTAAGCTCGGACACGGTGAGACTTCATGGTGATCTCTGGGGGAAGCACAGCTTCGGCCCCATACACCATGAAGAAGTGTGTCTCTCCGGTGGCTCGACTCTGGGATGTCTGGTTAGCCCATGTGTGCTCAGAAGCTCATCCACCCAATTGGCACCATGTTTCTTCAGGCTGGCGTAGGTGCGAGTCTTGAGGCCCCGAAGAATCTCGGCGTTGGCCCTCTCGACTTGCCCATTGCTCTTTGGGTGAGCAACAGAGGCATAGCACACCTGGATGCCAAGGTCTTCGCAGTAGTCTTGGAACGCTGCGCTGGTGAACTGGGTCCCGTTGTCGGTGATGATTCTGTTCGGGACCCCGAACCGGTAGACAATCGACTTGATGAACTTTACTGCGGATTGCTTGTTGATGGTGACGACTGGTGTGGCTTCCGGCCACTTGGTGAACTTGTCGATGGCGACATAGAAGTACCGGAATCCCCCGACGGCTCTGGGGAATGGTCCCAGGATGTCCAACCCCCATACGGCAAACGGCCATGAGGGCGGGATCATCTGTACTGCCTGAGCCGGTGTATGGATCTGCTTGGCGTGGAACTGGCACGCCTTGCAGCTCTCGACCAGCTTGACGGCATCCTGGAGTGCTGTCGGCCAGTAGAAGCCATGCCAGAAGGCTTTACCGACAAGCGTGCGTGAGGAAGAGTGACTCCCACATTCGCCTCCATGGATCTCAGCGAGCAAGTCACAGCCTTCCCCCTGGGTTATGCACCGCAATAGGACGTGGTTGGCGCCACGCCGGTAGAGATCCCCTTCTACCAGCGCGTATCTCTTAGCCATGCGCACGATCCGTTCAGCGGATACACGTTCATCAGGGAGGATGTTGTCTTTCAAGTAGTCCTGGATCTCCTGATCCATGCATCGGGACTGACTTGAGCTTCTGGATCTTGAGCGCTGGGTTGCACGGAGTCCCCAGTGACGCTTACGATCCTTGGCAGCGTCCATGGCTGCAGGGCCGCCGGGACCGCCAGCTTCGAGGTGCTGGTCCAGCCTCCTTCGCCTGGCTTGGCGGGCCGGGCTGTGGGCTGCATCAACGTCCTCTCGAAGACTCCTTCAGGCACAGGGGCTCCGGTGGAGGCCTTCGTTGAAAGGTCATCAGCTGCGGCATTGCCAGCGCGTAGTACATGGCGCAGGTCCAAGGAGAGGAAGTCTTTCTCCAACATCTGCACGTGGAGCAGATAAGCAGCTAGCTGTGGGTCATTGCAGGAGCATTCACCCTTAACTTGCTTGATAACCAGCTGGGAGTCGCCCTGTGCCAACAACTGGCGAGCGCCCAGAGATAGGGCTGTCTGTAGGTCGAAGATGAGTGCTTCATACTCTTCCATGTTGTTGGTTGCCTTGAAATTGAGACGCACCATGTACCCAAACTGCTCCCCCGATGGCATGAGAAGCAGTACGCCGGCACCGGCCCCCTGCTTTCACGAGGAGCCGTCGAAGAAGAGCGTCCAGTGGTGCTCGGTGAAGACCGGAGCTTGGTGCTTTGTTTCACCGTCTTCGTGGCCCCCTGGGTCAGCCTTCGTTGGTGTCCACTCCGCCATGAAGTCAGCCAGCACTTGGCTTTTGACTGCATGGCGAGGAAGGAAGTCCAGCCCGAACTCCGCCAGCTCCGCTACCCATTTAGCGACGTTGCCAGTCGCATGGGGACTGTGAAGGATCGTCTTTAGAGGATAGGAGGTGACTACCGAGACCCGTTGGGCCTGAAAGTAGTGGCGGAGCTTCCTGGACGCCACGAGCACTGCATACAGCATCTTGTGGACCTCCAGGTACCTTGTCTTGGCGTCGTGGAGGACTTCGCTGATGTAGTAGACAGGCCTCTCGATGGTTTGGACCCTCTCTCTTAGGTCAGAGAGGTCTTCATCCACGGGCTCTGGCCTGCCGGAGGTGAGTGGGTCCAGGGGGGCTTCTGGGAGTTGGAACTCGAAGGCTCCTAAGCCACCCTGGCCCTCCGGGAGGTCCCGCTGGTTTTCCGGGAGCTCCAGGAGGTCCCGCTGGATTTCCGGGAGGTCCCGTTGGGCCCCTGGGGGGTCGTCTTGGAGGTCCGGGAGGCCGCCCTGGACCTCCGGGAGGTTGTCTTTGAGGTCCGGGAGGCCGTCTTGGACCTCCAGGGTTTCCTGACGTCTGTCTCCTGCTACCGGAGCAGGCTGTGATGACGAGAGGTCCGGCCGCTCTGCGATGAGGACCATACTCACCACTTCAGTTGTCGCCGCGATGTAGAGCAACAGATGCTCTTCGTGCTCGGGGGCTACCATGATAGGTAGGGTCGTCAGGAGTCGCTTCAACTCCTGGAAAGATTCTTCTGCTTCGTCAGTCCAAGCAAATGGACCGGATCTGCGCAGGAGCTTAAAGAAGGGGAGCGCCCGCTCTGCTAGTCTCGGTATAAACCGACTCAGCGCGGCTAGGCATCCCGTGAGTTTCTGAACTTCTTTGACGCAGGCAGGAGGCCGCATCAAGTCGATGGCCTTGATCTTCTCTGGGTTGGCCTCAATTCCCCGGTGCGAGACCAGGAATCCTAAGAGTTTCCCAGAGGATACACCGAACACACATTTGTCGGGGTTCAGCTTGGTGCGCGTGGAACACAATTTGTCAAAGACTAAGGCTAGGTTATCTAACAAGGATGAACTCTGCCTGACCTTGACAACGATGTCATCGACATACACCTAAACTAAGTCTCTTATTAACTCTCCAAAGGTTTTGTGCATTGCACGCACAAAGGTGGGGAGAGCATTCTTTAGGCCATAAGGCATAGAGACATAACAATACAGGCCATCTACTGTGATGAAGGAGGTGTGCTCTTCATCTTCTCTAGACATGGGGATCTGATGGAAACCCGAGTAGGCGTCTAGGAAGCACAGCATATCGCAGCCTGATGTCGAGTCTACTATTTGATCTATTCTGGGGAGAGGGAATGGATCTTTGGGACATGCCTTATTGAGACTGGTGTAGTCGATGAACATCCGGAGCTTCCCACCGGCCTTCGGGACAACGACGGGGTTCGCCAATCACCGGGGGTGGTGGACTTCCCGTATGAAGCCAGCATCTAGCAGCTTCTTGATCTCTTCTCGGATGAAGTTCTGCCGCTCGATGGACTGCTTGCGAGGCTTCTGTTGGACTGGCCGGGCTTCGGGGAAGATCTTCAAGTGGTGCTCAATCACCTCCTAGGGATCCCCGGCATCTGCAACGGCTGCCATGCAAACACGTCGACGTTGTGCCGGAGGAAGGTGATGAGCGCGCCTTCCTATTTACTATCCAGGCCCCCGGCTACCCGGGTGGTCTGGGCAGCGTCGGCGCCAACTTGGACGACCTTCAGGGGGACGTCGCCTTCGTCGAGGGGTTGCACACGGGGTGCAGCGGCAGAGGCACGGTGGCATGCACTCGGGCGGAGCCGGTCTGGATCCGCACTGCCAGGGGCTGGTGCTTGTGCTGCGGCGAGTGCCTGGAGCTTTTCCAAGGCCGACACTGCAGCAGTGCGGTCCCCACGAATCCTGAGGATGCCTGTTGGTGTAGGCATCTTTAGGACGAGGTAGCCGTACTGGGCTGCTGCCATGAACCGGTACAGGGCTGGCCTGCCGATTATGGCGTTGAAGGGGAGGTCGATCTCCGCTACGTCGAACAGAATGTACTCTGTCCGATAGCTGTCCGGTGCCCCAAAGGTCACCGGAAGGCTGATGTTACCGTAGGGGACAACTTGTCCCGGCCCTACCCCTGAGAACGGGCTCGACGGGGTGAGCTTGGCCATCGGGATCTGCAGCTTCTGGAAAGCTGCACGGCTGATGAGGTTCAGCCCAGCTCCGCCATCTACCAAGAGCGGTAGTTGGCCGGCCCCAGCCATGTTCCTGGGGCAGTCGGTGGCATCAAAGCTGATGGGGGTTCCCATCCACTTGAGGTGCGGTGCGGCACTTGGGAGTGGAGCCACCGACGCTACCGCTCGGTGTAGAGTCTTAACCGCGCTTCAGGAAGAGGGGTCGGCGGACCCGCCGTATATAACGTAGATCTTCTTTCGACGCTCATCATCGCTGGAGCTGGAGTCCTCATGGTTGTGCACCGCCTTCACGGCGCGCTGAGGCTCCTGGAACCCCACTTGGTGGTCGACGCTGTCTGGGGCATCGACCTTCTGCTTGCCCTCCCTTTGGCGGAAGGGTGGGGCATCAGTCCGCTGCTGCTTCCCTTTGCGGAAGCGCTCCTTGAGCTTCCGAATCTCCCGGCACTCGGCAGTAGTATGGCGACAGCTGCCGTGCATGGGGCATAGCTTGTCTTGGTCACCTTCTGGGGCTGGTGACTGTCCCTGCCTTTTGTCGGGGCGCGGCCCCCGAGCTCCACTGGGTACCGCTGCTGCGGCAATGGGAGCCGCGGCCGGTTACTTCATCTTGCCACTGCCCTGGTTCTTGGCCTTCTTGCTGCCTCCATAGGAAGCAGCGCCAGATCCGGGCTGTCCTCCCGACCCGGAGGCTGGCAGTGAGTGCCAGTTCCGCCCTTCTGCTGCTCTGGCGCACTTGTCCGCCAGGCTGAAGAGCTCGGAGACATCGCGGACCTCTCTGGTCGCGAGCTTCTCAAGCATCTTCTCGTCCCGGACACCCTGCCGGAATGCCACCACCACCGAAGCACTTTGAATGTGCGGGATGGTGTTGCGTAACTGGGCGAACCGCTGGATGAAAGAGCACAGCGACTCCACAGGTTGTTGCTGGATGGTGTGGAGGTCGAGCTCCGTGCCAGGCTGGGTGTAGGAGCTGCCAAAGTTGGCGGTGAACTGCCGGCAGAGCTCTCCCCAGGAAGTTATGGAACCCTGGGGGAGGTTCATGAGCCAAGACCGGGCTGGTCCGGTCAAGGCGACGGGGAAGTAGTTGGCCATGACGGCCTCATCCCCTCCTGCGGCAAGTACGGCGGTGGAGTAGATCTGGAGGAACTCCGCCGGGTTGACGCTGCCGTCGTACTTCTTGGGCAGGTGCGGCCGAAACTTGCGCGGCCACCTCGCGAAGCGAAGGTGGGGCGCCAGTGCCACACATCCTGCTCCTGTTGCCGCAGGCGTTGGTGCCGCGAACGCTTGGTTCGCTGCTGGTACTGTGTACCCCGGTATGGGCAAGGCTGCACCATAGACGGGGGCGCCGTTTGCAGGGCATATGGCTGTGGCATATGCTGCGTGGCGTATGGCTGGGGCAGAGATCGCGTGGCGAAGGTCTGCGCCTCAGGCAGGGTCGAGGCTGACGTCATGCTGTCGCCGGCCTCTTGGTTGCGACGCCTTTCTCGGCGTCGCTCGAGGAACACTCGGGCATCTTGGCCCAAGTGGCATCGTTCCAGCTCTGTCCTCAGGTCTGTCGATGGGAGCCTGGTGGAGCTGGAATCCGCCGTCTGCCCGTCAACCATTGGCGTGCGCGTCAGCGACACAGCCGGTTGGCCGGAGCGTCGTCCCCGCCGAAGTCGAGGGTTTGCGGCGGCGACGACGAGACGGTCTACCTCGCGAATCCACTGCTTGGTCGCTGAATGGGGCGCGTACCCAGCAGGTGGATTGCGCAGTAGCGCTCTTGCTGCAGCCAGCGCACCCCCGTGGGGAACGCTCAGCGCAGCAGAAGATCTCACGCTAGTCGGAGCCTGCATTGCGGGAGTCGGCGTTGCTGGAGTCGGCTGCTGGCTTCCAGCTTGCGCCGACACACTCCGTCCTGAGTGTGTCGACATGTATTCCCCGCTAGTCACGGTCCGCCGTGAACGCGGGGGAGGAGAGCTTGCCGCTGAAGGAAGCTTCGTCATTTTCGTCGGTGGAAACTCGTCGCGCAAGTGAAAAGCCCCCTACCTGGCGCGCCAAATGTCGAAGTGTGTGGTCGACACTTCCCCCGGATCTGCTCTGGGCAGCCCGCAGAGGTTCTTTTTCGGAGGGGCTAGTCACTTGCGGAGATCTTAAGCGTAAGGGACGAGTGAGGGAGAAGCTTGACACGACGAGTTTTACGTGGTTCGGGCTGCCGGAGCGTAAGATCCTACGTCCATGGTGAGCAGAGGAGCTCGCTGTATTGCTTGTTTCTCAGAACCGAAGTCCTGAGCTTGAGGGTGAGTTATGCCTAGGGTGTGAGTTGCTGGAGTGCGAACCCTTGCTAACGTTGCCTACCCGAGCTTTTTATAGTCCAAGGCTCCTGTGGCTTACAAGGGGGGCTCGGGACCCAACAGGTGGTCCCGGGGAGATTTCCTGCCGACTATCGTATCCGCAGTTATGTTGGTAGTTGTCTCTGGCGAAGGCTTCCGAGTCTTCATTCTGCCATCCTGCCCATGCCGCATGCTAGTCGTAGTGGTTGATGACGGCGGGGGCGGCAGGGGATGTCTAGTCGCTGTGTTTATTGGCTGGCAGGTTCTGACACTGCGCGCCAGTCTGCGATGTGACTGGGCGCAACGGCACCTGACAGAGGCGTGCTCCACGTCTCCGCGTCTTGGGAAGGCGCGGGCCTTGAATACCTTGTACGGGCATGGTATGGCGTGTCTTTACGACTGCTGCCTACCGCGCGGGGGCAGGCAGCGCTGTCCCGCTTGGACACGTGGAGCCTTTGGACCTCTCCCCGCAGAGGGGGGAGGTCCGGCTTCTGTTGGCCACGTGGCGGGCCCGGAGCTCTCCTCTGAAGAGGGGGAGGTCCGGCCCCGCGGGACACGTGGCGCCTTCGGAGCTCTCCCCACGGAGGGGGGAGGTCTGGCTGCTGCTGGCCACGTGGCGGGCCCGGAGCTCTCCTCTGAGGAGAGGGAGGCCCAGCCCCGCTGGACACGTGGCGCCTTTGGAGCTCTCCCTGTGGAGAAGGGCGAGATCCTTAGGCATTTTCCCCTGTGCGCGGGGGTACCCCATGTCGCGGGTACCGACACTAAGGAATTTCATTTGACAGCCGTTAAAAGGATCTTGAGATATTTAGTTCATACACCCAACCTAGGCCTTTGGTATCCCAAAGGTTCAAAATTCAATCTCATTGGATACTCCGATGCAGATTATGTCGGATGTAAGGTAGATAGAAAAAGTACTTCCGGTACTTGCCAATTCCTAGATAGATCCTTAGTTTATTGGTCCTCCAAGAAACAAAATTCAATTGCCTTATCCACGGCCGAAGCGGAGTATGTTGCAGCAGGGAGTTAATGTGCACAACTCCTTTGGATGCGACAAACTCTAAGGGATTACGGTTACAATATGAGCCGTATTTCACTCCTTTGTGATAATGAGAGTGCAATTAAAATTGCCCATAACCCTGTTGAGCACTCTCGAACCAAACACATAGATATCCGGCATCATTTTTTGAGAGATCACTCAACGAAAGGAGACATAGCCATTTCCCATGTCAACACTGAAAACCAACTAGCCAATATCTTTACCAAGCTACTTGATGAAAAACACTTTTGTGAGATCCGAAATGAACTAAATATCCTTGATGCTCGGAACGTGGCTTGAAAACTTGCATACCTGTATGCCATCCTCAAAATCATGTTAATTGTGTTGAAAAATCATCTCTCTCTATTTTTCTCCTAAAACTATGTTAGTTACTTGATCTTGATGAATTATGGTCATAGCTTGATTGGTGTATGTTAACTGGTCATATTCATCAAGAATATCTGTGTGTCTTTGTCCCCTATTCCTTATTAGGAACCATTGAATACATATATATAAGTGTTTTGTACTTTTCTGTACAAGGGACCACAGACTAGTCCGTGGTGACCCCGGACTAGTCCACACTTGCACACTAGTCCGCACTTGGTCTGCTAGTCCGGTCTAGTCCGGACAACCACGGACTAGTCCGATATTTCGACTCCATAACCCTAGGGCAGGCTCAGACCTAATCTCCTTCATCCTCACAACCCCTCCCACGTTCTCTCTCCTCACTCAAGTGCTCCAAAGGCGGATTTGCGATTTCTCCATCAAAACCACCCAAATCTCCATGGGAATCGATCTCCACTGCAAAGGGATCGAAGACCCCGGACTAGTCCGCATCAAGAACTCCATCAACGCCTCGAATCGAAGGATTTGGTAAACTTCTCTCCAAACCCTAGAACCTTCGATTTTCCTTGTTTTTGCTCAACTAGCTTAGCTCCTCCAGTCAATACATGCTTTATTGATGTATTCCATATACCCTAGATCATATTTGCATTGAATAACCTCAAATTTTGACAAGTTAGGGGTTTGAGCAGCCACATAACAGACTAGTCCGTTCTTAGGGCGGAAAATCTGGTACTCCGGACTAGTCCGACCCTGAACACCGGGCTAGTCCGGTATACCCTGATCAGAATCTTAGCTTATGTCAATTCAATGCAATCCCTTGTCATCCTTGAGTATTCATATCCTTTATATCTTCCTTGTCAAAAATCATGTCGGGATCGAATGAAGATGTGATGTCAAAAATCAAGATCAAGATGTGATGTCGCATATTCCGTAGTCTCGCTCCAAAAGGAGACAAGATCATGCTGCCGAGCCCTCGCTCACCCCACCTAGGGTTCGCCGAAAGGTTACAATCAAGAGACCAGCTTCAAGAGCAAATATGGCTGATTCTAGCTCCGCGGCTCAACGCCAAACCAAGGGCAAGGGAAAGGGGCTTGCTTCCGGCCCGATTGGTCCCCTTAAGATGACAGCTCCAAGGCAGGGAAATAGGGATCCCTCGGAGGAGAAGTTCAATGGCAAGGGGAGTGATGTGGCATGTGTGATGCCCGGTCCCGTAAAACACGGAACTCAGGTAATGCATATGCGTGCCTAGGATGTTCATCACACATACACATGTAATCCACAAACTGAATTCAGAATATAACCATGAATAAATAGTGTTTAAGTACTTTATTACATGAATCTCTAACTTATTCTTGCAGCGGAAGTCTCTAACTTATTCTAGCAGCGGAAGTCTCTAAACGATAGCGGAAGCAACTAAACAGCAGCGGCTCCATTTTCAACTCCACAGGCAAGTTGACGGTAGTTCGCACGCCTAGTACTCCACATGATCCTCGAAGTACTCTTCTCAAGTTGCTGATGTTTGTATGATAATGCAAGGGTGAGTACATGTCGTACTCAGCAAGTGCGGGAAAAGTATGACATGTAGCTTACAACAAGGGACGGAACAAAAAGGCTCATTGCAGCAAGCAAATTTTATTCCGCAAACATGATAAAAACAGAAACTATGTCTAGGTGAATTTAATCCCAATACAACCATGTAAAACAGCAACATACCTCCATTATAAATCACCTTTTCTCAAGTCTCAACATTCTTTCATCATAATTCACTTTTTCCCAAGTCTCAACCAGCCATTGATCTTTCTCACATTCATCTCATGCTTATAACCATCTCATATTCTCATAAACAAAACCAGGCTTATTACCAAGACTCAAACAATCCCCAAACCAATTCCAATGACCATACCATAACCATACCAAATAATCATCCCAAGTTCTCCCATCTAATCATGTGAGTTGGCCAGGTGCTTGTGACCGTAAGCACGGCTATCATGATAGTTTTACACTCTGCAGAGGTGGCACAACTTTACCCACAAGTTTGTGATTTCATCACCCGTCGGCGACTGCAGAACCTCCATTATACCAGTACACAACCATCGGTGTATGGCCAAGAGATCACAAAATAGCCTTTACAAAGGGGCTACTAGATGTATGGACTCACTAAGGTTTCACCAGCAGGCTCAAATCACCATTCTCCCACCTACGGGCCCCCTCTTGTCCCATGAAGTTCCCAGGGCAGTCCCCTCTCGACTCCCATTCCCCGCGCCTTCCACGGTCCATAACAATCTAGCAACTTACCTAATTAGTCAGCTAAGCCGCACCCATATTTGCCCTTGTGGTGGCACTATTTTTCTGGCATGTGCTGGCATGAACCGGTCCTTAGATCTACGGCAAGTAAACCACCATCTCATTCTACCACATCCACGAACCAAGCTTGCCTAGATCTCCCCCGATTCTATGCTCATTATTATCGTCAAGTTCTCATCATCATTATTCATATGAGTGCAGTACTTAGACATGTTCTACTTCGCCTTCCCGTATCCCGTAGTTTAAGCGAAGCAAAAAGGAAAAAAATGACCATACCCAACTCATCAACTTTTCCTGGTGACAAGGATGGTTAACAAAGCTAGTAAACTCCTATAAAAGGGTTTCCCATCAAATTGACTCAAACATACACATTTTTGCAAACAAAACAGTTTTCAAAACATGGGTTCAATATGGTCGAGGGGCACTTGCCTTGCTCCTTTGGCTCTGGTTGCTCAAGCGTCTCGAAGTCTTGGTGTTGTAGTTCTTCGTAGATGGCTTCCTGAGCTTGTCCTTCTACTCAAGACCACGCACATACAAAAATTTACAGCAATCAAATATCATGCACAACTCTACTCAAGATGCAATGGTGTCGATGAATGCAAACCCTAGGGTGCTGTTTTATTAAACCAGTTTGTACGTGTTCTTGCATGTTTTAATGGCTTTCATGGGGTTTTATGATGAACAAGGGTGTAGGAATCAAGTGTGGACGTGGTGATGATCTTGACTCAGGATCTAGATAAATACCACCATCAAAAACCGATGAAGACGTGATCTGTCCACATGAAAAAGTTTCTGTTCGAAGGGAACGGATGTGTACAAACAGCGACGACATTGTAAGATGGGTAACGAACACCTACCTCATTTCTCTTATGATCGTCGGCTCTTTTCCAGCGACAGCGAGGTGTGACAGGTCTCGACGGCGGCTCACCGGCGACTGAACTCCGGCGAAGGGGGTAACTCGGCGAGTTGGAAGCTAGGGCCTCCAAGTCGTCGACTCGGGAGGTGGAAAAGAGGTATGTGGTTGCGGCCAAGGGGTTTTGGGTTCTATTTATAAGGGGTGAAAGAAGAGTCCTACTCCAATTGGATTTCAAATAAGAGTCCTATTCAATTTGTTTTTGGATCTTATCAAACTTATCTCCAATTGATTTGGTGCGGCAGCAACGTGGGGGAAATTGTGTCGGTATCCTCCATACCGGGTACTCCCGCGCACAGGAGGAAAATCCGCCTAAGGACCTCGCATCTCCGCAGTGGTGAGCTCTGGAGACGCCACGTGTCCAGCGGGGGCCGGTCCTTGCTTCTCCTTAGAGGCGAGCTCTGGACCAGCCACGCGTCCAGCGGGGCGGGGCCTCCCTTTTCCTCAGAGGCGAGCTCCGTGTGCACCACGTGTCTGGCGGGGCGGGGCCTCCCTTTTCCTTAGAGGCGAGCTCCGCGTGCGCCACGTGTCTGGTGGGGCAGACCTTCCCTCTCTACAGAGGTGAGCTCCGGTGGCGACACGTGTCCAACAGCGTCGGATCTTCCTTCTCCTCGGAGGTGAGCTCCGGGGACGACACGTGTCTAGCAGGGCCGGACCTCTCTTCTCCTCAGAGGTGGCTTCGGGGACGACATGTGTCCAGCAGGGCCGGACCTCTCTTCTCCACCGAGGTGAGCTCCGAGGATGACACGTGTCCAGCGGGGCCGGACCTCTTGGAGGCGAGCTCCGAGGGTGACACGTGTCCAGCGAGACCGGACCTCTCGGAGGCGAGCTCCGAGGGTGACACGTGTCCAGCGGGCCGGACCTCTCGAAGGCGAGCTCCGAGAGCGACACGTGTCCCGCGGGGCCAGGCCTCATCCCTTCCGCAGGGGTGAGTTCCGAAGTCGACACGTGTCTGGCGGGGCCGGACCTCATCCCTTCCGCAGGGGTGAGCTCCGAAAGCGCCACGTGTCCCCCAGCCCGGGAAAGTGTCGACAGCGCACCTCGGCAAACTGGAATTGGCTCTTTTCAGCTATCTTTTTCCCATTCCTACTTCTTTTATAATGTTTCTATATATGAAAAATATATGCATGCAGGGAAGTGGATTTGAGGGTGTTACAAACCTACCCCCCTTAAATTGAATCTCGCCCTCAAGATTCGATAGAGTAGAGAATAGATGAGGGAATTCTGCCTTGAGGTCTTCCTCACGCTCCCATGTAGCTTCGGTTTCCGTGTGATGGCTCCACTGTACCTTTCACCATCGGATCACTTTGTTCCTCGTGACCCTTTCCTTCACGTCCAAAGTTTGGACAGGGTGCTCCACATAGGTCAGATCCTCTTGAAGCTCGAGCCCATCCATCGGTACTTGTTCTTCCGGTACTCTTAAGCACTTCTTGAGTTGGGATACGTGAAACACGTCGTGTATGTTGGACAGGTGCCTTGGTAGCTCTAGTTGATAGGCTACTTCTCCTCGCTTGCCCAAATTTTAGATGGCCCGATGTAGCGAGATGCTAATTTGCCCTTGACGTTGAACCGTCGTTGGTCTCGAATAGGCGATACCTTAAGGTACACGAAGTCTCCTACTTCTAAGGTCAATTTTCTTCGCCTATTGTCCGCATAACCTTTTTGTCGTGACTGAGCTGCCTTCAAGTTTTCACTTATCGTTTGGACTTGCTTTTCGGCGTCTTGCAACACTTCAGGCCCAAACACTTGGCTCTCTCCGGTCTCATTCCAAAACAGCGGCGTTCTACACCGTCTACCATACAATGCTTTGAAAGGTGACATCTTCAAGCTGGCTTGATAGCAGTTGTTATAGGAGAATTCAGCATACGGCAAGCTCCTATCTCAACTATGCCCATGTTTCAAGGCGCAAGCTCTCAACACGTCTTCCAAAATCTGGTTTGTCCTCTCAGTTTGCCCGTCGGTTTGCGGGTGGTAAGCGGAGCTAAAATTTAACCGTGTACCCATGGCTTCATGCAGCTTCTTCCAGAACCTAGAGGTAAATTCAGAACCCCGATCTGAAACTATCCTCTTCGGGACTCCATGGCAACACATGATTTGCTCCATATACAGCTCGGCTAATTCTGCGACACGGTACATGGTTCTAACAGGAAGGAAATGAGCTGTTTTCATCAATCGGTCCACAATAACCCAAATGGAGTCGTAACCAGACCGAGTACGTGGCAATCCGACAATGAAATCCATGCTGATGTCTTCCCACTTCCACTCGGGTACTTCCAATGGTTGCAACAGTCCAGCGGGTCTTTGATGTTCGGCCTTCACCCCCTTGGCATGTGTCGCATAAGGCAACATATTCAGCTATGTCCCTTTTCATACCATCCCACCAATAGCAAATTTTCAGGTCTTTGTACATCTTTGTACAGCCAGGATGTATAGAATAAGGTGAGTCATGTGCCTCCTTTAATATCGTGTCGCGGATGTGCTTCACGTTAGGCACACAAATCCTTTTCCCTAACCAAAGCGTACCCTTCTCGTCTTCCTTGAGATCCTTTTCTTTGCCTTGTTGGATTCTTTCCTTGATCTCATTAATTTCCTCATCCATTGCTTGGTCATCTCGTATCTCTTGTTCCAGTGAAGAGTTGAGTTCTATCACTTCCATCTCATTCAAGAACCCGAGATGTAACCGTTCGAACTCCTTGCGCAGCTCGGGCGGTAGCTCCCGAACCGTGAGTTGGTGACATGCTCCCTTTCGGCTGAACGCATCAGCTACTACATTGGCCTTTCCGAGGTGGTAATTGATTCCAACATCATAATCCTTGATGAGTTCCAACCATCGACTTTGCCTCAAATTAAGGTCCATTTGCAAGAATATATACTTGAGGCTTTTGTGATCCGTATAGATCTCACATCGGTGGCCAAGGATATAATGCCTCCAAATCTTCAAGGCATGTACCACGGCTGCAAGTTCCAAGTCATGTGTGGGGTAATTCAGCTCGTGTTTCTTTAGTTTTCTCGACGCATAGGCTACCACTTGTCCTTATTGCATGAGCACACATCCAAGCCCTTGTCTTCATGCGTCACAATATATGTCGAAACTCTTGCTCACGTCCGGTAATGCCAAAACCGGCGCTGTGGTTAGTCTTTTCCTGAGCTCCTCAAAGCTTTCTTGGCACTCTGGTGTCCACTGAAAAGCTTTTCCCTTCATTAGCAATTCAGTCATAGGCTTCGCTATTTTGGAGAAATCCTTGATGAACCGGCGGTAGTATCCAGCCATCTCAAGGAAACTCTGAATATCTCTCACATTCTGAGGTTGGTTCCACTTCAGAACATCTCCCACTTTTCCGGGATCAACCGATACCCCTTCCTCGGAGATGATGTGGCCTAGGAACGATATCTCCTTTAGCCAAAATTGACATTTGCTGAGTTTGGCATACAATTGATGCTCTCGCAGTTTCTGCAATGTCAATCTCAAGTGTTCTTCATGTTCTTCCTCGCTTTTTGAATACACCATGATATTGTCGATGAAAACCACGACGAACTTGTCCAAGTACTCCATGAAGACCTTATTCATGAAGTACATAAAATATGTGGGTGCATTCGTTAACCCAAAAGACATAATGGTATATTCATACAAACCATACCGTCTTTGAAATGCAGTCTTGGGTATGTCGGAGGGCTTAATCTTCAGCTGGAAGTATCCTGGCCAAAGATCAATCTTGGAGAAAATTCGGGCACCTTTCATTTGGTCGAATAGGTCCTCTATACGGGGCAGCGCTATTTATTCTTGATCGTCACCTCATTGAGAGACCTATAATCCACACACATCCTTTGGGTCCCATCCTTCTTGTCTACGAAGAGCACGGTGGCTCCCCATGGTGACGAGATTGGGCGAATAAAACCCTTTTCTAGCTGCTCCTGAATTTGCTTCTTAAGTTCCACTAGTTCATTAACGGGCATCCTATATGGCCTCTTCGCTATAGGTGCAGTTCCAGGTACTAAATCAATGGCAAATTCAATGTCCCGGTCAGGTGGCATACCTGGAAGTTCTTCCGGGAACACATCTGAAAATTTTTGAACCACCGGAATGCTTTCCAATGTTGCTTCTTCGACGTGGTTCAACGCTTCCTTCTCGGTTGCCGGTTGGGCTGACTCGAACTCAATACGAGTACCGTGCTCATTTTTCAACTGCACGCTCCTCTCAGCACATCGAATTACTCCGTTGTGCTTGCTTAACAAATCCATCCCAAGCATTATATCAATCCCTTGTGAATCCAGGACAGTAAGGTTGGCAAGAAAGTCTACCCCCTTATTTTAAGGTTTACTTCCGGACATACTATATTAGTCCTCATCTCTCCACCGGGAGAATTAACTAACATAGTGTGTTTCATGTGTGATATGGGAAGATTATACTTGGCAACATACTTGGATGATATGAATGAATGCGATGCTCCGGAATCAAATAAAACAGTGGCTGGGTTGGAGTTGGCAAGGAACATACCAATCACGACGTCCTCAGCTTGTTGTGCTTCCTCAGCGGAGACATGATTCACGTTGCCACGAGCGTAGTTCTTCTGCCCACGGTTACCTTGATTAGCTCCTCCGTTCGGCCGTGGCTTCTGCTTGGGCGCGTTGCTTGGCTGTCCAAGGCCTTTCCTTGGGCATTGACTTGCAAAGTGTCCAGCCTCTCCGCATGCAAAGCATGCCTTGTTGCCCAAGACAGCAGGAACGTTGGGGCGACGGTGGTTTTGAGCATATGCGCCCATGTTGGGACGGGGCGCAGAAGGAAAAAGCACACGACAAAAGGACGTTGCTGCGGTGGTGGATTAGGGCGAGGTGGGTTTGCAGGGCGGAAAGTAGAAGCGGACGAACCATACTGTGGTGCAGCTGGGGGCATGAAACGGGGACGTACATTGCTCCCTTGTGGCTGGTATGGCATCTTCCTCTTGTCCTCTTGCTCGATCTCACAGATCTTGCTCTCAACCACTATAGCTTTGTCAACAAGCTTCTGGAAGTTTGCATAGTCGTTGTTGAGCAGCTGAACTTCGATCTCATTGTTCAACCCTCTCATGAACAAGTATTGCTTCCTTTGATCCGAGTTGATGTCTTCTTGAGCATACCTTGAAAGCTGCGTGAACTTGTTGAGGTACTCATTCACGCTCTTCCTTCCTTGGCGAAGACCTTCAAACTCTTGCCTTTTTAGCATCATAACTCCAGCAGGGATGTAATGAGAGCGGAAACTCTCCTTAAATTCAGCCCAAGTGATAATCTCTTGGTTGTCATGAGCATTGCAAAGAGTGTCCCACCAGTCAGCGGCTGCTCCCGTAAGTTGGTGCGATGCGAAGAGAACTTTCTCCCGATCATCGCACTGAACAATAGCAAGCTTCTTTTCCATGGATTTCAACCAATCATCAGCCTCCATGGGATCATTAGCTTGTGCAAAAGTAGGCGGTCGAGTCCTCATGAACTCTCCCAATCTGTTGTGAGCCGGAGGTGGTGGCGGTGCTGGTGGTGGTGCAGGAACGGGGTTAGGATTGTTGTTGTTGTTGGCTTGCAGATGTCCCAAAGTTTGTATCATGGTTTGCATGAGCTGGTTCTGCATAGCCATCAACCTTTCAAGGTTGTTTGCATCAGCCCCGGGGTTAACATTTTCAGGAACTTCAACGTTGCCTTCCTCTTGTGGTTCAGGGTGGCCACGAATATTCCTCCTTTGGCGGATGGCGTTTTCCCTCACCATCTGTGAGAGAGAGTTGGGTAGAATAGAAAAGAGAAGTATAGGTTGATACCCCAGCTATATGCATCAAGGTGTATGACTTAAATATCTTCTTCTATTAATATCAGCCTATACGAGGTTGTGAACACATGCGAAAATATCTCACATCTCTCTACTATATGTGGATGTGGATATTCGTAGAAGTGTCCCACAACTCACACTCAAGCACACAAACACAAGCAATCGTCACAAAAATTCAACACGCCACTCCTATTCAAGCTACTATGATTTAGCGTTCCTATTACAGCTTATTCAATTGGAATCCTAAAGTTAATCATGTGAACAGGTAATGTTCCCGCCATGTGACGGGGGTGGTCCATCGGACACCTCAATGGGGTTAAGTGCACTCTCACGTGGTGGTGAACGAGTACTCATGCTCCGGATCAACGGCATCTATAAATAGGACATGAGAAATTTTTGAGAAGGAGAAAACAACTCCAAAACTTCAGAAGCTATGGAGTAAGAAGCAAAGGTGTTGCTGTCCAAAGAAGAGAAAAAGGGGCTTAAAATAGCACTTTGCGGTGGATGAATTGACAAGGAAGTGCAGCAGCAAGCAATTTTCAAAAATAGAAGTTTAGAGGAGTGTTCCTATGTGTTCTAGAGTGTCCATCCTACTGATAGGGCCCGATCCCAATCATGGGGCCGTGCCGCTCGCCCGGGAATCGCATTGGGTGGTGCCGTGTTATGCGGCACCCAACAGCACACATATAAGGAACATTGTATTACATAAATCAAAGCGGAAGCTTACAAATGTTCTTTGTAAATAATTTACATGAAATTAGCTACAGCGGAAGTCTATAAACAGCTCACTTCGAATAACTAAGAAGCACCCAAGAAGAGGTCCAGCCCATGGACTCTTCTCGCTAGCAACACGAAAACATGGCAGCGACTAGGTTCTCCATGTGTAACATGACTCGGAAGTCTCCGAGTCTCACCGGACAACCTTCTTTATATGCGTCGATATGAACCTGCAAAACCACTCATATAGCAAGAGTGAGCACAAAGGCTAAGCAAGACTTAACCGTCTCTCCTAAGACATGCAACTCTACATGAAAGTAATTTAAGACCTAAACATATAAGTTGCAAAAAGACTCGCCTACGATTTCATCCTTAACTTTCAGAATTTAGCCATAATAGTAGTGACCTTGCGCCCAGAAACATTGGAACTCCACAATCAAACAAGAAACGCTTCATTCCAATGTTACTTGTCCCAAGGTGGAAAATAACTTTAGTTTGCTCTATCACTACTTCAAACAAGGTTCTCATGCAATTTATGATAATCATGGCAGCAATTAAAACTTTGCAAACTGTTTCCACACAAGTTGATTACTACATCCCAACATGGGAGCAAGCGGTACTCAATAACCGCGAGGGACGGTGATTCGAATCAAACACTGCCCGGATAGCTCGACACATACACCCGCCTATGAAGACCCAACTCTGGCGTCCTTCATTACGTCGTATGTGGCAACCTTTCGCAGGACACGCAACTGTAGAACCGGTCACGCCGTCTCGGGCTCATAGGTCTAACAAGACAATGTTGTATGCCTCGGTTTTCTGGGTCCCATATAGCAGTAAGCCTCCGGTACACAACTCAATACTTACTCCTGGATGCGGCACACGCATCGGTCCTTAACCGACACAGGCAGAGCTATTCGACCAACACCTCGTCTTGTCGCTGCCTAACCCTCCTGCCCGGTCTCATCTTTAGAAATGTAAATTTTTGTTTGCCTCTCTCTTCCAACCACACTTATGAAATCCTCAACTACAACTCGCGAGTAGATTCCAACTACTCGTCTTCTGCCGGATGTCCTAGCCTAATTAGAACGGCCTTATTCTACAGCGATGACACCTTTCTACCCTTGACCTCAGGGTTCATTTTTGGTTATGCAAATGGAGTATAAAACATCCTTGACCTAATGCACATACAAACATTGACCCATATTAGTGAACAAAGGAAAAACTTTATAAACAATTTAAATGCAAACCGGAGCTTGCCTTGGTTTTGCAGGTAACTAAAGTCAGATAAGTATGAAGTTGGTTGTTAATGACTTGAAGCTTAATCACTGCCTTCTTGCTTCTTGATCCAAGCTTCACTCTTCCTCCACTCTTCCACATTTAATTACTACACGTTAAGAATATGCATATATGTTTAATTGTTAAGCTTTTGCTAACAAGTTCTAAAGACAAGTTTGAAACTGGAACTCTCTTTAAGAATTTAAAATGACACTGGTTCTAGTGGTTTGGGGTTTGTGTTTAAGCACTATCATCAAGTGATAGGTGTTTTTCATCACTTGGATGTTGATCACCTAATAATATTGAATAGACAGTATTGATCCAAGGCTCCAATGGGGCTGAAATTTTTCATGTGCGTTGCTTGTCACAAGAAAGTCCTCTGGACCAAAATTTGGAATTTTTCAATAAATAGATCACTCAGAACAATTCCCTAAGCATTTATGCAAAAAGGAATTAATTCTGAATAACTTTGCATTTTCATGCAAATTTAAGTGAACTATAATTTCAAGCATAGCTCAGGGGAAGCATGCATGAATGTTCCTAGGATTTTTGGAGCTAAGAACTGCCCAGAACTGAATTTCCAAGTTTTGGAATTTCTCTGAAATTGTTTCTGTATTCATTTGAACACAGAAATTTGGAATCAGAATTATCCTAACTAAATCAACTCCAAATGAGCTGAAACTTTTACAGTAGTGTCCTAACATCCTAAAGACTAATCTGGCAAAATTTGATGATTTTTGGATGAACCAAACTCCCTCAAAAATTCTTTTGCTGAAAAGCTTTAAAGAGTTTTCCAGAATTTTCGATTGATTTTCATACAAATTGGGTTGCATATTTGGTTAGAGTTTTTCACCCTGAATCCATCACAATTTGAAACACTAAATTTGGAGCTTCGTAGCACATGTTATGAGGTTCTAAAGTTTGAACTGAATTTGAGGGATTCAAATAAATCGGGAATTGTTTAAACTCTGACCGTGGGTCCAGGGGCCACGTGTCGACCACTGAAACCGAGCCACACGGGCCACAGAGTCTTTCCCGCGTTGCCACAGTTCGATCCAAGGCTACAGAAGATCCCGCACGTTTAAATCCAGCTGCTGACGAGTGGGGCCGACCCCCCCCGTCGTCTTCCTCCCGCTCCCGCGCGACCCCCTCCGCCGGAGCTCGCCGGAAAACATCGGAACCCGGTCGTCCATTCATCTCCCGTGATGAAAATTGCCGCCAGCCCCTAATTTCGTGTGCTGAACACATGGGGATGGTTTCCCCACACCGACGTCGGCCCTAACCGAGCTCGCGACGGTGCGGCGGCTTAACTGAGCTTCGGCGACGTAGCGCCGACGTTCTAGCTTGCCAGTTACACGAAGGATTGGTGCTACAGCATCAGTGGTTCATGGGGGTGCTCGGCTTTGGTTCAAACTGGATCGGCAACAGCTCGAGATGGGGTCTCACCGTGTGCCTGGCGGGTCCCGCCATGATCGCCGCTCCAAAAAATTGAAATGGGCCGCTAACACGGGTTTTCAAGCTAGGATTGGGAAGGGGATCGGATCGCCATCGAGTCTAGATTATTTGTGCATGATTTGTGATCTCAGGACCGTTTTGCAGCTCAGTGGGGTGATTGCGTGAAGCTTGACCGGTTCCCGTGGATCACCGACACTACAGGATTCCTGTCAACATACGACGGCTAAAACCGTCGTATATAAAGCCGAAGCCGTCGTATATAGTTTATATACGATGGCAGTTGTTTATATACGACGGTTTGCGGCCGTCGTATATAATTTGTCGTATATATAGTTATATACGACGGTCCGTCGTATATAACAGTATATATACGACGGCCGCTTATATACAACGGCCGGTTTCGTGGACTTGGCCCAGTGGACCAGGGCCTTTATATACGACGGCTGGGCCCAGCGGCTGTCGTATATAAGCCTTTATATACGATGGCTGGGCCCTGGCTGTCGTATATAAGGTCTTATATACGACAGCCGCTGGGCCCTGGCTGTCGTATATAAGACCTTATATACGACAGCCAGGGCCCGCCGTCGTATATAATTTAGGCTTATATACGACGGCCCTGTATAGCAGCCGTTGTATATAAATTATACAGGCCGTCGTATATAAGCTTTTCCATTTTTTTAAAAAAATAGAAAACGGCTAACCTGGCTCGATGGCCAGCTACACATACAAAGACAACAAAAAAACAGTTTGATATATAAATTCACAACAAAGTGCAATAGTACACATCGACAATCACAAAGTCTGACACAAATGAAAACAAAATCACAAATCTATTGATTACTAGCCCCTCCACTACCTCCGGGAGCGAAGAAGTCATCCTGCCGCGGCGAACCTGGCGCCCTTAGCTGTGGCGATGGAGTCTGAGCCTCCGTCCCTGATCCCTGCGAAACAAAGTGACATGTACAAGTTTACAATTGTTTTTATAGTTTCATTAGGATTCTTAGCGGTTGGGGCTTCCACTTAATGTAACTTTCTTTTTATACCTGTACTCCAGGAAACTGCTCCTGTGGTGGCGACGGCTCCAGCACGAACGGAGGTGGCTGCCACAACGGTATCTGGATTTGCTGCCCTTGCTATCGAGCTAGCGCCTGCCATTTCGAACATTACAATTTACAAAACTAATTGAAATGCAATGTAATTAAACTATAATTGTATGTTTCTTACTTCCATTGCCGCTTGCATCTGTGCCATATAGGACGCATGGTACGCCATGGCAGCCCTGTTGTTCTCTCGCTCTCTCGCCAAGGCCTCCTCCTGCCGAGCCAAGCTCTCCCGAAGCGCCATGACTTCGAGATCTCTCTCGGTGAGCGGCTGGAGGAGCCTGCAGCCGAAGACTGCGAGGAGCTGCCTCTCGCAGGTCGTGCCTCCCTAGAGTTGACGACTCCAGAGAATATGGCAAGCCTAAAAAAACGAATCAATTCAAGGTAAAATTAAATAATTTTGAATTGAAAACAATGAAAGTAAATGAATTCACCTTCCGTGTGCTTTTCCACCTCCGCTTGCATACGCGGCTTGAGGGTCGATGTTCGAGGAGTTTTCCCAGTCGAACCCTTCGCCGTGTATCCTCACAGCCTCTTGCCCATACCTAGTCTGAAAAAACAATGAAATTGTGTAAGTTCAACAACATTTATAGTGTCAAATAATTTCAGAGGTTATGAAACTTACCAGGCGCTCCGCTGCGTACTGACTACACTGCTCCGGCTGAGAAGGGTCAGCGTGACCTCTCCTATAGACCGCAGTAGCACTCGGTCGCACGCCGGTCTCCTTTTACTGTGAACATATGTTAGTACGAACAATTGTACATTATGAATATAATAAAAACTACCAAGAAACTTACCATCCATTTAGCCATTCGCACAAAACCTTGGACGCCCATACCGTGCTTCCCTGAGCTCCCTCTGGCATCTCGAGCCTTCTTGGACTTAGCGATGAGCACGTCCAAATCTAAATCCCGCGTCTCATTATAAGCACGCCCTCTCGGTCACTCCTAGGCTGTCCAAAAAGGGACAATTCCGAACCTACACGCCTCACATGCGTAACACGTGTGAGACGGGCTGGTTCGAAACGGGTGACGCATATTGTAAAGGTTTACGTCAATCTTTCATTTTTGAGTGATTTCAAAGAGAGAGAGGAAAGAACAATAGAGAGAAGGAAAGAACCATAGTTGTTAAGGCATCGCTTAAGCGGTAAGACGCCTGGGGATCATAAGGCGTCCCATCGCCTTAGATCCCGGCGTAAGGCAGGTGAATACGGTGGCGGCGCTTGCACACAAGGGAGGCGGCGGCGGCGCCCGCGCACAGGATCTTGCGTTCGTATGAGGTTGAGCGCCGGCAGATCCGCGACAGCCGGTCAATGGAGGCCGACGAGTGCCGGCAGATCGACAGTCCCGCGGCGGAGGAGGCC
Source organism: Neostapfia colusana (assembly GCA_030760725.1). Classification (NCBI taxonomy): domain Eukaryota; kingdom Viridiplantae; phylum Streptophyta; class Magnoliopsida; order Poales; family Poaceae; genus Neostapfia; species Neostapfia colusana. The sequence goes on along the minus strand of JASWHV010000004.1, from coordinate 30,140,940 downwards.
GGGGCGGCGGCCGGGGGGGGGAGGCGGACGGGGCGGCGGCGGGCGGGCGACGGCCGAGCGCTGGCTAAGCCGCAGGGGGGGGATGGGGGATCAGAGGCCAAACGCCGCGGGGGGGAGGGGGTAGGGCGAGGCGGCCTAGGTTGTTCACATCGTCCTTTTGTAGACGTATACGTTACCACTAAATGGGTCGTATCGGGCCCTAAGCCCATTTATGTACATATAGTACTTTTAAACACTCAAACAATCGAAACAATAATCAATTAAACTATTAACTCATATGCATTAATCATCTAAGCAATTAACAAATCATATGAACAAACATAATTACCGTAGTTAACAAACTTATCAATTCTAAGCAATTAAAAAAACACCTAGCTAGCAATTCAAATAAACATGGGCAATAATTAAACCTAAGCATATCAATTCATCTAAAGCTAAGAAATTATCCACCTGTCGGGCGGGGTGGCGGCCGGGGCGGCGGGTGGCGGCCGGGGCGCCGACTGGCGGGCGGGGGGCGGCCGGGGCGGCGGCCGGGGCTTCGGCCGCTGGGGCGCCGGCTGGCGGGGGTGGCCGGGGCAGCGGCCGGGGCTGCGGCCGCTGGGGCGGCCGGGGGGCAGCCGGGGGGGCGGCCGGGCGGCGCCTGGCTGGCGGCGGCCGGGTGGCGGCCGGGGGGCGGCCGGGGGGGTGGTCGGGCGGTGCCTGGCGGGCGGCGGCCGGGGGGGCGGTTGGGGCGGCGGCGGGCGGGCGGCGGCCGGGCGCGGGCGGGCGGGCGGCGACCGACGGCGGCGGGCGGGCGGCGGCGGGAGGCTCGGGCTCGGGTCGGCGCGGGCGTGAATGCCCGCGCCGACCCGAGCCCCCGCGGGTATATAAGCCTTATTTACGACGGCCACAACATGGGCCGTCGTAAATAAGGCTTATTTACGACAGCCTCGGTGTGGCTGTCGTATATAACTGCTATATACGACAGCCTAGGGTTGGCTGTCGTATATAACTGCTATATACGACAGCCTAGGGTTGGCTGTCGTATATAAGAACTATATACGACAGCCATATACTTATATACGACAGCTTCGGCTGACCGTCGTATGTAGGTTTATATACGACAGCTAGCCGTCGTATGTTTTACTGGCTGTCGTATGTTGCCCTGTTTCCTGTAGTGCGAGGAGGCGGCGACGTTTTCGCTCGGTGCTGTGCGAGAGGGATAGCAGAGCCTCGTGTGGCGGTTTGTGATCGAGCAGAGCACTTTGTGAACAGATGAGGGCGCGAGTGGAACGCCGAGCAGGTCGCCAGCGCGAGGGAGAAACAAGGCGGTGGCTTCGGCTGTAGCCTCGGTGTCGCCCGGTTGTGTTTGAGTCAGAACAGAAAAGTTTGCTTCGAGTGTAAGTTTAATTGGCCCTATGACATGTGGGATCCACCTCTGTTCCTCCCAAAAGATCTCCAATTTTTGGCACAGTGCAAATTTCAATCATGTGGAGCTCAAATCTGAACACCATTTGACAAATTGACAAGTTTACCTCAGTTCCAAATTTGAATTCAAATTTCAATGAAAATTCACAAGTCCCTTTGATATACATATCAAAGCACCTCCAAATTTGCTCAAAATTTGCCTTCCTCATAATTTGGACCTGATGAATTCAAATATGCCATCTGATTTTTGAGTTGGCAATTGCAAATACAACTTCTTAAACAACAGTTTGAATTCCCCTTTTGGCAATGGCCTTCTTCTCTTTGAAGTGAACCCTTTAGTTCAAACTGAATTTAAAGTCCTATTGCACATGCCAACACTTGTATGATTAAACAAAAGTTTTTGCAAGTCCCATTTCTTGGATTTAAACTCAACTTTATTCATCACTAAAGTTTTCCATTTACAAGTTTTGGGACTTTTACATTCCTCCCCCCTTAAAAAGAATCTCGTCCCGAGATTCACAATTAAGAATGACGTGGGGAGGACAACTATCAAACACAAGCCTCTAATAACTCCGGATGATTGCGTTGTAAATATTCCTCGCTTTCCCATGTAGCTTCCTCGGACGTGTGATTTTCCCATAGCACTTTGAAAAATCGCAACGTCCAGTTCCTGGTCTCGCGAGTCTTTTCATCAATTATCCGGGTTGGATGCTCGACATAAGTGAGGTCCGGTTTCAAATCAGCTATGCCTTCCGTGAGAATCTCCGTAGGAACTTTCAAACACTTCCGCAACTGACAGATGTGGAAGACGTTATGAACTCCGGCTAAGGCTGCCGGTAACTCCAAACGGTATGCCACGGGTCCACATCTTTCGATGATGGCGAAGGGACCGATAAAACGCGGAGCTAATTTTCCTTTCACTCCGAATCGGTGAATTCCCTTCATAGGAGATATGAGGAGATATGCGTGGTCTCCAACTTGAAAATTCAGAGGACGACGTCTCTTATCCTCATAGCTCTTTTGTCTGGACTGAGCGGTTTTAAGATTTGCTTGAATAAGCCTTACCCGCTCTTCTGCTTCATTCACAAGATCAATCCTGTAAATGACTCTCTCGCCAGATTCACACCAGTTCAAAGGGGTGCGGCACTTCTGGCTGTAGAGAGCTTCATAAGGTGCCATTTTTATGCTCGTTTGATAACTGTTGTTATACAAGAACTCCACCAACGGTAAGTGATCATCCCAGCTATTACCGTGGTGGATGGCACACGCCCTTAGCATATCTTCAAGGATTTGATTCGCCCTCTCAGTTTGCCCATCGGTTTGAGGGTGATACGTGGAGCTTCGAATCAATTTAGTTCCCAAGGAGGCGTGTAGCTGTTCCCAGAAGCGGGACACGAACAGCGATCCTCTGTCGGAGACAATGGTACGGGGAACTTCATGCAAGCACAAGATTTGTGTTATGTACAACTCCGCATATTGCTTGGCGCTGTAGTTGGTATGCACCGGAATGAAACGTGCTGATTTGGTTAATCGATCAACGATTACCCAAATTGAATCATGGTGGTGGGAGGTCATCGGCAACCCGACGATGAAATCCATACTCAAGTATTCCCACTTCCATGCCGGTACTTGTAGTGGTTGCAACAGGCCCGACTTCTTCACATGGTCGGCCTTAACTCTTCGACATGTATCACATTCTGAAACGTACTTGGCAACTTCACGTTTCATACGTGTCCACCAAAACTTCTTCCGGAGGTCTTGGTACATTTTATTGCTGCCCGGATGAATAGAAAATTTGGATAAGTGAGCCTCATCCAAAATTTTCTTCCGCAGCCTCATTTCACGGGGTACGACTATCCGGTCCTTGAACCATAGCGTATCTTCATCAGCTAACCGGAAACATTTCATTTCCCCGTCCTTCAACCTCCTTTTGATATGCGCAATGCCCTTGTCTTTCTTTTGAGCTTCCATAACCTCCTCTTTTAATGTGGGTATGAGATCTAGATTATGTAGAGCCCCATATGGAACCAAGTAGAGGCTTGGTTCTTCCTCTTCTATCGGCGTAATGGTCAGATTATGAATATGAGACTTCCGGCTGAGTGCATCAGCTGTTGGTGATATGCCCAAGAGGCAATCATAACAATTCGGATAAAGGCCTGATGGATATTTGATCCATATGAAATTAGGGTACTAATGGGCCTGTGACCTAAAAGCCCATTAGCGCGCCTATAAATATGAGGGGTAGGGTTAGGGACAGAGGACTCCACCAGATAGCAGTCCCAGCCGCCGCCCTTCACAGGTCAGCCGCTGAAACCCCTGCCGCGCGCACGGTGCTAGCACACGGACGCACGACGTTCCTCCCTGTACGTGTGGACTCCGTGGAGGCGCTGCTGTTACTGCTGCGCTGATCGGCTACGACGCGCATCTACGATCCGCTGCGCTGCGCGTCTAGTGGTAACGATCCATGACCTTCTTACTCGCATGTTTCCTGGGTGATACGGTCGAATTGCTAGAGTAGCGCATCCCTATTTCCCTACAGTGGTACCAGAGCCGACTTGCGTAGTTTTTGGTCTGGATCTTAGATGCGATCTACTGCAGACAAGTTCATATGATGAATTTTTATAGTTCGACTTTTGGGGTTTGGAATTGGTTAGAGTAGATTGCCATCATATGACTAAAGGATTAGTTCGTGCTCCTTCTCTGCTGTGTGCGCAACCTGTCCCTACCGGCTGGAATCACCATCGGGACTAATAGTGTACATAGCTAACAGATTGAGCCAACAGATCACGGTCATGTGTCGCGATCTTCTCGTGGATAACCAGTCACAATGGAAATTGAGGCATTCTGAATGGCTCAGATTCGGGTTGATCTGATCAATTCGATGAGATTTTCATAGTGATTTCATAGATGCGATCTATGTAATTCCGTTTGGTGTCTGCTATAGTGACATCATTAAGTTGTTTTTGCAGGGAATGATGTGAATGGTATGGCCTAAATATGATGTGATAATCTGTGTGTAAAATTCGTGCAGCCTGCGTGTTGCAAATTTAACACAACCGGGTTGAGGTTGTCACATATTTGTATAACGACCTGCGTGTCGCCCTGTGATGCCTGATCTCTCATGTAATTTATTTGATAGCTATTAGATGTATTAGCGTCTTTTATATTCATTGAGAAACATCAAGCATGATGGCGATGGTGATCACCATAAGAAGGGAGACATGGCGGTGTAGATCATGATGGAACCATGGTGATGGAGACCACTATGATCCTAAAGGCCATACTGTTCACATATATGATATGATCGTATGCCTGTGATGTTTTACTATTCTTTTCATGCTTTTCATATGGTGGATGTTTTGTCATGATAGAATAGCTTCCCTTGGAAAAGTTGAGTATTTGATGCCATTTACCTATAGCTGCACCTATGTTGTTTTGATCGTTGTATGGTAGGTTTGCCAAAGCAAAATACCGTCATCTATCATAATGAATCGGGTGAATGTTGGACATTCACATGCATAGTATTGGTTTACTCAACAAAGCTATCAAAACGGTTTTGGGCTTTATGGCATAGTGTTGGGAGCCGGGGCATTGGATGTCACCCAACAAACAAGAATCATATAGAGATATGATTAACAATGGTTGTTTACCTATGTCACTAATTTTCTAGCAGTGAAGCCAAAGCTCACTAGGAATTAGTGAATATGGATCTTGGACCACTATATGTCGTTAGAGGGAGGACGATGCTCATATAGTGGTGGTGTCTTTTATTAAACTGTTAATAAAAGATTGGTACATAACATAGTGCTAAAACCTTGCATATTTATTTTCTATTGTAGATCATGTCTGCTAGTAACAATTCCGGTTTCAATTTGTGATCTGTGCTTGAGAAAGAAAAGCTCAGTGGAGCTAACTTTATTGATTGGTACCGCAACCTGAGAATTGTTCTCAGGCAAGAGAAAATTGAGTATGTTCTTGAGCAACCATACCCCAATGACCTCCCCGATGATGCAAATGCCGCAACTCGCAGGACTTATGAGAAGCACTGCGATGATGCGCTTAATGCAAGCTGCCTCATGCTTGCCACAATGTCCCCTGATCTACAGAAACAGTATGAGCATGCAGATGCGTATTCTATGATTTAGGGACTACGTGGAATGTTTGAGAACCAAGCAAGAGCTGAGAGGTACAACATCTCAAAGTCCTTGTTCTCATGCAAGCTGACAGAAGGTAGCCCGGTCAGTCCCCATGTAATCAAGATGATTGGTTAAATTGAGACATTGGACAAACTTGGTTCTGAACTCAAGGATGACCTGGCTATTGACGTTATTCTCCAGTCACTCCCACCGAGCTGTGAGCCATTTATATTGAATTATCAAATGAATGGCATGGAGAAAACATTGGCTGAATTGCATGGGATGCTTAAAACAGCCGAGGAAAGCATTAAGAAAAACACCGCTCATGTGATGATGGTTCAAAAGGAGAATAAAAAGAGGAAGCGTGTGATGCATCCTAAAGGCAAGGGAAAGGTTCCCAATGAGTCTTCAAGCTCAAAGCCAAAGGGCAAATCAGGCCCTTCTCCTAATGATGAATGCTTCCACTGTCATGCTAAGGGGCATTGGTCTAGGAACTGCAAGAAGTACTTGGAGGATAAGAAGAAAAAAGGGAGTGAGACTTCCACTTCAGGTATAAATGTTATAGAAATCAATATTGCTACATCTTCTAGTGAATCATGGGTATTTGATACCGGATCAATGATTCACACTTGCAAATCGTTGCAGGGTCTAAGTGAGACTAGAAGATTTGCAAAAGGCGAGTTGGATGTTCGGGTCGACAATGGAGCAAAGGTTGCTATCATAGCTGTCGGAACTTATCACTTGTCATTACCCTCAGGATTAGTTTTGAAATTAAATAATTGTTATTGCATTCCTTCTTTGAGCAAGAACATTATACCTTCTTCATGTTTGGAAGAAGTTAATGGTTATGAGATTATAATAAAGAACAAATGTTGTTCTATTTATTATAATAATATTTTATATGCTCAATGTCCATTAGTGAATGGATTATATGTTCTTGATCTTGAGGATAAAACAGTCTATAACATTAATACAAAAAGGGCTCGACGAAATGATCTAAATCTCACTTTTATTTGGCATTGTCGCTTAGGTCATATAAATGAGAAACGCATTGAGAAACTCCATAAAGATGGTTTGTTAAGTTCATTTGATTTTGAATCACTTGACACATGCGAGTCTTGTTTGCTTGGGAAGATGACCAAAGCACCCTTCACTGGTCAAAGTGAGAGGGCAAGTGACTTGTTGGGACTAATACATACTGATGTATGTGGACCAATGAGTTCGGTAGCTAGAGGTGGTTTTCAGTATTTCATTACTTTTACCGATGATTTTAGTAGATATGGATATGTCTATCTAATGAGGCACAAGTCTGAATCTTTTGAAAAGTTCAAAGAATTTCAGAATGAAGTACAAAATCAGTTGGGAAAGACAATTAAATGTAAGGGCCTCAGTTTTTGACGCACATTTGCAGTGTTCATCACCACACCACACACCTCATTTGAGGAAGAAGGATGAACACAATTGAAGAGCAAGTAACAATTATCAACATGCTTTTAGAGAACAAACTCACACATTGCCAAAGTGGTATTTCACACATGTGATATAGATGGGCTGGACATATGAAAACTCCTACACTTTACTAAGGATGTCCATGCCAAGTTTCACCCAAATTCAAAACCCTTTTGAGGTTTTTGGGTATAGTTAGGAAGGGGGCAGTTTGAAACCATATTCAAAATTCAAACTGTTTTTATCCCATGAATTCAAAATTGGGAGACATATTCTTATCCAGCACATTTTTGTGAGCTCACACTCCAATTTTCACTCCATTTGGAGTTGATCTTGACATGAGATAAGTAGGGCAAATTCAAACTTTATTTGAATTTCAAACTGCACATGTGCTGAAATTCATTCAAACCAAACCCAATTTGAATTCTAACCAATTCAAATGGCTCATGGGTGAATAATTTGAATCACCATGGGTATTTTGGGGCTCACTGTTTACAACAGTGATTAGGAGTGAATTTCAGAGGTTAAAACCCCGGGTGGGACCCACATGTCAGTCACTGGTTCAAAGCAACCGACTGAGACTTTCTCCACTCGGGTCGCCGAGCCGCCGCTGCGATCGCCACCGAGGGGAGCCGCCGCGCCAGCAGCTGCATGGCCACGCGCGGGCGTGAGGCGGTTCAGAGCCTTCTTAAGGCGTGTCTCCCCTCCTCGGCCGAAGCCTCGCCAGTTTCTTCCCCCGCAAGAACACAGCGCCGGCAAACTCCTTCTGCCGCTTGGAACCGATCGGGAGCGCCGATCACAGCCTTCCCGTCCCCTCCAGAGCTACGGCAAGGTACTAGGAACTCTTCTCCTTCCTCCCCGTTGCTAAAACTCAGCTGAAACCGATTGATCTCGGCTATACCGAAAGATAAATTCGGTGACTTAAAACCGCCGCACCTCGGGCTCCCGTGGACAGCCCAACCGGGGCGTTGTCACGCCCGAGCCAAGGCACCCTTGGATGCGCTGGTGACCGGTGCTGCTCACCCCCGAGCCACAGCCCAAGTGTTTGCTGACCGGCGGCGAATTTCCAGTTTTCCCCTTTCTGTGTGCAGAACGACCTTCGGGTGCGGTTCTGTTTAATTCGTGCTCTAGAAAGGATTAGAGGGCCTCAAGCCGCTCTCACACAAGCTAGACACGGTAACGCACAAGTTGCCTTCACAACTCTGGGCCGGAGAACCTCTGTACCCGGCGTAATTTGAGGTCTACCAATGGTGGAATGAACGGGCGGCATCGGGCGCACGGTGAGGACCTATTTCGGGCCTTCCCCGAGCTGCCTCGAGCTCATGTCGACCTTCTCTGAGGTCCACTGATACTCCCCGACCGATTTCCCAAGTAGTTGAGGTGCTAGGGAAGTCAGCCGACATGGCCGAAGTCGTTCCGAGGTGGCGGCTCGTCGCCGACCATGCTCTGGCCATTGTCATGAGCAGCTGACCCTAGAATCCTGTTCCCCGAGTAAAAGTAGGCAGGGGCAGCCAGAATCGAGAAGTTTGGAGCTGTACAGAAGCCGGCGGCAAGCTCTCCGGCGAGGTTCCTCGGCGGAGGGGCGCGGACGTCGCGAGGTTGAAGAAGGGGGTGGACCCCAGCTGTCAGCGGGAGATGTTTTGAATCGGGATCCGGCTGCGGCCGGGATCGGGTGTGCTGGCGCGCAAAATCCTTGTGGGCCGCGGTGTGCTGTCGCCTCGGCGTGCGACGCGTGTCCCCTGGGCCCACGCGTGAGATTAAACTTTTCCCTGATTTTCAGATTTCCTTCAAACTTCAAATCCTCATAACTTTGGCTAGAAAGCTCCAAATTGAGTGAACCAAATTTTGCTGGATTCAGCTCTCTGAGTACTTTCCATAAAATCAAGTTTCACTTCATGAAATTCCTTATTTCTCCAGAATTAATTCCTCAAAATTTAAACTGTTAGGAATTTTAACTGGAGAATCCTTTGGAGGAAAATCCTGAAATTTTGCTGCGATGTTCAACAAAATATCCCTGAACTACCATAAAAATTTCAGATCCATTTGAGCTCATCTGATCCACCTAATGGTGTGATTAGTAAAACTGTTCCAGAGAAAATAGAAAATGTTCAGAAACATTTTCAGAATTTTCTCTGAAATTGTTTAGCTCATAACTTTAGCTTGTAACCTTCAAATTAAGTGAGACCAACTCCATTAGAACCCTCTGAAAATCTAGTTTTCAGAAAGTCATAGTTGTTTCATGAAAATTCCTAGAACACCCTAAGAGTTCCAATTAAGGTCAAGGACATAATTAATTGTGGAGGGCTCAAATGAGCTTCGCTGCAACTAAAACTTGACCAAGTCTCTGTTTAGGTTGTAACCAAGCCACAGTAAAAGTTTCACAGTCATTAGGTCTGTCTAGAAAGGGTTATAGACTTCACAACTTCAAATTTAATACAAATGCATTTAAATTGATACATATATTGCTCTTATCATGTAGTCGCTAAGGTCGAGGAGGAACCCGAAGTCCTAGACTTCGTTACTCCGGAGGAACAGCTAGCCTACGACCAAGAGCAGCGAGGCAAGCTCCGGTTTGCATTAACCTTTTTACAAATGTTTATTGTTTTGAGCACATCTTTGAATGTTGTTGTGATTCTTTGCATTAGAGTCTTGATTGGAAACCCAACTGCATAGCCAAGAAAACCATGGGTTGGGGTTAGGATTGAAAACCTCGTTAGCCACTGCATTGCTAAGATAGAGTAGGATTCGGTACAAGTCGAGTAGTTGGAACTACTCGCGAGCATAGGCTAGAGGCACTCGACTCGGGTAGTGATAGCACATGAAACACATGGCAAGAAAATGAGACCAAGCGGAGAGTAAGGGCAGCAGGACTTTGGGGCCTGTGTGCTGTAGCTCCGCTTGTGTCGATTGAGGACCGAGCCGTGTGCGGGCCTGTTGAACAAGCTAGAACAGTACCGAAGACCTACCGGCTATATGGGAACCGGGAAACTGATGTAACTCGGGTAGCTGGGTGTTGAGGCATAGCTGGTCGTTCAGAGGGTAGGTTGAGAGCTCGAGGTGTAAATCGGCTGGCGGCACTGACATGCGCGTGCAGAGACCTCTTGCTCGGGACGATTGGACCGGTTCAACATTTGGCTAACGGGTGAAAGGTAGTCGCGTACGGCGTCCGTGATGGTTGTTGTAGGCAACATCGAGTACGGGCGTACGTGACGGGTTGTTCGGGTAACCCTGCAGGTGTAAATCGATTATAATCGCCGTCCCTCGCAGTCAGTGAGTACCACTTGTTCACTGTACCGTGACGTAGAAAGAACAGGCTAGTTACATGTTAAAATGTTGCTGATTGAAAGCTGGACATTGATTGTTAATGATATGCTGTAGCTTAGAGCTAACTAAAGTTCTTTTCAACTTTGGGCAAAGTACATGAGAGAAATGCGTTTCTTGTTTGATTGCGGCTCTCTCATGTGCCTTAGCGTAAGGTTCTCCACAACCTGCTGCTAAAACTTGAAAGTAAGGTTCTACTAATTAGGCGAGTCCTTGCAACTGATTTTTACCTCATGTAACCCATTACCCTCATGTAGAAGTTCCATGTTTAGGTGAGACGGGTCAGACTTGCTGAGCCTTCGTGCTCACTGCCTGTGTTTGAAGCTTTTGCAGGGTTCTATGAGGAAGGGACTCCCGAAGAGGAGACGGAACCCCAGGAGGGGAACCCCGTCGAGTGGGAGTCGTGCACGCCGCAGAGTTAGTGTGCGTGTGTGCTAGCAAGGACACGTTCGAGGGCTGAACGTGCACTTGATGCTTAGTCTACGCCCGCGAGTGTAGACTGAACTTATTTTGATGTAAACATGTTCATAAACTTGTTTATATAATAAAATTTCCGCTTCCGCTTTGTACCTTTGACGTGTGTTATACGGTGCTGTGCAACGCAGCACCCCTCAGCGTGATCCTGGCTCGACAGGACCAATGGGGTCGTGTCATTAAACTTCTACGATCTGATCGTGGGGGTGAATATTTGAGCCATGAATTTTATGATCATTTAAAACAATGTGGAATTGTTCCACAGTTGACTCCACCTAGAACGCCCCAATGGAATGGGGTGTCCGAGCGGAGGAACCGAACCTTGTTAGACATGGTTAGGTCGATGATGAGCCAGGCTGATCTTCCACTATCCTTTTGGGGTTATGCTCTTGAAACTGCTGCGTTTACACTAAACAGAGTCCCAACTAAGTCTGTTGAGAAGACACCATATGAGATGTGGACCGGGAAACGTCCCGGACTGTCTTTCCTCAAAGTTTGGGGATGTGATGCTTATGTCAAACGTTTGACGTCAGACAAACTTACTCCCAAATCAGACAAATGCTTCTTTGTGGGATATCCTAGGGAAACCAAAGAATATTATTTTTATAATAAAACGGAGGGTAAAGTGTTTACTGCTCGCAATGGTGTCTTCTTGGAGAAAGAGTTTCTCTCAAAAGGAGTTAGTGGGAGCAAGGTGCATCTTGAAGAAATTCAAGAAATATCTGAAAATGTTTCGGCACCCTCTCATCCTATACAGGATGTACAAGATGTTGTACAACCACTTCATGAAACACCAGCCCCACGAAGGTCTACAAGAGTACGTCGTGCAACTGAAAAGTTGACACTCCTAACCACGGAACCGCAGGACATGGTATTGTTGGACAATAATGAGCCTGTGACCTACACTGAAGCAACAATGGGACCCGACTCTGAGAAATGGCTTGGAGCCATGGAATCCGAAATAGAATCCATGCATGAGAATCAAGTTTGGAACTTGGTTGATCCAATCGATGGTGTGAGACCGATCGATTGCAAATGGATTTTCAAGAAAAAGACTGATATGGATGGAAAAGTTCACATCTATAAAGCACGATTGGTGGCGAAAGGTTTCAAACAAATTCAAGGTGTTGATTATGATGAAACATTTTCGCCCGTCGCTATGCTAAAGTCTGTTCGGATTCTTCTAGCAATTGCTGCATATTTTGATTATGAAATATGGCAGATGGATGTCAAAACAGCCTTTCTTAATGGGAGTCTGACTGAGGATGTGTACATGACACAACCTGAGGGCTTTGTCGATCCTAAAAATGCTAGAAAAATATGCAAACTTCAAAAGTCCATCTATGGATTGAAGCAAGCATCTCGGAGTTGGAATCTACATTTTGATGAAGTGGTCAAAGGGTTTGGTTTCATCAAGAACGTAGAAGAACCTTGTATACAAGAAGGTTAGTGGGAGCGCACTTATATTTCTGGTCCTATATGTAGATGACATATTGTTGATCGGAAATGGCATTCCAGTACTAGATGTTGTTAAATCCTCATTAAGGAAAAGTTTCTCAATGAAGGATTTAGGAGAGGCAGCGTACATTTTGGGCATAAAGATCTATAGAGATAGATCTAAAAGGTTAATTGGATTAAGCCAAGACACATATATTGACAAGATATTGAATCGGTTCAATATGCAAGATTATAAGAAAGGTTTCTTGCCAATGTCACATGGCTTCACTCTAAGCAAAAGGCAGTGTCCTTCGACGCCTGATGAGCAAAAGAGGATGAGAGCGATTCCTTATGCTTCGGCTATTGGATCTATCATGTATGCCATGTTGTGTACACGCCCAGATGTATCCTATGCTCTAAGTGTTACGAGCAGGTATCAATCAGATTATGGTGAGGCTCATTGGACAGTTGTCAAAAACATTCTTAAGTACTTGAGAAGAACTAAGGATGTATTCCTAGTGTTTGGAGGTGAAGAAGAGCTCGTTGTAAGAGGTTACACCGATGCTAGCTTCCAAACAGACAAGGATGACTCTAGATCGCAATCCGGTTTTGTGTTCTGCCTCAAATGAGGGGCAGTGAGCTGGAAAAGTTCCAAGCAAGACACAGTAGCAGATTCAACGACGGAGGCGGAGTATATTGCAGCTTCTGAAGCTGCAAAGGAAGCTGTTTGGATCAGAAAATTTGTTTCTGAGTTGGGTGTTGTTTCTAGTGCGTCCGGACCTGTGGATCTCTATTGCGACAATAATGGAGCCATTGCACAGGCAAAGGAGCCTAGATCACACAAAAAATACAAACATATACTACGACGCTATCATCTGATTCGAGAGATTATCGACCGAGGTGATGTGAATATATGCAAGGTGCATACGGATTTGAATATGGCAGATCCGTTGACAAAGCCTCTTCCACAATCAAAGCATGAGACGCACACGAGATCTATGGGTATTAGATACTTACATCAGTGATCCTAGTGTGTAGTGGGAGACATGTGTCATAGCTATGTTTATGTACTATTTGAGTAACTATTATTCACATTGATCATCAAGTATGTGACTTGTTCGTGAGACTCTTTGTTAATTATAATGTTACTCAAAATGATCCCTAGTCTACATCGTTATATGAGATAATGATAGTACATAGACTAGCACATGTATTAATTAATGATCACGTTTCACGGATCATAGATATGGAGATATCAAATTAATAATGTGAACACATGTTAGTGAACATGGTGTTGGATAGACCCATTTCGAGACACTGTTGGGATTGTTATTTACATATGTGCCATCAGTTGGTCTTGAGTGATACACCTACTAGATTCTTTGACATGAGATCGCCATTGTTTCTCACTATGTGTAGTTGTGCACTTTGAAACTATCAAACGCTACGCCGGAACTGGGTGGTCATAAAAATAGTCTTCAGGTGCATGATGAAGCATGGAATGAGATGTGTGCGGATCAAGATGGGATTTGCCCCTCCTAAATAACAGGAGAGATATATCTGGGGCCCTCGAGATAGTTGGATTGAAAGTGCATGGCCATGCCAAAATGATTAAAGAGTTAATCATTATGACTAAAAGTTAGTCATAGATTGAATCCACTATTTGATCGAGTGAATGGTCGAGTTATCACAAGGATGGCACGTATCTCGCCTTGAGCTTGACTGGTATCGTGTGGCAAAGGAATTAGCATGTGAATGTATCTAGGTTCAGCCGATATGATCTTTATGTACATTCGGGAGTCAGTATGTCCTGCTAGGTACCTCTACTGACTTGTGTTTGAAAACGGTTTTCATTCATAACCGACTGTACATGAACCTAACGGGTCACACACTTAAGGGGATGGAATATTGAAAAACTAGGCTATATGATTGTCTCTAGTGCAAGTGGGAGATTGTTGGTGATATGCCCAAGAGGCAATCATAACAATTCGGATAAAGGCCTGATGGATATTTGATCCATATGAAATTAGGGTACTAATGGGCCTGTGACCTAAAAGCCCATTAGCGCGCCTATAAATATGAGGGGTAGGGTTAGGGACAGAGGACTCCACCAAATAGCAGTCCCAGCCGCCGCCCCTCACAGGTCAGCCGCCGAAACCCCTGCCGCGCGCACGGTGCTAGCACACCGACGCACGACGTTCCTCCCTGTACGTGTGGACTCCGTGGAGGCGCTGCTGTTACTGCTGCGCTGATCGGCTACGACGCGCATCTATGATCCACTGCGCTGCGCGTCTAGTGGTAACGATCCATGACCTTCTTACTCGCATGTTTCCTGGGTGATACGGTCGAATTGCTAGAGTAGCGCATCCCTATTTCCCTACATCAGCAACCATATTTGCCTTGCCCGGATGATAATGAATTTCAATCTCTTAGTCCTTGATCAGCTCCAACCATCGCCGTTGTCACATATTCAACTCTTTCTGAGTGAATATGTACTTCAAGCTTTTGTGGTCGGTGTAGAGATGAACCAGATTTCCCAATAGGTAATGTTTCCACATCTTCAAAGCCAATACCATGGCAGCAAGCTCGAGATCATGAGTTGGATAATGTTGCTCATGATTCCGTAATTGCCGTGATCCATATGTGACCACGCGTCCTCCTTGCATGAGTACACAACCAAGTCCGATGCTAGATGCATCACAATAAACATCAAAGGGCTTGGTTGTATCCGGTTGAGCTAAAACCGGGGCTGTTGTGAGGTGTTTCACCAATGCTTGAAAAGCTTCCTCACATGGCTTGCTCCAATCATATTTGATGCCCTTTTTCAGTAGCTCCGTCATAGGTTTGGAGATTTTGAGAAGCCCGGGATGAACCTCCGATAATATCCCGCCAAACCTAAGAAGCTACGAACTTCATGGACTGATGTTGGAGAGTTCCATTGCAGCACTTGTTCGATCTTGCTCGGATCAACAGAAATGCCTTCCACTGAAATAATATGTCCAAGAAACGACACTTGGTTGATCCAGAATTCACATTTACTAAACTTTGCATAGAGCTTGTGATCTCTCAAGCGTTGGAGCACAATATGCAAATGTTTAGCGTGTTCCTCTTCTAATTTGGAATAGACCAAGATGTCATTGATGAATACCACGACGAACTGATCCAGCTCCGGCATGAGTACCGAGTTCATAAGGTACATAAAGTGAGCCGGAGCATTGGTCAACCCAAATGACATGACAAGATACTCATAGAGCCCATATCTTGTCGAGAATGCTGTCTTCGGGATATCTTCCGCTCGAATCTTGATTTGATGATATCCCTACCTTAAGTCCATCTTGGAGAAGACTTTAGCACCCACTAGCTGATCGAAGAGAATATCAATTCTTGGTAGTGGATACTTGTTCTTTATTGTCACAGCATTTAAAAGACGATAATCGACGCATAGCCTCAACGTCTCATCCTTCTTCTTCACAAATAAAGCCGAGCAACCCCATGGTGATGAACTAGGATGAATGAACTCCTTGTCCATCATATCTTTGAGTTGCTCCTTCAGTTCTGCTAATTCATTCGGAGCCATTTGTATGGTCTCCGAGAGATCGGCGTGGTATCCAGTATCAACTCTATTTTGAATTCCACCTCGCGCTCAGGTGGTAAGCCTGGAAGACCTTCGGGAAACACGTCCGGGTATTCATGGACTACCGGAATGTCTTCTAACTTGCAAGCCTCGGCATTACATACTTCCGGGTCTTTGGAAACCGCTTTGCCGAGATACAATGTTTGACACCCATGAAGTGGAGAGTCCAAGTGAATACTCCTGTTCTCGATGTCCAGAACAGCCTTATGGAAGGTCAACCATGATATTCCCAGTATGGCATTGATTCCTTGGTCTTCAAGAATAATGAGGGTGGTAGGATAAATTTTTCCACCCAGAGAAAGTGGTGCTCGATAAACGACTTCATTAGTCGATATGTCTCCACCTGGTGAATGAATCAGGTAAGAACCTTTTGTGATAGTTGTGGAGATCTGATCCCGGATCACCGTAGCCCTGCTAATGAAGTTATGTGTTGCACCAGAGTCGAAGAGAATGACAACCAGCTTGTCATTTAATGTGAATGCCTGCAAGAACAGGTCCTCCCTTTGGCAGATCATCGACTGACACATAATTAACAGTTCCCACTTTGGACATGACTTTTCTTTGCTGTCCAAGATCACTCTTTGGAACTGAACCCGCAGACATAATGTTGCTGCTCGGTTCAGTTGCTTTATTGATGTTGAGTCCATTGTCAATATGAAGTGGGACACCACTCAATTTAGCTGAGAAATCACCGAGATCATCTTCAACATCTTGAGGGAAATAACATTCTGGTGCACCTTGTTGATACTGAGGTGCATGAGAAATAAGTTGCTGCTGCGATGGAGGTGAATAAAACCTCTGGGAAGTAGAAGAGTCGTCATACTCCCAGAATGACTGCACCTCTTGTGGAACCTCTCGACCGGAAGGTGAACGGATTACCAACCGATACTTCAGAGGCAGATAATTGCATTCATCCTGTGACGAGTCCCTCTCCCTATTTTCTTTAAGGTAGAGGTTGGAATAATATTCCTGAGTGATAGCACAGCTAACAAACTCATCAAAATTCTCTTGGCTAACTTGAGCCAGCTCACATCGCAGCTTAGCAGTCAGCCCTCGATAAAAATGATAACCCCTCATGGTAGGTGATTTCACATAATCAGGGACATATTGAGCTAAGCGATTGAATTCCTTCGCATACTCAATAAAACTCATTTCTCCTTGTTTTAGATTCCAGAATTCATCCAGACTGGTGTGCGTTACGCCTGCAGGAACGAAGCGAGCACAAAATGCCCCCTGGAACTCCGCCCATGTAACACGATGCCCTGCTGGTTGGACAGCAAGGTATTCTGCCCACCATGCTTCAGAAAAGCCGTGAAGCTGCTGGGCGGCAAATATAATCTTCTGGAATTCATCACATTTCATCAACCCAAACTTGGACTCAATGAAACGTAACCAGTGATTTGCTTCACAATGGTCAGCCGCCTCGGAGAATACCGGCGGTTGTGTCGCCAAGAAATCCAGATAAGTGCTTGGGGTTGGCATGTGATGCTGAGCTTCTCTATTTATTCCCTGCTGAACTAGAATTTGGAGAGTTTCATTCATCTTTGGTATAATTTCAGCCAACCCGGTTGGCGATGGCTCTTTTGATGAAGTCGAGTCATTCCCACCTCGACTTGAACCTCCAAGCTCCGTTTGAGAATATGTGCGTACCATACTGCACGAAACAAAATTTTGAGTCAATCAAAATTCTATCTCAGTAGTAAGTAAAGATAAGTAAAACATGAACATGTCATGAACTTTATGAAAGCATAACCACATTCATGTTTAAACAAATCTTAAGTACGCTAAACTAATCAGCTGGACTACCCTGACCAGTTCACACATACTCCAAAATTTACTCAAGTTAACTACAGATTCGTGACTTGAGTCCAATACCAAAGTTTTAGTAAACTTCAGTATCTTTCCAACGAGTACTCATAGGCTCCTTAAGGATTTTTTTTACCGGGAGTTATGGCTTCAAAACAGAAAGGTCCAGAGAGGTTTTGCTACTGTCCTGGTTCTGAACAGTTTGCCTATAACTGGACTTTTCACAAACTTAACCTGTGATTTTGCTCTGGGGGTCTATAAAGAAATTGTAGAGCACTTGAAAATATTTCCAGAACCGTATCATACACCTTAATTGGGTCAAGCTACTCAGAGTTATGCTCTGTTGAATCCAGCAAGAATTCCTGCCTGAAAACAGAGCACTCTGTTTTTGAAATCTTTGAAACCTAGACCTTCTCTCATTTGAATCTTAGCTCAAAATAAGAGTTCAGTAACTAATATTTGTTTCAAACTTCCATTTTTAGTTGAAAGTTAGTTCATGAATCATTTCTTCATAGGGAAGAGGTTATTAAGTGTAGTACAGTGTCGTTGCACCGTAAGAAACATGTCGGTACTACGTAGCCTCACCAAAGAAAATCCTAAACCGGATTATACCGGCATATCCGTATTATCAGTGGCACTAAGACGGTCTCTCGCACACGTGTACTACACGAGATACGTACGTGGTTAGTACCTGCAGAAGAACACTCAATAGTGGTGCACTCAAAGGTTGTTTTCATTTCAGGCAGTTCCATATTTGAAAGTAAATACAAACGCCCGTATCGTTGCCATACGGCCGTCCTTGAGTTAAGCCACGCCTCAAGGTATGTGATCGTGTTTTAACACCACATGACGGGGAACCTGAGTATATCATGAACGGGTCGTCACGGTTGGGAATGTTATCAACCCAACGGATACCACCTACTGCCCGGCAGGGCACGCCGATGGCAAGCACTGCGTATGTCCTCCTAGGCTATTTCCAGAAGAACACACTATCGCGTTACTGACCACATGATGGGGTCTCCACTTGCTTGCCTAATGCACGCTAGGGATCAGCGTTTCATATGAACTCAGGAACATGAAGAGTTCAAGAGTTTCATATTAACGTCTCACACCAAGCTGTGAGACCTATCCCTGAACCAGTTTCCTCGTCAGGGGAGCTAACCGAAATTGAACCGCTTTCAGTGGCGTTCCTTACCATTCTTACCTGAATGTAGGTGAGTCGTTACATAATCAAAATTTCAGAATTATAACAAGTATGTTAGTCATGCCACTTTAAATAACTATACTACTGTAGTCCTTATGTGGGCCTAATACTTTTTCCTCACCGTATCCTAAGTTTTTGTCGTAATACGATCCTTACTCCGTGCGCTATTACCAATGAAGCTCTGATAGCACGCTGACAGGGCCCGATACCGATCACGGGGCCGTGCCGCTCGCCCGGGAATCGCATTGGGTGGTACCGTGTTATGCGGCACCCAACAGCACACATATAAGGAACACTGTATTACATAAATCAAAGCGGAAGCTTACAAATGTTCTTTGTAAATAATTTACATGAAATTAGCTACAGCGGAAGTCTATAAACAGCTCATGTCGAATAACTAAGAAGCACCCGAGAAGAGGTCCAGCCCGCGGACTGTTCTCGCTAGCAACACGAAGACATGGCAGCGGCTAGGTTCTCCATGTGTAACATGACTCGGAAGTCTCCGAGTCTCACCAGACAACCTTCTTTATATGCGTCGATATTAACCTGCAAAACCACTTATATAGCAAGAGTGAGCACAAAGGCTCAGCAAGACTTAACCGTCTCTCCTAAGACATGCAACTTTACATGAAAGTAATTTAAGACTTAAACATATAAGTTGCAAAAAGACTCGCCTACGAGTTCATCCTTAACTTTCAGATTTTAGCCATAATAGTAGTGACCTTGCGCCCAGCAACATTGGAACTCCACAATCAAACAAGAAACGCTTCATTCCAATGTTACTTGTCCCAAGGTGGAAAATAAATTTAGTTTGCTCTATCACTACTTCAAACAAGGTTCTCATGCAATTTATGATAATCATGGCAGCAATTAAAACTTTGCAAACTGTTTCCACACAAGTTTATTACTACGTCACAACATGGGAGGAAGTGGCACTTAATAACCGTGAGGGACGGTGATTCGAACCAAACACTGCCCCGATAGCTCGACACATACGCCCGCCTATTAAGACCCAACTCTGGCATCATTCATTACGTCGTATGTGGCAACCTTTCGCAGGACACTCGACTGTAGAACCGGTCACGCCGTCTCGGGCTCATAGGTCTAATGAGACGATGTGGTATGCCTCTACAATCCAGTTAACCTGGTACATCAGTTTCCTAGGTCCCATATAGCAGTAAGCCTCTGGTGCACAACTCAATACTTGCTCCTGGATGCGGCACACGCATCGGTCCTTAACCGACACAGGCAGAGCTATTCGACCAAGACCTCGGCTTGTCGCTGCCTAACCCTCCTGCCCGGTCTCATCTTTAGAAATGTAATTTTTTCGTTTGCCTCTCTCTTCCAACCACACTTATGAAATCCTCAACTACAACTCGCGAGTAGATTCCAACTACTCGTCCTCTGCCGGATGTCCTAGCCTAATTAGCACAGCCTTATTGTACAGCGATGACACCTTTCTACCCTTGACCTCAGGGTTCATTTTTTGTTATGCAAGTGGAGTATAAAACATCCTTGACCTAATGCACATACAAACTTTGACCCATAGTAGTGAACAAAGGAAAAACTTTATAAATAATTTAAATGCAAACCGGAGCTTGCCTTGGTTTTGTAGGTAACTAAAGTCAGATAAGTATGAAGTTAGATGTTGATGACTTGAAGCTTAATCACTGCCTTCTTGCTTCTTGATCCAAGCTTCACTCTTCCTCCACTCTTCCACGTTTAATCACTACACGTTAATAATATGCATATATGTTTAATTGTAAAGCTTTTTCTAACAAGTTCTAAAGACAAATTTGAAACTGGAACTCTGTTTAAGAATTAAAAATGACACTGGTGCTAGTGGTTTGGGGTTTGTGTTTAAGCACTATCATCAAGTGATAGGTGTTTTCCATCACTTGGATGTTGATCACCTCATAATGTTGAATAGAAAGTATTGATCCAAGGCTCCAATGGAGCTGAAATTTTTCATGTGCGTTCCTTGTCACAAGAAAGTTCTCTGGACCAAAATTTGGAATTTTTCAATGAATAGATCCCTCAGAACAATTCCCTAAGAATTTATGCAAAAAGGAATTAAGTCTGAATAACTTTTCATTTTCATGCAAATTTAAGTGAACTATAATTTCAAGCATAGCTCAGGAAGCATGCATGAAGTTTCCTAGGATTTTTGGAGCTAAGAACTGCCCAAAACTGAATTTCCAAGTTTTGGAAATTCTCTGAAATTGTTTCTGTATTCATTTGAACACAGAAACTTGAAATCAGAATTATCCTATCTAAATCAACTTAAAATGAGCTGAAACTTTTACAGGGGTGTACTAACATCCTAAAGACTATTCTGGCAAAATTTGAGGATTTTTGGATGAACCAAACTCCCTCAAAAATTCTTTTGCTGAAACGATTTAAAGAGATTTCCAGAATTTTCTATTAATTTTCATACTAATTGGGTTGCATATTTGGTTAGAGTTGTTCACCCTGAATCCATCCCAATTTGAATCACTAAATTTGGAGCTTCCTAGCACAAGTTATGAGGTTCTAAAGTTTGAACTGAATTTGAGGGATTCAAATAAATCGGGAATTGTTTAAACTCTGACCGTGGGTCCAGGGGCCACGTGTCGACCACTGAAACTGAGCCACACAGGCCGCAGAGTCTTTCCCGTGTTGCCACAGTTCGATCCGAGGCTACAGAAGATCCTGCACGTTTAAATCCAGCCGCTGACGAGTGGGGCTGACCCCCCCCCTCGTCTTCCTCCCGCTCCCGCGCGACCCCCGCAACCGGAGCTCGCCAGAAAACTTTGGAACCCAGTCGTCCGTTCATCTCCCATGCTGAAACTTGCCGTCAGCCCCTAATTTCGTGCGCTGAACATGTGGGGAGGGTTTCCCAACACCGACGTCGGCCCTAACCGAGCTCGCGACGGTGCGGCGGCTTAACTGAGCTTCGGCGACGTAGCACCGACGTTCTAGCTTGCCAATTACATGAAGGATTGGTTCTACAGCATCAATGGTTCATGGGGGTGCTCGGCTTTGGTTCAAACTGGATCGGAAACAGCTCGAGATGGGGTCTCACCGTGTGCCCGGCGGTTCCCGCCATGATCGCCGCTCGGAAAAATTGAAATGGGCCGCTAACACGGGTTTTCAAGCTAGGATTGGGAAGGGGATCGGATCGCCATCGAGTCTAGATTATTTGTGCATGATTTAGTGATCTATGAATGAAGAACAAATGAGAACTTTTGGATTTTCATACCGGATCATTGGTTTGTGGCCGCCGGCATACTTTTCCCGAATTCCCACTCGGTAGTCCACGGCTTTGCTTGTGATTTGGAGGTGAGCAGCATGGTTCACCAGCACGTCCAGGGGTGTCCTTGGTCGGGCGTGAAAGTACTCGGGGTGGGCTGTCCATGAGCAGCCGGTTCGCCCTGCCGTTAGGTCGCCATGGAACCGAGCTATTCTATGTTTAGGGAGGCCGGAACTCAGCTGTTTTTGCGCCGAGGAAGTATGAGGAGCTCCCTCAGGACCATTTTTCAGCTCAGCGGGGTGATTGCGTGAAGCTTGACCGGTTCCCGTGGATCACCGAGGAGGCGGTGACGTTTTCGCTCGGTGCTGTGCGAGAGGGATAGCAGAGCCTCGTGTGGCGGTTTGTGATCGAGTAGAGCAACTAAACAGCAGCGGCTCCATCTTCAACTCCACAGGCAAGTTGACGGTAGTTCGCACGCCTAGTACTCCACATGATCCTCGAAGTACTCTTCTCCTGTTGCTGATGTTTGTATGATAATGCAAGGGTGAGTACATGTCGTACTCAGCAAGTGCGGGCAAAGTATGACATGTAGCTTACAACAAGGTATGAAACAAAAAGGCTCATTGCAGCAAGCAAATTTTAATTCGCAAACATGATAAAAACAGCAACTATGTCTAGGTGAATTTAATCCCAATACAACCATGTAAAACAGCAACATACCTCCGTTATAAATCACCTTTTCTCAAGTCTCAACATTCTTCATCATAATTCACTTTTTCTCAAGTCTCAACCAGCCATTGATCTTTCTCACGTTCATCTCATGCTTATAACCATCTCATATTCTCATAACCGAAACCAGGCTTATTACCAAGACTCAAACAGTCCTGAAACCAATTCCAATGACCATACCATAACCATACCAAATAATCATCCCAAGTTCTCCCATCTAATCATGTGAGTTGGCCAGGTGCTTGTGACCGTAAGCACGGTTATCATGATAGTTTTACACTCTGCAGAGGTGGCACCACTTTACCCACAAGTTTGTGATTTTGTCACCCGTCGGCGACTGCAGAACCTCCATTATACCAGTACACAACCGTCAGTGTATGGCCAAGAGATCACAAAATAGCCTTTACAAAGGGACTACTAGATGTATGGACTCACTAAGGTTTCACCAGCAGGCTCGAATCACCATTCTCCCACCTACGGGCCCCCTCTTGTGCCATGCAGTTCCCAGGGCAGTCCTCTCTCGACTCCCATTCCCCGCGCCTTCCACGGTCCATAACAATCTAGCAACTTACCTAATTAGTCAGCTAAGCCGCACCCATATTTGGCCTTGTGGTGGCACTGTTTTCCTAGCATGTGCTGGCATGAACCAGTCCTTAGATCTACGGCAAGTAAACCACCATCTCATTCTACCACATCCACGAACCAAGCTTGCCTAGATCTCCCCCGATTCTATGCCCATTATTATCATCAAGTTCTCATCATCATTATTCATACGAGTGCAGTACTTAGACATGTTCTACTTCGCCTTCCTGTATCCCGTAGTTTAAGTGAAGCAAAAAGGAAAAAAACGACCATACCCGACTCATCAACTTTTCCCGGCGACAAGGATGGTTAAGAAAGCTAGTAAACTCCTATAAAAGGGTTTCCCATCAAATTGACTCAAACATACACATTTTCGCAAACAAAACAGTTTTCAAAACATGGGATCAATATGGTCAAGGGGCATTTGTCTTGCTCCTGTGGCTCTGGTTGCTCAAGCGTCTCGAAGTCTTGGCGCTGTAGTTCTTCGTAGATGGCTTCCTGAGCATGTCCTTCTACTCACGACCACGCACATACAAAATTTACAGGAATCAAACATCATGCACAACTCTACCCAAGATGCAATGGTGTCGATGAATGCAAACCCTAGGGTGCTGTTTTATTAAACCAGTTTGTACGTGTCCTTGCATGTTTTAATGGCTTTTATGGGGTTTAATGATGAACAAGGGTGTAGGAATCAAGTGTGGATGTGGTGATGATCTTGACTCAAGATCTAGATCAATACCACCATCAAAAACCGATCAAGATGTGATCTGTCCACACGAAAAAGTTTCTGTTCGAAGGGAACGGATGTGTAGAAACAGCGACGACGTTGTA
Source organism: Neostapfia colusana (assembly GCA_030760725.1). Taxonomy (NCBI): domain Eukaryota; kingdom Viridiplantae; phylum Streptophyta; class Magnoliopsida; order Poales; family Poaceae; genus Neostapfia; species Neostapfia colusana. The sequence goes on along the minus strand of JASWHV010000004.1, from coordinate 30,116,698 downwards.
AGATGGGTAACAAAGACCTACCTCACTTCTCTTATGATCGTCAGCTCTTTTCCGTCGACGGCGAGGTGTGACGGGGCTCGGCGGCGGCTCACCGGCGACTGAACTCCGGCGAAGGGGGTAACTCGGCGAGTTGGAAGCTAGGGCCTCCAAGTCGTCGACTCGGGAGGTGGAAAATAGGTACGTGGTTGCGGCCAAGGGGTTTTGGGTTCTATTTATAAGGGGTGAAAGAAGAGTCCTACTCCAATTGGAGTTCAAATAAGAGTCCTATTCAATTTGTTTTTGGATATTATCAAAATTATGTCTAATTGATTTGGTGCGGCATCAACGTGTGGGAAATTGTGTCAGTATCCTCCGTACCGGGTACTCCCGTGCACAGGAGGAAAAACCTCCTAAGGACCTCGCATCTCCACAGTGGTGAGCTCCGGAGACGCCACGTGTCCAGCAGGGGTCGGTCCTTGCTTCTCCTCAGAGGCGAGCTCCGGACCTGCCACGCATCCAGCGGGGCGGGGCCTCCCTTTTCCTCAGAGGCGAGCTCCGCGTGCACCACGTGTCTGGCCGGGCGGGGCCTCCCTTTTCCTCAGAGGTGAGCTCCGCATGCGCCACGTGTCTGGTGGGGCGAACCTCCCCTATCTACAAAGGCGAGCTCCGGTGGCGACACGTGTCCAACAGCGTCGGACCTCCCTTCTCCTCGGAGGTGAGCTACGGGGACAAGACATGTCCAACAGGGCCGGACCTCTCTTCTCCTCGGAGGTGAGCTCCGGGGATGACACGTGTCCAGCAGGGTCGGACCTCTCTTCTCCTCGGAGGTGAGCTCCGAGGACGACACGTGTCCAGCGGGGCCGGACCTCTCGGAGGCGAGCTCCGAGGGTGACACGTGTCCAGCGGGGCCGGACCTCTCAGAGGTGAGCTCCGAGGGTGACACGTGTCCAGCGGGCCGGACCTCTCGGAGGTGAGCTCCGAGAGCGACACGTGTCCCGCGGGGACGGGCCTCATCCCTTCCGCAGGGTGAGTTCCGAAGTCGACGCGTGTCTGGCGGGGCCGGACCTCATCCCTTCCGCAGGGGTGAGCTCCGAAAGTGCCACATGTCCCACGGCCCAGGAAAGTGTCGACAGCGCACCTCGGTAAAATGGAATTCGCTCTTTTCAGCTATCGTTTTCCCATTCCTACTTCTTTTATAATGTTTCTCTATATGAAAAATGTATGCATGCAGGGAAGTGGATTTGAGGGTGTTAAAGCATGGAACCTGAGGAAGGTTGATGCCTATAGCACTGCCAAAAGGGCAGCTGACAAGAGATTTTGGAGCAACTTTCACTCGGACTACTACAGTTCGGTGTACCTCCAAATGAAGACTCCAGTGGTCCGTAGTCAATGGATCGACTGTACATATTTTGAAAGGAAGAGTTGTGAAGCCTTTGAGGAGGTAATAGAGGCTGCAGAGAGACACGGACTCAAGGACTTGCTCTCCTTCAGATACAATTGGAATGATGAGATCATCGCCCAGTTCTATGCAACTTGCCACTATCCCCACGATGGAGAAGACAAAGTGACTTGGATGACTCATGGATCCAAGTACACAATTTCCTATACTGAGTTTGCCAGACTACTGCACCTTGAGGACACCGGCAGTGATGAGATTGTGATTCACAATCTTGGTGTTGTGGAGGACAAGATGGAATTCCTCTATGATACTCGACTCCCATACAATCCTCCCTCAACCAAGAACATGAAGCCCTTCTTCATTGTTCTCAACAGAGTGCTCCTGAAGACCATTGCTCCAAAGGATGGAGATGCCGGGAGTGTCCAAGGTTACTTGAGAACCTTGATGAAAGTAATTAGCCGGAGGAGAAGATTTGATATCTTCGATTACATTTGGAATGACATAGTGAACATATCCTGCACACCAAACTGTTCCTGTGGCTATGCACCATACTTGATGTTCGTGATTGAAAAAGTCACAGGAATTGAGTTTGTGAAGGATGTGGAGCACACTGCTCTAAGGCCTCAGAAGCCTCCTCAAGTCACTCTCCCAGCTGCTCCCTCACCTAGATCACCTGAAGAACATCCAGAGAGAGCTCGAGAAGATGCAAGGCCTTCATCCAAGACTAGGGCCCCTCCTCACAAAGGGTCGTCTAGTGGGATTATGAAGTTTTTGGCTGCTATCTTTGGTTCTTGCCGCAAAACTAAGGTGAAGCTTCATAAGATGAACAAGGCAATAAAAGAAGAAATGAGATACATGAAGGACAATATTAAAGCAATATGCCAAAAACTGGAGATTGAGCCCATTGGATCTCCAGTCATCTGAGAGGACTCTGTATCTGACTTCACAGAGCTTCCTCCTCTCTATCCATCAGAGCGTGCCTACTTTGGCACGACGAGTGGTTCCTCTCCTCCTCCTCCTCAGCCTGATGATGAAGACGAAGAAAGGACTGACAGCGAGGAGTGAGCCAGCGACGACAAGTAGATCCCTCCTCTCCTTCTTTTTGGTGCCTTGATGCCAAAGGGGGAGAGATTGAGGGGGAGTCTTAGGTCGTAGGCTCTTATTTTTTATGTCCTAGTTTAAGAAATGAGCTTTTGTAAGACTTATGCTATCATTATGCTTTTGGACATGTGATGTGAAATGATAACTATGTTATGCTTATGGTTAATGGTGTATGTTTAAAACTGCGATGTAGGATTGAGACTCTTGATGATTTTATGATTATGTTCATTATGATATTCACATCAAAATTATTGCTCACACACATAGTTTTTCACCCCACCATAAAGAGTGCACATATGTCTTATGTCTACATTGCATATCTTGCTCAAAGCTCATATCTGCACACTTTATGAAAATCTGAAAAAAAATTCATATTTGTGTGATCTCAATTGGTTGTCATCAATCACAAAAAAGGGAGAGATTGAAAGTGCATCTAGGCATCCCTTGTGGGTTTTGGTTGATTTATGACAAGCAAATGAGACCCTAACAAAATTGTTGAGATGAGCGCAGGTTCTTAAAGAAATTAGGAAGAAAGCACAAAAAGAAAGGAGAAGGAGGATCCAAATTGATAAGAGCTCAGGAGCTGAAAGGATTACATTACTTAGTATAGAGTGTGTTGGAGAAACAAACCACAAGAGCTCAAGTGAAAGAAATAATACTAACTGCACAAAAATCAGCATGTGCGGACTAGTCCGATATCAACCGGACTAGTCCGATTTTCTCTCTGACTAGAAAACGGACTAGTCCAATATGGACTGGACTAGTCTGATATATCTCTGAGTAGACATCGGACTAGTCCGGTATCTCACAACACTTAGGGTTTTCCACACGCCGCACACCGGACTAGTCCGGAGTCCACCACGGACTAGTCCGGACATCGCAAACCCTAACGTAACCTTTGGAAACCCCAGTATAAAAAAAGGTGTACGGCCATACCAACAAAAAAAACTTGACCCCCTACGCCGTCACACCTCCCAAGAGCCCAAAATTCACATCTCTCCACACATTCTAACCCAAAAAGGATCGAATATTTGGGGATTAGCAATTGGTCAAAGGAGAGACTTGTTCTACACATCTTGAGCTCTTGGGTTTTATCTCTTGCACACTCTTGTTCAATTATTGTTCATCTGTTGAGTATGTTTGTTTATGTTCATTCATTGTAATTCTTGGGGAGCCCTCAACTTGTGAGAAGGCCCCTTGAATGATTTATTTGCCCTTTGTGATTAGTGGAAGAGAATCGGCCTCCGTGGCGATTCAACGAGGGTAGGGTTGGTGAAGGCCCGGTCTTTAGTGGACTCCTCAACAGGGACGTAGATTTCCTTCGTGGAATCGAACCTCGGGGTAAAATCTTGTCTCTTACTCGTGTTCATCTATTGTTCATCATATTCTAGTGTTTAATTAATCTTATGAAATTCACGTTGAAGCATTGAAATCAAAGTTGATCTCTGTAATTCATTGTTTCACTGTTGTAATACATCTAAGCTATCAATTAATTTCTGCTGCATAGGGTACTAGAAGTGAAAATATTGATCAACCTTGATCTCTCTAGTCCATGCATATCGGACTAGTCCGCACAGTACCGGACTAGTCCGATTTTTCTCTGAGTAGAAAATGGACTAGTCCGCACTCTACCGGACTAGTCTGATTTCCCTGTATTTGACAAATATATTAAGTGTTTCAGGGATTAACAAAATTCGCAAAGCCTATTCACCCCCCTCCCTCTAGGCTACATTCACACCATCAACATGAACATTAGAAAAGAAACTCACAAAATGCAGAAGTGGCATTTCCCACATGCATCATATAGGGGCTGAGCATATGAAAAACTCCAACACTTTGCTAGGAATGCTCATGCCAAAATTCACCCAAATCCAAAACAGTTTTGAGGTAATTTTGGGTACAACTAGAAAGAGGGTAGTTTGAACTCAAATTCAAATTCAAACTATTTCCATCCCATAAATTCAAAAGTGGGAGGCATATTCTTACTCAGCACAATTTTGTGAGCTCACACACCAAATTTCACTCTTTTTGGAGTTGATCTTGACATGAGCTAAGTTTAGTAAATTCAAACTCAATTTGAATTTCAAACTGCATATGTGCTGAAATCTATTCAAACACTTCACAATTTGAATTCCATTAATTCCAAATGGGCATGTGGTAGATAATTTGAATTCTAGGGGGTAATAGAGGGATCACTATTTGGAGCAGTAGAGGAAACTTAATTTCAGAGGTTAAAACTTGGGTGGGACCCACATGTCAGCTTCACATATCAAAGAACCGACTGAGGACACCGGGTACTTGGGTCTCGGGCTCTCGCCGCGGTCGCCACCATGCCAGGCCGTCGAGGCCAGCAGCTGCTTGCCGCCCATGCCGCTGAACCGCCTCTCTGGCCCCTTATCTATGCGCCCGAGCCGTCCCCGGTGTTTCTTGCCGTTGTTCCGACGTGCTCCCACCCAGAAAAACTGAAACACCTCACCGCTCGACCGAGCTCTCGGTCCATCATCGCCATGCCGACTCTGTGGTTGTCATGGTGATCTGAGACCATAACCGAGTGTGCCTAGTCTTCCTTGACGTCCTTGCACCGGTTCCAGATCCTGATCAACCCTCCTCGAGCTCCACCGCGACGTTCTTCCATTCCTCAGTTCAACCCGAGCCGCCGTGACGGGGATAACCCATCCGACCACCACAGCCCGTCGTTCTCCGAGCTGTGAATAGCAAAAAGGTTCGCCTTCAGTTCCTCTTTCATTACCGCAAGCTCCGGCGGCGTGACATAAACTAATCACGCTGGAATTTGATGATTTTGCGATGGTATACAAAAGAGACGCCTGGACCGATTCGCAAAATTCGTAATACACACTGCACCACTCATCCTCTCATGAAGAGAAGCACTTCTAAGTGTCCATGCGAGTCCATAGGATCCAAAACCTCAAAGAACTATTGGGGGTAGCCACTGTTCTTCGAGTTTTAGGAGAATCCCCGTTTTCCGGCCTAGGTCGCACGGGGACAGCCCAGTACGGCAATTTCTGAGCCCCGTGGAGCTCATGTTGATCTTTCCTAGGGTCCACTGATGCTTGACGGCCTTTTGCTCGATCGGTTGGGGTGCTAGGAAGTCCAACCGACACGGCTGAAGTTCTTCCGAAGCCGCCGCTCGTCGCCGGTCGTGTTCTGGTGACTGTCACGACGAGCTGAGCCCAACATCATGCTCCCCGGGTGGATTTAGGCAGAGGCGGCCAAAATCATGAAGTTTGGCACACGGCAGGAGCCCTCCGGCGAGCACTCCGGCGAGGAGGGCGGCGGCCGAGCGCGGGAGACCGGAGGTAGACGAAGCCCCCGGACCCACGTGTCAGCGGCCGATATTTTAAAACTTGGATTTGCTGTGGCAACGGATCGGGTGCGGCTGTGCGTGAAAGATTCCGTAGCCCCGTGTGTCGACCGCTGAGGAGTTGACACGTAGCCCCAGTCCCACGCGCAGCAATTTAAACATTTCCCTGATTTTCAGATTTAGTTCAAACTTCAAACCCACATAACTTTGGCTAGAAAACTCCAAATCAAGTGAACCGAATTTTGTTTGACTAAGCTCTCTGAGTAATTTCCTTCAAATCAAGTTTCGCTCTATGAAAATCTATATTTCTCCAGAATTAATTCTGCAAAGTTTAAACTATTTAGAATTTTAACTGGAGAACCCTTTGGAAGAAAATTTTGAAATTGTGCTGGGATGTTCTCCAAAATATCCCTGTGCTACCATAAAAATTTCGGATCCATTTGAGCTCATTTGATCCACCTAATGGTGTGATTAATAAAAATGTTCCAGAGAAAATAGAAAATGTCCAGAAACATTTTTCAGAAATTCTCTGAAATTGTTTAGCTCATATCTTTAGCTAGGAACCTTCAAATTAAGTGAGACCAACTCTGTTAGAACCCTCTGAAAATCTAGTTTTCAGAAAATCATGGCTTGCTCCATGAAAATCCCTAGAACACCCTAGGAACTCCAATTAAGGTCAAGTACATAATTATTTGTGGAGAGCTCAAATGAGCTTTGCTGCAAATGAAACCTCGCCAAGTCTCTGTTTAGGTTGTAACCAAACCACAGTAAAAATTTCACAGTCAGTGGATCTGTCTAGTAAGACTTATAGTATTCACAAATTTAAATTCAATTCAAATGCATTTAAATTGATACATATCCATGTTATCTCATGTAGTCACTAAGGTTGAGGAGGAACCCGAAGTCTTAGACTTAGTCACTCCGGAAGAACAGCTAGCCTATGACCAAGAGCAGCAAGGCAAGCTCCTGTTTGCATTAACCTTTTTACAAAGTTTTACTGTTTTGAGAACTTACTTTGAGCACTCAATAAATTCTTGCATTAGAGTCTTATTTGAAACCCAAATGCATAGCGAAGAAAACCCTGGGTTGGGATTAGGTTTGAAAACCTCGTTAGCTACTGCAATGCTAAGACAGTGTAGGATTCGGTACAAGCCGAGTAGTTGGAACTACTCGCGAGAATAGGTTAGAGGCACATCGCTCGGGTAAAGATAGAAATGAAACACATGGCAAGAAAAATAAGACCGAGCGGAGAGTAAGGGCAGCAGGACTTTGGGGCATGGGTGCTATAGTTCCGCTTGTGTCGATTGAGGACCGAGCCGTGTGCGGACCTGTTGAACAAGCTAGAACAGTACGGAAGACCTACCGGCTATATGGGAACCGGGAAACCGATGTAACTCGGGTAGCTGGGTGTTGAGGCATAGCTGGTCGTTCAGAGGGTAGGTTGAGAGCTCGAGGTGTAAATCGGCTGGCGGCACTAAGGATGCGCGCGTAGAGACCTCTTGCTCGGGACGATTGGACCGGTTCAACATTTGGCTGATGGGTGAAATGTGGTTACGTACGACGTCCGTGATGGTTGCTGTAGGCAACATCGAGTACGGGCGTACGTAACGGGTTATTCAGGTAACCCTGCAGGTGTAAATTGATTATAATCGTCGTCCCTCACGGTCAGGGAGTACCACTTATTCACGGTACCGTGACGTAGAAAGAACAGGCTAGATTCATATTAAAAGTTAGCTGATTTGAAAGATATACCTTGCTTGTTAATGTCTTGTTGTAGTTTAGAGCTAATTAAAGTTCTTTTCAACTTTGGGCAAAGTACATGAGAGAAATGTGTTTCTTGTCTGATTGCGGCTCTCTCATGTGCTTGAGCGTAAGGTTCTCCATCACCTGCTGCTAAAACATTGAAAGTAAGGTTCAACTAATTAGGCGAGTCCTTTGCAACTTATTTTACCTCATGTACCCAAAAACCATTCATGTAAAAGTTTCATGTATAGGGGAGACGGGTCAGACTTGCTGAGCCATCGTGCTCACTGCTTGTGTTTGAAGCTTTTGCAAGGGTTTATGAGGAAGGGACTCCCGAGGAGGAGATGGAACCTCAGGAGAGGAACCCCATCGAGTGGGAGTCGTGCACGCCACCGTGTTAGTGTGTGTGCGTGCTAGCGGGGACGCGTTCACGGGCTGAACATGAACTCGATGCATAGTCTACGCCCGGGAGTGTAGAATGAACATATTTTGTTGTACAAATGTTCATAAACTTGTTTATGTAATAAAACTTTGCTTTCGCTTTGTATCTTTGACGTGCGTTATCCGGTGCTGTGCAACGCAGAACCCCTCAGCGTGATCCTGGCTCGACAAGGCCGTTGGGGCCGCATCAGCGTGGTATCAGAGCTCGCTTGACGTTTAACGCACTACAAAGGTCATCTTTTTCAAAAATTCGGTGAGGAACGAGTTAATAGCCCATATAAGGATGTTATTAGTGTATAGAAAGTGGCATACTAACCTATTTGCTTATGTCAGAAAATCGTGCATCTCAGGACACTTTATGTCTTGGGGGGTGCACGTAAGCGCTGTCCACCAGTGCACATAAGCTGAAGGGTGGAGCCCCACGGGTGGCAGGTAACCTGACCCGCTGTAATATCCTCTACGACTCTTCATGTCGTTTGGGGTATTCGAGCAACGTCTGTCCCTGGCGTGCTTTGGGAAATTTGAGAGACCCCGTCACGTGGTCTGTAACGTGAACACATAGCTCAAGGCATGTTTGGCTTGAGAACATCCGGGCGAGTGATGGCGGTCGGGTGTATGAACTGTATGGATACCGGGCTCGGTGTGCGGCCGAGTCTGACGATTGTGTGAGTTATTTGTGGGTAGTCTGACCACGAATCGGTAGACGTGTAGCATCCGCGTGCGAGAGACGCTTAGTGCCACTGAATTAACGAAGCCAGCTAAGTCCGGTATAGGTTTTTCTTTGTGAGGACGTAGTACCGACATGATCTGGTGACGATCGACGTCACACCCCACTAAATGAGAAACTGCATTATAAAAATTGAAAGTTTTAATCCAGAGCACTAAAACTTGATGTAACTCCTTCCCTTAATCAGGATATTCAAAGTTAACAAGTTTTCAACTTATAGGATACTAAGGACAGAGTCCCCTGTTTTCAGCTGAATTAAGGCCGAAGTTAATCAGAGGTCAAAGGTTGATTTATTTCGAGGATGGGGTCATATGATACATTTATGGAAAGATTTGGAAGAGATTTACAACTTTTCTGTTGATGTCCAGAGGTGTTTCATCCCCTAAGCAGTCTAAAAATGCAGTAGAGTTGAAACTGTCCAGAAAACAGGGCAGAGCAAACACTCTCTGTTACTCTCTGTAAATTGAGCACAACTTCCTGCATAAAAATCCACAAATAGAAAATGAGGTAGTTCTGGAAAATTAATGAGATGGGTTACAACTTTGTAACATAAAGTTTGGTCAAATTTGGTGTATAATTAACTGGAATTCTTGGATCAAATCAGTACCTCAAGCAGGGAGGTGCTGTCCAATTTTCTCCAGAAATTCTGTCAACTTTGACATCTCATAACTTTTGAACCAGGACAGATCTTAGGCGAAGCAAATACTTTCTGGAAAGCTTTTGAAGTTAGCTTTAACTTTGATGTTGAGATCCAGAATTGGTTTTTACGTTAGCATGGTCTAAATCAGGTTGAAATGGAAACTGGTAAGGGCTGTCATAGTTGACAGCAGATCAGCAGTCAAACTTGTTTAAGTTTGAACTATGTTTCCACGTTTTAGGGGTTCAATGACATGTTTTATGTTAGAACTCAATGGTTTTCTGTTAAAATAAATATTTGACATTTCTCAAATATTTTTTTACAGATGACAGTGGATAGACAGTTGGAGAACGGGTGGGTGGAATCCCACAGTTCTCACCACAGCGGCCATCCGGAAGCGTTGAGGCAAATGCTTCAATATTTCGGGTACAGAAAGATGCCACAGTACTTCGCCAAGGAAGAAGGCAAGGAGGGGAACAGGACATGGACGATCCATGTCGAAGTTCCTGCAGGACCTACGCCACCCGGTTGGGCGCCGTTCACCGTCACGATGAGAGGTAGACAGCCGGAAGAAATGTGGCAAGTGGCAGCTCGCGACACCACGTCGCGTTTCTGCCAACTACACGTGAGAGCTATGGAGGGCACTCCATACGCGCTCGTTCCTGTGGAGGGACAAGCTAATCATGTGTGGGTAGAACGGTACATGGAGGCAACAGATCCGGTTTGCCCAAGGTACAACCCCGCGGAGGCGAACCTTAGTCTCTAGTTGAGGGCGGGAAAGGCCGTGATGGATAGCCAAGCTGTTCATACGGAATGTCCCGCCGTGAAGCTCAAGGAGAGCAACAGCCGTGGAGATCATTTCGAGAGTGCTCACAGCGCACTCCGCAATGTTCTCCTTCTGACGATTAAACGACTGAGTGAACAGTATAATCAGTTGCATCGTCTGAAGAAGGCGAAGAAGAAAAGCCGTGTCGACATCACGGCTTTGCAACAACAGGTGCAGGATCTGACCCAGCAGAACGAGGTCCTTACTCAAGAGCGGGACGATGCTATTGAGGAAGGGCAAGGCTGGGAAGAGGATTACAACCAAGCCATGGACGAGGTGCACGCGTTGCAGGACCTCGTACCTCCGGTAATGGGCATACCGGTGGTAGGTGCTGTACCTGTGGTTTTGGGTCTTCCGGCAATGGGAGAACCCGAGCCGGAAGAGGAGGTCGTGGACCCAGAGCCACCAGCAGAGGTGCCAGAGGAGGACGACCTGCAGGAGGTCGAGTTCTACTCCGAGTAGGAGGTTACCGTTGCCAAGTAGGGCAGCTAGGGTGATGTAACCCAAACTTTTGTAATCGGTGACATGTCGTGTAGACAGTAGTGTATGTATAGGTAGTGATGACATGAGCACGACTTCTCGGAGACCAGAGAATAATGTATCTTGTATAAAGTTTATGCTTTATCAATATATGTCAATGTTGTGCAAATCATTCATGCGTCACTTCAAATACCTACTGTTTCATATGGAATTTTAAGTATGACATGTGCTGATCGCTGCTGTTTTGAATTTCAGAATGACTCGCACTCGTGCCAACCCGGACATTGGGGGTTCCAGTCAGGGGGGAGAGACCTCCCAACAGCCTTCCGAGGATTCCTCAGGACAGCAACAGCAGCAACAGCAACAACCGCCACCGCCAACGGTTACTTTGGCTGACATCGTGGTGGCGATGGCGGGATCTCATCAGCAGCACACGGAGTTGCTGCAAACCCTCATTGCAAATACGTCTCGACCAGATAGGCGTCAAGATCGTGAGGAGCGTCAACAGAGCTCCTACTCTGACTTTATGGCTACTCATCCTCCGGTATTCTCAAGGGTGGATGAACCCCTCAATGCGGACAACTGGCTCCACACGATGGAGATGAAGTTCGGGCTGCTCCAAGTGAGTGAGCAGCGCAAGACTCAGTTCGTGGTCCAACAGCTTCAAGGATCCGCGAGCGCTTGGTGGGCGAACTACTGTGCTTCGCAGCCCACCGAGCATGTTATGACCTGGGTGGAATTCCGGACGGCCTTCAGGGCCTATCACATACCGCCGGGTCTCATGAAGAGGAAGACGCAGGAGTTCTTGCGCCTGCAGCAAGGGTGCCGGAACGCGCTGGAATACTCCAGGGCGTTCAATGATCTTGCCCTCTACGCTTCGTATCACGCCGATACCGACGAGAAGCGGTGGGATCATTTCTACCAGGGGTTTAACCCGCTCCTGAAGGACAAGCTGGTGATGTTCAATCGCGGCAGCCTCAATGACATTATTGATGCTCCGATTGTTCAGGAGGACTCTGGCAAGGAGATAGCGGTGACGGAAAGGAAGCAAAGCGCGCCGCAAAGCAGCGGAGAAGGAGGTGGTCCTTCTCAAAAATACCGGATGGTGAATTGCCCACCATCGGGTCCACACTGGCAGCCACCACAGAGGCCGATGCCATTCCGCAGTCGGCCATATTCTCCACCGGCATTCAGGCCGGCACTGCCAGTTCCACCTCCGCAGCAACAACAGAAGCAGTGGGCGATGCCGCGTGCGTATGCACCTCAGCAGCGCATGCCGAGCTTTCATCCCCCGAACACCGGCCAAGCAGCAGCCACATGCTACAAATGTGGTTGTCCAGGACACTTCGCCAACAATTGTCCGGAGAGGCAAGGCGGCGGAGTTGCACCGCAACTTCCGGGGAGGAATCAGCCCCGGAACCCCACTAATGCGCGGCAGGCAAACCCTAGGCCCGGCACCGTCCACCAACTTGCCATAGAGGACGTGCCGGAGGGTGAACCAATCCTTGCGGGTATGTTCCAACTCCACCAGTATCTCGCTATAGTGCCATTTGATTCAGGCGCCACGCATAGCTTCATTAGCCAAGCTTTTATTGCTAAATACAGCTTGCAAATACTACCCACCAATAGTCCATACTTGATTTGTTCACCGGGTACGAAGATTTCAGCAAGCATGATGGTCCTAAAAGCGCCATTATGCTTAGAGGGTAGATTATACCCTATGTCTCTCATAGTTCTAGAGGGACAAAGAGTCGATGTCATCATAGGGATGTCGTGGTTAACCCGCCATGGCGCTGTTTTAGACACCGTCCTCCGAATTGTGCACTTGAACTCAGAAGTGCACGAATCTCATTCTTTATTTCTGGACAGTACAGAAATAAAACTTCCAAGTGTGTATCAATCCACAACCATCAGGTTGGAAGATATTCCAGTAGTCCGTGAGTTCCCTGACGTGTTCCCGGATGATTTACCGGGGACGCCGCCCGACAAAGAGGTGGAGTTCAAGATTGAACTTACGCCGGGAACAATGCCAATATCCCGAAGGCCGTACAAGATGGCATCCAAGGAGTTGGCTCAACTGAAGACTCAGCTAACGGACCTGTTGGAGAAGGGTTTTATTAGGCCGAGCTCCTCGCCATGGGGCTGTTCAGCATTATTTGTGAAAAAGAAAGACGAGACGTTGCGGCTTTGCGTGGACTATCGTCCACTAAACGCCATAACCATCAAGAACAAGTACCCGTTGCCACGGATCGACATGTTGTTTGATCAGTTGGTCGAAGGGAAGATCTTTTCCAAGGTGGACTTAAGATCCCGGGTACCATCAGATTAAAATACGGGCTGAGGATATTCCGAAGACGGCTTTCTCGACGAGGTACGGACTATATGAGTACCTGGTCATGTCCTTTGGCCTCACCAACGCTCCAGCTCATTTCATGCATTTGATGAACTCGGTATTCATGATGGAGCTGGACAAGTTTGTCGTGGTCTTCATCGACGACATATTGGTATATTACAAGTCGGAGGAAGAACACAAGAAGCATCTGCGTATAGTCTTGCAACGGCTGCGGGATCACAAGCTATACGCGAAATTCAGCAAGTGCGAATTCTGGATATCGCAAGTGCCTTTTCTCGGGCATATTATCTCAGCGGAGGACATCACTGTAGACCCGAGTAAAACCACACAAGTGCTGAATTGGAAGTCCCCGAGAACTGTTCACGAGGTACGGAGTTTCCTCGGACTCGTGGGATATTATCGGAGGTTCATTCCGAACTTCTCGAAGATTGCCAAGCCTATGACGGAGCTGCTGAAGAAGGCTACCAAATATGTTTGGAGTCAACCATGTGAAGCACCGTTCAAGGCATTAGTGAAGCACCTAACATCAGCACCAGTTTTGGCGCAGCCGGACACAACAAAACCATTCGATGTGTACTGCGATGCATCCGGCATTGGGCTCAGACGTGTGCTGATGCAAGACCGAAGGGTGGTCGCGTATGGATCACGGCAGCTCAGAAACCATGAGCAGAATTATCCATCTCATGACTTGGAGCTCGCTGCCGTGGTGCTCGCACTTAAAATGTGGAGGCACTATCTACTCGGTAACCTCGTGCATCTATATACCGACCACAAAAGCCTCAAGTATATATTCACTCAGAAAGAGCTGAACATGAGGCAGCGAAGATGGTTATAATTGATAAAGGATTACGAAATAGAGATCCATTATCACCCCGGCAAGGCAAACGTAGTGGCGGATGCGCTGAGTCGCAAGTCACACGTCAACAATCTGACCATCACACCGTTGGGAGAGATCGAGCCACCATTGCATGTGATTCCACATGGAGCTCTCTACAACTTAGCGTTGATACCCACCATCCGTGAAGAGATAGCGGCATCTCAGAAACATGACAAAGGCACGTCGCATTTGCAGAGACGTGTAGACAGTGGGGAGCTGAAATGTTTCCGGAAAGACGGAGACGGCGTCCTATGGTTCAAGGAGCGGATCGTCGTACCCCGTAATCCGGAGTTACAGAAGAAAACCTTTGATGAGGATCACTTGTCAAAGTTTTCTATTCACCCCGGCAGAAACAAAAATGTATCAAGAACTTAGAAGCAAGTTTTGGTGGACACAGATGAAGTGGGAGATCGCAAAGTACGTGTCCGAGTGTGATACATGTCGAAGGGTGAAGGCAGACCATATAAAGAAACCGGGTCTACTACAACCACTGGGCTTTCCCGCCTGGAAGTGGGAAGATGTGAGCATGGACTTCATCGTCGGTTTACCCACCACTTTTCAGAAGCATGATTCTGTGTGGGTGATCGTCGACCGGCTCACCAAAGTTGCCCATTTCATCCCTGTCAACACAAACTATAACGCCAAGAAGTACGCTGAATTGTACGTCTCACGGATCCTATGCTTGTACGGCGTACCCCGTACCATCATATCGAATCGGGGCACTTTATTTGTGTCCCGTTTTGGGGAGCAGATACACGCTGCATTGGGAACAAAGCTGATCCGTAGTTCAGCGTACCACCCGCAGACGGATGGACAAACCGAGCGGGTAAATCAGATTTTAGAAGGCATGCTACGAGCTTGCGCTATCAACCACGGTATGAATTGGGATGATCACTTACCGTTGGCCGAATTCTCGTACAACAATGAGTACCAAGCCAGCATCAAGATGGCGCCTTACAAGGTGCTATACGGGAGAAAATGCCGCACACCACTGAATTGGTGTGTCTGGCGAAAGGGTTACCTTCGGGATTGATATTGTCAACAACGCGGAGGAAAAGGTTCGGCTGATTCAAGCGAACCTAAAAGCCGCCCAATCCCGACAAAAACAATATGCGGACCAGAGAAGACGCCCATTACAGTTTGAAGTCGGGGATCATCTACGTGTGTCTCCAATGAATGGCGTGAACAGATTCGGGGTGAGAGGAAAGTTGGCACCCCGATTCATCGGTCCATTTCAGATTACCGAAAAATGTGGATCGGTAGCATACCGACTGAATTTACCAGAAGCACTCTCTGGTGTGCACGACGTCTTTCACATTTCCCAGCTGAGGAAGTGTCTTAAGCTATCAACTACCATTCAGATGGAGAATATAGAAGAACTGAAACCGGGTCTCACGTATCGGGAGGAACCGGTTCAGATTATTGATGAAAAGGCCCGAACCACACGCAACCGCATGTTGTGGTTCTACTAAGTTCTATGGAGTAATCACTCCGTAGACGAAGCGACATGGGAGAGCGAAGGATTTCTTTGCGCTAACTACCCCGACTTTTTCACGTCGCATATACGGTAATTTTCCACCGTCCTCTTTCTCATGTTCACCTTATAATCTCGGGACGAGATTCTTTTAAGGGGGGAGGAATGTAAGGGCCTATGTTTTTGGGCACATATTCAAAGTGTTCTTCACCACACACACACTTCATTTGAAGAAACTTTGTGAACACATTTGAAGAGCAAGTAAACACCATCAACATGATCTTTAGAGAAGAAACTCACAAAATGCAAAAGTGGCATTTCCCACATGCATCATCTAGGGGCTGAGCATATGAAAAAACTCCAACACTTTGCTAGGAATGCTCATGCCAAAATTCACCCAAATCCAAAACAGTTTTGAGGTAATTTTGGGTACAACTAGAAAGAGGGTAGTTTGAACTCAAATTCAAATTCAAACTATTTCCATCCCATGGATTCAAAAGTGGGAGGCATATTCTTACTCAGCACAATTTTGTGAGCTCACACACCAATTTTCACTCTATTTGGAGTTGATCTTGACATGAGCTAAGTTTAGTAAATTCAAACTCAATTTGAATTTCAAATTGCATATGTGCTGAAATCTATTCAAACACTTCACAATTTGAATTCCATCAATTCCAAATGGGCATGTGGTAGATAATTCAAATTCTAGGGGGTAATAGAGGGATCACTGTTTGGAGCAGTAGAGGAAACTTAATTTCAGAGGTTAAAACTTGGGTGGGACCCACATGTCAGCTTCACATATCAAAGAACCGACCGAGAACACTGAGTACTTGGGTCTCGGGCTCTCGCTGTGGTCGCCACCACGCCAGGCCATCGAGGCCAGCAGCTGTTTGCCGCCCATGCCGCTGAACCGCCTCTCTGGCCCCTTATCTATGCGCCCGAGCCGTCCCTGGTGTTTCTTGCCGCTGTTCCGACGTGCTCCCACCCAGAAAAACTGAAACACCTCACCACTCGACCGAGCTCTCGGTCCATCGTCACCCGGCTGACTCTGTGGTTGTCATGGTGATCTGAGACCATAACCGAGTGTGCCTAGTCTTCCTTGACGTCCTTGCACCGGTTCCAGACCCTGATCAACCCTCCTCGAGCTCCACCGTGACGTTCTTCCATTCCTCAGTTCAACCCGAGCCGCCGTCACGGGGACGACCCATCCAGCCACCACAGCCGTCGTTCTCCGAGCTGTGAATAGCAAAAAGGTTCGCCTTCAGTTCCTCTTTCATTACCGCAAGCTCCGGCGGCGTGACATAAACTAACTACGCCGGAATTTCACGATTTTGCGACGGTATACAAAAGAGACGCCTGGACCGATTCGGAAAATTCGTAATACACACTGCACCATTCATCCTCTCATGAAGAGAAGCACTTCTAGGTGTCCGTGCGAGTCCATAGGATCCAAAACCTCAAAGAACTATTGGGGGTAGCCACTGTTCTTCGAGTTTTAGGAGAATTCCCGTTTTCCGTCCTAGGTCGCACGGTGACAGCCCAGTACGGCCATTTATGAGCTCCGTGGAGCTCATATCGATCTTTCCTAGGGTCCACTGATGCTCGACGGCCTTTTGCTCGATTGGTTGGGGTGCTAGAAAGTCCGGTCGACACGGCCGAAGTTCTTCCGAAGCCGCCGCTCGTCGCCGTTCGTGTTCCGGTGACTGTCACGATGAGCTGAGCCCAGCATCGTGTTCCCCGGATGGATTTAGGCAGAGGCGGCCAAAATCATGAAGTTTGTCACACGGCAGGAGCCCTCCGGCGAGCACTCCGGCAAGGAGGGCGGTGGCCGAGCGCGGGAGACCGGAGGTAGACGAAGCCCCCGGACCCACGTGTCAGCGGCCGATATTTTAAAACCGGGATTTGCTGTGGCACTGGATCGGGTGCAGCTGCGTGTGAAAGATTCCGTAGCTCCGTGTGTCGACCGCTGAGGAGTTGACACGTGGCCCCGGTCCCACGCACAGCAATTTAAACATTTCCCCAATTTCCAGAGTTAGTTCAAACTTCAAACCCACATAACTTTGGCTAGAAAACTCCAAATCGAGTGAACCAAATTTTGTTGGATTCAGCTCTCTGAGTACTCTATGAAAATCTTTATTTCTCTAGAATTAATTCTGCAAAATTTAAAATGTTTAGAATTTTAACTGGAGAACCCTTTGGAATAAAATTCTGAAATTTTGCTGGGATGTTCACCGAAATATCCCTGAGCTACCATAAAAATTTCGGATCCATTTGAGCTCAATTGGTCCACCTAATGGTGTGATTAATAAAACTGTTCCAGAGAAAATAGAAAATGTCCAGAAACATTTTCAGAAATTCTCTGAAATTGTTTAGCTCATATCTTTAGTTAGGAACCTTCAAATTAAGTGAGACCAACTCTGATAGAACCCTCTGAAAATCTAGTGTTCAGAAAATCATGGATTGCTCCACAAAAATCCCTAGAACACCCTAGGAGCTCCAATTAAGGTCAAGTACATAATTATTTGTGGAGAGCTCAAATGAGCTCTGCTGCAAATGAAACTTGGCCAAGTCTCTGTTTAGGTTGTAACCAAACCACAGTAAAAATTTCAGAGTCAGTGGGTCTGTCTAGTAAGACTTATAGTCTTCACAAGTTTAAATTCAATTCAAATGCATTTAAATTGATACATATCCATGTTATCTCATGTAGTCGCTAAGGTTGAGGAGGAACCCGAAGTCTTAGACTTCGTCCCTCTGGAAGAGAAGCTAGCCTACGACCAAGAGCAGCAAGGCAAGCTCCGGTTTGCATTAACCTTTTTACAAAGTTTTACTGTTTTGAAAACTTACTTTGAGCACTCAATAAATTCTTGCATTAGAGTCTTATTTGAAACCAAAATGCATAGCCAAGAAAACCCTGGGTTGGGATTAGGTTTGAAAACCTCGTTAGCTACTGCAATGCTAAGACAGTGTAGGATTCGGTACAAGCCGAGTAGTTGGAACTACTCGCGAGAATAGGTTAGAGGCACATCGCTCGGGTAAAGATAGAAAATAAAACACATGGCAAGAAAAATGAGACCGAGCGGAGAGTAAGGGCAGCAGGACTTTGGGGCCTGGGTGCTATAGCTCCGCTTGTGTCGATTGAGGACCGAGCCATGTGTGGGCCTGTTGAACAAACTAGAACAGTACCGAAGACCTACCAGCTATATGGGAACCTGGAAACCGATGTAACTCGGGTAGCTGGGTGTTGAGGCATAGCTGGTCGTTCAGAGGGTAGGTTGAGAGCTCGAGGTGTAAATCGGCTGGCGGCACTGTGGATGCGCACGCAGAGACCTCTTGCTCGGGACGACTGGACCGGTTCAACATTTGGGTGACGGGTGAAAGGTGGTTGCGTACGACGTCCGTGATGGTTGCTGTAGGCAATATCGAGTACGGGCGTACGTAACGGGTTATTCGGGTAACCCTGCAGGTGTAAATCGATTATAATCGCAGTCCCTCGCGGTCAGTGAGTACCACTTGTTCACTGTACCGTGACGTAGAAAGAACAGGCTAGATTCATGTTAAAAGTTTGCTGATTTGAAAGATATACATTTCTTGTTAATGTCTTGTTGTAGTTTAGAGCCAATTAAAGGTATTTTCAACTTTGGGCAAAGTACATGAGAGAAATGCGTTTCTTGTTTGATTGCGGCTCTCTCGTGTGCTTGAGCATAAGGTTCTCCATCACCTGCTGCTAAAACATTGAAAGTAAGGTTCAACTAATTAGGCGAGTCCTTTGCAACTTATTTTACCTCATGTACCCAAAAACCATTCATGTAGAAGTTTCATGTATAGGGGAGACGGGTCAGACTTGTTGAGCCATCGTGCTCACTGCTTGTGTTTGAAGCTTTTGCAGGGGTTTATGAGGAAGGGACTCCCGAGGAGGAGACGGAACCCCAGGAGGGGAACCCCGTCGAGTGGGAGTCGTGCACGCCGCCATGTTAGTGTGTGTGCGTGCTAGCGGGGACACGTTGACGGGCTGAACGTGAACTTGATGCGTAGACTACGCCAGGGAGTGTAGACTGAACATATTTTGTTGTACAAATGTTAATAAACCTGTTTACGTAATAAAACTTTGCTTCCGCTTTGTATCTTTGACGTGCGTTATCCGGTGCTATGCAACGCAGCACCCCTCAGCGTGATCCTGGCTCGACAAGGCCATTGGGGCCGCGTCAATAATCACTCCTAAAACTGGTTGAAATTCCAGATGATTGTAAACTGTCCGGAACCAGGACAGATTCCAAAACTCTCTGGACTGTTATGTTTTTCAAGCATAACTTCCTGTAGAAAAATAAAAATTATCATATGATACATTATTGGAAAGGTTAGGAGATGTGTTACATCTTTGTAATTCAGAGTTTCTGCAATTGCAGCAAAGAATTCAGTGGAATTTAGAGTTGAAAACAGCAACTTCCAAAAGAGGTGCTGTTGAAATTCTTCTAGAAATTCTGTTGACTTTGAATTATCATAACTTTTTAACCACAGCTGATCTGAGGGCAAATAAATACTCGTTGGAAAGCTACTGAAGTTAACTTTAACTTTGATATTCAAGTGGAGTTATTAAAATGCCATGTACCAGGTCAAAATTTGGGATATGTAGAAACTGGTCATTCTGGGCAGAGGAATGGACAGTTGAACTCATTTGAGAGATTGTTGTACCCTAGGGGGGGGTTTGATTACTTCCAATGGGGTAGCACATACTCATGAGTTGTTATCTTCAACTAGGGAAAGGTTTGAGTATATTTCCTACTCAAGTTTCTTTTGCAAGAGACCATGTTTGTGTCGTATTGAAGATAAAGGCTAGTATACGTGATGACAAAGCGATATTAACGTCTCGTAATGACCAAATCTAGTTGAGGTGAACTTCCAAATAGGAAGTCCATCAAGTTGGATTTAACTAGTTTGTATTTGGTCTGGTAATGATATAGCTTGTGAAAAGTTGTTACATTATCTATTTACGAGATGTATCGCATGTTTACTGTCATTATGTTTACGCCTATTTTATTGGACTGCATGAAGTATGTTGTGGGACTGATTTTATTGTCGTATGGTTGCAGATGGTTCGTACTCGGGCTACGCATGAGGTCGGTGGCTCTAGTCAGCAAGGGGGTGATGACTCCCAGCCACCTGCCTACGACAACACCCCGCAGCAACAACTACTACCACCGCCCCGCTTACACTAGCGGATGTGATCTCGGCTTTGGTAGGCTCTCGTGAGGAGCAGACCGACCTGCTCCGTGCGATTGTGCAGAGTACGTCCCAGGTGGGGGGGCGTCAAGAGAGAGGGCCTCGTGAGCCCCACACTACGACGTACTCAGATTTCATGAGTACGCATCCTCCGGTGTTCACCGAAGCGGCAAGACCACTGGAGGCCGACAACTGGCTGCGGATGATTGAGTCCAAGTTTGGGCTGCTCCAACGCAGGGAGCGGCAGAAGACTCTCTTCGTGGCGCAGCAGCTGCATGGTGCCACCGGTGCATGGTGGGTGAACTATGTTGCCTCACTGCCTGCTGGCCACGCCGTGGAATGGGAAGAATTCCGGGAGCCGTTCCGCGCTTATCATATCCCTCCCAGGATAATGAAGAGGAAGTTCCAAGAATTCTTGGAGCTGAAGCAGGGTGGGAGGAGTGCCCACAACTACTCCCTTGTGTTCAACCATCTGGCGCAGTATGCGTCAGATTATGTCTCCACCGAGGAGAGGAAGCGAGAGCAGTTCTATCGAGGGTTAAATCCTGAGATGAAGACGCATCTCGTACAATGCAATTGCGGCACTTTCAATGACCTTGTAAACGCCGCAATTATGCTAGAGGATGCTCAGCGGAACCGGCGGCTGAGCAACGAAAGCGAAGCGCTCTACCAAGTAGCGGAGGTGGAGCTCATCAAAAATACCGCATGGTGTATCGGACACCATCTGGTCAGCAGTGGCATCCACCGGCGCGACCTCAGCAGTTTGGGGTCGTTCTTTTCAGCCACCCCCATTCCGACCGCCAATGCCACCACCGCGACCGCAGCAGCAGCAGCAGATGGTACCCCGGGCGTCTCCACTGCCACAATGCACCCCGGGCTTCCGTCTGCCGATCAGCGGAGGACCGCCTCGCTACACCTTCTACACGTGTGGCCAGGCGGGTCATTTCTCGAAGGACTGTCACCAGGGGCAGCAGAGCAGCGGCCAAGCCCAATATCAGTGCGGTGCTCGAGGCCGACCTCCGGTCAAGAAGGGAGGTCAGCGAACTGGGAGTGTTCGCAACCTCGACAATGAGGATGCCCCGGAAGGAGAGAACATGCTGGCGGGTACGTCACTCTCAACAATCAAGCAATCATCATTTTATTTGATTCGGGTGCAACCCACAGTTTCATAAGTGCATCCTATGTGGCTAAGCATCAACTGCAAGCCTTTCCAACCGAGTTCTCATATATGATCTGCTCACCGGGAGGAAAGATTTCAGCAAATACGATAATTCCAAAAGCACCACTGTGCTTAGGTGGGAAGATATATCCCACCACCTTGATAATCCTTACGGCACAGAAGATTGATGCGATCTTAGGGATGTCATGGTTACGCTACCATGGCGCTGTCCTGGAAACTCTATCACGGATGGTTCATTTGAATTCTTCATTCCACTGTCCGCATTCAATGGTATTAGACAACCCCGTCCCGGAAGTTTCAGCAACTTATAACATTGAAGCTCTCAAGTTAGAGGACATCCCCGTAGTCCGGGAATACCCCGACATGTTTCCGGATGATCTCCTGGGCATGCCACTTGAACGGGATGTGGAGTTCAAGATTGAACTTGCACCCGGGACTACTCCCATATCACAGAGACCATACAAAATGGCTCTGAACGAGCTGGCTGAGTTTAAAGAACAGCTCAATGATTTGTTGAGCAAGGGTTTCATTAGGCCGAGTTCCTCGCCATGGGGATGCTCGGCGCTGTTCGTCAAGAAGAAGGATGAAACCTTGAGGCTGTGTGTGGATTACCGGCCGCTCAACGCCGTCACCATCAAGAACAAATATCCACTGCCCCGCATTAACATCCTGTTTCATCAGCTTGTGGGTGCAAGTGTGTTCTCTAAGATGGACCTTCGCTCTGGGTATCATCAAATAAAAATCCGGGCGGAGGATATCCCGAAGACGGCCTTCTCGACGAGATATGAACTATATGAATATCTCGTCATGTACTTTAGTCTCACCAACGCTCCGGCACATTTCATGTACCTCATGAACTCGGTGTTCATGCCGGAACTAGACAAGTTTGTGGTGGTGTTCATTGACGATATCTTGGTTTACTCCAAGACAGAAGCAGAACAAGCCAAACACTTGAGAATCGTCCTTCAACGACTGCAAGACCATCAGCTTTATGCCAAGTTCAGCAAATGCGAGTTTTGGATCAGCCAAGTGCCATTTTTGGGACATATTATCTCAGCAGAAGGCATTGCGGTTGACCCAAGCAAAATTGAACAAGTGCTGAAATGGAAATCCCCTACTTCTGTCCATGAAGTCAGAAGCTTCCTCGGTTTAGCGGGATATTACCGGAGATTCATTCCGAGTTTCTCCAAGCTTGCTAAGCCGATGACAAAACTATTGAAGAAGGGAACAAAATATGTTTGGAACGCAGTGTGTGAAGGAGCGTTCCAAGCATTGGTGAAGCATCTCACAACAGCCCCGGTCCTAGCTCAACCGGATACGACCAAGCCCTTTGACATGTATTGTGATGCGTCCGGTATCGGGCTGTGGGGACCACCCCGTGGTTCACCCACTCCAGGATCGCAGAGGGTGGTGCCGTGCGATGCGGTACCCAACAGCACACACGAAAAGAATTAAGAACAACATACAACTTTGTATTTGATATAAAACAGCGGAAGTCTTTTACAAAACTTAATTAACAGCGGAAGTAATTTACATAAGTAGCCTCTCATCCTAACTATGCAAAAGTGCAGCCGTCCAGCCCGGGGACGCTACACACTAGCAGCATGGAACCGGAGATTCACGGCGGCGTGCAAGGCTCCAGCTCGGCCGTGTACCCCGACGGAGGCATCGGATCCCTCCTCATAACTCTCACCTGCACACAGCTCAAATATTGCAACCGTGAGCACGATGGCTCAGCAAGGCTTAACCGTCTAGCCTAGACATGGAACTCTACATGCAGGGATATGTAAGATAGGAAAAAGGACTTTGCGTCAAAGACACACCTATAAGTTGATCCTTACTTTCAGTTTCATAGCAGCAGATTCATGTGCCTTAGGCATCCCTCACATCGGAAGTCCACAATCAGACAAGAAAAGCTTTCCTCCAATGTGGTGATGCCCAAAGCGGGAAGTAAACTTAATTAGCTCTACATATACAGCAGGCATGGTTTCCAAAACATTAATCTATCATCACAGCATATTATCATTCATCTGGCTTACTTTACTTCTTACTACGTCATGGAACAGTGAACAAGCAGTACTCAAATAACCGCGAGGGACGGTGGTTGCAATCAGGAGACACCTGGACAACACGTTGCATACACCCACTTTCAGAAACGTGATTCCACACCCTTCCTACTCTGTTGTATGCAACAACCTTTCAAAGGCAACCAAATGTCGAACCGGTCCATCCGTAACGGGCAGGGGGTCCCCGCGTGGAGCGTGACTGTGCCCACCGGCAGATTTACACCTTGCTACCCTCAACCCACTCCTATTTACGGTTGGGTAAGCCTCGGCACCCAGGTTAACCATTTACATCGGTTTCCTGCTTATGTCAGTATGTCATCCGGTACTGTTCGATACTTGTCCAGCAGGCCCGCACACGACTCGGTCCTCAATCGACACCAACAGGGCTACGCACGTGAGGCCTCCGCTCACTGCTTCCTATCCCCCCTGATGGGTCTCATTTTCTCCACTCTTAAGCCATTTTCTATTCTGACCAAACCGTGTGATAAAGCCTTACCTCGCAAGTAGATTCCAACTACTCGACTTCTACCGAGATCCTAAGCATATTAGCATAGCAATTCTCTACTCGTTGAGTCTGTAAACTACCCAAGCCTCCATAGGATTTAAAAGGTTATGCAAGTGGGGTTTCAATCACCCCAACTCTAATGCAAACATTCACCCTAGACATAAGTGATACAAATAAAGAATTTATAAAAGTACTTAAATGCAAACCGAGGCTTGCCTGGTTACGAGTCAAACAGAAAGTTAGCTTCAGGTGGGAGGACGTCCAAGGGCTCCGGTGCGTCCTCAACTTCGGTCACTATATGAGATGTAACAAAATATATGTGTAAGCATTAAGGGTTTATAAGAAGTAAACTTCTATTCATAGCTACGGCTATTTAGAATCCTTAATTGGCTTTGGGATTTTTACAGTAGATACTAGACTCTCTAAGGATGATCTGAGCAAAATTTGGAGACATGTCATTGCACAATGTAGTCTTTAAAATTTCCACAAGTACAATGCTTCTCTGAATTTTGAGCCCAAATCAGGAGCTTTGACATAGCTAAAAGTGGAAGATCTGATTAGGGTAAGTCTCCATGGTTCTAACAGAATTTGTTTCACCATTTTTGGAGCTACCATCAGAGAGATATGAATTTTTGAAGTTGGGCAGGAGTTCTAAAAAGTTTCTGTTTAAATTTGAATTTTCAAATAAAGGCTGAAATTTGGGAGACAATTTTACCTAGCAAATGGACTCCAATTAAGCTCAAATTTTTACTGGAGATCATTTACTATGAACAGAATCAGCTGCCCAAATTTGGGAATATTTCATAAAGAATTCTTCTGTAATAAATCCCTAAATGATTTAATAGAAACAATTCTACAGAAATTTCTGGGTATTTTCATAGCAAGCAATTTGTTCCTCTGTGAAGTACTCATCCTAAGGATTCAAACAAAATTGGTTTCACCCTTTTTGGAGTTTTCTACACAAAGTTATGGATCTCCAAAGTTTGAACTGCATTAGGAAAATCTGGAAATGTTTAAATCTTGTCCGTGGGTCCCACCCGTCAGCTCTCTCTTCTTCCTCGCGCTAAACAGAGGAGCGCGCGGCGTTTGCTCCGGCGAGGGTGGCGGGAACGGCTTTCCTGGCCATCTCCCGGGCCCAAAGTCGCCGCTCCTCCATCATTTACCCCGCTGAACACTCTGGGAGGGTTGCCGGCGGCCGTAGCTCACCGAAAACCACCGCGCACCGGTGACAGCAAGGTTTTGAACTCCGGCGAGGTTGGGAACCCTTATGCCTCCATAAAATGATCGGTTCTCAGGCTCTAGAGCACCAGTGGGCGATGTGGGAGCTAGAACAGACTGCCTAACTTGATGAAACGGCCGGCAAACTAGGGTTCAACGGTGAGCCGAAGCGTTTTCCCATGGCAGCGCGAAAATCGACTAGAACACGGCCAGCACTTGATGGTTTTCCTCGGTTCTTTCTCGGGGACGGGCGCTAGAGAGTGCAGAAGCTATGTGCACGTGATCTCGAGGCGTGGTTGATCGTGCAACCCAAATTTGGATGTGAACCGAGCCTCGTTCTTCTACACTAGGGTTCGGGAAAGGATGAAATTCGAGCTACTCGATAGATCATTTGCTATACGGCTGACTGCTACACCATCCGGGGCTACCCACGCACCTTTCTTGTATAGGAAGTCGGAGGAGAGGGTGGCTGGATGAGGCTGTCGACGGTGAGCCGAAGCAGCGAGGTCCGGTGCACCTCAAAGCTTTGGCGGCAATCCGAGTTTCACGAGCGGCTCTGATCGGTAAACCTTGGAGGAACTTTGTAGAGAGCTAGAGCACGTACAGGAGCTACTCTTTGCTGTGGATGGCTCGAGCAGCCGAGCTCAGAAGTCTGTGGTCGATCGGAGAGAACCCAGCGGCGGTGTTCGGCGCAACTGAAACTGCTGCGGCGCTGCGCGAGCTGAGGGGGGAAGAGAAATAGGGCTGGGGCGCTCGGGCGGTCGCTCTGATCACCCACGCGCGCGCCGACGTAGGGGAAGCTCGGTGGAGCCTCGGGCGCGGGGCTCACCTCTAAAGGAGAGGGAGGTCTCATCCGCCTGACACGCGGCACAACCGGAGCTGGTCCCTGCGGAAGAGGGAGCCCAGGTTCCCGCAGGACACGTGTAGCCTCCGGAGCTCATCACCGCGGAGGTGACGAGATCTGAAGCAGTTTTTGCTTCTGTACGCGTGGGAATACCGGTACGGGAGGAAACCGACCGAATTCTACATTGCTACCACACCAAATCAACTAAAGATAAGTTGTTAAGATTCAAAAAAACCATTTGAATAGGACTCTGATTTGAAATCCAAACAGATTAGGACTCTTCTCTTCCCGATTATAAATAGAACCCAGAACCTTTGGCCGCAGCCACGAACTTCTTTTCCACCTCCTGAGCCGATAACTTACAGCCCTAGCCCCAGTTCGCCGAGAAAACCCCTTCGCCAGAGTTCAGTCGGCGGAGATCACCGGAAGAGAGCCCCGACGATCTGTCTTGCTAGGAGAAGGACCCCGAGACCAAGAAGAATGTAAGGTAGGTCTCCAATACCACCTTATGACATCATTGTGTTTTCTTTGCATCTGTTCTTCGATTCCTTTTGAACAGAAGCATTTTCGTAGACAGATCACGTGTTGATCGGTTTGGGCTAAAGTCAAGATCATCGCCACGTCCACAATTGATCTTTACACCTCGGTTCTTCGTAAAAGCTATGCAAACATGCAAGAACACGTACAAACCGATCTAATAAAAACTGCATCATAGGATTTGCATGCATATGCATCATCGTATCTGGTTAAAGTTTGTGCATAATATTGATTGCCGTGAATCTTGAATGTGTGTGATCGTGTATAGAAGGACAAGCTCAGGGAGCTGTCTATGACGAGCTGCAACAACAAGGTTTCGAGATCCAAGAGCAACCGGAACCGCAAGAACAAGGCAAGTGCCCCTTGACCATATTGATCCCATATTTTGGAAAACTGTTTTGTTTACGAAAAGGTGTGTGTGCTTGAGTCAATATGATGGGAAACCTTTTATAGGAGTTTACTAGTTTTGTCAAACCACCCTTGTCGCCGGGACAGTTAATGAGTCGGGTATGGTTTTTACTTTTTACTTCGCTGAGTCCACAGGATTTTGGGAAGCGAGATAGATGTGTCTAGCTAACTGCACTCGTAATGATAATGAGAACTTGATGTTGTTAATGAACATGGATCAGAGGGAGATCTAGGAAAGCCTGGGTTTGTGAATGAGGTAGAATGAGATGGTGGTTTACTTGCCGTAGATCTAAGGACCGGTTCATGCCAGCCATGCTAGGATAACAGTGCCACCACAAGGCCAAGTAAACTAGATTGTTATGGACCGTGGAAGGCGCGGGGAATGGGAGTTGAGTGAGGACTGCACTGGGAACTGCATGGCACAAGAGGGGGCCCGTGGGTGGGAGAATTGGAGATTCTAGCCTGCTGGTGAAACCTTAGTGAGTCCATACATCTAGTAACCCCTTTGTAAAGGCTATTTTGTGATCTCTTGACCATACACCGACGGTTGTGTACTGGTATAATGGAGGTTCTGCAGTCGTCGACGGGTGACGAAATCACAAACTTGTGGGTAAAGTGGTACAAACTCTACAGAGTCTTAAACTATCATGATAGTCGAGCTTACGGTCACGAGCGCCTGGACAACTCACATGATTAGATGGGATGGTTATTGGGAGGTTATGGTTTTGATTATGGTTTGGTTTTGGTTTGGTTTTTGGGACTGTTGAGTCCGGGTGATAAGATTGGTTGCATGACTGTTGAGTCATGGCAACGAGATTGGGTCTCGGAATGAGATAAAATTGAATGGTAGCGAATACGAGATGGTATTCGTGAGATGGCAGCGAATATGAGATGGTATTCGTGAGATGGTAGTGAATACGAGATGGTATTCATGAGCAAAGATGATTAATGTCTGGTTCAGACATGGAAACGGATGAATCATAACGGAGGTATGTTGGATTTAAATACATGTTGGGATTACATTCACCTTAAGCTGAGTTGCTGTTTTTACCGTGTTTTGAGAAATAAACTTTGCTTTCTGCAATGAGCCTTTTTATACCTTCCTTGTTGTGAGCTACATATCATATTTTCTCGCACTTGCTGAGTACATCATTGTACTCAAGCTTGCATTATTACTTCATCATCAGCAACAGGAGAAGAATACTATGGAGATCACGTGGAGGATTAGGCGTGTAATCTGTCCTCAACCTTGCCTGTGGGAATGGAGTAGAAGATGGAGTCGCTGCTGCTACTTAGATTGCTTCCGCACTAGTTAGAAGACTTCCGCTGCTAGAATAAAGACTTCCGCTGCTAGATTTAGATTTCCGCTGCTAGCATGAGTCCAAGACTCATGAGACTTTGTAATAAACCCTGTTATTCATGGTAATATATATTCTGAATTCAGTTTGTGGAACATATGTATATGTGTGGTGAACATCCTGGACACACATATGCATCAGTTCTCGGTTCCGTGATTTTCCACAGAATTGAGAGCGTCACACAAGATAGGACGGCAAGGCGTGACAGCCGTACATTGTCGCCCAATGGCACGAAGCCGCCCAAGCAGGGCAAGAAGACGCAGCGACAAGACGGTGTCTTCATCATCACCTGACACGCGTTCAGGGGCGCTCAGCGCGCTTGGCAGCGGGACTTAACTCCCCCGTCGGATACTCTACTCAGAGGACGAATCCCTATATCATGTATAGGGTTCATATGGCTCCGGGGCCACCTGTCAGGCCCCAAGCTTCATTGTAACCACCCTGGCCTTGAACTATAAAAGGAACGGGGTGACCACCCTGCAAAGGGTTCGCATTCCAGATCCTGCAACGCACAAGCACACACGCTCAAGCAATAGAACAAGCACTCCCGTCGACATAGGGTATTACGTGTAAAAGTCCCAAAAATGCATATGAATAAACCATGGTTTGAATTCATATGTGTGGCAAAGGCATGAAAAAAATGGGACTTGTTAAAACTTTTTCCACATGTGATAACCCACATGAGAGCTCTCTTCACACAAGTTCAAATAATTGTTTGAAAACTTGGAACCCAAGAGGGGTCTAAAACCAAGATGGGAAGTTCCCATATGTGTGAGAAAGCTAAAGTCAGATTTGGAACAAATTTGTTCAACTCAAAATTCAAATGAGAGTAACACAATGAATTTCAAAACTGTTGTGCTAAAAATCTCATTTGCAGCAGCCAAAATAAAAATCAGATTTCATATTTGAATTCATTAGGTCCAAATTAGTGAGTATGCAAAGTTTAATGATTTGTTGAATTTTTTTGCAACTCATTTTCCAAAATGTACTTTAAATTGCAAAGAATTCAAGTACCCATTTGAAATTGGATGAAACTTGTCCAATTATCCAAATGCACCTCAGATTTGAACTCCCACAATTTGATTTCACCATTTGCAAATTTTGGGAGATATTTTAGAGGATAAGAGGGAGCTGTGGTGGGACCCACATGTCATTGGGTTGAGGATCTAAACTTGCACACAAAGTAACCGAGTGTTCTGCCTCTGTTTCACTCGAAGCAGCCGAGGGGCTCTCACCGGACGCCACCGAGGACTCAGCGGCGCCACCTCCTGCTCCCCTCTCCCGGTTGCTGGCACCCTGTGAGTGGCTACTTCGTGCTCAACGTGATCCTCCTGTCCAGACCGAGCTGTTTGCTCTTTGCCTTCTCCTCCTCGCGCGAACCACCGAGCAGAGCCTCCTCTTCCCTCCGCTGCCTCGGCTGTGATCGGAAACCGGTGAAACCTCACGCTCACCTCCACTCCGAGCTGCAGCACAGCAGTGCGAGCTCATCCTCCACTCCCTTGGCACAAAACATCCCGAGATATGGGTTCCTTTCCCCGTGAACAACATCAACCGCGGCGACCTAACTCAAAGCGGTGATCAGGTGCACGTGGGAAGCTCGCCACAGCAGTTGTCACGGCCAAGCGAGGGCGGCAACGGGGGTGCACGGCCACCATGCTGCTCTCACCCTAAGCTCAAGCTATGCCGTGAGCTTGACGGCGAATTTCAGGATTTTGCTCCGGCGGCTTCAACCCGAGCGTCCGGTACGAGTTCTACAAATTCCCGCTCTCTAATCCTCCATAGGTCGTCAAACTTGGCACATAGGACCCGGACTAGCCGGCGATCAATTCTCCTTTAGCAGCCCTAGCATGAAATCACCTATGAGTAGAGGATTCCGAGGTCTACCGAGCGTGTTCTTGGAGGAACCAATCGGGCACACGGTGCCGACCCAGTTGCAGCCACTTTTGAGCACTTTTGAGGCCATGTTGGTCTTCCTCAAGCTCAAAGGATGCTGTAGCGTGAGTTGGTCGATGTTTTGGCGGGATAGAAACCTCGGGCGACGGCGCCAAACTCCAACCAAGGACGCCGCACGTCGCCGAGGTATCTCCGGTCACCGGCAGCCCTAGAACGCGCCACCATTGTGTTCCTCGACATCGAAAACCCCCTGGCGGCGTGTTTTGGGTCAGATGGCGGCCGGCAACGCCGGTCCGGCGAGCCACCGATTACTCCGGCGAGGGGGAGCGTGCGGGCGCCAGAAAGCAGCGGGAGAAAGAAGACAGCCGAGGGCCCCACGCATCAGCGGCTAAAAGAATTTAAATCAGGGATCTGTTGTGGCCCGGATCCGGTGTGCTGGCGCACTAAAACTCTGTAAACCCGGTGTGGCCCATTTCCTATTGGCTGGAATTCAAATAGCGGGCCCAGTTGGATTTTCAGTACCTAAACAATTCAAGATATTGTTTCCACTTTGAAAAATCATATCTCTCTGTAGAAACCTCCAATTTGAGTGATTCCAATTGGGTTGAATTCATTTGTCAGAGGTTATCCAAATATGAACTCAGATTTGTATGAAAGTCAATATATAATTCTGGAAAAGTCTTTGAAGGTTTTATGAAAAAGAATTATTGAGGGAGTTTGGCTTATTCAAAAATCCTCAAATTTGGCCAGAATATTCTTTAGGATATTTTTGACATTCTAGCAAATTTTCAACTCATTTTGAGATCATTTGATTAGTATGTTGCTAAATACAAAATGCTGTGTTCATAAGAGTCCAGAAACATTTTCAGAAAATGTTTCCCACTTATAAAATCTATTCTAGGCAAGTTATAGCTCCCAAAATCATAGGAAAATTTAGGCAGGCTCTCTGAGATATTTGAAATTGTAGTTTACTTAATTGGGCATGAAAATGCACAGTAGTTCAGAATTAATTCTTTTGAGTAGAAATGCTTAAAGAATTGTTATGGGAGAACTACTCAAGTAAAAGGTCTGAATTTTGGACCGAATTACTTTCATGTGACCAGGAACTCACATGTAAATTTTCAGCTCAAGTTGAGCCTTAGATCCCCTGTTCTTGTTCTCCATACTTATGTATGTGCAAAAAATACATAAGAGCATTATCGGAATTGTGGAGGGCACATTTGTATTCCACATTAGCTGAAATTTGGCAAGCTAAATACCTAGGTTGTATAGAACCTGCTGTAAAAGTTTTGAAGCCATTGAAGTTCTTGTTATTCAGTTGCATTCAAATCTTTTCAGCTCATCTTTTATAGTCATTAGGGAAGTTAGTTAGTGTATAGCTGAAACACTAAGATTAATTTAGTTCTTTCACAATTCTTTGCACAACAGAGGCAAACCAAGCCATTCTTGGCTTTTCCACACAACCTCTGTTCCTAAGAAATCAAGTCTTAACTTCTTTCCATTGCATCCTATAAAACTTGTGCATATGCAATTCAATAGGAATCACAACGAAGGGGATTCGAAGGCGATTCATTGGAGTGGATCAGACTCCGGAGAATCAAGGGTTGATCAGAAGGGGTCACTAACTGCTTATATACGACTACCCTGCAAAACAGGCAAGCCCCGGTTTGCATTTAAGTACTTTTGCAAATTCTTCATTTGTATCACTTATGTTTAGGGTGAATGCTTGCATTAGAGTTAGGGTGATTCAAACCCCACTTGCATAACCTTTTAAATCCTATGGAGGGTTGGGTAGTTTATAAACTCGACGAGTAGATAATGCCATGCTAATGTTCTTAGGATCTCGGTAGAAGTCGAGTGGTTGGAATCTACTCGCGAGATAAGACTTTATCACACGGGATGATAAGAGGTAGAGAATGACTTAAGTTGTGAAACTGAGACCCAGCAGAGGGGATAGGATGCAGTGAGCGGAGGTCTAACGTGCGTAGCCCTGTTGGTGTCGATTGAGGACCGTGCCGTGTGCGGCCCTGCTAGACAAGTATCGAACAGTACCGGATGCATACTGGCATATGGGAACC
The DNA here is from genome assembly GCA_030760725.1 of Neostapfia colusana. Classification (NCBI taxonomy): domain Eukaryota; kingdom Viridiplantae; phylum Streptophyta; class Magnoliopsida; order Poales; family Poaceae; genus Neostapfia; species Neostapfia colusana. Next base: position 30,084,035 of record JASWHV010000004.1, on the reverse strand, counting down.
AGGAAACCGATGTAATTGGTTAACCTGGGTGTCGAGGCTTACCCAACCGTTGTATAGGAGTGGGTTGAGGGTAGAGAGGTGTAAATCTGCCGGTGGGCACAGACACGCTCCATGCGGGGACCTCCTGCCCGTTACGGATGGACCGGTTCGGTATTTGGGTTGCCTTTGAAAGGTTGTTGCATACAACAGAGTAGGAAGGGGTGTGGATTCACGCTTCTGAAAGTGGGTGTATGTGACGTGTTATCCGGGTGTCTCCTGATTGCAATCACCGTCCCTCGCGGTTATTTGAGTATCCGCTTGTTCACTGCGCTGTGACATAGTAAAAAGTGAAATAAGCCATCTGAAAATGCTGCATTCAATTATTGATGTCTTGAAACCTTGTATGCTGTAGTTGTAGAGCTAATTAAGTTTATCTTCCACTTTGGGCATCACCACATCGGAGGAAAGCGTTTCTTGTTTGATTGTGGACTTCCGATGTGGGGGCTGCCTAAGGCTCATTAAACTGCTGCTGTAAAACTGGAAGTAAGGACTAACATCTAGGCGTGTCTTAATGCAAAGTCTTTATCCCATATTACTAATCCCTGCATGTAGAGTTCCATGACTAGGGTGTCGGTTAAGCCTTGCTGAGCGTTATGCTCACGGATGCTATCCGAGTTGTTTTGCAGGATTGACTTCATGCTTATGAAGGGATGCCGATGAGACTCAGGAACTTCCGAGTGGTTACTCAAGAGCATCCTCGCCACTGTGGTTTGTTCTTCGTGTTGCTAGTAAGAAACGTCTGTGGGCTGGACTGTTTCTTTGTTGCTAAGTTAGAAATGAGTCGTGAGAGTTATAGTCTTCCGCTGTAGCTTATTTGGATATAAGTATTTGTAAAATACTCTTGTATGCTTCCGCAAATGATTTATGTAATGTGATGTGTTTCCTCAACTCGTGTGATATTGGGTGTCGCATATCACGGCACCACCCGACGAGGTCCTGGTGGGGCGTCCGTTGTTCGGCGGGCGGTTCCACCACATTACGCTCCGGCGGCCCAAACCATGTAAATCTCGGTGTTCATCCGCTCCCTCGTGCCTAGGTCGCGTAGGGCGCCAAGCCCCCTCCGAAAAAAGAACCTCGCGGGCTGCTTCTGTAGCAGGCCGGGAGGAGTGTCGCAGCTCACGCACTCCGACATAGGCCTTGTAGCGCTTGTCAAGCCGGCAAGCAAGTTGGAGCACCTCATTCTGCAAAGAACGTGATGACCACAACAAGACCCTTGGAGCTGCTTCATATGGACCTTTTTGGTCCCATTACTTACATAAGCATAGGCGGTAACAAATATGGTCTTGTTATAGTAGATGATTTTTCTCGTTTCACTTGGGTGTTCTTCTTGTATGAAAAGAGTGAAACACAAGGACTGCTGAAGAAATTTGTAAGGAGAGCTCAAAATGAGTCTCCTTAAGAATAAAGAAGATTAGAAGTGACAACGGCACCGAGTTCAAGAATACTCAAGTGGAGGAGTACCTTGATGAAGAAGGGATCAACCATGAGTTTTCAGCTCTATACTCCCCTCAACAAAATGGAGTTGCCGAAAGGAAGAACCGCACACTCATTGAGATGGCGAGAACCATGCTTGATGAGTACAAGACTTGTACAGGTTTTGGGCTGAAGTGGTTAACACCGCTTGTCATGCCACAAACTGAATCTATCTTCATCTACTTTTGAAGAAAACACCATATGAGCTTCTAACCGGTAACAGGCCAAACTTTCATACTTTAGAGTTTTTGGTAGCAAGTGTTATATTCTTAATAAGAAACCTAGGATTTCAAAATTTGCATCCAAATCCGACAAAAGATTGTTACTTGGTTATGATTCGAACACTTATGTATATCGTGTTTTCAACAAAAGCTCCAGTTGTGTTGAAATAGCACGTGATGTAGTGTTTGATGAAAATAATGGCTCTCAAATAGAGCAAGTTGATCAATCTATGCTAGATGAAGATAAAGCATCTTGCATAGCACTAAGAAGGATGGCCCTTGGTGACGTACGCCCACAAGAGAAAATTCAAGCTCAAGTTGATCAATCCTCAACACAAGCTGCTCCCCCAACACAAGTGCAAAATCAGGCTCAAAATGGTCAACAAGAAGATTCGCAAGATTAAGTTGATCAACATCAAGATGATGGCAATGATCACGGGGGGGGGGGGGGGGGGGAGGGTCGATGATGAAGGTGAAGTTGATCCAAGACCCCCAATGGCACATCCAAGAGTGTACCAAAGTGTTCAACGAGATCATCCTGTTGACAACATCCTTGGTGATATTACTAGAGGGGTAACCACTCGATCCCATGTAGCAATTTTTTGTGATCATTACTCGTTTGTTTCTTCTTTGAAACCCTTAAAGCTGGAGGAAGCACAACAAGACCCGGATCGGGTGGTGTCCATGCAAGAGGAGTTGAACAACTTCAAGAGGAACAAAATTTGGGAATTGGTGAAGGGACCAAATGCCAATATTGTAGGTACCAAGTGGGTGTTCCGAGACAAACAAGATGAACATGGAGTGGTAACAAGGAACAAGACAATACTTGTGGCCAAAGCATACTCACAAGTCGGAGGTTTGAATTTTAATGAGACTTTCCCTCCCGTAGCTAGGCTTGAGTCAATTCATATTTTATTAGCCTATGCTACTCACCATGGTTTTAAGCGTTGTCAAATGGAAGTGAAAAGTACCTTCCTAAACAGACCAATCAAGTAGGAAGTGTATGTAGAGCAACCGCTGAGATTTGAAGATCAAGAATATCCTAACCATGTTTACAAGTTGCACAAAGCTCTCTATGGCCTCAAACAAGCTCCTAGAGCTTGGTATGAGTGTCTTAGGGACTTTCTTATTAAAAATGGTTTTAGTATAGGAAAAGCTGATTATACTCTATTTACAAAGCATTTTGATGATGACCTATTTGTATGCCAAATATATATCGATGACATTATATTTGATTCCACTAACAAGTTCTTTTGTGATGAGTTTAGTAATATAATGACATAAAGGTTTGAGATGTCCATGATGGGGGAGTTGAAGTTTCTCTTAGGTTTTCGAGTCAAGCAACTCAAGGATGGCACGTTCATAAATCACACCAAGTATACTCAAGACATACTCAAGAAGTTTGACATGGACAAGGTCAAACCCATCAAGACACCCATGGGAACAAACGGACATCTTGACCTCAATGAAGATGGAATTAGCGTGAACCAAAATGTATATTGTTTCATGATTGGTTTCTTACTTTACCTTTGTGCATCTAGATCTAATATTATGCTTAGTGTGTGTATGTGTGGTAGATTTCAAGCTGCCCCTAAATAATATCATTTAAGAGCTGTTAAAAGAATTTTAACATATCTATTGCACACACCTAATAGAGGGTTGTGGTATCCAAAACAATCAAAATTTGACCTAATAGGATATTCCGATGCAGACTATGCCGGATGTAAAGTTGATAGGAAAAGCACATCCAGAACATGCCAATTTTTAGGTAGATCCCTTGTGTCATGGTCCTCAAAGAAACAAAACTCCATTGCTCTTTCCATAGCGGAAGTGGAGTATGTGGCAGCCGGAAGTTGTTGTGCATAACTTCTTTGGATGAAACAACCTTTAAAGGATTATGGTCATAATATGACCCATATCCCACATCTTTGTGATAATGAGAGTGCCATTAAAATTGCCTATAACCTCGTTGAGAACTCTAGAACTAAACACATAGATATCCGACATCATTTCCTAAGAGATCACTCACTTAAGGGAGACATAGTCATTTCCCATGTAAAAACTGAAAAACAGCTAGCCGGCATATTTACCAAGCCACTAGATGAAAAACGCTTTTGTGAACTTAGGAATGAGCTAAACATACTAGACTTTAGGAACGTGGCTTGATATACTGGATATATGGTGTGAAAAGAGGCCGATTTGATAAATGAAGCTTTAGAATAGATCCTCATTTCGTGTTTTGCAAAAAACATAGTTTTTAGCTCCCTAGTGCTATTTTAAGTCTAATGTAGTCAAAATAGTCAACTTGATTGAAAATTAGTCAAAATTAACAAGAATGTGTGTGAAAACCTAATTGTCATGCTTGGTATGCTACATATAGTCTTATATACCATAGACATACATATATACATACATACATATGCCCCTTTTAAATGCTATTAATGACCTTTTTTCTAAACTAACTCGGACATGTCTGAACTAAAGTTGGGCATGTCTGAAGCGTCGGAAAAGTCTGAGCTTCGTACTTATCAGAAAAAGTCGGGCATGTCTGAAACCTGGTTCGGACATATCCGACATCGGGGTATAAAGACCCCTACTCGGCCTGAACTGCTCTTTTCTCCTCTTTTCTTCTCCTCTCAAACAGAGTCCGCCCCTCCATCGCGGCTGAGGCGATTTCGTGTTCCCACCGACGAATCCCTTGCTCCCCTGCGGATCTTGAAGATTTGAAGTCCGGGAACCCTTCCCTGGGCTTCTTCTCCCAATTTTGGTGCAAATCTCCTAGGGTTTCATCTTTCTCAAGGTATTTTCCAATTTTGTGTGATTTGTCGAATCCCTCGACTCTTTCTAAAATCCCTGCATAGGAATACCTTCTAGATGGTGTTAGGGATCTTCCTAGACTATCTTGTGTCAACTGAACTCGGATTAGGCAAGATTTGAATGATTTAGGGTTCAAAACTGTACAAACTCGGACATGTCCGAGATCTACCTCGGACAAGTCCAAACATTTTGGACATGTCCGAAAGTTTTTGGACATATCCGAACCTGTACAGACTGAACTCTAAATTATGTTGTTGCCTACTCCAATTTGATTCCAAATCCATTCATTATCATCTCAAAATTATCCTATTGCTCAGGCATCATGTCAGATGCTCCTCCATGTGAAATCAGGAGCAAGAAGAGAAATGACCGCGCGGAGTCTCCACCGACCGTCAATGCCTACATCCGGTTAAAGAGAACAGTCTACAAAGTGGCAAGAACAACGTATGAGACGGGAAAAGTTGTTCGGATTATGCTTGAGAGTCGTGAGGGGTCCGAGGAACCACGGTAAGCAAATCCTGGAGAAATTGGCCCGTTACACTTGGCGGTGCCAATTAGAGATCCTCGGAGGACAACTCCTTTTATGGACTACCAAAGGAACATCTCAGGGGCTCAGGAGCAAAGGGGTGAGAACATTTATGAGTATGAGAAGATGGCAGCTGAACTGGAGCGATTTCCATGTGGACTATTATCGGTCAGTTCTCATGAGCAAGAAGCATCCAGTCATTGACATGCAACGGATTGACTGGAAATACATGGAGAACAGGAACAATGAAGTCTTCAAGGAAGTTATAGCCGCTTGTGAGTATCATGGGATAAAAGACTTCATGGCCATTATGGATGGAACGTGGAGGTCATTTGCTAATTCTATGCCACAGTCTTTTTCCATCCTGAGGGGGAGTCAAGGATCACTTGCATGACTGACGGTGAGAAGTACACCGTCACCTATGATGAGTTTGCTAAAATCCTTGGACTCCAAAGGACTTTGAAATTTAATTACAAAATACATGAGGAGCTCATTTTGAAAAATAATGAGATTGACTTCCTATATGACACCCACTTCTACTTCAACCCTCCTCACACTCAGGGACTCCTTCCTTTCTTTCAAGTGCTCAATAGAATCAGTAGGAAGACCTTGACACCTAAGGATGGAGATGCAACAAGAATAAACTCAAACTCCAAAAATCTGCTCAAGTGGCTGAGAGGGGAGAAAAGGTTCAATGTGTTTAACTTCATTTACATGGAGATTTACTCGACTTCTGGGACTCCATCGAGTTCAAGCATCTATGCACCTTACATTATGAATATGATAGAGAAGGTGTTTAGGAAAACTTTTGTGAAGGATGTGGCACAAAAGAAGCTATAACCTCAGGCAGCAACACCACAGCTCCACCCCTCCGATAGACTTCGTGCCAGCCACGCTCGTGCAGCAGCTGCTTCTGCCCCTCCTCCATCTTAGCCTGGGAGAGCCCCAGCTTCCTCCAGTGTCGTCTCAATGTACTCCGCTCCATCTTCACAATGTGTAGGAGTACACATGTGAAGGTTCAAAAGAACGAGAAGGTAATCAAGGAATTAAGGAGGGACATGCATGCAGTGAAGACAAAGCTTTAGCTTCCCACCGACTCTCCCGTTTCCGAGGAGACAGCGAGGATGACACGCCTCTTGAGTTTCCAGAGCTCACCTTCGAGGAGCTCGTTTTCTTCGGTGACACCGGTGCTAGTTCGAGTGCCGCTCCAGCTGCTCATGTTGCCGACAACAACGAGGACTACGAGGACGAGGAAGAGGACGACGATGTTTAGTTTCACCTTTTTCTTTGCTTTTTTCCCTTTTTGGTGCCTCGATGCTATAGGGGGAGAGAGAGAGTAGAGAAGAGTTTACCTATCTCCAATTTCATGTATTGATGGGCATATGGACCTATGTTATGTATGAATCTATATTTGTTTTATGACTATGTGGTACCTCTCGTATTATGTGATATGTATTATGTTCTTCTCATATGTGATGTGTTATTTTCTTGCATATCTCTTGCATCACACGTAATTATCACATTGTCAACCATTGCATTTAGGCACCCCACGATCATGATGTATATATGAAAACCCCATTTTTTACATATCATACATTTAGGGGGAGCTCTTTCATATAAACATTATGATCAAAACTCATATTTTTACTCTCTAATTGAAAATTTTAATTGGTTGTCATCAATCACCAAAAAGGGGGAGATTGAAAGTGCATCTAGGCCCCCGTGTGGGTTTTGGAAGATTTATGACGAACAATTAAAATGCTAATGAGTTGAAATGAGCACATGTGCAGAAAAGTTGAACGGTAAAAAGAGATTGAGAGCTTTTCAAAAAGAAAAATGGAGAAAAGGCGTGAAACTATACAATAGAATTAAAGTTTTTATTTTCTTAAGTAGAGGAACACCACACTATTAAGAGGGACACAACACGTAGCAAAGAAAAAACAAGCTCAATCCCAATTCAAACCCTTAGCGTAGGAAAGAGTTCTTAGGTTATTAAACTCGGACATGTCAGAGAGATCCGGATAAGTGCTCTCTGTGTAGCCTTGTACATGTCCGGTTTCAGAGATGTACTCTGTGAGTAGACTCAGACATATCTGAATAAATTCACACATGTCCGAAGTCTAGAGTTTTTGTGAGTTCCTAAGTCAAAAGGGATGGACATGTCTGAAAATTTCAGAAATGTACCCTCTGTGTAGGGTCGGACATGTCCGAAGAAGTCGGACAAGTACTCTCTTTGTAGGTCCGGACATGTCCGAACATTTCGGACATGTACCTTCTGTCTAGGGTCGGACATGTCCGAAGTGGAGTTCGGACATGTCCGGAGTCTGAGGATATTTGAAGACTGGTTCGAATATGTCAGCTCGGACATGTCCGAAATATGTCGGACATGTTCGAAGTGGAATCAACGGGACAGTTCAAACTAGTATCAATTAAGGACGTCATTTTACCGTTGATGTCCCCAATCTCGTACATGTCCGAAGTAGAGTTCGGATATGTCCGAACTTTAGGGGTTGGCAACAAAGTAACATTTTGGGGAGCCCTATAAAAGAAGGGATCTCGTCCCCATTTCGTGAGTGATCAACCCCAGAGCTTTCACCAAAATTATTGAGCGCTCCTAGACCTCTCTCACACCCTCTAGCAATCAAACTTGAATCTTGTGAGGATTTGAGGGTTTGTGAGAAGAATAAAAAAGAAGAGCACCTTGGGTTGAGCTTGCTGATCTTCACACCTTCTTGCTACGGTGGTTTGTGTTCATTACTCGTGGAACTTTGTTCCTTGGTGGCTAGGTGTCACCCGATGACTCTCAATTTATGGTGAGACCCGGGAAGTTTGTATTACCCTTGATTTGATAGTGGAACAACCAAGTTTGATCTTTGTGATTACTTGGTGAGGGTTACGGATGAAAGAAGTCCGGTCCTTTGTGGACTCCTCAACGAAGACGTAGATTCCTATGTGAAATCGAACTTCGGTGAACAAATCCTCGTGTCCATTTGTGTTCATTTACTTATTTTTCATATTTCACATCATTGCTCTTGCTTGTATTGATCAAACCCTAGCTTTGAATCACTTCAATATTTGGATCATCAAACTTACTCAATAGGTTGCTAGTATTGTTTAAGAGCTAGTCCTAGATCATATTATTCATATATCTGACCTAGAACTAGTTATTTTTATTTCTACTACGACCAACTTTGGACTTATCTGAAAATTTCGGACTTGTTTGAAATACTTTCGGACTTGTCCGAACCTGACAGAACAAAGTTGTTAATTATTATGTTTTAAATTTAAATTAGCCTATTCACCCCCTCCCCTCTAGGCAACTTTCATCCACTCTCCTTAGCCTTGTTGCGCTTAGTGGTAGCCCAAGGTATTTACAAGGGATCTGTTTCAAATTTGTCGGAAATGCATTGAGTAGCTGTTGGGTGTCTACATGATCACATCTTATTGTGTACATATCCATCTTCTGAAAATTTGTTCTCATGTCAGTCACCTCTCCAAAAAAGTTTTATTTCTCGGAGTGTTTCTAGTTCATCTATATTTTGTTTCATGAATATTGCAGCATCGTCTGCATAAAGGGATATTCCTGTATTTGCTTGCATGAGCCGTCACAGGTGTTAGAAAACCCCTATCAGTTGCCAGTTGTAAAAAAATTTGTAGTGGATCCATTGCAAGTATAAATAGAAGTGGGGATAGTGGATCTCCTTGCCTTAGCCCACTATTATGCTGGATTGGGCGCCTGGACTTCCATTCAAAAATACTCTGGACGAGCTTGTGGAAAGTAGGATGCTTATCCATTCCCTTCACCTTGGACCGAAACCTAAATTTTGCATAAGTTCTAACAGGTACGCCCATTTCACGGAGTCAAATGCCTTTTCAATGTCTAATTTCAGAAATATAGCAGGCTTCCTTTTCCCCTGAAGTTCCTTAAATATTCCTTGAACATGGACAAAATTATCATGTATACACCTTGCTTTGATGAAAGCACTTTGACTCCCGAAAACCATGTTGTGCAGTTTAGGGGAGAGTCTGTTTGCCAGGATTTTTTAAAAAATCTTTGCAATGCTATGGATAAGGCTAATGGGCCTATATTCCCCTATCTTGGATGCTCCTTCCTTATTAGGCAGAAGGACAATGTTTGCTGAGTTTAGAAGATTGAAACATGTACCCCTTAGCTGCGACAGATGACTAAAGACTTGTATGATATCTCCTTTGATTGTATCCCATCACTTTATAAAAAATAGCCCAGTGAACCCATCTGGCCTGGTGCTTTATCCTTTGACATTTCAAAGATTGCTTTTTCTAATTTCCTCCTCTGTAATGACCTGTTCTAGATCCTGCATTTGGCGCCTCTCTATCTGAATTGCGTCCCATTCTAGCATGAGCCGCCGTGTTAATTGTACTCCCAATTGTTGTTGAAAGTGTTGTTGTATGTGTGCTTCCTTCTCTGCGTGTGTCATCACTACCCCCATGTTTGTTTGCAGTATTTGGATGTGTTTTTTCCTCCTACCATTAGTCCTCAATTAGAATAGTTTTGTGTTTGCATCTGAAATCCTAATGTGCGTCAGTTTTGCTCTCTGCTTGGCTTTGATTTTTTCAATGACTAGCAGTCCTTGATATTTGATCTTTATCCTTTTTTAAAAATTCCACCTCGTCTGTTGTTAGGCTTCTGCTCTCCTGTGCTACCTCTATTCCCCATATCATTGTCTTGGCCAATTCTATTTGGAGTTTGATACAACCAATATTTTCTTTATTCCATTTCTTGAGATCTTGTGCTGTTCTGCATAATTTGATATGCAACCATCGCATTGGATTTGTGCTCTGTACCGGCCTTCCCCAGGCATTATTGACTACCGAGTAAAAGTTTGGCATATGGACCAGAAATTTTCAAATCTGAAACCATTATGTTTTCTTATCTCTGTCGACCCTTCCAGCATCATAGGGCAGTGGTCTGATACTGTTCAAGGAAGTGCATGTAGGTGAGTTGTTGGGATCCTCTTCCCACTGGACTGAACAGAATATGCGGTCTATCTTCGTCATCACCAAGTTATCTTGATCATTGCTCCATATAAATTTCCTCCCGTGCAGCTTTAATTCTCTCCAGTGCAAGTAATCAATTGTTTCCCTAAATTTACTCATTTTCTATTGATCCTGCTATTGTTCTTTTCCTCTGCTCTGCAAATCATGTTGAAATCCCCTGCAATAAGACAGTGCCGACAGTGAACGGTCTTTCAGTCCTTTGAGCTCTTGTATGAAATGGGGTTTTTGCTGAGTCGTCTGAGGCCCATATACTCCTGTTAACGTCCACTCCATTCCTTTATCAAGGTTTTGTATAGTGACCGTTAAAGTGTGTGCTGAGCAGGTAGTAGAAACCAACTTGAAGTGTGTTTCTGATGCTGCAATTAGGATGTACCCCCTTTGTTCCGTTTGCCGGCAAGTATGAATAATTATTCATGAAAACATTGCCTATTGTCTCCCTCACCGTCCCATCACCAATGCTTTGTAGCTTGGTCTCCTGCATGCAGACTATGGTCGCCTTTGTTTATGCCGATATGTTTCTGACAGCCAACCTTTTTATGGGGTTGTTTAACCCTCTAACATTTCAATTTAGTAGCCTAACATTGCTTTTACTCATGACTGATCACGGATAACAATACGATACAGTGACTGCAAGCCCGACACTGTTGGAAATAATGGGCTTGTGTTATTCAGGAGGTCTGGCCTCTATAAATAGATGTATAGGGATGGTCAATAAACATAAAAGCCCTTATGCAAAAGGGAAATATAAAACACACCCCTACACCTCTAACACCCCCCTCAAACTCAAGGTGCGTCACGAACACTGAGTTTGGAGAGATAAAAACAATGCTGAGCTCTGGTCTGTGCCTTCGTGAAGAAATCAGCTAGCTGAAGCTCTGAAGGCACATACTGAAGATCAACAACACCATCCTGTACCTGCGCTCGTGTATAAGAAGCATCAACACCAATATACTTGGTAAGCTCATGCTTGACCGGATCACGAGCAATGCTGATAGCACCTGTACTGTCAGATAAAAGAGGAGTCGACATACCAACAGAAACACCAAAGTCCTCAAGCAACCACCGCAACCAAGTCACCTCTGTACTCACAAGAGCCATAGCACGCAACTCAGCCTCTGCACTCGAACGAGAAAGCTACCTGCTTCTTAGTCTTCCAAGCAATGAGGGAACCACCAAGAAAAACATAATAGGCAGAAAGAGATCGACGATCAGAGGGATCACTAGCCCAAGTAGCATCAGAATATGCTTTGAGCTGTAAAGAGCTAGTGCGTGAAAAGAACAAGCGTCTAGAGATAGTCCCACGAAGATAACGCAAGACACGAAGCAAGTGACTATAGTGGACCAGGGTGGGAGCAGAAACAAACTGACTCAGAATATGAACAGAGTACGAGATATCAGGACGAGTGACACCAAGGTACACGAGATTCCCTACAATATGACGGTAACGAGTAGGATCATTAAGAGGCTCACCATCAGTGGCTCGAAGATGGACATTGAGTTCCATGGGAGTCTCAACAGCCCGGTGATCAGTAAGAGAAGCCCGATCAAGAAGATCCTGAATGTACTTCTCTTGAGACATATAAATTCCCTCAGAGGAGGAGGAAACCTCAATCCCAAGAAAGTAGCGAAGAGGACCAAAATCAGACATAACAAACTGCTCACTGAGACGAGCCTTCACAAAGGCTATGTACTCTGAATCATCTCCAGTGATGATCATGTCATCAACATAGAGAAGAAGAAGAGTGCGACCACGTGATGAAGTATGCACAAAAAGCGCTGGATCATGAGCACTGGCAGAGAAACCAGCAGCAGTGACCACAGATGCAAAGCGCTGAAACCAAGCACGAGGAGCCTGCTTAAGGCCATAAATAGAACGCCGAAGGCGACAGACTATACCCTCAGGAACAGAATACCCAGGTGGTGGCTGCATATAAACCTCCTCATGCAACTCACCATTAAGAAAAGCATTCTTTACGTCAAGCTGAGAGATGGACCAATCATGAACAGAGGCCACAGCAAGCAGAGTACGAACTGTGGTCATGTGAGCGACAGGAGCAAAGGTCTCATCATAGTCACGACCATGTTCCTGCTGGAAGCCACAGGCAACTAATCGAGCCTTATATCGCTCAAGTGAACCATCCGAGCGGGTCTTAACCTTATAGACTCACTTACAGGTGATGGACCGAACACGTGGGGGATAGGGCACAAGTTCCCACGTGCCGGTGCGCTCGAGAGCAGCAATCTCCTCAGACATCGCATGCTGCCATTCCTGATGAGGAACAGCATCACGATACGTAGCCGGCTCAGGAAGAGCAGTAGCAGCAAAGCTAGAAGGAGAGTACCGATCAGGAGGCTGGCGAGAACGATGACCTCGTCCAAGGGGCTGCTCAGGAGAAGAATCATCAGAAGGAGATGATTCCTCAGGAGAAGAAGGTGTATCCGGAGAGTCAGACAGAGTTGGAGAAGTTGAGACATCAGATGACTCAACTGGAGTAGACGGCTCATCAGAAGAAGATGGCACATCTGTAGGGGGCACAACTCGTCGAGTATAGACTCGCGTCACCGGAGCCTTCAAAGCATAATCAGGAACCATCGAAGAAGGTTCCGAAGAAGAGGAGGTCATGGATGGAGGTACTGAGTGTGAAGGAGAAACACTCACAACTGGAGCATCAGGAAGGAAAAGGAACGAAATAGGATCAACCACAGATACAGAAGAAGTATCAGAAGATGGTCGGGGATTGGAAGGACGTGTCTCATCAAAAACAACATCCCGTGAAATTCTCATCCGTCGACCAACCGGATCCCAACAACGATATCCCTTATGCTCCGAGTTGTAGCCTAAGAACATACACTCAACAGACTGAGCAGTCAACTTAGTGCGCTCACGTGGTGCAAGCAACACGTAGCACACACAGCCAAAGAGACGAAGGATGGTGTAATCAGGCATCTTGCCTGTAAGGCGCTCAAAGGGAATTCCACCTTTAAGGGTAGACAATAGCTGAATGTTAATTAAGAAAGTGGCAGTAGAAACAGCCTCAGCCCAAAAATGAGGTGGAACAGAAGAGGCAATCAGAAGAGTGTGAGCTGTCTCAAGGAGATGTCGATGCTTGAGCTCTGCAACGCCATTCTGAGCATGAGCACCTGGACAAGAGAATTGTGCAAGTGTTCCTTGCTCAGAAAGAAAATGGTGAAGAGCATCAGATAGATACTCACCAGCAGAGTCAGCTCAAAAAATACGAATAGAGGTGTCAAACTGAGTACGGACCATAGTCGAGAATGATTTATAGATAGATAACGCATCACTGCGATGCTTCATGAAGTAGACCCATGTGTGGCGAGAAAAATCATCTATAAAAATGATATAATATTGATGTCCTCCTTTCGAAACAAAAGGAGCAGGGCCCCATACATCAGAATGAACAAGGTAAAAAGGACGCTTAGACACTGACTCGCTAGAAGGATAAGGAAGCTGAATATGCTTCCCTAGCCGACAACCCTGACAATGAGCTAAAGACTCGGAACTAGAAACCGATCATAAAACACCTCGACGAACTAGAATGGAGAGGCGAGAGCCACAAAGATGACCCAAACGGTGGTGCCACTGAGCAAACGTCGAAGTGGGCAAAGCAGCAAGAGTGGAGCCGACTGAACTGGTAGGTGCAGCGGAAGGAAGACGAAGCCAGTCAAGCTCCCAAAGACGCCATGAGTCACGACGACGAGGGCCAGTACCAAGCAGGCGACCCGTGCGACGATCCTGAACATAGCAACAATCATGATCAAGAATCACTCGACAATCATTATCAGTGAGTTGACCAGCAGATATAAGTTACATTGTAAGTCCAGGAACAAAAGAAACAACAGGAACAGTAAAAGAGTCAGATAGAAGAGTGCCCTGTCCAATAACCGAAAGAGGAGAACCATCGGCAGTATGAACAATAGAAGGACGATAAGAAAGACTCAAGGAGGACAAACTGGTACGATAAGGAGTCATATGGAACGAAGCACCAGAGTCAAGAATCCATGGACAAGTACCTGGAGCAGAAGTAGAAGGTGGTCCCTCAGTGGAAGACGAGGAAACAGCAGCAGTACTCGAAGACGTACAAGACTGGGTCACAGAACCAGCAGCTCCTGATGGTGCAGAAGTAGCAAGGCGACGAAGAAGCATGAGTAACTGGGCATCCGTAGTAGCAGAACTCACCTGAGATCCTCCAGTATTAGAACCACCAGCACCCTGTGAAGACCGACGAGCCTGAGCCTTCCTCTTTTTGAAACAAGACATCTCCTCATGACCATCTTTACCGCAGTAATCACAATGACGAGCACCACGGCCCCCTGGCACTGAAGGAGGAGGAGCTGAAGTCGATACCGGCAACGAAGAAGTAGTGTGCATAGGTGCCGAAGAACGAGCTGCCAACACTGAAGACGGACGTAGCAATCCTGCAGCCTAAAGACGAATCTCCTCATTACGGACACTCGTCAGAGCATCCATAAGAGAGACACAAGGGTAATGAGCAAGCAGCTGCGCACGAAGAGGCTCAAATTCAGCACAAAGACGAGTTAGAAAATCATAGGTGCGTCGAAGCTCAAGTGCAGCCTTCTGACTCTGACAAGAGGAGCAAGTGTCTGTCGACAACCGCGGACCAAGAGCATCAAGATGACGCCAAATAGCAGACATCTGACCGAAAAACTCCTCCATTGAAGCATCTCCCTGCTGCAAAAGCTGCTCCTGACGAATAGCAGCAAGGTAGGTAGACTGTCCAGTAGGCTCGTATCGAGAGTGAAGAAAATCCCACATCTGATACGCATGCTCGAACTCAACTATATCCGCAGCAAGACGATCCTCCATACTGGCAGCAAGAATAGCAGCAGCTCGAGCATCATCATCCAACCAAGTCCTGTATAAGCTGATGTGAGACTGATACGCAGAGATACGTGCATCATAATCCGTCAACATCTTCTTCTTATCATCATCAGTAGTCTGATCTGAAATAACAGGCTCTGAAGGAACTGCAGGGCAAGACGGGCATTTGATATCGCCCATAAGATACTCCCATAGTCGTAGACCACGCATATGCAGACGCATGCGAGGAACCCAGTCACGGTAATTAGTGCCATCAAAAAGCACCGGACACCGTACAACTGGAAAACCTCCTGAGGAAGTCATCATGATATGACTTGACAACGACGAGAGTGCAAAAGAAAAGAAATAGAGAGAAAAATAAAAAATGAAAATAAAGAAGAAAAGAAAATATTAACAATAATAAGAAAACATTTTCTTTTCTGCTATTCTCTCTCTTTTTCTTTTTTTTTTCTTTTTTTCTTTTTTTTGTTTTTGGAAATAATTAGAGATTACCGGTAACCCTACCGCCGCCGCCTACCGAAAATCACTGCCGCCGCCTACCGAAAATCACCGCCGCCGCCTACCGAAAGAAAAGCAGCCACGAAAAAGTGGCTGCTCTCGAGAGGTAGGGCCTCGGGGAGATGCGACGGGCGACGTGGCTGCTCTCGGGCAGTAGGGCCTCGGGGAGGTGCGACGGGCGAGCGGCGACGTCGGGGTTGACGGGCGAGGCGACGGGCAGGCAGCGACGGGTGCGACGTCGGGTTTGACGGGCGAGGCGACTGGCAGGCAGCGACAGCGACGGACGCCAAATTGCAGATGACGCGTCGGGCGACAGATTCGACCCAGCAGCGACGACGAGATCGGGTTCTGCGGAGATGCAGGAAAAGCCTCGGGAGAGATCCACCGGTCAGCAAAACAAAGCCGCCGGTGAGAGATCGTCCACGAACGGCCAACAGGATCAATAGGAAAAAAAACCTAATTTTGGCTCTGTACCATGTTGGAAATAATGGGCTTGTATTATTCAGGAGGCCTGCCCTTTATAAATAGATGTACAGGGATGGTCAATAAACATAAAAACCCTTATGCAAAAGGGAAATATAAAACACACCCCTACACCTCTAACAGACACAACCACACATAACATAGCACACTGACACTGGATATGAAACAACACAAGAGGCTGTCACAAGCCTCAGGGAAAGGCTTAGTATTTCAGGAGCTACCTCAGCACGAGCCAGAGGGAGTAATGCGGAACAGTACATTCCCTCACTAATTAAGCTGCTAACTGAACGAGCTAGCCACATTATCAAATCACAGCAACATCATGCTTGCCCCTTCCCAGGTCCCTCACTTTACCTGAGGTCCTTACTGGCCTGCCTTGAGTTAAACAGATCTTGCCGATATCAATATTCATGGCTGCCAGCAATTCTTCCATTGCCAGCATAATCTCCTTTGTCAACGGTTCCTGGAAAACCTTTGCTATTTTATCTTTGACTTCCTTAGCCTTTTCTTATTCCGTT
Source organism: Neostapfia colusana (assembly GCA_030760725.1). Lineage (NCBI taxonomy): Eukaryota > Viridiplantae > Streptophyta > Magnoliopsida > Poales > Poaceae > Neostapfia > Neostapfia colusana. The sequence continues at coordinate 30,067,562 of JASWHV010000004.1, read as the reverse complement.
GCTGGCAGTCCTAGCCTCCTAGCTAACACCTCCTGCGCCAGCTTCTCCGTTGACACGCCTCCCCTTGATTTCTTCTTATCTGCTATCCTCCCACTTCTCCTGACAGTCTTGTCTTTCTCACTGGACGCTCTTCCTTTTTGGTTTGACATTAGCTGGTGTTGGGAGAATTGGCTCAGGCAACTTGCTCAGGCTATGATCCCCATGCTTGTATGTCTTGCACCCTATTTCCTTCTTTTCCGGCACCGTTGTTCTCTCTTCCCCTGTAGCCTTGGTTTTCTTGAACCTATGCAGTAGGCGGTCCAGCGAGCGCTCCCTTGAACGTCGTGTTCCTGGACTAAGAGATCTCTCCATAGCTCTATGCCTTCCACTATGTCTCGAACTTCCTTCTCCGTACCTGCGTTGTGGCGACCCCTCTCGCCCCCTGCTCCTCTGACCAGGCCAGCCCAATCTCTATAGCAAGTTGACGCCTGGGCGCTTCATGGTGCCCTTCTCTGTCCTGATCCTCGTCGTCGTCATGCCTGCGACGGTGCTCCATCCATATATCTGCACTGCAGGAGCTTCTTCCGGGCCTGATGATGTCACGGGTTGGTTCCGACTGAAATTCCTATCCTGCCACCTGATGAACTTGGAGCTCCTCCTCTCCAGCAGTATCGACCACACCGTAACCCCAGTCAATTGGGATTGCCAGTGGTCGTCCATCATAGCCCATGTGACGAAGATCCACCACCAACTGCAGATGGACTAAAATGTCATAGGTATACCCCATCCTTGGAGTCACCGGCCGGTCGTACTGCACTTGGATGCCGTCATACGCCGCCCCTGCTGCATTAGTATCAGTCACAGTAAGCCACAAACGCCTGGGGATGTGCCTGGGCTCAGCCGCGAATACCCAACACTCGAAACCCCTAGTGTAGGTCCTTATGCGCTTCGGAGAAATGGAAGGAGCGTGATCTACTGATCATCCAAGCAACGAATTGATCTGTCCACAGATGTCAGATGCAGTGGAAGATTTTCAAAGCACAGCTTTACATGATATCTAGAATCATTCCTGCATGCTCTCGTGTCCGGCTTCTAGCTTCTGAGTCTAAATTCTCTTCCACCGCTGGTAAACCTCTCAATCCCTTCCAAGGCTTCAAAGTCTTCACGCAGGGTACAAGTGACCAAGAAGTCTTCAGGATTATGCTTGGAGGCATGAAATGTTATCGGGTCGATGCTGAAGCTTCGTGCCAAGGATGCGACAACATGTCCTGGCTCTGTTTGGGGGGAGTTCCTCCCCATGCAGACCAACAATGAGCGCGATTGAAAGTACTCAATGTGCTGCTGAATTTCCTCCGATAGAGGAATGTTGCAGCGCTCAATGTCAGGTCGAGCGAGCAGGCCAAGCTCCTCCATTCTTCCTCTTCTTCTTAAGTGTACTGGCTTGGTGGCAGTGCTGATGGGGTTTTTGATGAATGCTCTTGAAGGTGTCCTGGTGCACCTAGATGAGATATGGCCTGTGCGCCAGCAGACCCAACATTTCGTCGCATCGCGGCACTCGGCGATTTTGTGGTCGGAGGCAAGGCAATTGAAACACCTTCCCCTCATCCTCACTAAATAGGCGCTCCGTCTAGCTTGGGATGAGGGAGGGAGGGCCTGCTCGTGATTCCTCCTCTGCTGCATTCAGAGGAACCTTGCTTTTGCCCGCTTTCTTTGCACCTGCTGCCAGCCTTCTTCCGGTTCCGCTGGGCTGTCGCCTCCCTGCTTCATCTGTCCCAGAAGCGGTTAGCAGGACATCCCTGTATGGAGATTTCTCCTCCTTGCCATATAGCAGGAATCTTTCTTGCTCACGGGTAAGCAGAGTTTTGGCCTTGAAGTTACAGTGGAGCTGACCAGACGCTGCTCCCAAGCTCAGTCTTGCTCTTTCCAAGCTTGGTGATTCCCAGTCTTCCGGCGGTATCCAAATATAAAGGAAGGTATCCAAATACAAAGTGAGTGGGAAAGAGATAGCTGACCATTCGTCACTGACGTAGGAGCTGAGTTGTGTATTTTGGGGGAAATTTTATGCAGTGATGTGGTTGTTATGATACAAGAGCATTTGAAGAAAAGGTCTCGCTTCTTCTTGAATCAGTCAATCAGAGCAGCACATAGAGTACAAAACTTCAATCTATATTCTGGTCCTTACTTCCTCGAGATATATAAATACTTGTAAAGCACAAACCTCTACCCCAAGCTGAAGGGGATTAGCCCCGACTTATACTGGGGGCTAAAACTAATACATATTTATTTACAGAAAATGGACGAATAGATCACATTAAACATGCAATGCCGATGGAATAACAGTTGGTTTACCTGGCTCTCCAGCTTATCTAGATACAGATCTGTGGTTAGAGTACTGTCTGCAGCCATAATTCCTACACGAATATTACTTCCATACTCAACAGGTTTCAAGTTTGCAGCTTTGAGATTCCCTTATAACACAGTCGCCAATACGGAAGAAAGGAACCAAGCAACCATGTGAAATTTCATCATGCCAGGCATGTAAGAACTGGCATGGCATAACAATGCAGGATGCTCCAGATTGCTCCAAGAAAAGCCTCTTCTCCATTAACTTCTCAAGAGCGATGTTCCAGTCAGAAGTGAGCTGAGTTCCTGATGACAACAGCTCTTTCTTAATGAGCGGATCATTGCAGATGACGAAGGGAGGTGCCTCTTCTCCATCTCTGGTACTCCAACACACAAACCTCTCTAAAAATCGAAGAGACAAAGTGGAAGATGCTCCCATGACTCCAATGGTGCCTGATGGATTATAATCCCCACTATAAGGTCCACTTAACGAAACAGAGGAACTCACGTCCATATTCTTTGGTTCAGAAGGATCGGTAGCACTGTTGGTCTTGAGAACAATCGGTGATGGTCTTGCATTATAAGCAAAGCATGAAGACCGGTATTTACAATAGGCCCATCTCCTTGCGCCACTCAAGCGATGCATCGACTCATATAAAGAGCAACGAGGAGACATGGCTATGCTCCTGCAGGAAGAGCTTTTGGATCATTCTGTAGCAAAAAGTAGTAACACAGCTGATTTTCAAGAAGTAGCAAATAGAAACTGACCCCTATGAAGACATCTGAACAATGGCAGTCGAGGACTTTGAACTCTGAACACCACAGTGTGGTTACCTTTTGGAGAGGCAGATTGGAATGAGGATACTACCCCTCTTCCCAGAAGACATGTGGATCGTAGCAGTTACAAGTATGTTGTCGATCGAGAGATGATCTTAGATCTTAACAGCTATTATTTACTAGTAAACAAGGGCCATATCAATGAGCATGCATAATTCAAACTGCCTAACAATACCAATCACTATAAGAGCAGGAGGAGTGGAACAGACAGAGAGGAATCTCAATTATTGCAGTGGAATGCACCAGATGTTTGTTTTATCTTTTGTGAGGAAGGAAACGCTAAACAAAAGGAAGTACTGCGGAAGACTGTGACCCGTGCCTTGGATACTGCCTCACATCTGCACCAACACACAGCTCATAACATACATCAACTCCATCTCCCTGGCCTTGCTGTCTTCTTAAAACTCGGTATTTAGCATCAGGCTTTAGCTGTTATATGGTAGATAGAAGGAATTACTGCTCCGGTTTTCACCAGGAGAGAAAAAGCAAGAAAGGAAGCATACAAGATGAACGCTCCCAAGGGACAAAACTCACATAATTGTGAGGCTCGGTCACCTCCTTGCATGTGCTCTGATCATCCACCAGGCATCAACAGAGCACGAGACAGGGCAAGAGGCCTCTTGCAGTTGCGTACGTAACCTGCCGTTGTTGTACTCAAAAGAACACGAATGCTAGGACAGGGCAGTGTTGCTGCGACTGATGGACCACCTCGTAAATTTGTTACACGTGTCATAGTTTCCTCTTCATTCTCTATGATTGATCAGCTGACACTTCGGAAAATGCTGCTTTCATAATGTTCTAAATGCAGTGAATTCAAAAAAAAAAGTTGAACCAACAAATGTTATTTCCACTTGTAATAATTGTGAGGAAATAGGCTATTACAATTTTATTGGACATAAAGAAGCGACTTAACTTTTGTCCGTTCTTTGGCCCTGATAAAGATAATAATGCAAGCTCTTGGAGAAAGAAACGAAAGGATTTAACCAAACATACTTCCAAAGAAAAACATTACTAGTAATTCACTTTATTCTGAACCAATGACATGCCCAAATACTAGAATTCCAAGATATAGCTGGCAAAATAAACGAGAGAAATGATTTGCTGGAACACGTATCAGGATAAATAACATTGTGTTGATGGGTGGGGGTGGGGGGGGGGGGGGGGGGGCAGGGGCAAGTGCCAAAAATTCAAAAGAAATTCTTGACTAAACATGACTATTGGGAAAAGATTTAGCTGCTTGATATCAAAGTTACAAATAGTGTGATCATGTGATTCCTCAATACAACAACAAAGCCTTTGTACCAAGCATGTCAGAGTAGGCTATGTGGTTCCTCAACAACAACAACAACAACCAAGCCTTTATCGCAAGCCTGTTGGGGTCGGCTAGACATGAAACCCAATATCAATGAAGTAAAAGAGAGAAAGAGATATAAGAACAAGAAAAAAAGAAAAGAAAAAAAAGAAAAAAAGAAAAGAAAAAAGAAAAAGAGAAAAAGAGAAAAGAGAAAAGAAAAAAGGAAAAGAAAAAGAGAAAAGAGAAAAGAAAAAAACAAGACTACAATTCTGGCACATGAATTGCTACTTTCCATGCGGTCCTATCATGAGCTAAGTCTCTGGATACATTCCAATCTCTCAAATCTCGTTTTACCGCCTCCTCCCAGGTCAACCTTGGTCGTCCTCTACCCCTCCTAATATTTTCTCTACCTCTTAAAATCCCACTGTTAACTGGTGCTTCTGGAGGTCTCCGTTGGATATGTCCAAACCACCTAAGTCGATGTTGGACTAACTTCTCTTCAATCGGCGCCACCCCTACCTTATCACGAATCGCCTCATTCCTTATTCGGTCTCTTCTCGTGTGCCCGCACATCCACCGTAGCATGCGCATCTCTACGACACTCATTTGTTGGACATGTTGCCGTTTAGTTGGCCAACATTCCGCCCCATAGAGCATCGCGGGTCTGATCACCGTCCTATAGAACTTCCCTTTTAGCTTTTGTGGGACTTTCCTATCACATAGGATTCCAGAGGCTTGTCGCCATTTCATCCACCCTACCTTGATCCTGTGGCAAACATCCTCATCAATATCGCCATTGCTTTGTAACATTGATCCTAAGTATCGGAAAGAGTCCCTTCTAGGTACTATTTGTCCTTGTAGACTAACATTTCCCTCTTCACGACCAACACCACTAAAGTCACACCTCATATACTCGGTTTTGGTCCTACTAAGTCTAAACCCCTTGGACTCTAAGGTTTGTCTCCATAAGTCTAATTTCTTATCAACACCATCTCTAGTTTCATCTACCAGCACTACATCATCAGTAAAGAGCATGCACCAAGGGATATCCCCTTGTATATCCTTCGACACCTCATCCATCACCAAGGAAAAGATGTATGGGCTCAAAGCTGATCCTTGATGTAGTCCTACTGTGATAGGAAATGCATCAGTCTCACTATCACTTACGCGCACACTTGTCCTAACATTATTGTACATATCCTTGATAAGGGTAATGTACTTTGTTGGCACTTTATGTTTCTCTAGTGTCCACCACATGACTGACCTTGGTATCTTGTCGTACGCCTTCTCCAAGTCGATGAACACCATATGCAGGTCCTTCTTCTGCTCCCTATATCTCTCCATAAGCTGACGAAGCAAGAAAATCGCCTCCATTGTAGACCTCCCAGGCATAAAACCAAACTGGTTTTTAGTGACATTGGTCACTTTCCTCAGGCGGTGTTCAATCACTCTCTCCCAAAGCTTCATAGTATGACTCATAAGCTTAATACCTCGATAATTAGTACAACTTTGAATATCTCCTTTATTTTTGAAGATAGGTACTAATATACTCTTCCTCCATTCTTCAGGCATCTTGTTTGACCGAAAAATGTGATTGAATAGCTTTATGAGCCATACTATTGCCACGTCCCCAAGACATCTCCACACCTCAATAGGGACATCGTCGGGGCCGAGGGCCTTTCCTCCTTTCATCCTTTTTAAGGCCTCCTTAACCTCAAACTCTTGTATCCTCCGCACGAACCGCCTGTTGGAGTCATCAAAGGAGTCATCCAACTCAACCATAGTGCTCCCATTCCCATCATTGAATAGCCCATTAAAGTAATCACGTCATCTATTCTTAATCTCTTCATCCTTCACTAGAATGCGGTCAGTCTCATCTTTGATGCATTTAACTTGATTGAGATCCCTCATCTTTCTCTCGCGGATTTTTGCTACCTTGTATATGTCCTTTTCACCTTCTTTTGTCTCTAGTCTCTCATATAACTTATCATAGGCCTGTACTCTTGCCTTACTCACAACTCGCCTTGCATTCTTCTTAGCCTCTTTGTACTTAAGCATGTTGCTTGCGCTTCTATCATTATGCCAACTCTTGTAACACTCCTTCTTCTCCTTAATAGCCTTTTGTACATCCTCATTCCACCACCAAGTGTCTTTGTCTACAAGTTCTTTCCCTTTGTCACACCGAACACCTCACTAGCTACCTTCCTAATGCAAGTTATCATCTTCATCCACATACTATCTGCATCTCCATTTTCTGCCCAGAGTCCTTCTGTGATCACCCTATTTTTAAAGGATTCTTGTGATTCTCTCTTCAACTTCCACCACTTTGTTCTTGTGATTTTGACACCTTTGTCCGCAAAGAACATGTATGGAAGCGAAAGTCAGCTACCACAAGCTTATGTTGTGTCACAACACACTCCCCCGGGATCACCTTACAATTTAGACACTCCCGTCTATCCTTTCTCCTAGTGAGGACAAAGTCAATCTGGCTAGAGTGTTGGGCACTACTAAAGGTCACTAGGTGAGATTAACTTTTCCTAAAGAGGGTGTTAGCTATCAACAGATCATAGGCTACGGCAAAGTCTAGGATGTCCTTACCCTCTTGATTCCTATCGCCGCATCCAAAACCTCCATGTACTCCCTCAAATCCTAGGTTAGTTTCACCCACATGACCATTGAGATCTCCCCCTATGAGGAGTTTCTCGGTTATCGGTACACTACTAACCATATCCTCCAAGTCCTCCCAAAATTGCCTCTTAGCACTCATGTCGAGCCCAACTTGTGGGGCATAAGCACTAATGACGTTCAAGACAATGTCCCCAATTACTATCTTGATTAAGATGATCCTATCCCCTCGTCTTCGAACATCCACTACTCCATCCTTAAGACTCTTATCTATTAGAACACCTACGCCATTCCTAGTCCTAGCCGAACCAGAATACCAAAGCTTGAAACCGGTATTCTCGACTTCTCTCGCCTTTTGACCCGCCCATCTAGTCTCTTGTACACAAAGGATATTTACTCGTCTCCTAATGGCAACATCTACTAACTCACGTAGCTTCCCCGTCAAGGATCCTACATTCCAACTACCCACCCGAAATCTATGTTCCTCGGCTAGCTTCCTTACGCTTTGCACCCGTCGAGTAAAATGCAAAGACCCTTGCTCACTTATCACTACATCCGGGCGATGATGTAGCGCGCCACTAAGGTGGTGGCGATCCGGCCCTTGCTCATTTAACACCATATCCGAGTTCCGATATGGCGCGCCACTAAGGCGGTGGCGACCCGACCCTTGCTCACTTAACACCATACCCGGGTTCCGATATGGCGCGTCGCTAAGAGGGTTACGCCCCAACGAATTTCTATTGGGTTTCATTTCCATGAGAATGGCTAAGTGTAGTTGTTGACTCGCCAAGCCTATCACAACCCCCTCCTCCTTTACCCGGGCTTGGGATCGGCTATGTCATTACACCATAGGCGGAGTTTATGTGGTTCCTCAATACAAGGGAAAAAATTAAATGTTACAGTATTGAACATCAGAACCATCTTACGGTTATTCCCAAACCTGGCCTTAGCACATAAATAATGGAAATGAACTACAAGGATTATAGGTTAAAACAATAGTGTCTACTTCAGCTTTGACTTGGCAGAACTTTGAAGTGGCTTAGCAACGGTAACTGAAGGACTACTTCTTGCCGTCTTCTTTACATTGTACGTTATCGACATGAATGCACAAACTAGTGCAATCATAATGGTCGGGTAGACATAAGCTGATTGCGTTGGATTGCTGTTCACTGGCTTCCCAAATAACGCTTCTTTCACTAGACCCCAGATAACCAAAAGGGTACCAAACAAAGTCATCCTTCCAGGATTTATGATGCCGACAAGTGCTCCAGCAACACAAAAGTAGCTTCCGGCAAGTATCTGATTGAGGAGAAAGGCAGTATAATGTAAAGAGTTCATACAAGCATTGTTCCAGGAGTTGTAGATTGATTATAAAAAAAAGTACCTCTAGACGCTGGAGATCAACTACTGCAGAAACATTTTTGGCTTCTGTCAGATTGTATATGTCGAATAGGTCACTCCATCTTGGAAATGTCATGGTTTTAATTAGGTAGCTCCCAATAGCTCCAGGATACAGCATGGCCTTCACAACAGATGGTGGGAATATCTCATTTGAGACCAATTGAGATGCCGTGACCTGAATTGGTGTTGTGCATGTACCAGCTCGGCATGGGACCCTAAAATGTCAAAACATACGGAAAATCTACTTACCATATTATGTTTCCCAAATCAGCTCTTACAAACCAAGATTGCCTCTACATTGAAATAAAATCCAAATGGACAACATAAGTCAACTCCGCCTATGTTGTAATAACATAGCCGGTCCCGAGCCCGGGTAAAGGAGGGGTCATGGTAGGCTTGTCAAACCAGCAACTATACTTAGTCATTCTTATGGAAATGTAGCCTGCCCCAACGTGCTAGGGACAAAGGCTTTGTTGTTGCTGTTGTTGGACAACATAAGTCAGCAATGGTGTAGTGGTAGAATATGCAAAGGTTGCAGAGCATCCATGTTGAGGAGTAAAAAAGGCTTAAAGAAAATGCATTAGGTGTCATACAGCTATGGCAGAAGAGTAAACGTGTGAAACTAGATTGTTGTAATCTTAGGGGAACCAAGGAATATATGAAATGGTGAAGATGGTTTCCCTCAAATATTTCGATGGAAGATGTTTGTAGGGGATTGATTAATGCCACAAACATTCAACTCTACATTGAATTAATGGTCCACGAAGCTAGTTAGGAATGGTAGCAAGTCTGGTACAGTTGACATTTATATTTTTTAATATATCACTGCAGTAGGAGCCTCCCCTACTGTACATTCCTCAGAAGAAAAAAAAAGGAGGGAAGAGGCACAACAATCCAGCATTACTAACATTAAAAATTTAGTTCGGGCGCTCAAGCCAGGAGAACACATTATTTCAATCCTTAGTCTGGCCACTGCTATTCATAGTTATTAAGGCGGTAAGGCGACATAAGGCGACATACCCCCTTTTTATCTTTTAAGCGGTAAGGCGTAAGGCGAGGCGACGCCTTACTTAATATATAAAAAAGTGCATACCCAGTGCTGAAAGCTCCCACACGTTGTGGGGTCTGGGGAAGGGAATTTCTAAGCAGCCTTCCCCTTTCTTATTTTGCAAGGAGGCTGATTCGAACCCAGGACCTCCAGGACACAAGTGGAGAAACTCTACCACTGCGCCAGGCCTTACTTAATATATAAATATTGTAAATTATAGAAATAAAATTTCAAATATAGTAGCACCTTGTTCAAAAGTTCACAAGACAGACTAGAAAAAGGCTGCAATAGCCTTATTTCAGTGGCCCAGTAGCCCATCCAGCCCACTACCACCAGCCCAAAACCCATATTTACCCTAACCCTACTCAGAAACAGTGAAACACGCCAGCAGCCAGCGCCTCTCTCCATTTCTTCGCCCGGGCGCCACCGCCACCACCTTCTCTGCGCCCATGCGCCGCCGCTGCCGCCTCCTCTGCGCCCGTGCGCCACCGCCGCCGCCTCCTCCTCTGTGCCCCTGCCACACCGCTGCCGCCTCCTCCTCTGCACCCCTGCGCCACCGCCTCCCCTGCACGCCGCCTCCTCCTCTGCGCCCCTGCCCCACCACCGCCGCCTCCCCTCCGCGCGGCCGCCGCCGCCGCCTCTCCTGCGCGCGGCCGCCGCCGCCTTACGCCAGGATCTAAGGCGACGGGACGCCTTACGCTCGTATGGCGCCTTACCGCTTATGTGTCGCTTAAGCGACGCCTTGATAAGCATGCTGCTATTGACCTCTTTGGTTCCTTGGAATGGAATGCATACACTTGTTTGGTTCAAACATAGATATATCAAAAGCGTTAATTTACTTCTATCATATTTTGTTGTATCTATCTTATTTTCTCACATGTGGTAGTGTTTGTATCCTCAACTTATAATGATGTTTGAATTATGCTAGGCAATAAGATCTGCACCATGTGTGGGAGCCTTCGGCACTGGGTACGCCTTTTAATAAAGTATGCACCATGGGTCTAATCGGTTATGGAAGTTACATGAAGTTGGCAGGTACCTTCTGGTTCCACTTCCACATCAATTAGTGTATCTCTTTTGATGATGACATTTTTCCGCGTGTAAAGCCTATCTTTTCCTGATGCTTCTCTTTAAGTTTTATGTTGCCCAATCATGTGTGTAACATGTACTAAAGGCAAAACGATTAAGAAGTACCCACATCTCAAGTTAGTCAAATGGAAATCATATGAAAGTTGATGTTTTAAACATTGCCAGAAAAAATACTTGGTAAAAGGCTGTTCCAGGTTTGAAAGTAGCGTAGACTGGAAATGAGGATGATGGTATTGGTTTCATCTAAGTCACAGGAAAGGCATAATCTAGAAGAAATTCACTCAAAACCAAATAACCTTAACCTGCCTCCTTTCTGTTTGGCTGCCATTTCATTTTTTACTAGAAGTCGGTTAATGGCTTTCCAGTAACTTTGCCAAGCCCAAAACCCTGAGACATTCAGAAACTATGAGCAGCCTAAAGCTTAGGTCATAGAAGAATACTGGCTGAAATAGAGCACATGCTTAGATGTTCATGCTGAGATTTCCCCATCAGCATAAACTGATAGTGTACTTTTACAAGTTGGTTACCTATCCAGTAAGGTGCCGCTGACAGATGCTATCAAGCTGGTATGGTAATCACGCCAAGTGCCAGTACTAACAGAATTTAGCAGGGTCGGTAACTAATGAGTAAGACTTACCACGACGAAGTATGGAAACACAACACAACCACGATGGGTCACAGATGCAGCGTTCCACCTTTACTATGCATACATCCGGTATAGAAGTGAATACTAACAACAAGTGAGTAACGAACCTAACCCCCTAAAAGGTAAGCACACCCAGAGATCCAAGCCGCCGCTGCCTAAGAGAACTGGACCAATTACTGACAAATTGAGCTTCTTGGTTTGTTCTTGGTGGCTGGGGGTAGGCAGGAGGGAGCGAGTCAAGAACTCGTAACCGACCTGAAGAGCGGGATCTGGAGGATGATGAGCAGGAAGTAGACGCGGGATGCGTAGATGGAGATCCGGCGGCTGGTCCACCCGCCACCGCCGCCCACCCGCCGCCGCTGCACCTCGATCGACCCCGGCGCCCGCGTCGGCGCCGACGAGCTCGGCTGCGACTCCGCTGCCGATCTCCCTCTCCTCGTCGGTGGCGCCATGGCTCGCCTACACCGCCGATGGCTTGCTGCCTTTTATTTCTTGGGAGCGATTAGATCATCGTCCTCGTCCCGGACGCTAGCGAAGCTTAAAACATGTTCCAGTTCAACAGATTGATAAAGCGAACAAACTATGTGCTTTTGGTCGAACGAACTAATGAAGGGGGTTAGTATATCCTAGGCCCAAGGAAATGCAAGCGAGGACATATTTTTTATTTATATACACTTTTTTATTAATTTAATAAAAATAACCGCGGGTTTCGAGAAAATGAAAAAATGACCAAGTCACATATGAGGATACGCCACATTAGCGTCACATGGACTTGTCGCCTGTTGAAAGAGCGAGGATGGTCATTTTTACAAATTTTTAAAATGTTCAGTTATTTTCACTAAATTAATAAAAAATCATATATTAACAAAAAAATGCGCGAGTGGTTCCTTTGGGGCCGAACCAAACAAGGCCGCTATGAGCTTGGAATGGATTTCAAGTTTTTGTTGCAGTCCAAACAACACATGTCTTCTTTTCTCAAGGGAGAGTTTTGTCCTTTCAGAAAATCAGAATTTTATAGTGGAGTTTCTTTAGTTGACCAATTAGATCAAGGATTAAGTATTGCAAGTAAAACAATTTTAAGAGAACAAATACAGGGTTCAAGGGAATATATGTTGGTGTTGATTGTAGTGAGGAGCAAGTGAAGGTGTAAAACTTCACATCATTAAGACTTCATACTGATGTTGAGATTTGAAAGATTGAAAAAAATGTCTATAACATGGAAGGCTTTTCATGCATGGCTTATTTGAAATAAATAACATGGTGAAATATCTATAAGAAATGTTGTTGTAATCTAACACTTGCAATTTTTAAAATTTTATAGAACCGTGAAACCTTTGACCAACCAGCATGGCTATTTTCAAACGTCCAACATTACTCTCTGCTCTACCGTAGCATAATTATAATTTAGATTGATGTTGTACCACTTAATTTTAACTTTATTATCATCAGCATGATGAAAATCTAATCACAGTGTTGTGACCATTTAGTGACAAGTTTGACACCCACCAAGAGCTGTTAGAGGGGGGATATGAAAGTTGTTGGTGTTAGACTACTAAAGCGGGTATATAACAAGGCAAATTAACTCTCATGACCCTATTCTAGAGGTTAACTGTCAAATTGCCCTAGTTTTCTAATGCTGCTCATTTTATCCCATTGTTTAAAATATGGATTACCCATATGATGACTGTTTCTAACCCCATCAGGAAATTCATGATTTATGAATTAAAATAAGATTTGTTATGCATTATGGAGTGGGACTAAATATATCATATTTTAACAAAACTCATATTTTAAAGTCTATAAAAAGTGTTGAAAACATTATTCATCTTTGAAATGCTACATGCCACAATTCGGGCTAACTAGGATCAAATGAGGAATTGACTGAAAGTTGCCTAGAGGGGGGTGAATAGGCTAATAAAACATGAAACTACTGAAAACAGCCGGATTAAACGTAGAGGGTCGGACTAGTCCGGTCAGGGGGCGGACTAGTCCGACCTAGGTATAGAAATTAGGTAAAGGTTGTGTTTTTATAGATTTCTTTCCAAGTTTGTTCAAGCGGAAGATACATGGGTTATCTAACAATCTAATCAACTAGTTTGTGAAAGATAAACTGATTGGATTGTAAGATTCACAACTATAAGGCAATTAACAAGTTTTAAGCGAAACAAACCCTAACAAGCAATTCTAGTGATCAAGCGAGAAAGTAAAGGAATCAAGAGACTCGATTTATCCCGAGTTTTGATTCCACACAGAAATTTATGTCCCTGTTAAGGAGTCTACAAAGGATTGGGTCTCTTCCAACCCTACCCTCACCGAGCGATCACTAAGATCAAGCCCGAATTCTTCACTATCAATCAAAGGGTGAATACAAGATTCTAGGGGCTACTCACAACTCGAGGCTCCATACAACAACCTAGCAGTTCTAGGAAATAAAATACAACAACCACGAACTCAAATCAACGATTAGAGTGCAAGAGATTCAAACCGAGAGTTCAAATATTGATCACCGCGTCTCTCCTCTCACAAATCCCCAAACCCCTCAAGATCCAATCTTAGAGGTCAAGAAGGTGAGGAAAGAGGCTTACAAGAGCTCAAGGAAAGAGTTTTCGGCACTAGGGTTGCAGAGTTATCCTTTTGAAGCCGGGGGTCCCTTTTTATAGGGATTCCGACATCTAACCGTTACACCTGCTAAAGTCCGGACTAGTCCGGCCAGAACCCCGGACTAGTCCGGCCTTGGGAGGACCACCTACGTCATCAAGGCTAACAACTAAAGTCCCTAGCACCTTTGAATTCAAACGGTCATTTGAACCCCGGACTAGTCTGTTGAAGAACGGACTAGTCTGATCTCACACAGGAGCCTTTGCTCCGGGTGAGAATGGACTAGTCTGGCTAGTGGCGGACTAGTCTGGGCACACAGGCGGACTAGTCCGGCCTTATAAGACTTAGTCCTAAAACTCTCTAATCTCACATTACGGACTAGTCTGGCCATGTCCGCACTAGTCCGAGCTCACACAGAAACAATTGTTCCATTCTAAACCGGACTAGTCTGAAGAACCAAACTAGTCCGGCCAGCTGAGCGGACTAGTCCGGCCTTCTGGGACTTAACCCAGTGGCCGCACTCACCTCACACAACCGGACTAGCCTATCAGCAAAGGACTAGTCCGAGGTCACTCAGAAGGATTTCCTCTGGACCTAAGCGGCTTAGTCCGAACAGGCGGACTAGTCCGGCCTTCTGGGACTTGGTCTCAGAAAGGCTCAGACTTACACAAGAACGGACTAGTCCGGCATAAAACGGACAAGTCCCAACTCACTCAGAGACATTTAGTCCGGTCCAAAATGAAATAGTCCGGTTGGATCGGACTAGTCCGACCCTAAGTCCGGACAAGTCCGGTCTACATTCTAAGCTATGCCTAGGACTATTCCCTCACCAATATTCTAACTAAAAATTTGAGCTCTCTAATGATTCTCAAGCACTCTAAAAGAGGAGACCCTCTACACAACTAGAAAATGTGAAACTCAAGAATAAAATCATATTTCTACTCTTGCAAGTCATCTTCTTTTTCTTTTTGCTTTTTGTGGGACTCCACTATTATTCTCATCTCAAAGACCTGTGCTCATACTCATTAAAGCTATTTAGTATCTTAATTGTCGTCATCAATCATCCAAAACCCATGGGGATTACCTAGATGCACTTTCAATACCCCCTTTTTGGTGATTGATGACAACACATTAAGACTCTCGATGAATGGATATAAGAGTTTGTTTTCATAATACATATATGTATGATGTACTCCCCCTAAATGTGTGCATAAGAGTTTATCAATAAAAATATGCACATTAATGAATTCTATGGGGATTTCATACACATATGTGTTATGATGGGGTGACTAAGTGTGATGTGATAAAAAGAGTGTAAAATGCATTAAAGGGAACATAAATGATATCAATTAACAAGATCATCACAACATAACATAGTTTGAAGGCATAATGAGACATAATGTGGCATAGGCATTACAAAGCAAGATAAGGATTTTAAAAAGCTAAACTAGACTACTCCCCCTCTTTCTCTCCCCCTTTAGCATCAAAGCACCAAAAAGGAAAAGAAAAGAGAGAAGGGCCTAATCGCTATCGTCTTCATCTTGATCTTCGCCTTGTTTGCTTTGAGTCTCTTCATCTTCATCGTCATCCACATGTTAAGCGTGGGAAGTAGGAGGAGCAGCAGAGGAGGAACCACCTTCACCAAAGAAGGCAAGCTCGTCCTCGATGAGAGTGGGAAACTTGGTTACTCCTTCATCTTACGATGGAGACATAGGTATCTCCATCTTGTCGCACATTGCTTTGAGGTACTTCTCTTGGTGTTGCTTCATCCTTTGTGTGCGAACTTCCACCTCCCGGCATGAAGAGAAGATCGCCTTGAAGATTTTGAGTAGCCCACTAGAGGAGCCACTTGACGACCGAGGAGCAGAAGGCCCGGCTGAGGAAGATGGGGCTGCGGAGGAGCTTCTACCCAAGGACACATGAGGGCGAGGAAGAGGAGTCAGCATTTGTGGATGCAGCTTCTTATGCTTCATGTCCTTGGCAAATTCCACGCCGGTGACTTTATCGATCATGCACATAATGTATGGTGCATAGCCACAAGACCTGTTTGGAGTGTAGGAGATGTTGAAGATGTCATTGTAAATGTAGTCGAAGACATTGAACTTCTCCTCTTCATTGATTAGCTTCATTAAGTTCAATAGATACCCTTGTATCATCCCCGCATCTCCATCCTTGGATGCTAGAGTCTTCCTCAAAACTCGGTTGAGCACTCCAAAGAAAGGCTTGATATTGTGAGTTGAGGATGGCTCATAGGTGAGGTATGATGGGTACATATAATCCAAGTCATCCTTTCCCAAGGTCCTTTCATTGTGAACTATGATATCATAGTTCAAATGCTCTTCAAGACTGAGGATCCTTGCAAGCTTATCATATAGCACCGAGTACACCACACCATTATTCATCCGAGTGATTCTTTCCTGTCTCCATATGTGTGGAAGTAGCAGGCGGTGCAGAATTGGACTATGACTTCAATATTCCAATCGTATTGAAATCCGATCAAGTCCTTGATCCCATGGCGTTCTACAGCTTCAATCACTGCATCAAAGGCCTGATGATTATTGTTCGCCATATAGGACCAATCCACCCACTGAGCATCGACTACCGGTGTCTTCATTTGGAGATAGACATGCCGGTAATAGTCACAATGGAAGTCACACCAGAAGCGAGGGTCTGGTGTGGCCTTCTCAAACTTGTAAACTTCTTCCTCTCTTAGCCTTCTAGCTTTATCAGCTCCCTTGCCTTTGAATGTTGCACTAGCCAAGTTGGGTTGGCGGTTTGGATTGTGCATGGGAGGTGCTCTCTCAAGCGGCCCAACTGGTCCTTGTGGGGGATTCCCCCCCCCCCACGCCTAGGGTTGTCACGAATGACAAGTCTCCTATTGGTCAAAGCCTTTTTCCTATGGGGATCCGTTGCTTTCCCTTTGCCTTTGTCTTGAGCAGTTCCCTGTGACTGAGCTTGTTGCTTTTCCTTTAAGGTGACTAGCCTCTTCCTTCTTGGAGGATCAACGGACTGAGAGGCTTGTGCTTCCCTGTCAGCATGTTTCTTTGTCTAAGCCTCCCTAGCTGCAGCCTCAGGAGCCCTAGCCGCTTCTGTGACGCCCTCAATTCTGTGGACAACCACGGAACCGAGAACTAATGCATATGTGTACCCAGGATGTTCATCACACATACACATATGATCCACAAACTGAATTCAGAATATATATTACCACGAATAACAGAGTTTATTACAATGTCTCATGAGTCTTGGACTCATACTCACAGCGGAAGTCTTATTTCTATGCAGCGGAAGTCTTTAGTCTAATGCGGAAGCAATTTAGCTAATGCGGAAGCAATCTAAGCAGAAATGGCTCCATCTCTATTCCCTTCTACAGGCAAGGTTGAGAATAGATCACACGCCTTAATGCCCCTCTTGGTCTTCATAGTAGGCTTCTCCTGCTGCTGATGATGAAATAATAATGCAAGTTTGAGTATAATGATGTACTCAGCAAGTGCGGGAAAACACATGATATGCAGCTCATAACAAGGTAGGTATAAAAGGCTCTTTTGCAGAAAAGCAAATTTATAAAACCATGATAAAACAACAACTTAACTTTAAATGAATGTAATCCCAGCATGAATTAAATTACCAACACACCCCATCACCTTCCGTGTTCCATCCGAACATTAACCAACCTTTGTTCACGAATACCTCCTCGTATTTGCTACCATCTCACGAATACCTTCCCGTATTCGCTACCATCTCATCTCATAAAACAACTTCGTCTCGCACCGAGGACCAAACTCATGTCATGACTCAACAGTCACGCAACCATCTCATCACCCGGACTCAACAGTCCCAACAACCAAACCATAACTAAACTCAATAACCATAACCAAGAACCTTCCCAATAACCATCCCAACTAATCATGGCAGTTTAGCCAGGTTCTCGTGACCGTAAGCTCGGCTATCATGATAGTTTTAATAACTCTGCAGAGTGTGTACCTCTTTACCCATAAGTTTGTGATTTCGTCACCCGTCGATGACTGCAGAACCTCCATTATACCAGTACACAACCGTCAGTGTATGGTCAAGAGATCACAAAATAGCCTTTACAAAGGGGTTACTAGGTGTATGGACTCACCAAGGTTTCACCGGCAGGCTAGAATCTCCAATTCTCCCACCCACGGGCCCCCTCTTGTGCCATGAAGTTCCAAGGGTAGTCCTCACTCGACTCCCATTCCCTGCGCCTTCCACAGTCCATAACACTCTAGCAACTTAGCTAATTACTCAGCTAAGCCGCACCCATACTTGGCCTTGTGGTGGCACTGTTATCCTGGCATGTGCATGCATGAACCGGTCCTTAGATCTACGGCAAGTAAACCACCATCTCATGCTACCTCATTCACAAACCCAATCTTGCCTAGATCTCCCTCAGATCCATGTTCCTCAACATTATTAGTTTCTCATTATCATTACGAGTGCAGTTAGCTAGACACATCTATCTCGCTTCCCAATCCCACAGACTCAGCGAAGCATAAAGCAAAAACCATACCCGACTCGTAAACTTCCCTGGCGACAAGGGTGGTTTAATCAAAACTAGTAAACTCCTATAAAAGAGTTTCCCATCATGTTTGACTCAGCACACACACCTTTTCGCAAAACAAAACAATTTTTCCCAAAAACATAGGATCAGTATGGTCAAGGAGCACTTGCCTTGTTCTTGCGGTTCCGGGGGTTCTTGGATCTTAAAACCTCGTTGCTGCAGCTCGTCGTAGATAGCTCCCTGAGCTTGTCCTGCTAGGTCGGATCACGTGCATACAAGATTCACAACAATCAATATCATGCACAAACCTTAATCTAGATGCGATGATGCATATGCATGTTATCCTATGATTAGTTTTATTAGATTGGTTTGTACGTGTTCTTGCATGGCTTGCATGGACAGAGGTGTTCGGATCAAAGGTGGACGTGGCGATGATCTTGTCTTTAGATCAACCCGATTATCAAGTGATCTATCCACGGAAAGGCTTCTGTTCGGAAGGAATCAAAGAACAGATGCAAAGAGAATACAACGATGTCGTAAGGTGGTGTCGGAGTCCTACCTTACGTTCTTCTTGGTTTTCGAGGTCCTCCTCAGACCGCTCAGCTCTCCTCCAGCGATCTCCCTTGCTGTGCTTCAGCGATGGTTTACTCAGCGAGTTAGGGCTAGGGCTCTAAGTCATCAGATCAGGAGTTGGAAAAGAAGTTTGTGGTTTCGGCCAGAGGTTCTGGGTTCTATTTATAACCGGGAAGAGAAGACTCCTAATCTGATTGCATCCCGAGTAAGAGTCCTATTCTGATCGTTGTTGGATCCTAACATCTTATCTTTGTGGAATTCAAGTCGGTTTCCTTTACGCACCGGTATTCTTACGCGTAAGACCGCTCCAAAACTCGTTACCTCAGCGGTGATGAGCTCCGGAAGCTCCACGTGTCCTCCGGGGCCTGGTATCTCCTTCTCCACAGAGACGAGCTCCGGTTGCGCCGCGTGTCAAGCGAGCAAGACTTCCCTCTTCTTCAGAGGTGAGCTCCGCGTGCGCCACGTATTAGTGCCGGTATTTCCTCTCTTATTTCCTCGGAGACGAGTTCCGAGGTTGACATGTGTCCAGCAACGATGGACCTCCCGGAGATAAGCTCCGGTGGCGACACGTGTTCGATAGAACTGGATCTCCCGGAGATGAGCTCCGAGATCGACACGTACCCCGTGCGACTGGTCCTCTGATTTCCGTGGCGACTATCTCCGAAGGTGACATGTGTCCTACAAAAAATGCCTTTGCCTATTCCGCAGAGGCTAGCTCCGAGGGCGACACGTGTCCCACAGGGTCGGACCTCTCTCCAATGGCAGAGATGAGCCCCGAGCCTGCCACGTAGCCAGTTTAGCGGCGGACCCCTCCCCACTTCACAGGGATGAGCTCCGGACACGCCACGTGGCCAGCGGCCGCAGAAGTTGTCTTCGGTGCTCTTTATGTGAATTGGACTCGGCTCTTACCGGCTATCCTTTTGATAAATTTCTCTGTTCCTATTTTTCCTAAAATGTTTTTCTCTTCATAAAACGTGAATATATGTTGACACCAGAGATGAGGGTGTCACAAATCTACCCCCTTAAATTGAATCTCGCCCTCGAGATTCGTTAGTAGAAAATAGATGGGGGAATTCTGCCTTGATATCCTCTTCACGCTCCCATGTGGCTTCAGCTTCGGTGTGATGGCTCCATTGCACCTTGCACCATCGAATCACCTTGTTGCGGGTGACCCTTTCCTTTATGTCCAAAATTCGGACAGGGTGTTCTGCATAAGTAAGGTCCTCTTGAAGTTCAAGTTCTCCCATTGATACTTGCTCCTCTGGTACTCTGAAGCATTTCTTGAGCTGGGATACATGAAACACGTCATGTACGTCGGAGAGGTGGGTTGGGAGCTCTAGTTGATAGGCTACTTCTCCTCGCTTGTCCAAAATCTTAAATGGTCCGATATAGCAAGGTGCTAGCTTGCCTTTGACGTTGAAACGTCGTGGCCTCGGATAGGCGGTACCTTAAGGTATACGAAGTCTCCTACTTCAAAGGTCAACTTCCTACGCCTATTGTCCGCATAGCCTTTCTGTCATGACTGAGCAGCTTTTAAGTTCTCCTGTACCGTTTGGACTTGCTTTTCAGCCTCTTGTAGCGCTTCGGGTCCAAACACCTGGTTCTCTCCGGTTTCGCTCCAAAACAGTGGTGTTCTACACCGTCTACCATATAATGCTTCGAAAGGCGACATCTTCAAGCTAGCTTGGTAGCTGATGTTATAGGAGAATTCGGCATATTGTAAACTCCTATCCCAACTACGCCCTCGTTTCAAGGCGCAAGCTCTCAACATGTCCTCCAAAATTTGGTTTGTCCTTTCGGTTTGTCTGTTTAGTTTGTGGATGATAGGCGGAGCTAAAATCCAGTCGTGTACCCATGGCTTTCTGTAGCTTCTTCCAGAATCTAGAGGTAAACTGAGAACCTCGATCTGAGACTATCCTCCTCGGGAATCCATGACGGCACACGATCTGTTCCATGTACAACTCGGCTAATTGTGCAACGTTGTAATTGGCCTTTACAGGGAGAAAATGGGCGGTTTTCGTCAATCGGTCCACAATAACCCAGATGGAGTCATAACCCGACTGAGTACGTGACAATCCGACGATGAAATCCATACTGATGTCTTCCCACTTCCACTCTGGTACCTTCAAAGGTTGCAACAATCCAATAGGTTTTTGGTGTTCGGCCTTCACCCGTTGGCATGTGTCGCATAGGGCAACGTATTCGGCTATATCCCTTTTCATACCATCCCATCAATAACAAGTTTTCAAGTCCTTGTACATTTTGGTGCTTCCGGGATGTATGGAGTAGGGCGAATCATGTGCCTCTCCCAATATCATGTCGCAGAGGTGTTTTATGTTAGGCACACAAATCCTTTTTCCTAGCCAAAGCGTACCCTTCTCATCCTCCTTGAAATCCCTATCTATTCCTTGTCGGATTCTTTCCTTAATCTCCTTGATCCCCTCATCGATTGCTTGGCCCTCTCTTATCTCTTGCTCCAATGAAGAGCGGATCTCCATTATTTCCATGTCGTTCAAGAATCCGAGGTGTAACCGTTCGAACTCCTTCCGTAGTTCAGGTGGTAGCTCCCAAACCGTGAGTTGGTGACATGCTCCCTTTCTGCTCAATGCATCAGCTACCACATTGGCCTTCCCAGGGTGATAGTTGATTCCAACATCGTAATCCTTGATAAGCTCTAACCATCGACGTTGCCTCAAATTCAAATCCATTTGGGTAAATATGTACTTGAGGCTTTTATGATCCGTATAGATCTCACATCGATCACCAAGGATATAATGTCTCCAAATCTTCAATGCATGCACTACCGCTGCTAACTCCAAGTCATGTGTAGGGTAATTAAGCTCGTGCTTCTTTAATTGCCATGAGGCATAGGCTACCACTTGTTCTTTTTGCATGTGCACACATCCGAGCCCCTGTATGGATGCGTCACAATATATGTCAAAGCTCTTGCTTATGTCTGGCAATACCAGAATTGGTGCTGTGGTTAGCCTTTTCTTGAGTTCCTCAAAACTTCCTTGGCAGGCTAGTGTCCATTGAAAGACCTTTCCCTTCATTAGCAACTCCGTCATAGGTTTTGCTATCTTAGAGAAGTCTTTAATGAAGCGTCGATAGTATCCAGCCATCCCAAGAAAACTCCGAATATCCCTCACGCTCTGCGGTTGGTCCCACTTCAGAACATCTCTCACTTTTCCAGGATCAACCGATACCCCTTCCTTGGAGATAATGTGGCCTAGGAAGGATATTTCCTTTAGCCAAAATTGACACTTGTTGAGCTTGGCATACAATTGATGCTCACGCAACTTCTGCAAGGTCAATTTAAGATGTTCTTCATGCTCCTCCTCACTCTTGGAATACACCATAATGTCGTCGATGAAAACCACGATGAACTTGTCCAAGTACTCCAGAAAAACTTTATTCATAAGGTACATGAAGTATGCGGGTGCTTTTATCAACCCAAGAAACATGACGGTATATTCATATGAACCATACCGTGTCCGAAAGGCTGTCTTGGGTATATCGGAGGGCTTAATCTTCAGCTGGAAGTATCCCGACCGAAGATCAATCTTGGAGAACAGTCGGGCTCCTTTCATTTGGTCGAATAGGTCTTCTATACAGGGCAGAGGGTATTTGTTCTTGATTGTCACCTCGTTGAGAGACCTGTAGTCCACGCACATTCTTTGGGTTCCATCCTTCTTGTCTACGAAGAGCACCGGAGCTCCCTATGGTGACGAGCTTGGACGGATAAAACCCTTCTCCAACCGTTCTTGAATTTGCTTCTTGAGTTCAAATAGCTCGTTGACGGGCATCCTATAGGGTCTCTTGGCTATGGGTGCAGTTCCGGGTACCAAATCTATGGCAAACTCAATGTCCCGGTCAGGTGGCATACCTGGAAGCTCTTCCGGGAACACGTCTGAAAATTCCTGAACCACTGGAATGCCGTCCAATGTTATTCCTTTGACGTGGTTCAAATTTGCCCATTCGGTTGTTTGCTGGGCTGACTCAATCTCGACACGAATACCGTGCTCATTTGTCAACTGCACGCTCCTTTCAACACATTGGATTACTCCGTTGTGCTTGCTTAACCAATCCATCCCGAGTATGATGTCAATCCCTTGGGAGTCCAAGACAATAAGGTTGGCAAGGAAGTCTACCCCCCTTATTTTAAGGCTTACTTTAGGACATACCATATTAGTCCTCGTTTCTCCTTCGGGAGAATTAACAAACATAGCACATTCTAAGTGGGATACTGGTAGATGATGTTTGGCAACATATTTGGACGATATGAAGGAATGCGATGCTCCAGAATCAAATAAAATGGTGTCTGGGTTGGAGTTGGCAAGGAACATACCAATTGCGACGTCCTCAGCCTGTTGTGCTTCCTCGGCAGTGACATGGTTCACGTGGCCACGAGCATAGTTCTGTTGTCCACGGTTTCCTCGATTGTCCCCTCCGTTCGGTTGCTGGTTCTGCTTGGGCACGTCGCCTTGTTGTCCAGGGCCCCTCCTCGGGCACTGGTTCGCGAAGTGACCTACTTCCCCGCATGCAAAGCATGCCCTGTTGCCTACGGCAGCAGGTATGTTGGGGGGGGGGGGGTTTGAACAGGAGCGCCATTGTTAGGTCGGGGCGCAGGAGGCATGGGCGCGCGAGGTGCTGGAGCTACGGGTTGTTGCTGTGGTGGCTGACCAGGGCGGTATGCAGGAGTGGTCGATCCATACTGCGGTGCTGCTGGGGGCATATACCGAGGTCGTACGTTGCTCCCTTGGGGATGGTATGGCATCTTCCTCTTGCACTCTCGCTCGATCTCTCGGATCTTGTTTTCAACCACTATAGCCTTGTTAACCAGCTTCTGGAAGCTCACATAGTCATTGTTGAGGAGCTGAACCTAGATCTCATTGTTCAACCCTCTCATGAACAGGTACTGCTTCCTCTGGTCTGAGTTGACATCTTCGGGGCATACCGGGACAGTTGTATGAACTTGTTGAGATACTCGTTCACACTCTTCGGTCCTTGGCGGAGACCTTCAAACTCCTGCCTCTTGAGCATCATACGACCTCAGTCCAAGTGATTGTCTCTGGGTCGGCATGGGCGTTGCATAAGGCATCCCACCAGTCAGCGGCAGCTCCCATAAGTTGGTGCGATGCAAAGAGAACCTTCTCTCGGTCATTGCACTGAACAATGACAAGCTTCTTCTCCATGGATTTCAACCAATCGTCGGCCTCCATGGGGTCACTAGCTTGAGCAAAGGTGGGTGGTCGAGTCCTCATGAACTCACCCAACCTGTTATAAGCCGGCAGTGGTGGTGGCGGTGGTGCCGGAACGGGGTTTTGGTTGGCCTGCAACTGACCCAAAGTTTGGATCATGGTTTGCATAAGCTGGTTTTGCATGGCCATCACCCTTTCCAAATGGTTCTCGCCAACTCCCGGGTTAGCAGGAACTTCATCATGGTCATCCTCATGGACGTTCCTTCGGCCGGCGTTTCCTCTCACCATCTGTGAGAGAGAACGAAATAGAATAGAAGGTTAGAAGGTTAGGTAGGTCCCTTCAACTATATGCATCAAGGGTGAGTTGGACTATATATATATATATATATATATATATATATATATATATATATATATGTATATATATATATATATATATATATATATATATATATATGTATATATATATATATATATATATATATATATATATATATATATATATATATATCAGCCCATATGAGGATGTGAACAAGTGTCGAAGCATCTCACGCCTCTTTCTACTTACGTGTGGATATGGACAACGTTGGAAGACGTCCCACAACTCACACTAAGCACACAATCACAAATAATCATTGCAAGGGCTCACACAACTCCTATTCAAGGATGGTTTCCTATGTCAAGGTGGGTTTAAAGCCAATCTAAGCGTTCTAGGGTGCTTCCTTTGGTCAGCGTGGCTTAGCTACCAATCTGTGTTCACTCTGTGACTCCTATTTAAGGGTGTAAGCTACTGTCAACCCGTGGTTCTAATGTCAATCTAAGGTTTCTATCTAGGCGTGTAACCTACTGTCAACCCGTGGCTCTGATACCAAATCTGTGACGCCCTCAATTCTGTGGACAACCACGGAACCGAGAACTAATGCATATGTGTGCCCAGGATGTTCATCACACATACACATATGATCCACAAATTGAATTCAGAATATATATTACCACGAATAATAGAGTTTATTACAATGTCTCATGAGTCTTGGACTCATACTCACAGCGGAAGTCTTATTTCTATGCAGCGGAAGTCTTTAGTCTAATGCGGAAGCAATCTAAGAAGAAATGGCTCCATCTCTATTCCCTCCACAGGCAAGGTTGAGAATAGATCACACGCCTTAATGCCCCTCTTGGTCTTCATAGTAGACTTCTCCTGCTGCTGATGATGAAATAATAATGCAAGTTTGAGTACAATGATGTACTCAGCAAGTGCGGGAAAACAGATGATATGCAGCTCATAACAAGGTAGGTATAAAAGGGTCTTTTGCAGAAAAGCAAATTTATAAAACCATGATAAAACAACAACTTAACTTTAAATGAATGTAATCCCAGCATGAATTAAATTACCAACACACCTCCATCACCTTCCGTGTTCCATCCGAACATTAACCAACCTTTGTTCACGAATACCTCCTCGTATTCGCTACCATCTCACGAATACCTTCCCGTATTCGCTACCATCTCATCTCATAAAACAACTGCGTCTCGCACCGAGACCAAACTCATGTCATGACTCAACAGTCACGCAACCATTTCATCACCCGGACTCAACAGTCCCAACAACCAAACCATAACTAAACTCAATAACCATAACCAAGAACCTTCCCGATAACCATCCCAACTAATCATGGCAGTTTAGCCAGGTGCTCGTGACCGTAGGCTCGGCTATCATGATAGTTTTAATAACTCTGCAGAGTGTTTGCCTCTTTACCCACAAGTTTGTGATTTCGTCACCCGTCGGTGACTGTAGAACCTCCATTATACCAGTACACAACCGTCGGTGTATGGTCAAGAGATCACAAAATAGCCTTTACAAAGGGGTTACTAGATGTATGGACTCACCAAGGTTTCACCGGCAGGCTAGAATCTCCAATACTCCCACCCACGGGCCCCCTCTTGTGCCATGCAGTTCCCAGGACAGTCCTCACTCGACTCCCATTCCCCGCGCCTTCCACAGTACATAACACTCTAGCAACTTACCTAATTACTCAGCTAAGCCGCACCCATACTTGGCCTTGTGGTGGCACTGTTATCCTGGCATGTGCATGCATGAACCGGTCCTTAGATCTACGGCAAGTAAACCACCATCTCATGCTACCTCATTCACAAACCCAATCTTGCCTAGATCTCCCTCTGATCCATGTTCCTCAACATTATCAGTTTCTCATTATCATTACGAGTGTAGTTAGCTAGACACATTTATCTCGCTTCCCAATCCCACGGACTCAGCGAAGCATAAAGCAAAAACCATACCCGACTCGTAAACTTCCCTAGCGACAAGGGTGGTTTAATCAAAACTAGTAAACTCCTATAAAAGGGTTTCCCATCATGTTTGACTCAGCACACACACCTTTTCGCAAAACAAAACAGTTTTTCCCAAAAACATAGGATCAGTATGGTCAAGGAGCACTTGCCTTGTTCTTGCGGTTCCGGGGGTTCTTGGATCTCAAAACCTCGTTGCTGCAGCTCGTCGTAGACAGCTCCCTGAGCTTGTCCTGCTAGGTCGGATCACGTGCATACAAGATTCACAGCAATCAATATCATGCACAAACCTTAATCTAGATGCGATGATGCATATGCATGTTATCCTATGATTAGTTTTATTAGATTGGTTTGTACGTGTTCTTGCATGGCTTGCATGGACAGAGGTGTTCGGATCAAAGGTGGACATGGCGATGATCTTGTCTTTAGATCAACCTGATTATCAAGTGAACTATCCACGGAAAGGCTTCTGTTCGGAAGGAATCAAAGAACAGATGCAAAGATAATACAACGATGTCGTAAGGTGGTGTCGGAGTCCTACCTTACGTTCTTCTTGTTTTTCGAGGTCCTCCTCAGACTGCTCAGCTCTCCTCCGGCGATCTCCCTTGCTGTGCTTCGGCGATGGTTTACTCGGCGAGTTAGGGATAGGGCTCTAAGTCGTCGGATCAGGAGTTGGGAAAGAAGTTAGTGGTTTCGGCCAGAGGTTCTGGGTTCTATTTATAACCGGGAAGAGAAGAGTCCTAATCTGATTGCATCCCGAGTAAGAGTCCTATTCAGATCGTTGTTGGATCCTAACATCTTATCTTTGTGGAATTCAAGTCGGTTCCCTTTACGCACCGGTATTCTTACGCATAAAGACCGCTCCAGAACTCGTTACCTCAGCGGTGATGAGCTCCGGAAGCTCCACGTGTCCTCCGGGGCCTGGTATCTCCTTCTCCGCAGAGACGAGCTCCGGTTGCGCCGCGTGTCAAGCGAGCAAGACTTCCCTCTTCTTCGGAGGTGAGCTCCGCGTGCGCCACGTATTAGTGCCGGTATTTCCTCTCTTATTTCCTCAAGGACGAGTTCCGAGGTTGACACGTGTCCAGCAGCGACGGACCTCCCGGAGATAAGCTCCGGTGGCGACACGTGTTCGATAGAACCGGACCTCCCGGAGATGAGCTCCGAGATCGACACGTACCCCGTGCGACTGGTCCTCTGATTTCCGTGGCGACTATCTCCAAAGGTGACATGTTGTAAGGGCCTCAGTTTTTGACACCTATTTGAAGTGTTCATCACCACATCACACACCTCATTTGAAGTAAGTTGATGAACACAAATGAAGAGCAAGTAACCACCATCAACATGCTCATTAGAGAACAAACTCACATATTGCAAAAGTGGTATTTCCCACATGTGATATAGAAGGGCTGGGCATATGAAAACTCCTACACATTGCTAAGGATGTCCATGCCAAGTTTCACCCAAATTCAAAACCTTTTTGAGGTCATTTTGGGTATAATTAGAAAGAGGGAAGTTTGAAACCATATTGAAATTCAAACTGTTTTTATCCCATGAATTCAAAAGTGGGAGACATATTCTTATCCAGCACATTTCTGTGAGCTCACACTCCAATTTTCACTCCATTTGGAGTTGATCTTGACATGAGCTAAGTAGGGCAAATTCAAACTTTATTTGAATTTCAAACTGCACATGTGCTGAAATTCATTCAAACCAAACCCAATTTGAATTCTAACCAATTCAAATGGCTCATGGGTGAATAATTTGAATCACCATGGGTATTTTGGGGCTCACTGTTTACAACAGTGATTAGGAGTGAATTTCAGAGGTTAAAACCCCAGGTGGGACCCACATGTCAGTCACTGGTTCAAAGCAACAGACTGAGACTTTCTCCACTCGGGTTGCCGAGCCGCCGCTGCGATCGCCACCGAGGGGAGCCGCCGCGCCAGCAGCTGCTTGGCCACGCGCGGGCATGAGGCGGTTCAGAGCCTTCTTAAGGCGTCTCTCCCCTCCTTGGCCGATGCCTCGCCAGTTTCTTCCCCCGCAAGAACACAGCGCCGGCAAACTCCTTCCGCCGCTTGGAACCGACCGGGAGCGCCGATCACAGCCTTCCCGTCCCCTCCAGAGCTACTTCAAGGTACTAGGAACTCTTCTCCTTCCTCCCCGTTGCTAAAACTCAGCTGAAACCGATTGATCTCGGCTATACCGAAAGATAAATTCGGTGACTTAAAACCGCCGCACCTCGGGCTCCCATGGATAGCCCAACCGGGGTGTTGTCACGCCCGAGCCAAGGCACCCTTGGATGCGCTGGTGACCGGTGCTGCTCACCCCCGAGCCACAGCCCGAGTGTTTGCTCACCGGCGGCGAATTTCCAGTTTTCCCCTTTCTGTGTGCAGAACGACCTTCGGGTGCGGTTCCGTCGAATTCGTACTCTAGAAAGGATTAGAGGGCCTCAATCCGCTCTCACACAAACTAGACACGGTAACGCACAAGTTTCCTTCACAACCTTTGGCCGGAGAACCTCCGCAACCGGCGTATTTCGAGGTTTATCAACGGCGGAGCAATCGGGAGGCATCGGGCGCACGGTGAGGACCTACTTCGGGCCTCCCCCGAGCTGCCTCAAGCTCATGTCGACCTTCCATGAGGTCCACTGATGCTTCCCGACCGGTTGCTCGAGTAGTTGAGGTGCTAGGGAAGTCAGCCGACACGGCCAAAGTCTTTCCGAGGTGGCGGCTCGTCGCCGACCATGCACCGGCCGTTGTCATGACGAGCTGACCCAGAATCATGTTCCTCGAGTGAAAGTAGGCAGGGGCGGCCAAGATCGTGAAGTTTGAAGCTCCACAGAAGCTACCGGTGAGGTTCCCCGGCGGCAGAGCGTGGGCGGCGGGAGGTTGACGAAGGGGATGGACCCCATCTGTCAGCGGGAGATAATTTAAATCGGGATCGGGCTGCGGCCGGGATCGGGTGTGCTGGCGCGTAAAAATCCTGTGGGCCTCAGTGTGCTGTCGGCTCCGCGCTTAACACGTGTCCCGCGGGCCCCGGCAGATTTAAACTTTTTCCCCAATTTTTAGATTTCATTCAAACTTCAGATCCTCATAACTTTGGCTAGAAAGCTCCAAATCGAGTGAACCAAATTTTGTTGGATTCAGCTCTATGAGCACTTTCCAGCAAATCAAGTTTCACTTCATGAAAGTCCTTAATTCTCCAGAATTAATTCCTCAAAATTTAAACTGTTTGGAATTTTAACTGGAGAATCCTTTGGAGGAAAATCCTGAAATTTTGCTGGAATGTTCGACAAAATATCCCTGAACTACCATAAAAATATCAGATCCAATTGAGCTCATTTGATCCACCTAATGGTGTGATTAGTGAAACTGTTCCAGAGAAAATGGAAAATGTTCAGAAACATTTTCAGAATTTTCTCTGAAATTGTTTAGCTCATATCTTTAGCTAGGAACCTTCAAATTAAGTGAGACCAACTCCATTAGAACCCTCTGAAAATCTAGTTTTCAGAAAGTCATAGTTTGTTCCATGAAAATCCCTAGAACACCCTAAGAGTGCCAATTAAGGTCAAGTACATAATTAATTGTGGAGGGCTCAAATGAGCTTTGCTGCAACTAAAACTTGACCAAGTCTGTATTTAGGTTGTAACCAAGCCACAGTAAAAGTTTCATGGTCAGTGAGTCTGTCTAGTGGAACTTATAAGCTTCACAAGTTCAAACTTAATACAAATGCATTTAAATTGATACATGTACTTCTTCTATCATGTAGTCGCTAAGGTCGAGGAGGAACCCGAAGTCCTAGACTTAGTTATTCCGGAGGAACAGCTAGCCTACGACCAAGAGCAGCAAGGCAAGCTCCGGTTTGCATTAACCTTTTTACAATTTTTTATTGTTTTGAGCACTTACTTGAGCATTATTATTCCTTGCATTAGAGTCTTGTATGAAAACCCAATTGCATAGCCAAGAAACACCATGGGTTGGGTTTAGGATTTGCAAACCCCATTAGCTACTGCAATGCTAAGATAGTGTAGGATTCGGTACAAGTCGAGTAGTTGGAACTACTCGCGAGCATAGGCTAGAGGCACTCGACTCGGGTAGAGATAGCACATGACACACATGGCAAGAAAAATGAGACCGAGCGGAGAGTAAGGACAGCAGGACTTTGGGGCTGTGTGCTATAGCTCCGCTTGCGTCGATTGAGGACCGATCCGTGTGCGGGCCTGTTGAACAAGCTAGAACAGTACCGAAGACCTACCGGCTATATGGGAACCGGGAAACCGATGTAACTCGGGTTGCTGGGTATTGAGGCATTGCCCGTCGTTCAGAGGGTAGGTTGAGAGCTTGAGGTGTAAATCGGCTGGCGGCACGGAGATGCGCGTGCAGAGACCTCTTGCTCGGGACGATGGGACCGATTCAATATTTGGCTAACGGGTGAAAGGTGGTTGCGTACGGTGTCAGTGATGGTTGCTGTAGGCAACATCGAGTACGGGCGTACGTGACGGGTTATTCGGGTAACCCTGCAGGTGTAAATCGATTATAATCGTCGTCCCTCGCGGTCAGTGAGTACCACTTGTTCACTGTACCATGAAGTAGAAAGAACAGGCTAGTTACATGTTAAAATGTTGCTAATTGAAAGATGGACTTTGCTTGTTAATGATTTGTTGTAGTTTAGAGCTAATTAAAGTTCCTTGCAACTTTGGGCAAAGTACATGAGAGAAATGCGTTTCTTGTTTGATTGCGGCTCTCTCATGTGCCTTAGCGTAAGGTTCTCCACAACCTGCTGCTAAAACTTGAAAGTAAGGTTCTACTAATTAGGCGAGTCCTTGCAAATGATTTTTAGCTCATGTAACCCATCACCCCTCATGTAGAAGTTCCATGTTTAGGAGAGACGGGTCAGACTTGCTGAGCCTTCGTGCTCACTGCTTGTGTTTGAAGCTTTTGCAGGGTTCTATGAGGAAGGGGCTCCCGAAGAGGAGACGGAACCCCAGGAGGGGAACCCCGTCGAGTGGGAGCCATGCACGCCGCAGAGTTAGTGTGTGTGTGTGTGCTAGCAAGGACACGTTCAAGGGATGAACGTGAACTTGATGCGTAGTCAACGCCCGTGAGTTTGGACTGGACTTATTTTGATGTAAACATGTTCATAAACCACTTTATGTAATTTAAACTTTGCTTCCTCTTTGTACCTTTGATGTGTGTTATCCGGTGCTGTGCAACACAACACCCCTCAGCGTGATCCTGGCTCGACAAGACCGTGGGGTCGTGTCAGCGCTGGTATCAGATCTTGCTTGAGGTTTAACGCACTAAAAAAGGTCATCTTTTTCAAAAATCCAGTGAGGAACGAGTTAGTAGCCCATATAAGGATGTTATTAGTGTATAGAAAGTGGCATACTAACCTATTTGTCTATGTCGGAAATCGTGTACCTTGGGACGCTTCATGTCTTGGGGGGTGCACGTAAGCGCTGTCCACCAGTGCGCACAAGCTGAAGGGTGGAGCCCCATGGGTGGCAGGTAACCCGACCCGCTTTGATATCCTCTACGACTCTTCATGTCGTTTGGGGTATTCGAGCAACGTCTGTCCCTGGCGTGCGTGGTGCAATTTGGGAGACCCCGTCACGTGGTCTGAAACGTGAACATGTAACTCAAGGCGTGTTTGGCTTGAGAACATCCGGGCGAGTGATGACGGCCGGGTGTACGAACTGTATGGATTCCGGGCTCGGTGTGCAGCCGGATCTGACGATTGTTTGAGTTTCTGCAGGTAGTCTAACCACGAAACGGTAGATGTGTAGCATCCGTGTGCGAGTGACGTTTAGTGCCACTGAACTAACGAAGCCGGCTAAGTCCGGTATAGGCTTTTCTTTGTGAGGACGTAGTACCGACATGATCTGGTGACGCATCGACGTCACACCCCACTAAATGAACAAATTCATTGTAAAACTTGAAGGTTTTGATCCAAAGC
Source organism: Neostapfia colusana (assembly GCA_030760725.1). Taxonomy (NCBI): domain Eukaryota; kingdom Viridiplantae; phylum Streptophyta; class Magnoliopsida; order Poales; family Poaceae; genus Neostapfia; species Neostapfia colusana. The sequence goes on along the minus strand of JASWHV010000004.1, from coordinate 30,035,141 downwards.
AGTAAAAACTTATGTAACTCCTCCCCTTAATCAGAATATTCAAAGTTAACAAGTTTTCAACTTATAGGTTGTTAAGGACAGAGCACTCTGTTTTCAGCTGAATCAAGGCTGAAGTTAATCAGAGGTTAGAGGTTGAGTTCTTTCGAGGTTGGGGTCATATGATACATTTCTGGAAAGCTTTGGAAGATCTTTACAACTTTTCTGTTGAGGTCCAGAGGTTTTTCATCCCTTAACCAATCGAAAAATGCAGTAGAGTTGAAACTGTCCAGAAAACAGGACAGAGCAAAGACTCTCTGTAAACTGTCTGTAAATTGAGTATAACTTCCTTCATAAAAATCCAAAAATAGAAAATGAGGTAGTTCTGGAAAGCTTATGAGATGGGTTACAACTTTGTAACAGAAAGTTTTGTCAGATTAGGAACCAAATTAACTGGAATTCTTGGATCAAATCAGTACCTAAAGCAGGGAGGTGCTGTCCAAATTTCTCCAGAAATTCTGTTAACTTTGACATCTCATAACTTTTGAACCAAGACATATGTTAGGCCAAGCAAATGCTTTTTGGAAATCTATTGAAGTTAGCTTTAACTTTGATGTTGAGCTCCAGAATAGGTTTTGCCTTTAACAGGGCCTAAATCTGGTTGAAATGGAAACTGGTCAGAGCTGTCATGCAGACAGCAGATCAGCAGTCAAATTTGTTTAAATTTGAACTGTATTTCCAAGTTTTGTGGGTTTAATAACATGTCTTATGTTATAAATCAATGGGTTACTGTTTAAATAAATATTTGACATTTCTCAAATATATTTTTACAGATGACAGCAGACAAACAGTTGGAGAACGGGTGGGTGGTATCCCACTGTTCTCACCACAGCGGTTATCCGGAGGCATTGAGGCAGATGCTTCAATATTTTGGATACAACCAGATGCCACAGTACTTCGCCAAGGAAGAAGGCGAAGAGGGGAACAAGATGTGGACAATCCATGCCGAAGTCCCCGCAGGACCTACGCCACCCGGTTGGGTGCCGTTCACCATCACGGTGAGAGGTAGACAGCAGGAAGGTATGTGGCAAGTGGCAGCCCGTGACACCATGTCACGTTTCTGCCAACTACACGTGCAGGCTATGGAGGGCACTCCATACGCGCTCGTTCCGGTGGAGGGACAGGCTCAGCATGTGTGGGAAGAAAGATACCTGGAGGCAACGGACCCGAGTTGCCCAAGGTACAACCCCGCGGAGGCAAATCTCAGCCTCCAGATGAGGGCGAGAAACGCCGTGATGGACAGCCAAGCTGTTCGTACAGAGCATCTCGCCGCAAAGCTCAAGGAGAGCACAATCCGTGGAGACCATTTCGAGAGTGCTCACAGCGCACTCCACAATGTGCTCCTTCCGACGATCAAGAGACTGAATGAACAGCATAATCAGTTGCATCGTCTGAAGAAGGCGAAGAGGAAAAGCCGTGTCAACATCGCGGCATTGCAAGAACTGGTACAGAATCTGACCCAGCAGAACGAGGACCTTACTCAAGAGCGAGACGACGCTATTGAGGAAGGGCAAGGCTGGGAAGAGGACTACAACCAGGCTATGGACGAGGTGCATGTATTGCAGGACCTCGTACCTCCGGTATTGGGCATACCGGTGGTCTTGGGCCTTCCAGCAATGGGAGAACCCGAGATGGGAGAAGAGGTGGTAGATCCAGAGCCACCAGCAGAGGTACCGGAGGAGGACGACCCGCAGGAGGTCGAGTTCTACTCCGAGTAGGGGATTACAGTTGCCAAGTAGGGCAGCTAGGGCAGTGTAACCCAAATTTTGTAATCGGTGACATGTCGTGTAGACAGTAGCATATGTATAAGTAGTGACGACATGAGCACGACTTCTCGGAGACCCAAGAATAATATATCTTGTATAAAGTTTATGCTTTATCAATATATGTGAATGTTGTGCAAATTAATCATGTGTCACTTCAATACCTACTGTTGCATATGGAATTTTAAGTAAGACATGTGCTAATTGCTGCTGTTTTGAAGTTCAGAATGACGCGTACTCGTGCCAACCCTGACGTTGGGGGTACTAGCCAAGGGGGAGAGACCTCCCAACAGCCTCCCGAGGACTCCTCGGGGCAGCAGCAGCAACAGCAGCAACAGAAACAGCAACAGCAAACACCGCCACTGCCAACGGTTACATTGGTCGACATCGTCACGGCAATGGCGGGTTCACATCAGCAGCACACGGAGTTGCTGCAAACTCTCATCGCGAATACGTCTCGCCCAGAGAGACGTCAAGACCGTGAGGAGCGTCAACAGAGTTCCTACTCCGACTTCCTGGCGACTCATCCCCCAGTATTCTCAAGGGCGGATGAACCTCTTGACACGGACAACTGGCTCCGCGTGATAGAGATGAAGTTCGGGCTGCTCCAGATAAGCGAGCAGCGCAAGACTCAGTTCGCGGTCCAGCAGCTCCAAGGATCCGCGAGCGTGTGGTGGGCCAACTTCTGTGCTTCACAGCCCACCGACCGAGTTATGACCTGGACGGAGTTCCGGACGGCCTTCAGGGCCTATCACATACCGCCAGGTCTGATGAAAAGGAAGATGCAGGAGTTCTTACACCTGCAGCAATGGAGCCGGAACGCGCTGGAATACTCCAGGGCGTTCAATGATCTCGCGCTCTATGCGTCATATCATGCCGATACTGACGAGAAGCGGCGGGACCACTTTTACCAGGGGCTTAATCCGCTCCTGAAAGACAAGTTGGCGATGTTTAATCGCGGCAGCCTTAATGACATCATTGACGCTGCGATTGTTCAAGAGGACTCCGGCAAGGAGTTGGCAGCGGCGGAGCGAAAGCGAAGCGCGCCGCAGAGCAGCGGAGAAGGAGGTGGTCCTTCTCAGAAGTTTCGGATGGTGAATCGCCCACCATCAGGTTCACGCTGGCAGCCACCCCAGAGGTCGATGCCTTTCTGCAGTCGGCCGTACTCTTCACCGGCATTCAGACTGGCACTGCCAGTACCACCCCCACAACAACAGCAGCAGCAGCGGACGATGCCGCGTGCGTATGCACCTCAGCAACGCATGCCGGGCTTTCGCCCCCCGAGCACTACACCAGAAGCGGCCACATGTTACAAGTGTGGTCGTCCAGGACACTTCGCGAGCAGTTGCGTTGAGAGGCAAGGCGGCAGAGTTGCACCACCATTTCTGGGGAGGAATCAACCCGGGAACCCTACTAATGCGCGGCGGGCAAACCCTAGGCCCGGCACCGTCCACCAGCTTGCCATAGAGGACGTGCCGGAGGGTGAGCCAATCCTTGCGGGTATGTTCTAACTCCACCAGCATCTCGCTATAGTACTATTTGATTCAGGCGCCACACATAATTTTATTAGCCAAGCTTTCATTGCTAACACAGCTTGCAAATACTACCCACCGATAGTCCATATTTAATTTGTTCACCGGGTGGGAGGATTTCAGCAAGCATAATGGTTTCCAAAGCACCATTATGCTTAGCGGGTAGAGTCTACCCTACGTCTCTCATAATCTTAGAGGGACAAAAGGTCGATGTCATCCTAGGGATGTCATGGTTAATGTGACACCCTCATTTCAGGTGTCAGCATATGTTCATATTTTATGAAGAAGAAAAACATTTTAAAGAAGAGTAGGAACAGAGACAAGTACCAAAAGGATAGCCGATAAAGCTCTCCGAGAGCACCGAAGGCAACTTCCGTGGCCAGCAGGCCACGTGGCGTGATCGGAGCTCATCCCTGCGAAGTGGGGAGAGGCCGCCGCCAAAGCTGGCTACGTGGCAGGCTCGGGACTCATCTCCGCAAAGGGGAGAGGTCCGATCCTGTGGGACACGTGTTGCCCACGGAGCTAGCCTCTGCGAAAGAAGCAAAGGCATTTCCGCAGGACACATGTCATCCTCGGAGTTAGTCCTCACGGAAATCAGAGGACCATCCGCGCGGGATACGTGTCGATCTCGGAGCTCACCTGCGAGAGGTCCTGTTCTATTGGACACGTGTCGACCACGGGGCATGTCCCTGAGGAAAGAAGAAGAGGAAGACCGGCGCCGACACGTGGCGTGCGTGGAGCTCACCTCCGAAGAAGAGGGAGGCCTCACCCGTGACACGCGGCACAACCGGAGCTCGTCTCTGTGGGAGAAGAGATACCAGGCTCGGAAGGACACGTGGAGCTTCCGGAGCTCATCACCACGGAGGTAACAAGTCTGGAGCGGTTTTTACGTGTAAAGATACCGGTACGCAACGGAAACCGATCTAAACTCCACGATGTTACCGAAGATAAGACGTCAGGGTCTAACAAAGATCTGAATAAGACTCTTATTCGGGATCCAATCAGATTAGGACTCTTCTCTTCCCGATTATAAATAGAACCCAAAACCTCTGGCTGAAACCACAAACTTTTCTTTCAACTCCTGAGCCGACGACTTAGAGCCCTAGCCCTAACTCGCCGAGCAAAACATCGCTGAAGCACAACAAGGGAGATCATCGGAGAAGAACCCAGCGGTCTGAGGAGGACCTCGAAGAATGCGAGGTAGGACTTCAATATCATTGTGTTCATCTCCTTGCATCTGTTCTTCAATTCCTTTCAAACAGAAGCCTTTTCGTGGGCAGAACACTCGATGATCAGTTTGATCTAAAGACCGGATCATCACGAACACCTCTGACCATGCAAGCCATGCAAGAATAAGTACAGATCAATCTAATAAAACTAATCATAGGATAGCATGCATGTGCATCATCGCATCTAGTTTAGGGTTTGTGCATGATATTGATTGCTGTGAATTTTGTATGCACGTGAATCGTACATAGCAGAACAAGCTCAGGGAGCTGTCTACGACGAGCTGCAGCAACAAGGCTTTGAGAATCAAGAACAACCGGAACCGCAAGAACAAAGCAAGTGCTCCTTGACCATGTTGATCCTATGTTTTGGGTAAAACTATTTTGTTTTGCTAAAAGGTGTGTGTGCTGAGTCAAACATGATGGGAAACCCTTTTATAGGAGTTTACTAGTTTTGATTAAACCATCCTTGTCGCCAGGGAAGTTTATGAGTCGGGTATGGTTTTTGCTTTATGCTTCGCTGAGTTTATGGGATTGGGAAGCGAGATAGACGTGTCTAGCTAACTGCACTCGTACTAATAATAAGTAATTGATGAGGTTAATGAACATGGATCGGAGGGAAGATCTAGGCAAGCCTGGGTTTGTGGATGAGGTAGCATGAGATGGTGGTTTTACTTGCCGTAGATCTAAGGACCGGTTCATGCATGCACATGCCAGGATAACAGTGCCACCACAAGGCCAAATATGGGTGCGGCTTAGCTGAGTAATTAGGTAAGTTGCTAGAGTGTTATGGACTGTGGAAGGCGCGGGGAATGGGAGTCGAGTGAGGACTGCCCTGGGAACTGCATGGCACAAGAGGGGGCCCATGGGTGGGAGAATTGGAGATTCTAGCCTGCCGGTGAAACCTTAGTGAGTCCATACATCTAGTAACCCCTTTGTAAAGGCTATTTTGTGATCTCTTGACCATACACCGACGGTTGCGTACTGGTAAAATGGAGGTTCTGCAGTCGCCGACGGGTGATGAAATCACAAACTTGTGGGTAAAGAGGTGCAAACTCTGCAGAGTTATTAAAACTATCATGATAGCCGAGCTTACGGTGACGAGCACCTGGCTAAACTGCCATGATTAGATTGGAATGATTATTGGGAAGGTTCTTGGTTATGGTTATCGGTTATGGTTATTGGTTTGGAACTGTTGAGTCCGGGAGATGAGATGGTTGCATGACTGATGGGTCATGACATGAGATTGGTCTCGGTGTGAGACGTGGTTGTTTAATGAGGTGAGATGGTAGCGAATACGAGGAGGTATTCGTGAGTATGAATAAAAGATTGGTTAATGTTCGGATGGAACATGGAAACCGATGGAGGTATGTTGGTAAATTAATACATGCTGGGATTACATTCATCTAAGATTAAGTTGCTGTTTTATCACGGTTTTATAAATCTGCTTTTCTGCAAATAAGCCTTTTATTACCTACCTTGTTTATGAGCTGCATATCATGTGTTATTCCCGCACTTGCTGAGTACATCATTGTACTCAACCTTGCATTATTATTTCTTCATCAGCAGCAGGAGAAACCTATTATGAAGATCAAGTGGAACATTATGGCGTGTGATCTGTTCTCAACCTTGCCTGTGGAGGGAGTATAGATGGAGCCACTTCTGCTTAGTTTTGCTTCCGCATTAGTTTTTGCTTCCGCATTTAAATAAGGACTTCCGCTGAGAGCATGAGTCCAAGACTCATGAGATATTGTAATAAACTCTGTTATTCGTGGTAATATATAATCTGAATTCAGTTTGTGGAAAGTATGTGTATGTGTGATGAACATCCTGGGCACACATATGCATTAGTTCTCTGTTCCGTGGTTTTCCGACAGAATTGAGCGCGTCACAGATTGGTATCAGAGCCACGGGTTGACAGTAGGTTACACGCCTAGACAGAAACCTTAGATTGATATTAGGGCCACGGGTTAACAGCAAGTTACACCCTAAATAGGAGTCACAGGTAGCTAAGCCACGCTGACTAAAGGAAGCATCCTGAGGCGAATAGCCTAGATTGACCTTTAAAACCACCTTGACATAGGAAACCATCCTTGAATAGGAGTTGAGTGGGCCCTTGTAATGATTATTTGTGAATATGTGCTTAGTGTGAGTTGTGGGACGTCTCAACAACGTTGCCCATATCCACACGTAAGAAGAAAGAGGAGTGAAATGCTTCGGCACTTGATCACATCCTCATAAAGACTAATATATATAATCCAACTCACCTTAATGCATATAGTTGAAGGGACCTACCTAACCTTCTAACCTTCTATTCTATTTTGTTCTCTCTCACAGATGGTGAGAGGAAACGCCAACCGAAGGAACGTCCAGGAAGATGACCACGAGGAAGTTCCTGCTAACCCCGGAGCTGGCGAAAATAACCTAGAAAGGTTGATTGCCATGCAAAACCAGCTTATGCAAATCGTGATCCAAACTTTGGGTCAGTTGCAGGCCAACCAACACCCCGTTCCGGAACCACTGCCACCACCACCGGCGGCTCATAACAGGTTGGGAGAGTTCATGAGGACTCGACCGCCCACCTTTGCTCAAGCAAACGATCCAATGGAGGCCGATGATTGGTTGAAATCCATGGAGAAGAAGCTCGCCATTGTTCAGTGCAACGACCGAGAGAAGGTTCTCTTTGCGTCGCACCAACTGATGGGAGCAGCTGCTGACTGGTGGGATGCTTTGAGCAACGCCCATGCCAACCCGGAGACAATCACTTGGACTGAGTTCAAGGAAAGTTTCCGCTCCCACTATATCCCTGTTGGCGTAATGATGCTAAAAAGGCAGGAGTTTGAAGATCTCCGCCAAGGACAGAAAAGTGTGAATGAATATCTCAACAAGTTCATACAACTGTCCCAGTATGCCCCCGAAGATGTCAACTCAGACCAGAGGAAGCAGTACCTGTTCATGAGAGGGTTGAACAATGAGATCCAAGTTCAGCTCCTCAACAATGACTACGTAAGCTTCCAGAAGCTAGTTGATAAGGCTATTGTGGTGGAAAACAAGATCCGAGAGATCGAGCGAGAGTGCAAAAGGAAGATGCCATACCAGCCCCAAGGGTGCAATGTACGACCTAGGTACATGCCCCCTGCACCGCAGTATGGATCGACCACTCCTACGAACCGCCCTGGTCAGCCACCACAGCAACGGTTCGTTGCACCAGCACCTCGTGTGCCCATGCCTCCTGCGCCCCGGCCTAACAATGGCGCTCCTGTTCAAAACCCCCGCCCCAACGTACCTGCTGCCGTAGGCAATAGGGCATGCTTTGCATGCGGGGAAGTAGCCCACTTCGCTAACCAGTGCCCGAGGAGAGGCCCTGGACAGCAAGGTAACTTGCCCAAGCAGAACCAGCGACCAAACGGAGGAAACAACCAAGGGAACCATGGACCGCAGAACTATGCTCGTGGCCACGTTAACCATGTCACTACTGAGGAAGCACAACAGGCTGAGGACGTCGCAATTGGTATGTTCCTTGCCAACTCCAACCCAGCCACCATTTTATTTGATTCTGGAGCATCACATTCCTTCATATCATCCGATTATGTTGCCAAGCATCATCTACCCGTATCCCACTTAGAATGTGCTATGTTAGTGAATTCTCCTGGAGGAGAAATGAGGACTAATATAGTATGTCCTAAAGTAAGCCTTAAAATAAGGGGGGTAGACTTCCTTGCCAACCTTATTGTTTTGGACTCCCACGGGATTGACATCATACTCGGAATGGACTGGTTAAGCAAGCACAATGGAGTAATCCAATGTGCTAAGAGAAGCGTGCAGTTGACGAACGAACACGGTATCCATGTCGAGTTTGAATCAGCCCAGCAAGCAACCGAACGGGCGGATTTGAACCATGTTGAAGGAGTGGCATTGGACAACATCCCAGTGGTTCAGGAATTTTCGGACGTATTCCCGGAAGAACTTCCAAGTATGCCACCTGACCGGGATATCGAGTTTGCCATAGATTTGGTACCCGGAACTGCACCTATAGCCAAGAGACCATATAGGATGCCCGTCAACGAGTTAGTTGAACTCAAGAAGCAAATTCAAGAACAGTTGGAGAAGGGTTTTATCCGTCCAAGTTCGTCACCATGGGGAGCCCCGGTACTTTTCGTGGACAAGAAGGACGGAACCCAAAGAATGTGCATGGACTACAGGTCTCTCAACGTGGTGACAATCAAGAATAAATACCCTCTGCCCCGTATAGAGGACCTGTTCGATCAAATGAAAGGAGCCCAGGTATTCTCCAAGATTGATCTTCGGTCGGGATATTTCCAGCTGAAGATTAAGCCCTCCGATATACCTAAGACAGTCTTTCGGACACGGTATGGTTCATATGAATATACCGTTATGTCTTTTGGATTGACGAATGCACCCACATACTTCATGTACCTTATGAACAAGGTTTTCATGGAGTACTTAGACAAGTTCGTCGTGGTTTTCATCGACGACATTATGGTGTATTCAAAAAGTAAGGAGGAGCATGAAGAACATCTGAGATTGACCTTGCAGAAGTTGCGTGAGCATCAGTTGTATGCCAAGCTCGACAAGTGTCAATTTTGGCTAAAAGAAATATCCTTCCTAGGCCACATCATCTCCAAGGAAGGGGTATCGGTTGATCCTGGAAAGGTGAGAGATGTTCTGAAGTGGGACCAACCGAAGAGCGTGAGGGATATTCGGAGTTTCCTTGGGATGGCAGGATACTATCGGCGCTTCATTAAAGACTTCTCTAAAATAGCAAAACCTATGACGGAGTTGCTAATGAAGGGAAAAATCTTTCAATGGACACAAGCCTGCCAAGAAAGTTTTGAGGAACTCAAGAAAAGGCTAACCACAGCACCAGTTCTGGTATTGCCAGACGTAAGCAAGAGCTTTGACATATATTGTGACGCATCCAGACAAGGGCTCGGGTGTGTACTCATGCAGGAAGGACAAGTGGTAGCCTATGCCTCACGACAATTAAAGAAGCACGAGCTTAACTATCCTACGCACGACTTGGAGTTAGCAGCAGTGGTGCATGCATTGAAGATTTGGAGACATTATATCCTTGGTCATCGATGTGAGATCTATACGGATCATAAAAGCCTCAAGTACATATTTACACAAACGGACTTGAATTTGAGGCAACGTCGATGGTTAGAACTCATCAAGGATTATGATGTAGGAATCAACTACCACCCCGGGAAGGCCAATGTAGTAGCTGACGCATTGAGCAGAAAGGGAGCATGCCACCAACTCACGGTTCGGGAGCTACCACCCGAACTACGTAAGGAGTTCGAACGGTTAGACCTCGGATTCTTGAATAACATGGAAATAATGGAGATCCACTCCTCATTGGAGCAAGAAATAAGAAAGGGCCAAGCAACGGACGAGGGGATCAAGGAGATCAAGGAAAGAATCCAACAAGGGATAGAGAAGGATTTCACGGAGGATGAAAAGGGTACGCTTTGACTAGGAAAAAGGATTTGTGTGCCAAACCTAAGACACCTTCGCGACATGATATTACGGGAGGCACATGATTCACCCTATTCCATACATCCAGGTAGCACCAAAATGTACAAGGACTTGAAAACTTGCTATTGGTGGGATTGTATGAAGAGGGATATAGCCGAATACGTTGCCCTATGCGACACATGCCAACGGGTAAAAGCCGAACATCAAAAACCCGCTGGATTGTTGCAACCTTTGAAAATACCTGAATGGAAATGGGAGGACATCAGTATGGACTTCATTGTCGGATTGCCACGAACTCAGTCAGGATACGACTCCATCTGGGTCATTGTGGACCGGTTGACGAAGACCGCCCATTTTCTTCCGGTGAAGACAAGTTACAACGTTACACAGTTGGCAGAATTGTACATGGAGCAGATCGTGTGCCGTCATGGAGTCCCGAAGAGGATAGTCTCAGATCGAGGTTCTCAGTTTACCTCTAGATTCTGGAGGAAGCTGCAGAAAGCCATGGGTACACGACTGGATTTTAGTTCCGCCTATCACCCACAAACAGATGGACAAACCGAAAGGACAAACCAAATTTTGGAAGACATGTTGAGAGCTTACGCCTTGAAACGTGGGCGTAGTTGGGATAGGAGTTTACCGTATGCCGAGTTCTCCGATAACAACAGCTATCAAGCTAGCTTGAAGATGTCGCCTTTCGAAGCCTTATATGGCAGACGGTGTAGAACGCCGCTGTTCTGGAACGAGACTGGAGAGAACCAGATGTTTGGACCCGAAGTACTACAAGAGGCTGAAAAGCAAGTCCAAACAATACAGGAAAACTTAAAGGCTGCTCAGTCACGACAGAAAGGCTATGCGGACAATAGGCGTAGGAAGTTGACCTTTGAAGTAGGAGACTTCGTATACCTTAAGGTATCACCTATCTGAGGCCAACGACGTTTTAACGTCAAAGGCAAACTAGCGCCTCGCTACATCGGACCATTTAAGATTTTGGACAAGCGAGGAGAAGTAGCCTACCAACTAGAGCTCCCAGACCACCTCTCCGACGTACATGACGTGTTTCATGTATCCCAGCTCAAGAAGTGCTTGAGAGTACCAGAGGAACAAGTGTCAATGGGAGAACTTGAACTTCAAGAGGACCTGACTTACGTAGAACACCCTGTCCGAATCTTGGACGTAAAGGAAAGGGTCACCCAGAACAAGGTGATTCGATGGTGCAAGGTACAATGGAGCCATCACACTGATGCTGAAGCCACATGGGAACGTGAAGAGGATATCAAGGCAGAATTTCCCCATCTAGTTTCTACTAACGAATCTCGAGGGCGAGATTCAATTTAAGGGGGGTAGATTTGTGACACCCTCATTTCGGGTGTCAGCATATGTTCATATTTTATGAAGAAGAAAAACATTTTAAAGAAGAGTAGAAACAGAGATAAGTACCAAAAGGATAGCCGATAAAGCTCTCCGAGAGCACCGAAGGCAACTTCCGTGGCCAGCAGGCCACGTGGCGTGATCGGAGCTCATCCCTGCGAAGTGGGGAGAGGCCGCCGCCAAAGCTGGCTACGTGGCAGGCTCGGGACTCATCTCCGCAAAGGGGAGAGGTCCGATCCTGTGGGACACGTGTTGCCCACGGAGCTAGCCTCTGCGAAAGAAGCAAAGGCATTTCCGCAGGACACATGTCATCCTCGGAGTTAGTCCTCGCGGAAATCAGAGGACCATCCGCGCGGGATACGTGTCGATCTCGGAGCTCACCTGCGAGAGGTCCTGTTCTATTGGACACGTGTCGACCACGGGGCATGTCCCTGAGGAAAGAAGAAGAGGAAGACCGGCGCCGACACATGGCATGCGTGGAGCTCACCTCCGAAGAAGAGGGAGGCCTCACCCGTGACACGCGGCACAACCGGAGCTCGTCTCTGTGGGAGAAGAGATACCAGGCTCGGAAGGACACGTGGAGCTTCCGGAGCTCATCACCGCGGAGGTAACAAGTCTGGAGCGGTTTTTACGTGTAAAGATACCGGTATGCAACGGAAACCGATCTAAACTCCATGATGTTACCGAAGATAAGACGTCAGGGTCTAACAAAGATCTGAATAAGACTCTTATTCGGGATCCAATCAGATTAGGACTCTTCTCTTCCCGATTATAAATAGAACCCAAAACCTCTGGCCGAAACCACAAACTTCTCTTTCAACTCCTGAGCCGACGACTTAGAGCCCTAGCCCTAACTCGCCGAGCAAAACATCGCTGAAGCACAACAAGGGAGATCATCGGAGAAGAACCCAGCGGTCTGAGGAGGACCTCGAAGAATGCGAGGTAGGACTTCAATATCATTGTGTTCATCTCCTTGCATCTGTTCTTCAATTCCTTTCGAACAGAAGCCTTTTCGTGGGCAGAACACTCGATGATCAGTTTGATCTAAAGACCGGATCATCACGAACACCTCTGACCATGCAAGCCATGCAAGAATAAGTACAGATCAATCTAATAAAACTAATCATAGGATAGCATGCATGTGCATCATCGCATCTAGTTTAGGGTTTGTGCATGATATTGATTGCTGTGAATTTTGTATGCACGTGAATCCTACATAGCAGAACAAGCTCAGGGAGCTGTCTACGATGAGCTGCAGCAACAAGGCTTTGAGAATCAAGAACAACCGGAACCGCAAGAACAAGGCAAGTGCTCCTTGACCATGTTGATCCTATGTTTTGGGTAAAACTATTTTGTTTTGCTAAAAGGTGTGTGTGCTGAGTCAAACATGATGGGAAACCCTTTTATAGGAGTTTACTAGTTTTGATTAAACCATCCTTGTCTCCAGGGAAGTTTATGAGTCGGGTATGGTTTTTGCTTTATGCTTCGCTGAGTTTATGGGATTGGGAAGCGAGATAGATGTGTCTAGTTAACTGCACTCGTACTAATAATAAGTAATTGATGAGGTTAATGAACATGGATCGGAGGGAAGATCTAGGCAAGCATGGGTTTGTGGATGAGGTAGCATGAGATGGTGGTTTTACTTGCCGTAGATCTAAGGACCGGTTCATGCATGCACATGCCAGGATAACAGTGCCACCACAAGGCCAAATATGGGTGCGGCTTAGCTGAGTAATTAGGTAAGTTGCTAGAGTGCTATGGACTGTGGAAGGCGCGGGGAATGGGAGTCGAGTGAGGACTGCCCTGGGAACTGCATGGCACAAGAGGGGGCCCGTGGGTGGGAGAATTGGAGATTCTAGCCTGCCGGTGAAACCTTAGCGAGTCCATACATCTAGTAACCCCTTTGTAAAGGCTATTTTGTGATCTCTTGACCATACACCGACGGTTGTGTACTGGTAAAATGGAGATTCTGCAGTCGCCGACGGGTGACGAAATCACAAACTTGTGGGTAAAGAGGTGCAAACTCTGCAGAGTTATTAAAACTATCATGATAGCCGAGCTTACGGTGACGAGCACCTGGCTAAACTGCCATGATTAGATTGGAATGATTATTGGGAAGGTTCTTGGTTATGGTTATCGGTTATGGTTATTGGTTTGGAACTGTTGAGTCCGGGAGATGAGATGGTTGCATGACTGATGGGTCATGACATGAGATTGGTCTCGGTGTGAGACGTGGTTGTTTAATGAGGTGAGATGGTAGCGAATACGAGGAGGTATTCGTGAGTATGAATAAAAGATTGGTTAATGTTCGGATGGAACATGGAAAGCGATGGAGGTATGTTGGTAAATTAATACATGCTGGGATTACATTCATCTAAGGTTAAGTTGCTGTTTTATCACGGTTTTATAAATCTGCTTTTCTACAAATAAGCCTTTTATTACCTACCTTGTTTATGAGCTGCATATCATGTGTTATTCCCGCACTTGCTGAGTACATCATTGTACTCAACCTTGCATTATTATTTCTTCATCAGCAGCAGGAGAAACCTATTATGAAGATCAAGTGGAACATTATGGCGTGTGATCTGTTCTCAACCTTGCCTGTGGAGGGAGTATAGATGGAGCCACTTCTGCTTAGTTTTGCTTCCGCATTAGTTTTTGCTTCCGCATTTAAATAAGAACTTCCGCTGAGAGCATGAGTCCAAGACTCATGAGATATTGTAATAAACTCTGTTATTCGTGGTAATATATAATCTGAATTCAGTTTGTGGAACGTATGTGTATGTGTGATGAACATCCTGGGCACACATATGCATTAGTTCTCTGTTCCGTGGTTTTCCCACAGAATTGAGGGCGTCACAGTTAACCCACCACGGTGCTGTTTTAGACACCGTCCTTCGAGTCGTACACTTAAACTCAGAAGTGCACGGGTCTCACTCTTTATTTCTGGACAGTCCAGAAATAAAACTTCCAAGTGTCTATCAAGCCACAACCATCAGATTGGAAGATATTCCAGTGGTCCGAGAGTTCCCTGACGTATTCCTGGACGATTTGCTGGGGATGCCGCCCGATAGAGAGGTGGAGTTCAAGATTGAACTTGCACCGGGAACCATGCCAATATCCCGAAGGCCGTACAAGATTGCGCCCAAGGAGTTGGCTGAACTGAAGACTCAGCTCACGGACCTTCTGGAGAAGGGTTTTATTAGGCCGAGCTCCTTGCCATGGGGCTGTTCGGCATTATTTGTGAAGAAGAAGGATGAGACGTTACGGCTTTGCGTGGACTATCGTCCATTAAATGCCATAACCATCAAGAACAAGTACCCGTTGCCACGGATCGACATGTTGTTTGATCAGTTGGTCAAAGCAAAGATCTTTCCCAAGATGGACTTAAGATCCGGGTACCATCAGATTAAGATAAGGGCGGAGGACATTCCCAAGACAGCTTTCTCGACGAGGTATGGATTCTATGAGTACCTGGTCATGTCCTTCGGCCTCACCAATGCTCCAGCTCACTTCATGTACTTGATGAACTCGGTATTCATGCCTGAGCTGGACAAGTTTGTCGTGGTCTTCATCGACGACATCCTGGTATATTCCAAGTCAGAGGAAGATCACAAGAAACATCTGCGTATAGTCTTGCAACGGCTGCGGGATCACAAGTTATACGCGAAATTCAGCAAATGCGAGTTTTGGATATCACAAGTGCCTTTTCTCGGGCATATCATCTCAGCGGAGGGTATCGCTGTGGACCCGAGCAAGATCACTCAAGTGCTGAATTGGAAATCCCCGAGGACTGTTCACGAGGTATGGAGTTTCCTCGGACTCGCGGGATATTATCGGAGGTTCATTCCAAACTTCTCGAAGATTGCCAAGCCAATGACAGAGCTGCTGAAGAAGGCTACCAAATATGTTTGGAGTCCAGCATGTGAAGCAGCATTCAAGGCTTTAGTCAAGCACCTGACATCAGCACCGGTTTTGGTGCAGCCAGACACAACAAAACCGTTCGATGTGTATTGCGATGCATCCGGCATTGGGCTCGGATGTGTGCTGATGCAAGACCGAAGAGTGGTCGCGT
This sequence comes from Neostapfia colusana, assembly GCA_030760725.1. NCBI lineage: Eukaryota > Viridiplantae > Streptophyta > Magnoliopsida > Poales > Poaceae > Neostapfia > Neostapfia colusana. The sequence continues at coordinate 30,019,639 of JASWHV010000004.1, read as the reverse complement.
ATGGATCACGGCAGCTTAGAAACCATGAGCAGAATTATCCAACCCACGATTTGGAGCTCGCTGCCGTGGTACTTGCACTGAAAATGTGGAGGCACTACCTACTCGGTAACCTCGTACATTTATATACCGACCACAAAAGCCTCAAGTACATATTCACTCAGAAGGAGCTGAACATGAGGCAGCGAAGATGGTTAGAATTGATAAAGGATTACGAAATAGAGATCCATTATCATCCGGGCAAGGCAAACGTAGTGGCAGATGCGCTGAGCCGCAAGTCACACGTCAACAATCTGACCATCACACCGTTGGAAGAGAGCGAACCACCACTACATGTGATTCCACACGGAGCTCTCTACAACCTAGCTTTGATCCCCACCATCCGTGAAGAGATAGCGGCAGCCCAGAAGAATGACAAGGGCATGTCGCATTTGCGGAGACGTGTAGACAGTGGGGAGCTGAAATGTTTCCGGAAGGACGGAGATGGCGTCCTATGGTTCAAGGACCGGATCGTCGTACCCCGTAACCCGGAGTTACAGAAGATCTTTGATGAGGATCACTTGTCAAAGTTTTCTATTCACCCCGGCAGCAACAAGATGTATCAAGAACTCAGAAGCAAGTTTTGGTGGACACGGATGAATCGGGAGACTGCAAAATACGTGTCCGAGTGTGATACATGTCGAAGGGTGAAGGCAGACCATATGTGGAAACCGGGACTGCTGCAACCACTGGGCATTCCTGCCTGGAAGTGGGAGGACGTGAGCATGGACTTCATCGTCGGTTTACCCACCACTCTTCAAAAGCATGATTCTGTGTGGGTGATCGTCGATCGGCTCACCAAAGTTGCCCATATCATCCCGGTCAACACCAACTACAACGCCAAGAAGTACGCTGAACTGTACATCTCACGGATCCTATGTTTGTACGGCGTACCCCGTACCATCATATCGGATCGGGGCACTTTATTTGTGTCCCGTTTTTGGGAGCAGCTGCACGCTGCATTGGGGACGAAGCTGATCCGTAGTTCAGCATACCACCCGCAGACGGATGGGCAAACCGAGCGGGTAAATCAGATCCTAGAAGACATGCTACGAGCTTGCGCTATCAACGACGGCAAGAATTGGGATGATCACTTGCCGTTAGCCGAGTTCTCGTATAATAATGGGTACCAAGCCAGCATCAAGATGGCGCCTTATGAGGCGCTATACGGAAGAAAATGTCGCACACCATTGAACTGGTGTGAGTCTGGCGAAAGGGTTACCTTCGGGATTGACCTCGTCAACAACGCGGAAGAGAAGGTTCGACTGATTCAAGCGAACCTAAAAGCCGCCCAATCCCGTCAGAAACAGTATGCGGACCGGAGAAGACGCCCATTACAATTCGAAGTGGGAGATCACGTATATCTACGTGAATCTCCAATGAAGGGTGTAAACAGATTTGGGGTGAGAGGAAAGTTGGCACCCCGATTCATCAGTCCATTCCAGATTACCAAAAGATGTGGATCAGTGGCATACCGGCTGAAATTACCAGAAGCACTTTCCGGTGTGCACGACGTCTTTCATATTTCCCAGCTGAGGAAGTGTCTCAAGCTATCTACTACCGTTCAGCTGGAGGACATTGAAGCACTGCAACCGGATCTCACCTATCGGGAGGAACCGGTTCAGATTATTGACGAAAAGGCCCGAACCACACGCAACCGTACGTTGTGGTTCTACAAGGTTCTATGGAGTAATCACTCCGTGGACAAAGCGACATGGGAGAGCGAAGGATTTCTTCGCGCTAACTACCCCGAATTTTTCACGTCGCATATCCGGTAATTTTCCACCGTCCTCTCTCTCATTTTCACCTTATAATCTCGGGACGAGATTCTTTTAAGGGGGAAGGAATGTAAGGGCCTCAGTTTTTGACACCTATTTGAAGTGTTCATCACCACATCACACACCTCATTTGAAGTTGATGAACACAAATGAAGAGCAAGTAACCACCATCAACATGGTCATTAGAGAACAAACTCACATATTGCAAAAGTGGTATTTCCCACATGTGATATAGAAGGGCTGGGCATATGAAAACTCCTACACATTGCTAAGGATGTCCATGCCAAGTTTCACCCAAATTCAAAACCTTTTTGAGGTCATTTTGGGTATAATTAGAAAGAGGGCAGTTTGAAACCATATTCAAATTCAAACTGTTTTATCCCATGAATTCAAAAGTGGGAGACATATTCTTATCCAGCAAATTTTTGTGAGCTCACACTCCAATTTTCACTCCATTTGGAGTTGATCTTGACATGAGCTAAGTAGGGCAAATTCAAACTTTATTTGAATTTCAAACTGCACATGTGCTGAAATTCATTCAAACCAAACCAAATTTGAATTCTAACCAATTCAAATGGCTCATGGGTGAATAATTTGAATCACCATGGGTATTTGGGGCTCACTGTTTACAACAGTGATTAGGAGTGAATTTCAGAGGTTAAAACCCTGGGTGGGACCCACATGTCAGTCACTGGTTCAAAGCAACCGACTGAGACTTTCTCCACTCGGGTCGCCGAGCCGCCGCTGCGATCGCCACCGAGGGGAGCCGCCGCGCCAGCAGCTGCTTGGCCACGCACGGGCGTGAGGCGGTTCAGAGCCTTCTTAAGGCGTGTCTCCCCTCCTCGGCCGAAGCCTCGCCAGTTTCTTCCCCCGCAAGAACACAGCGCCGGCAAACTCCTTCTGCCGCTTGGAACCGATCGGGAGCGCCGATCACAGCCTTCCCGTCCCCTCCAGAGCTACGGCAAGGTACTAGGATCTCTTCTCCTTCCTCCCCGTTGCTAAAACTCAGCTGAAACCAATTGATCTCGGCTATACCGAAAGATAAATTCGGTGACTTAAAACCGCCGCACCTCGGGCTCCCGTGGACAGCCCAACCGGGGCGTTGTCATGCCCGAGCCAAGGCACCCTTGGATGCGCTGGTGACCGGTGCTGCTCACCCCCGAGCCACAGCCCAAGTGTTTGCTGACCGGCGGCGAATTTCCAGTTTTCCCCTTTCTGTGTGCAGAACGACCTTCGGGTGCGGTTCCGTCGAATTCGTACTCTAGAAAGGATTAGAGGGCCTCAATCCACTCTCAAACAAACTATACACGGTAACGCACACGTTGACTTCACATACTTTGGCCGGAGAACCTCCGCAATCGGTGTATTTCGAGGTTTACCAACGGCGGAGCAAGCGGGAGGCATCGGGCGCACGGTGAGGACCTACTTCGGGCCTCCCCTGAGCTGCCTCAAGCTCATGTAGACCTTCCCTGAGGTCCATTGATGCTTCACGACCGGTTGCTCGAGTAGTTGAGGTGCTAGGGAAGTCAGCCGACACGGCCGAAATCTTTCCGAGGTGGCGGCTCGTCGCCGACCATGCACCGGCCGTTGTCATGACGAGCTGACCCCAGAATCCTGTTCCTCGAGTGAAAGTAGGCAGGGGCGGCCAAGATTGTGAAGTTTGAATCTCCACAGAAGCTACCGGCGAGCTCTCCGGCGAGATTCCCCGGCGGCAGAGCGCGGGCGGCGGGAGGTTGACGAAGGGGGTGGATCCCAGCTGTCAGCGGGAGATAATTTAAATCGGGATCGGGCTGCGGCCGGGATTGGGTGTGCTGGCGCGCAAAACCCCTGTGGGCCTCAGTGTGCTGTCGGCTCCGCGCTTAACACGTGTCCCCGCGGGCCCCGGCAGATTTAAACTTTTTCCCCGATTTTCAGATTTCATTCAAACTTCAAATCCTCATAACTTTGGCTAGAAAGCTCCAAATCGAGTGAACCAAATTTTGTTGGATTCAGCTCTCTGAGAAATTTCCAGCAAATCAAGTTTCACTTCATGAATGTCCTTAATTCTCAAGAATTAATTCCTCAAAATTTAAACTGTTTGGAATTTTAACTGGAGAATCCTTTGGAGGAAAATAATGAAATTTTGCTGGAATTTTCACCAAAATATCCCTGAACTACCATAAAAATTTCAGATCCAATTGAGCTCATTTGATCCATCTAATGGTGTGATTAGTGAAACTGTTCCAGGGAAAATAGAAAATGTTCAGAAACATTTTCAGAATTTTCTCTGAAATTGTTTAGCTCATATATTTAGCTAGGAACCTTTAAATTAAGTGAGACCAACTCCATTATAACTCTCTGAAAATCTAGTTTTCAGAAAGTCATAGTTTATTCCATGAAAATCCCTAGAACATCCTAAGAGTGCCAATTAAGGTCAAGTACATAATTAATTGTGGAGGGCTCAAATGAGCTTTGCTGCAACTAAAACTTGACCAAGTCTGTATTTAGGTTGTAACCAAGCCACAGTAAAAGTTTCATAGTCAGTGAGTCTGTCTAGTGGAACTTATAAGCTTCACAAGTTCAAACTTAATACAAATGCATTTAAATTGATACATGTACTTCTTCTATCATGTAGTCGCTAAGGTCGAGGAGGAACCCGAAGTCCTAGACTTAGTTACTCCGGAGGAACAGCTAGCCTGCGACCAAGAGCAGCAAGCCAAGCTCCGATTTGCATTAACCCTTTTACAAATTTTTATTGTTTTAAGCACTTACTTGAGCATTATAATTCCTTGCATTAGAGTCTTGTATGAAAACCCAATTGCATAGCCAAGAAACACCATGGGTTGGGTTTAGGATTTACAAACCCCGTTAGCTACTGCAATGCTAAGATAGTGTAGGATTCGGTACAAGTCGAGTAGTTGGAACTACTCGCGAGCATAGGCTAGAGGCACTCGACTCGGGTAGATATAGCACATGACACACATGGCAAGAAAAATGAGACCGAGCGGAGAGTAAGGGCAGCAGGACTTTGGGGCCTGTGTGCTATAGCTCCGCTTGCATCGATTGAGGACCGAGCCGTGTGCGGGCCTGTTGAACAAGCTAGAACTGTACCGAAGACCTACCGGCTATATGGGAACCGGGAAACCGATGTAACTCGGGTAGCTGGTTATTGAGGCATTGCCCGTCGTTCAGAGGGTAGGTTGAGAGCTTGAGGTGTAAATCGGCTGGCAGCACGGAGATGCGCGTGCAGAGACCTCTTGCTCGGGACGATGGGACCGGTTCAATATTTGGCTAACGGGTGAAAGGTGATTGCGTACGGTGTCAGTGATGGTTGCTGTAGGCAACATCGAGTACGGGCGTACGTGACGGGTTATTTGGGTAACCCTGCAGGCGTAAATCGATTATAATCGCCGTCCCTTGCGGTCAGTGAGTACCACTTGTTCACTGTACCGTGATGTAGAAAGAACATGCTAGTTACATGTTAAAATGTTGCTGATTGAAAGATGGACTTTGCTTGTTAATGATTTGTTGTAGTTTAGAGCTAATTAAAGTTCCTTGCAACTTTGGGAAAAGTACATGAGAGAAATGCGTTTCTTGTTTGATTGCGGCTCTCTCATGTGCCTTAGCGTAAGGTTCTCCACAACCTGCTGCTAAAACTTGAAAGTAAGGTTCTACTAATTAGGCGAGTCCTTGCAAATGATTTTTAGCTCATGTAACCCATCACCCCTCATGTAGAAGTTCCATGTTTAGGAGAGATGGGTCAGACTTGCTGAGCCTTCGTGCTCACTGCTTGTGTTTGAAGCTTTTGCAGGGTTCTATGAGGAAGGGGCTCCCGAAAAGGAGACGGAACCCCAGGAGGGGAACCCCGTCGAGTGGGAGCCGTGCACGCCGCAGAGTTAGTGTGTGTGTGTGTGCTAGCAAGGACACGTTCAAGGGCTGAACGTGAACTTGATGCGTAGTCTACGCCCGTGAGTGTGGACTGGACTTATTTTGATGTAAACATGTTCATAAACTACTTTATGTAATATAAACTTTGCTTCCGCTTTGTACCTTTGATGTGTGTTATCCGGTGCTGTGCAACGCAGCACCCCTCAGCGTGATCCTGGCTCGACAAGACCGTGGGGTCGTGTCACATGTGTCCTACGAAAAATGCCTTTGCTTCTTCCGCAGAGGCTAGCTCCGTCGATGACACGTGTCCCACAGGGTCGGACCTCTCTCCAATTGCGGAGATGAGCCCCGAGCCTGCCACGTAGCCAGTTTAGCGGCGGACCTCTCCCCACTTCGCAGGGATGAGCTCCGGACACGCCACGTGGCCAGCGACCGCAGAAGTTGTCTTCGGCGCTCTTTATGTGAACTGGACTCGGCTCTTACTGGCTATCCTTTTGATAACTTTCTCTGTTCCTATTTTTCCTAAAATGTTTTTCTCTTCATAAAACATGAATATATGTTGACACCAGAGATGAGGGTGTCACAGCTTCGGCCTCGGCTGCTGCACGATAGGCGGCTTAGTGAGCCGCCTCGGCAATGGGGTTGGGGAGAGGACTATCTCTGGATCCTGACATGATCTGGTGATAGATAAAAGGGAAAGATTAGACACGAAAGCATTGCGTTTAAATTAGTGTACATTCACAAAGTTAGAGGCTAAAACTGCACCAGCTGGACTTGTCCGGCCTTAGTCCGGACTTTACAGTTTTAAACTCTAACTTAAGCAATTTGAGCACAAATTCACAAAAACTAGACGCAATACTACAAGGAATGCAGCAATATGGCATAAGGACATCAGGGAAGGCCTAAGGCCTAGAAATATGACCGAGGAACAAGGGATTTGAGAAAATGGAAGTTAGGTCAAAAAGTACCTTAGAACAAAAGAAATTTGATGAAATCCGCAGATCGAAGGAGCGGAGATGGTCGGGAAAGGGTTCCCCACACTCCACAAGCCTTGAATCAAGGATTCCTTCGGGGATTTGAGGGAGAGCTCCAAAATCGCCATGGGGGCGAGTTTTGGAGGAGAAGAGAAGTGTAGAGGTGAATGAGGGAGTGGGAGGAGTCGGGCCTGACCCTTGGAGGTTAAGTCTCCAGAGGCCGGACTAGTCCGATGTGCTTTCCGGACTAGTCCGGTATGTCAGACTAGGTCCGGACTAGTCTGCAGTCCGGACTAGTCTGTTTTGGACTTGTGTGCTGCATCACAGACTATTCAATGTATCCGGACTTGTCCGGCCTATTGGGTGGACTAGTCCGGTCCTTGAAGGCTGAAAAATTCCTATATATTAGAATTTTGCCAAGAGTGATTAAGGTAAATTTACTTTCACCTTCTATTAGATAAATATGGTCAATATATAAAAGCACACAATTAGATGATGACCACAATATATCTAAACATAATTAGGTAAAATAATGTCAGAGAAAATTAGAAGGGGAACAAGTTTTCACAATCATGCATATTTTTGAAGTTTGTGAAAATTCCTAAAGATTCCAAACTACTAGCATTTAGATGTGCAACATTTTAAGCCGCATTCCTAGAGTCTAGGATGTTTAGCTCATTTCGAAGTTCACAAAATCATTTTTCATCTAGTGGCTTGGTGAAAATGTCGGCTAGTTGTTTTTCGGTTCTAACATGTGAGATAGCTATGTCCCCCTTTATAGAATGTCTCTCAAGAAGTGGTGTCGGATGTCTATGTGTTTGGTCCTAGAGTGTTCAACGGGGTTATGGGCAATCTTAATAGAACTCTCATTGTCACATAGGAGTGGAATGTGGTTCATATTGTAACCATAATCCCTTAGAGTTTGTCGCATCCAAAGAAGTTGAGCACAACAACTTCAGGTTGCAACATACTCCGCTTCGGCTGTGGAAAGGGCAATGGAATTTTGTTTCTTGGATGACCATGATACTAGGGACCTACCCAAGAATCGGCAAGTCCCGGAGGTGTTTTTTCTATCTACTTTACATCCGGCGTAATCCGCATCAGAATATCCAATGATATTAAACTTAGACCCCTTTGGATACCACAACCCTAGGTTTGGTGTGTGAACTAAATATCTTAAGATTCTTTTGACAGCAATTAAGTGACATTCTTTAGGAGAGGCTTGAAACCTTGCACACAAGCATACACTAAGCATGATATCGGGCCTAGATGCACAAAGATAAAACAATGAACCAATCATAGAGCGATATACCTTTTGATCCACGCTTGGTCCATCTTCATTGAAGTCGAGGTGCCCGTTCGTTGCCATTGGTGTCTTGATGGGTTTGGCCTTGTCCATGTCAAGCTTCTTGAGTATGTCGTGTGTGTACTTCGTTTGACTAATGAACGTGCCTTCCTTGAGTTGCTTGACTTGAAATCCTAGGAAAAACTTCAACTCCCTCATCATGGACATCTCAAACCTATTCGTCATTATCTTACTAAACTCATTACAAAAAGATTTGTTAGTTGAGCCAAATATAATGTCATCGACATATGTTTTGCACACAAAGAGATCATCATCCACATTTTTTGTGAAAAGAGTGCAATCCGCTTTGTCTATCCTAAAACCGTTGTCAATAAGAAAGTCTCTAAGACACTCATACCAAGCTCTAGGATCTTGTTTGAGGCCATGGAGAGCCTTATGCAATTTAAGCACATGATTAGGATATTCTTGATCGTCAAACTTGGGTGGTTGCTCCACGTATACCTCCTCCTTGATTGGACCGTTGAGGAAGGCGCTTTTCACATCCATTTGATAAAGCTTGAAATCACGGTGAGCAGCATAGGCCAATAGAATACGAATTGACTCCAGCGTAGCTACGGGAGCAAAAGTTTCATCAAAGTCCAAACCTTCGACTTGAGCATATCCCTTTGCTACAAGTCATGCCTTGTTCCTTGTCACCACTCCATGTTCGTCTTTCTTGTTGCGGAACACCCACTTGGTGCCTACCACATTTGCGTTTGGTCTCTTCACCAACTTCCACACTTGGTTTATTGTGAAGTTGTTCAACTCTTCTTGCATGGCCACCACCCAATATTGATCTTTTAGTGCTTCTTCCACCCTAAATGGTTCCAAGGAGGACACAAAAGAGTAACGTGCACAAAAGTTAACCATTCGAGATCGTGTTGTTACCGCTTTTGTGATATCTCCAAGGATGTTGTCAATGGGGTGATCCTGTTAAATGCTTTGATGAACCCTTGGGTGAGGCACTTAAGTTCTTGAGTGGTCTTCTTCTTCTTTGTCTCCCCCTTGATCAATGTCATAGTCTTGATCTTCTCCTTCTTGAACTTGACCGTCTTGATCTTGGGGTTCTTGAGTTTGATCTTGTGTGAGAGGCGCTGATTGTGATGAACTTGGAGCATCTTGGCCTACATCTTCTTGAGGACGGACATCTCCAAGCCCCATTCTTCTTAGTGCTACACATGGTGCTTCTTCTTCATCTAGCACACATTGATCAACTTGCTCCACTTGGGAGCCATTAGTTTCATCAAACACCACGTCACGTGCAATTTCAACACAACCAGAGGTTTTGTTGAAAACACGATAGGCATAGGTGTTTGAGTCATAACCAAGTAAGAAACCTTCATCGGATTTTGAAGCAAACTTAAAAGTCCTAGGCTTCTTGTTAAGAATATAGCATTTACTCCCAAAAACACGAAAGTAAGAGATGTTGGGTTTGTTACCGGTTAGGAGCTCATATGGAGTTTTCTTCAAAAGTCGATGGAGGTAGAGGTGGTTTGTGGCGTGGCAAGCGGTGTTGACCTCTTCCGCTCAAACCCATTCTATTCGGGGGAGTAGGGGGCCGAAAACTCATGCTTGATGTCCTCTTCATCCAAGTATTCTTCTACTTGGGTGTTCTTGAATTCGGAGCCGTTGTCACTCCTTGTCTTCTTAATTCTTAAGGAGAACTCGTTTTGAGCTCTCCTCAAGAACTTCTTGAGGACACCTTGACTTTCTCCCTTATCATATAAGAAAAATACCCAAGTAAGGCGAGAATAGTCATCAACAATTACTAAACTATATTTGTTACCGCCAATGCTTATGTAGGTGACGGGACCGAAGAGGTCCATGTGGAGCATCTCCAATTGTCTTGTTATCGTCATCACATTCTTGGCGGGATGAGCTGCTCCAATTTGCTTTTTGGCTTGACACACACTACGAGGCCTATCTTTATCAAAAACAACATCCTTTAGTCCACGGATGTGATCCCCCTTTAGAAGTTTTTGTATGTTCCTCATACCAATATGGGCTAGTCTCCTATGCCACAACCATCCCATGCATGTTGGTTTTTGCTATTAATCATGTGTCAAGCTGAGCTTTATCCATGGAAAAATCCACTAAATAAAGCTTCCCCTTCAACACACCCTAAAAAGCAATTGAGTTATCACTTCTTCTAGAGACGGTCACACCCTCGTTAGTAAACAAGCAATTATAACCTTTCTCACATAGTTGAGATATGGACAATAGGTTATAATCAAGTGATTCAACATGTAGAACATGAGAAAGCGAGTGTTGAGAAGAGATTGCAATTTTACCGATACCGAGCACCCTTCCTTGACTATTGTCGCCAAAGTAGATGCCTTCACTTCGATCATCATTTTCTTCATACTCAACGAACATCTTCCTCTCTCCGGTCATATGATTAGTGCACCCACTATCTATCACCCATTAAGTGCCACCGGAGGAGTAGGCCTACAAAATAATTAGGCTTTGGTTTTAGGTACCCAAACTAGGTTGGGTCCTTTGATTAGTCACAAGGCATTTGGGCACCCACACACAAGTTTTTGGACTCTTGTGGAGTGGCCCAACATATTTAGCATATACTCGACCATACTTGCTCTTCATGAGAACATAAGATGCATCAAAGTTATGAAATATGGTAGAGTTTTTATTTTTGGCAATCTCATGTGAGGTATATGCAAGGTTGTTGTTCTTGACTTGAGTTGAGTTCTCTTTGACCAAAGCTACACACTTGTTGTTATTCTTGAGGATTCTAGCATTTTTCTTTCCTCCCCTAGTATAACCAAGTCCATCTTTGGTAAAAGGAGATCTTGTGATCGAGTCTGCACTACGTGCATACTTGATCTTCTCCTTATCAAAGATGCCACTTTTGTGTGTATTATTGCTTTGTGCCTCTTTGAGCTTATTTTTCAAGTTCATAACAAGATTAGCACATTTGCAAATTTTAGTGTTGGACTCCATATTTGTTGAGGAGGAGTTCTTGGAGGATGAAGTAGATTAGACACTTGACTTAAGTGAGTTGAATTGTGCTTCAAGATTTGACACGACCCCATTGGTCCTGTCGAGCCAGGATCACGCTGAGGGGTGCTGCGTTGCACAGCACCGTATAACACACGTCAAAGGTGCAAAGCGGAAGCAGAAGTTTTATTACATAAACAGGTTTATGAACATGTTTACATCAAAATAAGTTCAGTCTACACTCGCGGGCGTAGACTAAGCATCAAGTGCACGTTCAGCCCTCGAACGTGTCCTTGCTAGCACACACGCACACTAACTCTGCGGCGTGCACGACTCCCACTCGACGGGGTTCCCCTCCTGGGGTTCCGTCTCCTCTTCGGGAGTCCCTTCCTCATAGAACCCTGCAAAAGCTTCAAACACAAGCAGTGAGCACGAAGGCTCAGCAAGTCTGACCCGTCTCACCTAAACATGGAACTTCTACATGAGGGTAATGGGTTGCATGAGGTAAAAATCATTTGCAAGGACTCGCCTAATTAGTAGAACCTTACTTTCAAGTTTTAGCAGCAGGTTGTGGAGAACCTTACGCTAAGGCACATGAGAGAGCCGCAATCAAACAAGAAACGCATTTCTCTCATGTACTTTGCCCAAAGTTGAAAAGAACTTTAGTTAGCGCTAAGCTACAGCATATCATTAACAATCAATGTCCAGCTTTCAATCAGCAACATTTTAACATGTGACTAGCCTGTTCTTTCTACGTCACGGTACAGTGAACAAGTGGTACTCACTGACCGCGAGGGACGGCGATTATAATCGATTTACACCTGCAGGGTTACCCGAACAACCCGTCACGTACGCCCGTACTCGATGTTGCCTACAACAACCATCACGGACGCCGTACGCGACTACCTTTCGCCCGTTAGCCAACTATTGAACCGGTCCCATCGTCCCGAGCAAGAGGTCTCTGCACGCGCATCTCTGTGCCGCCAGCCGATTTACACCTCGAGCTCTCAACCTACCCTCTGAACGACGGGCAATGCCTCAATACCCAGCTACCCGAGTTACATCAGTTTCCCGGTTCCCATATAGCCGGTAGGTCTTTGGTACTGTTCTAGCTTGTTCAACAGGCCCGCACACGGCTCGGTCCTCAATCGACACAAGCGGAGCTACAGCACACAGGCCCCAAAGTCCTGCTGCCCTTACTCTCCGCTTGGTCTCATTTTCTTGCCATGTGTATCATGTGCTATCTCTACCCGAGCAATGTGCCTCTAGCCTATTCTCGCGAGTAGTTCCAACTACTCGACTTGTACCGAATCCTACTCTATCCTAGCAATGCAGTGGCTAACGAGGTTTTCAATCCTAAACCCAACCCATGGTTTTCTTGGCTGTGCAGTTGGGTTTCCATTCAAGACTCTAATGCAAAGAACAATATTCAAAGATGTGCTCAAAACAATAAACATTTGTAAAAAGGTTAATGCAAACCGGGGCTTGCCTTGCTGCTCTTGGTCGTAGGCTAGCTGTTCCTCCGGAGTAACGAAGTCTAGGACTTCGGGTTCCTCCTCGACCTTAGCGACTACATGATATAAGAAACATATGTATCAATTTAAATGCATTTGTATTAATTTTGAAGTTGTGAAGTCTATAACCTTTGCTAGATAGACCTAATGACTGTGAAACTTTTGCTGTGGCTTGGTTACAACCTAAACAGAGACTTGGTCAAGTTTTAGTTGCAGCAAAGCTCATTTGAGCCCTCCACAAATAATTATGTCCTTGACCTTAATTGGAACTCATAGGGTGTTCTAGGAATTTTCATGAGACAAACTATGATTTTCTGAAAACTAGATTTTCAGAGGGTTCTAATGGAGTTGGTCTCACTTAATTTGGAAGTCTCTAACTAAAGATATGAGCTAAACAATTTCAGAGGAAATTCTGAAAATGTTTCTGAACATTTTCTATTTTCTCTGGAACAGTTTCACTAATCACACCATTAGGTGGACTAAATGAGCTCAAATAGATCTGAAATTTTTATGGTAGTTCAAGGATATTTTGGTGAACATCTCAGCAAAATTTCAGGATTTTCCTCCAAAGGATTCTCCAGTTAAAATTCCTAACAGTTTAAATTTAAGGAATTAATTCTGGAGAAATAAAGAATTTCATGAAGTTAAACTTGATTTTCTGGAAAGTACTCAGAGAGCTGAATCCAGCAAAATTTGGTTCACTCAATTTGGAGCTTTCTAGCCAAAGTTATAAAGATTTGAAGTTTGAACTAAAACTGAAATTCGGGGAAAAGTTTAAACTCTGGCTTGTGGGCCCCGCACACAGTGCGTCGTCTCCCTCCTCGCGCCAACTGCGCGGCGGCGGCGTTCTCCGGCGACCCTCGCCGGAACTGAGTTCCCAGCGAACTCCCGGCCCGAAACTTGCCGCCTGCCCCTTTACTGACCCCCTGGACTCGATGGTGGGGTCGCTGGCCGCCGGCGATGACCGGAAACCCGTGCGCACCGATGACAGCACCTGCTAGGGTTCCGGTGAGGTCGGTCCCGCTCTCCCGTGCACCAAATCGACCGGAATCGGTCGGAGAGCATCAGTAGAGCATGGGAAACCCGAACCAGGGCTGGGTGGAAGCTAGAAATGCCGGCAACTAGGCTCTCGACGGTGAGCCGAGGTGTTCAGCCATGGCGGCGGGGAAAACAGCCATATCATGGCCGATTCTCGATGGTTTTCTCTACTTCCAGTTCGAGCGTGGGCGCTATCGTGCATAGAAGCCACTAGATAACGAGCTCGTCCAACCTTCGTGCATAGAGCACGAATTTCACCCGAAGGTGAGCTCGGTTCTTATGAACTGATCAAGAGTAAATTTGGAAGTTCTCGGCCGAGGGTTGATCAATCGCCAAACGGCTTTCGGCTACTCCATCTACATACAATCACGCACCTTTCTTGTGTAGAGAAGAGGATGTGACAACGGCTGTGCCGTGCTGTCCACGGGAGCCCGATCGGCGGCGATGTTTGGCTCGCCGGAGAAATGGCTCGTACAGCTTGGGAACGCTTGCTCACTGGGCAACACGGGGTCTAGGAGGTTGCTCACGACCTCTTGGCGCCGTTTTGCTGTGGAGGAGAGGCTGTGCTCGCGGGTGATCGGCCTGATCAAGCGTGAGCTCGAGCGGCGGTGATGGCAGTGGAAAAACGGCCGAGTATGCCGGCAGCTCGGGGAATGAGTGATCGGAGCACGCCGGGGAGGGAATAAATAGCCCGGCGGCTGGTCTCCGGCTTGGGGCGCGCAGCAGGAGCTGGCGCCGTCTGCCCCCTCGGTGGCGCGCGCACACTGCAACCGGGAACCGACTGAACTGTGTTTCAGTCGGTTTGTGTTGAAGCAGAGGCTGACCTGTGGGTCCCACCCCTCCTTTTAACCTCTGAAATTTACTCCTAACAACTTTGGTAAACAGTGAATCCTATACTACCCTTGGCCATTCAAATTATTCACCCATGAGCCATTTGAATTGATCAAAGTTCAAATGAGGTTTGGTTGGAATGAATTTCAGCACAAGTTCAGTATGAAATTCAAATAAAGTTTGAATTTCTCTCCCTTAGCTCATGTCAAGATCAACTCCAAATGGAGTGAAAATTGGTGTGTGAGCTCACAAAAATGTGCTGAGTAAGAATATGCCTTCCACTTTCAAATTCATGGTATAAAAACAGTTTGAATTTGAATATGTTTTCAAACTGCCCCCTTCCTATCTATACCCAAGATGACCTCAAAAAGGTTTTGAATTTGGGTGAAACTTGGCATGGACATCCTTAGCAAAGTGTAGGAGTTTTTCCTATGTCCAGCCCATCTATATCACATGTGGGAAATACCACTTTTGCAATGTGTAAGTTTGTTCCCTAATGAGCTTGTTGATAATTGTTACTTGCTCTTCATTTGTGTTCATCATTCTTCCTCAAATGAGGTGTGTGGTGTGGGGATGAACACTACAAATGGGTGTCAAAAACTGAGGCCCTTACATTCCTCCCCCCTTAAAAGAATCTCGTCCCGAGATTATAAGGTGAAAATGAGAGAGAGGACGGTGGAAAATTACCGGATATGTGACGTGAGAAAGTCGGGGTAGTTAGTGCGAAGGAATTCTTCGCTCTCCCATGTCGCTTCGTCCATGGAGTGATTACTCCACAGAACCTTGTAGAACCACAACGTACGGTTGCGTGTGGTTCGGGCCTTTTCATCAATAATCTGCACCGGTTCCTCCCGATAGGTGAGATCCGGTTGCAGTTCTTCAATGTCTTCCAGCTGAACGGTAGTTGATAGCTTGAGACACTTCCTCAGCTGGGAAATGTGAAAGACGTCGTGCACACCGGAAAGTGCTTCTGGTAATCTCAGCCGGTATGCCACCGATCCACATCTTTCGGTAATTTGAAATGGACCGATGAATCGGGGTGCCAACTTTCCTCTCACCCCAAATCTGTTTACGCCCTTCATTGGAGACACTCGTAGGTATACGTGATCTCCAACTTCGAATTGTAATGGGCGCCTTCTCCGGTCCGCGTACTGTTTCTGTCGGGATTGAGCGG
This sequence comes from Neostapfia colusana, assembly GCA_030760725.1. NCBI lineage: Eukaryota > Viridiplantae > Streptophyta > Magnoliopsida > Poales > Poaceae > Neostapfia > Neostapfia colusana. The sequence goes on along the minus strand of JASWHV010000004.1, from coordinate 30,004,127 downwards.
CTCTTAGGTTCGCTTGAATCAGTCGAACCTTTTCTTCCGCGTCGTTGACAAGGTCAATCCCGAAGGTAACCCTCTCGCCAGACTCACACCAGTTCAGTGGTGTGCGGCATTTTCTGCCGTATAGCGCCTCGTAGGGCGCCATCTTGATGCTGGCTTGGTACCCATTGTTGTACGAGAACTCGGCTAACGGCAAGTGATCATCCCAATTCTTGCCGTGGTCGATAGCGCAAGCTCGTAGCATGTCTTCTAGGATTTGATTTACCCGCTCAGTTTGCCCATCCGTCTGCGGGTGGTAGGCTGAACTACGGATCAGCTTCGTCCCCAAGGCAGCGTGTAGCTGCTCCCAAAAACGGGACACAAATAAAGTGCCCCGGTCCGATATGATGGTACGGGGTACGCCGTATAAGCATAGGATCCGTGAGATGTACAGTTCAGCGTACTTCTTGGCGTTGTAGTTGGTGTTGACCGGGATGAAATGGGCAACTTTGGTGAGTCGATCGACGATCACCCACACAGAATCATGTTTCTGTAAGGTGGTGGGTAAACCGACGACGAAATCCATGCTCACGTCCTCCCACTTCCAGGCAGGAATGCCCAGTGGTTGCAGCAGTCCCGGTTTCCGCATGTGGTCTGCCTTCACCCTTCGACATGTATCACACTCGGACACGTATTTTGCAGTCTCTCGCTTCATCCGTGTCCACCAAAACTTTCTTCTGAGTTCTTGATACATTTTGTTGCTGCCGGGGTGAATAGAAAATTTTGATAAGTGAGCCTCATCAAATATTTTCTTCCGTAACTCCGGGTTTCGGGGTACGACAATCCGGTCCTTGAACCATAGGACGCCGTCCCCGTCCTTCCGGAAACATTTCAACTCCCCACTGTCTACACGTCTCCGCAAATGTGACATGCCCTTGTCATTCTTCTGGGCTGCCGCTATCTCTTCACGGATGGTGGGGATCAAAGCTAGGTTGTAGAGAGCTCCGTGTGGAATCACATGTAGTGGTGGTTCGCTCTCTTCCAACGGTGTGATGGTCAGATTATTGACGTGTGACTTGCGGCTCAGCGCATCTGCCACAACGTTTGCCTTGCCCGGATGATAATGGATTTCTATCTCGTAATCCTTTATCAGTTCTAACCATCTTCGTTGCCTCATGTTCAGCTCCTTCTGAGTGAATATGTACTTGAGGCTTTTGTGGTCGGTATATAAATGTACGAGGTTACCGAGTAGGTAGTGCCTCCACATCTTCAGTGCAAGTACCACGGCAGCGAGCTCCAAGTCGTGAGTTGGATAATTTTGCTCATGATTCCTAAGCTGCCGTGATCCATACGCGACCACTCTTCGGTCTTGCATCAGCACACATCCGAGCCCAATGCTGGATGCATCGCAGTACACATCGAACGGTTTTGTTGTGTCTGGCTGCGCCAAAACCGGTGCTGATGTCAGGTGCTTGACTAAAGCCTTGAATGCTGCTTCACATGCTGGACTCCAAACATATTTGGTAGCCTTCTTCAGCAGCTCTGTCATTGGCTTGGCAATCTTCGAGAAGTTCGGAATGAACCTCCGATAATATCCCGCGAGTCCGAGGAAACTCCGTACCTCATGAACAGTTCTCGGGGATTTCCAATTCAGCACTTGCGTGATCTTGCTCGGGTCCACAGCGATACCCTCCGCTGAGATGATATGCCCGAGGAAAGGCACTTGCGATATCCAAAACTCGCATTTGCTGAACTTTGCGTATAACTTGTGATCCCGCAGCCGTTGCAAGACTATACGCAGATGTTTCTTGTGATCTTCCTCCGACTTGGAGTATACTAGGATGTCGTCGATGAAGACCACGACAAACTTGTCCAGCTCCGGCATGAACACCGAGTTCATTAAGTACATGAAGTGAGCTGGAGCATTGGTGAGGCCAAAGGACATGACCAGGTACTCATAAAGTCCATACCTTGTCGAGAAAGCTGTCTTTGGAATGTCCTCCGCCCTTATCTTAATCTGATGGTACCCGGATCTTAAATCCATCTTGGAAAAGATCTTTGCTTCGACCAACTGATCAAACAACATGTCGATCCGTGGCAACGGGTACTTGTTCTTGATGGTTACGGCATTTAATGGACGGTAGTCCACGCAAAGCCGCAACGTTTCATCCTTCTTTTTGACAAATAATGCCGAACAGCCCCATGGCGAGGAGCTCGGCCTAATAAAACCCTTTTCCAGAAGGTCCGTGAGCTGAGTCTTCAGTTCAGCCAACTCCTTGGGCGCCATCTTGTACGGCCTTCGGGATATTGGCATGGTTCCTGGTGCAAGTTCAATCTTGAACTCCACCTCTCTATCGGGTGGCATCCCCGGCAAATCGTCCGGGAATACATCAGGGAACTCTCGGACCACTGGAATGTCTTCCAATCTGATGGTTGTGGCTTGATAGACACTTGGAAGTTTTATGTCTGGACTGTCCAGAAATAATGAGTGAGAACCGTGCACCTCTGAGTTTAAGTGCACGACTCGAAGGACGGTGTCTAAAACAGCGCCGTGGCGGGTTAACCACGACATCCCTAGGATGACATCGACCTTCTGTCCCTCTAAGATAATGAGAGACGTGGGGTACACCCTACCCGCTAAGCATAATGGTGCTTTGGAGACCATTACGCTTGCTGAAATCTTCCCACCCGGTGAGCAAATTAAATATGGACTATCGGTGGGCAGTATTGGCAAACTGTGTTTAGCAATGAAAGCTTGGCTAATAAAATTATGCGTGGCGCCTGAATCAAACAGTACTATAGCGGGATGCTGGTGGAGTTGGAACATACCCGCAAGGATTGGCTCGCCCTCCGGCACGTCCTCAATGGCAAGCTGGTGGACAGTACCGGGCCTAGGGTTTGCCCGCCGCGCATTAGTAGGGTTCCGGGGTTGATTCCTCCCCGGAAACTGTGGTGCCACTCCGCCGCCTTGCCTCTCCGGGCAACTGCTCGCGAAGTGTCCTGGACGACCACACTTGTAACATGTGGCCGCTGCTGGTGGAGTACTTGGTGGACGAAATCCCGGCATGCGTTGCGGAGGTGCAAACGCACGCGGCATCGCCCGCTGCTGCTGTTGTTGTTGCGGTGGTACTGGCAGTGCCGGCCGGAATGCCGGTGAAGAGTACGGCCGACTGCGGAACGGCATCGACCGTTGTGGTGGCTGCCAGCGTGGACCTGATGGTAGGCGATTCACCATCCGAAACTTCTGAGAAGGACCACCTCCTTCTCCGCTGCTCTGCGGCGCGTTTCGCTTTCGCTCTGCCGCCGCCAACTCCTTGCCGGAGTCCTCCTGAACAATTGCAGCATCAATGATGTCGCTGAGGCTACCGCGATTGAACATCGCCAACTTGTCCTTCAGGAGCGGGTTAAGCCCCTGGTAAAAAATGGTCTCGCCGCTTCTCGTCTGTATCCGCGTGATACGACGCGTAGAGCGCGTTCCGGCTCCCTTGTTGCAGGTGTACGAACTCCTGCGTCTTCCTCTTCATCAAACCGGGTGGTATATGATAGGCCCTGAAGGCCGTCCGGAACTCTGCCCAGGTCATCACTCGGTCGGCGGGCTGGGAAGCACAGAAGTTGGCCCACCACGCGCTTGCGGATCCTTGGAGCTGCTGGACCGCGAACTGAGTCTTGCGCTGCTCGCTGATTTGGAGCAGCCCGAACTTCATCTCTATGGCGCGGAGCCAGTTGTCCGCGTCAAGTGGTTCATCCGCCCTTGAGAATACAGGGGGATGAGTCGCCAGGAAGTCAGAGTAGGAGCTCTGTTGGCGCTCCTCACGATCTTGACGTCTCTCTGGGCGAGACATATTGGCGATGAGAGTCTGCAGCAACTCTGTGTGCTGCTGATGCGAGCCCGCCATTGCCGCGACAATGTCGGCCAATGTAACCGTTGGTAGTGGCGGTGGCGGTGTTTGCTGTTGCTGCTGCTGCTGCTGTCCCGAGGAGTCCTCGGGAGGTGGTTGGGAGGTCTCTCCCCCTTGGCTAGTACCTCCAACGTCAGGGTTGGCACGAGTACGCGTCATTCTGAAATTCAACACAGCAGCAATTAGCACATGTCTTACTCAAAATTCCATAAACAGCAGTAGGTATTGAAGCGACACATGATTAACTTGCACAACATTCACATATATTGATAAAGCATAAACTTTATACAAGATACATTATTCTCGGATCTCCGAGAAGTCGTGCTCATGTCGTCACTACCTATACATACGCTACTGTCTATACGACATGTCACCGATTACAAAAGTTGGGTTACGCTACCCTAGCTGCCCTACTTGGCAACCGTAACCCCCTACTCGGAGTAGAATTCGACCTCCTGTGGGTCGTCCTCCTCCGGTACTTCTGCTGGTGGCTCTGGATCTACCACCTCTTCTCCCATTCCGGGTTCTCCCATTGCTGGAAGACCCAAGACCACCGGTATGCCTAACACCGGGGGCACGAGGTCCTGCAATGCATGCACCTCGTCCATAGCCTGGTTGTAGTCCTCTTCCCAGCCTTGTCCTTCCTCAATAGCGTCGTCCCGCTCTTGAGCAAGGTCCTCATTCTGCTGGGTGAGGGTCTGCACCAGCTCTTGCAACGCCGCGATGTCAACACGGCTCTTCTTCTTTGCCTTCTTCAGACGACGCAACTGATTGTGTTGTTCATTCAGTCGCTTGATCGTCGGAAGGAGCACACTGCGGAGTGCGCTGTGAGCACCCTCAAAATGATCTCCACGGCTTGTGCTCTCCTTGAGCTTGGTGGCGAGATGCTCTGTATGAACAGCTTGGCTGTCCATCACAGCGTTTCCCGCCCTCATTTGGAGGCTGAGGTTTGCCTCCGCGGGGTTGTACCTTGGGCAAGTCGGGTCTGTTGCCTCCAGGTACCTTTCTTCCCACACATGCTGAGCTCGTCCCTCCACCGGAACGAGTGCGTATGGAGTTCCCTCCATAGCCTGCACGTGTAGTTGGCAGAAACGTGACATAGTGTCACGGGCTGCCACTTGCCACATCCCTTCCGGTTGTCTTCCTCTCACCGTGACGGTGAATGGCACCCAACCGGGTGGCGTAGGTCCTGCGGGAACCTCGACATGGATCGTCCACGTCTTGTTCCCCTCTTCGCCTTCTTCCTTGGCGAAGTATTGCGGCATCTGGTTATACCCGAAATATTGGAGCATTTGCCACAATGCTTCCGGGTAGCCGCTACGGTCAGAGCAGTGGGAAACCACCCACCCGTTCTCCAACCGTTTATCTGCTGCCATCTGTAAAAATATATTTGAGAAATGTCAAATATTTATTTAAACAGTAAACCCCTGAGTTATAACATAAAACATGTCATTGAACCCCTAAAACTTGGAAACATAGTTCAAATTTTGAACAAATTTGACTGCTGATCTGCTGTTCCCATGACAGCCTTGACCAGTTTCCACATCAACCTGATTTAGGCCCTGTTAAAGGCAAAACCAATTCTGGAGCTCAACATCAAAGTTAAAGTTAACTTCAATAGCTTTCCAGAAAGTATTTGGTTGACCTAAGATCTATCCTGGTTCAAAAGTTACGAGATGTCAAAGTTAACAGAATTTCTGGAATCAATTGGACATCACCTCCCTGCTTTCGGTACTCAATTGATCCAAGAATCCCAGTTAATTCTGTTCCCAATCTGACAAAACTTTCTGTTACAAAGTCGTAACCCATCTCATAAGCTTTCCAGAAGTACCTCATTTCCTATTTTTGGATTCTTAAGCAGGAAGTTATGCTTAATTTTACAGAGAGTTTACAGAGAGTCTTTGCTCTGTCCTGTTTTCTGGACAGTTTCAACTCTACTGTATTTTTCGAGTGGTTAAGGGATGAAACACCTCTGGGCCTCAACAGAAGAGTTGTAAAGCTCTTCCAACGCTTTCCAGAAATGTATCATCCGACCCCAACCTCGAAAGAACTCAACCTCTAACCTCTGATTAACTTCAGCCTTGATTCAGCTGAAAACAGAGTGCTCTGTCCTTAACATCCTATAAGTTGAAAACTTGTTAACTTTGAATATCCTGTTCAAGGGAAGGAGTTACATAAAGTTTTACTACTTTGGATCAAAACCTTCAAGTTTTTAAATGAAGTTGTTCATTTAGTTGGATGTGACGTCGATGCGTCACCAGATTATGTCGGTACTACGTCCTCACAAAGGAAAAACCTATACCGGACTTAGCCGGCTTCGTTAGTTCAGTGGCACTACTCGTCACTCGCACACGGATGCTACACGTCTACCGTTTCATGGTAAGGCTACCTGCAGAAACTCAAACAATCATCAGACTCGGCTGCACACCGAGCCCGGAATCCATATAGTTCGTACACCCGGCCGTCATCACTCGCCCGGATGTTCTCAAGCCAACCACGCCTTGAGTTACGTGTTCACGTTTCGGACCACGTGACGGGGTCTCCCAATTTGCACCGCGCACGCCAGGGACAGACGTTGCTCGAATACCCCAAACGACATGAAGAGTCGTAGAGGATATTAAAGCGGGTCGGGTTACCTGCCACCCGTGGGGCTCCACCCTTCAGCTTGTGCGCACTGGTGGACAGCTTACGTGCACCCCCCCAAGACATGAACGTCCCGAGATGCACGATTTTTCAACATAACAAATAGGTTAATAAGCCACTTTCTATATACTAATAACATCCTTATACGGGCTACTAACTCGTTCCTCACTGGATTTTTGAAAAAGAAGACCTTTGTACTGTGTTAAACCTCAAGCGAGCTCTGATACCACGCTGACACGACCCCATTGGTCCTGTCGAGCCAGGATCACGCTGAGGGGTGCTGCGTTGCACAGCACCGTATAACACACGTCAAAGGTGCAAAGCGGAAGCGGAAGTTTTATTACATAAACAGGTTTATGAACATGTTTACATCAAAATAAGTTCAGTCTACACTCGCGGGCGCAGACTAAGCATCAAGTGCACGTTCAGCCCTCGAACGTGTCCTTGCTAGCACAAACGCACACTAACTCTGGGGCGTGCACGACTCCCACTCGACGGGGTTCCCCTCCTGGGGTTCCGTCTCCTCTTCGGGAGTCCCTTCCTCATAGAACCCTGCAAAAGCTTCAAACACAAGCAGTGAGCACGAAGGCTCAGCAAGTCTGACCCGTCTCACCTAAACATGGAACTTCTACATGAGGGTAATGGGTTGCATGAGGTAAAAATCATTTGCAAGGACTCGCCTAATTAGTAGAACCTTACTTTCAAGTTTTAGCAGCAGGTTGTGGAGAACCTTACGCTAAGGCACATGAGAGAGCCGCAATCAAACAAGAAACACATTTCTCTCATGTACTTTGCCCAAAGTTGAAAAGAACTTTAGTTAGCGCTAAGCTACAGCATATCATTAACAATCAATGTCCAGCTTTCAATCAGCAACATTTTAACATGTGACTAGCCTGTTCTTTCTACGTCACGGTACAGTGAACAAGTGGTACTCACTGACCGCGAGGGACAGCGATTATAATCGATTTACACCTGCAGGGTTACCCGAACAACCCGTCACGTACGCCCGTACTCGATGTTGCCTACAACAACCATCACGGACGCCGTACGCGACTACCTTTCGCCCGTTAGCCAACTATTGAACCGGTCCCATCGTCCCGAGCAAGAGGTCTCTGCACGCGCATCTCTGTGCCGCCAGCCGATTTACACCTCGAGCTCTCAACCTACCCTCTGAACGACGGGCAATGCCTCAATACCCAGCTACCCGAGTTACATCAGTTTCCCGGTTCCCATATAGCCGGTAGGTCTTCGGTACTGTTCTAGCTTGTTCAACAGGCCCGCACACGGCTCGGTCCTCAATCGACACAAGCGGAGCTACAGCACACAGGCCCCAAAGTCCTGCTGCCCTTACTCTCCGCTTGGTCTCATTTTCTTGCCATGTGTATCATGTGCTATCTCTACCCGAGCAATGTGCCTCTAGCCTATTCTCGCGAGTAGTTCCAACTACTCGACTTGTACCGAATCCTACTCTATCCTAGCAATGCAGTGGCTAACGAGGTTTTCAATCCTAAACCCAACCCATGGTTTTCTTGGCTGTGCAGTTGGGTTTCCATTCAAGACTCTAATGCAAAGAACAATATTCAAAGATGTGCTCAAAACAATAAACATTTGTAAAAAGGTTAATGCAAACCGTGGCTTGCCTTGCTGCTCTTGGTCGTAGGCTAGCTGTTCCTCCGGAGTAACGAAGTCTAGGACTTCGGGTTCCTCCTCGACCTTAGCGACTACATGATATAAGAAACATATGTATCAATTTAAATGCATTTGTATTAATTTTGAAGTTGTGAAGTCTATAACCTTTGCTAGATAGACCTAATGACCGTGAAACTTTTGCTGTGGCTTGGTTACAACCTAAACAGAGACTTGGTCAATTTTTAGTTGCAGCAAAGCTCATTTGAGCCCTCCACAAATAATTATGTCCTTGACCTTAATTGGAACTCTTAGGGTGTTCTAGGAATTTTCATGAGACAAACTATGATTTTCTGAAAACTAGATTTTCAGAGGGTTCTAATGGAGTTGGTCTCACTTAATTTGGAAGTCTCTAACTAAAGATATGAGCTAAACAATTTCAGAGAAAATTCTGAAAATGTTTCTGAACATTTTCTATTTTCTCTGGAACAGTTTCACTAATCACACCATTAGGAGGACTAAATGAGCTCAAATAGATCTGAAATTTTTATGGTAGTTCAAGGATATTTTGGTGAACATCTCAGCAAAATTTCAGGAGTTTCCTCCAAAGGATTCTCCAGTTAAAATTCCTAACAGTTTAAACTTTAAGGAATTAATTCTGGAGAAATAAGGAATTTCATGAAGTTAAACTTGATTTTTTGGAAAGTACTCAGAGAGCTGAATCCAGCAAAATTTGGTTCACTCAATTTGGAGCTTTCTAGCCAAAGTTATAAAGATTTGAAGTTTGAACTAAAACTGAAATTCGGGGAAAAGTTTAAACTCTGGCTTGTGGGCCCCGCACACAGTGCGTCGTCTCCCTCCTCGCGCCAACTGCGCGGCAGCGGCATTCTCCGGCGACCCTCGCCGGAACTGAGTTCCCGGCCAACTCCCGGCCCGAAACTTGCCGCCTGCCCCTTTACTGACCCCCTGGACTCGATGGTGGGGTCGCTGGCCGCCGGCGATGACCGGAAACCCGTGCGCACCGATGACAGCACCTGCTAGGGTTCCGGTGAGGTCGGTCCCGCTCTCCCGTGCACCAAATTGACCGGAATCGGTCGGAGAGCATCAGTAGAGCATGGGAAACCCGAACCAGGGCTGGGTGGAAGCTAGAAATGCCGGCAACTAGGCTCTCGACGGTGAGCCGAGGTGTTCAGCCATGGCGGCGGGGAAAACAGCCATATCATGGCCGATTCTCGATGGTTTTCTCTACTTCCAGTTCGAGCGTGGGCGCTATCGTGCATAGAAGCCACTAGATAACGAGCTCGTCCAACCTTCGTGCATAGAGCACGAATTTCACCCGAAGGTGAGCTCGGTTCTTATGAACTGATCAAGAGTAAATTTGGAAGTTCTCGGCCGAGGGTTGATCAATCGCCAAACGGCTTTCGGCTACTCCATCTACATACAATCACGCACCTTTCTTGTGTAGAGAAGAGGACGTGACAACGGCTGTGCCGTGCTGTCCACGGGAGCCCGATCGGCGGCGATGTTTGGCTCGCCGGAGAAATGGCTCGTACAGCTTGGGAACGCTTGCTCACTGGGCAACACGGGGTCTAGGAGGTTGCTCACGACCTCTTGGCGCCGTTTTGCTGTGGAGGAGAGGCTGTGCTCGCGGGTGATCGGCCTGATCAAGCGTGAGCTCGAGTGGCGGTGATGGCAGTGGAAAAATGGCCGAGTATGCCGGCAGCTCGGGGAATGAGTGATCGGAGCATGCCGGGGAGGGAATAAATAGCCCGGCGGCTGGTCTCCGGCTTGGGGCGCGCAGCAGGAGCTGGCGCCGGCTGCCCCCTCGGTGGCGCGCGCACACTGCAACCGGGAACCGACTGAACTGTGTTTCAGTCGGTTTGTGTTGAAGCAGAGGCTGACCTGTGGGTCCCACCCCTCCTTTTAACCTCTGAAATTTACTCCTAACAACTGTGGTAAACAGTGAATCCTATACTACCCTTGGCCATTCAAATTATTCACCCATGAGCCATTTGAATTGATCAAAGTTCAAGTGAGGTTTGGTTGGAATGAATTTCAGCACAAGTTCAGTATGAAATTCAAATAAAGTTTGAATTTCTCCCCCTTAGCTCATGTCAAGATCAACTCCAAATGGAGTGAAAATTGGTGTGTGAGCTCACAAAAATGTGCTGAGTAAGAATATGCCTTCCACTTTCAAATTCATGGTATAAAAACAGTTTGAATTTGAATATGTTTTCAAACTGCCCCCTTCCTATCTATACCCAAGATGACCTCAAAAAGGTTTTGAATTTGGGTGAAACTTGGCATGGACATCCTTAGCAAAGTGTAGGAGTTTTTCCTATGTCCAGCCCATCTATATCACATGTGGGAAATACCACTTTTGCAATGTGTAAGTTTGTTCCCTAATGAGCTTGTTGATAATTGTTACTTGCTCTTCATTTGTGTTCATCATTCTTCCTCAAATGAGGTGTGTGGTGTGGGGATGAACACTACAAATGGGTGTCAAAAACTGAGGCCCTTACAAGATTCTTGTGAGTTTTGGTTAAATTCACAAGTTCATATTGAAGTACTACATTCGTACTCTTAAGTTCAACACAAGTTTTCTTGCTCAAGGCAAGTTCACTTTCAAGTGCTCTACTCTTCTCTCTCTCAAGTTCAAGGAGCTTCTCAATCTCAAGGTTTCATTCCTTTTCAAGGATAAGCAGTTCTTCTTGTTAATTGAGAAGCTCTTCCTGCTCAAATATTTCATCCGATAGTATTTGCATTTTAGCTATAGCATTTTTGTTTAAGCCCTTAAACATGAATTCATTTTCACTACTACTATCAAAGTCATCATCATCATCAACAATATGTAACTTGGAAGGTTTAGATGTTACCTTACGCTTTCCTTCCTTTGTCATGAGGCATGTGTGGCTTGGGCTCTTCCAATCACCCTTGTTTGGCAAGAGTGATTTCTCCATGGTTGGCCTCTTGATGGTGACGGTTGCCACCTTTTCTTCATCTTCGGAAGAGGACTCTTTGTTTGAGTCCCACTCTTCTCCATTGTGAGCTTGTCCATAATCCTTCTTCTTCTTGAAGATCTTCTTGTCTGGAGGCTTCCCATCCTTCTTCTTCCTCTTGTCATCTTCCTTGCTATGGGGGCAATTCACAATGAAATGCCCATATTCGCCACAGTTGTAGCAAGTCTTTTTTGTTCTTGACTTGCCCTTGTCCTTGCTCTTGTTCTCATATTGGTGGCTTCTTCTTCTTCTCACCATACTCTTTAATGTTTTGATGAAGAAGGCCATTTCTTCATCATCCATGTTCGTGCTCTCATCATCACTCTCTTCATAATCACTTGTGATTTGTACTTCTTTTCTCCTGGACTTGGATGTGGCCTTGAGAGCTATGACCTTCTTCTTGGATGAGGTGACCTTTGCTAGGTCGTTGACGTGTTGGGCTTCCTTCTCCATCATCTCGTGGTTGATGATCTTCCCTAGCACTTCATCCAGAGTCATCTTGTGGAAATTTGGACTTTCCCGGATCAAAGTGCATAGGGTCACATTGCAAGGCATGAAGGCTCTTATCATCCTCTTGACCACCTCATGATCATTCCATTTCTTGCATCCGTACGCCCGACTCTTGTTGATGAGAGTCTTGACCCGGTTGTACATCTCTTGAGGTGTTTCGCCTTCTTCCATGGAAAACCTTCCAAGCTCTCCTTCGATCATCTCGATCTTGGCTTCCCCCACGGATCAGTTTGCTTCATGTGCGATCTTGAGGGTGTTCCAAATGTCTTTGGCGAGCTCTAACCCATCCACCTTATTGAATTCTTCGAGGCTTGGGGATGAGTTGAGCACGGCCACCGCTTGTGCATTGCGGTGGATTTGTTGTTCTTGCTCTTGGCTGAGTTCATCCTCGTCTTTGAGGATATCTATACCTATACAAACAACATGCCAAAGACTTGGGTTTAAGGATATTAGATGCAACTTCATGTTGTGCTTCCACATGGTATAGTTAGTTCCATCAAAGTGAGGTGGTTTGCCTAAGGGAATCGACAAGTAACTAGAATGTGAATTTAGACGCTCATAGTTAAAAGGATATCGCGAGTAGTCTTGTCACTACTCTTGAGCTTCTTCTCCAACTTGTCCTTCTTTTTCTTCTTAGCTTCCTCATTCTTCTTCTTGAGGAGAGCCATGAGATGAAGAACTTCTTCATCTTCTTCCGAGCTTGAGATATCTTGTGGAGGAGTAACAGCTGGAGGTGGGTTTGAACCTTGCTCTTCGAAGTTGTTCGGATTTGCTCCATTTCCCTTGGTGGGATCAACTTGGCTATCGGTCTTGTCCCCATCTCCTCTCTAAGCGGTTAAGCTTTTGTTAAGAGTTAGGCTCCGATACCAATTGAAAGTTTCCTAGAGGGGGGTGAATAGGCTAATAAAATATGAAACTACTGAAAACAGCCAGATTAAACCTGAAGGGCCGGACTAGTCCGGTCAGGGGGCGGACTAGTCCGGTCTAGGTATAGAAATTAGGTAAAGATTGCGTTTTTATGGATTTCTTTTCAAGTTTGTTCAAGCGGAAGATACGTGGGTTATCTAAAAATCTAATCAACTAGTTTGTGAAAGAGAAACTGATTGGATTTCAAGATTCACAACTATAAGGCAATTAACAAGTTTTGAGCGAAACAAACCCTAACAAGCAATTCTAGTGATTAAGTGAGAAAGTAAAGGAATCAAGAGACTCGATTTATCCCAAGGTTCCATTCCACACAGGAATCTATGTTCCTGTTGAGGAGTCCACAAAGGACTGGGTCTCTTCCAACCCTACCCTCACCGAGCGATCACCAAGATCAAGCCCGAGTTCTTCACTATCAATCAAAGGGTGAATACAAGATTCTAGGGGCTACTCACAAATTGAGGCTCACTACAACAACCTAGCAGTTCTAGGAAACAAAATACAACAGCCACGAACTCAAATCAATGATTAGAGTGCAAGAGATTCAAACCGAGAGCTCAAACGTTGATCACTGCGTCTATCCTCTCACAAATTCCCAAACCCCTCAAAATCCAATCTTTGGGGTCAAGACGGTGAGAGAATAGGCTTAGAAGAGAGCTCAAGGAAATAATTTTCGGCGCTAGGGTTGCAGAGTTATCCATTTGAAGCCGAGGGGTACCTTTTTATAGGGATCCGACATCTAACCGTTACACCTGCTAAAGTCCGGACTAGTCCGGTCAAAACCCCGGACTAGTCCGGCCTTGAGGGGACCACCTACGTAACCAAGGCTAACAACTAAAGTCCCTGCCACTTTTGAATTCAAATGGTCATTTGAACCCCGGACTAGTCTGTTGAAGAACGGACTAGTCCGATCTCACACAGGAGCCTTTGTTCCGGGTGAGAACGGACTAGTCTGGGTAGTAGCGGACTAGTCTAGCCACACAGGCGGACTAGTCCGACCTTACTAGACTTAGTCCCAAAACTCTCTAATCTCACATTACGGACTAGTCTGGCCATGTCCAGACTAGTCCGAGCTCACACAGGAACAATTGGTCCGTTCTAAAGCGGACTAGTCTGAAGAATCAGACTAGTTCGGCCAGCTGAGAGGACTAGTCCGACCTTCTGGGACTTAACCCAATGGCCGCACTCACCTCACACAACCGGACTAGTCTGTCAACAACGGACTAGTCCGAGGTCACTTAGAGGGATTTCCTCCGGATCTAAGCGGCTTAGTCCGAACAGGCGGACTAGTCCGGCCCCATGGGCGGACTAGTCCGGCCTTCTGGGACTTGGTCTCAGAAAGGCTCAGACTTACACAAGAACGGACTAGTCTGGCATAAAACGGACAAGTCCGAACTCACTCAGAGACATTTAGTCCGGTCCAAAAATAAATTGTCCGGCTGGATCAGACTAGTCCGGCCCCAAGTCCGAACAAGTCCGGTCTAGATTCTAAGCTATGCCTAGGACTATTCCCTCACCAAAATTCTAACTAAAAGTTTGAACTCTGTAATGATTCTCAAGCACTCTAAAAGAGAATACCCTCTACACAACTAGAAAAACGTGAAACTCAAGAATAAAATCCTATTTTCTACTCTTGCAAGTCTTCTTCTTTTTCTTTTTGTTTTATGAGGGACTCCACTATCATTCTTATCTCAAAGACTTGTGCTCATACTCATTAAAGTTCATTAGTATCTTAATTGTCGTCATCAATCATCCAAAACCCATGGGGATTACCTAGATGCACTTTCATTGACGTAATTGCCTTTAGCATTGATTAAACATAATTAACTTGCATGCCGAAATAGGGTCATTCCTAATTTTTTTATAAAAATGAGTCAAATGAGCAAATTGTAAAAAATGATCAAATTGATAGTTTCTCAGAACAAGATTAACAAAGTAAATGCACCATATAAAAGCCTCCCTAAGAGTTGGGTTGATAGCATCTAGCATGAATATCAATTGGCATGAATGGTTTGAGCTAACAAGACCCGAGTGCAGTGGGGGCCTTGGTTTCAAGATGTCAAGCTTTTTCAATATAGCATTAATTGGAAAGCAAGAATGACGACTCATGACCAATCCTAATTCACGTTGTGCAAGGTTCTCAGGTCAAGGGAAAATAGCGAACAAGTGTGTAGCTTCGCTCGTTGGAGCGGCTGCCGCCCGCATTCGAGCGTAGAGGGAGTGTGACGTCCCCATCACCTACGGAGCCCGTTGGGCTCCATCGATCTCTAGAAGGACACAACATGTTGTGTGTATTGTAGGTTTAGGTATGTGAATTGGGGTGTGTAGTTATGTTGTGTGTAGCATTTTTAACAATTATTAATTCACACTCTTAAAAATTAAACTTTAAGAACACGTCATAAAACTATCTCTTCAACAATTTTCAATAGTCATTCTCTAAATTTACTCACTACCAAAAGCAGTCATTCCAAATGCTAGATTTGCATTATAGGTGAAGAATTTCATATTTGTAAACCATATATTTGAAATCATTGGAGAACATTATCTTTTTTATTCCCAATAGTTCTTTAGAAACTTCCTAAACTATTTTTGTGGGAGTCTTTTTTTACATGAGTAAGTCTATTTAACCCTTAATAATTGCAAGTCGTCGACTAGTTAACCATCCGGAATATAGAAGCAGGTATTCTACCCCTGAAGTATTGAAAAACCGTCTAAATAACCTCGTGGCTAGTTTTATTGAGTGGTTTGGCTAAAGATAAGTCTATCTAACCGACTAACATACTGCAGTCGCCTGTTTAACCCCCAAACTATAAAACTAAATATTTTAACCCTCATCTTTGAAATATCATCTATTTCACCCCTATTGTTGAGATAGTCCCTCTTCCCGAGTTGGATCAGACGAGCGAGTGGGGCCCATATGTAGACTGACGAGTGGCGTTGTTGTAGTGGCTATTGTCAAGATTAGGCAGGAGTAGGAGGCAATCTCGATCTAGTTGCTTTCATCATTATTTGCTGCAGCTCGTCAGTCTACAGGGTTATTTAGATGGTTTTTGAAAGTGCATCCAGGCCTCTCCATGTGGGTTTTAGTTGACTCATGATAAACAAATAAAGGGCTAATGAGCTTGTTTAAGAATATATGCAGATTTAAAAAGACAAAGTTGTTGAATCTCTTAAGAAGGAAAAAAAGAGGCATTCAAGACCCATACTTAGAATTAGGGTTTTAATTTTATTGAGTATAGGTACATTGTACTATTAAAAGGGATATGACATTAGGTTAGTGTGGAAAATGATGGGATCTAGATCCATTTTTATCAAGTTTTAGTTAAGAGAATGTGTGTAGAATAGGTTTAAGGGCATGTTCTGGCTTGCCCGGAGTTAGCAAAAGAAAAGAGGCCTCTGTAATGTCCGGACTTGTCCGGAAGGCCCCCCGGAATAGGAGCCACTATAGTGTCCGGACCAGATGCTCAAACTAGTCCGGACCTAGAGTATTCTGGAGTTATGTCCGGACCATATGCTCATACTAGTCTGGACCTGGAGTAGTCTGGAGTTGCCCCGGAAAAAGAGTTTTTGATGTGTCCGGATTTGCCTGGAATCCATGATTGGACTAGTCTGGTCTGCCAGACTTGTCTGAGGTATTATGAGGAAAGAACTCTCTGATGTGTATGGATTTGTCTGGACATGGAATCTTTTTTAGTTCAAATGACCGTTTGGTGGGGATGTCACTCATCAGTGACTGGTCCCCAAAGTTGGACTTGTCTGGTATCGAGGTCAGACTAGCCTGAACTTTGGTGGTTGGCAATAGTAAAATATTGGTTACCCCTATAAAAGGAGGGCTCTCGTCCCCATTTGAGATTTGATGGACCCTAGCGCCGCCACCAGTATCTTTGAGCACGTCTAGCCCAATTTCTCATGTTTTAGCATCCATAACCAAATCTTGGTGAAGATTTGAGAGTTGGTGAGTGGATTTAAATGAGAGTCACCATGGGATTGGGTTCTTGATTCATTTTCTCATTGCTTTCTTATTGTTTTGTGTTTATTACTCTTAGAATTGAATTCCTAAATGGCTAGGCAATGCCAGTGGCTCCCAACTTATGGTGAGACCTGAGAAATTTGTATTTCCCTTGATTTGATAATGAAACAAACAAGTTTGATATTTGTGATCACTTAGGGAGGGCTAGGGTTGAAAAAAATGGTCCTCTATGTACTCCTCAATGGAGACGTATGTTCATTTATGGAACCAAACTTCGATGAAAAATATCTATGTTCATTGTCTATTTACTTACTTGCTTACTGTAGAATTCATTTATTAGGATTTCTTCCATCATTCAATAGTCTTTATTGTTAATCCTGCTATCTTGTGGCTTCCTACACCTTGCGTTAGGTTGCTAGTATCTTTTACATGATTTACCCTAATATATTTGTGTCAGAAATCATCAAAACATATTAATTAACCTTTCATTGCACCGACTCCAGATTAGTCCGGACGCTGAATGTGAAAAAATTTAGACCCTCATTGTTTTAGTTAAATGTGTTTCACATTTTATTATCCTATTCACCCCTTTAGGAAACTTTTAGTTTTTAGTACTTCAATGATAGAATAGGGTTTAGGGTTTAGGATAGAATATTGAGCAGTTAAGTAGTCAACTGACAATATGTTAGGGGGTCAAATAGACTTATTTTTTTCATAACTATTAGGAACACTCTAAGAGTATAGTGTTTTGGTGGTGATTAGTAAAATGAACTTATTCCAACTGGATCCAATCTCCATTGCAACCACATTTATTACAGTGCACATGGTTTGTTTGACAACAACTTCAAATGTTGCACACGCCAAGCGCTCTACCTAGCACAGGCAATAATGGAGTTGGACCGAAATCCGTATACACACGGGTTCACATCTTATCAATTTGGCTCGCTTGTTGTCACGAGGTGGGTCGTCATCCCCGAGGAAGAAGGGAGAGCCCACATCTAGTATTAGGAGGTTTGGGTTTTAAGGTGACCTTCCATGTCCTCTGGCAATAGGAAGTCGGGGGTGGTTGCCCGATCGATGATAGTGGTGGGTGGGATGGCGCGACAGCAAGGGCACCACCAGTCGCGATGGTGTTGGTGGGCGATTGGATTGGTGGTGACTGTGGGAGTGGTTGGAGTGGTTAGCCTTGACCGTGGTAGTGGGCAGTGGAAAGCGCCAGAGTTGAAGGAGGCGGGCCGCCATGGGGCATCTCATAGAAGGAGGTGGAAGTGGTAGCGGGGGCGTCGTGGTTAGATTAGTTAGCATTGGTGGCGGGCATGGGAGGAGAATCCAGTAGCAGAAGCCATCAGAGAAGGTGGAGGGGCATCTCACCAAAGAAGATGGGGGAGGGTGGCAGCTACAACAACACTGCTTGCTAGCAGGGTGGGGCTGGAGAGGAGCCATGTTGGGAGAGATAAAAACGAATGAGGGTGGGGAGAAGGAGGAAGGTGACCACGAGGGAGGAGCACAAAATTCCTGGCACACATGCATCCGTATGTTAGCAAGTTGCTACACCACTTGTTACTGAAAAAATTGCTATTATAGGATACTTAACATGCGGCTTTGACGGAATAACACTTGTAGGATGAGCTTCGATAAAATAAAATTCTTAACGCTGATGCACCGTTAAAATAGAATTATAGTCTAATTAACCGCCCATTAACTTTTTTCTTTTCTTTTCTTATTATTAGACAACCTGAAATGACCATACTACCTTAAATCGATTTTTCCTTCTTTCTCTGGTTCTCCTCCTGTCGAACGAATCTCACGTCGCGCCCTAGCCGGCCGCCACGCCCCCGTCGTGCCCTAGCCGCGTGGCCCCGTCGCGCCCTAGCCATCCACCACGCCCCCGCCGCGCCGTAGCCACCCTAGCCGCGCCCGTAGCCACCCTAGCCACCTGCCCCTGCCGCGCCCTAGCCGTGTGGCCCCAGCGTGCCCTAGACGCCTGCCACCCGCCACTCCCCCGCATCCCCGCTGCCCACCACGCTCCAGGTGCAGGCCGTGCTGCTCTTCTGATCAATCAGTTGTGCACGGGTTTGTAGACTACAAAGGATCCCTCCTATGTCATGCAATGCATTATCAGTTGTAGTGGAGGCACAAGCATTTATTCGGTGAACTGTTGTGATCTATGGCTTGAGCTTGCTGGTTGAAAAAAAGCTTTAATCTCCTTTGTGCTGTTCTTACACAATCAGGGACCTACACACATCCAGCCACTTCCTACCCATCTTATTTTTCTTTGTTGGGATCTTGAGCCATCGTTTCTTGATGCCAAATTGCCTATTTTCCCTGTTTATTGTCTTCAGTTGAATTCAAGCAAAGATGGTTCCAATAAACATCATGGATGGAGGAATCAGGATTGGTTTACATATTAGTTAGAATAAGTTTATTTCTCTGGGTATTATAGATTCCTACCCATCTTATTTTTCTCTGTCTCTTGTCTTAAGCTGAATTCAAGCAAAGATGGTTCCAATAAACATAATGGATGAGGAATCAGGGCTGGTTCTACATATTAGTTAGAATAAGTTTATTTCTCTGGGTCTGCCATTATATAGCTTTCACACGATGCCATTTTATAGTTTATTTCTCTATTGAGTTGGTGCCTGTCTCTTAACAAGTTATGGCCATAGATTAATGTCAAGATTTTGGATTTTTTATTGAATCCCTGGTGAGGCAGTAGCGAGCCAATTGGGATGGATTGGACCTTTACCAGAAGAACACAAGGTACATATTTTCAATGTTGTTCTAATTTCATACCAATTTTAAATATAATTGAACTTTTGAGGAGAATCTTTTAACTCATATATTCGTATGAACTTAGTTTTGCAATGAAAGAGACAGCACTTCCAATGGTAGATCCATCAGTTCATTATCAGATTTAACTCCATTAGTAGATTGGACTTCAATACAGATTCAAGAGGAAATGGAGGAGGAAGGATAGAACTTTGTAGTGAAGAACAAGTTTATGCGCTTTTCGGTTTGAGGCGCGAGGACGAGAGGAATGAAGAAATGGCTATACATGCTGTATCAAATTCAAGAGCCGATGGACAAAGTGCTTCTGGATTTCCTCATGTAAATTGTATTGGAGGTGCATATATGTTAATGGATGATTATATTCCAAAGGAAACGATGATAGTGTATGATAACCCCACTATGGCTTTAGGCACCATATACCCATCTATGGAGGAATTTCGATTGGCTGTGAGGCAGTATACCATAAATAAAGAATTTGAATTGGATATCGAGGCAACAAGTAAGTCAAGGTATACAAGGTATTGCAAGGGTGGTGATTGTCCTTGGTCTATTGTTTGGTTCAAGAAGCAGGGCAACGTGATTGTTATGGTACTAAATGTTAAACTAACATGTTCATGAATTCTAATGGTCTTTTATTTTTGTTACAAGTAACTGACTTATACATTCTTCTATATTGTTTATACAGGTCACAGTGTTGAATGATGTACACGCATATACATCTAGCGGCAGGAGAAGGACAACTACACCTTCTTGTAAGTGGGTTGCTTCCAAGCCTGTTTCTATCCTTCGGAAAAATCCTCATATGGATGCTAGGAGCTGCAGATGAAACTACAAAATGATCACAAATGTACTATTGGTTATGAAACGGTCTGAGAAGTAAAAGAGAAGGCTTTGGAACAATTGTATAGTACATGGAGGAGAGTTTTCAGCTTCTATATAATTGGAAGGCCGAGGTCATGAAGAGGTCGCTAGACAGTGTTATTAAGATTGATTGCAAGATGATTAAGGGCAGAGTTTATTTCAACAAGTTCTTTTGTGCACTTGGTCCTTGTACTGAGGGTTTTCGATAAGGTTGTAGGCCATGGATTGGTATAGACTCTACCGTACTCAATGGCAGGTGGAATGGACATTTAGCAGCCACGACTGGGGTGGATGGTCACAACTAGATGTATCTAGTTGCATTTGGATTTATAGACACAGAAAAAGAAGACAATTGAAAGTGAATTATGACTCAGTTGCACAAGGTTTTAGGGGATCTTCCTATACTTGCTATTTGTTCAGATGCTTGCAAAGGGTTACTAAATGCAGTGCATAATGTGTTTCCACAAGTTGATCAAGCAGAATGCTTTAGACATCTAATGCAGAATTTTATCAAGAGATTATCTGGTGAATGTGTTGGACACATGTGGCCTGCAGCTACGGCATATGACAAGGATGTTTATGACAAGCACATGAGTGCAGTTTATGCAGGTAACTCTGATGCCAAGCAGTGGCTGGACGAGTATCATAATTTTAAGTGGCAGAGGTCTGATTTCAATTCCAATATCAAGTGTGATTATGTGACAAACAATGTAGCGGAAGTTTTTAATAATTGGATCAAATACATTAAGGATATGCCTGTTGTTAAGCTTGTTGACAAGATAAGAGAGATGATTATGATTCTTTTTCATAACGGGAGAAGAATTGGAGAAAGGTTATATGGTAGGATACTACCAGCAGATCCACAAGTCTTGAGTGCTAAGACTAGAGGGTTGGGATATTTATCTGTAATCAAAGGTGACAACTATGTTGCTGAGGTATGGGACAATTGCATCCGTAGGTTTGTGGTTAGGGCACATTCGCATGAGTGCTCATGCTATCAGTGGCAGCATACTTGAAAGCCTTGTCAACATGCTCTGTCCTTTATAACGGCTCAACAAGTCAGAAATGTGATAATAGAAGACTTTGTTCATGACCTCGAAGGTAAGGGTCTCCGTGCGGAAGTTAGATTAGTCTCAGACCATGACGGGGAGGTCGATTTTTCCCAGCGACAATGCTTGCTGGCCCAGGATGACGCCGTGGAAGGGGGATTGTGTAGGACGGAGACTCGAACGTGGCATCCCCAAAGCATCGAGGGTACCAACATAGAGGATGTTGAGAACGCTTCCCCCATCCATCAGGACCCTAGTGAGGCACTTCGATCCTATGACCGTATCCACGACCAGAGGGAAGCGTGCAGGCTGTGGTATGAGGTCGGGGTGGTCCAATCGGTCGAAGGTGACCACGGCTTCGGACCACCGAAGGAAAGTCGGGACGGCAGGGGCGGCAATACTGACCTCTCGGGTTGTCAGCTTCTGTCTACGGCGGCTTTTGTAGGCTTGACTTCCCCCAAAGATCATGAGGCAGCCTTCCGACGTAGGGAATCTCGGGTTGTCAGGCTCGAGGCTCGACTCAGCGGGCTTCTTGACGTTGTCGCCCGCTGCGTTTGGCTCCTCCCTGACGAAATGCTTGAAAATGGCACAATTTTTGAGGGCGTGCTTTACCGGATAGGCGTGGTTGGTGCACGGCAAGGAGTTTCTCAAAGTAGTCCATTAGCCCCATGGTCGGTCTCTTGCCTTCATGGCGTTCAACTGCTGCAACGAGATCCGGACCACTATCAGTCGGGTATTGTCGCTTGCTGGCGCCCACTCGCTTCTTCTTGTCGCCCTTGCGGGGTGCCTCTTTGCTCCCGGCATCAGGGCTCTTCGGCTTTTGCTTGTCGAAGATGGCCCCAACAGCTTCCTCGGTGGAAGGGTGGTTCGTGGTGATGTCGAGGAGGTCCCTCGTGCTTCTCGGCTTGACGCAGCCGAGCTTGTGCGCTAGGGATTCATAGGTTGTTTTAGAGAGGAAGGTTGCGATTATGTCAGCATCGAATACATCGGGGAGCTCGTTGCACTTCTTCGAGAAGCGCTAGATGTATTGATGCAGGGTTTCATCCAGCTTCTGTCGGCAGCCCTTGAGGTCCCAGGAGTTGAAGGGGCGCGCATAGGTCCCCTGGAAGTTGTCGACAAACATCTCTTGAAGCTCGGCCCAGTTTCTAATGCTGTCAGGTGGGAGGTACTCCGGCCAAGTTGAGGCTGGCTCGTCCACGTAAATGGGGAGGTACAGAATGATGAAGTCGTCATCATCCACTCCGCCAGCTCGGGAGGCCAGACGATAGTCCTTCAACCATATGCTGGGTTGGTCTCCCCGTCGTATTTCCCGATGTTCGTTGGGTCTCGGAACCTTTGCGGAAATGGCGTGTTGCGTATCTACTTTTCAAAGGCTCTCGGGCCGGGAGGACCGGGACTTGGGCTTCGACCTCTTCTATAGCCGTGGCGGCTGGCCCGACGGGGCTGTTGGGGCCTAGACTTGGTCGGTGAGACCATGAAGCCTCCACGGGGTCGTCGCCTGGCCTCAAGAGTTCGACGGAAGTTGCAGGGTCCCACTCGCTCGTGCACCGAGTTGCGTGACAAGGTTGATGATTCGGCCCTTTCATGCCGGGTCGCTCGGTTTGGCCTGTGAGTTCCAGTGTGTTCCGTTCCGCTCTTGTCACATCTTTGGCTCTGGCCGGGGGTCGACGAACCCGGGCCTCGGGGGAAATAGCTTTCGATCTGCTGGGTGATGACCGTGGCCAGGAGTGCTTAGAGATCTTGGTGAGCTTGGCGAGCTTCAGGGTCGACGGACTCAAGCATGTTACGCAGTATGGAGGCGGAAGATGCCAGGTTCTGGCTGCCTCGCTGGAAGCAAGGGGCACGACCATCGTTAATGATGTCGGCTTGGACCTGGCAGGCGCGGAGCCGTGCCGCATTCGAGCCCGTGCTAGGGCCGGGGCGTGCTGCTGCCACAAACGCGGCGGTGCTCATGTTGCGCTGGGCTTGGTTGACCTTCGAGGCAGTGCGCCGCGCCGCGCGCTGTTCATGTTGGTGATATGCCCAAGAGGCAATCATAACAATTCGGATAAAGGCCTGATGGATATTTGATCCATAAGAAATTAGGGTACTAATGGGCCTGTGACCTAAAAGCCCATTAGCGCGCCTATAAATATGAGGGGTAGGGTTAGGGGCAGATTACTCCACCACATAACAGCCCTAGCCGCCGCCCCTCACAGGCCACACGCCAAAACCCCTGTCGCGCGCGGTACTAGCACACCGACGCACGACGTTCCTCCCTGTATGTATGGACTCCATGGAGGCGCTGCTGTTACTGCTGCGCTGATCGGCTACGGTGATGTGACGACGTTCCTGTGACGAGGAGTCAGGAGGGGACGAACGTGATTGTCTACTTCTCCTACACCGACGCGCATCTACGATCTGCTGCACTGCACGTCTAGTGGTAATGATCCATGACCTTCTTACTTGCATGTTTCCTGGGTGATACGGTCGAATTGCTAGAGTAGTGCATCGCCTATTTCCCAACAGTGGCATCAGAGCCAACTTGCGTAGTTTTTGGTCTGGATCTTAGATGCGATCTACTGCAGACAAGTTCATATGATGAATTTTTATTGTTCGGCTTTTGGGGTTTGGAATTGGTTAGAGTAGATTGCCATCATATGACTAAACGATTAGTTCGTGCTCCTTCTCTGTTGTGTGTGCAACCTATCCCTACTGGCTGGAATCACCATCGGGACTAATAGTGTACATAGCTAACAGATTGAGCCAACAGATCACGGTCATGTGTTGCGATCTTCTCGTGGATAACCAGTCACAATGAAAATTGAGGCATTCTGAATGGCTCAGATTCGGGTTGATTTGATCAATTCGATGAGATTTTCATAGTGAATTCATAGATGCGATCTATGTAATTCCGTTTGGTGTCTGCTATAGTGACATCATTAAGTTGTTTCGCGATAGAAATCGTTCTACGCTTAACTTGTTTTTGCAGGGAATGATGTGAATGGTATGGCCTAAACGTGATGTGATGATCTGTGTGTAAAATTCGTGCAGCATGCGTGTTGCAAATTTAACACAACCGGGTTGAGGTTGTCACATAATTGTATAACGACCTGCGTGTCGCCCTGTGATGCCTGATCTCTCATGTAATTTATTTGATAGCTATTAGATGTATTAGCTTCTTTTATATTTATTGAGAAACCTCAAGCATGATGGCGATGGTGATCACCATAAGAAGGGAGACATGGCAGTGTAGATCATAATGGAGACCACTATGATCCTAAAGGTCATACTATTCACAGATATGAAATGATCATATGCCTGTGATGTTTTACTATTCTTTTCATGCTTTTCATATGGTGGATGTTTTGTCATGATAGAATAGCTTCCCTCGGAAAAGTTGAGTATTTGATGCCGTTTACCTATAGCTGCACCTATGTTGTTTTGATCGTTGTATGGTAGGTTTACCAAAGCAAAATACCGTCATCTATCATAATGAATAGGGTGAATGTTGGACATTCACATGTATAGTATTGGTTTACTCAACAAAGCTATCAAAACGGTTTTGGGCTTTATGGCATAGTGTTGGGGGCCGGGGCATTGGATGTCACCCAACAAACAAGAATCATATAGAGATATGATTAACAATGGTTGTTTACCTATGTCACTAATTTTCTAGCAGTGAAGCCAAAGCTCACTAGAAATTAGTGAATATGGATCTTGGACCACCATACGTCGTTAGAGGGAGGAACGATGCTCATATAGTGGTGGTGTCTTTTATTAAACTGTTAATAAAAGATTGGTACATAACATAGTGCTAAAACCTTGCATATTTATTTTCTATTGTAGATCATGTCTGCTAGTAACAATTCCGATTTCAATTTGCGATCTGTGCTTGAGAAAGAAAAGCTCAATGGAGCTAACTTTATTGATTGGTACCGCAACCGGAGAATTGTTCTCAGGCAAGAGAAAACTGAGTATGTTCTTGAGCAACCATACCCCAATGACCTCCCCGATGATGCAAATGCTGCAACTCGCAGGACTTATGAGAAGCACTGCGATGATGCGCTTAATGCAAGCTGCCTCATGCTTATCACAATGTCCCCTGATCCACAGAAACAGTATGAGCATACAGATGCTTATTCTATGATTCAGGGACTGCGTGGAATGTTTGAGAACCAAGCAAGGGCTGAGAGGTACAACATCTCAAAGTCCTGTTCTCATGCAAGCTGGTAGAAGGTAGCCCGGTCAGTCCCCATGTAATCAAGATGATTGGTTACATTGAGACTTTGGACAAACTTGGTTCTGAACTCAAGGATGACCTGTCTATTGACATTATTCTCCAGTCACTCCCACCGAGATATGAGCCATTTATATTGAATTATCAAATGAATGGCATGGAGAAAACGTTGGCTGAATTGCATGGGATGCTTAAAACAGTCAAGGAAAGCATTAAGAAAAACACCACTCATGTGATGATGGTTCAAAAGGAGAATAAAAAGAGGAAGTGTGTGACGCATCCTAAAGGCAAGGGAAAGGTTCCCAATGAGCCTTCAAGCTCAAAGCTAAAGGGTAAATCAGGCCCTTGTCCTAATGATGAATGCTTCCACTGTCATGCTAAGGGG
Organism: Neostapfia colusana; assembly: GCA_030760725.1. Taxonomy (NCBI): domain Eukaryota; kingdom Viridiplantae; phylum Streptophyta; class Magnoliopsida; order Poales; family Poaceae; genus Neostapfia; species Neostapfia colusana. The sequence goes on along the minus strand of JASWHV010000004.1, from coordinate 29,978,276 downwards.
CATTGGTCTAGGAATTGCAAGAAATACTTGGAGGATAAGAAGAAGAAAGAGAGTGAGACTTCCACTTCAGGTATAAATGTTATAGAAATCAATATTGCTACATCTTCTAGTAAATCATGGGTATTTAATACCGGATCAATGATTCACACTTGCAAATCGTTGCAGGGTCTAAGTGAGACTAGAAGATTTGCAAAAGGCGAGTTGGATGTTCGGGTCGGCAATGGAGCAAAGGTTGCTGTCATAGCTGTTGAAACTTATCACTTGTCATTACCCTCAGGATTAGTTTTGGAATTAAATAATTGTTATTGCATACCTTCTTTGAGCAAGAACATTATATCTTCTTCATGTTTGGAAGAAGTTAATGGTTATGAGATTATAATAAAGAACAAATGTTGTTCTATTTATTATAATAATATTTCTATGCTCAATGTCCATTAGTGAATGGATTATATGTTCTTAATCTTGAGGATAAAATAGTCTATAACATTAATACAAAAAGGGCTCGACGAAATGATCTAAATCCCACTTTTATTTGGCATTGTCGCTTAGGTCATATAAATGAGAAACGCATTGAGAAACTCCATAAAGATGGTTTGTTAAGTTCATTTGATTTCGAATCACTTGACACATGCGAGTCTTGTTTGCTTGGGAAGATGACCAAATCACCCTTCACTGGTCAAAGTGAGAGGGAAAGTGACTTGTTGGAACTTATACATACTAATTTATGTGGACCAATGAGTTTGGTAGCTAGAGGTGGTTTTCAGTATTTCATTACTTTTACCAATGACTTTAATAGATATGGATATGTCTATCTAATGAGGCACAAGTTTGAATCTTTTGAAAATTTCAAAGAATTTTATAATGAAGTACAAAATCAGTTGGGCAAGACAATTAAACTTCTATGATCTGATCGTGGGGGTGAATATTTGAGCCATGAATTTTATGATCATTTAAAACAATGTGGAATTGTTCCACAGTTGAATCCACCTAGAACGCCTCAATGGAATGGGGTGTCCGCGCAGAGGAACCGAACCTTGTTAGACATGGTTAGGTCGATGATGATCCAGACTGATCTTCCACTATCCTTTTGGGGTTATGCTCTTGAAACTGCTGCGTTTACACTAGACAGAGTCCCAACTAAGTCTGTTGAGAAGACACCATATGAGATGTGGACCCGGAAACGTCCCGGATTGTCTTTCCTCAAAGTTTGGGGATGTGATGCTTATGTCAAACGTTTGACGTCAGACAAACTTACTCCCAAATCAGACAAATGCTTCTTTGTGGGATATCCTAGGGGAACCAAAGGATATTATTTTTATAATAAAACGGAGGGTAAAGTGTTTACTGCTCGCAATGGTGTCTTCTTGGAGAAAGAGTTTCTCTCAAAAGGAGTTAGTGGGAGCAAGGTGCATCTTGAAGAAATTCAAGAAATACCTGAAAATGTTTCGGCACCCTCTAATCCTATACAGGATGTACAAGATGTTGTACAACCACTTGATGAAACACCAGCCCCACGAAGGTCTACAAGGGTACGTCGTGCAGCTGAAAAGTTGACACTCCTAACCACGGAACAATAGGACATGGTATTGTTGGACAATAATGAGCCTGTGACCTACACTGAAGCAATAATGGGACCCGACTCTGAGAAATGGCTTGGAGCCATGGAATCTGAAATAGAATCCATGCATGAGAATCAAGTTTGCAACATGGTTGATCCAATCGATGGTGTGAGACCGATCGATTGCAAATGGATTTTCAAGAAAAAGACTGATATGGATGGAAAAGTTCACATCTATAAAGCATGATTGGTGGCAAAAGGTTTCAAACAAATTCAAGGTGTTGATTATGATGAAACATTTTCGCCCGTTGCTATGCTAAAGTCTGTTCGGATTCTCCTAGCAATTGCTGCATATTTTGATTATGAAATATGGCAGATGGATGTCAAAACGGCCTTTCTTAATGGGAGTCTGACTGAGGATGTGTATATGACACAACCTGAGGGTTTTTTCAATCCTAAAAATGCTAGAAAAATATGCAAACTTCAAAAGTCCATCTATGGATTGAAGTAGGCATCTCGGAGTTGGAATCTACGTTTTGATGAAGTTGTCAAAGGGTTTGGTTTCATCAAGAACGTAGAAGAATCTTTTATTTACAAGAAGGTTAGTGGGAGCACACTTATATTTCTGGTCCTATATGTAGATGACATATTGTTGATCGGAAATGACATTCCAGTACTAGATGCTGTTAAATCCTCATTAAGGAAATGTTTCTCAATGAATGATTTAGGAGAGGCAGCGTACATTTTGGGCATAAAGATCTATAGAGATAGGTCTAAAAGGCTAATTGGATTAGGCCAAGACACATATATTGACAAGATATTGAATCGGTTCAATATGCAAGATTCTAAGAAAGGTTTCTTGCCAATTTCACATGGCATCACTCTAAGCAAAAGTCAGTGTCCTTCGACGCCTGATGAGCAAAAGAGGATGAGAGCGATTCCTTATGCTTCGGCTATTGGATCTATCATGTATGTCATGTTGTGTACACGCCTAGACGTATCCTATGCTCTAAGTGTTACGAGCAGGTATCAACCAGATTATGGTGAGGCTCATTGGACAGTTGTCAAAAACATTCTTAAGTACTTGAGAAGAACTAAGGATGTGTTCCTAGTGTTTGGAGGTGAAGAAGAGCTCGTTGCAAGAGGTTACACCGATGCTAGCGTCCAAACAGACAAGGATGACTCTAGATCGCAATCTGGTTTTGTGTTCTGCCTCAATGGAGGGGCAGTGAGCTAGAAAAGTTCCAAGCAAGACACAGTAGCAGATTCAATGATGGAGGCGGAGTATATTGCAGCTTCTGAAGCTGCAAAGGAAGTTGTTTGGATCAGAAAATTTGTTTCTGAGTTGGGTGTTGTTCCTAGTGCGTCCGGACCTGTGGATCTCTATTGCGACAATAATGGAGCCATTGTACAGGCAAAGGAGCCTAGATCACACAAAAGATCCAAACATATACTACGACGCTATCACCTCATTCGAGAGATTATCGACCGAGGTGATGTGAATATATGCAAGGTGCATACGGATTTGAATGTGGCAGATCCGTTGACAGAGCCTCTTCCACAATCAAAGCATGAGGCGCACACGAGATCTATGGGTATTAGATACTTACATCAGTGATCCTAGTGTGTACGTGGGAGACTTGTGTCATAGCTATGTTTATGTACTATTTGAGTAACTATTATTCACATTGATCATCAAGTATGTGACTTGTTTGTGAGACTCTTTGTTAATTATAATGTTACTCAAAATGATCCCTAGTCTACATCGTTATATGAGATAATGATAGTACGTAGACTAGCACATGTATTAATTGATGAACATGTTTTACGGATCATAGATATGGAGATATCAAATTAATGATGTGAACACATGTTAGTGAATATAGTGTTGGATAGACCCATTCCGAGACACTGTTGGGATTGTTATTTACATATGTACCATCAGTTGGTCTTGAGTGATACACCTGCTAGATTCTCAGACCTGAGATCGCCAATGTTTCTCACTATGTGTAGTTGTGCCATTTGAAACTATCAAACGCTACTCCGTAACTGGGTGGTCATAAAAATAGTCTTCGGGTACATGATGAAGCATGGAATGAGATGTGTGCGGATCAAAATGGGATTTGCCCCTCCTAAATAACATGAGAGATATCTCTAGGCCCCTCGAGATAGTTGGATTGGAAAGTGCATGGCCATGCTAAAGTGATTAAGGAGTTAATCATTATGACTAAATGTTAGTCATAGATTGAATCCACTATTTGATCGAGTGAATGGTCGAGCTATCACAAGGATGGCACATATCTCGCATTGAGCTTGACTGGTATCGTGTGGCAAAGGAATTAGCATGTGAATGTATCTAGGTTCAGCCGATATGATCTTTATGTACATTTGGGAGTCAGTATGTCCTGCTAGGTACCTCTACTGACTTGTGTTTGAAAACGGTTTTCATTCATAACCGAATGTACATGAACCTAACGGGTCACACTCTTAAGGGGATGGAATATTGAAAAACTTGGCTATATGATTGTCTCTAGTGCAAGTGGGATATTGTTGGTGATATGCCCAAGAGGCAATCATAATAATTCGGATAAAGGGCTGATGGATATTTGATCCATAAGAAATTAGGGTACTAATGGGCCTGTGACCTAAAAGCCCATTAGCGCGCCTATAAATATGAGGGGTAGGATTAGGGGCAGATTACTCCACCACATAACAGCCCTAGCCGCCGCCCCTCACAGGCCACACGCCGAAACCCCTGTCGCGCGCGCGGTGCTAGCACACCGACGCACGGCGTTCCTCCCTGTACATATAGACTCCGTGGAGGCGCTGCTGTTACTGCTGCGCTGATCGGCTACGGTGACGTGACGACGTTCCTGTGACGAGGAGTCGGGAGGAGACGAACGTGATCGTCTACTTCTCCTACACCGACGCGCATCTACGATCCGCTGCGCTGCGCGTCTAGTGGTAACGATCCATGACCTTCTTACTCGCATGTTTCCTGGGTGATACGGTCGAATTGCTAGATTAGTGGATCACCTATTTCCCAACAGTTCAGCCAGCTCGTGGCACCGTACTTCTTGCGGCTCGAAGTCGCCCCGCGGGCTCGCATTGGTTGGAGTGACGGGCTGGGTGGCGTTGGCTATTTCGGCGACGTGGCATTCATGAGAGGGGTGCTCGCTCCCCTCGGTGTCATCGTCAGAACTAGGGCTGTACTTCAGGATGTAGCGGAGGGACGTCGGCGCGTGCCCAATCATCCCTGCGAAGATCGATGTCGAGGGGTCGCCGGCGACATATGCATTGGATGCATCAGTCGCTTGCTCTGGCTCGAGTGCTGGGTCCCCCATTGGAGACCCGGAGGATGCCGGAGCTGCTGGCGAAGAAGTCCAGACACCTAAAACGGAGGGTCTAGCGCTTTAGGGTGTGATGGGACTCCATCTCATCGCCTGCAATGGCAACGAACTCGAAGTCCCCGAAGAAAAACTCTCATGCCGGGCATGAGAGCCGAACGTGAGGAAGCCATCGAGGAACCGAAAGATGGAAACGCACGGCAGTCCCCCTACCTGGCGCGCCAATTGTTGACGTTCGGATTTCTGACTAGTAACGCATAAGCTGCACATTTGTCCTCGAGATAGCCTAGCTACAAACGCAAGAGGTTTATACTGGTTCGTGCAAGGTGCCATACGTCCAGTTTGGGGTGTCTCGCTGCTCTTTGTTGAAAATGGGGGTGCTCTATTACAAGTGCGCACGAGCCCACCCTCAGGGAGATGATTGGTTCCACCTTTATACTCGCTCTCATTGGCTCTCTTAAATCTCCAGAGTAGGCAGGAGGTCATGGTCACAGGGACAGCTATCCCGTCATACGTCGGCGATGAAGCCGCCATATTGGGAGTCCGCCGCTCCGCCTGCTCCCGTCTTGTCGCCGGTGTGAGCCATACCGGGGCAGCGCGTGCCCCACGTACTCCTCCTCTGTTTCATCAGACGAGACAATCCTTCAATGCTCCCACCAGAGATGGCACTCGAGTGCCTTCCCACTTGGTTGTGGCGGCACCTGCTCCGTATTGAAGGCCACTGTAACAGCGCCAACTTTTGTAAAGTTTGATTTCAACTTATGAAACAAAGTTAAGGCAAAGAAAGGCTATAGTTGTGTCACATGAAATGATGAACACAAATATGGACATGTGAGGGAGTTAAAAAATTTCTCTAGCCCATGATCAGCACATGTTAACCTAGGGGAAATATTTCACTCTCAAAACTCTAACTCATGGGCACCTCCTCTATGAGGAGTGGAGGGAGTTTATACACAATTCGAATTCTTTTGAAAGAATTCATTTTCATATTTCCCTAATGCATGCAAATGAATTCACCGATGCATTCCCCATGTATGAATGAGTTCATGATCCAAATTTGGATATTTTTGGAGCCCGTATACCAATTGATCCGAGGAATATTCGAGGGAGAGTCAAATTCAAATTTGAATTTGAAAACTGAACCAAACATGCTCAATTTTGAAATATGAGTTTAGATTCAAATTCCTCATATTATGTTTGGTCTACCATCCAATTTTGGCGGAATTTGGACGAAGGCGATGCGGGAATTTTAAAGCACGGAGGATAAGAGAGAGTGAGGGACTGTGGACCCACATGTCATACTCTATGCAGTGAACCGACGTCCTCACCTCTTCAGCACGCGCCAGCTCTCAGCTAGAATTGTTCCCGACGAGATCTCGGTGCCACCTCCTCCTCTTCAATCATATGGCCTCTGCCCTTATCTCCATCGAAGACTGCACAAGCGAAGTTCCACTCTTCTCGCTCGCTCGCGCGTATTCCTCTGTTGCTCTCACGTGAAGAACACCTTGGGCGTTCTCTGTTTTCTATGATCGCCCAAGCAAACCAAGCAACCTTTGCCCCAGCTTCGCCCATGAGTGCTCTAGCCGGCTAGCACCTTTCCTCCGCTGTTCCGTGCTTGCTTGCGCCTAGAAACGGCTTAATTGCTGCTGCTCCCAAGTTCAAACTGAAGAAACCGAACTGGTCACAGTGGCCAGCCCAAACCAAGAGTGATCACGCCCAAGCAAGCCACCCCATAGGTGCACCTACAATTCTAGTTGCTCACCTCCGAAGCTCAGCCCTAGCCATTGATCACAGAGGGAGAATTTCAAGATTTTCTCCCAAGCGGCAGAAACTGACCTTGAGGTAAGGAATTGCAAAATTCGTCCTCAAATCATGTTTGTTGTGTTTCAAACTTCACACACAGGATCTTAATTACCTAGCACACCTCCTCCATCGATTTTAGACCAAGAAATATAGTGTAGAGCGAGGAATCCGAGTTCTTTTCGAGGGTATACCGCTGGACCATATTGGGCGCACGGTGCCGATAGGTTTGGAGCGCTCCCCGGCTTGTTTAGACCTCATGTCGGTCTTCTACACGATCCCCTGGTGCTTTAGAGCCCAAGAACCGACCATTTGGTGGAGAATTCACCGTGCACGACCTCGCCGCAGCCCTAGGGCTTGCTGTTGCCGGTGTGCCCTGTTTTCCTGTGAGTTTCAGCCGCCGGTGACCTCACCAACAGGTTCAGCGTGGAGGAAATGGGGGGGAGGCAGCAGGGGGACTGGAGGTGGCCAGGAAGGTCCTTTCGGGCGACCCTCACCGGAGGCAGCCGCCACTGCCCTGTTTGGCGCGAGGCTTAAGGTTAGGGATCACAGGTGGGACCCACGGTCAGGTTTTAAAAATTTCCAGAATTTCCCCTTTTAGTTCAAACTTTGGAGAGCCATAACTTTGGGTAGGAGTGTCCAAAAATTGTGAAACAATTTTTTTTGGATTCCTCTCAGAGAGTACTATCAAGGGGTACAGCCCAATATTTATGAAAATCCCTGGATTTGGCTCATTAATTTATTTAAGGAAAAATTTGTAGGAATTTTTACAGGAGTTCTGTTTATTGGAAAATTACCAAATTTGTAAAGGACATTCTTCCAAACTTCCTTGAACTCCAGTAAAAATTTTAGAGGCATTGGAATCAATTTGCTTGGTCAAATGATGTGTTCATTCCTTATGTCTCTGAAAAATGGGGAAAAATGAACAGAGACATTTTCAGTTTTTTTTCCCAATCCTTGTAAAATCCATATCTCCATGTAGGAAACTCCAAAAATGTTAAAACCAATTCCTATGGACTCAGGGAATTTTGTACTTCACAAAAAGTCTACTTTTCAGCATAGGAAAGCTTAATATCTAGGGGGTAAAGACAGATTAGTGAAAACCACATAAGGATTTGTTGTGCTCACATGAAGCCATTTCATGAGCTAAATTTTTTCACACTGCCTAAATACCTTCCATAGAGGCTGTGGTTAAATTCTCACCTTAATTGGACCTCTGGAACTTGAGCTACCGTCTTTTAGGTTTAAGTGTTCATATAATGGACTTAATCACATGGTGATTACTAGTATCTCTTTTCACCCTAGCTTTCATCTTCTCTAAGGTTTAGATTCAACAACAGAAACCTTGCTGTTGTTTATCTCTCTTATGTGTGAGTTAACTTGTACAACAGCTTTGAATCATTTTCTAAATTGCTTTTGAATACATGTGCATAAATCACCTTAATAGCACGTGACGTCGACGTTCGAAGAGGACTCAACTCCGCAGCGAGGATCTCCATCTCGTGACGAGTTTGGCGGATTCTCCGGAGGAAGACTAACTTATAGCTTCTAACAAAACCGTTAAGCAAGGCAAGGCCCGGTTTGCATATTGTTACCGTTTTAAATTTTGCTTTACTTCACCTCATGTTTATTAGACTTGATATTGTGCATTATGTCTAGGATGATTGAAACCCACTTGCATGGCTATTACATCCCTGAGTAGAAGGTTTAGTGTAGGCTTTGCCTCGTCGTAGATGCTAGGCTAATGTTGTAGCTAGCTCGGTAGAAGTCGAGTAGTAAAAAGCTACTCGTGAGAAAGGTCGAGTACTGGGGTTACTTGCGAGAGGTTGATAATAAGAGAACCCTCATGAAAAATGAGATGGGGACGGGGAGTTCCTGTAGGATGGAACGCTCAAGGTTGGTCTCGACCTGCGATGGGTGTGACAATGCTTGAGACCACATTGGGCCTGGGCCGGGATGGTAAGGCCAATGTGGATGTTGGGTTTAGCCCCGTCCGTATCGGTTAAGGACCGCGTGTATGCGGCCCTGCTAGACAAGATTGAGCTGTACCGGATATATAGTGGGGTATGGGACCCATGAAACCGATGTAACTCGATGGACCGTGATATAGAAACTCATCCTTCGCGTGGGAATGGCGTTGAGAAGGCGGGAGGTGTAAATCCTTTAGCGGGAAACTTCGACGTGTCCGCGTAGAGGACCATCCTGCTCAGCATGAACATTTTTCTATGTCGGGGTGTCATGTGAAACATTGCTGCATACAACGTAAGAAAGAGCTCTTGAGAGAGTCTTTCTAGGCGGGTGTATGTGTCGTGTATTCCGGGTTGTTATTGATTCGAATCAACGTCGCTCGCGGAAGAGGATTGAGCATACTTGCCCACTGCGCCATGACGTAGTAAGAATAGGAACTAAGTCTCTTAACATGTTGTTTATGGATTAATCTTTGATTTGGAACCTTGACTGAATTAGAGATAGTGCCAACTAAAGTTCATTTCCACCTTAGGCTAGCAACATCGGGATAAGCGTTTCTTGTTCGATTGTGGACTTCCGGTGTTGTGAGGCGTGAGGACCACTAAAATGAAGGCTATAAGAATCTGAATATAAGGATCAAGTTTAGTCAAGCTGCATTTTGCAAATTCATCTTTCTAATTTTTTACTACCCCTGCATGTAGAGTTACATGTTTAGGATTGACGGTTAAGACTTGCTGAGCCTTAGTGCTCACGGTTGCTTCTGAGTTGTTTTTGCAGGTAGCAGGATGCCTGCTATGAAGAGGGTTGTTCGGTGAGACGACGAACTGCACGGTTCGTTCCACTCATCAGAAACCTAGCTGCTGCCTTTCTTGGTGGAGCTAGTAGGAAGCATCCATGGGCTGAACAACTTCTCTTCGGCGTAGTTAGGGTCGAGAGTGAGTAGTTTTCCAGTTTAGATTTTAATTCTGCTGCGTGTGTACATTATATTGTAAAAGAACTTATATTGAGTAACAAAATGGTTCCATATGTTCTTACGTGTCTTTTCATGCATGCTATTGGGTGCCGCATCGCACGGCACCACCCACTGCGATTCCCGGGCCAGGCTCCTCACAACGTGGTATCAGAGCCGCATTGGGAATAGCACGCATGAAAAGAGTCTATTTTCGAAAACTTAGGAGTATACGAGTGAGGAACTTATAGTATGCCCACATAAGGAGTATTATTAGCATAGTTACTTAAGGTGGCAAGCTAACATTGTGTTATTATTCAGTATTTCAAATTCTGTAACGACGCACCTACGTGGAGGTAAGAATGGTAAGGAACGCCACCGAAAGCGGATCAATTTCGGTTAGCTCCCCCATACGAGAAAAGTAGTCTGGGATGTCTCGTTCAGCAAGGGACGGGAAGTGAATATGTTTTCTAAGACTTTTCATGTCTTAGAGACATATGAATGGCACTAGCCTCCAGTGCGCAAACCCAAGGGCAAGAGGAGGAGACCCCATCGTGTGGTTTGTAACACGAAGTGTGTTCTCTAGGACTCTTCATGTCCTATGAGGCATATGGAAGCGCTGTTCCACCGGTGTGCTTTATTGCAAAGGTGTGGAGCCCCCGTCGGGTGGTGAATAACCCGATCATGTACCTTGAGACGTGGCTTGACTCAAGGACGGCCCGTATGGCAATGATACGGGGCATATTTTTTACTATGATATGGACCTGCCTGAAATGATAAACCTATTGTGTGCATCATTATTGAGTGGGTTTCTTCAGGTAACTTAACCACGTTAGAACATGTCGTGTAGAAAACTTTTGTGAGTGATCATTTTAATGCCACCACTTGAGACATATATGGCGGTATAAAGCCGGTTATGATTTTAATTTGGTGAGGAAACGTAGTACCGTGATGTGTTTTGAACTGCATGAAAAATAAGGTTTGCAAAGAAAAGTGTAAATTTGGAGTCTAGGATTCTATTAGGGGGTAATAAACTCCTATATTGAACTAAGAGTCAATTGGGAGTATAGATTTATTCACAAAGACTTAGGAATAACCTCCCCTGTTTTTGGCAGAATTTTTGCTGAAGTTCAACAGGATATAACTTTTGTGTGGTTGAACCAATGGAGGTGAGTGATACATTTCTTGAAAGCTTTTGAAGTCTTCTACAACTTCTCTGTAGAAGTCCAGACCAGAATCACCCTCCAAATGGATGAAATTCTCAGATGAGTGTGAACTGTCCAAAAACAGGGCAGACACAAATTGCTCTCTGGAAATTTCTGTATTTCGACCATAACTTTCTGTAGAAAATTTCTAAGGGTCAAGTAAGACACCGTTGGAAAGCTTGTTATATATGCTATGACTTTGTAGTTCAAATTTTCTCCAGATTTGGAGCTTAATTGTATGAAATCTTGTGTACAACACAGCCACTTTCAAAGGGGGTGCTGTCAAAATTGTTCCAGATTTCTGTTAACTTTGAAATATCACAACTTTTGATCCAAAACTGATCTGAAGGCAAATGAATACTAGTTGGAAAAATATTGAAGTTAAATATAACTTTGATATTCAACTTGAGACATGGAATTGCCATTTTCATATTCAAATTCTGGGATGAAAACTATTGGTCATTCTGAACAGAGTAGTGCTTATTGCCTATGTAACTTAGGACTTGTTGTGGACAGGGATGTTGTAGACTTCTCTAAACTCCACAACATGTTCTTGAGTTATTTTTCAGTTTGTCCTACTGTTGGAATTAAGGGTTTGGACAAACATGTTAAAGTTGGTAGATATCAGAATTGTTGAAACCCTGGTTAGATTGTGTAGTGCTGTAATATCTATGTGATGCTGTTACGGTTATGTTTTCAATTCAAGTTGAGTTTAAACTTTGAATTTTAACTGTAAATTGCTCACTCTTGTAGCATGGATCGTGCTCATTCCAGGAGTGAGGTTGGTGAGTCGAGTCACGGCGGAAGAAATTCGCCATGACAAGAAGTGCCGACATCATCAACCGGATTGGTGGAAATCATGGCAAAGATGGCTGAGTCTCTGGATCTGTTGGTGCAACAAAGCATTCGACAAGAGACACTACAGCAAAATCCCCCGCCAAGCACTTATCTGGATTTTCTAGCAAGACAACCACAGGTTTTCTCGGAAAGCAAAAGAACCGTTGGAGTCGGCTCATTGGCTCCAATGTATCGAAGCCAAATTCGAGATGATTGAGTGCGATGAGTACCAGAAGACTTTATTTGCCGCTCAACAACTCCACGGAGCTGCTGGAGCTTGGTGGGCGGAGTACATCGCAACTCGTCCTGAAGGTCATCTGGTGACGTGGGATGAATTCCGGTATGTTTTCCGGGCACGTCACGTTTGTTCTTGAATTCTACGAACAAAGTATCAAGACTTTCTAGAGTTGAAGCAAGGAGAAAGGAGTGCGTACGAGTACTCCAAGGAGTTTGAAGACTTGATGCAATACGCCACTCATATGGTAGACCCGGAAGCATTGAAGTGTGTGTATTTCTTCCGCGGTTTGAATGTCGAACTTAAGAAACAAGTGACCTTGTTCAATAACGGTATTTACAATGAGTTGGTAAATGCCGCTATCATTGAAGAAGACATGCATCTCCGTTGTGAAGCGGAGTTGAAAAGGAGTATACCGCCGGGCAGTGATATCGAGGTTCCTCCGAACTATCAAGTGCGGTATTACTCGCCAGTTAGGCAACAAATTCAGCCTGTGGTGCAACTCTCACAACCACGGCTGGAGTTACTCACTTATGAGCCTCAACCTCGACAGCAGCAATCGGAAGTTGTTTGTGCAACCCTACCACAACCAGCTGTGCACAGTTTATCTCCACCTCATGTTAGTAGAGAGCTGAGGATTTCTGCAACACGAAACCGTCGTGGTGCTGAGCAGAGTCACACTCGTGTGTTATCTCGTCAATGCTCAGATCAGCATCATGAACATTCAAAGATGAATCTTTCAAAAGTTGGCAGGGTTAATTACACTGCTATTGAGGACATTGCAAAAAGTGAACCAGTTTTAGCGGGCATGTTCACTTTACATGAACAGCCCACTTTCGTGTTGTTTGATTCCGGAGCCACCCACAATTTTATTAGCAGAGACTATGTGCTGAAGAATAATCTTCCACTTAGCACAGTTAAACATCCGTTTCATATCAGCTCACCCGGAGGCAAGATATCAACAGATGAGATGGTCTCACGGGCACCTTTATGTTTGGGTAGAAACATCTATCCTGCGAGCCTTATCATTCTCAAAGGCCAAAGGATTGATATTATCTTGGGGATGTCATGGTTAACACATTATGGAGCTATATTTGACATTAGCTCTCGGACTGTCCAACTAAATTCCCCAATACACGGTTGCAACACATTGAATCTTGTGGATCTATCACAACGAGTTGCAGCAGCGCATCCGATTGGAGCTCCTAAACTTGAGGATATTCCATCGATATGTGAATATCTAGATGTGTTTACCGAAGACTTGTCGGGCATGCCGCCCGAACGTGATGTAGAGTTCAAGATTGAACTAGCACCGGGAACAACACCTATTTCTCGGCGACCATACAAAGTGGCACCGAAGGAGCTAGCAGAATTGAAGGAGCAGCTGGATGACCTCATGGACAAAGGTTTTATACGCCCAAGTTCATCACCTTGGGGCTGTTCCGCACTCTTCATGAAGAAGAAGGACGAAACTTTGAGACTATGTGTAGATTATCATCCACTGAATGGTGTCACTATCAAGAATAAGTATCCACTACCTCACATCGATATTTTATTTGATCAACTAGTGGGTGCTAAGGTATTCTCCAAAATGGATCTTCGGTCCGGGTATCGCCAGATAAAAGTTCAGGCAAAAGATGTACCTAAGACGGCGTTCTCGACAAGATATGGTCTTTATGAATATCTTGTCATGTCTTTTGGGTTGACCAATGCTCCGGCTCATTTTATCTATCTCATGAACTTTGTATTCATGCCAGAGTTAGACAAGTTCATCGTGGTTTTCATCGACGACATCTTGGTCTATTCAAAGTCTGAAGAAGAACACGCTAAACCTTTGCGTATTGTACTCCAACGCTTGAGATATCATGAGCTTTATGCAAAGTTCAGTAAATGTGAGTTTTGGATCAGCAAAGTGCCATTTCTTGGGCATATTATTTCAGCGGAAGGAATCGCTGTGGACCTAAATAAAATCGAGCAAGTGCTGAATTGGAAATCTCCAACATCTGTTCATGAAGTGAGGAGTTTCCTAGGTTTAGCGGGTTATTACCGGAGATTCATTCCAAACTTCTCCAAAGTCGCTAAACCTATGACGGAGCTGTTGAAGAAAAGCACCAAGTATGATTGGAGCAATTCATGTGAACAAGCTTTTCAAACTTTAGTGAAGTATCTCACTACAGCTCCAGTTTTGGCCCAGCCGGACACCACGAAGCCTTTTGATGTCTATTGTGACGCATCCGGTATTGGTTTGGGTTGTGTGTTGATGCAAGAAAGGCGCGTGGTCGTGTATGGATCCTGACAAGTTAGGGGCATGAGCAGAATTACCCGACGCACGACCTTGAACTAGCTTTAGTGGTCTTAGCATTGAAAATGTGGAGACATTATCTACTAGGCAATCTAGTAAATCTCTACACTGACCATAAAAGTTTGAAGTACATCTTCACACAGAAAGAACTGAATATGAGGCAGAAAAGATGGCTCGAATTGATCAAGGATTATGAACTTGAAATTCATTACCATCCAGGCAAAGCGAATGTGGTTGCCAACACACTTAGTCAGAAAGCCCATGTTCACCATTTAGCCTTTGCTGCACACGAAGAAGGAGAACCAAGCTTGCGCTTAGTTCCCTATGGATCGCCGTTCAACCTCGCTCTTATTCCTACAATCCGAGATGAGATTGTGGAGGCTCAGAAGAGAGACAGGGGTATGTCTCATATCCGAAGACGGGTGGACAGCGGTGAGTTGAAGATGTTCCGCAAAGATGAAGAGGGTACTCTATGGTTTAACAACCGCATAGTGGTACCCCGGAACATGAAATTACGGAGGAAGATATTGGATGAAGCGCATTTATCCAAGTACTCCATTCATCCGGGAAGCAATAAGATGTACCAGGACTTGAAATCTAAGTTCTGGTGAACATGGATGAAAAGAGAGATTGCAAAGTACGTATCCGAGTGTGATACGTGTCGGCGGGTTAAAGCCGGCCATATGAGGAAAGCCGGACCACTTCAACCGCTGAAGATTCCAACATGGAAGTGGGAAGACATAAGTACGGACTTCATCGTTGGTTTACCCATGACCAGCAACAAGCATGATTCTATTTGGGTAATCGTCGATCGTTTGACCAAGACAGCACATTTTATTCCAGTCCATACTAAATATGTGGCAAAGAAGTATGCGGAGCTGTTCATCTCGAGAATCGTGTGTTTACATGGGGTTCCCCGCACCACCTTGTCCGACCGAGATGCGTTATTCGTATCCAGATTTTGGGAGCAACTACATGCTTCACTGGGAACCAAGCTAATACGGAGTTCAGCGTATCATCCGCAAACCGATGGTCAAACGGAAAGGGTAAATCAGATTCTGGAGGATATGCTACGGGCAGGTGTCATAAATCATGGGAAGAATTGGGATGACCATCTACCGTTAGCAGAATTCTCATATAATAACGGTTATCAATCCAGCATCAAGATGGCCCCGTATGAAGCTCTTTATGGCCGGAAGTGTCTCACACCACTGAATTGGTGTGAGTCTGGTGAGAGAGTGGTCTACGGGATTGATCTTGTGAATGAATCCGAGGAACGAGTGCGAGTGATTAAAGCGAATTTAAAGGCTGCTCAATCTCGGCAGAAAAGCTATGCAGATAAACGACTTCAGCCTCTTCATTTTGACATCAGGGACCACGTGTATCTTCGTGTCTCTCCGATGCAAGGGGTTCATCGTTTCGGAGTGAAGGGAAAGCTCGCTCCGCGATTCATCGGGCCGTTTGCTGTCACAGAGATATGCAGACCCGTGGCCTATCGTCTAGAGCTACCTGGGTCACTTTCAGGTATTCACAATGTTTTTCACGTCTCTCAGCTGCGGAAATGTCTTAAGTACCCAACCGCAGTTCATATGTGAAAGTGCATCTAGGCATCCCTTGTGTTTTTCGGTTGATTTATGACAAACAAATGAGACCCTAACAAAATTGTTGAGATGAGCGCAGGTTCTCAAAGAAACTAGGAAGAAAGCGCAAAAAGAAAAGAGAAGGAGGATCCAAATTGATAAGAGCTCAAAAGCTGAAAAGATTAGATCACTTAGTATAGAGTGTGTTGGAGAAACACACCCCAAGAGCTCAAGTGGAAGAAATCATGCTACCTGCAAAAATTCAGCATGTGTGGACTAGTCCGATATCAACTGGACTAGTCCGATTTTCTTTCTGACCACAAAACGGACTAGTCCGATATGGACCGGACTAGTCCGATATATCTCCGAGTAGACATTGGACTAGTCCGCACTCCTACGGACTAGTCCGATATCTCACAACACTTAGGGTTTTCTACACACCGCACACCGCACTAGTCCGGAGTCAACCACGGACTAGTCCGGACATCGCAAACCCTAACGTAACCCAAAATTCACATCTCTCCACACATTCTAACCCAAAAAGGATCAAATCTTTGGGGATTAGCAATTGATCAAAGGAGAGACTTGTTCTACACATCTTGAGCTCTTGGGTTTGATCTCTCGCACACTCTTGTTCGTTAATTGTTCATCTTTTGAGTGTGTTTGCTTGTGTTCATTCATTGTAACTCGGAGCCCTCAACTTGTGAGAAGACCCCCTTGAACGATTTATTCACCTTTGTGATTAGTGGAAGAGAATCGGCCTCCGTGGCGATTCGACGAGGGTAGGGTTGGTGAAGACCCGGTCCTTAGTGGACTCCTCAACGGGGACGTAGATTTCCTTCGTAGAATCGAACCTCGGGATAAACACTTGTCTCCTACTCTCGTTCATTCATTGTTCATCATATTCTAGTGTTTAATTAATCTTTTGCAATTTACATTGAAGCATTGAAACAGAAGTTGATCTCTGTCATTCATTGTTTCACTTTGCAATACATCTAAGTATCAAATTAATTTCCGCTGCATAAAGTACTAGAAGTGAGAATATTGATCAATTTTGAAATCTCTAGTCCACGCATACCGGACTAGTCCGCACAATACCGGACTAGTCCGATTTTTCTCTGTATAGAAAACGGACTAGTCCGCACTCTACCGGACTAGTCCGATTTCCCTGTATTTGATAAACCTACTAAGTGTTTCAGGGATCAACAAAGCGTCGAAAAGCCTATTCACCCCCTCTAGGCTACATTCAATATGGAGAACATTGAAGATCTTCAACCGGATCTCATTTATTCTGAGTATCCGATCCAGATTGTCGACGAGAAGACTCGCGCCACAAGAAATCGGACATTGCGATTTTACAAAGTCTTGTGAAGCAACCACACCACTGATGAAGCCACGTGGGAAAGCGAGGAATTTCTCCGTTTAAATTTTCCTGACTTGTTTGTACTATATGTCCAGTAGTCATTCTCCCTTCTTCTTTCTTTTTGAATCTCGGGACGAGATTCTTTTGAGGGGGGAGGAATGTAACAGCCCCAACTTTTGTAAAGTTTGATTTCAACTTATGAAACAAAGTTAAGGAAAAGAAAGGCTATAGTTGTGTCACATGAAATGATGAACACAAATATGGACATGTGAGGGAGTTAAAAATTTTCTCTAGCCCATGATCAGCACATGTTAACCTAGGGGAAATATTTCACTCTCAAAACTCTAACTCATGGGCACCTCCTCTATGAGTAGAGTGGAGGGAGTTTATACACAATTTGAATTCTTTTGAAAGAATTCATGTTCAGATTTCCCTAATGCATGCAAATGAATTCACCGATGCATTCCCCATGTATGAATGAGTTCATGATCCAAATTTGGATATTTTTGGAGTCCGTATACCAATTGTTCCGAGGAATATTCGAGGGAGAGTCAAATTCAAATTTGAATTTGAAAACTGAAACAAACATGCTCAATTTTGAAATATGAGTTTAGATTAAAATTCCTCATATTATGTTTGGTCTACCATCCGATTTTGGCAGAATTTGTACGAAGGCGGTGCGGGAATTTTAAAGCACGGAGGATAAGA
Source organism: Neostapfia colusana (assembly GCA_030760725.1). NCBI lineage: Eukaryota > Viridiplantae > Streptophyta > Magnoliopsida > Poales > Poaceae > Neostapfia > Neostapfia colusana. The sequence continues at coordinate 29,960,424 of JASWHV010000004.1, read as the reverse complement.
GAGTGAGGGACTGTGGACCCACATGTCATACTCTATGCAGTGAACCGACGTCCTCACCTCTTCAGCGCGCGCCAGCTCTCGGCTAGAATTGTTCCCGATGAGCTCTCGGTGCCACCTCCTCCTCTTCAATCATATGGCCTCTGCCCTTATCTCCCCCGAAGGCTCCACAAGCGAAGTTCCACTCTTCTCGCTCGCTCGCGCGTATTCCTCTGTTGCTCTCACGTGAAGAACACCTCGGGCGTTCTCTGTTTTCTCTGATCGCCCAAGCAAACCAAGCAACCTTTGCCACAGCTTCCCACAGAAAAAACCTTCGCCCATGAGTGCTCTAGCCGGCTAGCACCTTTCCTCCGCTGTTCCGTGCTTGCTTGCGCCTAGAAACGGCTTAATTGCTGCTGCTCCCAAGTTCAAACTGAAGAAATCGAACTGGTCACCGTGGCCAGCCCAAACCAGGAGTGATCACGCCCAAGCAAGCCACCCCATCGGTGCACCTACAAGTCTAGATGCTCACCTCTGAAGCTCAGCCCTAGCCATTGATCACAGAGGGAGAATTTGAAGATTTTCTCCCGGGCGGCAGAAACTGACCTTGAGGTAAGGAACTGCAAAATTCATCCTCCAATCGTGTTTGTTGTGTTTTAAACTTCACACACAGGATCTTAACTGCCTAGCACACCTCCTCCATAGATTTTAGACCAAGAAATTGAGTGTAGAGCGAGGAATCCGAGTTTTTTTCGAGGGTACAGCGCTGGACCATATCGGGCGCATGGTGCCGATAGGTTTGGAGCGCTCCCCGGCTTGTTTAGACCTTATGTCGGTCTTCTACACGATCCCCTGGTGCTTTAGAGCCCAAGAACCGACCATTTGGTGGAGAATTCACCGTGCACGACCTTGCCGGAGCCCTAGGGCTTGCTGTTGCCGGTGCGCCCGTTTTTTCGGCGAGTTTCAGCCGTCGGCGACCTCACCAACAGATTCAGCATGGGGGAAAATGGGGGGGGGGGGGGGGCGGCCAGCAGGGGACTGAAGGTGGCCGGGAAGGTCCTTTCCGGTGACCCTCGCCGGAGGGAGCCGCCACTGCCCTGTTTGGCGCGAGGCTGAAGGTTAGGGATGACAGGTGAGACCCATGGTCAGGTTTTAAACATTTCCAGAATTTCTCATTTTAGTTCAAACTTTGGAGAGCCATAACTTTGGGTAGGAGTGTCTAAAAATTGTTAAACAAATTTTGTTGGATTCCTCTCAGAGAGTACTATCAAGGGGTGCAGCCACTATTTATGAAAATCCCTGGATTTGGCTCGTTAATTCATTTAACGAAAATCTTGTAGGAATTTTTACAGGAGTTCTATTTATTGGAAAATTCCCAAATTTGGACAGGACATTATTCCAAAATTCCTTGAACTCCGGTAAAAAATTTCAGAGGCATTGGACCCCATTTGCTTTGTCAAATGATGTGTTCATTCCTTATGTCTCTAAAAAATGGGGAAAATGAATAGAGACATTTTCAGCTTTTTCCCAATCCTTGTAAAATCCATATCTCCATGTAGGAAACTCCAAAAATGGTAAAACCAATTCCAATGGACTCAGGACATTTTGTACTTCACAAAAAGTCTACTTTGCAGCATAGGAAAGCTTAATATATAGGGGGTAAAGACATATTAGTGAAAACCACATAAGAATTTGTTGTGCTCACATGAAGCCATTTCATAAGCTCAATTTTTGCATACTGCCTAAATACCTTCCATAGAGGCTGTGGTTAGATGCGCAGCTTCATTGGACCTCTGGAACTTGAGCTACCATCTTTTAGGTTTAAGTGTTCATATAATGGACTTAATCACATGGTGATTACTAGTATCTCTTTTCACCCTAGCTTTCATCTTCTCTAAGGTTTAGATCCAACAACAGAAACCTTGCTGTTGTTTATCTCTCTTATGTAGAAGGTTTAGTGTAGGCTTTGCCTCATCGTAGATGCTAGGCTAATGTATTAGCTAGCTCGGTAAAAGTCGAGTAGTAAAAAGCTACTCGCGAGAAAGGTCGAGTAATGGCACCCTCATGAAAAATGAGATGGGGACGGGGAGTTCTTGTAGGATGGAACGCTCAAGGTTGGTCTCGACCTGCAATGGGTGTGAAAATGCTTGAGACCACATTGGGCCTGGACCGGGATGGTAAGGCCAATGTGGAGGTTGGGTTTAGCCCCGTCCGTATCAGTTATGGACCGCGCGTATGCGGCCCTGCTGGACAAGATTGAGCTGTACCGTATATATAGTGGGTATGGGACCCATGAAACCGATATAACTCGATGGACCGTGATATAGAAACTCATCCTTCACGTGGGAATGGCGTTGAGAAGGCGAGAGGTGTAAATCCTTTAGCGGGCAACTTCAACGTGTCCGCGTAGAGGACCATCCTGCTCGGCGTGAAATGTTTTTCTATGTCGGGGTGTCGTGTGAAAGGTTGCTGCATACAACGTAAGAAAGAGCTCTTGAGAGAGTCTTTCGAGGCGGGTGTATGTGTCGTGTATTCCGGGTTGTTATTGATTTGAATCACCGTCGCTCGCGGAAGAGGATTGAGCATACTTGCCCACTGTGCCGTGACATAGTAAGAATAGGAACTAAGTCTATTAACATGCTGTTTATGGATTAATCTTTTTATTGGAACCTTGACTGAATTAGAGATAGTGCCAACTAAAGTTCATTTCCACCTTAGGCTAGCAACATCGGGATAAGCGTTTCTTGTTTGATTGTGGACTTCCGGTGTTGTGAGGCGTGAGGACCACTAAAATGAAGGCTATAAGAATCTGAATATATGGATCAAGTTTAGTCAAGCTGCATTTTGCAAATTCATCTTACTACTGTCTTACTACCCCTGCATGTAGAGTTACATGTTTAGAATTGACGGTTAAGACTTGTTGAGCCTTAGTGCTCACGATTGCTTCTGAGTTGTTTTTGCAGGTAGCAGGATGCCTGCTATGAAGAGGGTTATTCGGTGAGACGACGAACGGCACGGTTCATTCCACTCATCGGAAACCTAGCCGCTGCCTTTCTTGGTGGAGCTAGTAGGAAGCGTTCATGGGTTCAACGACTTCTCTTCGGCGTAGTTAGGGTCGAGAGTGAGTAGTTGTCCAGTTTAGATTTTAATTCCGCTGCATGTGTACATTATATTGTAAAAGAACTTATCTTGAGTAACAAAATGGTTCCATATGTTCTTACGTGTCTTTTCGTGCATGCTGTTGGGCGCCGCATCGGACGACACCACCCACTGCGATTCCCGGGCCGAGCTCCTCACAGCCACCTGCTTCTTTCCTACCCGAGGTCGGGCTTAGACCTTCTCTTGTGGTTCTCCCTTCGCCTGGGCGCTGAGGCAGAGGATCACCGCTTCCTCTGGAGGTCTGGATCGGGACCCTTGTCTTGTCTGCTTCGTCTTCTTCTGGGCTCGCGCTCGAATCTTCTCCTCCGTTCATCCCCGAGGAGGAAGTTCGCCGCTTTCCCCCGGAGGGTCGGAGTCAGCAACTCCGCCAGATCCTATAATAACAATTTTCTCCTTGTTGCTCATATGACAGACCTTACTAAACCATAGAAGTGACACGTCATAACAATTTTCTCCTTGTTGCTCATATGACAGACCTTACTAAATCATAGAAGTGACACATATAAGTTTTTAACAAAGTTACGTATATAAGTTTGTTATAAAAAGTTACACATATAGGTTTTGACAAAGTCATGTATATAAGTTGTGAAAAGTTACATATAGGTTATTGTGAAAAGGTATACATTAAAGTTTTGACAAAAACTTTTTACTCCAGGTAAGGGAAGACTTTACAAAATAGAAAAAGATGAGCTGCCATGACTTGGTATCTTAAGGCCTTCCACAGATTGACCCTGTTCGACGGCGATGCGGGCTTGTCGTTTTGCTCGTATGAACTGAGCGTCCAAGCCACAACTTGGGAAGTCACGCACATGCATTAATTACCATGGTGCAGCGCAGGATGAGAAGCACCAAGCCAGCGGGTGGTAGGTATCCCACCCGCGGATACGGATGTGGGGCCGTGAAATTTTTCACTTACTCGATGTGACACGTGGGTGCGAGTTTTATTTTTTACCATGGATGTTCATCAGTAATTTAAAATAGGCTAGAAGTTATCAATTTATTATAATTTATATAACTTTAAGGTTAAATTAGATCTTTTTTCTGCAATTATTTGCTCCATCATGCCTATGAGAACCTATAGTATAATATTCATAAGCAATTAATATTTTTTGTTGTATTATTATCCAAGATGAATGACTTCTATTAGACCCGTTTGTAAAATGTTATAGTATGTTGCTAGACAAGTGAAACCCAATTGATACTCGAAACCTGCTCGAGACCTAACGGGTGCGGGTGTCAATTTTCACTCAGGGATGTGAGTGTGGATCTAAAATTTGATACGTAAACTGTCTCATTTCGAACAATTTTTTACTCCATCCAATTTAAACGTGACCCATTGTCATTCCTAACGGGTGTGCATGTACTTCTGGTTCCACCGCGGCCTACTTGGACAATCAAGAGCAGTACAAGACGGCCGTTGAGGAAGATGTGCGTCAAGCAGTCAGCAGAGGAGGCTCACCAAGAGGCATGCTGTCGTCTAGATCCTCTGTTTTTGCTGTATCTAGTTACTAGTAGCAGTCACGCCTGTGGGCAGGGCTATTATTGCGCCCCTTGATTTAATTTAGACCTTAAAACATTGGGCCTCAGAGAGTAGGAGTCGTGCTAGGGTTTGCCCTTTTTATGTCCTTACTTGGAGGAAAAGCACCCCAGGAATCATAACTAGTTTCTCCAAAATTGTAAAAGAAAAACAAACTTGCACAGTAAGACATGAGTGGTTCAGTGTGCTATTATTATCGAATGAATGTTGAAACCTTGACGAAATGGTGGAGAAAATTGTGAGAGAACTGGTGCTGAAACGAATACAATGTACTTATGTACAAATCTAAATTCATGGTAGGGAATTTTGTACAGCTAAAGAACAGCGTTAAGGGCCGAGATTACATGTCAAAGGTTCCAGGGCATGAAAAGAAAATGGCTCTACACTGGCCCTCCCTGCGGACAAACAGATCTGTCGATTAGGAATCTCACAACGTGACCTTGACCGTGATCGCTGCAGCTTGTCAGAACTGTCCCTCAGCAAAGTACATTACAACGAAACAGCACATCATCGTTGCCCTTTCAGCAGTTAATTTACTCTACAACAAGAGCAGGGCAGTAAGGCCCCATGTTCACCCTTCTCTTCTGTTGGTGCTACTCACAGGTAGCCCCCACAGTGAAACTAATGTTATCCCAGTTGCAAATTAAAATTCACAAACAACAATGAATGCAAGCTAACGCCTCATTACCAAGTTTCAATATATTTTACAAGTTACAAAGTCATGGAACTGGACTGGCCCTTCAAGATGGGGAGGGTATAACACAAAGGCAAGTCATCATTTCACTGTAAATCTCAGGATGCCAACACTTTCCTAACCTTGGTTTTGAACAGCATCACAATGATTTTGTCCATGGAAAAGTAGAGGAAGCAACCCCTGGAATGCGTCACAAAAGAACCATAGCTTGTACCAACAATGCAGTGCCATGTAGGTCCGTACACTTTATCAAACTCCTGTTGGACATCAGAAAAGTGCATTAGAAGTTAAGTCGTGAACAGCCAGCTGAACCACAATGCAAGAAAAATAAAAAATAGATTAACGTTAATGCTGTCAAAGCCCCAAGTGGAAATAACATGCTGACTATATTGATTTCAACACTACCAGCTAATAAATGGAAATAACGTGCTGACTATATTGATTTCAACACTACCAGCTAATAACTCAACTGACAGGCAAATAAAAAAGGTCAAAGAAGAGAGTGATGGACCCCTTTCAGAATACAAAGCAATACCACACAGTCGCGCACAGCTTACCTTCTTCACATCATGGGCCAGCTGCCTTGAGCTGAACTTGTCCAAGCTGTCAAAAGATCGCTTAGCACATCGGAATGCATGCAGTTGCATGAAAGGGGGCATGTCAGCAGCCATGACCCTGACCCCGAGCACGGCAACAACTTCCTTTATGTTGATCTCCATCTCCGGCATTGATCTCCCCCTAGGTGCAACATCGGATCTCCTCCCAGGCATAATATCTATGGTCTCTCTCCGTCCGAGACCATGCAGATAGACTCTAGACTTCTCAAGGCAGATGTCTTCATCCTTCTCAATGGGTTTAACAACATCGGATCTCCTCCCACGAACAACATCCATGGTCTCTCTCTGTCCTAGACTATACAGATGCACTCTAGACTTTTCAAGGCGGGTGCCTTCATCCTTCTCAATGGTATTGGGATTTGGGGGCTTAGCCTCTGGGATAACAGTATTTCTTGCCTCTTTCGAAGTTCCTCTCCATTTCACACCAAATAGCCACTGTTCTGCCTTTGTCCTCCTGCTGCCATGACGGGTTGCCATTGCTAGCTACCTACTGCCTCTGCTTCTCTAATGGTTACTGGCTGTGGATCTGGACGGGTCTTCCTAAGGCCATCTATATAGCAGTGTGGAGAATGACCAGCAGAACCTTTGGACCAGGCACTAAATTAGTTAATGGATGGGTTTGGATACTCTGCAATGAGTGCGTGGGGCAAGGGACAAATTTTTCTTTTCTTCGAAGACGAGAACAACCATAAAGAAAACCACAGACCATGTGCAGATTGCCTTGTTCTGCGGTATAGTGCCTGTATGATGGAAAAAAGTTAAAGAACGGGATAGTTGATGCATTAAGGCCGGATTTGAAGGATCTTAATGCCTAATCATTCTGGCAGAAAAGAACCTCAAGTCTTCAACCACCCCACTGCTGCTCAGTTAGCATATTATATGTGTCAGCAGGAGTTACGACAAGCTTTTTTGAGATCTCTGACAGGGGTTTATTTTCCATGATAAGCTTCTTGTCCTTAGGTAATGAAATGGAAACTCTGTCTCCAGTTAAGAATTTATTTTTTAATGTGGTGAGTTGTTATCCCACTCTTTTACTTCTTCTTTACTGAAAGGAAAACCTGCATGGATACCTACATATACACAAATTACATGCAGCCATCCCTAAATTACCAATTGTATTCAATGAAGGGACTACAGGAAAAATTGTTGCACAATTAGCCATTATATCACAGTACGTACAATATACACGTAAGATGCAAATATTAAACTTTGTAATAAGACATCTTTCTCTTGAGATATGATGCAAATGGTATGTAAACTAAAACCATAAGGTTTGTATGGCAGTTAACATGTTAATTAGAAGTTAAAGTTCAATTTTTTTCTCTAGCTTGTCTTATTTTCATGCTTTGCACTTCTCATCACTTTGGGTAATCATGATAAATTAAAGTCCACAAAAATAGTAATCATGATAAAGTATCCTCAGTTGATGAAACAGTTTCAGGGTTCTTTCCGCTCCATCATTTTGCGCCTCTAAGGTAAGGATACACTAACCTAATATGTGTTAGTTTGTGCTTTCTTGTATTATTTAATCCAGTATACCATTACAAGGCCTGACTAGCCGCAATAATTTGTCTTTTTTTTATGTGATACCAGATCATGTAGCATTATACTACATGAATGTTTTGAGTCTTGCATGCCATCATCGCATAAAAGTCTTAGGAGCAAAGGCACTCATTTAAATGTTATTAGCATATCAAGTACATGGTTATGCCTATGGCAATGGATTACACGTTATCATCTGGAAGTTCTAGTTTTTCATTATCACAACGTGTCTATATTTCACCTTTTCCTAGAAAGAATTGAATGAGCATAATATCTCTGCGTACTGATTGTATGGAGCCTTCTAGGTCCCTGTAGGAGATACCAGAAACTATTTTATTTGATCACAACATATCGTGATACCATATTTGCCTAGAAAAAATCTTCTTATAGTAAAGTCAATATTTCAGTTAGTGATTAGTGCGCATCGTTTTTTATATTTGCTCGAGACAAAAATAGTCCATGAAGACCTTCAATGTACTTCACCTTTTCCAAAAGTCTATACCCCAACTGAATCATATTTGAGACTATCTACCAATCTATCACTACAAGAAACACGGTCATTTACGACGGCCGAAACCGTCGTAATTAAGCCATAAGCCATCGTAAATAACTTATTTACGACGGTAATGACTTATTTACGACGACAATCGGCCGCCACAAGTTTGTAGTCGTAAATAACATTATTTACGACGGCTAATATTGTAAATAAGTTATTTACAATGACCTGGACCGTTCATCGTAACTTATGGAGGCGTGCCAGCTGGCACCCTCTGGAAGCTTATTTACGACGGCCAGGAATAGGTTATCATAAATTAGGTCATAAATAACTTTGGCTAATTTACGACGTCTAGCTCCAGGCCATCGTAAATAAGGGATTTTATTTTAAAAAAATAAAAATACTAACATGGCACGATGACATCTCACAGGCAGATACAAAAACATAATAAAACATCACATAGAGTTCATATTATAATAGTTTCAAATATAAAAGACACGACACAACACACTCCCACGTTCGCTACCTCCGGAGACCGGAATGTTGTCCTCGCGTCGTGCTTCAGGTTTCGGTAGTTGCGGCAATGGAGTCTGAGCCACCGCCGCTGATCCCTGTGACGTAAAAGTTAGTTAAAGCAATTATGGCTATGTTTAAACAATTATGACTAAGTTTGACTATGTTTGAGCAATTATGGCTAAGTTTAGCTATGTTTGAGCAATTATGTCTAAGTTTAGCTATGTTTGAGTAATTATGCTTAAGTTTGGCTATGTTTGAATAATTATGGCTAAATTTGACTATGTTTGAGCAATTATGGCTAGGTTTGGCTATGTTTGACTAATTCTAGCTTAATTTACTATAGTAATCTAATTTATGTTGATTTGAATAAATGTTGCTTACCTATGCCACTGAAGAAGGCATATGTGGCTGCAACTGCGGTTGCCATGAGGGAATGGCAACCTGCTGCCCATTCTGTTGGACTATGGCCTATGATAGCAAAGCATTAGCATATGAATAGTAATGAAATGATATGATTGGTTTGTATTTTTAAGTTATTACATGCATCACCTCTTGTATCTGTGTATTGTAGCTGACTTGGTACTCCTATGTGGCCTTCAATAGGGTTGTTTACTCCTGGAGCTTCTCCTATGTTAGACGTAGCTCTTCATGGACACTTTGAAACTCCACATCCCTCTACGACATCCGCCGGCTGGGTCCAGTGGACGAAGACTGCAAGGAGAGGCCCCTCGAAGTCCTTGCCTCCCTCGAGTGAACCACTCCATCAAAAATGACAAAACTATGAAAAAGATTAAGAGTAAGACAATTTAGCTCAAATTGATAGAAAAAAAGCTAGCATTTCATCATCCATGGGCTATTCCGCCACCGCTCGCATACACGACGTTGACGTCGATTGGTGCGTTCTGCCAATCGTAGTCTTCGTCGTGAATCTTCACCGCCTCCTCCCATACTTCTCCTACAAATACAAGCAATACATGAAACCATGTCAATAGCAATGTTAGTTACAAATAATGTAAAACAACCGAGGACTCACCAGTCGAGTTGTCGTCACCGGAGTGCACGGGTGGCCGGGCCGTGAAGGGTCACTTGCCCTGTGACCTCTCTTCGACACCTGAACATCGCTCGATCGTTCAACGAGCAAATTTTTCTGTAAGTACGAGTCAGTAGCATAAATATACTATAGATATAGTTTTGTAGGTATTCTCCTAACAATTCGTTTACGAGATGTAGATGTCCATCCGGACCATACATATGGCCTCTAGTAGACCCTCTGCACTGTTGGACCCTCTTGGACTTGGTGACAAAGTCCGCACAGGACCACAACGGACAGAGGGCCCGGTAAGCCTACGAACGATCCTTTAACCAAAAAATCTCCACCGGCATGCATTTAGTAATTGATTGAAATAATTTTGACATTACAAAATAAGAGTCATATTTAAAACACTACTAGTTTTCCTCCGCGTACTGCTCCTCCGTCAAGTACGTGTCGGAGTCGTCTCTGAATGCCGCTAGCTCCTGCCCTTGATGCCTCTTCAAGTAGTCGTTTGTTGCTTGAATCCAGGCATAAGAGATCGCTTGCGTAACAAGCTTCCTGGCGTTCTTGTTGAAGACGACTCTCGCGTGCTCAGCATCAGCTGGATCCGCCAGACGGAATCGTCTCTACAAGAAGATAAAAACATAAGTGTTATTAAACATTCTACGTATTTAAGAACTAAAATTTAAATTATGTATTAAACATACGAACCTAGAAGTCGGCCCACACTGCACCCTGAGCAGTCACGTACGTCAGGTCAGTAGCATGAGCGTGATTATCCCATGACTTGGTAGGGATACGCTCGTCACCGCTGCCAGGGACCTCACCAGGCTAGTGCAAACACACGAGGTTCCCTAAAACAATGTTGACCTGTCTCTGACGTCCTCTACCCTCGAAGGTATTGTCCTCCCATCCGTTGCAAGAACAGTTGTGCATGAAAGAGTTTTAACACTATCTAAATCTACAATGTAAGAGCTTCTTACCTATCACCAGTAGGGTGAATAGCCGTCAGTGTTGCTTCGTCTCTGCGCCTCTGTGTCCTCAGACAACCCGGAAGGGTGGTCAGCTGACCCGAAAGGGTGGTCAGCTGACTGTGTCTCAAGAGGTTCCTCGGCCTCGGCCTCTAACTTTAACTCTGAGTCATCCTGCAATATTATAATAGTTTTAAGGAATATAAATATATTAATTAATAAGTTAATGAATACGATTGGTAAGTCTAATTACCTCGGTCCGCTGAAAGACAACGGGTATGCTTGCCAGCTCCAAGGGCATGTGTATCAACACTTGAGACCGTCTGCTCTCTCCAGAGCTACTACCGTGAAAAAGGGGTCCGTCATGTTCCGTTTGCGAGCCATCCTGCTCGCACTGTCGAGAAACCTCTTTACAGTCCTCTTGAGCCCCTTACCCTTGTCCGACGACATCCTATTTCAAAGATGCATTGATAAGTATAATTATTATAAAATATACATCATGAAACAATAAATAAAGAAAACATTACTTGTATTCATTTCTAAAATTATCAAAATCTTGGTCATTTACTCTAGTCCTTAAACCATACCATTGAACTATTTTAGTGACTGATTTCCTTTTGCGCTTCTCACGAGTCTGTACATCATCGGCGTCTCCAACTAAGTAATCGAGTTCTTGACCAGGCTCAATGACATAACAGGCTGGCAGATCTTCTTCTTGGTAAATATCATCGAACTCACCAACCTGCGTTGGAGTATCATGGTACCCAACATCGCCTGAGGTATATAACAGTTCACGAGGATTGACCTTGTCTACGACCAACGAAATACTCATCTTGTCGTGGATAAGTTAGATATTACACTTGCTCAACTTGTTCTGCAAGGACAAAAGAGTCGTACCCTCCTAGCCTTTCATTTTGTTTCACTTCAACCTTGCCAAATTGGTTTTGTAGGTTCCATGATGATTGTCAAACCAGTCACAATCAAAGAAAATTACTTTAACTTTCTTATTACCGGCAAAGTTGAATTCGAGGATTTTGTTAATGATCACATAGTAACTATTTTCCCGTCCTTCAACATCAATTGCTCTCGTCACAACTTCGATATGAGTCGTTGTCGCAAGAGGACAAAGAGCTTCAAATTGATTCGAACGGAATCAGAACCCATTGACGTCGTACCGACCATAGATTCCAACTTTCAATTTACGTAAGACAGTTGTCGCAAGTCTTGATGGACGTCAACATCTTTTACACACTGTCTAAAATATGAACTCATAAGACTTTTTTTACATACTACTATATAAATCAAGATAGAGAAATGACAAGAAAATGTTACTTGATCTAAGAACCAGGATAGAAAATTAGACCCTCCATTTTTTCCATTTTGTCACATCATTTCTACCTGCTTGCTCATAGATTGATGTCTAAGTGTCTAATTTTACTTATGAAATTCTATGTCCGAAAAACAAGAATATGAGCATTGAGGTATAGTAAAGAATGCTATGTAGCATAGATGTAGAACAAATAAATACTCAAAATATTTATCCATCCCATCTATATTAGCATACATGTACAACAAACAACCTTTATTTCTTCCGCGGTACAATTGTCGCTCGTGCTATTACCAACAGGGGTGCCCCTGGTTTCAAAAATAGATAGGTCAGTACAAGGAGGATCTTCATCCACATTGTACCGCATCGTAGAAGCATTGATATTGTTTTTCTCTGCAAAGTAAATACTTAAAAAATATCCTACCTCATTAAGGTAAATGCTTCAAATGCACCCTTCAACTCTAGCCCTATTGCCAATAATTGCTTTAAGATATTTTAGGGCTCTTTTAATATGATACATCTACCTATATTGTATAGTGTCGTCCACTTTAGCTTCATTCGGTAGATGAATAAGGAGATATTGTATTGGATTAAAAACTGGAGGAAATATTTTTTCCATCTTACATAAAATAAGTTGTATATCCTTCTCCAACTTCTCCATCATCACTATTGTTGTAGAAAAGCTTATTTATGACGGTTTTTATGTTTTCTAATGAGAGAGATAGAGGAAAGAAATAGTGAAAAAGAGGGGAAAATTAGGAGATGGACGTGTTTCTGTACACCCCCTGTGTTCTGCCCGTCCACACGCGAGCGCTTGGTGTTTACACCGGCACCGTTCACCTCCGTGCCCGTCTCGACCTACTCATGATCCTACTACTTGCCACAAAGATAATGAAAACTGACCATCATAATCTAAAACGAGTCGTGAATGTGAAGACGGGAAAGATCATTGGATTAAAAAGTCATGATTATCACATAATTATGGAAAGACTCCTACCTGTTATATTTCGCGGCTATTTTGATGATGCGGCGTGGAAGGTGCTAGCCGAGCTTAGCTACTTCTATAGACAGATATGTGCTAAAGAAATCACGGAAGAGATGATGAATAAGTTGGAGAAAAAGATACCGGTACTGTTATATAAGATGGAATTTTTTTTTCCTCCAGACTTCTTCAATCTAATGCAACATCTCCTTATCCATCTTCCTTTTGAGCCTAAAGTGGGCGGTCCTGTACAATATAGATGGATGTATCATATTGAAAGAGCACTTAGATATCTGAAGCCAATGGTTGGAAACCGAGCAAGGGTGGAAGGGTGCATCGCTGAACCTTTTACCCTTAAGGAAGTGGGATACTTTTCAAGTGTTTACTTTGCAGAGCAACATAATGTAAATACTTTGGCGATGCGATACAATATGGATGAACATCCACCTTGAAGTGATCTCTCTATTTTTGCAATGAAGGGCACTACGGGTGGTAGTCGGAGCTACAATTGTACCGCAGATGAAAGAACGGTCGCTTTACTCTACATGTATGCTAATATAGATGAGATGAACAAATATTTCGAGTAAGTTTTTATCCTAACATGATGCTTATCGACATATAATATAACATTTATATTAATAAAAGTTTTTTCTGTACAGTGAGTTCCACAAGCGAAATTGAACACATAGGCATCAACCTACGAGCAAACAAGTACAAACGATGCGACAGGACGGAATAAATGGATGACCTAATTTTCTTTTCTGGTTCCGAGAATATGTAATGTTTCCTTGTTAACTTATAACTTTTAAGTATTATAAAATATTCTTATAACTTTGTAATTTGGACAATGCGTGAAAGCGTCCGACGTCCATGAAGACTTGCGGCAACTGTCTTATGGACTGACTAAAGTTAGAAGCTATGGTCGATATGACGTCAACGGGTTTCAATTTCGTACAACTGAATTTGAAGCTCTTTGTCCGCTCGCAGCAACATGTAATACTAGAGTTCTGACGAGGGCAATCGACTCCTAAGGCCGTGAAACTAATTATTATGGGATCATTAACAAAATCCTTGAATTTAGTTTTGCCAGAAATAAGGAACTTCACTTTGTCTTCTTTGATTGTGATTGGTTTGACAACAAACATGGAACACGACAAAACGAATTTGGCAGGTGGAAGTCAAACACAATGAACGACTACGAGGCTACGATACATTCATCCTTGCACACCAAGTGGAGCAAGTGTATTATTTACCTTATCCATGTCAAAAGCTTAATGCTTGGTGGGTGGTACATAAGGTGAATCCTCGTGAGCGGTTATATACTCTAAGAGATGATGACTACCATGATATCAATGACGTTGACGAGGTTTATCAAGAACAAGAGTTGTCAGACTCGTTTTCCGTTGAGCCTGGTGTCGAACTCGATAACTTGGGTTGCGATGCTAACGATGAAAAGACTTCTAATATGCGCAAACGAAAACGGAAACAAATTACGAAAAAAGATCGATGGTCTGGTTTGAGGAGTAGGGTTTGTGATGTCGATGAATTTGGAAACTGACTCTAAGTAACTTTTCTCCTTAAATTATTATAACTTCGTATATTTTCCTAGCATATTTATCAATTACTCCTTACAACAGGATGTCGTCAGAGA